>OX439409.1:0-1436572 GCA_949319885.1 Mecyna flavalis | reverse complement strand
AACTAAACTATTCCTCAAAGCGCACCAACGTTTTATTTTTGAATAGTGATGGGTACTGATTGAAACTATTCGTCTAATCTAATTGCTTTTATCGTGAAAATTCATAACAAATCGATAACAATATGTGCATTTATATTATTTTCAAGATTTTTGTATGATTTACGAAAGGACAAATAATCGTTACCTCTATCTTAAAAAAATAGATCGCCTAATTGTGCGCGTTTTAACTTAAAATGACTGCACATAAAGATAGTTCCTTTTCTTTTACCAAACATGATCAATAACGGTAAGTAAGCTAGTGCGATAAGATTTAAATATTGATTTTAAACATTACTAACCACAGTTACAGTATAACATGATTCTATATACGGCAACACAAACATACTAGAGATGTAGAGAAAAGTCTCGAGCGCTGATATCCGATGGCCTCAGCTCGGCACGAACCTCGCTATCGCATTAAAGCCAAATGTTTTACAATTCCCCGCCGGAGTTTTTGCTCGTTTTCGCAGCGGGACGTGCGAAATTCGCGCCACTTAAACAAAATAAAAAGTAACGACCAACATGGAAACTGGTGTATTTCATGAGAACAGAAAAAGCTTACGAGATTCAAGCGGCATGTGACCAATAAAAATCCAGCTAAATTTAGATAATCTCAGAGACAATAAAATTGTATAGCACCTAATTAATCCGATTTGAATCATGGTTTCGATCGTAAAATATTACAAGCATTCTTCACAGAATTGTGTTCACGGTGCATCAGCCACGTTTTATTGTAGCTTTCTTAAATCTTTATGGATCCTCGTCAATAAATCTTGTATTGCTAGACCTTTTAGATATGAAGGTGCAATGTATCACAGCCGAGAATTCTGTAACCATAAATCATGTCAGGATGAATACTCTCTTATTAATACCTCGACGAGTTTAAGGTCAAGATTCATCTGAATAACGCTAATGTGCCTGAAATAGAAGGGTTTTGTACAGAGCTGCATTCCAGATATTATGAGTAATTTGAAAGGCTGGGAGTAACAAAAATGGTAGCATGGCTTTACATCCAAGACGAAATAATTTATAGCAGACATGTGCAAGGAAATGCCCTGTTTACTTTCATTCCGTTTTCGGACAGTTCCTTTTAAGCCGCTCGTTTATTGCGCCCTCTGTGCGGATAACAAGGGATTTTGTAACATGGCTATTTCTGGTATACAATGAAATCGTATCTCCTTGTGTTCGGTGGGTGGGAGTCTATGTTTGAACTGATGCAAGTGAATTTCGTAATACTGACCGGTATGGTACCGTTCAGTGATATATTTGCAGTACTTTGTGGACATTCAATGAGTCCGATAAATGTTTGTGAGGTAGGTTTTCCAAAATAGTCGTGGTCCATAAATTACGAACGAATTCAACTACATTTGTATATTTTGTATTGTATATGGTAATAGGGCGCGGCGGCGGGGGTTCAAAAGCACGCGCTCAATAAGGAGTTGTCCCTTTAATTCTCGCCGGTGTGATCAGTAACATTCCTACAAGGGTTTGCTCTCCACATTTTTGTCTGTTGGGTCTCGTTTTTCTCGACGGCCATTTCCCACCTCAGTTTTGTCGCGGGAATTTAAACGAGCACGGTGATCTCCATCGCGTCTTGTTTGAATTTCGTGCGAGAAAAATTGTTGGACTTTCGGCTATTTGAGGGTTGGGTTTGTGTATTCTGGTTCCTTGAGACGGGCGTCATTGCTTTTTTTTCGTTTTACATAGTTGCTTCAAACAAAGTGGCAAAATGTAAACAAAACTACTATACACATACATAGTTTTATCCCATTAATCAGAGCAGGCTTTTATCATGGACAATCTTAAAAGAGTTTCTTCATTAAGTTAGAGATATTGCTGTCAGACTTCTGATATTTGGCAAGGTATTTAAAGCGATCGATAATAATAAAGACATGCGACATGTTTCCGCGTGAGGACATCAATTCCAAGTTTATATGGACATGGATAAGTCCACATTCCTAGATTTGAACCATCCGCATCAAGCATATTATTTGATGTTTGAAATAGCCGGGTGCTCAAAGTCGCAAGTAGTAACATCGACCGAAATATAATTTCTCATGATGAAGGCTGAAAACCCCACAATTCATATGAAGGTCAATAAGTGGCTCGGTATTGTATCCAGTCCGGTACATAAAATAATCCTTTTGTTCTCGTTTCATGCGGTCTGCTATAGGATCGTTTATTTTGGCGGAGGCATTGTGCGATGGACAGCGGATTAACAAGGGCGTCGGCGCCACGGCGTGCAACCGCGGCGGCGGCTGCATAGCAAATGCAGCTCGGTGTGTGGTGGTCGTATCTAGATAGAGCCTCGGCGCGCGTGCACTGCTCGGGTCTCGAGTCGAGATGCGCGCGATTGCCCGCATTAACATAGTACCATTGCCTGTTTTTATAAACTCCGAATGCATTGTGCTTATGCGGTCCTTTTGAAATTCTTATTGCGTGGCATTTCGCGATTGTGGTGTATAAATTGCTATCCTGCAGTATATATTTGACGGGATCATGCCGTCTCTGCTGAACAGACAGCTAATTGACACAAGCTTGGCGTTGTACCTTCAAATTGTGGTCAAATATTTGCTACGCGAGGCCGTAAAGGCCACGGCAAACAAGGCGATGTCCGTCTGTTTGTCCGGCCCGATGAGCCGGGTCTGTTTGCCTCCGTTATCTGTACGTGATCTCGTCTCCGAGGACCAGTTTACTTTAAGCTGGGATTTACTTTGTCTTCTAAGATTTTTATTATCTATGCTTATGATCGCGACGCAGACACGTATTTGGCATTAGGCAGAAGGCGTTATGAGTTTATTGTACCCGTCCACTACTTAAGCAAGACGCAGGTTCATAATATTATAGTTATTTATGTGACTGCTGCATAATGAGGGTCATTAAAATACGAATGTGGTTTTATGAAACGAACGAAGTGAGTTTCATAAAAGAATCACATGAGTATTTTAATGACTAATTATGTACAGTCACATACATAACTTTATCTTCATTCATACGATAATATGTCTATTTTATAGTCAGGATTGATGAGCAAACGCCCTAGTTACCAACATAATCTGTATGTAAAAGTTAGTTTAGTACTGTCATAATTAATGACTGACGTTTGTAGTTTTTAAAATCCATAAACAATCTAGACTCGAGTTGATTTCGATTCTCAAATCGATTGTTATAATTTCAGCATCGAATTAAATGTATAGGAATGGAACATAAAATTACTAATCGACTAATTCGATAATCGAAAAACCTATTAATTTTTACTTTTAAAGAAGACGTTCGAAATTTGAACGTAATTACGTATCGGTTACCGACACTAAAATGTAAACATTTCAATGCAGCCACAGATACTTATATCTAAATGTAGGGCGTTTGCTCATCGCTCCTGAATATAAAATAGACATATTATGGTATGGATGTAGATAAAATTCATTTTGACGTTTATAATAAACATTTTTAGGAATTATACGTAAAGCATGGAGAAGTGTTATTTTATTAACAGTTGTAATTATTTTGTTTCAGGTAAGTTAACGAGTGTCCAGACATTAACAGAGGATTATTTTTGTAGAGTCAGCAATCAGGTAATTAAACAGAATACATGTGTATATGTATACAGAACACTGTTAGGCGCTACGATATAAATTTCAAAATTAGCATTCAATAGATGTTATTGCAGATTAAAATTATCCTGATATCTTTGCCGGAATACTGAAGGGGATGATGTTTTGTTTATTATTATTAAATAAAATTAATTACTTACACATTTTTCTACCATCGACTATCCGCTAGTCTGCCTGTCAAACCGGAAAATATGCTGTTTGATTTATTTTTTTCTGTTAAAAGTTCATCATAATTGTATTCCTACTTATGTACTTTTAAATACATTTAGGCAAATTATGACCTCGTATACTCGTGTCCTCTGGCTCATTAAGATTTGAGAGTGTCAAAGTTCTGTTCAGGTCAGAATTTTATTTTCAAAGCATTGTATCATATCACCTTTTCACGTAACTATTAAGTTTTAGTGGAAGTCCAATCGTTCTAAGATGAGAAACTAATTTGCACAAAACGGGAACGCTTATTACACGTAATTAAAACAATCTGCGACATGTGGTCGCTGCAATGAGATCAGTTTTTCCATGTTGTGTAATTATGCCCATGTGAAATAAAATTCCTAGGCGATGGCACCCTTCCGCGGCATTTTAACGATGCATGCGGAATTGTCCGGTTGAATGTTATGCGCTAATTGTGGTTAATTGGCGGCCAGCCCGCCTGCCATGCGGCTTCGTGATCTGTCCCGTGTTGCCTAACCTAGGAATTAGAAAGGTCCAAGCAAATGCAAGCACATTAAAGGTTAGACTAGAGTCTGAATGGAACTTTTCGGTTCGGTATGTGAAGGGTTAACTTGCGATGCTTTCAGTCAGGTAACATCTACGAGTATAATTTTATACTAAAGAGGAAAGATTTGTTTGTTTGTTTTCAATAGGCTCCGAAACTACTAAACCGATTTAAAAATTCTTTCGCTGTTGGAAAGCTACACTATCTTCGGGTGTCATACGGTACTTTAGATCCCAGAAATGTAGGGGAAGGGGGGATAGTTGAAAAAAAAAACGCGCTTGTGTAACCGCGGTGGCGACCGCTAGTATTATATATGACCAAACTGTTTAAATGTTGGTTCTGCAACTTCTTTTTCTTTATGAATTTCCGATTCTTAAATTAATCTGACAATGTTTCATTAAAATATTATGATGAAGATGATGAGTGAGATGTTGTTTTCAACTTGGTTTTAAATGAGACGTCAGATAAAATAAGATTTTTCTCGTATTGGTTTCGGTTTCTTAACCCATTCGATGCCGCCTTGAAAAGTGACGACATTACGCAGATGCCGCCATACTGTAATATGCAGCCCGCCCATCGGCGGGCTCGGCATTACGATTAAGTAATCTTGCCCGCCCATGGGCGTTTTCGGCATGCAGCTATAGATTGAGATTGGAATCGTATAATATGTTCAGTTTACAAGTACTGTACGGTCTGTAAAGCGTGTATGTGCAGTTTTCTGTGTTATTGGTGGCAGTTTTATTGCTTATTAGCTGATATAGTAATGGAGTCTGAAGGTAAGGCATAATTTTCAGTTATACTGTTCTGAGATAAAGCATAATCATACTATCCTATGTATCCGATATTTTAAGCTAACATTTAAGTAGTACAATCAGAAAAATTACTTATAATCCTACATTTATGGGTTTTAATAAAAAGTCAGGTGTCGTCAACTTTTTTGTACCACTTTTGCATGAAATTAGGTAGTCATAAAATAGGAATGTTTCCGTCAAAAAGGAATTTTTCCCGGAAGTTTTCATCTCTACATACGGCATTCATTGAACATCATTTAACTGTGCCTACTTTCAGGGAAACAATCCATGACAACGACCAAGTTAGATTTTGATAATAATACATTGACCCTGTAGAGGACGTCTATTATGATTAATTAAATTAAATCAATGCCGCAATGGCATACATATTTTATGACATACATCGTTTGAAAGTGTATTTATAAAATGTTTACACCTAATATAAATCAACGCAAAAGAGGTAGCGAGCATGTCCAAACTAAATGGTACTAAAGCTTACAAAAGGTTTGTGATTTCTGAATACAAATCTTGCCCGCCCATGGGCGGGCTCGGCATGACAGTTTAGAATCGGCAATTTTTCAAAACTTCAAATATCAGCAGGCCATTTGAGTTGCCAATATAATTTAATAAAACAAATCATTACACAAGATTTCATAATTTTCTGACGTTATTTCGTAAAGTTATTGCAGTTTAAAATTGACCCGCCCATGGGCGGGCTCGGCATGAGAGTTAAAATAAATTGCCCGCCGATGGGCGGGCTCGGCACTGAATGGGTTAACGAGTCGTCCCCCTACCCGCTAATCGTGCTTGCTTGGCGTGCCGTGTCAGACAGATCGACATTTGTTTGTACGTACGTGACAGGAGACATTTGCTTGCAACGTGCAATTTTATTGCATGGGCTAATTTCATAATTAATCTCTTCTAGTTTAAACTAGTATCAGTTTTGACTTTTTGGGCCAACAATTTGTTGTTTTTTTTTTACTATATGTAATACGTTTGGTTTCGCTAGGACGAAGAAGAAGAAGAATACGTTTGGTAATCTTGCCTCGAAATTAGTATTTTGAACACTTATAGTTATGACACTGTTATTATAATGATACCAAGAAAATTTATTACATTTAAAGACTTAATATTAAAATCATTTAAGTGTATATTTGTAAATACAAAATTAAAATTAATCTATCCTATCAATGATTCATACTTAATAACTCAACCTTAGTGTATAATTTTAGCTCTCCAAAAAACAAGGAATTAGGTTATTAGAAATCGTTTATCGCCTTTTTATCTTGTTTATTAGAATAAGTAATCCTAATTAAAATTACGTTAATAATCTTAATACTCCACAAAAACACATTTATTTAATCTACCCACAGAATATGTCCGTCGTGTTATCATTTTGTATAGTCTCAGCATTGTAATTCGAGGTATCTTATCAAATAGTTCAGTTGTAACGCTTCTTTTCTTATCTCCAATATCGCACTACAAGTGATGTAAATAAAAGGGATATGAAAATTATAAACGAACGATACGACTTCAGTTGAATAATATAATACAGTTAGTTTAAAATATGTAATAAAACTAACTTATGACTGGTTTGCTAGGTAGTAATCGATTTGTGCGTTTAGCACCTAATACGAACCAACAGCTGCGCTCCAATTAATGCCGTTTATTTGAACGGCACACATAGGTAAGTATAAACGTCTGGTGCGAAACCAGTATAGAATATATGACTTACTTACAATTTCATTTTATCAAACTACTTTGAAAAATGGTAGATCAAGTGAGTTGTAAGTCATTTTAATATCGCTTTTTATGATTATTCGAATTCAAGATATACAGTCAATAATCATAATAAATACATATAATAATCAATATTAATAATTATAGCCAAGATGCATGCATTATGTTATGAGAAAAAAATAATTTAACACAGTCTTTTCCATTGAAAGATCAGATTTGCACTAGAATCTACAGGACATTAGTGACAACTTTACATGATTCTCTATACTAAAAACGATGCAGCAACTCTACTTACTTTTTATTAGCTCTGTCCTGTATTGTATGACTAGGAAAAGTACCTAATAAGTTACTAAAGTACTTCATTCATTACATAAAAATTTATCATATTTTTTGACAACCATTTAATATAGTAGTTGAGAAGTCCTAACTACGAAATGCTTGCACTGAGAGTCCATAGTACAAGTCTTACGTACTTTAGGGTCAGATGGCTCTTTGATATTAGGTTTTACCGTTAGATTCTGAGATTTCCATCAGTTTTTTTTTCAACGCGCTATGATTTGTGCAGTCTGGCTGCAGTATATTTTATGAAAAATGCCGTTAAGGCCCTACACACACATTAACATGAATCGTAAGGGAGATCAGCGGTTATATGATTAATTGTATAAGATAAAACTTGATGCTGGAGACAAAAATAACGTTGTTGTCCAAACAAGCACAAACAAATATCGATTATCTATTTATCACAATATGTTATTGTCTGTAATCGATTTTTGTAAATAATTAAATTGAATATTTAATGTGTATAAGGGCCGGTATTTCAATGTAACCTTATCTTATTGCTTAAGTTAAGTATAACATTTAAGATAAGTATTAATTTTGACAGGTAAAAGTGTATGACTTTAGTGCCGCTTAACTTTAATCCTATAATGAAATACACTTAAGTCATACTTATTATCAATCCCGGATTAAGATCAAGATAAGTATATATTGAAATACCGGCCCTAAGACTCATGTATTGTGTTAACTAGTCATGAGGTTTACTAGCTCAACTATGCCTATATTTTACACTGTACTATATGTTTTAATCTGTATTTGTTTTCCTGTTGTTAATTCTGATTCTTAGGCATATTCTTCTGATCCTACATATTTTAAATTCTGATCAGATCCTTGAGATGTTGTGTAAAATAAATATGTCTAGCCCCCTTTTTCCTTTCCGACGAGGAATTTGATCGATGCGTCTTGTAGTAGGTATGAGCTGTCTCATTTCACTAATACTCATTAATTATTGAGTCTTAATTATGCTACTAGTATTCTGCTACAAATCGGTGGGAAAAACCACAGACCAGAGATTAAAATAGACCCCGCAAGTACGTCAATTTGTATGAGAACCGACCGTGCCATATTTTTTGTACCTACTGTGACGTAACGAGCGCGATTTAGTGATGAGAAGTAGGGACACGCCCACTTCGTCTCGATTCTCGATTCGATTATAAAAATCACTACATAATATAAAACACAAAGTCGCTTCCTGTCTGTCTGTCCCTATGTATGCTTAGATCTTTAAAACTACGCTACGGATTTTGATGCGGTTTTTTTAAATGGATAGAGTGATTCAAGAGGAAAGTTTATATGTATAAAACATGCATAATATAGTAGAGAAACACTGATGATTTTAGAGGTTTTTAATTTAAGGTCGTAAATAATCGCATTTTTTTGCGCTTACATTGCAAACGCTGGCTGAACCCTACGAGATAGATCAAAATAATGTACTACACTATTGTACACCTTAAAAAGTTTTACAAAAAAGTCCGCGATGGTATATGTCTATCTCTTAGGGATAACCCACAATAACCATTTTCCTTTACTTATTACGATAAAATAATGGCTTATTTACTAAAAAGTGATTTTAAGCAATACAGTATTAATCCTTATCCAATAAAGTACCATAAATAAATTGTGCATGTAATATAGATCAATATGGCCCTTTACATCATGTAATTTAAATGAATAGTTTCGAAGATATTACAGATTTAAAATGCAGGGACATAGCGATTGCGGCGGTACTGGCCGGGGAGCGGATGGATGAACTTTTGTTATTCTTTCACGTAAAAACTACTAATTGATTTTAATGAAACTTTACAATAATATAGCTTATACATAAGGATAACACATAGGCTACAATTTACAAGATATTCCCGCGGGATAACGTCCTATACACTACTACTGTTCACGCGGGCGAAGCAGCGGGCGGAAGGCTAGTTTATAAATAAATAAATTATTATTTTTAACTAATGTTAATAAATATCCATTTTTAAAACTCTTCTTAATTTGTCCGCCGGTTGACAGTACCTAATGTAACCTAATTGTCACTTTATGCTTGATTTTATTTTTCACATTGTCAAATAGCCTATTATCATTCCTGCTTCCAAAATCGACTAGGTACCTTTAATCGATTTTAATACATTATGTGTATGTTGCATAGAACGAACATCACTAAACACTGTATTTGACTAAAAACGCCTGTGCCACGAAACTTAAACGATATGCGAAAGTACCGCCTTGTTTGATATTCATTGCTTATAAAGCACGCAATACAATTGGAAGGCCAGTATAAAATACGCAATGTATTACGAAATTGCGATTCACGCGGCTTAAGCATTATTTACATAATTGTTTTCTCAAAATTGATAAATAATTCATTTTAAAATAAATTACGCGTATTCAGATAACAAAATGACTTACCGATGAAAGGAAACATCTTTGTTTTGTGGAGTAATCTTTTTGGTATTGTTTTTGCAGCTTAAAATAGCACAAATCGTCATTTTTTGCTATTTCGTCTGACGTCTAACAAGGGGAACGGTCGCGCGGGACTAAAGCTAAGAATCGGCACATTCAGTACGATGGACTGAAGCTGGGCACGCGAAGTAGCTACACTGGCGGGCTCTAGTCCAATACATCTCTGTGGGAAAAACCGTTGTGACTAAATCTTCAAGTTTAACATGGTACGAATATTTTTTTATGATAGAAGGAGGCAAAAGGTCTAGTATTACAAGTTTTTGGGGAGGGAAGGTTTTGGGGATTGGGGTTGGGGAGGAGGAAAGAGAGAGGAGGGATGTTTTGCAAATCTAATAATTTTCAAGTACAACCTTTTTTGTTGTGTCTTGATGGCATGTAGATAATTTCTGGCTTAAAGTGTGCCTAAGGGAGGGCCGCGACATCTTAGGGTCTCATTACGGCGTCATTACACGGTAATGGCGTCCGGTCCGCGTCACCGTTGCGAAACGCAAATAGTGTCGCCGCGATGATACTGCGGTTTACTTCTGCTCGACACGTTTTTGCACTCGTTTCAGTTCCTCATTGAAGTTTTTGCCGTGAGATTACACCGTACATTATTAGGCGTAGTCTCTGTATGGGATGGAAAACGTATAAAAGGTGATGTCCAAAAATGTATGGAACAAAAACCCAGAATCGACAGGAATGAAATGTATATCAATGGATTGACATTGAAATATAATATAATGTTACCAAGGGGGCAACCCTGAAATCGTTATAGTATAGGAGCTAGGAGCAAAACAAAATATGTAAAAAATTCGTATAAAACTGGAATAAAAATAAGTTTGTCGTTGTTTTAATGTTGTATCACTTTTGTTGTACATGATAATTATCATCAACACATTTCACAAGCAACAGCAACATAATAACAACATCATATTAAATCACAACATAACAAAGACTCTGATTTTGGCCCATACACACTACAATCGTTATAGTACTGTGTGTATTATTGGTAATTCTGTGGCTAAAGATTGCAAATATAAAAATAATTGGTATAGTATAGGAGCTAAGAGCCATGTTGTGGGTGAGAATATCGTTGTTAAACATTTATTTTCATAATGTAAGTCTTATTGTGATAAGTTTTAATGACATGCATAATTATAATAACAACGATATTCACATCCACAACATAACGTATTTTTATTATTTTTAAACGATTTTTAACTTAGTTTTTTTGGCTTTTAGCTCCTCTACTATACCAATTATTATTTTATTTGCAATCTTAGCCACAGAATTACCAATAATACACACAGTTCAATAACGATTGTAGTATCCATGGGCCAAAAGAAAAAATATATACAAAAAACTGTCTTTTTTATGTTGTGATTTAATATGCTGTTGTTATTATGTTTCTGTTGCTTGTGAAATGTGTTAATGATAACTATCATGTATAATACACGTGATACAACATTAAAACAACGTTATATTAAGCAACAACATGATGTTCACTTATTTTAATTATTGTTTTATACGAATTTCTTACTTATTTTATTTTGCTCCTAGCTCCTATACTATAACGATTTCAGAGTTGCCGCTTTGGCAACATTATAATATATTTTAATGCCAATCCATTGGTACACATTTCATTCCTGTCGATTCTGGGTTATTTTTTGGACATCACCTTATGCGGTAAAGCAATTGTGTCCAAAATAGTTTTAAATAACATTGAGAATAAATGATAGCACTACTTCTAATGTCTTCTTTCATATTTATTTCCACGATCTCTAAGATGTACTCAATTAAAATATTCGTTTTTTTACAGATTTTTAATCGTATAATATAAGTTTTTTAAAAATACATCCGTTTGTTTAACTTTTCCAATAATATTGTTTATAGTTAAAGGTTTCCGGTTTATAACTAGCCCTTAATGGGGTTGATCGCTCACCTGGTCTGTACTTGTAGTGCTTAGTTTTAATTGAACATCTTTAATTTGTTTAATTAAGAACATGATATAGTTAAACAGATTAACTTTATAATTACAGCGATGTAGGTAATATAATGTGGTTGTCCAGTCCCGTTATAGCGACAACCCTAATGCCTCGACATTAATCAACAATCGCCTCTGGCCGCAATGTTGACTGCGATTTAATGTGTAATAATTATGGTCAACTATAAACAGGCTTAATATCGACGAGACGAGACTTAGGACCAGAGATCCTAGGGGTGGCGGACCCGACCCGAACTTTGAACAATCATTGTATCAAAGCACCTGTTGCTTAAACCTCTAGTTTTTTTTTTTGTAGCGGCTCTGTTCCCTGATACTGCAAACCTCTAGTTACTTTAATACAAAATGCTCTTTTATTTTAAAACTATTAGTAGTTTGCGAAATACAGCCACGACCGAGCAATGAAATGTAGACATACTCGTTTTTGTACATAATGTGCAAAAACTAGCTGCATTCACCCAAATTACTCCGTTTATGATAACATTACGCGAATGTTGTAGAATTTGATTTAATTGTAATTTTGTTCCGATGTTCGTGACAGGTATATTTATTAAAATTCTTAGGCAAATCGTAATAACCCTTATCAATTAAATTGATTTTTGTTATAATACCCGTGTTCAATATACGAAACATGAAAAGTCAATTTGGTATCATAAGCAATAGTTGTAAAATCGAATGACTGTAGGTATTTGGAAGCGAGTCAAAGTATCTGGTATTGTTTTCTTATCTAATATTCCTTATTTAATGTTGGATGTTGTCAGCCCTACAGGTCTGTGGTCGTGCCTTGTCTCACGAAGCTATTCGAAACATTCGCCCATTATACCACCTCATAATAAATACTGTAAATTATAATATTCTGCTTCGCTATCACTACTCTATTAAATTACAAAATTAACATGTACCATTATTTGATGCTCATAAATATCTAACTGTAACTTAGTCTTCATTGTACAAGATTCTTTTGTACTTTCTTTGTGATGCCTCAAAAAGCTCAGTTGAAATATGAACCTGGGTCGTATTCCCTAAGAACACAGAAAGACGAGTAACCACGTTATCTGGGAGACCGGATAAAGGGTTTATTAAAAGACACTAGTTTATCAGTTTATACAGGTCTCCCTATCTTCGCGCTTTTCCGTCTCAATGATCCGCTTCCGTTCTACTCCCGCGGTGTTCGTAAGCTAGTGCACAAACGACCGAGCGGTATTATCTGTTGACACTATCTACACTGTAAAGGCTAAACGTTCGCTGGTATTTTCTTACCAGCTTCTACCCAGTGTACAGTCAGCAGTTCATCATATTCTCTAATCTGTCTAAACTTCTCAATTGAAATATAAAATCTAGGTTATAACTTTAACTGAACGTTGGATGTGGGAATTATACAGAATAAGTTAGATCACTAAAGCTACTGAAATATCAAACATTTTTGGCAAATTAATATGTCTTCACATGTGTTCGTAATAAACACGACAACCAATTTTGAATTTCATCGAAGGCATTGTTGTGACTGGAGAACAACCTAACATTAATGGAAAGTTTCAGTTTGGTTCTCACGAACATGAATTTTCACTTGATTCTCGATTGTTATTGCATTCCCGGTTAGAAGTTCATCGTCGTAAGGTTTATTAGTCCACCCATAGCCGGGTTTTATCTTCATAAGGAGAAATTTTAGCAAATAAATCATACGAGCACTAGTCTATATTTATGTTTTACTAGGCCATGTAGGGTATATATTCAAGACGAGAAATTTCCACTGTCGTCATTTCCTTGACACTGATAAGACTAGAGTTAACAACTTTGGAAAGTTTCTAAAACTCATACTTTATTTCTACTCGTATTCTATTAGCAGCGCAGGAATAGTGTGTTTACTATGTTTTAAATAGTCGTTATTTGCGCTAAAGATACTCCAATGAAAGTCATTAGTGTAATATAATCATTTGTTAATTAATAATTAAGCAGCAGTGTATGGGAGCTAACTTTTTTTATTGCTACTAAACAACAGGCTATGTATGGCATCGGCAGCCATCCTAACATCACGTCGTAAATCACTGAATCAACTAATTGGCGTCGGATCATCTCACCTCTTCGTTCTCAAACTCATTTATAGAGGTGGATTTCCTAATTGAAAGCTTGTCTAGCGGAAACTAATTTCATTACTATTATGGCGTCTGTCTGCACTAGCAGCCATTTTGAATTAATGATTAAAATGAACAACACACAGTTGTCCGAGCCGAATGTGCCAAAGGAATCGAATGAAATGAGTGTTGTAATTCTTTAACATATGTATGTACTACTAATGTACATTATGTCATCCTATAAAACCTCGTCAAATCCATCAAAATCACATCTTTGAATGCGGACTAACATGCGAGGTCTAGATGATTTCAATTCCTTTTGTGCGTTCGACGCGGACAAGTGTGCGTTCACCTAAGCTAAGAAATCATTTTACTATATTATAAACAAGCGTTCGCCTTTTTGTGGAACTGAACTATGTTTATTCACTAAAGAGACTCTTGTCCTCTCTGTTTAGTTAAACGTTTAAGCGTAATCTGAAAATACTAAAATCGTTCTAATTAATGTTATATCTCTAAACAGGATAAGCTTTGATGAACGCTTCGTTTTCTTATTCCGTCCGGTTCGGTCGGGTTTTTTTTACACAAACAAAACCTAATTCCCGAAAGCCTGCGCGCGCGCTGGTGTGAAGACTGGACAAATAAACAAGCGGCCGGTGACAGTGGCGGATTTACAACCGCCCGGCCCGTGCCTTGCGTTCACGGAATCACTCTTTGTGCCGCCCCCTCACAAAGGATGTTTGGCATTTTGAAAAGTTCCACGACATCGTTACTGTTGCTCAAAGCCCCGTATTCATATTATCGTCGTGTCGTGCAGACTCTTTTAAATCATCAACGATTCTCTTTGAACATAACTTGTTATTTTGTTTAAAAGTTAATGAAATTACTTACATGCTTAGACAGCTTAACAGGCCTGGTTTTTTGTATCTTTATTATAGGTCTGTGTAAGTATTTTTCCTTGTTTGTGCATTGCAATTAAGTCCTATTTAAATGCGCTAGGTGTTTTTTGGCACGATGCGATCCCGAATGATTTCGCGGACCACGCTCTTGACAGTGAACGCCGACCTCCAAACATCTCGCGATCCGCATCATCCGCGATTGTCTCTCCGCTTTTTGTTGCTCCGACTCACCGCCGACGTTCCCAGAACCGTCGCTCTCGGGTAAAAAAAAGAAACCCCACCTTGCGGTCGGCTAAGGTGTGAATATAATTAATAGCTTATCAAGGCACCCGCCTACCGTCATCTCGGCCGATTTGGACACGAACTCACTTAATGTTGACTTCTGATTTCCGATTTCATACTTTTTGCCTTTGCTGTACGATGAGCACCAAATATTATTTTCTACCCAGCATCAATCAAGATCCGGTAACATGGCGGTTTTAATTAGATGAATAATAAATCTTGGCTAGGCCCCGGCTCGAATTTCATGTGGCGCGTCGTTAGTCAACACTTCGCCTATATAATTTTACGCCGTACCATTTGTCGCAGTTATCATCAAGTTTCTCGTGAGGTGGAAGCACGTATGCTTTGTACATGTATCATTCTCATATCTTGATTCTTGTTAGCCGTTACAACACTAGGTTTATCAGTTCACATGTCAAGTAGAGTCTTTAAAAAAAACGTGTTGTATTTTTTGTTTTTAACCGTATAAGTAATCTTGCAAAGATACCACGTAAGAGAAAATTGTGCGTAATGAAGCAAATTGCAGTAATTTATCAGATCTATTTAAAAGTCTTGAATGCCATAAATGAACTGGCTGAACTTAATTAGTACTAGCTTGTATAATTGATATTTATCTTTTTGATTACAAACATAATGAACGCAAGTTCTTTCCTTGTCAATTTCCCAGAAGGAAGGTGGACAGACAAATCCACTGTTGAGGTGTAGCAGCAAATCGTTTGTATCTCTGGTGACATATGAATGAACCATTGTTCTGTTGGTGTCGACTGGCCGCCGGCTCGCAGCCATTACCTACTAACTAGTGATATAACATGACTTGATTGCATTTGATATTGGTTAGGAAACTGGAAAATTATGCACACGTTTGTTTTTAATACATCTAGTCAAAATAACGCTTTCCCTTTTTTGTCCATCCAAAACCATCGTGGTCATGTTTTCGTCATTATTTGCATTTATGTATATTTTCCAATTTGCTACATGTGAGTCAAGTTGGGTCAAAGTGTTCTAAGACACTAACAGCTATGTGTGGGCGATGTATAATGTGATACAGTGGTTTCTTTCAGTTGTGACGCTTGATGTTTTGTTAGCTGCCCAGCGCCTCGCATAGCCGTATCTAATTACACTGCGCATTATGATTTAGGTAATGGTGTAATTACTACTAGAATAACTTGATGCCGTCTGGCTTCTACCGGTACTTTTATTGCGCTGGGTGACTTCAGGTATGCCGTTTTAGTCTGGTGCCGCTAGCAAAAAATAATTATGTTTTAATTAACTTCTCATGGCTTAGGTATTTTATTTGCTAATGTTGGGTTAGTCGAGAGCTATATTCATCCCATTGAATTGAATGTTGTTATAACTTTTACTTACAGTTAAAGTAGCTTCAAGCAATGCATGTAAGGGTTTAAGAAATAATTATAAATAATAAAATATGACGCTTTTATAGATTAATTTCCATCGTCATTGATATTTTTTGTGGATTTATATTTCCATCACACATAATACTTCTATAAAATGTGGGAATTAATTCTGAATTTATTATTTTCGTAAATAATCTCTAAATGGGAGCGGGCAGGTATGCCGCAGGTAGTTCTTTGTTAACCAAATGGATCCAGCAACAGGACTATTCTTCGTTTCCCGAGTAGACGACACTGTGTCTGCCAGATGCGACGAGTTTTTGTGTTTTTATGCGGCCAACATGGTTTTCTGAGAAACTCCACGATTCGATGCACATGTGCATTCGAGAACGGATTTTATACCTGTACAATTGTAAAGCGCACCGATCTTTTGTTGCGCTCAGATTCTAAACCAAGCAAAGGGCAATTGTTGCGTTCCACGTCTTTAGAACCATGAGCGGCGTAGCAAATAATTTAAGATGAATTGTCTCGCCTGAATAGAACATTGCTATTTCCGATTCCTTTGCTGGTTGTAGAAAGCTCTATTATCATCCTAGTCGTTATTTGTCTCAATAATTTATATTCCGTATGTAATGCTATTGAACACAACATTAAGTAATGTACTAAATATACAGTCGTGGTCAACTAATTAGGGACGCTATATGACTAAAACACAAGATCGTCCCTCAAGTCCGAAAAAAAAATCTTTATGAGGCTTTGAAGCTTATAGTAATTCATAACAAGTAATTTGGTTAATATTCCAAATATTTAAAGGCCAGGAAAGCTAATAGCTAGTTGAGATCAATATTATTTTATTAAATAAATCCTTGCCACTTACACATCATTGACTTTATGGATGGACAACTAATTAGGGACACGTAAAATTTTAACTGTAAATATAAATAAATGGCAATTATTGAAGTGTTTAGGACATAAATAATCAAAATAGAATACAAAACAAATCATTAAAATTTTTTTTAATACCCAGTATGGTTGTTTTTGTTGGTTATAACCATTTGACATCAACGCAGTATCGATGCAATCAAATTATTACAGGTTTCCAAAGAAATATTATCCCAAACACCTTGAAATGTCCCGTTAAGCTTATTTTTAGTGACAGTACGTTAAGCTGCAGTTTCTTCTTCGCTTCATACCATAAGTGCTCTATCGGGTTTATAGGTCTGTGCTGTTTGCGGGCCATTCTACTACCAACACTGACTGTTGCGCTAGGCACGATTTAACAGAGTGCGCGGTATGTTTTCGGTAGATGTCGTGTTTAAACCGTCCAATAGACTGGTAAGACTTCTTTAGCATACTATAGCATAGTTTCCTTCAATATTCTTTTGTATTGGAATTGATCAAGTTTACTTTCAATTATTTTTATAGGCCCCACTCCATGTCAAAAAAAAACAGCCCCAAAATTGAATATTGTCGCCTCCATGGTTTACATGCTTTTTCGTGTACTTTGGATTAATTTCGGACTTTTTATGTCATTGCACGAATTTTCTGTATTGTCAGCCATCGAATGAAATAAGATTTATACTGGTCTCGTCAGAAAACCGCGAATTTCTCCATTGAGCAACAGTCCAATGTCCATACTTCCTTGCAAACGCCAACGGGCTGTTTTTTTGGACATGGAGTAGGATCTATAAAATGATTGAAAGTAAACTTGATCAATTCCAATGCAAAGGAATATTGAAGGAAACGATGCTATAGTATGCTGAAGAAGTCTTACCAGTCTATTGGACGGTTTAAACACGACAACGACCGAAAACATACCGCGCACTCTGTGAAATCGTGCCTAGCGCAACAGTCAGTGACGGTACTAGATTAGCCCGCAAGCAGCCCAGACCCAAACCCGATAGAGCACTTATGGTATAAAGCAAAGAAAACAGTTGCAGCTAAACATACTGCCAGTAAAAGTCAGCTTTACGGGACATTTCAAGGTGTTTGGAATAATATTTCTTTAGACACCTGTAATAATTTGATTGCAGTGATGCCGCGCCGATGTCAAACGGTTATAGCTAATAAAGACAACCATACTGATTATAAAAAATAGGTTTAATGATATGTTTTGTATTCTATTTTTATGAATGAAGACTTTTTATGTAATAAATACTTAATTAATTACCAGCTTATTCATATTTACACTTAAAGTTTTACGTGTCCCTAATTAGTTGTCCATCAATAATTCTATTTTGTGAAAGGGCAATAATTTTTTTATTTAAAAAAAAAATTTTTGCCACCTGCTATTTTATTTCCTGGCCCTAAAATATTTAGAATACTAGTCAAATTACTTGTTATCAATAGGTACAAGCTTCAAAGCCTCATAGATTATTTTTTTTCGCACTGAAGGTACGATCTTATGTTTAGGTGATAGAGTGTCCCTAATTAGTTGACCACGACTGTATTTCGTGAATAGGTGCGCCCGACAGGTGGTTGATATCCACTATTTATTGGACGTTTATCTATGGTCGTAACCTCAATGACTGCATTCTAGATTCCTTAATCTGTTTGTCAATTTTCCTACTCGTTATGAAAATGACTCAGTTGACTGTCCAGATTTGTATAATCTTGTTTAAATATTGAATTTTGACTTTCAATCAAACTCGTCTAATTGTATGGGTACATGGTTTAAGGAACATGGTTTAAATCGTATCGTATTATTAATAAAAACTGAATTATTTTTGTTGTTCAACCTACCTAATATGAGATATGACTTAGGACTATAAAATATAAAGGTTGAAGTACAAGTATTTAGGTATTAATTACATGATGTCACATGATTCCACATACGGTGACATCATTTCCAATATTACATTTGATATGAAATGTGTAAAAATAAAATTATATACGGAACGAAATATCTAAAGGTACAGATCCTTTGTTTTGGAATTTTGTAAGATTCTGATTAGATATAAATTAAGAATGTAAAGGGAATGGAAACATGAGAAGATTTGTTAACATCATTTTGCTACGTCAAAAGTATCTAGGAGTAGACTTAGCTGGCCGTTATAATGATAATATTTTTAATATTATTGTAGATTTTATTACTCTATATTTATTATTTCGTATAATACATTCGTATTAATGCTGACAGTTTCATGAGGTATTAATATTGTGAACGCAACTTCGCCTCGTGCGCCTTGCCAAGTCCGTACTTGTATTACATTCCCAGTTCTACTTACCCATTAATCCCAAAGACTAGCCGTCATCTATCACACACGGCTCGTACAGATGGTTACTAGCTAGCATTATGGCATTGTTAGCTAATTTAACTGGTCATTTTATTACTACAGAAGCTTGAAGCATTTTCAGGATAACGTACAATACAAATCACATAAGTACTTGTATAACTGTACTGACATTTATGAATAAATTCTTTTTTTTAGAGTTGAAGCAGATTACCAGTTACATAAATTACATTTAAATTTTGCAGCATAAAATTCTATATTCTGTCAGCAATGCTTTAGTTAGGCTAAATTCTATTTTTTTTTTTCTTTTATGTACGCGTTTACTTCGTATCCCGTGCGACTAAAGTAATCGAATGTTCGGTAATTTAAGCGTATTGGGATGAGTAACTGATCTAATTGTAGCACAATAAGTCTTTGATTTGACGTGAGTGAATATAGTAAATTTTCCTCAATGCATGTCGTCACAGTAGAGGGTCACAGCGACATGAGCGTGCATGGAGTTAGTCACAGATATCGCGTTACACGTATTCAGTGTGAAAGGATGACTCGCAGCTCGCACTCGAGCTAGACTGCTCGGCGCGCCCTGGCACCAGCTATAAACGACGCTTCGACTCTTGGCACCGCACCTGATCGGCGAATGCTATCGTACGTTAGCCCGCCGATTGCGATTTTATTATCTACTTTAAATATCCAAAGTAAATAGACCGAGTTTACATTAAGAAGTATTTGTTGTTCGCTTCAGATAAACGGATAAACCGCTTTTCGCAAAAACATAATTCTGAAGATAAGCTTGTCGTTGAGAATATTTGTAGCGTAACACGACAGTAAGTATATTTATGGTTTTGATTCTTGTGGGCAGACTTAATTCCTCTTGAAAGCACCATATTTTGGACATTTATTGATAACACAAAGAGGTGGATGGATTACGTGAAAGGTGATATGAGTGAAAAAGGAGTGGAAACCTTGTTGACAAGTGACAGGAATGGAAGAGAAGAACATATTGCTCCGACCCCAAATAAATTGGGAACAGGACAGGAGAAAGAAGAAGATTGATGAACAAAGGGGGTCTTCAGTATCGTGGCATTTATAGAAAGAACACGGTTAGAAAATTGGCACATGATCGTATCTAATATCGAACATAACTTGTCGGAAATGATGCTCAGTGCGACCGGAATGACATCATCCGCCGCATCCAGCGGCCGCGGCATCGACGGATACATCGTCTGAGATAATTGATGGTGCGCACGATCTAGGACTTTGAACTATTTGCGGCGCGATCAACCCGTATCTAGCTCAAGATAATAACTCATAGGCAACGCAACTGTGCCGCGGGGCGACGGTGATGAGATTCGCGCTTCCTTCCCGCCAATATAAATACAAACGTTGAGGGAAGCTATGACGTGTCAGTATCGATCAGTGTCGGATGCTGTAAAATTTGGTTGCGTATGCTTGTGACCTTGATTAGTGATTATGTATGTATCACCATCTAAAGTTAGGCCATCGAAATATTTCAACGGACATCTTGTAAACGCCCATAAACCAGGCTTGTCACAATGTTCGCATTTTTCATAGCATCAGTCATGTAGACCTTTCCTATCTTCTCTGGTCTAGCTTTAGCAAGCCAGCAATAATCTGGATCGCGGAACAACATCATACTTCGATCACTTGGCTGTCCCGTTACCGGTTAATATAATTATTTTAATAAAAAAAACTTGCCCTGGTAAAGCTGAAAATACAGATCTTTTCCTTATTTGGCTTACTCGTATTTGGCTTTAGTAAAGTTGCATCTTGTCTTTTGGTGCTTGTTTTTCAACCTGTAAAATATTTAATAGTTTTCTAATATACAAGGTACACAGAGTTTTCAAGAATTAGTATAATAAAATAGTAACTTTGAGTTCTGAAGTCCTGCTAATATTTTAGGCTCGGCGCGCGCCACATTAATTACTCATGTTCAATAGTATTTTAGAAGTAGGATACGGATTAATTTATGGTTTGGTTATAAATATTTAAATGAATTCCCAGAATTTACTTGAATAACTTTGCATTCCAAGAAGTACCACTCTCCTGGTATAAATTACAATGAAATAGTAATTTGTTGCAAGTGATCAACTCGATATGCAACTACGTTGCAATAAACTCGTCGTACTCGTGAATAATTGAGATTATAATCACCGAATTTAATTAGTTTAGAAGTGGTAGATGTCCTATCTAGCACGCCTGTGTGTATAATTTGCTAATACGTTTTAGGCTCTATGGCTAATACAAATAAAGATACTTTATTATAAATATGATAATTTTGTTCTAGATAATAATCTTGTTTATGAATTTTATTACGTATTTATAATTGTTACAATGTACTCACTGAATAGTTTTGACAGAATTAAAAGAATATAAACGGATTCTTGACAACTATTGTATGTAAGAATTATTTGTTTACTGGCGTAAATATAAAAGTGCTTGTTACTTGCTTATTAACTTGAATATGCAATGTAAATAGTTTAACTAAATGCAGTAATTGAGAAAGATCTTTACAGAGTGATTGATACCTTGCTTGTGCCAGATAGTGATGGCAAATTAAGGCTTAGGACATGTAACTGAATTTTTGAAGCTCTTTATTTTGATGACTTAAAACTGATAAAAAATAGCTTTTTTGGGGTTTCAGACTTAATAACTGTTTAGTCTGAAAACGACCACTAACAACCATTACATAATTGTAAAAGAGATTCAAATACACTGATATGTTCATTAATTGTTTCTGAGGCAATTCTCTTGCTTCTTTGAATATTGTTTTGAAGAATCTCCACATGTTTTGACGCGACCCGCGACAATTGCTTGGTCTATTGTAATGTATTCCACGTAATTAACTCGAAAGATTATGCAATCAACGTCCGGTAATATTGCCATCTATTATGCTGGCCATTGAATCTCAGTCGCATTTATATCATGAATAAAAAGAAAGTCTCATAAAATCTTGTTACACGTTAAAGTAAAAGGTCACGACTATCGATTCGAAACTAGTTTCTGATAGCAGTACCCGATAACTATAATACATGAATTTTAAATTGATGTAAGCGACTCGAACTGTTGAATTGGTTGCTTAGGTTTTACTACACGTATGTTTATTGATATTAAGTTACTAGGCTAGGTGAGTGGGTAAATTCACAGGTTCAAAGAAGGTATTTACAATATTCTTGCTTCTTTGCTGTTTGTTTCACGGGACTGTCATGCTGCCAGGAGATCAGAGTTTGCTTGCAGAGGTAGAGCGTTACTTTATCCCGTGGTTGTGTTAAGCCGATTAAGCTAGAAATCGTTGAATTTTGTCTATCTGACTAGTATAGGTAACTACTGACTGTATTAAACCAGTGTTAGTTTCAATCATTGGCACATGGTCCAATTAAGAACAATCATTCGCTGAATTGAGTTCAAACTGCGAATTAAATAGCACCTGTATTAATAATGATAATCCTCGACTTACGACCTATGCTTTTTAAACTCTCGACTTGATATAACCTTACCTTATATTATAAAAACACTTAATTGAAACCCAACCGCTTGCTACCGCTTAATAAAGATCATAATTTCATGGTTCAAACAGAACAAATTAAAAACGGTACAAATTGTATTTAATTTGCAGCACAATCAAACAGTTTTTGCATGCGAACTAGAACTAGATTGAAGAGATAAACTTATCGTAAATCCGAACACCTGTTCGCCCGACAAATAGAAATGCCCATAGAAGATTCCAAATGAGAAATGATTATGGCTAAACATGTTCCGAGTTGGAATTAAATTTGATGAAGGCGGGCGAATAGCGCTTGATTAAATACTTTCATCCGTATTCGGAGTCTGACGGAGTGGCAGTGCGCAGACCAGTCTGGCGGCCTGGCGTGGCGGCCCGTTACCGGCCTATCAATGGTGCCTCCTCAATGGGTCGACGCTGTATATTTGCATAAACGTTCTCTCGTCTCGTAACATAATTATCTACGTTTCGCTTCATTCATTTATAGCTTCCAAACTTTCATCGGCTACCATTATTCTTAATAGTTAGTGTCCAGGAAAATTATATGCGTATTGAAGATTAGCCAATCCAAATATATTGCCAGACAGGTTTCTTTGCGTATATTATAGTATTATTAGTTTGATGTTGCAGGTGTCCGGAGACGTTTATTATTATTGACAGCCAATTATCATAATTACTAATTATAATGAAGGTCCTTAGACGGAGCGGTTTTATTTGGTTAACACTCATGTTGAGATAGTTTACACTGTTTTATGGCTAATTTAATGGTCACAAATATAATGACACAAGAAATATAAAGAAGTGTATGGCAAATATTTTTTGTGTTTAGTAAGAATATAATTACTGCTTTAAGGCTACTCGTTTCTTTAATCTTCAACTTCTACTCGTACTTACACAAATAAATATTCACCTCTAAAATACAAAACAAAATAATTAATATTGTGTTCGATAGCTTTACTTACAAAATTTCAGTGATTGCTCGTAGGTACGTACTGTTGTAAGTATTATTGTTTAATAACAACTTTAAAATACCATTAGCATAACTAAATGATTAATTTACAGAAGGCTAGTAATTTCAATGTAAAGAGATATCACAGATTCACAGTTAGGCTTAAGTATGATCAAGATTGTAAGATTTCTCCGAATCGACAGGCGGCGTGGTCGCCCAACAATATACGCCGTGTTGTGGGCAGGAATGACGCTGACCGCTGAGATTACACAGATTGTGCATGAACCCTGCCCTCTTGGCGATATCTTATGACTCTACGTGCATAAAATGCACTTTACAGATCTTGGTGATTTGAAATAACGATGCGTTTGCTAAATGTCGTCAACATTAAGCTTTAAAGTAAATTACTGCAGCCTGCACTTTAATGGTTTTCGCAAATAAAATTGTTATGTTCAGGTTGGTATGCGGCGTCGTTAAGGTTAGATTCTATAAAATATTTTCTTGGTTCCATTATGGCATTGGTGTTTATTTTTAGAAAAAGAGCTAATGATAACCTGCACCCCAACTTTACGTAACATTTTAATGTAACTGTGTTCCTTCACATCTTTCACGTTTTAAATATATCTCTCGTAATTTCTTCGCAATAAGGAAGACATGACAAAGGATTCGTTATGTTAATAATGACATTATTGGTGGTGAGCTGATTGACCCCATTGCGTGAATAAAAAACCGGCCAAGTGCGAGTCGGACTCGCCCATGAAGGGTTCCGTAGCAGCAAGTATCAACATAATATAAAAGTTCTTGTAGTTCTTTGTAAGTTGATCGACGTTTTTATATTTGAGTTGATTAAATGAGAGGAAAATTGCGGTTTACGATTTATGACGTTTAAAAAAAAAACTAATTACTTGATCTCGTTCAAACCAATTTTCAATGAAAGTTTGCATGGTAATGTACATCATATATATTTTTTAGTTTTATCGTTCTCTTATTTTAGAAGTTAGAGGGGGGGTGACCAACATTTTACCACTTTGGAAGTGTCTCTCGCGCAAACTATTCCGTTTAGAAAAAAAATGATATAAGAAACCTTATTATCATTTTTAAAGACCTATCTATAGATACCCCACACGTAAAGGTTTGAAGAAAATTTTTTTTTTGAGTTTCAGTTCTAAGTATGGGAAGCCCCAAAAATTTATAAACTAATTACTTGATCTCGTTCAAACCAAATTTCAATGGAAGTTTGCATAATAATGTACATCATATATTTTTTTTAGATTTATCGTTCTCTTATTTTAGAAGTTACAGGGGGGGGGGACCAACATTTTACCACTTTGGAAGTGTCTCTCGCGCAAACTATTCAGTTTAGAAAAAAATGATATAAGAAACCTTATTATCATTTTGAAAGACCTATCTATAGATACCCCACACGTAAGGATTGGATAAAATTTTTTTTTTTGAGTTTCAGTTCTAAGTATGGAGAGCCCCCAAAATTTATTATTATTTTTCTATTTTTGTATGAAAATCTTAATGCGGTTCACAGAATACATCGACTTACTAATTTTCAACAGTATAGCTCTTATAGTTTCGGTAAAAAGTGGCTGTGACATACGGACGGACAGACAGACAGACAGACAGACAGACATGACGAATCCATAAGGGTTCCGTTTTTTGCCATTTGGCTACGGAACCCTAAAAACGTTTCCTTGTATCGCAGTCGATAAACATGACTTATTTTTTATCCAAGAGACTCATTAGGCTACAACGATCTAATTGTGCGCTTATTATCCACCTTCGCCGGGTTAAGTACGTTCCTAACCTCCACTTATCTGTTTGCTATGAATAGAGCTAATTTCTGCATGTAAAGTGGCCTTTCTTGCCATTGCTTTTATAAGAACTAGCTATCGAATATTTCGATATTTATAATAACGACTAAGATTAGATTATAATAATCAATTGGATTTCCGTTCTATGTTGATTTTGTAAATAAATATATGTATTATGGTTTCCTGTATCGATTTCTAAATATCTCGAAATATATTATATCGATAGGTACATACTTAACCACCAACGCAGCTCGCAGCGATGAAGTCTGCCGTTTCGATTAACTAATTTATTTATGAATTTCTGGAAAGCGTTATCAAAAATTTATGAACTTGGAATAGACGCTTTTATTCTCACTTCCTGCGTGGGTGTCATCAAATATTAGTTTTGTGCGGTCTCTAGGAGATAAAACTGATCGCCCACCTATGACCCGGCACGCGTCTCGCCAAATTTTATCTTTTTGTTTACCGTTAAACTTATCATGATCACATTATGATCATGAATGAAAATTAGTGTGTAGCTTTCGACATCATTTCTTATTAGGAATGAAACCTGGGGAGGCTTTGTTAGTGACATTGATTTCGTAAATTTGGTTTGGTAACATATTTTTTCATAACATGTGAAGCCAGAAACAATCTTTGTGATTTGTTTTGTGAAAGCCTTCCGTTATATGATAACGACAAGTTTTCTCTTATGAATACCTCATTGCTAAAATAATAAAGCGCGTGTAGTAGATTACGATCTAGTCACCCTCAACTAATGGTAATAGTCTTATGATTGATTGCGTTTTTAAAAGCAGCACCTTTTGCGGAGCGCCCGACGAGATTATAAAACCGATATCATTGGCAGACGCCTATTTCGAGCTCAATGGCCTGTCATTCTCTCAGCCCGCCCTCTCCAGTTGCATCGCTAATGGACTGCACTCTGAACACGAAACCTCCTCCGCATCATTTCGCAATGATCATCAATTACACCGGTAATTGCTCGTCGAGCACCTTAAAGTCTCGTATTTCTCAATAGTCTAATCGTCGGGGGTGCGTGGGTGCCCGTGACCTCTCGCCATGCGTGGGCACAACTTTCTACCACAATCTGCTGATCTGCTACATCGCGCATGCGCCGGCCTCTACTGAATAGCCTCTCGGATTTTAAAACGGTGCGTTGGCGGCGAAGCGGTTCGCACATTTCCTTATTGTCTTCAGGTACCTACAGAAGCAACTAATTGCTGGCTGGCCCTGCGCCTTTACATTCATGTTTGTGCCGACCCGTTGGCTTGCTGCCAGTCACGAGATGATGCGTCCAAACTTAGGTGGGATCTCGATCGAACATTTTGCAACATCCACTTGAAGACTGTATGACGCGAGATGTTTCTTTCGAGTAGTGTTGTGAAACTCTATTTTAGAGACATTAAAGACAGCTTTTCACGAGTTTCACGACCTCACCTGCGTGAAGAATGTCACAAAAAAATTTTTTGTCTTCATATTTAATCCGCCTTTGAAAAGCCTGAATACGAAAACAAATCATATTATTTCTTTTAATATCTCTCTCAGTAAGAAACCCTTGTCCTTCATCCTAATTCAGATAATAATATGTGAATACTGAATATTGTCTAGAAGAATAAAATGCGTCATCAAAATCCACAACGAAGACGTTACCAGTAACGAATGCGAATAAAGTAGCGAAAACATTTTCGTGGTTTGTAAAAATATTAGACTATTCCCTAATCTTGGAGATGAAGCTTTCTGACTTCATGCACATAAAATATTAAGTGAAATAATAAAATAGTTTTTAATTTGAAATGTAAATTAAAAATGCTACAACTATCAAGTTGATGTTTGACAATATCTGTAGATCTGAGAACTAGTGGTATACATTAATACATGCTTATATTAAATGCGCTATTGACGCGCGTGAGTCGCGTGACGCGATGTCACGTGTTTGACTTTAAATATATTACATTTTTATTTGTCATCATCACGGTATATAATCTTACAAACAAGTTGAAGCAAGGTTGACCGCACCGCGGCTGTCAATTGGGCATCTAAAGTTTCACGATAAAAAGTTAAAATAATGTTCGTCGAGACAAATCTGTGAACGTCGCCATGTTTTTGTCCTTCGAGCCAGATCGGGTGTTCCTTTCATGAAGGATATCGTGTTACGAAATAACTAATGAAGTGTGCACGCTTGTTTTTAGAATAGGTTCCTATCAAAAATATAGTAGACTATATTAATGTCAATTTTATTTTACGACCATAATTTTATGGTGGTGGTAAATGGATTTGTTGCATCTCGTACAAAGGTGTGTCTCAGTGCGATTATAGCGCGGAAGTCTCAACCAGTTAGGCTATTAAATACTGTGTGATCATCAGATACTGTGATCGGGGCCGGTGAAGCTGTTTAATTATGATTTTTTAAACCTTTTGGAAGAAAATTCAGTAAGTTATTATTTTTAATTCCATTTCGAGTCGCTGAGCCAACGTCGATAGTTATCTAAAAAAGAAATTAACTGCCAGTATACAAATGGTTTAACAACAGTTTTCTAATATTAGGAAAATAGAAATACTTACATATTTTTTTATTTTAGTTTCTATTCATAAAAAGAACATATATTTATAGTTACATATTTTTTATGGTTTTAGAGATATCACAATTTCCATATTAATTTGGAGAATTCATATCATTGATAAAATTTATGTTCGGTATATTGTAAAGTTACACAACTTCACCGTTATACCGGTGCCCACACGGTGCGGTCAAAAGTTCGCCGCTTCGTGCGCCCACGCGCGTTCTGCGGTCGTTTCGGCGTAAGATTACACAGGTTTCGGTATCGACGACTGCGACCGCGCGTACTCCTTCAATAATAATCGCGACACAGCTGGCTACGTCTGCATCATCACCAAGCAATACCAACACGTACACAATACTCGCCTGAGCCCTCCAACACGTAACAAGATTTAGCCCATTGACAACTCGAGTATAATTAGTTGCTGTCACGATATAATGTTCTAGAAATTAAGAATTCAACGTAAAATTTGAAAATTGGCCATTCAAAGGCTTTTATTACATTTTAGTCTATTTCGTCGCACGAGCCAAACTATGAATGAAATTAACTCTGAATTGTAAATTAGATATCAAATCTCTAACTTTGACATAAATAACAGCTATTATAATCCTGTTAATGGGAGCGTGGGTGACATTATGATATTAATGATGAAGGAAATCTTTTACGAACGTGAAATATAGAAACAGAACAAGTTTGAACTAAGTAAGCTAATGCAATGCTAGTGTATGACCAGAATGCATGACATGACATCATGAACAGCAGAACTACAAAATGCGTGTGTTGTTTGTCTCATTACAGGTTGGATATCACTATTAGCATAATAGGCTTTTCTCAACTAACAACCAAAATTAATGCATGCAGTCGTCGGTAATGAACGATCTAAGCTCGCCTGATATGAGAAATAAATTGCTAACGCTTGCAATAACTATTACGTTTATTTAATTACGAAGTGAGATCAGATGAATCTTCGTTCGCTTCATTAGCTTATGACCTGGCAGAATGGCGGTGCAGACTTGATAGTCCAATAAGTCTGGTGCCTGCGGCGGCGTGCAATGCTGGACCGACACGACTTTCACGAGACGTGGGCGTCACCTGTCGTGTCGTGCCTTACTGGACATCTCGTAACTTTCCATATTGCCGGCATGTCCACCGATGACGACTCTATTTCGTTGCAGTTAAGGTTATGTGCCACCGTAAATGAGCAAGCGGCATTTGTCGCCCACCGACACTCATTGGCCATGAAGTCTAATGTCTAGCTCGCCAAACAACATTTTATCGTCTGATCAAAATATTCATCAATAACAATTTCATTCACAAGAATTTGTTTATTCTTTCTTACTGGACTTATTGAATGCATGATAATGTAAGCCGTATCACGATGAACACAATGAAAACTAAGATTAACATGTTAAATCTTGGCACAAATATTTCATACGAAGCTAGTACCATTTATAATAGTTGTTCGCCTACATTTCAAATGTTTTTGCTATTAAATTGCGATTGTCAATCAACCGGACAAACATAGAAATCTTTGCACCTATAGTTCTGACTGACAGACATTATTTGTATTTTCTCTAAAAGATAATCGCCCACTATTGAACCTGTATCTTTTCATTTACTATCTCTATGTATATCTTTGCTTTGTTTGACAGCTCATTAATTTTGTCTTAAGATTTTGTCTTGTTCGACTCTGCTTACTATTTATTTTCTATGCGATTTAATACGAGTACATAAGTTATCAAACCTCTAATCAATTTGTAGTAATCTGTAATCAGTTTTTATATATTATCCGGTCGTTCTTATGTTATAGATAGAATATTAGTTATCTAGTTGATATGGTGATAAGAGTGTAGCACTCAAATCTACTGCGTAGTAATATTTCACCAATGTCTCCTGATCTGCCCAGTAATCGTTTCCATTTTATATTTTAACATAATTTTGAGTAGATAAGAAGACATCGAGGACTTTGTTTGGCTGGTCGGTAGATCAACGACAGTGTGCGTGATATTTTACACTTTACACTAATATAGCGACGTTATCATGTTAAGATACCGAGACAAAAGATTGTACTGTTTTCTCTACGTAGTAAAACGGCCGCGCCCCTGCAATTAAGATTATCTTGTCATGATTAATAGATTATCTTAAATTGCGCAGAGTTTCGCCCCAAAACAATACGACCTTCCGTGGAATATTTCGCTACTGTCTGGCGACATCTATATATAGACGACGATTTATTCGCCGGCGTAGGGAATCTAGTCAATGACGTTAATATCTTGTAACATTAATGCTCGTTATCGAGCTCGGTACACAAATTAATGTGTGCTCGATTACATTCCAGCGAACGGGACTCATTCATTATAGATAAAATCACCAATATTCGTTGTTTTGAACAGTGCTTACATCCCAAATAATACATATTAGTCCTGCGTACGCATCGTTAGCTAATATGTAGATAGAAAATTGGTTTCATCATCATTAACTTGAGTTTTACTCATGTCGGTGGAGCATTTTCCATTTTTCTCTGGACTCTGCCAGCACCTTAAGCTCCTTATACGTCATGACATTAGCTTTTTCTTTCAACTGCTGCACGTAGCTCCGTCTTGGTCTTCCTCTTCCCCTTCTTCCTTCTATTTTGCCTTCCAGTAATGTTTTTATTATAAGCATATCATACATCGATCATAGGGGGGCTTCGTCGTTTGACCCCGGTCCCGAATACACCGCGGTGTCAAACGCACAAGGACGCTTTTTGAATTGGCCGTTTGACACCGCGGTGTCAAGTGGTGAACAACTTTTTTCGACTTCGTCACTTGACACCGCTGTTATTATTTATGTACAGTTAAAGACAAAATTGAATCGAAAAAAATATCCCAATATAAGTATCCGTTTTTTGTAATGACAACTTTGTCCCATAGGCCGCACCAATAGAACGCTCGTATTTCAGCTCTTTACTTCTCATCACTATCAGCCACTTTTTGGGATAATGGTCACTTCATCTAGCTTCATTTCAGCTTCAGTGCGGCATTACACGTTTGACGCGAGCGCAAAAATGTCCATACGACTGTGCGGCCCAACACAAAACGTGTGATCAAGGCAGCCGCTTCGCGTGTGGCCGCACACACCACCAGCACTTAATGATTTTTATGCTTTTATATTGTATTATTAGCTATTTATACATAATATAGATAGTTAAATTTTCGTTAATACACAAAGCGACAAGTAATTCATTATTGAAACATTAAATTCGTTCATATTATTATACACATAAAATTTAATTCCGACCAAAAATAAGCGTCATGTCATTATTTTCTATTTTTTTTTTACAAACAAAGCAGTGCACGACTCCTGCAGCTTTCATTTACACGTAACCATCAAATAATACTTAAAACTACTACTAAAAAAATACCGACAAGGCAATGCTTCCAGGAACAAGTGACCTTACTAATTGAACCATCTTACCCTTTTGGCGATAAGGCTATTGTAATAGCTACTCGTTTATTCTTACTTCTTTTGCAAAAAAAAAAAAAACTTCTAACGATTCCGATATCGCAAACGTGTTCCATGCAAAAACCAATACACGACACGTTAATGCTTCCTAAAAACAAGTAACTTTTCAGAAAAAAATATAACCTACTCACTAAAGGATCCTTCAAATCTACAACTTACTTGTGTACTCAACTGTACAAAAATCAAAAATAAGATTTTTATTGGCGGTGTCAAATGACGAAGTCGAAAAAAGTAATTCCCGCTTGGAACCGCGATATTATTACCGGTGTCATACGGCCAATTCAAAAAGCGTCCTTGTGCGTTTGACACCGCGGTGTATTCGGGACCGGGGTCAAACGACGAAGCCCCCATCATAGTGATCGAAGATATCATATCAGAAAGTGGGTTTAAGGAAAAAAAATCCAATATTTTGACTGTCTTTAAACCGGCTCCCGCATATTGTGGAACGAAAGCATTGTCGTATAAAAGGAACATCGCATTCTTCTGATACTGACCCGATTAAATCATTAAAATTATTAGTGATCCAGTGACAGTGGCTTCTTGTAACCAGTATAAAAGCGTAACCTTATTACAAACATAAATTGAACGAGACTTGTTATATTGATTTGATCAACCATGATACTACGAATATATAGGGCAGTAAATGGAATTAATGAGGACAAAAATCTTAGAAAGGTCTAGTTATTACGATATTATCATTTCGAGTGTTGATTGATGTTAATAATTATAATCGGACGATATCTTTTGATAATAAAGTTTGCCCGTTGTTTTAGTCACGTACAAACAAATTTCTTTGAATAAAAATGAGGCAGTTCTAATTTCACACTTTTTATCAAAAGAGATAAAGTTTTTGCAAGAAAGTAATAGTTACAGATTTTTTATTTAGCAATGGTAAAAAGATAAGGTACGTTTTTACAGAATCAACTTCATTAATCCTAGAACCCGGATAGTTTTAATAGTTTAACTTCTTTACGCCACTATGTATGTATTATTATTTTATAATGTTTTAGTTGAATGTCTGATACCACTCGCGCATGTGGGGATATTACGAATCATGTAATCAGTCAAAGACAGAGCTGAGATAGATATCCGCGCGTGCAAATATTGTCACTGTCAGGTTCTTATCGCACGAACGGGACATATTTCACAGGTGAATAAAAATATATTACGTCCCTTTGCTGAAAATATTTACGAAGCGTTTTATTTAAAAAAACCAACACAATTTAACGTTCGACCGCCGACCAAATGTCCTCTGCTAGATTAGGGGTGTGTAATAACTATTACGTAACCTGCGTTTAACCTGATATCCCTTAATCCTCGTACCAAAAAAATAAGGGATCCTGTTTTGTAAGGACCCGAACCGGGTGATGCGTAGCGGGGGCGGGGGGGACGCGGCACCTCCGAGGCGCGCCACTCTGCCGCCGAATAAATTATGTTCTTTGGCCCTATCGCCCGCCCGCGCCCCGCGCGCCCTTTGGGCCTTTATCGATTGAGTTGGATAATCCACGAGGTCGCTAGATAGCAGCCGCGCCCGCGCACACTGCATGATGATGACCTCTCACCCCGGCAAAGCGTGATCGTAACGAAATGCCAATTGCACGAGTCACGACACCACTGTTCCGAGATAAAAGGGGCGAAACGTGTATGGATTTTGTTTTGTCTTAATAATCTATGCGTTATTTAACTTTTCCTTGTAGATCTTTGCAAGCAACTTTCTCCATTGAGGGTTTTGTTTAGTTAGTTGATCTTTATCAGTTTGATTCGTCGGACGCAACCGCAGTCCAGTTTATTCATATCTTAAACAAGATTAAGTGCGATGCTGTGTTCTACATCAAATTCATCTTGATCAATTGCCCTTTTACTTGTATCTCGGTAACAAATCGATTTATACGAGCGGTTGCAGTACACTCGATGTCGATTTCTGTACCATCTGGGCTGTTTTTCGAAATAATATCAAATAAGATCTGAACGTTGTGAATGTTAATGAAACATTAGACGTAGATATGAGGACTCTCTTTGTGCAGGCATTACGATTTAAAGATATAATCCTCTATCCATTGCTTTGATGAGCTTTTGATGGTTCGTTCAAGTGTCACAAAGGGGACATTTCCCACGGGAAAGTCGGCTGCTCTTATTTGTAAAATAAACCATTGCACGATACGCGTTTACTGACCAACCAGTGCCGAATTCTGTTTAATCGGACGATCAAGACCTTAATCATAAATCATATTAAGCCTAATAACGTCAATTATTTGCAAATTGATGTCCCAGACGGCTTCCTGAACAATAGCGCGGGCTATTTACGCATGTAATTGGAATTTATAAATGTGTTTTAAATTCGGATTGGCAATGATTGCGCGTTATTTTTTAGATGATTGGCTTCGAGTCGTATGTATTGTAGCTTACGTCCGCAATTGGCGGGATCCTTGAGATGCATTAATGTTGCCGTAGAATCGGCACTACCGTTATGAATCGGGGCAATTGGACATGGTACAGATCGGGCTGCGTCGCGCACGTGAGGAACATATGGCCGGCCGCGGAGAGATCTACCGATCATTTTGCAATGCGACACGAGCAATGCGAGCTAAGGCTCGTGCATTACCAAAACGGTCGGAAATGGCCGCAACGCCGTTTCGCCTTAAACAGATAAAGATTTGCAATCTACGATTATGGCTCTTTCAAAGGCGTACGTAATAAACATGACCAGTGAGTACGAGATGTTACTCCAAAAATAAATCCAAAGTATAAATCTCTATGAGTTTCTAATCTATCTAACAGTCAAAATATTGATATTTGAAATGCAATCTATGCTCAGACGAAAAAGGAGAATAAAGATATCTTGGTGCACAAGTTGGATATCTGACAGAAGTGAGGTGGTTTTCTTCTAAGAGTCTAGTAGTTATGTTACGAGTAGGTTTATGTTATGTGTTGCAATTAGATCGTGTAAACAGTTGTCATTATCGTTGCGGCTGCGGCGTCAATGAATCGCAACGCGCGTACTCGAGCTGGGTCGCACAGGCGCGGAGCGGGCGATCGCCGTCTGAGGCCGGCCGTGTTATCTCGCCGGAGCCATGTGGAGGCTGTGCAGCGGTGCATAGTGCACGGGCGGCGGGCGCGGGGACGCTCCGCCCGCGGCCGGCCCCTCGCCGCGCGCCGCCCGCCGCGCTCAGCTCAGTGTCCTCCGGCGAGTCGCGCGCGCCTATCGTGACGTCTCCCCCGAGACCGACGTTGTCACTCTCCACAATAACTCTCCGCGGTGTAAAAATAAAGACGGCGGCGTCCCAAGTTATATTTAAATGATAGCGCAGACATTGGATCGGGCCCACCTCGACCGCTCTCCGACGACATGAGACTAAGTACGTGTAACACCTTCGATCGACACCTAAACTAGAACATAAGTCTGTGCTTGACGCCCGCAAGCATAGGTGTTGAATTTCAGTCCTAGAGCCAGCGCGGCTCCGCCGAGGTTCTCGTGTTCGCTTCGAGGATGAGTGTTCCCGGTGCCGTTGTCCCGCTCGGTGTCAACAATCTCCTGGGATTGGATTCACAAGGATCGTGATCTTATTGTGTAGTTAAGTTTCCGTTTTTGAACGGATTTGAATAGTGGAAGGTGGTGCTGGTTGAATTATTCATCGTTTCCTGTCTTTGTCGTTTTCCATGGGTTTATCTGTGTTGTAAGTAACGCTAATGGATTCGAAACTGTGCTGAGCGTCATAGGCACAGCTTGCCAATGTTTATTATGCTGTGATTCATACGTGGAAGATTAGAATAACTATGTTTGTACCTGCTAAAAATGAGGCATGTCAATCACGTCATTATGGTGTATTTTTAAATGTCTTTACATCTAAAGCTTTATTTTTGACTAATTTGTATCATTGCAGTTGTGATTTATAATTTGTTACAATAGCACAGATAGAAAGTTCTGTTTTGTTTGTTGGTTGTAGTATTGTTCTTTTCGTTGGTATTCACTATTCATCACTGCGTCATCTGGTTTTCTTTTCTTTCTGATTTCTGAAATTGTCCAGTTGTATGTTATCAATAAGAAATGTTTTCTGTCATCATCCTCCAAAGGTACAATTGTTATACATATTATCATCAGTCAGTACGTAATGTTCAATGTGTTTATTGATACGCTGTGATACGTACCTACCTATATCAGAAATATCTAAGGTATGTTTACCAGGTATGGTAACTTTTATAAATTCTTTGATTTCCTTGTATCTATCGAGAATATTTATGATTTCTGATTACGTAGGTATTGAAGTAGGTTTGTTTACTAATCTATGCTTTCGATTATTATCAAGAACAATTACCACGCTTGATTGCTATTTCGAGTGAATAATTTATGATCAGTAGAGAATTATAAATAAATATTCTTATCATATTTTCCTTACTGTTTTAATATTATGTAGGTGAATAGGACATGTTATAAAAGCAAAGGAATAGACAACAAATAAATCGTTTAGATGGAAATTAAATAGTAAAGAAACATTATTTCGATTGGTGTTTTGTGCAACAAATGTGTCAATAAGTGGTAGTCGTGAAAGTCTACCTGACATTGTCCCGTCGTCGTCCCCCGGGCCTCGGTCCGACTGAGTATGGCGACTGGCAAAGGGCCGCTGTACCTGCCGTGCCAAAAAACCGCTTGCGAGTCGCATGCTCCCTCTTCCAGATGTGTGTGTTATATTTTTGTTTTCATGCATATCTTGCATTCCATCTACGCTCTGCGTCGATGTATTTTTTAATAATCACGTCTCCTGAATGTTTTGTGATCTCTCGTCGTGAGGTTTAGTCATTTGAAATGAAAGATATTTTTAAAGAAGAAGTACGAAAAGACTGTTATTCCGACGTAAAATATCTTGCCACTGCTATGATGTGTTTCCCGAAGTTCTGCAAAATGTAGGCCTATTAAAGCTGAACATTTTAATGTTGTAAAATATCCTTACAATGAAACACTTGAGTCATTGCATCTGGCTCTTTCATTAATAAAACAATAGAAGCGTAATTCTGTTACACATCAGTGATACAGAATAACTAACAGCATAATTTTATTGGTGCAAGTAGTTTCTGAGGAAAAGTCGTGGAATAGTTATTATAAATTGTATGTTGCTGCTTCATCCTTCTGACTGGCAAGAAGCGAAATTGCTTTAGAAGTTTTTCTGGAAGATGCTCTTGCCGAGGAAGTTGAATAAAGCAAGCTCGCTGGTTGTTCAATAACACGCTAGGCTGCCTCGGATGAATAGGGGCTGTTATTTTGCGGTAGCTTCACTCAAGCGTTCTCGTAAATCGATCTCTATAGAATTCTTATCAAAATGACATTGCCTGCGTATTTGATTCTGATTCGTCTGGGAAATCAAAAGCAATTGTTACAGATTTAAGGTCGATAAAAAAAAATAGTGACGACGTTTTGACGCTTTGGCAAAATTTTATTTTTTCTCCATTCTACTATTTTTATTTAGTGTATAGTGGCAGTGTGATAATGCCCATTTAAATTCTTTCTTCATCATTCGGGTAATAGCAATTGATAAAGTTACTTTTTTGGATCCATTAATTTCTACAGGTTTTTGGACATTATGTACCTCCTATACGTTTCCTCTTCCCTTGATATCATAACATTAGTCATGTGACGCGATGACGGTATAAGGTCTGGTCCAGTAATTGCATTAAAATATTATTTAAAAGTTTGATTGTGGTAGTGGTAATAACTTGTTAAGATTATAGAAATATTGTTACTTAAATTAAAAAATAGGTACCTTTAAAAGTAGGTTAAGTGATATTAGTAAATTCGATTATTTCTAAATTTGGATATTCCATACATTTTATTTTAAAAATGTTGGTTTGATTATTGTTGACAATGTTTTTTAAAACCAATTTTCTAAAAGTTGGGACTTATAAGGGGTATTTGTCGTTTGCAGGTCGGGGTCTAGTGTGCGAGTGCGCCGGCGCCGCCGCGTGCCCCAACGGCGCCGCCAACGGCACCTGCCTCACGCAGCCCGGCGGCTACTGCTTCGTGGCCGTCGAGGAGGTCGTCGACGAGAACGGCCTCGTCGTGCTCGACCGCACCGCCGGCTGCCTGCCGCCCGACGAGTCCGGGTTCATGCAAGTCAGTATTCACTTCGGTCACCTACTTTCCACTTCTAAAAGAAACAGGTCACCCAGTAAAAATACGCTCCCGAAATTGATTCTGCAATCGTAAAAACACTCGCAAGTATCGGACCTTGAACTCATTAAAACTATCTAATCCCCCACTCTGCGATAAAATAATATGTCAGTTAATGATGATAAAAAGAGATATCAATCTATGTCCGTCCACCGTTTTCAGTGTAAGAGCGCCCAAGTCCCCCACCAGCACCCGAAGGGCATCGAGTGCTGCTACGACCGGGACCTGTGCAACCAGCGGCTGCGGCCGGCGCTGCCGCCGCCGCCGCCCGGCGTGACGGAGAGCCCGGCGCTGCGGCCGGGCGCGGGCGCGTCCACCGTGCTGGTGGCGGCGCTGTGCGTGGCGCTGGTCACGTTCCTGGCGGCGCTGCTGCTGCTGCTGCGCCGCCGCCGCCGCGGCTGCAAGCGCCCGCCCTCGCCGCCCGCGCCGCCGCTCGCCGACGCGTCCTCCGGCTCCGGCTCCGGCCTGCCGCTGCTCGTGCAGCGCACCGTCGCCAAGCAGATCCAGATGGTCGAGTCCATCGGCAAGGGCCGCTACGGCGAGGTCTGGCTCGCGCGCTGGCGCGGCGAGAAGGTCGCCGTCAAGGTGTTCTTCACCACCGAGGAGGCCTCCTGGTTCCGCGAGACCGAGATCTACCAGACGGTGCTGATGCGCCACGAGAACATCCTCGGCTTCATCGCGGCCGACATCAAGGGCACCGGCTCGTGGACCCAGATGCTGCTCATCACGGACTACCACGAGAACGGCTCGCTGCACGACTACCTGCAGACGGTGGTCCTCGACACGCCCGGCCTGATGACCATGGCGTACTCGATCGTGAGCGGGCTCGCGCACCTCCACATGGATATCTTCGGGACCAAGGGCAAGCCGGCGATCGCGCACCGCGACATCAAGAGCAAGAACATCCTCGTGAAGCGCAACGGGCAGTGCGCGATCGCGGACTTCGGCCTGGCCGTGCGGTACGTGGCCGAGCGCAACGAGGTGGACATCGCGCCGAACACGCGCGTCGGCACGCGCCGCTACATGGCGCCCGAGGTGCTCGACGAGAAGCTGGACGTGAGCAACTTCGAGGCGTTCAAGACGGCCGACATGTACTCGCTGGGCCTGGTGCTGTGGGAGATGTGCCGGCGCTGCGCGACGGGCGACAAGGCGCAGTACGTGGAGGCGTACGCGCTGCCGTACCACGAGTTCGTGCCGCCGGACCCGTCGTTCGAGGACATGCACGCCGTGGTGGTGGGCAAGGGCACGCGGCCGCCCATCCCGGCGCGCTGGATGGCGGCCGAGCCGCTGGGCACGCTGGCGGCCGTCATGTCCGAGTGCTGGCACGCCAACCCGCCCGTGCGGCTCACGGCGCTGCGCGTCAAGAAGACGCTGGCAAGGTACAACGCCGAGACCACCGTCAAGCTCGTGTGACCGCGGACCGACCACGGACTGAGAGACTGAGTTAAGTTCAAAGTTAAGTTCCTCGATATTTTTCTATTTATTTTTACGTGAAACATAGACGAAAAGACGATAGCTGTGACGCCCCATCGATGTGAAATTTCGACTGACCACCGTTTTAAATCTCAGTATTGTTAAGTTTATTCGGACATCGCAGTTCCGACCCCAGTGAGCGATTATGTCGTCTATTATCGTGTTCGGTTTATCGACATGAAACTGAAGGTCCTTCTGGAATCTCTCGACAGCTGATAATTTTGGATTTAGTTTGTTCTTTTATGTTTTATTTTATTATTGTTATATAGAATTAATATGAAGGAATTTTATTATGAAAAATTGTTGTCTTCCGTTCTGATAAGCAATTTAGAGGTTTATGAGGAGACGGTTCACGAAATACTCTGATTATGTTTCTACTAGTGTGACTGAACGCGCCGAAGCACAGAAGCAGCTCCTGCAGAGTGGCATCATTGTGATATTTTGACAATAAGACGCCTTGAAATACAAGATATTGTACAAAATTATTGATTTCGAAATTATTTAATGGCGACGTTTACGCACCTTATTTACATGGTTTTTCAGAGAAGTAAATAGTTGTAGATTGTACTTAAAGTTGATAAAAAGACTAATATTAGTGTGCGAGTATTAGACATGGGATGTAAGCGCAGTGTCTTATGGAGATGCCTTCGCCAGATTTAGTATTAACATGGTTTAGTTATTTTGCGACATACTCGGTTCATATATGCCTTGAGTAGATGATCTCCAACAGTTACTATGAAACCGCAAAGATTTCCTATTGTATAGGAATGACAGGAAAAGATGAAATCAAGATGGAGTGTAATAACAGCGAACCGAGTGGCCGCGTAGCATTTATATGTGCGCAAGCGCACGCGCCCTGTACAGTGTTGTGTAAATATAGAGGTTAACCGACATTGCATAGGTATCTAATACATGTTGATAGATAAGTTACAAATAAAATATTAATGGACATAATGACGCATTATTATTTTTGCCCTTTCTAGAGGAACAGTTTATTGCCTGTACCACGTGGCCACGGTAAGTACCTCCCTAGACGAACAGGGTGGGGACGACCGGGAATAAACGGCGAAGAGTTTCAATAATAGTAGATTGTTAACCAAGGGCTGTATGACATCAATTGCATACGAGGTTTTTGGCGCCCGAGCGCAGCGAGGGCGCTAATTAGCCCGAGTATGCAATTGATGCATACACCCGAGGTAAACACTCTGCTTTACATATCGATTGTGAGGTAAGTAAAAAAACTCAACTTTTAAGAAAGAACTCCAAAACACGAAAAAAATTTACTTTCGCGCCTAGTTAGTCGACTGCCTTTTTACTCTTCACGATTTTATGGCACGCAAGCGCGTCAAATAGTGCTGGCCAGTTTCAAGGGCGTCGCCAGCTTATGGCTAAGGGGGGGGGCAATGGGTCCATATCCATCATCCATCATCATCAGCATGTAACAGTCTACTGCTAGACATAGGCCTCTCCAAATGCTCGCCACGCTAATCGATCATCGGCTACTCGCATCCCAGCTCCTGCCAGCCATCTTGCGCAGATCATCGCTCCACCTGGCCTGAGGGCGTCCTACACTACGTTTACCGAGACGCGGTCTCTACTCTAGAACCCGTTTACACCAACGGTTCTCGATTCTACGGCTGATATGGCCAGCCCACTGCCACTACAGCTGGCTAATCCGGCGAGCTATGTCGGTGAATTTTGTTCTCTGCTGAATTACTTCATTTCGGATGCGATCCCGCAGAGAAACGCCGAGCATAGCTTTTTCCATAGCCCGCTGAGTGCCGTAAGTGTCCACGTTTCGGCTTTGTATGTCATGACGGGTAGGACGCACTGATTGGAGACTTTCGTCTTTAGGCATTGTGGAATCGGCGATGAGAACACTCGACGTAGTTTCCCAAACGCTGCCGAATCCAACTGAAATTCTTCCATTCACTTCGTCCTCAAAGTTGTTTCGACCCAACTGCAACGACTGCCCAAGGTACACCATAACTTCAAGGACGGCGCCGTGAATCGCAATCGGTTCCTGTAAAACATGTTCATTAAACATGAACTTGGTTTTGTCCAAGTTCATCCGTAGGCTGATGCGTAAAGAAGAATCAGCCAGGTCATTCAGCATCTGTTGTAGGTCCTGCAGCGCCTCCGCCATTATGACGATGTCATCTGCAAATCGCAAGTGAGAGATGTATTTGCCATTTATGTTGATGCCTCTTTCCAGTTCAGCATCTTAAACATATCCTTAACAATTTCGGGGAGATGACGTCCCCTTGTCTTACTCCTCGATGCAACGGTATAGGATTTGTCTGCTGATTTTATACTTGGACGGACATGGTGGCTGCTTTGTACAGACATCTTATCACTTGGACTCCAGAACGGACCAGATTTCAACCGAGTCGAAGGCCTTCTCATAGTCCACAAATGCTAGACACAGGGGCTGATTATACTCTTCGGTCTTCTGTATAATCTGCCGCATAGTGTGGATGTGGTCTATGGTGCCGTATCCGCTCCGAAACCCAGTCTGTTCCGGTGGATGAAACTCGTCGAGTCTTGGCGCAAGACGGTTCGTGGTAATCACTCTATAGACGTGGCTTAGAAGGGAAATGGGTCAATAGTTCTTCAACAGGCTTTTTGAAGAACAGGACGACACCCTCCTACTCCACGCCTTTGGAGTTCTCCCTTCAAAAATGACAGCGTTAAAAAGCTTTTAGAGCTTCCCCAGTACGGGTTTACCTCCAGCCTTTAGCAGCTCTGTAGTAACGCCGTCCTCTCCAGGGGCTTTTCCATTTTTGAGCTGCCCGAGAGCAATCTCGATTTCGCCAACGCTGACTTCTGGCAGGTCTTCAGTGTAATGACGAGTTAACGTGGCTCTTGAGTCTTCATTTTCGGGATCAGGTCGAGATGCATGCGAAGCGTATAACCGGCCATAGAAATCCTCTACCTCTGAAAGGACTGCCGGCTTTAAGGCAACAACTTCTCCACTTGCTGTGGTCAGCTTCGTCCGGTGCCTTCTTCCGAGAGATTGTACGAACACCTTAGACCCCCGACTTTGCCCTATAGCTCTTTTGATCGAAAGAGTATTAAAGCACCGGAGGTCGTGACGCATACGTTTATTTATGTCCCGGTTAAGAGCTCTTTTACCGGACGAAGCGGCGGGTGGGTCTTCACGTCGTTGTCTCATTAGCCCTAAAGACCCTTCGGAAAGTTTCGACTTCCTGCCTTTGAACCGCATGTTGCAAAATCCCTACCTTCCTCCCTGAGGATTCGAACCACATTTTCAAGCTTTCGGTTAACGTCAATTGTGGTTTCCAATTTCCAAGGCAGCAAATTGGTTCTCCGGGTTCGACTGGAACGTTTCAGATCTTATCATGGTTTGGAACAGAGTTGGCCGGAGTCTGGACTTTATCAAACGGACGCGTTCGGCTCTTAAGTCGATATTCAGAGTGCCTCGGACAAGTCTGTGATCGCTGCCTGTATTAAACCTGTTGATCACGGTGTCGGGGCTCTGGCCACGTCCACTTCCTTTGGGGCTGCTTCTTAAATCTGGTATACTTAGTCGTGATGAAAATGGCGGCGATTCTAAAAACGGACGTCAAAATCTTAATGTTATTCTGAATATTTCAATATTTTCTACAATATAAATTTAACCTTGTGAATTTATTTACGTTTTGTCATGCAATGCGGAATTTATTAATAGGTAAGGAAGTCAATTGCACTTGCACTTTGGTCGCTTTGCGGCTAGCTACATTTGATCTCTAGGGGGGGGGCAGCTGCCCCCCCTTGGCGACGCCCATGGCCAGTTTGATTTTTAATATCATACAATGTGACTGCGAAACAAATCGTTCGATATTTAAAATAAAATCTTCATAAATTCTAATATAATTAATTGTCTTGATTCCGATTCGAGAGAAAAAAAAAATTACCTAACTTTTTAAAAATATTCTTCTTGCAGTATGTATGAGTATGACAGTTCTTTTTTCAAATTCAAAAACCTATGCTGTAATGATATCCATACACCCCGGCATTCAGGGAAGTAAGTGACTACTTACAGAGCAAGAGATATGTGAAACCTATATAAAATATTATATGACTGTACTGGTGGTTTTGTATTCAACAGTACTTTACTACATTACGAGCTGGTCTGAACATCGGGAAAAAATTCCCGTTGGCCAGAGTAGTCTGACCATCAATCTGACCAATGGGAAACACTGTTATTTTCTTTTCATTACGCTTTCGTTGCGTTGCGACAGTAGCCCTCAATATTTATCAGTTGAATAATGTATGATTTTCTCAATGGAACCAAATGGATCTTGATCACTGGATCTACAGAGAGTAATCGGGTAAAACACGCAGTGGAGATACGTAAAAGCTTATTTATCATCGTATGAAACGTTTCTTCAAATATACATATACAAGACGTTGTGGTAGAATGATCCCTTTGTTAAATAGTTTAATGCTCAGTCCAACAAATGACTTTCCTGTTTTATGAAGCCTGACATTAGGAACGGTAAGTCTGTGCTTATTCCTTGTGTTAAATTTGTGACAGTCGGATTTTTTTAGAAAATTATTGTAATTCTTCCGAACATACATTATACAATCAAAAATGTATTGTGAAGGAACGGTTAAAATGTTAATTTGTGTATATAGATCTCACGAGGTCTAAGGTTGTAGATTGCACGAATAGCTCTTTTCTGTAATATAAATATAGACTCGATGTCAGCAGCAGAGCCCCACAACAGTAGACCATATGACATGATGACACTATGAAAATATCTAAAATAAACCAATCTTGCCGTTTCAACATCAGTGATATATCTTATTCTTCTTACTGCATAAGCAGCTGAGCTAAGTCTTGCTGCTAATGCAGTAATATGAGGACCCCATTGAAGTTTGGAATCAATATTAATTCCTAAAAACAAAGTATCATTAACTATTTCTAATTGCTCATCATTCATAGTAATGAATGTATCCATCTGTTTTACATTAGGCATCATAAATTTAACACATTTCGTTTTCTTTGCATTTAGTAATAAGTTGTTTGTATTAAACCATTGTGACACTCGCGACAGAGCCCTGTTCACCTTGTCAAATGTTTTTTCATTTCGATCTGTTTTAAATATCAAAGAAGTATCATCAGCAAACAGAACTATCTCACAGAGGTCCCCGGTGAAGTATGGTAGATCGTTTATATAAATCAAAAATAGCAAAGGGCCCAGTATAGAGCCTTGTGGCACGCCCATTCTCAGTTTAGCACCACACGAATTAATATTGTTGATATTGACTCTTTGTATCCTGTCAGTGAGATACGATTCAATTAGTTTCATGGCAGCGTTGGAGACACCGTAATGTTTTAATTTATTAAGTAATATTGTATGGTAAACAATAAACCGAACTCAACGCTCCATACATCGTAGTATGACCAATGAGTATGACGCATTTTATTGAATTGTCCGAACAGTTCGACGATCGAACTACTAATCGGACTAGTCGGAATAAACGAATAATTTTTAGCGTTGTCAAAATTCGTTTTCATTGAGATTCCATATATATTATGAGGATTCCAGCTTGAAGCACACGCACTTTTTAGTCTGTGAAAATAGAACCTTTGCAACTACAATAACGCACACGACGCGCAAATAATCCGCAGACCGCGCCGCGCCACGCCACGCCGCGCCGCTCCACACAAAAAGTGTGCAATAAAAAACTGTACGATTGCTTCAGACGGCGCACACTGGCGCACACTTTAGTCTGCAATCTAGTGGAGGAGACGTACGCGATCTATTATGGCGCCAGACATTGATGTAACGATGTTATTTAATGAAATACAAAATAGACCTATATTTTATGATACTTCTATGGCAGAATATCGTAATAAAAATTTAAAAAGAAAAATGTGGGAAGAAGTGTGCTGTAACGTTTATTCCGCTCCTGTTTGGACATCTATGACGTCTAAAGAAAAAACAAAATACGGTAAGTTTATGTTTTATTTTATTTATTTTACATTTGATACATATATTATTATAATAAAAAAGAGTTAGATAGGTTACTTGTATGGCACCCATAGTACAAGCTATGATTAACTAAACTAGGAAAAGGAATACTAGGATTCATAATTAGATGGCCAAATCTGACGTTTGCTGTGTTGTCAGCTTTTCATGAAACATAAATATACTAAATCTATGAAACATAATTAGTGCTGTGACAAGTGAATGAAAAAAAAAATATGAAACTGTTCATGAATAGCAGGTGAAAAATCATATGAAATAAAATAGTTATTTATGTGACTGCTGCATAATGAGGGTCATTAAAATACGAATGTGGTTTTATGAAACTTACGAAGTGAGTTTCATAAAAGAATCACATGAGTATTTTAACACGTTAACTGTCCAGCCAAAATATTGAAATTAGCTCCCACGTCCAATTCACTTTTTCATTTCTATGTACTGGAATACTTATCTTTTTACAACTTTAGATACATAAAGGCCATAAAAGTTAATACAGTACCCTTAGACCCCATTTTTTCCAATGACCCACATATATGTCATGGACGTACAAGCTAATAATTCTATGACACACTTGTGTGTCATGTGGACGTTAGATGTCAAAATTATGAAAAATGACGTTTTCCCGACATTCATTTGTTTTTTCCGACATTCATTTATTTTCCTGACATTCATTTGTTTTCCAGAATTTGCACAATTTTATTAAAATATGTCAAAAATGCAAATGCAATAGTGGTGGTCGGAACTAAACGACAAAATTGACATTGAGTTCTATTGTGTCCAGAAAATAAATGGATGGGACTGGTGTTACAAATTATTCTCAGTAGTTTCATCATGGAACTGTGAATGGTACTATTGTCAAGTCAACAATGAAACTAGTTCCATTTATAATGGAACTAATGATAAAAATTCATCATTTATTTTTTTAAGGTTAAATTTTCAAAATAAAAAAAGTTCGATGGCTCATTGCTTTTTTATTTTACTTATAACTTTACGCATACGTCCATATACAATACTAGTATTTTTCTCTTATACCCACGAAGTAAGAACCCATTATGTATATAAAGTGCGGTGACCCACATGTATGGCATGGACGTCTCGTTCCCAACCAAAATGACCCACATGTGGGTCATGGACAGTCAACGTGTTAATGACTAATTATGTACAGTTACATACATAACTTTATCTTCATTCATACGATAATATGTCTATTTTATAGTCAGGATTGATGAGCAAACATAGTTACCAACTTAATCTGTATGTAAAAGTTAGTACTGACATAATGACTGACGTTTGTAGTTTTTAAAATCCATAAACAATCTAGACTCGAGTTGATTTCGATTCTCAAATCGATTGTTATAATTTCAGCATCGAATTAAATGTATAGGAATGGAACATAAAATTACTAATCGACTAATTCGATAATCGAAAAAACCTACCTATAAATTTTTACTTTTAAAGAAGACGTTCGAAATTTGAACGAAATTAAGTATCGGTTACCGACACTAAAATGTAAACATTTCAATGCAGCCACAGATACTTATATCTAAATGTAGGGCGTTTGCTCATCGCTCCTGAATATAAAATAGACATATTATGGTATGGATGTAGATAAATCATATTTCATCTTTTCTCTTCACGTTTTAACAGGTTCCCTGTCCGATGAATCATAACTATATGAATATGATACATAATATGTAATTTTTGTCCCAATTTTTAAACGTTCATGAATCACATACTTAATATGATCTAAGTTAGAAGTTTGGAGGCTAATTTTTTGTGGACGTAGCGTAACAAATTCGATTTTTAGAACGGGGACGTGTGGGTTATATTGAAGAAAAAGTGAAAAAAGTATAGTGATTTATCTTTTATTGAATTTTTGGAGTTTTTTTTTCTAGAAAAAACAAATACAAACTGAATGTAGACGGGACGTAGGAAGTCAAAAAAATATTTTGTATGGGGACAAGGAACCTGTTAAAGATATTTTTTCATATTCCCAGATAATTATCACACAAATTATGCAAAAAATACCTTTTTCTAAAGATGTACACATTTTCTATAATAAGTTTTTTAAATGAAAATGAAATATATATTTTTTTCTAATTCACTAAATGCTTTCAACCAAAAAGTGGGCGTTTTTTTTTGATGTTATCATCATTGTTATTCATAGGCATCAAACCATCTAATGTATCTTCTGTGACCTATTTAACGATATTCTATGACTAGTATCGTGCCATTCGAAACGTCAGTGCGCAACATGTATCAGTTAGACTAGTTCCGTCTGCCCCCAGTAGGGGCAGACGGAACAAAAAAGTTTTGACTGCCCCTACTGGGGGCAGATTTGGTAGGGGCAGTCGGGAATGAAATGATCCAAATTCCAAAGGCACATTCTACCATTCTTCGTGCTCTAGACAACCGGTAATTATAAATGCGCTGTTGAACACTCAAATGGCGGTCAGGAAAAGGTCTCACTCACTGCAAAGGCTTCATCTCCCACAAAAACAAACGGCATTGGTTGTCTGTCCATTCAAATCACCGGGAGGTTTTGGTTTATTCGGAAGAGTTATTTTACTATCCAAAATTCCTTTCTCAAGTGTGGAGTTTTTAAAAATATTTGAGTCACTGAATTTTCCATAGGCGCCAACATCAATAAATGTAAAACAGTGATCGGCATCAACAACTGCCATCAATACAGTGCAAAAATAATTATGTACCTAGTTATAGTTATTAGAACCCGAATTTTGTGCTTCTCATCTACCGCTCCTAAACAATTAGGAAATTGAGTTTGATCGTTTCGCAATCTCTAGCCATCTCTACACCGTAAAAGCAGGAAAGCATTGACTTTTACATAGTTCCCAAATTGATGTACCTACAGGTTTCGTTAATTTATAGATCGAATAGTAGATGCACCAATCAGATAATCTGCTTCGACTTCGACAAACGACGATCCTCGTCCTAAATACCTGCAAGAAAAATATTTCAAAAAATATATTATTATATTTATAAAGGTATTTAAATACCTAAATTTTAGTATGTAACCTACTTATAATTATTTGTTTTTTTTTTATAGGAAAAGATATACAGACGAAGTGGAACTCCTTGAGAAGTTGCTTCCGAAGGGAACTTAGTGCTCAAAAGAATATTCCTTCTGGAAGCGGAAGAAAAATGAAGAGAAAATATATTTACTTTGATTCACTGCAATTTTTATTGCCATTTACAGAGGTAGAGAATAATGAATCTTCTATTGAAATCGAACAAAGTGCGGAATCATTAAACGTCACAGTGCAGAGTTCAAATACTGAATCAACTGATTTTAAACGACCAAAGAGAAAGACGCAACCGAAGAGAAGGACTAATGGTTACGATGAGGAGTATTTAGAAATACTAAGAGAAGACAATCAACTGATGAAAAATAACAACTTACGTAGTACAGAAAGCAAAACTATCATAAGCGATATCGATGAGGATGAATCATTTCTGCGGTCGCTTTTGCCTTACATCAAACAATTTTCTTCAGACCAAAAGTTGCTATTAAGAATAGAATTATTACAAACAATTTTAAATTTTAAAGACTCCATAAACAGTTCAGCTTCTATTCACAACCAAACACAGCAAGTATTGGATGTACCTATTAATGAAAAAATAGAAATGGAATGAATGAAAGAAAATTTTTGTTTGTTAAAATAATGTTTTGGTTTAAAAAGTTTAAATAATAAGTATATTTCAGAAACCTATTTCTTAATTGGATATGTACTAAAAACTTAGTTTGTGGTTGAGATAATAAATAATATTATGAAAGTATATCTATTTTATTTACTTACCTTAGTGTCACAAATAGCCTTTCTTCTGGACCAATGCACTTTCTCATTGTTGTGTCTGAATGAGTCAAATCAAAGCAGGTCTTAAAATAAATAGCAACTAAATAAATGTAGTAACAGACATTTTATAAAACTTGAAAAATTTATCCGGATGATGTTTCAGAATTGAATAACTGTCCCTTCAGTAATCTTTCCGAAAGAATAGGATGTACCCAAAATTTTCTTCGTCTTTTTTTGTACTTCAAGTAGGTACTTACAAAAATAATACGTCGCGATCTCTGCACGATTTCCATAGCGTCTACGTCCCTAAGTTCTGCCGTTTGAACAGTGGATTAGAGTGGAATACTCCGACAGAATGATCGAACGAAGATGTGCGTCGTGTGCGTTGAGTCTGTGAAAAATAATCAGCGACAGACTTTTTGCGCGCCAAGCATACTTTTTGTGCGCCGCAGACTCTATCGCACAAAAAGTGTCCCGTCCGCGCTGCACCTTATTTGTACATATATTTTTTTTGGATGAGGCTGTTTATAGGGTAACGATTTGTTCAGTGGTACGGTTTTAGACCCACTGTACCACTGGGGGTATGGGCGGTGGTACGGTGGGGAAGTCACGTTTGGAACGATACTTACTAGAAACGAGTAAAGCGTGTTAAAAAAAATTACCACGAAGCCTTAGCCTTCTAACCTATATCCATCAGAGTCGATTTCAGAGTTATTTCATGCATTCATTCTTTACGAGGGAGAGAGCAGCAATGTACAGCGAAGCTAAAGTGGGGGCAATAACTTCCCGGTCGCCTCCGGAGGCAACTGGGAATTTTCTTTCCCCATTGCCACCGGTGGCAATCCTTGTGGGGGCAATCGGGAATATACCCAGGTTTTGAATAAGTAATTTCATGCTTTCGTTCTTTACGAGGGAGAAAGCAGCAATGTATAGCGAAGCTAAAGTGGGGGCAATAACTTCCCGGTCGCCCGCCTCGGGAGGCCACTGGAAATTTTCATTCCCTATTGCCTCCGGTGGCAATCCTTGTGGGGGCAAATGGGAATAAACCCCTAACGGTGCGTACAGAATAAGTAACATTGTTATACATAATAACATGTGTGAACAATGGCAAAGTCCCATAATACGTTTTACCTGGATAAAAATTGGGGCGTCTATGATTTAAAAAATGCTTACACGCTAGCTATTGCATTACATAAACATTTCCAAAAAGAATTTTAACAAACGGTGCTTGCAAAAAAAAGTTATAAGTATTTTTGTACTTTGAGGTAATGGGTTGGGATTGAAACAAATCCTTGTTTATTTTCTTCTTTTAGTAATTATTAAAATATATTTTTTAATAATAGTCATCTTAGAAGCAGTCAGGAGAAAAATAAACAGTCTCCTAAAACATTTATGAGAATAATGGACCTTTTAAATATCGTCAGTGGCTAAAGTACAGTCAACAGCACATCACCGTATACACTTGCAGTTCGATAATAGCGCTTATGCCCCCGACATAAGAGCGGTACAAAGTCCAAAGTGTTACGTCTGACGTGCTTTTGACTGTACAAATCGTAAGCCAAAACCTATAAAAAAAAATAGACTGTCAAACAAATTGATTTGCAGTTTCCGGCTGTCAAAATAACGTTGGTATTTAACAGTGTTGCAATTGGCAAATAAGTAATTTTATCACGAGACAGCTTTAAAAGTTACATTTTTACCAATAAAGAAACATTACGCTATTTAATGTACGAAGGGAACTTCCACTGTGCTATTTTTAATGATATATAATTCTAAGTTACACATTACATTGAAATAAATTATATTATTGAAAAGATATACATAAAAATGTTATTTTTTCTAAAGCGGCAACACAAACGCGTAAGTTAATAATATTGTAATCAACTGAGAGGTTTTTATAATAATTCATGATTTAATATCAGCCTATAAAAATGTGATAATTGTAAAAATCTTGCTAATTCAAATAATTGTTTTTGTATAAGTCAAGTTTTAAGACACCTTAAAAACATGCAGGTATAAAATTGCCATTGTTCTTTAGTCCTGAAAAATGTTATTTTAAACAATGTTATAAATAACATTTTCATGTTATTTAACATGTAACTTAATCTGTACGCACCTTAAGACAGTGCGACATGACGCGATTGATTCAGACGATGCGGGCAAAGAGTTCAAAATGAATTCGAATTCTTCGGCGCGGATAAGTGTGCTAAGTTCAAAATTACATATTTTGAAAATTTACTTTGTCTGCAAATAAGGTGAAGTAAAAAAATATAATTATGTACTTAAAATGAGGTGTATTTCCACTTATTTACATTCCATCACGAAGTCTTACTCATTCATACAATCACACTAAACTATAGAAAATTGCAATTTCAGTCACTCCTTATCATTTTTCAATAAAATAGTCTATAAAATCTGATTTGTCGACAGTCAAATTTTAGTAAACGAACAAAATCATTTGACAATGGTTGCAACGTGAGCGTTGTACAACTAAACCTATATCTAATCTAAGTCTTAATAAGGCGCATATCTTCTGGATGGTGATGGACCGCGCATACCAGGCCTGAAATAATAAGATAAAATTGGTGTTTAAAATCTGTTAAAAAACAAATGAAATAGACAGGAAATTTCGTAGAGGATAAATGGACTAGAAGTCAAACTTCCTGAGAGTAAAAGATAAGGCATTGCATTTCATTCAACTGTTGGGTGATGTTATTCTTATTAGTAGTAATACAATACAATGATAATTACCTTCTATCATCAAAGGTGTCTCGGCTGAAATCTTCATACATTCTGTAAAAGAAAATGAATCAAATGTCAGTAAGGGCTAATTGTTTTTGAATAAGCAACAAAAATGTAATAAAGCATAATAAAAACTAAGATGCAAAGGACTCTCACCCGCGGGACATCTGAGGTCCGCGCGGGGGACTCCTACGGCTGTACATAGCATCATACGACGACCTCATGGCTCCCATGCTGCTTCTCATCGGCGGCAGGCTCGGCATCGGCGGCATCGGCTCCCGGCGCAGCGGCGGCGACACGAAGTCACCGCGCGCGCCGCGCGACCCGCCCATCTCTAGTCCCCGGGACGCGCCCACGGGGTACCGCCTTTCGAACAGTTCCCGCGGGGAGTCAAACCTGGCCCGATCGTAGTAGCCATCGTACGGATCCTGCAAAACATTCACACACATTAATCTATTACAACGACACAAGTAAAAAAGCGTGAAAGTACAGAAAACAAAATAATTAAGAATAAAATGATTAATAACAGAATGAACAAGTTTAACACAAGTAATTAAATGATAAAACAAAAATGTTTAAAAGATGTCATAAAGATTCAGCAAAGCAAAATGAATATATTTTATGCAAATAGTAATTTCTACTGGAACAACAGCCTGAACGTGGATGATGTTAAGTAGACGATGTAGTATGACCTAGTTCCAAGTTAAAGCATAATGTAGCATCACCGAGCCCGACAGAGTTTCGGCCCGAGTAAGGAACCGCGTGCGGAGAGTGATCCACGCGCTCGGCCTACGTGATGCAGCGGAGCTAATCGCAACGCGAAACGGGAATGTAAAGACAGTGAACGCGTTACCCCAAATCCTCCCATCATGCGATCGCGGAGGAACGGCGGCGGCGGCGGCGGGGGATACGGGTCGCGGCCGAACGCTCGATCGCGGAAACCGTTGCGGTCGGGGCCCAGCGCCTTCGGGCACTCCTTGGACCAGTGACCGCCGCGACCGCAGCGGTAGCACTGCTCGGGGTCGCCCATGCCCGGCCGCTGACGGACGCGGCTCGTCGATAGCTGCACCTTCATAGGCTGCCCGTCCACCATCATACCGTTCAGCTCTTTGATAGCCTCATTCACGTCGCCCGTCGCGTCCAAGTGCACGAAGCCATAGTTACGAACGATATCGCATTCGACGACCGTGCCGAACTTCTGAAACAGCTCGCGGACCTCCGGCGCGCGCGTCTTATCCGTTAGGTTACCGACGAATATTTTCGTGGTCGGGGTCGACGGGGCCTTCCGGCTCTTGGCCGCCTCTATTTTGATCGCTTGACCATGAACTATCTCTCCGTTTAGGTTCTGAATGGCTTCGCGGCCGACTTGCTCGTTTTCCATGTGCACGAAACCGTAATTTCTGACGATATCGCATTCTACGACCGTACCGTATTTTTCGAATAGCGGTCTAAGATCGGCGTCCGTCGTTTTATCGGATAGATTCCCGACGAAGATTTTGAAAGTACCGGCGCCCGGCATATTAGTTTCTGAAACGCATACACAATTTGTCGAAATGAGTCAGCAGCGTCTATAGCAAAGATTGTTTGCAGTTCCGAAATACTAGTAATTTCATGTGTAAGGGGCAATGTTCCATGAGCGATAGGTACTTACCTGAGGACAGCTTGACGGTGAACACTAACACACACTATTATAAAAAGTACAAAATTTAATCACTGCAACTATTCTACGCAATAAAATCGCCAGGAACGGTAACAAAATGGCTACCGCTTGCCTTGCTGCAATGCAACGTGAGTGAGAATGAAAATGATGATGGCTGCCGCACGGCGTCCGGCGTCCGGCGTTTCTTGATTGGTTGTCAAACAGGAAATGTTTGGCATTTGGCACAGACTATCGTAACAGTATTGCCAGTAGCTATTTTAATTTTACTCTAAAATGTACTATATTTTTATGGATGAAATGATAGAATTGCGAAATCCTTGGGTGGAAGTAGGGTGAATAAATTATTTAGTAGAAGAGAGACTGGAAAACGTTAGAATATTTCTAAAATACAGTCACCGTTATATGAATATACTTCATAATTTTTAAATAACTGGATATTTTGAAGCACGTAATTTTATTTATTAATAATTATGATTACAATTCAATTTTGTAAATCAAAGATTGCATAAAAATGTTTTTCAATTCCTATCATGATATCGTTTCTCCTTACTCATTATCTTGGAAAATTATGAATACTTGCAACACTAAAGAATTTTGAGACCATAGACTATATCACTTCCGGTAAAAATAATGCTGATTTGTGATGTTATCAAGAAAATTATTTCGATTTTTTGTGTTTTATTTCCTATTTTTCGCAAAAAAAAAAACGAAGAATTTAGGAATTTGGTTGGTCGGAAATTCGGAATGATGTGTTTTATATTTTTGAGCACGCACATTGATCACTATAACTACGTGCGTGTAATTAAGAAAGAAAATGTCATGGCAAGTCGTGCTGTCATTCTCATCTGTGATCGGTCGACACTTGAGCATAAAAATATTGAATTTTTCCACCAAGAAATCAATTAAATTTGGTGACGTACAGTGAAATTGCGAGAAGAGTATTACTATTACGCTGTTAGAGCATCAGATTTCAAGGTAAGTGTGTACTGAGTTTTGTTCTACGTACGTTAAAATAGATCCTATGCTTTTAGAATTATGTATTTTCATTACCTATATCGATACGACTCGCCTTGTGTCGAGCACACGACAGTTTTTCAAGTACCGTGTGTGTGACGACAAGGACTATCTGCTTCATATAAAGCTATTGCGATGATGCTTAGAATTTTTGAGATGTTTATAACAGAGATGGATATTATACCTAAGTGGCCGCTATGTGTTACCGGCGCCTCTCGGATGCGCACTCCTCTGCCCTCGTAAACATCCTCTGTGATGTAATGTTATGACTTCGACTTATAACGCTCTATAAGTCCTTGAAGATAAGGTACATAATCAATATGGTAGTATTTCAAAAATAGGTTGTTTGAATACCATTATCGTTTATTTCAGAAAATAATTTATTTTACAAGAATTGCCTGGTCTCATAGACACACATTATACCAGTTGCCTTTAAGTACAACAAAATTAATTATTGATGTTATCTAAATTTGTTGTAAAAATCTTACAGAGCTAGCAACGTACCTGTTGTAAAATGCTGATGAATGAAATAGCAAGGTTCTAAAGAATTGAAGATATTTTTATCATACAGAATTTTTTTATCGGTGTAATGAATATTAGTGCATGCAGTGCATTTTGTGGGTAAATCTGAATAATTTGTTGTTTCGCCTGTAAAATGAGATATAGGTATTTGTCTTAGGGACGGTGTTGCCATAGTCAGTATATATATTTCCTGATAATTTATCAGTCTAATGTCTTAGATGATCCCTTCTTTCTATTTAAAAAAAGTTATTCAGTGGCATTGATAGCTGGCTGATAAACTATTGGTAGCTTGTTTGACATTAGTGAAACTGGCCCTTTAGATTTAAAGTTGTTATTTTTTTCAGTTTTTTATTAACTTTGTTTCTCAATTGACATTAAATTTAAATATGAAACTAGTTATAACCACTAAAAATATATCCAATGGGTGGATCTTCAGAAAAGTGCTCTCCGCGTAATTTCCACGGCATTTTTGAAATCGCAAAATTATGGTGAATTGCACAAATATTCCGAAAGCTTGTGCAAATTTAAACAACATATCAAAATTCGCCACGTACGGGATCTATACTTTTGCTAAAAAAAAATGGAGAAAATTGGCGGCCCATGGAAATTACAATAAAGGCCATGGAAATTACCCAGCAGATTAAATTTAGCTAAACACCATGTCAAATATGAATTTAAGCTGTCATATTAGTTAGTTAGGGTAGTATAAAGATCTACATTGTATTAAAACAATATTTAGCAAAAATAGTAGCTTTATTTCAAAACTTACATTTTTTTTTTTTTTTTTTTTTTATGTGAAAAGGGTAACCATTTGGCCACGATCTCACCTGATGGAAAGTGTGATGCGGCCTAAGGTGGTACATGTTTACCCATATACAGCCTATTCACTCTGGACTTGAAGATTCCCAAGTCGTAGTGGTCAGGAAATACCTCCGCAGGCAAGGAGTTCCATTCCTTAGCCATCCGCAGCAAAAAGCTACTGGCATAGCGTTTCGTGCGGGTGGGTGGTATATCCACTATGTAAGGGTGGTAGCCTAATCTGCGTCTGGTATCCCGATAGTGGAACGGGGCAGGTGGGATAAGCTCGTGTAATTCGCTTGCACACTCTCCAAAGTGTATCCTGTAAAATACTGAAAGACCGGCAACTCGGCGACGGTGGTTAAGGTCATGCAGCGTTTTTGTAAGTGAGGGCTTATTGATAAGCCTTCTCGCGCGCTTGTCTATTGCGTCTAAGGCCGCCAGTTGGTATTTGGCCGAACCATCCCAAAGGTGACAGCAGTACTCCATACAAGGGCGGATTTGCGCTTTATACAGCATTAAGAGCTGTTCTGGTGTGAAAAACCTCCTAACCCTTGAAAGGACACCGAGCTTTTTGGCTGCAGTAGCCGCCATAGACTCAATGCAGTCACCAAAGTTCAAATTGCTTGAAAGTTTCATGCCAAGGAGTTGTAAGTGGTCTTGCAATTGGACAGGAACACCACGGAAAGTTGGAGACAGATCAAAAAGGTTTCTTTTTGTAGAGAATAAACACGCCTGCGTTTTGTTGTCATTAAATTCGACAAGGTTGGCATCACCCCAATCGGAGACAGCCTGAAGTGTCAAATTAATGCGTCCAATCAAGGCCTCTCTACAGGACTGTATTTCATCTCGTTTAGCCTGTGGATGAGACAGATATCTGTCCACGACTGTACTGTCATCTGCGTACCCGATGACACCAGGCAGCAGAAGGTCATTAACGTGTAACAGAAAGAGCGTCGCAGACAGAACACAGCCTTGGGGGACTCCCGCGTCGATCATCTGCAAATCAGACGAGTATCCGTCTAGGACAACTCGTATCGACCTGCGACTCAGAAAATCGGAGATCCACGCGCAGAGTCCCGGCGAGATTCCATACGCGGGAAGCTTACTTATAAGGCTGCCGTGCCATACCTTATCGAAGGCCTTAGATATGTCCAGAGACACAGCTAGGGCTTCACCGTGTTTCTCTATGGCCTCACTCCATAGGTGGGTAGCAAATACAAGAAGATCCCCAGTTGATCGACCTTGACGAAACCCATACTGTCGATCACTGAGGAGGTCATTGTCTTCAAGATGAGCCAGGAGTCGGTTATTCACTACACGTTCCATACACTTACAGAGTATGGACGTGACCGAAATCGGCCTATAGTTCGCAGGGTCGGTACGGCTTCCTTTTTTGGGTACAGGCTGCACGTTAGCCAGCTTCCACGACTCTGGTACAAGTCCAGTTTTAAGAGAAAGGCGATACAAGCGCGTTAGAATGGGAGACAACTCAGGTGCACAGTTCCGCAAGACTATCGCCGGAATACCGTCAGGACCACTTGCTTTATTCACGTCTAGAGCACGTAGAGTTTTCAGAACCTCTTTTTGACGAATTATGACATCTCCCATGGATACGTCACTATGAGGTATGGTTGGTGGGGTTTTCCCTCGTACTTCTAGACGCGAATTTGCAGCAAAAAGAGAAGCAAATAAATTTGCTTTATCACTGGCAGTGTGAGCAAGGGTGCCATCGGGTTTAATTAATGGTGGTAAAGATGGGCGACAGAAATTTGATTCAACCGCCTTGGCGAGGGACCAAAAAACTTTGCTACCCGTAGGGTAAGAAGCCAACCTGGTCCCAATCCGCCCAATATGGTCAAATTTAGCCCTGCGGAACGTTCTCTTACAGGCCCTGGCGGTTTGGTTAAGTACTCTCTTTAGCCTTCGAGTCTCGGGTGATTTCACCAGTCGAGCTTTTGCCCAGGCAAGGTATGCAGACTGCTTTAACGCTTCAGCGTTTCGACAATCAGCATTGAACCATGGGCGTGCTTTACTGTCCGAGGAAACATCAGAAAATGGAATAAAGTACTCCATGCCCTGACGGATAACCTCGGTAACAGCATCTGCGGATTTCGACGGATCTCCCGAAGAAAAACAGACTCGTCGCCAAGGAAACGATGCAAAAAAGTGCCGCAGCTCGTCCCAGTCTGCTGACTTGTAGCGCCACACCCGTCTTTTACCAGAAGGGCCCCGTTCGGGTGGGGAGTACACCGATACAGATTTAACCAAACAGTGGTCAGAAGTACCTAGTGGAGCAGAAACTGTCACGGTGTACCTATCCGGATCAGAAGTCAACAGAAGGTCCAAACAATTGGCAGTATGCAAGTCACAATCCGGTACCCTAGTTGCACAATTCACTAGCTGGGATAGGCCCTGCGAAAGGGCAAAACTGTGTGCCTCTCTCCCAGCGTGGTCAGTCTTTTGGTACGGGAACAGCCATTCCTGGTGGTGAGCATTGAAGTCCCCCAAAACGACTAACTGTGCCATAGGATACCGAGTTAGAGCCAAATCCACCTTGCAACCAAGATATTCAAACAACCTGGTTGTCTCGCTATCTCCACTGTGCGAGCGGTAAGTACAAGCATAAAGAATATGCTCAAGACCAGTATCCACCATTGCCCAAAGGACAGAAAAACTAGGATCCTCCAAGTTCTTGAGACGCTTAACACAAATGTCATCACGAACATACAAGCAGACTCCAGCACGAGCAATGAATCTATGCTCAATAGTATAACCGGGATAGCTTAGGTACGCAACGTCCGCTGGACATTTAATCTGCGTCTCAGTCAGGAACAGCAAATGCGGCTTGACAGTCTCGAGATGGTGATGGACTGCGTCGAGATTTGAGTGCAGTCCTCGAATGTTTGTGAGATGCACTTTGAGTGGGAGGAAGTGCAGCCGCTGTGAAAGTTTTTTTCTTTGTCCTTGCTTATGATTCATTTTTGGTACAGAGTGAATAAGCAGGGGAAGGCAGTTGAGCGAGACGTTACCCTGTTAGCTCAAGGATGTACTCTCAGCCAACACACTAGGGGAGTACCTGACCCGGAGACTGCGGGGACGCCCGAACCCCCCCAGGGATTGCCACCTGGTCCTCCCATCCGGTCGCCAACCGGCAAGGTGGAGCCTCCTGGGATTTTTCGCGAGTTGGCGGGGCAGCCTTTCGCAAGTGGCTAGCCTGCTACTTGGGCCCCCTACTAACTGCGGTCAGCCAGCGGCACACTGTGCTTCGGATCCCGCTAGGCTCCAGAGTCAGGTATCCAGTGCATTAGTGGGAGACAGTCACAGTCTGCCACAAAGGAAACGCAACTGCTCAAAGTAGAGAGACATACTCAAAGTAGGAACATGAAAGTGATAAAACTGTTATCAATTAACTTTCTTATACATTAAAATTGTTCCCATAACATTATACTTATGGATAAACATAATAGTAAACATACAAAAATAACAAATTGAATTTTTATAAAATAAGTCTTTTCATCAATCAGTTTATGTCTTCAATTTAATTGTTGAAATTCTTTAAAAGCGTTGCTTAGCTTGAACTATGATAAAGTCTTTGATTCAATCGAGACCTAGGCAGTGCTGCAGTCTCTAAAAAGGTACCAAGTGGACTACATGTAGGTATATCGACGTATTGAGGTACTTATACCAAAACGCTGCATATCGGTTCGATTGCAAAACCAGAGCTCAAATCCTATCCAACTAGAGCGAGGTGACAGGCAGACGTAATTTCTAAACTGTTCACTGCTGTGCTGGAGGATATTTTCAAGCCTCTGGATTGGCAAGGATTCTGTATTAACATCAATGGCGAGTACCTTACACAGCTACGTTTTGCCGACGATGTAGTTCTTATGGCCGAGACCATGGTGCTGAACACAATGCTCGGAGATCTTAGAAACGTTTCTATAAGAGTTAGTCTTAAAATGAATATGGACACGACGAAAATTATGTCGAACGTCGAACGAACGAACATTGGAAACGTTACGCTTGAAGACCATGCCTATGCATATCTTTACCTGGACAGGCAGTTCAGTTAAGTAAGTTGAACTTCGAGTAAGAGATCTCTTGACAAATCCAGCTCGGATGGGCAGCGTTCGGGAAGCTACGGAACATATTCGCATCCAACATACCTCAGTGCCTCAAGACGAAAGTCTTTGAACAGTGTGTGTTGCCAGTGATAATATATGGAAGCGAAACGTGGTCATTCACTATGGCTCATAAGAAGCCTCAAGGTCACACATTGGGCAATGGAGAGAATTATGCTTGGTGTTTCTTTGGGCGATAGTCAAAAATTAGGAGATTCGCAGAAGAATGAAGGTAACCGACATAGCTCAAAGAGTTGCTCAGTTAAAGTGATAGTGGGCGGGACACATATCCCGCAGAACCGATGGCCGTTGGGGTGGAAAGGTTCTGCAATGGTGTCTTTCAGTGCGACCGCACACTGGAAGACGTTCAGTGGGAAGGCCCTTTACTAGCTGGACTGACGACCTTGCCAAGGCCGCCGGAAACCGCGGGATGTGCGTGGCGCAAGGACCGATCAGTGTGGAGATCCTTGGGGGATGCCTATACCCAGCAGTGGGCGTCGTATGGCTGATGATAATGAACTTAAAAGAAACAAGGTAATTTCCATGGGTCTTATGTAATTTCCATGGTGTTTTATCTATGGAAATTACACCATGGAAATTACGAAAAAACATATATTTTGAGATAACTTTTCACTGAAAAGATATAACAAGCTAGTATTTTACTGTCCATCTACATTAAGGAGCTAGGTATTGTACCTCAAAACCCATTTACCAAAAGTAGTACAATTACATTGAAAAAATGTAACACGGGAATGCCGGAAAACTGGGAACCAAAATTTTTAAAATTTAAGAACGTACTCCAGCATCCAAAGCGCGGGAACCAGCGACATGGCCACCTCATCTGCTAGCTGCGGGGTAACTGACGATTCGAATACACCTATCAGGGTTCGCCTACGCCTGGCCAGCCCTGAGCAGTGCCCCTCGAAAGGCGCGCCGCGAAAATCTTGCTAAGCGTGTGACATATATACTTATGACCATAAAATCAAAAGTTTCCTTCCAATTAATTTATAATTTTACCAGAATGTAAACTGATTTATCTATTTTAAATGTGTGTAGAAAACTGGTTAAAAACGTAGGTGGTTTTAAAAATATGTGCGATTGTTCAGAAGTCGGCGCTCGTGTGACACGTAAAAAACGTGCAAAATTCACCGGATTTGAGGTGTTGATGGTGAATTACTCAGATCTTCGTAGTTTTTAATCAAAGAAATCTATATGACCTGATGCTTAATGAAATGAAGAAACGTTGTAATAATAGTTTTTATCGTAATAATTTATTTTAATAGGAGATATGTGTCTGTGACACTCCGAAAATGCTTTTCCAAGAAGTAGCCCAATAATAAAGTAAAAAATGTTTTTTAAGTTGATTTCAGGATTCACTGAAATGGATTTTTTTTTTATTACCTATTTCAACTTAAACAGTTCCTGAGTGAACGTTATCTTTGATACACTATAATTTAAACAATAAATCTCATTTATTCCAATATTACTGTTTTGTGTTTTATGTTGGAATGATCAAATGCATATTGAAAAATGTACACAAACTTTGATCAATTCAATCTTTTATCTTTTCATTGTATTATATCAGCTATTGTAAAAGTTACAATTTGATATGATGATTTGACTTAATTTCTTTTAATAATATATTGAAAAGTTTTGTAATTATTTTCAACAAGTTGGAAATTACCTAAAAGGTAAAGGTTGACTGGAAGAGATCGCTGTTAGCGATAAGTCCGCCTTCATTGTATCATCCAATTTTGTAACATATTTTTCTTTTATAATTTTGTGCAATAAAGAGTATCTATCTATCTATCTATGTACCTTCATGTGGAAATATCACAAGAAGGATTTATGTATAATAAAATCTGTTACATACTTATTCTTGTTTTGCATTCTAATTAATACAAATAAACAATAAACTCTAGCTAGACAAAAACTTTAATAGACTGTATAATAACTTTTCGAGTTGTCTTATTAAATAAAAAAAAACTCAGTTTATTACTTTAGATCTTAGTCTTTTAAAAACTTTGTAATAAACAGCGAATTTTATTAGTTTTAGGTGTTTTATTTAAGGAGTAGTTATGAGTAGTTAAGCATTTAAATAAATAACCACTACCTAATTTGTTTTTTTTTCTTCAAAGCTGTACAAAAAGTACTTGATAAAAATGCAATTACGCATTTAATATTAGTCAGAAGAAGGTATGTACTTGTAAAAAATCAAATACTGTGTGAGAAAGTCTAATAATTAAATAAATGTATTAATTAATTACTTCAAAACTTGTATGTAGTGCAATTGCATATCGTACATAACTGGTCCTAGTTGTTATCAAAAGGAGTTAACTTAATTTTTCGTCTAATACAGGTTTTAAACTTTGCTATGGTAAATTACCAAAAATAAAGCATTCTGTCTCGGCTTTGTTGTTGTTATCAGTTAGTTAAGAATTAAACCTTTTCATTGTGTTTCAATGTCCTAAACACAATCTAACATATTTTCACTGGACGTTTCGATAATAGCGTCAGGCCCAGATGGCTCACAGCAATCAATGTCCTTTTAGTCCACAGCCTATTGTGCGGAATACATCGACGCTTCACCTACTTCGGTTTATTATGTTACGCGTAGGAGGAAACCGATGAATGGTGCCTATGAAAAGCTTTCGTGACAGTGACGTTTGGGGGGAACTTGGTGCGCCGTTGTGTAAGAAAGAGAACGTGATAGGTGTGAGCGAGAGGGTCGCCGCTCGATACGCCCCCGTGCTGTAGGGCGCCCCGCTCCCCTCTCAGAGGGTTATGTAATTCAGTCCTCTATGGGAAATGGGAGGAATGTATCCCTCCACTCTTTTAATTGGCTCGCAATATTTGTACTTCCGAGTGGAGTTGCGGCTTAATGATATGGAAATGGGACCTAGGTTTCTGCTTTTAGAGCACGTTGTTTGAACAAGTGCTTGCGGACTCACGTAGGTATGACAATGTACTGACTATTTCGATACGGCGGCAGTGGCTTTAATCTGCCGTTCGTGGAATGAACAGAGGGGTTTTTCACCCCAATTTCCAGGAAAAAAAAACCTATTGGTATTATGTTGTTATTTAAACCTTGTCTGTTTTTTATGTTTCCGTTTTGACGAAGTCTCTGATTATTAGCAGACGCACTTTCTTCGTTGATATTTATTAATTGTTAAGCTATTCAAGAAAAAATTATCCTATGTAGGCCAATCATATAAAGCGCAAATAAATTTAAATTTGTTACTAAAGCATAAAGAGCGGGAAAGTACGACATTGTTTTAAGGCAGGATACATAAAAAAATGTATTACATAATAACTTCATTTGCCTCACAGGCACACAGACTAGTTTAAGGTATGCGGCTACTGCGGCCTATTCCATTTAGGAACACTAAAAGAGAAGCAAGAGGTCCATCTTTGCGGACTAGACATACATAAACAGTCAATAATTTTTTTTTTCGTTTTTAGTCTGTAGTCTGGAGGTGTTAGGAGTGTAAACCCCGGTGCCTAAGAGCCGTTGTTCCTGTACCTGAACTCATTTTAAGGAATAGGAAATGCACCTGTGTTTGCGTACTCACTTGTGCACTAGCGGGAGAATATTATAATTCGATGTAGTCCGTTTAGTTATACCGCTCAGTCCTAAAGAATGCGGTATCATTGGGAAAGGTATTTCCGTTTGTTATTGCGGCTGTGCTAGAATTTGTTATCTGATAAGGATAGCGGTTCACTTGCCAATGACATCATGCGATGCGTGAATCATGACCTGCCCTATATGTGAAGATGACTTTTCTCTCAATTACGCGCTAATCTCTAAAAAAGGTGGGCCAATTTTAATTGATCGCCAATTTTGGTTTTCCCGATATTTATGTTTCTATTTGAATTTACTTCTGGCCTCTGTCTCATATTATGACTATTGTAAATTGTAATTTCGTAAATCATTTATTTGATTTTAATAATTGTGCTAGAATAAAACATCTTTCAATATCAATTATAGTTAACCTTTTACGCAAATTGAAATAAGTATTTAGTTTAGATCCAAATTAGATCATAACTAAAACTTCGCACTAAGACTGATGTGTGGCACTGAAAAGCCAGTCGGTTGCTTGGCATTATCTCATAGATCGTGAGTTAATACACTTTAGCCTCATAAAGGCATTCCTCATTCAATGCCGCATAGTTCGTTCAATTTGTGGATTACGTTCGCACAGGATTTGCAATAAAACATTTAGGGCATCGTCCAGGTAGTTTCGCGGCGGTCTCCTCAAGGGCAAACGGCTCATCTCCTATTAGGGCTAGGCGGAGGTTGCGGGCTTTACCCTTTACTACTGGCCACTACTTATTAACGTTAACATGATGACATTGAATTTGTGATGTGTTGCGATTATATCCGGGGTCATGTTCAACGCAGCAGCATCTGGGAGCAACTTAGCAAAGATTGTGCTATGGATGTTAACGTATAAGTGAACTTACGTGTAAATACTTTTTTCTTGTAAATATACAGAAAAAACATGTTCGCTACAAAAAAAAAATCACTAACAACATAATACCAGAATCAGTACAATTTTATGCTAAAGAATGTAACTAATAGATGATCATAACACGAAATTAGAACCAACAGTTATCAAAATGTGCGATTCGCTTAACAAAATTGCTCCCTGTTTCAAACAAAGTTGAAGACAAAATTGCAAATAAGGCATTTAAAGATGTCAGTCAAAATGTTGTGAAGTCTGAAACTCGACTTTGGCCAGATATGAAATTAACTTAAAACGAATTACCATAGTTTTCAACTTTCTAACAGAATAGAATCAAGAAATAGGTTTTCACGGGTTACGAAAGCGTTATTAGTTTAAAAGTCTTGGTGAATCATTTTGCATGAAAATTAAATATAAGTAATTGAAAATAGAATTAATTTGGCTGTAACGACTAGGTTCAAAGCGGAAAAAGAAAAAAAATCGATGGTTGGCAAATATTGCGTGAATTGCGTCAAACGGGGAGAATTTTGGAATGAAAAAATAGAAAATTCTGTTGGGTTCTGATGTTTCCCATTATGTTAAAAGGATTAATAATGAAGTCGAAGGCAGCGTCTATCTCAATTAAGGAGAGAATAGAAAATAAACGGCGGGAACGAAGGAATTATGAATTCGGAGGGAACCTTACACGCGGAACAATTCCGATCGAGGCGTATCTGAGGGCTTCTGCGGCTTTGTACAGTCAAAAGCACGTCAGACGTAACACTTTGGACTTTGTACCGCTCTTATGTCGGGGGCATAAGCGCTATTATCGAACGGCAAGTGTATAGCCTGATGTGCTGTTGACCGTACCTGATAATTTTCATAAATTATTTGGCAGTTATGAGCGTCAGCAGATGATTGTTCTGAGGGTGTGTCTCAGATTCAAAGTCTAAGCTGACGATGCAGGTTTTTAAGAAAAATTAAGTGAAATCAATCTATTTCAAACTGTTTAGACCGTGGTTAGATCACATTATAATATTCTCAATAATTATTTTTGACCAAACATCGCTTCAATTACCATTTGAATCAAAGACCGAGAATGCGACCAGGTATCTACTCGGAAATTCGGAATATATCAGATTTACAAGAGGAGGGAGGCTTCATAATTAGAAGGGGAATTAGGTGACATTGTAATCCTGTGGAATGAGGCTCTCAAATTGCGACTCACGAAGAAAGTTGAGTGAACGCAATTATTGCAAACGTTCCGTTTCACGAACGCGAATTATGCTCATACGTGATACGCCCGCTCCGAATGTGTGGCGTATTCTGCCTTTGTTGCGGAGCCTCGGCACAATGGTTATTGTGTTATCAATCTTCATTCTTCCAGCTTCCCGCCTTTAATTTGTCTTGCAACTGGATTATGCAGTTCAAAAGATCGATGATTTAAGAAGTCTTGAGTTTAGAAGTTGCGAGTCTGTTAAACTGTAAGATTTGAGGGAAAAACAATTTTTAATCCTTGACTCGCTTAATTTCTGACTCGCTGAGTTTTTAGCATAATATATACTCTCGGCTTTGCCAGTTTGGGCTATACGACGATGATTTTGCGGGATAAAAAGTACTATGCCCTCCCACAAAGTCTAGTTTCTCAAGTCTCATAGAGCTCAAAATCGATGTTATAGACTATAACACAAATTGTTATCTACGCATGAATTTAGGCTATAAATAAGATGTTCTAAAATAAAATTGTCAATACAGATAATAATACAAATAATAGATAATTTAATCCACAATTTAGCCTTCATGCTAGTGCCGCAATTGAACACGCCGTTTTTTACGCGACTTAAAAAACAAATGAGATTTTGTGACAAAAACGACTTATATCCGCCTTGTTCCGCTTATCAAAGGAGCATTAGTAACTACTAAAATATTTACCAGCTCGGAGTACTGACATTCACTTTATTGCCTTAATCGTGAGCCTATATTTAGCTTACAGCCAACAGTTAGGTAGAGCCATCCTGCGGACTGACATCTCCATACGGTTTTGTGGCGGCGCTGTCTCGCGGTGTGCGGGACAGTTTTAGAATAATTTACTGATAAGGGTTCGGGAAAATTTTGGTGCTCTTTTTTAGAGATCACACTAGGTATAAGGTCGAATTTATCTAATTGCTTGATGTGGTATATTGGACTTTTCGTCCAGTCAAGTTGTTGTTTTAATCTTTTACGGGTTTTATTTATGTTTAGTCCGAACTATTGATGTTATTTGAATTGTGACCAAGTTTCACGGGCTCGACCCTGTTTTGATAAAATAGGTATTCTTCCTCCTCCCAAAAATTAAAATTAGAAAAAAGCTTTTTAAAATTTTATAGGTAGCCTAAAAATCTGTTTAAAATGCTAAGTGCTAGATAACTTCTAAGTTTTGTGAAAAATGGTTGTGCATATCCATTTATCTGAATTTTCCAGCAAGTTTTTGTAAAGTTGGCCGCCTTACACTGTCGCTTGGCGATCCCGGGCGGGCGCGGGAGCGGCGGGCGGGAGGGGAGGTGGGGAGGGGTGGTGTGCCTCGCTCGACGTCAGTTCCATTGATCGCGGTGACGTCACGCCGCCATTGCAGCCGCGTTCGCGCCTTGCCCGGGCGTGCTGCCCGACGCACTCAATCAGTGCGTTCATTTGCTTAATGCGGCTATTTGGTTTCCATGCTTTTGTCTGTCGTGCTTCTCTATGGTCGTGCTACAAAATAATTTTACACTTCTCGATTTAATGATTGCGTCAGTCATTATTTTAATTTGCGTTCGAATTTCCAATGTTTGAGGTTATACAATACCGATGATTACCATTTAGGCCTAATTACCCAGTAGGGGACGAACGAGGGTTCATTACTACAGATAGATTTTTGTCTATCTGAGTGTAAAGGAACACAGAAAAAATGTGTGACTAAGTTAGTACCTATATAAATGTATATATAATATTATGTTAATATTCAAAATAACTTTTTAACGGTTGTTCTCGATATATAACAAAAATCCGAAGCCGGTGGTAGAGTCACTCTGTAATATTGACAATTTATAAGTGCCCCTATGAAGTCTACATGAATAAAGTATACATATTTTCATTTGATGAGCTATCATCTACGAATATAGTAAGCTCAAATATGGTCACTGTTTTCACACGAGAATGTAAGCGTTATCGCTCTTCAATAGAAAGGCTTTGTGGAATTTCTATAAGTTTGCTCACACAATCAGAGCGTTCATTTCCCTAATGCGGATTTGATGCCTTTGTCTATAAAGAGCCCAAATAAACGTTGCTCAGCGGCAGATTTCGGGATTTCTTTCCAACCGTTTTTCTGAAAATGTTAATCGTCTTACGTAAATGCGTATTGAAATGGCTTGAATGGATATAAATCACGTAAATGTAAGACTAACTTGATTTGTTTAGCTGGTAAATAAGATGCAAAATGTTTTAAAGAAATGTACCGATATCTATAATTCTATTTGCCAGTTTTGCTCAATCGCATGTGGTGCAGAATGCAGATATCTATGCCTTCCATAGGTTTCTTTCGTGTTATTCAAATACGTGTACATGAACAGACAATAATTATATGGAGTCCGTAAACGCAAAACTTTGCTCGATCCTCGGCTACTCGCATCCAGCTCCTAACTTATTACGTTTAATTACGATTTATAAACGCTTTTGGACAATGGTCAAAGTCAGGACCGATTTTAAACACGATTCCATGGAATGGTTTCATTCATAAGTCTGTGCAATTAAGCTGATTGCGGTCCCCCGGGTATTTACATAAATTTGTTTGTGTTTCGTGAACAGCCGTCTGTGGGCTAATTTTGTGTCCATTAGAGTGCCTTCACTTAGTAATTATAAAGTAGAAAAGCTTTTGGCATTAATGTCTTCATTGGTTTACCACTGAACCTCAAAATATATCGACTATACGTCAAAAAGTTTATGTGGATTCCGTCAAAAATTGAATTTCTACATAAGTTTATATTTTAGTGAGGTAGAGCATAATGAATCTTCTACTTCAATGAGCTGTTCATCTAGGGAAATGATATAAATAACTAATTAAGTTAGGTTAAGGTAACAATATTTTAAAACAGTGTTTTTTTAGAATAGTCTGAAAAGATCTCCCTTCCCTATTATTATACAACAGTTGCTTTTCGAAATACCTTGGGGAAAAAAAGTATGATGATGAATGAATGACTCTAATTTTTCCATTATATCAATTGAAAGATTCCGATGTTTAAGTATTTTTCAATCGATTTTCTAGGTTATGAGCTTACGTAAATACTAACACGTAGTATAATATGTATGTCATAACTGATCCGCTCTGCTGTAAACGTATCGCAACAGGTGAGGTCCTATAAAAACGCTCCTTTAAGGCAGATTGCCTGGAGCGTATCGCAAATACCTAGAATGAAAAAGTTATCCGTGACGCCCGAAATATTCTCACAGATTTTTTCATCAAATTGTTCCGAGACGCAATGTAAAATATTCGCGCACTTTGCCTAGAATTAGGTCGTAATCAAATAACCTCCGAGTTTTGCTCGGAGTTCGGAGGGCCCCGAAACGTTCAGGTATTCAAGTTAAATTCATTATTGAGTAATTCCTGAAATTTAAATTGTTTTGAAGATGACTTATGCGGTGAATTATTGTATGTGTTTAGTATTGTGTGTACTATCTGGTTCAGATGTTATTAGGATAAACCTTTTGGAATGGAGCAAAAAATGACTGCTGCGCTTGTCCGTAGCGTTAGCAACGCAAAATAATATCTGTGTGTGTGTGTAAGTCATCACCACAGAAATCTAAAAAATAAGACAATTTCTGTGGTCATCACGCAGTTGATGTAATTTTTCGCTCAATTCCAAGAGGTATCATCATAATAGCATTTGAATTGGATAGTATAGAAGATTATTAATTTTATTAGTTGCTTGAGTTTTGGAATTAGATTTGATTGGTCAGGTCCTCCTGTTGAGGGTAATGGAGGTCAAATGGCAATCGCTTTAATGCCATTGCATCATTTATTGCCGGCTATTACCGGACTTGCCTAAAACTGGTTGTCGTGCCAGCGTACATTGTCAAGATCGAAAAAAGAAAGATTCGGAGAAAGAAATAATTAGGCTGACAAGTAAATTATATTTGATGGACCTAGGATGTTCAATATGGTTCTACATAAAAATTCCTTTCTCTAAATCTGGCTCACAGGCGCTTAGCTCATCTGATGGTTAACAGCAATTGATTTCGAACGAACTGGTTTTCTCGTTAAATATTCTAAACGTTTGTAAAGTAAATACATAACATACATATTTGCTATTTATTTGGCTGACTCGATGGCGCATTTGGTCCATTTCGAAGTCAATAACTACAATTCAGTAGGAGACTACAGAGTTCAACTTCCAAACAAAAACCGGTTTGAATAGGATAATGAGAAGCCTTTGTTTTTCGCAGTCCGAACGAAATGAATAGCCCGATTTCACATTTAGATACAGGTTGCGATTTATTGCCTTTGTCTCGACTCTTATAAGTGCTCGATTTATAGCTTTTTATAATTAAGGGTCCTATTTGCTGCTTCGTGAGAGTTGACAGTCTAAACATGACTTAGTATTTATGACAAGGGATCCATTGGCATCGTGCCGGTTCTTCTCAATTGATAGTAACATTCCGAAGCCGCTGGTAGAATCACTCTGTAACATGTATATTCTTAACAAGCACATGACTGTAATGGGTCTACGCGAGTCGAGGAAATGCAGATACTGTCACACTAGCGACGAAACACCTCTGCATATACTCACGGACTGCGAGCCATTGATGCACAAACGTAGCCTTATTCTGGGGAAGCACATTCTACAACCAGACGAGGCTAAAGATATCCTCCCCAAGAATATCCTCCTCTTCGTAGAAGAGGTTGGGCTTGGAGAGGAACTGTAATCTATGTGGCGTTCACAATAGATCAGAATTGGTCGCAGTGACTGTGGAAACACTAAGCCGCTATTAATAATAATAAAAAAAAACATGTATATTGACGACTAGCTGACCCGGTGAACTTCGTACGTATCACTTACTTTAGTATTTTCCTCGCAATTTTTTTTATATTTCTTCATCGTTTAAACCTTCCCTGGACTTCCACGAATATTCCAAGACAAAAATTTGTCAAATCGGTTCAGCTGTTCTCAAGTTTTAGCGAGACTAACGAATAGCAGTTCATTTTTATTTTAGAAACCTACTTGAATAAAGAATATTTCGATTTCTAATTTAGTCTGCCCGTTGTACTCTGCAATTACCTATATCAAGTAAAATTACTCGTAAAAAGTTAATTATTACTATCTCTGTAGATAAAACAAGATCCGAGTGACTATTTGTCAAAGACGTTTTTATAATAAATAGTAAGTGCCTAAAAGACTACATTATGTACGCTATTTTAAAATAAATAATGTTTATGTCTTGGCACACAGTTCGCCTTATCTACTCATTTTAGGAATATAGTTTTTTGGGTTAGTAGTCGATTCGCACGAAAATAATTCGCACGAAAGTGCGAATCGACAACTTTCAAAAATAACATTATTTTTAGTAGTCGATTCGCCCGAACGAATTTTAATCGCGTGCGAGTCGACCCCTTTAAGAATTGATAGTAGGCGATTCGCACTTTTGCAATATTATGTGCATAAAAAAAGAAACAAAGTACAGTCGTGGACAGGAAATCTTCATAATATTTATAATATTAGTAACATATTCCTTGTCTATATATCTTCAGCATTCAGAATCAATTAAATTTCAAATGTTATATTTTTTTCGGACATGAAACATGTTAAATTATAAACTAATATCAATAAGCGTTAAATTTTTTTTCATAACTTTAATATTAAAATGACACCAAAAATTAGAAACGAATATGTATTGCTTGTCTGTTTTTTTTTTTCAACTTATACGAATACTTTGATAATTTTATCATAACATTTTATTTATTTACGTACAATTTCTTTTTTTAATATTCGTGCCAGCGAGTGAGATAATTACTTTTAGTTTTTAAGAGAGGTACATTATTTTGATCAGAGCTCTCGCCACGGACATACTTATTTGATGAGTTATCGAAACCAAAGGATACCGATAGGTGAAATACACACTAAGTATAATATAAGAAATACAAATACAGTGGATTTCGGGTATAACGACGATGAAGGGACCACTGTTATTTCGTCGTTACATCCGGATGTCGTTACAGGCAAAGGCAAAAAGATACAGACGGCTGCTATTTTGAATATCACTTTGTAACTGAACCATTTTAACTTGAAAACGTACACGCTTACCTGCCTAATTACCTAGCTAATATCTATAAACAAAAAGTAGGTAAAGGTTGCTGACCATCTGTGTGATGCGAGAGCTCTAATAATAGCAATGTATAGGTAACGGCAGACTTGTTGAACATTGGTCGACGAAGAAGGGGAAAGTACGCGAATGTGCACTTGTGCGTGCAATAGCGCGAGCGAATCTCCCGTCATTAGTCAGAGGTATACTTCTGACCAATAGCGCGCAGGCGTATCAAAATTCATGTTCTGTGCAATCCCCACCCGATATTCAATAAGTTTGCCGGTACCTGTACCTCTCTTACAAACTAACATGGTAGTTGGATATAAAGTTCACTCGCTGGCGCAAATATTAAAAAGAATTGTAAGTGAATTATTAGAAACGTATTACTCTCTTACAAACTAAAAGTAATTATCTCACTCGCTGGCGCGAATATTAAAAAAAGAAATTGTAAGTGAATATATAAAATGTTATAATAAAATTATCAAAGTATTCGTATTAGTTGTAAAAAAAAACAGACATGCAATACATATTCGTTTCTAATTTTTGGTGTCATTTTGGTATTAAAGTTATCAAATAAAATTTAACGCTTAATGATATTAGTTTATAATTTATGACTTTTTATAATTTTTTATTTTATAATTTTTAATTTTTTTTTTATATTTATAATTTATGATATTAGTTTATATTTATATGTTTCCTGTCCGAATAAATATAACATTTGAAATTTAATTGATTCTGTATGCTGTAAGATATATAGACAAGGAATATTAAGTTAATAATGTTAATAATATTATAAATATTATAAAGATTTTCTGTACACGACTGTACTTTGATTGTTTTTTATGCGCATACTGCAAAAGTGCGAATCGCCTACTATCAATTCTCAAAGGGGTCGACTCGCACGCGATTAAAATTCGTTCGTGCGAATCGACTACTAAAATAATATTATTTTTGAAAGTTGTCGATTCGCACTTTAGTGCGAATTATTTTCGTGCGAATCGACTACTAACCCAGTTTTTTGGCTTTCATCCTATAATATTGATGGAATAAAAGATCGATTTGATTTTAACAACGTTTACTTGATAAGATGGCGTGGCGAACAGAAAGTTTGACAAGTACAAAACAGGAAGAATGAAAAATGACATTAGTGTTGCCAATATTACGTAACAGAAAATTGGTTGCGTTCCCTATTACCAACACTCCCTACTGAACGCAAACCCATTTTATTTATACAATACAAATGCTTTTCTAATGTAGTGCCCTTCGTTAAGTTATCAGCTGTCATTTTACAACCATTTACAAACAAAAACTTTACTTTAGATTTAACAATGTTTTCTCTTAGAAAATGTAAACGAATATCTATGTGCTTAGTTTTAGGTTTATAACAATCAGTTAGTGCTAGCTTAATTGCGCTTTGGTTGTCAGAATATATGATTAAAGCAGAATCTTCTCCCTGACCGAGTTCAGCTTGTAGTTGCTGGAGCCACAAAGCCTCCTGGGTTGCAGATGCCATTGCCATGTATTCCGCTTCGGCTGTAGAAAGCGCAACAGTTTGCTGTTTAGAGGAGCTCCAGGATATAGCACCATTCTGAAACAGAAAAATGTAACCCGTGCACGACTTTCTATCCACTGGGTCTCCAGCCCAGTCAGCATCACAGTATCCAATAATTCCTTTTGAGTCTTCTTTGGTATAGCACAACTTGAGATCTTTTGTACCCTGTAGATATCTCATAACTCTTTTCACTGCGATCCAATGTTCATTTCCTGCATAGTTACAGTACTGACTCAACTTATTAACGGCATAAGCAATATCTGGTCGTGAAACATGTGCCAAGTATAACAGACATCCTATCGCTTCTCTGTATGGGATATTTTTATTTCCATCTCCAGAACTTTTATCAAATTTTGCATTTACTTCTATGGGGGTGCGCACTGGTTTGCATTCAGACATGTCAAAACGAGCCAAAATCATATTTATATACTTCTCTTGGTCTATCATGATCACACCTGCCTCTCGATTCCTTTTTATATTTAAGCCTATACACTGCCTGACTTCACCTAGATCCTTCATACAAAATTCCTCTTGTAAATTTTCTTTAATTTTCAATGAAGTGTTCACATTGTTCGTGAAAATAATTAAATCATCGACCCACACTGCAATAAATACAATTTCAGATGGACTTACCAGGTAATAAATGCAGGGATCAATTTTTGATCTTGTTAATCCAATTTTAATTAGTGCAGTATTTAATTTTAAGTTCCATTGACGACTTGCCTGTTTAAGTCCATAAATTGATTTATGTAGTAAACATACCTGATCATTTTGCTTATGATGTTCTGGTTGTGACATATATATTTCTGTATCTATGTCACCCTGCAGAAATGCACTTACAGCATCCATTTGGAACATTTCTAAATTTAATTTGGCAGCTAGAGCAATTAAATATCTTACTGATGTATACCTTACCACGGGAGCATATACCTCATCATAATCACTTCCCTTTCTTTGAACATAGCCTTTTATGACCAACCTTGCTTTAAAACAGATAATTTCTCCTTTTTCATTAGTTTTGGTTTTAAACACCCATTTACATGGTAAGATCTTTTTACCTGGTGGCAAATCCACAAGTGACCAAGTTTTATTTTTAATTAGGGATTCATATTCCTGCTGCATAGCCTTCTTCCACTGATCTGCATGAGATGATGAGAGAGCTTCTTCTACGGTTTGAGGATCATCTAAGTCAAGCATAGGACAAAAATAACTTACATCATTTTCAGCATACTGAATTCTTTTTCTTGGTCGAAGATTTATAGTACAAGTAGGTGTCTCCAGGCTGACCGACTCTTCAGGTATGTATGATGAATCATTATTGTCTTCAGATAGGTAATCATCACTCAAAAACTCATCATCTTCCTCTAACTCCTCTTTGCAGGGTTCTTCAGGTGGCTGTTCTGCAGGATTGCTGACAACAGGAAGGTATACATTTTGATTATAATTTGTAACATTTTCCAAAAATACTACATCTCGACTTTTAATTATTTTATTTGTTTCAGGATCAAGAATTCTATAACCTTTTGTGGATTCGCAATAACCAATAAATATTAATTTTCTTGACTTTGAATCCCACTTTTGCCTTTTCTCTTTTGGTATTTGTACCATTACTTTAGATCCAAAAATTCTCATATTAGATAAATTGGGTTTCTTACCAGACCACATTTCCATAGGAGTTTTCCCATCAATTGACTTAGTGGGTGACCTATTAATAACACAGGCCTGCAAAATGAGGGTCATAACTTCCTCTCTGGAATTTGATAGCTGATTCTAGGGTATTTTGGCGCGCTGATTACGAATATGTACTCAGTTTTTCTCCATCACCTCCAGATTTTTCAAAAAAGGTCTAGATAGAAAATAGGAAAAAAAAACACAAGTTCTAACATAAAAAATATATATTTAAAGAAGTACATTACTTTTAGCATAAAAAACTACTAAAATATAATAAAAACTTATTACTAGTCTAAATTACAAGTAAAATTTTATTTGGGGAACCTGGTCCTTTTTTCCTGGAAGCTTCGGTTGTGCGATTTTCGCTTAAATTTCCGGTTTGGATCGTCACGCTTCAAGAACCAACAATAGTCCGCCATCATGCTAGTATTCCATCTTTCTTGATACCCGACTTCAAGCTCTTTCAAATATTGGTGAAATCTTTAGCCTTGTTCTTCGCTAACGGCTCCTAGATCTTCTGGGTAGTATTCAATGTGCGAATTAAGGAAATGAAGTTTAATGCTCATATTACAACCCATTACACCAAAATTTATAATCATTTTGGCCACTATTTCTTTAACATGATCTTTAGGCTCTCTCCATAGCATAGGCGAAACAATTTTGAAGCTATTTTTCTGTCCTTTTGACTACTTGCGAAGTTTTAATAAACAAGTCGTACAATTTTTATGAAGAGTCCAAGTTTTGTCTTGATTACTTAAAACGTATCCAAAATAACTTTTGTAAATATTTTTCACAAAGCCTGTAATGCTGTTTCGTTGTTTTATCACCATAAATTTCCCGCAAATATTACAAAAACTATTCGTAGAATTTAAGCAACTTCGCGATGACTTTATGTTGCAAGATGCTCAGTTCAACTGTTAATTTTCTAAATCAGTGCAGATACTTATACAAAAACCCTTTGGTTTATCTTTATTACACCCTTTTCTAATAATATTTACAACAATTAGGTAATATTACCTAATCATTGTGTATGAATGAGCTCATTACTAAATTAAGCCAAAATACCCCTTTTTCGACATGTTTGATGCGAATTACTTATACTCATTATGTGGTAATTAAAAAATACTGATTTGCATTAATTTCTATGTCCCCTTACACTAATTAAATGCAATAAAAATTAAGCTGAAATAATTTAATGACGTTTTATAAATTTTAAAATGTTGGCGCTCAGACATTTTTAAGCAAAATCTTAAATCTTAAATATCAAAATATCCTGACGTGATGGATTTTTTTTATTATTTTTCTCGTAATTAGCACATCAGAAACTATAGAAAACGTTACTCAGATTTTAAAGAGGAAAACCATTGCAGACCTGTGTAATATATGCAGCTGTGGCTAGCGCTTCAGCCCAAAACTGTTTTGATAATTGAGCATCAAATAGCATACATTTAGCCCGTTCTACCAGTGACCTGTTCATTCTTTCTGCAAGCCCGTTCTGCTGGGGTGAGTATGGAGTGCTAGTCTGATGCTCAATTCCACATTTACTTAAAAAGTTCTCAAAATCTTTATTGCAATATTCCTTTCCATTGTCTGATCGAATTACCTTTATCTTAGTTTCTAGCTCATTCTCTACTTTGCTTTTATAATCTTTAAAAACATCAAGTATACATAATTTATCCTTTAAGAAATATACATGAACTCTCCTTGTAAAATCATCTATAAAGGTGATAAAATACTTCATACCTCCCAATGACTGCTGCTCCATCGGTCCACATAAATCAGTGTGGATAATCTGCAGTGGCTGTGAGGCTCTGGATCCAATATGGTTGAAAGGCAGTCTCGTCTGTTTACCTTCGAGGCAGGTGGTACATGTTAATTTATTCTTGGATTTTCTTTCTGGAAATGTAGCGACACCCTCAGCACATTCTGGAAGTTTGTTTACATCTGGAAAATTCAGGTGTCCCATGCGCCTGTGCCATAGGACAAAATCATTTAAGTTATTTGCACATGTCAAGTTTGAAAATACTTCTCTGTGTGTGTTTAATAAATATAAATTGTTATGAAGTGTGGCTGAACAAAGCAGTTTTCCATTTTGACCATATATGTTACATTGTTTATTTTTAAAATCCACACAACAACCACTTTTTACTAATGCACTGACTGACAAGAGATTGGCTGCAAGTTTAGGCACATAAAGGACTTCTCTTACCTGAATTTTATTTTCTGCATTCCCATTTATAAATAAATTTACCTTTCCCATATTTTCCACAGAGAGCGGTGACTTACTGGCAACTGTTATGGTAGATACTGGTGGGCTTGTGACATCATACATCCAATCACCTCTATTGGTCATGTGCATAGATGCACCGGAGTCCACATACCATACATCTGGATTCATTGTCTGCGGAGAAGCTGAAAAAGCTGCAACAAAACTTTTATTTTCTTCTTGATTAGAGGACTTCTTCTTCGGTGCACGACAGTACTTGGAGAAATGTCCGTGCCTGTTACAATTATAACATCTGGGTCCTTTAAACATTCTCACTGCATGTTGATTACCATGAGGGACCTTTTTCCTAGTGAAAAATGCTGAACTCTCAGAGCATTGCACTTCCTGTAAGAGTTTTGTCTTGATAGAATCAGCACTTATCTTGATGCCTGAACTTTCTAATCCCATTATCATTGGCTTATAGGTTTCTGGTAAGCCGGCCAACATCAGCGTCCCGAGCCATTCATCATCAATATCAAATTTAATGTTCCTGAGCTTGTGAGCAGTCGACATAATTTTATTTACATAGTCATCTACATTTTGAGATGATTCCAATGTGGTGGTGATGAGATCTCTCAGCAAGGCTACTCTCCTGTACAACCCACTGTCATCAAAAGCCTGTTCCAGGTTCTCCCAGACTTCTTTACACGTACCTGCACTTTGCACGTGCACATAGTTGATAGGGTCAAGCAATAAAATAAGCTTCGACTTCGCCTTGGTCTCTTTCCTTGCGTCAGTATTGGTACCGGTGACACAGCTCCACAAATCTTCAAGTTCGAAATAAGCTTGAACTGCGAACTTCCAACTGGCATAGTTGTCTCGCCCAACGAGTCTATCAATGTGAAACGGATTGTGACTCGCACTCGCCATCATCAATGTGTATTTTAATAAATATTGCTTTTTCACAGCACGCGCCCGGCGTTTCAGAGGTTATGCAGTACGATGCCGGTAACCTTAAACGTGGCGAACTCCGAAAATACACCAACTGGACTTCTTCTCGCTTTATGTTGTTACGTTTTATATTCACAGACAACCACGCTCTGCTACCATGATGGAATAAAAGATCGATTTGATTTTAACAACGTTTACTTGATAAGATGGCGTGGCGAACAGAAAGTTTGACAAGTACAAAACAGGAAGAATGAAAAATGACATTAGTGTTGCCAATATTACGTAACAGAAAATTGGTTGCGTTCCCTATTACCAACAAATATGCAAAGATGTGGGCAAACGAGGCAAAAGATACGAGTATGTTAATATACTTACGGGATTGTTTTAACTGAAAATAACTCAAAATACGAAGATGAAGGTTTTCATTGAACACGAACAGACGAACAGTTTTTATCATCTTAAAATGGGATTAGACCATTTTTTTCGCTAAATCTCATAATACATGGTTCACGTAACGTTCGTACCGTGTTGTCGAGCTCACCCAGGATTATGGCGCTAATCCTGTTTTGTAATTGACTTGTTCCATTGGCACTATCGACGCAGTGCCAGGCGATACCACTGATTTATTACACGCGACGTACAATCGTACATACCTATACATACCTCTCTTGGGAATTTGTTGATATTCTTACTGTTAGTTGATTTTGGAATATGGCAGAATTGTTTATAAGGTAACTGTCTGAAATCTGAATATAAATTTTGATCTAGAATTATAAGTAACCCAAGGGTTTTGCCTATTGGGCTAGTACCTAAGTATCTATAAATATTTTTGAAGATACCAAGACCTGTGAAATTTTTGGTTTATATTTTTCCAAAAAAAAAAAAATTTATGATTTTTTTTACGAGCGGTCAAATATTAGGAAGGAAAAAGATAATGACACCACGTCTTAGAAAAGCCGCGAATATATAGCTATTTATGCACTTTATTTAAAAGTTACCCATGAATATTCTGGATCTTACTTACATCGCATTGATGGAATATTTTACATTTTATTTTACATCATAATTATGCTCAAAACATAAACAATAATTGCTTAATTGCGTAAGGTTAGAAGATGTAATGTAATTTCCGTGAGTTACTCGACGTTCTCTGAGGAACTATAAAGCTCAAAGATTCAAACTTTATGACACGTGACGTAATTTTGGGGAAATTGAACGGCGCCGCACATAATGTTCTTTGCAGTGTAAATTGTATATAAGATCAAATGTGAAATGCGTCCTTAATTTGTTGGCGTCATGAATAAGGCACCTTCCACTGGTGACCATAAGTCTCATGTCATGTAGTATTCATGTCTTGCCACAAATTTCTATTCCAGGCTTTTGTCATCCAATCAGTGCCAGCAGTCATTCAGTAGACGTACATACTAGCTAGAGAGTATGCTAAGGATATCGTCTAGTTGGACCGACTCTTTCTGGGCTTACCGATGCATCGATCTAGCGTACGTCTTCTTGAAATGATAAAAAAGGTTACGGGAATTCGATTTATCGACGTCCGATCGCAATATGCGTTGGCACGATCCTTTTCTTATTCATGTCGCTTAAATCACACATAGGCGACTGAAGTGGTCGGTCAATGACTTAAATCGTAGTGGATTTAGACGGAAACAGCAGTTTGTCCTTGTAAGTCGGTATCTATAGCGTAAATGGAGCATAGACGGCACGGACATCTCTTTCGGGTAAGGCCACTTACATACGTTTGTCAAGTTTTGGGACGGATATACGATCAGTAATGGGATGAGTCCACCAAGAAGATATACTTACACTCATACAACGACTTTGATTAATTCACACTTACGAAAGAATAATGTCTTGTTAGCCAATTGTTAGCCGAGTTTTCGGCCACGCGGTCTTCAATCTCTACGATCAACCAACGATGCGTAACTATAGATATTTTATATTGCGCAAGTACAGTTGCACTTGCTATTTTCACACTCTCATAGCACTATGGGACAGCAGTCTGACAGGCTCCGGACAAACGGCTTTACGTTTTGCACCACCAATTTCCAGACTTCGTTCAGACTGTGACTGAGCATTTTGCGTGGAATTTGGATCGCGCGATCCGGAATTTGGCGTGGCCGTCTCTTTAACGTGCAATCTTCGAGCCACTGAAGCGCAGAGGTAGTCATGTTATGAAGAGAATCAGATAATTTGAAAATTTCTGTTAGTGAATTAATCGTTGCTTCTAAGTTACTCGTATTTAAAAAAAATCTTATAATATTGCTAGTAGAATTTATGATTTGATCAACCGTCTTCAACCTTGACCGAACCACAGCGAGTTTTCTGTGCACGTGCCTCTGTAAACATAATTACTAATGGCGGTCGTCGAGTCTCGTTCATAGAGAATCTTTTCAGTCTTGCAAGCAATTTTTCCTCAGCTTTCATTAGTCAAGTTCATTACTTAAAAAGTTCTATAGCGATGGATCGTCTATAACGGCTTAATAACCGATGATTAAAATAAAAGACATTGTCCTTTTTGTTTCATATGTAAAAGATGCCGGCCAAATCGCTAAAGTATTTTATTCTGATTCATCTTGTCTGCCCAATCATTTTTATCAGGGCACAAAGCTGAAGCTTTGCTGTACTACATTTCCCTTCCCCGAAGTCTAGTCTATGTCTGTATCAATTTCATCAAAATCGATTCAGTGGTTTGGAATTGGAATCCATTTTAAAATTAAATCATAATTTTAAAACTTCTACTATCAGACCAAGCTACTGTCATTTATAAATTCGTACTTAGCGTTCCGGTACAAAAATTAAGAGCTATCGATAATAAAAAGGAGAGGTAAAACATGCCATTAGTTCAATGTGTAATGTGCTCTACATTCTTTCCTTTCTCCTAAGCCAGCTATGAAAGGTAATAAAATTGGTAAATCCTACGCCAGGCTTAATCTTAAGTTGGCGGCCGTTTCCGCCGTTTATTCAGCAGTTTTTTCACGGAGGAATCGGAGCAGTTTGCATTTACATCGAACGGTCATGGACATTGCAATTCTATTCGTGGCAGTGTAGAAAATAGTCAGTAAAGTCATAGTAACTGCATTATTTACGAAATTGTAGTGGCGCTATCATTGTTTAAATAGTAAATCATATAAAGAATCCTAATTGTCAATCATTGAGACAGTAAAATAGTCTTTTTTTTAAATATGTCACACTCTTTCCCGATCTAGGCAGGGTACGATCCGGGTTAGCAAATCCTTGACAGTAAAACTAGACCATCTCGATCTTGGGTACACCATTCGGCTGTGCAGCATTTTTCACGATGTTTCCGTCATCGCTGAGTAAGTGGCCAGTCATCATCACCATCATTTCAGCCAAATGACGTCCACTGCTGGTCTCCCCCAAGAATCTCTAAATCGATCGGTCCTGCGCCACACGCATTCAATGGATTCCGGCGATCTTTATGGGATCATCGGTCCACCTTGTAAGAGGCCTACCACGGCTGCGTTTTCCGGTACGTGGCCACCACTCGAGGACCTTTCCGCCTCAACGGCCGTCAGTCCTCTTTGCAATGTAGCGGTCAGTCCTTGCAATCTCCTCGTAAACATCCATCGGTGCGCGCTGAGATAAGAAACCTAGTGGTTTCTATCGTCTAGCCTAGTTACAGCTATTTTGTGTTCTAAGTAACTCTTCAAATAGGATGATCATGAGACGTATTGAAGTGTCGGAGACAAAATGCAACATTTTTATCCATGTCCGAACGGATTTGCCTCATTGTCGTATCGCGTGGACGGGGCCGATCTGATTGCGAAGATAATTCGATAAGCGCGGCCGAGGCGCCGATTCCAATTCAGTTTGTCGGCGGTTTTTGTCTTTTCACCTGAGCTGGCTGACGTCGAGTAATCCTTTGTGGACCCGACGAATAAAATCGCTACAGATAGTTTTTTCGTTTGCAAGAAATATTGATTTGATGATAACACAATGTAACTCTCTTGCAACTGTACGCTTGTTACTGTAGAGGGTATTTTTTTAATTTCAGTAAATTGAATTGGATGAATGTTCAATTATTATTTGTAAAAACGTATATGTTCTTGGTCGTTATACAAGCTTCCATCTAGCAACCAACTAAGCATTGCTTATATGTAGGTAATATTAGTGCTAGACTACGGATAAACAACACAACACTGTACTTACAAATTCATAATACTGATTTCTCTGGTGCTATACTACGTATGGGCGTGCTCCAAGGGTCTTTATTGGGACCTTTGTTGTTCTTGATCTATGGAAACGACCAGCCATATTTAAACAAAAGTTGCAAAAGTGGCAATGTAGCTCTTGTGTGGATGGCCACACAAGAGCTACTTTCGAATAAGTATAGCTACATCTGTTGCAAGGATTATTCGCATTTTAAGTAATAACTTTCAGTTTCTGATCTTGTTAAAAGGATTTCGCTATTGTAATAACTCATAACGCACAGACACAATAAAACGACTCTTGACCTTGCAAATCCCATACAATAAATCCTCGAACATTTTTCATTTCGCTTTCGCTTTGGTGGGAGAGCCCATACTGGTGGCCTCTGGTGGGAGGAGGGAGGGGGTTCAAATTAAATCTATTAGTGCTACCTCTCGGTTGGGAATGCATGCAATACTTATTATTTGATTCTATGAAATCTAGTGGTGGTTTTTAGTGAGAAGCAATTTGAAGTTTTTTTCGTATTCTCATAGTCTAAGTAACAGGGATCTGATACGGCTGAAGATTTAGTTTAAGTGCAATAGTTAAATAAAAAAAGCCAGACCGCCGATACAAATCTAATACTTCATCGAACCTGCGAACTTTAAAGTAACAGGTGACTACTCAACCATTACACCGAAGTGGTTGCCAAATCGTTAATAAAATTGTATATAATGTATAATACATACGTACGCCTCACATCACATGCCTACAAAACGTTTTCCATAATGTATGTATGAACGAGTTTTTTTGGTGTTTTCATTTCGGAGCTTTTATCCTATGCAAATATGGGCGTCTAACCATGATTGTTCAGAGACCGCGTTTTCCTCTATCGTTAAAGCCTTTCGGCGCGATCGAGTACCCAGTGTGGTTATGTTTAATGCTTCGAAGGGCAGAATAAGCGGTAGTGAAATGAAATATAATATTTTATTTCTGCAACTCTTAGAATAATAACTATTTTAAGCTGCAACTGGATTTCTTAAAATATTTTGCACGTCAAGTCTTTTTTAACCTATCAGTTCGACGTGAATGGCTTGTCGAGAAGAAGTGCCGCAACAAACTCGACAGTCTTCATCTTTTGAAATCAAATTACTAAATATAGATAAATAAGTTCGTGTGATCATTTGTCTGCCAGATAACTTAGATGTTGTCTCTTTTCACGAAAAGAAGAAAGCATCATTGTTAGATTTGTCCAAAGATATTTTTATATTATATCTGATAAATAGATTATCGCGGAATTTTCTGTTAGTAGTCAAGTGGCCCCATATCATGATGATCTTCGTATAAATCATTTATTTTTTGAGAATGTAAATGTCTACAAAGATAATTATTAACAATATAAGAAAATTTCTTATTTCACGGTGTACATGTTAGCATTTTCTATTAAAATTTGAATTAAGCAAAGTCCGTAGGCGTAAGAATTGCGAACACATCAGCACTTGAGTAAGTAAATAACGAGATTTCGCTGGAGTGTTCTAAGTAGGGATTGCAAAATCCGGATTTTTTTCAAATCCGGATTTTTAATTTTTCTTTGAGTAAAATCCGGATAATCCGGATAATCCGGATTTTTAGAAAAACATATAAAAAAGCATAAACCGTTCAAAATCTGCAATTTTTTAGACACGACAATAAAATGAAATAAACAACGAAACTTTAAGAACTTATCAGTCCACTTTCCCATACAAAAGGTACATAAAATACATCGAAAGGTAAAAACGAAACTTTTATAGGATCACTGTCGTCCGTTCGTCCGTCCCTCTGTCAAGGACCTTTTTTCTCTGGAACGTGTGGAGGTATACTTAGGCGTCATACTAGATCGGTCTCTGACGTACAAGCAACACCTGGAGGCAACGACCTATAAAATGCTTAAGACCTTGGCTGGCACAAGTTGGGGAGCTAACGCCTCTATATTGCGCACATCTGCGATAGCTCTGATATACTCCGTGGCAGAGTACTGTGCACTTGTATGGTACCGTAGCTCGCATACATGCAAAGTAGACACCCAATCGCACGAAACTATGCGAACCATCACAGGGCTAATTAAAACCACTCCTCTGCCATAACTTCCTGTTCTGGCACATATTGCTCCCCCGGATCCTATACGCAGGCGTCATGCAGCGGCGAACGAGTGGAAGAAGTGCTGGCAAGAAATAAATGGAGAGCCGATGCCAATCCGTAGGACACTTGACGGACTGGCACCTGAACGACTGCCTTCTAGATCCCCTATTTGGTTGAATAGTGCGCACCAGGAATACAACCCTCAAAGCGAGTGGCGTGAATCCTGGGAAAGTTTCCAGCACGACCCGTGGAAGGGACTGATACCGGACCCTACTGTCAAATCTGCTGGTTTTGACAGTAGTCGTACTGTATGGACGAGGGTTAATCGGTTCAGAACCGGCCACGGGAAATGTAACTACCACCTCTACAAATGGGGTCTTCGAGATGGGCCGGATTGTGACTGTGGGGCTCCAATCCAAACAATGACGCATTTTGTTGAGGAATGCCCTCTGCGTCGTTTTTCTGGTGGTATGCCTGAGCTCCATAACCTTACGCCGGTGGCAGTGGACTGGTTGCGGCAACTCGACATAGACATTTGAGGATTCATGTGGAAGCCATACGAAATGATGATGATGATCAAGCTGAAATTTATATCAAATACTAAGGTCCATTTGATTTTTTCAGAGTTCTTAGGTTCTTAGGGATCTACTGTCGTCCCTAAGAACTGTGAAAAAATCAAATTACTAAAACAACGCAATCAAAAGATACAGCCGATAATGCGGCTTTTCGAAACTCGAAAGGGAATCAAGATCTATTACCTACTGTGGACTCAGAATCTTGAAATTTGTTATGAAGCAACGTCTAAATAACAACGTATAGCACAGATAAAGGAAAAATTGCAAATAGCGTACATCTTTAGTTACATCACCTACCTATGATGTTTAAACCTACAGGTTTGTACGGAACCCTCGGTGCGCGGGTTGACACGCACTTAGCCAGTTTTTATAAAACCGCAGACTCAAAAAAACTGATTTTAAACTAACTCAGTTACAAAGTCTAAGAAAAGTCGCTCAAACAAAGTAGTTTATTAGCCAGTACGTAATCTTACTAAATCAAATTTTGTTTGAATTTTTGTATTAGAGTAGGTAATAAACCTATTACTCTTCTTTGATTTAAAATTTGAAGATATTATTAGGAAAATATATCTCTATTTATATTTATTTACTTCATATTAGAACAATAATATCCATTGCTCTAGAATTCGAATAATCCGGATTTGAGTTAAAAAATCCGGATTTTAAAAAAACTGAAAAATCCGGATTTATCCGGATTTTTCGGATTTCGGATTATCCGGATTGCAATCCCTAGTTCTAAGCATGTTTTCAGAAGTTGTAAATGTTCATATAAAAAGCTTTAAGAAAAAACACGTTGCTCAAAGGAATTACTCAATGATTGATCTGTATGGATAAGGACTTATCTCTAAGTTCTGGTTTGTTTTGTTTGAAGTTTTAAAGATTTGCTTTGTGGGGACACTTTTAGTCTTCTAGTAAAGGATAGGGTTTTTCAAAACTTACCATTAGTTAATATCAGCCTACATCTGCAATTTCTTTGCGTATGCTTGAGTGACGTAATAAATACGATTGATTTGGTGTATTTGTTGTCGACTTTAACAGTCGAGGTTTCGATTCCCGCACGATACAGATATTAGTCTCCTCATCAACATGTTCGTTTTTATCGATTGGGGTGTATTTGGGTATATTAGGTTTGCTTTAAAATGAGGACGGAAACTTAAAGCCACATACTTTAAAATTAGCCCTTAGTGTTAATCCGAGCGATAAAAGGAAATCCTGTATCAAAGACTGCGTAATTCTGTTAAAGCAGCGTCTGCCAGGATAAGCTCTAATAATAGTTGGCGCTACGTGGCCTTTGTTTTGCTCCACCTGCGACCGGCGCTAGTACACCCGACGTCTGTTTAGTTATTAACAGGGAGAACTAACATTAGGTTACAACTCGAGGGTTGAATGTTCGTCGAAATACTTTCACTCGGTTCGTGGAAGGGTTATAGTTTTGGTTGGAAATAATATGGGCAGTTGGGCACGCATGAACGGAATGGAATGGTATTGTTTAAGTTTAACCACTTACCTTTTATTGTAGTTCGCCGTGTAGATATAATTTTGAAGATTCTGATTTCAAGAACTATTAAAAGGTTTATATTCAAACTTACTGAAGGTGTACAGTTTGTAGAGGAACATCGTGTACCTATTTATTGATTGCTTCTGTGTAAAATTACCGATTGGTTATTTACAAGTTGACATGATCGATTACAGTTATTACTTTCGGCTAGACGTTTTCATCAAAATCTCTTTCCACGAAAACCACTTTACCACTTATTATATTATGTTTATTTATACATGTACATAAAAATATATATACTTGCAATTAAAGTTTCTCTTATTTCTTTGTTCACATTTTTAAATTTTTGCAGAATTATAAAAAGAAACAACAATTTTTTGATACTAGATATTTAATTTTGTAAAGTAAACAATACCTACGAGAATAGTCTGCTGCTAAAATGGAGTTTAATTAAACTAAATGGATCTTTTGTTGTTGTAAGCTGAGTAGGATTTATGAAGAAGAGTAATTTATTGTAGACAATTAATTTTATTGTGCTTGCTTGTTTCAAAATCCTTTCCCAAGATATTTAAAATATTGTTTATAGAAACTCCTAAAATAAAATAGTAATAGTTTGTTTGGTACCTACTAGTACAGTACTTAAATTCTTTTAAAACTGTTTTGTTCTGAGGTCGTGAGTTCGAAGTTTCGAACCCTTCTCGGGTCGAGTTAGTAGGTCTTTTTCAGAAGTCTAGCTGACTGTCATCCCTCAATTTGTCATAATATACATACATATTAATAGCCCGGCAAATTATGAATATAAAAAACCAGTAGTGAAATGAAGGCACAAAGATCAGAGAAGCTTAGTCCGGTAGAAAATGAAGCGGTACTTCCCACTTAAGTGTCACTCAACGGAATTTGTCCCGACCTTGTGTGCGTTCGCTTGCCATCGCCTTGACGACTGATTTGGTGATACAAATATGTAGTTGAAAGGTTAGCTATAAGGTACACTACTTTACCACTCTCTGTTTAAATATTAGTGTGCATGACTATTTTTTGTTTGTGTCGGCACGGGTGTTTCTACTTTGTACATAATATGTATTAAAAAAAGGTTTAATCGTGGTTTTGCACCCATAGCTATGCTTAGATTGGGGCTAGATGGCGCTGTGTGAATAATGTCCAAAGATATTTATATCAGATAAAAATGCAAAAAAGGATAAATAACAGCCTTCCACTAAATACAAGTAAGCAACATTAAAACAAACAACGGACCGTACCTTGGTCGAAACTCCAATAAACAAGGTATAGCAGCGGCGGAATGTTTTACAATAAGGGCAAGGGTCGACCTGCCAGCTTGCATGTCCTAAGGGCCGAGGCCGGGCAAGCCGCGGCTCAATATCGGCCGCGGTAACGGGACGGGTAAAACTTATGTCAAATAACAGATCAAGATTGGATTCGCGTGCTACATACTAGACTCAAGTGTATTAAAAATCAAAGTCGTGCATTAAATTCCATAACTTATTGAGAACTTTCTTTGAAAGATATTCTAGTACGATGAGCAAAGGTAACTTGACCCATATATTTATTGACATCATACTAATCACATTTTACGCTTCTACGACTAAACCAATGAACTGGTTTTTATGACATTTCATATCTTAGACATAGTAGATCTTATGATAAAGCTCAGTATCCATGGGATAACAGAAAAAGAGATGTAGTCCGTTTAGTTCTACCGCTCAGTCCTACTAGTAGGAATAAACGGAGAAAATAATCCTTTTAGTTCTACTATCTGCTGTGTGAAATTTAATCGAACAAAACGTACAAAAAAGTTATTTTAGTCTACTAAATTTAAAGCAAACTTCAATAGGACTAAACGGATAGTACTAGCAGTACTAAACGGACAATAATAATATAGGACTAAATGGATACTAAAGATCACAAATACATGCGTGCAAATTCTGGAAAACAAATGAATGTCGTTAAAACAAATGAATGTCGTTAAAAAAATGAATGTCGTTAAAACAAATGAATGTCGTTAAAACAAATGAACGTCTGTGCTATGAGTAGGAAGATATTTTTAACAGTATACACAGCTTGCGGAATTCAATCAGGTCTAATAACAAGGGTTGCAAATCAATGATCCCCGCGAACCTGGGACGAGTTTTCCACGTCTCTGGGAATGTCGACGAGCTTCAAAGATAAATTGAAAACAGAGGTAAGCTCCTCACCGGGTCGGATGGAACGCAATTGCTAGGACGACAGGAGAGGCCGGTTCTTTAAATAAACTTCATCATAAGATTCTCAGCGCCAACAAAAAGTTTCTCGTAACATTTGAAAGAATTACCTTTCACAGTATTATTCTGAATTGATTACAATATGTTCCTTACAAAACTGTAAGGCGATTGAAAGACTAATCATCGAGTTTCTAGTTAGTTCTTCTCGATAGATGCAAACTTCCAAATCCGGTGAAAGAGACACATTTGATTTGACATTGACAATTCGTATTTGATATTTCAGTTTTTAGATAATGAGGTCATCTCTGTATACTCTATAGGACCGGTTAACTTGTGAGTAGGTAGTTGCAGAAAGGCAAGAACTTACTCGGGAGCGTTTCTCGAAATACAACTAACCTAATATATATAACTACACGTTCTAAAAGCCAGGCATGTTTCGATAGCTCCGGGTTTAATGAAACTTTGTAGACTTGATGAACTACGCTGCTGTCTCTGTTACTGAGCTCGTAAAATTTTAGTTAGATTGGACACGGAATTGCATTGCTCTTCATCCTACTCGTATATGAATAGAAATTATTTGTGCATTTGGTATAGTGAAATTACTGTTTTTACTAAATGCTTATTATAATTGAAGTACCTTCATAAGTATGTAAACATTCATTGACATTCTGTAGTCCAGATTTTGTAAGAGTAACTTTCTTAAATTTAGATATTTTTAAATTTTGTCAGCGCTTTACCGAAATCTTACCTAATTACAACGAATGTGTTTACGATGAAGCGTCCAAGTTAAGAGGGTTAACGAAAAATGCGTCGCGTCGAGTTTTCGAATTTCGGGTTTCGCGCATGCGCGCCAGGTCAAGATAAGCAATGTCTTGCTGTAGTCAAAGTAATCACTTTGATCCTTTTGTTTTAATTTTAAATATTATTTATTTTTAACTATTTATATTAATCAATATTTCAAATAATATACTAAATAGTGTGTAGTTTTTATATTATATCCTTACTTATCCTTACATAATCATAACAGGGCATAAGTAAGTGTGTGTTGTTATATAATGGGTAAAATATTTATCAATGTAGTAAACATTGACAATATCTTACTGTTTACATGAAGTACCTAGATTTTTTAAGAGTAGCCAATTAATACTAATAAAGTAATCCTTCCTAAATGTGTGTGTAAATACTTACTTACCTAATGAAAATTTTTGACATGTAAGTCTTTTAAGTATGACCATTCGATACGTAATTAAGAAATAAAATACCGATTTCAGAATACCATTTTTATAACCATCTGATTTAGACCTATAGACCGTTTAAAGTAGGGATGCATGCGATACCGATACCGATACCGATATATCGGCGATACTTCGGGTTTGCCGATATATCGGTATCGGCGATAATTTTATGGCCGATTCAACGATACTTTTCAAATTTCGCGCATTAAAAATGCAGTGTAAACACGCGCGTGTTGTCCCATCTATTTCGTTGCAAACCAGGCACGAACTAACTATGCCTAACATATCGAGAGACGAAGATCCGTTCGTTTTCTGGCGCCATGACGTCTTATACCCAAATTTAAACAAAATGGCGCAGAAGTACTTTATTTTCCAAATTACTTCTGTCGCATTTGAGAGACTATTTTCCACCGCAGGTCTTTTTCAAACAGACTTTGCTCGCAAAACTTAAGAATACTTTGTTTTTTAAATAAAAATCTTATAAATGTTAATTTTGATTACTAAAACTATTAATAAATTGTGTTTTATTTATTCTACCTTCCTTTTTGAATTCAATAAGCGTATCGGTATCGGTATTAGTATCGCCGATATTTTTATAAGAGTATCGGTATCGGAATCGTATCGGCAAAAAAGCGTATCGAGGCATCCCTTGTTTAAAGTCAAATGTTAACATCCCATTTGAATAAAGCACATCACATTTTAAGTGTGCCTACTATGTATTACAAAATTGTTCTGTTCAAAAATTTCGTTTACAAAATAAAAGTAAATATTTTAATCAAATAACAACTATTACAAATGACATTATGTACACTAATCAAAATGTGTGTTACCTGTTTATATGAATAGAATTACATTTTAATTTCAAATGAAAATGAATAACTTTTATTCAGTTTAGGCTGATACAGCACTTGTGAATGTCAAAGAAGCTATTGCCACCGGTTTGCAAACCCTAAGCCGGGGGTTTACTATTGTCTGACAAAAAACGTATGACAAAAGATCATTTTACAAACAAATATGTCGTTTGAAAATCATAAGAAACAAAAAAATAAACTTTTTTTTACAAAACGTTTTGTATGACGTCCACTTATTATAACGCGTTTGTCAATTCCCATCGATGTCATTATAAACGGATTCCACTGTAGTTTAGCTTTATTTCCCACTAGCGGTTGCCCTCGCGGTTTCACCCGCGCGTAATTTCCTTTTTTGACTCCCCCCTTCCCCCTCCTATCCCCCTTCCCCTCCTATCCCCTCCCCCCTCATATCCCCCTACCCCATCATATCCCCCTTCCCCCTCCTATCCCCCTACCCCCTCCTATCCCCCTTCCCCGTCCGATCCCCCCTTCCCAATCCTATCCCCCTTCCCCCTCCTATCCCCCCTTCCCCCATTAAAGTATCCTATGTCAGTCTCCTGGGTCTAAGCTACCCCTCCACTTATTTTCAGCCAAATCGGTTCATCCGTTCTTGAGTTATAAATAGTGTAACTAACCCAACTTTCTTTTATATAATAAGATATAATATAATTTATATTATATAGATATTACATTTTTTATCCAATTAATGTAGTGTATATAATATTATCATAAATTCATAACCATAGTATTATAAAATATTTACTCAACAAAGTACTAAGAAGTGTCGGTTGCGCTTTAAACTGTACCACGCTACGCAAATCAGCGATGTTAGCGGCACAGCCGTTTCTGGGTCCGAGCGACATACGTCCTGCCTCTGAAGAGCCTGGCGGCTGACTAATTTGAAATGTTTTGCGCGGAGTGTTTTATAGCAGTTTAAAAAAATTTCTATAAAATAAATTGTGCATCATTATATAGGTTTTATGTATTCAAACTTAAGATAATATGTTCTTCTTTTAAGTTAGACTAAAAACTTTTTGTAAATTAAAGAAATTAATGGTAAATTTTGCATGTTTACAACAGTGATTTCTTTGTAATTTCGCTGTAAATGGATTTGAATTTCGTATGAAAATAATCTCAAATTTAACTCCTACCCCATCTAACTATTTGCGTAATGATATGTAGATTTGCATAATAAAGTAAAATGTCCTATTTTTGTAATGGTATTAAAATAATTGAGCTTCGAAATCGATGTTGAGAGTGAAGTTTATAAAACACTGCTCGGGTAAATTGTCAGTATTCACAAATACTCCATAGAAAGAAAAGTGGTATGGGCTACGTTTTTAGACAAAGATACTGTTTATAATAATTTGTGAGTCGCATGTTTCTTAGATCACGTTTTCATAGAAAATATCTCGTTCAAAACTGCCTATTTTGAGTCAAAACGGCAATCGAATCGTTTAACAGTCTTAAATATAATATTTAAAAAAAAAATAGACCCAGACAGAGAATACCTCTTCTAAAAACTCGGTATGTACGTTCTCTCTCCAATATGTTAAGGTGGTTTATTTACTCGAGTTTACCTCTATTCGTTCATTTCAGCGATATAAATAATGGGGCTGTTGGTATCAAATCCTGCAGTTGTGAAGCACACTTTCCGAAGTGATGTCTGTGACAAACAAAGATGCAAGCTACTTTTCTGAAAGGCTTTCAAGGAAAGCCTTTCATGGAAAGGCTCTGCATGCTCTTGATCAAAATATCGTCATCGATAATAACCGGTTGTAAATTTCGTCGCCGATAAAGCTATTTTGATCGTAAATAGAGAAGTAATTACATAGTTTTTTTTTTTCATTATTAATTCTTGTAGAACGGACAATATTGTTTACGAACAATACATTTATATTGTTTAATGAAAAAAATCTTAATACTTTTGTGTAAATATTGAAATTACTTTTAAAAGGAATAGATTAGCTCTATGTTATTAAATTATTGAATAATGAGTTTTAAGCTGCACAGCATAGGTTTTAATCTTCCTTGGTCAAGGGGAGGTTATTTCCCCGTCGCCTGTTGTTCCGCCATAAAATGTTTAAACTTATAACTTTGTAAAGAAGTCCTACGGCTTTTTAAATTTAATATTTGTTTTCATATATTTCTTTAGGGTTCTGTAAGCGTGATATGCCTTTGTGTGTCTTCTACTTACAAAATTAGTTTATTAAATATTTTTTTAAAGTTATGCTTTCTATAAAAGTACTTAATATTCTTGACCAAATAAGAAATATATAATTTACACCACATTGTTCACATTAAGGCTATTCTTAGATAGTAAAAACCTGTGTAGGCGGCTAAACCTGCGAGGCATGATTAAAATAGAAATAATTACCATGAAAAGGTCTGTGTGTAATGTGTTTATTGTAATCTAATATTGTAGGTACTGTGGTTTGTTCTATTTTAACCAGAAAGCAAATTGATGTTTCAGATATTAACAGTTGCACTTTTCGTTTCAAGTGTACCTTATATTGTTTGATGTAGATTTAAAGGATAGGTACCATAGCGGGACTTTTTGGTAGGTATTTCGTGAGGGTGCCATACCGGTACAGTACCATAGCGGAACTAACCCGATGAGCCGCCCTCTGTAGGCGGCTATTATTTATTAAGAAAGGGCAAAATAAACGGATTTTCCTATTAAATATTAGTGAGCTTATTTAGACCCGTACCCAGTTTCAACCATAAAACAAATAGTAAATCAAAATCTGAAAATGTAGAGTTGCCTATCGATAAACGTCATTTCAATAGTAGGTATCGATAGACTATCGATACTATCAAAGACCAGCATACCATTGTGAGACAATTCATAACACTATTGATGAAATTAATAGTTTAACATACTAATACTACATATACGAGTATACAGTTTTTCAAACTATCATACTACTATCGATACTATCAAAAGAATAGATAGTATTACCACAGATTATTAAATAGTTACTAATGTATGTACGTATTACTTTAAAACAATTTACTAGTATTCGAGGTCAACTATCGAAAGCGAAACTATAAGCATTCAATCAATAGTATTGGTTAATTTGTGCTATCGATACTGTCGATAGTATGGATACCATAGATACTATCGATATTGTTTCTAGTTTTCGAGGTAACCTCTAAAATGTAGTTGCGTAGGAGCCTGGAGGAATGGCCAGTGTGTTGAGTGAGGCACTCGAGCGCTGGGAGTTATTGAGTTGGGGAAATTAGATTAAGGCACTTTGCTCGCTCCTCTGGTACTGGAAACTTGAATAGCGTTTAGTAATTACTATACAAGCAAGCGACTTGACCCGCGGAGTTATGGCACATGACTTAATTCTATGTGACTTGCAGAAGTTTGATGTGTGGGTAGTGACTGCGAATGTTTTATGTAATGATAATCGTATTGTTTTTCTCCTACCTATGGAACATCTCTTCCTCACGAATTCTTTCACACTGACAGAATAAAAGATGAAATCTGGCAGATTTCATCTTTTATTCCCCTCCTCCTTCATAGAGAAAGCATACCCATTTAAATTTAAAATTAACGAGTCCGCGGAATAAAATCGATTGATTGTTATTAACAAAAAATAACCTATGTGAAACAATCAGCTTTAGACTTTAGCAGAGGGAGAGATCTCTTACCTAGAGATAAAGCCTTTTATAAATATGTATAAGTAATAGAAATTATTTTTATCATCAAATGTTTGAGTTCGGTATATAATTCTATAAACGTCGACGTCTGAGAGCAGGCCTACACGGGCTAAGCCTTATTCAATAAATCCGTGATCTGCTCTTACTTATTGTTGACGTTCCATTTATGTGCCCGGGGTATATGGAGCTCAACCTCGTTTTGTCGTTCAATTTCTCCCTATTTCTATATATAGCATATTTTTCTTGGGAATTCTAAGTTACAGGGCGGATAATCTTTGACCTACTGTCTGGGCACTGGCACATTCATATTTTACGGAACATTTTATTAGATTTTATCGTCGACGACTAACATTGTCCATACCTAGAGAAGCTTTCATTACAGTGTGGCATTGAACACCACATGTTCCGCACAATGGAATAGGCCGCAGTGGCCGTTTCCTATCAGGGGTGCGTGTCTGCCAACTGAAGTCACATAATTATGATGACGAGCCATTTGGTGTAATGGCCTAGAAGTCGGTTATTACACTAAAGGTCGCGGGTTCGATCCCCGCAATGCACAAACATTTGTGTCCATGAACAAGTCTGTTTGTATCGGTCTGGGTGTTTCTATGTATAATATGTAGTGTGTATAATAATACAAAGAAAAGTATATAAGTAATGTTTATCCGTTGTCTAGCACCAGATTGTGGCTAGATGGCGCTATGTGAATAATGTCCAGAGATATTTATTTATTTATAAAAAAACGTGATCGCTGGGGTTGATCCATGAGTCTGAACAACTTTTCTACGAAGGCGGGATTATTTACAAATTACCTTTTCATTTGCAGTTAAACGATGAAATTACTGCATCAATCAGGGGGCCCGGGGGTATTTGGTCAGTGATAAAGCCAGTTCAATTCAGCCAGCGAAGCGTCTCATGGGAGTAAAGCTTTCGTTTCATTGCATTGTGTGATTGTCTTGGCAAAGCTAGCTGTTCTTGTTGATTACATGTATTTAGAACAAAGATTTGGTTCCTTTGCTCGTTTTTTTTGGGGATTTATTTTGCATATACATGCGATCCTTAATCAATAAAAGTATTGTAAAACGTTATTAATTCGATATTACGAGTGTTTACGAAGATTTTTGACCAAAACAATAGTCAAAAACAAAAGGAGGCATAACGCCGTGATTCGATATTGACCAAATATAGCTCCAACAGATATTGTTTTAATGGAAGTCCACGTCCCTATAAGATTACGCGACAGCGTATTGAACAACGTGTAAACAAAATGTCAGGCTTCTCTTATTACTCTGAAAAAGGTGAGAGCATTATTCCTATAGATTTCTTCTATTTATAGTATTTGCCGGGCAGGCGACAGGTGGCGCCACTCTTGTCTAAGGTAAATCGGTAATGGCCGCTCTTTATTGGATTTCCGCGTTTTGTCCAAGAGCCCTTGCTCGAGTGCTCGCTGTAAACTTTCGTTTGTTTTATTCGCCCATTCGACAGTTTATTGCTAAGGTAATGAAGGCTGACGACAGGGTTTCTAGCTTATGGATTTTTCCCCGAAATTCAAGGGTAAATAAAATTTAATATCCTTGGGCGAGCATGACACGGCGACACTTAGCCTCGATTTATAAAAGCTAGTTCATAGTAATAAGGACATAATGATTTTAGGGGTATACGCGTGAGGATTGACCATTGAAAACAATGAATAAACGCCTTTGTATAAAGAAATACCTAGTTTCATTGCGTTTAGTTTATGAAAATACTATGCAGTGGGTTGCTTTTTTCGGCGAGAAACCGTATAAAAATTTGAGTATTTTTTATTAATTAAGTTATTTTACCTTTAGGGTAAATATTTGAGAGCTGGTATCTCTAGTTTACGATCAACTTAAGTTAGTAGTAGCACAGATAATATAATACTAGTACAGATGCCCCATCCCATACAAAGAAATGTGACCTTCCTAACTCGCGTTATTCTTCGGGTTATTCGGGTTATACTAGTACCTCTAGTATCTACAAGATGTCATTTTCGTTTACTCACATTGCAATCTAGCATAAATAGCAAGCGTCTGTGGTTTTAGATAAACTGTCAATAGATGGCGCTAGTGTATAACGCGCGGTGAAAATGCATGAAGTAGGTACCTACCGGTGCGTTGCCCGACACTATGTTGTGCCTTCGCGCCAATGTGTGTGATAGTGAATTCCTTCGCAACGTCACAGATAAATGATAATGTAATATATGTACTAGTGTAAAGAAAAATTACACGACATAACCCCATGGAGTTTTTGTTTGTTTAATTATTAATCTTGACGTGTACTTTGGCGCTTGACGTTCCACAGGGTCTGATAATAGGGGTGGAAGGTGGCTATGGGAACTCAGTAATTAATTAAACAACAAAACCCCATCGAGTTTGGTCTCATTTTATTCGTCTTGACAAGTGCTTTGGTGCAAAATGGTTACCAGTGTCTGATGATGGAGCTGGAAGGTGGTCATAGGAACTTAGTAATTAAACAACGTAACCCCATCGAGTTTGGGCTTGTTTGGTTTGTTTTTATGATTTCTTTGGTGCTAGATGGAAGCCAGGGCCTGATGATGGAGCTGGAAGGTGGTCGTAGGAACTTAGTAATTAAACAACGTAACCATTTCGAATTTGGGCTTGTTTGATTTGTTTTGCAAGTTCTTTGGTGCTAAATGGAAGCCAGGGCCTAATGATGAAACTGGAAGGTGGCCATAGGAACTCTGTAATTAAACAACATAGCCCCATCGTGTTTGGGCTTGTTTGATTTGCCTAGACTAGTTCTTTAGTGCTAGATGGTAGCCAGGGTCTGATGATGAAACTGGAAGGTGGCCATAGGAACTCTGTAATGAAACAACATAGCCCTATCGTGTTTGGGCTTGTTTGATTTGCCTAGACTAGTTCTTTAGTGCTAGATGGTAGCCAGGGTCTGATGATGAAACTGGAAGGTGGCCATAGGAACTCTGTAACTAAACAACATAGCCCCATCGTGTTTGGGCTTGTTTGATTTGCCTAGACTAGTTCTTTAGTGCTAGATGGTAGCCAGGGTCTGATGATGAAACTGGAAGGTGGCCATAGGAACTCTGTAATTAAACAACATAGCCCCATCGTGTTTGGGCTTGTTTGATTTGCCTAGACTAGTTCTTTAGTGCTAGATGGTAGCCAGGGTCTGATGATGAAACTGGAAGGTGGCCATAGGAACTCTGTAATTAAACAACATAGCCCCATCGTGTTTGGGCTTGTTTGATTTGTTTTTATGAGTTCTTTGGTGCTAGATGGAAGCCAGGGCCTGATGATGAAGCTGAAAGGAGGTCATAGGAACTTATTATTTAACAACGTAACTAAATCGAATTTGGCTTGTATGATTTGTTTTGCAAGTTCTTTGGTGCTAAGAATCAAGAAGAACTCAGTAATGAAATAGGTAGCGCAACCCTGTTGAGTTTGGGCTCGTTTGATTTGTCTTGACGAGTTCTTTGATGCTAGATGGTCTGATGATGGAGCTGGAAGATGGTCATAGGTACTTAGTAATGGAACACCTACCGGGTTCAATTGTATTTTCCAATCATCCAGGATATCATTAAAATAATCATACACTTCAATTCAACCCAAACGGTTCAGCTGTTTAAAAGTTAATGTGAAAAAGATAAGTACGAAATCGAAAGTATCCTATCTACCTACCCCTTGTTCTAATATCCGCTTTCCCGTAGTATTCAAGCATTTTACTGCGGTAAAAAGTAGCCATGGTCATCAGGGATAATGTCGGGACGCGGGTTCTTATGGCAAAAGATTTTCTCAAAACGGTCCCTTAGTTTCGGAGCCTATTTATTTAATAGAAACAAACAATCAACACTTTATTATTTTTGTGTAGATAACTTATTAAAGTAGTTATTGTTTAAATTATAAAGAAGTAATATAAATACACAAGTATAAAAAACAAAAAAAAAAAAGTACTGGTTGGTCAGATTTGGACGTACATAATTATGACCGGTTTGTTCGTGTTCCACGCACTCAGGCAGCGTTGAACTCGGAGCCACTCAGCTGTTACTGATATTGGACGAAATAATGCACTTCTAAATAGTGTCGAGTCTGTTCGGGTTATTTATAAAATCAGAATTTATCGCACAACACTGGAACTGTTCTCTCAGCTCACTGTTGATAGACTGTCACTTTCACAACATTTGTCTTGTTGCAATCTGATTGCAATCACTTTCAGCCTTTAAACGATTAATTTATTAACCTTGAAAGAATTCTGCATCACAATAATTCCTTATTTATTAAGCCCTAAAACTTTACACCTTGTTCTGTAATCTTTGCGTTGTCATCATAATCATAAAAATCCATTTTTTAATGAAACCGGTAATCGAACCTAGAATGTTAATGTTAGTAACCCGTCACTTAAACTACTAGACCATACTGACGTAGCTAAACTGATGGAGCTGAAATGCCAATAAATCACACATGTATACAGAAAGGAGAGGTAGACAGCTACCAACCATTCTAATTTCTGTACGAAATACTTGTGAGGTTAGTACAGTACTTTTGAGTAAAATTAATCAAAATTATTATAATAGGTAGGTAATTCATTTCACTCACAGACCATACAAATGTAAATGCAATAAAGAAATAAAAAAAATACAATTTTATGCGGTTTTAATTTGGCACTGGTTTTGATATTCGAATTGTGAAAAATGTGTTTAAAACCTCAATAACCTTAAGACCTCAATGACCTTGCGTCCGTTTATCCGTTTTAATAAAGACAGCACTTTGGAACAAGCGCGATCTCTTTTTAATATACCTTGAAACGCAAGTGAACAAAACGAGACAGCAACAACGTCGCAAACCCGCAACGCGTTATCCACTTGCATGGAAGCAGGAAGTGTTTACGTACGACACTAAAGCCGCTCGTCTCGTGGGTTCGATTCCCGCCTTGGGTCCGGTAAGCGGTGTCCTTTTTATTCGTTAAATAATATTAAATAGTTAAAAGAAGTACACGATATTTTATTACTACAAAATATAAATTAGTATAAGCGATCGAAGTGTCTGCAAAATATTTTTGTTTAAGTAATATGTTTAAATAACAGATCAAACTGCATGAATATGGTTGGTATCGCCAGCCAGCAAAATATATATAAATAATTTTATGAAAACACTTTTTTCAGTTCATTTTGATGGGCCCGATTGTGATTTCGAATCCCACCCACAAAATGTGATTATTTATAATGCAATCAACATCAATTTATTGTTGATTGCATTATAATTAAGTACATAATTATATTTGTGTTGAGTACCTTCGTTGTTCCATCAACGTATTTTTTGTCCAATTGTTAAAATTACTAATTTTTCCACATTCATTACCCAACACAACCAAAAACGTTTGGTAGAATTTGCAAAAAATAATTACTATAAAATGGATTTTCATAAAAAGCGCCATCTAGCGCCTTGAGGACGCGAGAGCAATAAGTGTGTCAGCGCACCCTAGTGCTTGCTTTCGAAATAATTCTTCACATCAAACTTTTCATTTTTGTAAATTAGGAAATCTTTCTATAATATAATTTAAAACACATTTGTTAGTTTTCTGGAGACTATATTTGTATTTTAGAACACTAATAGTCAATAAATATATCATATTTTAAAAAGTTGAAAACATCAATTGTAAAATCGATACAGGTCGCGCCATCTATTGATATATTTTTGAACTAAATTTCTTTTCTTCCTGATGGGACCCCATGGTAGTAGAAAATGTTTTGCCTTCGTGTCCTTAAGATGGGACTGATTATTTCTCTTAAAAGAACTTGGAACGAGCCACTGAGCAAGTAAAAAGAAGAGACGGGACTCCATAGAAAAAAAAAGAAACAATGCCGATGTATGAAATTTAGGGAATGGATCAGTGCCAACCTAACGAACCTAACTAAAACCACAGACTACATACAGAAAATTTTTACAAACCAATGTTGCCAACATGAACGAAAAAAAATAGTGACGTGTTATCGATAAAATGAGATCGATAAAATTACTTTTAATTTTCTCAAATAAACAAATGAATGAAAAATCAAAATCAAAAATATCTTTATTCATATAAGCATTCACAAAAGCAATTACGAATCGTCAAAACTAAAATATTTAAGTATTATAGTAGTTTACATAAAAATACATGTATATTTATTTCGATATACATATACGATATATACTAATAAATTTACATATTTTTAAAAATAAATATTCATATTTTATTTTTTAAATTACAACATAGTAACTAAGATTATCATATTTAATGCTAAACAGACTCCTGCCGCATTTTCCGCCACCGCTGATCTGAACCCCGGATGTGTTGACTCTGGAGGCTCTGCAACAAACGTGGAATGGGTTATGTCTTATTCACAAATATTTTAACGGTTGACATGATATCTTATTTGTAGGCAGAGAACGCTGACTATAATATCCCGACGGTTTGTCGTAGGTAGTCACAAGTATCCAGGAGAGGGTCGAAGAACACATTCCCCGAGTCGTTAATACATTTAGGTTGACGCTGAAGGTTCTGTAAAAGGAAATATTCATTACACATAAGGCAAATCAAGTATCTATTTTATTTTTGTGATTTATAGTATTAACTGCTAAATTCTTCGAACTAAATCAAGTATCTTTCAAATAGTTTCATACCTCTAGCTCGTAACAAATAAAAATATTTGTATAAAAACACTTACATATTCTACTAACGCCGTTATTTATTTCGCAATAGCTTGTTGTTGTGCTTTCTTCGATAAATCCGCAGAAGTTTCCTTGGTTATCTCTGTTGACTCTGGAGGTTCTGCAACAAAATATGTAGAAAATGGGTTATGTCTTATTCACAAATATTTTTTCTAAGTTGTGTCTTTTTCTTTTTAAAATCCTGAGGTCGAAAATGCTTTCTACATGTTTAAATACTTTAAATTATTGGTGCAATTTTTCTATAGGCACATAGGCCAAGTCCTTTTTACCTGTAATTTTTACCCATTGCTTGCACCTACAAAGTAAAATGATTAAAGCACATTAATACCATTAATGTAAAAACTTTTTTTCCTATTTGTCACAGCTCAGTCGCTGAACTTAATAAAATTAAAAATGGATCAGGTTTAAAGACTTGCTTAAAAAGGATGGAGGGTAAATAAACATTTCTTAATATAAATAGCACTGACACAAAAAAACTATACTACTTTTGTGCTATCGATAGTCGATAAAAAATTGCACTGCACTACTGTTTACATAAAACATTAACCCACATATTTATTTGGAAATATGTCTTTAAATTCAATAATTTTTACGATATATTGATTAAGAGTAGAGTTAAATTCGTTAAATGTACTAACCGATCTTCATCCAGTGGAAATTTAGCCATAAATGTTCGTTTTTCGTCTTCAACCTAACTTGTTCTTAGTCTACATATCTCGCACCTTACAATTGGCATATTTATCACTGCACAGGTTGACAGATTATTACACTTGAAAACTACGCAAATTACTGCTAAATAACTCTAATTTCAATTTAAAAACAGATAGTTTTATCCAGTGGATCAAACCACGAATTTTCGAATTTATACATGACATTGACAATTTGATGACAGATTGCCATCTTGCAAACATGGCCGCTGTGACATATTATACGGCTAAATCAAAAGAGTCAGAGATGTCATAGCAACCATTTGAATGTGCACTTACTTCTCTACTTTGACGGGTTCTGCCGCCATTAAAATTTCCACAAATTTCATACAATCTTTTTTCTATACTAAGTTTCGCCAGACTGGAACGAGCATCCGAAAAGTGTTTTTGGAATGTAGCGAGATTTATATAGGCGCCATTAGGTTGGGTGACCTTTTTCGTAGTTCACGGCAAATTCTGCTTTTAATTTATCTTGTTATTTTTTAGAGGAGGGGTGTAATGTAACATGATTTTCAATTGAGTATCTTGGATTTTATTTGTAAATCTGATCTCTGTGTTGAGAAACATACCTCTATAAAAGTAACATTGTTGTCTTAGTTCATCGGAATACTGGATACATCCAATGTCTTTCTTGTTTTGAGAAGCAACCATGCGAAACTGACTGGGGCTAACCACTAGTTTCTGATGACATAAAAACTATAGATGTTTTAGCTGAAAGACAAAGTAATGCCCATACTGTCCCTAAAGCCATTCCAAACATACCTCGACTTCTAAAGAATACCGATCGCTTCGTCTTACGTAATAGGTTCCACCGGTCGTAAATTCTTTAAGCTTAGCAATCTACGGTCTCAGGAATTCAGGCGCCATCACTCCAGTAGTCTCCTAGATAAAACTCACATTTTAATAGTAAAGTACCTAAGACAGCGGTTTAAGAGAGAAACATTGCTTTATTACGTAGTTACGTCTTACGATTGTGATCTGAATATGATTCTTGAATTTGAGTTTGTTTGCCAACGTTATGGTCTTTTTAAATGAAGCTATAAATTTCTACTCTAATTATTACACACACCCGATTGGGACGACCCGGTGTCAGCCTTATGGCTATTGACCAGCCTATCCCCGAGCTCTCTCTAAGTTGCCTGTCAATTAATGAGAATTTACAAGTGAAACAGTCCCAACTTTTGAGTTTATTGCAGCACTCAATTCAAAGAGCGTCTACGTCTACAGCACTTCGTTCGTAGTTTAAAGAAGTTGGTCGGGCAAAAGAATCCCTCTGTAAATCTAGTTGCAATATTAATGCTTTGGATTTTTGAGTTCTCACTCCGTTTGAATTGATGTTGACAACGCAACTTATACAACGTCTGTGTGTAGAGACTTGTCAGTTTCCGCTTCTGAGGGCTTATTACGTAAAGCAGTTCCTGACCATTTTATTTGCTGAAATATTCGCATCAAAGTGCAGACAGGATAAAGTTTGTAGCGTGAAATAATGTTGTTGCAAAATTAATGGTTCGTATCTTCGAGCACTCAGTCTGTTTGAATTGATGTCGTCAGCGCTGCGTCTCAGCACTCGCTGATATAGCAAGGGAATGAATGGTGACCGCCGGCTGCTGCGATCGTTTATCTCGATGCAGTTGTCTTTAACTGTCGCGATCCGATAACGCGATTTAATCGATGCAACGCTGTTTCCCTTGTTGCGATGTTTGCATTTTAACGCTATGTATTGTATAGTGCTAGTATCTCTGATGGTTTGTCGATTTATTGGATGTGATATAAAAATGTTTTCCTCATTTCTGAAGGTATGCGATAATTTTTGTTTATTGTGTATTGTAATTTGACTGTTTTTGGGATGTTCTTTGTTGATTGTGAGCTATATGTTTATGCAGAAACTGGTCAGTTACCGCTACTAAGGGCTCACGCAGGATAAAACTGTTTGTAGCGTAAAAGAATGTTGTTGCAAAATAAATGGTTCGTATATTTGAGCACTTTGTTTGAATTGATGTCGTCAGCGCTGCGTGACAGATGAATGGTGACCGCCGGCTGCTGCGATGCTCGTTTATCTCGATGCAGTTGCCTTTGTCCGTCGCGATCCGATAACGCGATTTAATCGATGCGACGCTGTTTCCCGTGCCCGCTGCTGTTGTTTCCATTTTTATCGGACTGTAAGGTTCTTTATCAAGGACAATCAGGAAATCGGGTATGAAATTGAGAGGTTTCCTCGCTTAAAACGAGGGAGACTGAACTAAGAAGTTTATTTTTGTCACGGCTATTGTAATCTTTTTAATATTTACGTTTAGTTTTTACACTTTCTTTCAATATGCCAATAAGTAAACTAATTTTAATATTTTTCCAGTTACTAAAAGTTTTTGTTTGTGTAATCTAAAACTAGCCGCTAGTTTAATTTCATTGTTCTTTAATTGGTTTCTCTGTGAAATTATTATTATAAAATTGTGTAATTTTTAAATATTTCCGTTGTGAGTTAACATCGTGTTGATCAAATCTATTTCTCAGTCGTTTTCCGTGGATTTAGAAGGCTGGAACGCTGAATACTAAACGAGCTAATTTACTCGTCCTTTAAATAGCAGAATTTAAAGTGCTCTAACTTCAAACTTGCTCTTCCGTTGGTTTTAACGTTCTGAAACTTTATCCATCTCACATCTTGCGCATTATGCGGTAGGTACTTACATTTTCACCACTTAATTTCAGTCGAATAAAGTCTATAAATTATGCCTCAATGTAAGCGGCTCTCAACATTTTATTATTTCCATATATTGGCTAATTTATTATAATTACTCCTCTGCATTTTGAATAGGTGTTGTAAGGGAGCTCGACAATGACCGACCGATTTTCGCGCGAGAGGGGGTGAAAATGAGAATAAAACGGCATCGCTGTTCCCCCGTATCCAGCGGGATTGGGTATTTTATCAGTGCAACGCGTGGCGGCGCGATTTCTCCCGGGGGCTGTTACTGAGCCGAAGATGCAAGAGTGGCGACGTTGAACGACCTACGCCTACTAGACCAATTTTTTCCTTTTATGATGACGGTGTTGTTTCGATGTAACCGCCATTTTGTTTTATGACTGGATTCGATAAATTTTTATCTTGTTAGCGGAATGTGAAACAATTAATTCTAAAGGTGTTTTGATTTTTTTTTCTCCTTTGTAGTTTATGTTATGCATCATTTGTAGAATTATTGTATTGTATTTTAAAAAGTAATTTCTGGAGAGGGTGTTGTATAATTTGAAAGTTTTGTGTGATAAAATACTTTTTTAAAATCTTAATACACAACGGGTCGAGTACTTTTATGAAAAGTATTTGCGATCCTTTTCTGTTTTTATTTTCCACAAGTATCGTTACTACGTTCTGTCAATATTAGTTTAGTAGATAGGTATATAATTTCCTTTACTCACATAAATCCTTACAAAGGGTTGAGGTTGCCTCTACCGCATTGTTTGTTTGAATAGGTACACAAAGCGATAAACGCACCACATAGACTCACGTTCAAAATACGTCATTCAATAGGTATGTATATTTATTTTGAACAATCGCCTGTACCCTATTGTTGCTCTGTAATATCCTTAAGAGCTCACGTGGACAATACAGCCTGTTGGTAGGTACAACGAGGGTAGATATAATTTTAGATCAAACCCCTTTGTCCGTAGAATTTTCTACATGTTTTCTATATTTACCTCAGTACTTAACAACTTCTGAGACGGGTATTTTGCGTCGTAACATTTTTATAACAAAATCTTTGAACTCATTTATTATTGCTTCCTAAAAATGATAGCGAATAATTTTCTGCGTCCCGCCTTCGACATTTATCAACGTCAGTACTTGCGACCGTTATATGACCCTTATTCAAACGTACCTATCTCTAAAACTTTTTGCAGTTTTAAGAATTTAAACTCTAGTATTTTCAGCTTTTCAGTCATGAATTTCTAATTAAGTTTCAGGTTGTTTTTAGAGAATTTGTTTAACTGTGAGTAATTGTGTGAATTTGGGAGTCTGCCAGGGCGCGGTGCTAGGGCCGGCAGTAAATCCTGCATATTGCCGCGCACGAGCCCGTGCACAGAGCTAATTACGAGGCTTATTACTTACTTACGAGCCTTTCGTCGTCCGGTTTTTTAAACTTGAGAGGATACATTTGTGAATTTTTTATTATGTTTTGCAATAATGCATTCGTTTTTGACTTTTGTCAGATGTCAACTCTAATGTCAATTTCAAAAATAGAAGACAGATAATTGTTGACAGAGAGATGAATTATCGGGAACTTATTTCTTCTTGTCATTGTTGAGATTAGCCCTTATAATTGTATTAATTGTAATTATGTAGCTAACGTCCTTTGGTCTGATGATGATTTTATGATAAGTACTTTTCTTGATGATTAGGATGACATGAAAATCGTATTTTTTTTTTTGATAATTTTAATCTATCGATAATTCTTTACTTATTTTCTCCAAACTTTTTTTTTGCCAGCTAAAGCATTGTGCTACTTGGTAAAAGCACTGGCTTTTATATTTTATTATTATCACAGTCTTCCATGCCAATGCAGCTACAGTCTTTATAAATAGTCTTGCCGAGTCTGCAATAAATGTACCGTGGTACAGTATCAAAATACAAGCCAGTTTGAAACTTAGCATTTTTACTATTGAGTGGGTAAATGATAATAAAAATGTTATGGTATTCGTAAAGATTCCCTTAGAAAGTGTAGTTTGTGGGATATGTTTGGTGAATGGCAGTGTTGTGGTGCATTGCAACTACCGATCACGCAGAGGCTCTGCGGTCACCGCCGGAGGACTGGCCGAATAGTGGCTTTCATGCTTGTTCAGGGGTCACAATGTTATGTCTACGCATCCATGTAATGTACTTTTTATCTATTTTTAAAAAAGCTGCTTATTTTGTCATATACCTTAAAATTACTTAGGATCAAAGATTTAAATCTTTGCTTAGGATATCATATTTTTTAATAAATTGTGAAAAATATAACGAAACATTACACATCTGATCTAAATTAAAAGAAGTGGAAACGTCCCTAATGCACTTAAATGTAACCTATTGTAACTTCTTTTATTTCAATTGGAATGGAATTACGCACCCACAATGAATGAAGCCCTGTGGCAATTCCGCCATTATGACTAGAAATAATCAGTCAGGGCTTCCCGGCTGAGGCAAATGTGTAGAAAGAATGTGCAATAAATGGATTTTAATTTGTATATCGCGGCTTAAGATTATCACGTTTAAATCGAGTAGTACATTCGCATAATCATAATTTTCCTTCTGATTAAAGCAATTAAGCCGTTGTCTCCGTCGTTGTGTAAATATCGAATTACAAAAAAACCTTAGTTTCTCCATCGTCATAAAATGCGCTGACAGTGACACATCTTCCAGAAGTGTTGGCCGCTGTTCACTAAGTCTTTAAGTCAACACATGGTATTTATGAGGCTATTTATCCCAAAGGACCCCATCTAGGACGGACGTTATCTATGGAGGATACGATTCATAAACCGCTCGCCAATACAGTTATTGAAGATTGCTTTTATATCGTAATCTTTTATTTTACGCCGAACTCTGCTGCCTATAACTTGATATAGGAGAAAGTGAACAAGCTTTTTAGCTCCTGATCTTGTTATCGTGTAAATTTTTCAATCAGAGTAACGATGTTTAGCAAGCGAGAAACCTTGCGGAGTCCTTGGTTGTGTGTCGTCGAAATACGCAATGCCAGTAATTGATTGCCATGTCATGTGAGTGTGTCTAATATGCTGAGTAAACTTGGTAAATATGTAAAAGGAATAGCATTTAAAAGACCTTTTCCAATACCAAGACCTTGAGCTCTTATGCTCAAGGTCTGTCGGTCTCTACTTGCCTGGAAAAACAAATTAAAATAAGTGCATGGTTGGCATAATATTTACTGGCCCAATGGCGTTTGATAGTGACCCTGCCCTATGTTTCAGGCGTCTTGGGTTCGAATCCCACCGCGGACAAACATTCACGCGATAAACATTTTTTTTGTGTTTGATCTGTGTCTGCATGTATGTATATATGTATTTAAGTGTATTTTATGTATTTGTGGTACCTTCGTTAATTCTGATACCCATACCACAAGTGCATACGACGTTTTCTTTAGGGTTATTATGTGGTTGTTCCAATGACGTTCAATTAAAAAACTAGACTCACAATCAAGCTCAAATATTGTCCGAAGCAAAAGTCTGCCCACCCGACTATTGGGCAGAGTTTTCGTTTAGTTGTATACAATTGACATTAAACACTAAATGCCACGAGATAAGGTGTTAATTTGAACGAATGTGTTAATGTCATCAGTGTCAAAGCCACTCGGACATTTTTTGAGGAATTTTTCTTAGAGATTGGGTGTCTAGTTTTATATTGAACGTCATTGGGTTGTTCAATATTTATTTATTATGACATTTGAAATGCATTGCCTTTTCTTCCTATGGAAAAAATGGTTTATGTTAAAATAAAAATACATAAAAATGACATGTCAATATCACACTAATATTAGTTAGTCATGCGAGTAATGATGAAATGCGTAAATGAGGTAAATTGAGATTTTTTATTATTGAATAATTATCTTTATTCCTTACGATAAATCCTTATAACAAGTCATAATGTCACAGTCAAATTGAGGCTAAAGAATATAAAAATAACATTAATTGGTTTGATTTATTCTTCCGCTAACGAACTCGGCGAAGATCCGGTCTTCGATAGACGTACCTACATTATAATTGGTTTGTCGAGAAAAATGTTTTTGTCATCGCTTCTGACTTTCTACGGGGCATTCATTTCAACGGCCTTTGACGATTTTAACGAGTGTCACAGCCGGTTTTAGTAAAATCAAAAATATCTGTAGAAAATGCGATAAATTATGGTGGTAGGTAAAATAAATTAAGGTGGCACTACGTTTAAAGTTTTCGCCACTTCGGCCTTTTCTATTCAAAACGCTTATCAGGAAGCGTCATTCAATGTCTTGTAACTATTAGGGCTCTTTCAAATTAGACGGTTGACGCCGTACTGTTGCCGCACCGCGTGTTTTGTATAAAAAATAACGACCGTCCGTACGCGGTGCGGCAAACGCGCGGCTGCCGTACCGCAGCCGTCCGACACAAAACGTTTAATTTGTAAGAGACCTAAGGCTCATCTGATCTTCGAGCTTTTAATTTCAAGTGTACTGGCCTATGTTAATATTGCAGGGACACAGCCAGAATTGTTATGTCAGCAGATTTCACCTGTAGGGGTGGTAACTAGCCAGTGTCAAATGGCCTGCCTTTAAGCCAGGTAGGTGGGCGGTGAACCTTGGACACGTGCCGACTCCGAAGGTTTTGAGGCCGAGCCAAATGCGAACAGCTTAACCAACTTGCAGTCAAAATAACCAAATATAACAATAGACAGGGATGCAGTGCGCTTAGCGGGTAGAAAGCTTAATGACAACACAACTCGGTTATCGGTGGGATTTGTAAACCCGATCGTATGTATGTGATATGTGTACGTGTGATCGTAGGTTAAGAATTATGACAAGGTGGGTGTTTCAAAATAAAATACCTATTCGCTACAGGTCGTAATGTTATCGCTTAGGTGAAACTAGACTGTTATTAAAAGATATTTATAATATCTGACAACATAACAAAGAATGTTCTAATGACAGAAAAAAATGGTGTCTCGTAATTTTAACTTCTGAGGTTACTGTTACGTATCAAAGACTTTTTCAAAAGGATCCCAATGGAATTGACTTATTGACCCAATGAAATCGACATTGTGTCCAACACACAGCTGAAATATCTCATTGTAAGCCTTTAGGAAATAGATGGCGCTATCCGAGGCATGGTTAAATGACGCCTATGTTTCGATCCAACGTTATTGTGGCAGTAGGGAAATTCAGCCTTCTGTATTTACTGCGTCATACGTAGTCTCGATCTAAGGATAAGAGGGTTTTATCGTTAGGACCTCTTTGGTTAGGTATTCAAGTTGGGCTCCATTTTCGCAATACATTAACGTTTCGCGTTTCTAAAGACACTTTTTGCCACGTACGGCAAAACTGTAGACCTAACTTTAAGCAGCCGTGTTCCCAAATCAGTACCACACGAGCGCATTTAGAAACCGAGTGTAGTCCGTAGAACAGTGGCTAAGCCGATCGGGTATAAAACACGGAGGTCGTGGGTTCGATTCCCGCCTTGGCTCTGGCTGTGTTCTGGCAATATTAATCTAGGAGCCAGTACACTTGAAATCGGAGGCTCTAAGATCAGATGAGTCTACAGTCTGGCAGCACATTGAGCGACGCTGGTCAAGTGTCCCTCAATGGAATAGGCCGCAGTGACCGTTTACCATCAGGTGGGCTGCGTGCCTGTCTGCCAACTGACCGTGTATAAAAAATATGCCGGCTACGTAATTGTGATGCAGTTGTCTAAAGGTGGCAGTAGTCATTTACATCTGGTGGGCCCCTTACTCATTTGTGTCCCTCTAACATAAAAACATTAACGGGTTCTTGCGTCAATTGCGTCATACTATTAAGGTTTCTTAGCACGGTGTTGAGGGGTTTCCTGATGTCGACTTAAGATGCGGCCTGTTACAGTCTCTTTAAATAGCACGCATGTCTGACTTACACTTAGCACTGATATTTAAACTTGTACGCAGCGTCTGTCGAAGGTTAAGGACTAGATGTGATTGTCAATAGAAGATGCACAGCTTCGCGATGATTATAATTACATTAAAATGAAACTATGGCAAAGACCTAATCATGATAAGATAAGGTGCTTCACACTACTTACCTACTTCATTTTGATCTAATTATAAGAAAGAACGAGTATACTTTTATGACTAACTACAGCAACATTGGCCAAAACTACATGTTGGGCCTGTCCCTTTTCCTATTGTAGGTGAGCACTAAAAAGGATCTATGGAAATTCGCCCCTTAAGGAGGCAAAAGGACAAAAAGGTTTTAGCTTGTTATGAAATTGAAAATGTATTTCTAAGGGGGTGAAACATGGAAGAAACATACCCCGAAGTAGTTTTTATTCTAACAAAATAAAAATACAAAATAATGTCTTTTGATTTTTCTTATTATTAGGCGTGACTTTGAACATTTAATATTTATACGCATTTCACGAACACATCAAATTAGAAATTCCTTAAATAGCGGTCGCGTAATGTGTTCGCATAACGGGCGAATTAATAGCGAGTTGCGATGGAATTCAACGTCCTGTCTCTTCTGATTATCTGTGTTCTTTGTCTCCAAGCGGCGTTGCCAAAATGGGAACGTTCTTACATCTTCGTAACTTTTTAATGCTTTAACGTGGGCTGAGCGGGGAATCTGTTTGACTGCCTACGCGATTTTTGACCGGCTCGATAAAGCATTTGGCAGAGCTTACTCTATGCGCTAGGGGTCGTATTGAACATCGCCAAGGGCAAATTATTCATTAGTGTTATACTTTGGTCTCTGTTCTAGTATCTAGATATTTGTATTTAAGAACATACTAGTGTGTATATTATTGCTTTTTTACACAAAACACAAGTGCTAAAGTTACTAAGTTTGACAGGAAACTAGTGTAGTAGTTGTCTGATATATTTATTTCTAACCAGCTGCTTTAACAGATTTTGTTTAAATGTCTTTAATTTACTCTGTTGGTTGTATGGGATAAGTGCAGTGTTTTATTACCCCATAAGAATCTTCCTGGATACTAAATTATGAAAAAAAGCCGAATTGTGCGATCCGTATTACTTGTTTTACGCTTAGTAACTTCATGGCGATTCATTATTGTCTATATTGATTCAGAAAGCATATCTATCTGTACGAATCGAAATCCTAATAATCCACCCTAAAACTCTCAACTTTGAAGCGAGTTTAACTTCTAAATAATTAATGTTTTTATAGACTTCTTTTATATTCGTTTTTGCACGGAATTGTTTAGACATTTTCTAAATAAAGGTCGCGTCCGCGGCGGAATGAAACGGTCTGCACTTCTGGTTATCTCTGTTCTTTGTCTTCGCTCGGCGTTGCCAAACCGGGAAGGTTCTAACATTTTGTAACTTTTTAATACGTTGACGTGGGTTCTGCGGGCAATCTGTTTCAGTGCCGCAAAAACCGCCGATTTTTGACTGGCTCGAATCGCGTCATACTTGACCCTGTGAAATAAGTTTTATGGGTTAGAATCCCATCCTCAAAAATTACTTTTTATTCAGATTAAATATTACACGTGTAACAAAAGGCTCTAATATCAGATTAGTCGTGAAAAACAGGGTTGTCTCATTTGATATTATATTTAGTATTTAAGATACGAATAATGAAGGAAGGGTTTTGTCTCTGATGCGACTAGACTAAAGACCATAGACAGTGATATCGGTGAATAATGAATTGACGTAATTTAGAATTGACGTGAGTTTTCCAAGTCACGTCTCCGTTATCAATGTTAATACAAACGTGAGTAAAACGATGATTAGTTGGATTATGCTGTGCTCGGCATGATTCTTACTTTTCGCTTATTATTTATTTGTCGGTGTTTAAATCAAACATTGCAGATGTGGATTAAAATGATTTCAGGACATCCTGTTGCCTATTTTTTTTCCTTTTATATTCAAAGTCAAAGTATTTATTTTGCAATTTGATTTACCAAGAAATTATTTTGCACGATTTGATATTATGTGAAGTACAAGTAAAGTATCAGCCCGTTGCGGGGCCTCGCTACAACGATAGGTTGGCTTAACCACAACACTTCTAATCTTAAGAAAAACCGGTTATCAAATCTCGAAATAAAATCTTCAATCGCATGTGATTTAGTCGTATTAAGTTTATGATGTAGGCTCACAAACAGGACGTAGATGAACAAAACATAAAAAAATACGAAGACCCATAGCCGAGCTAAAAGCATTGCGCGTGCTGTTTCTGTCATAATTTTCGGTACGATTATTGCCGTCGTAACTCACCGGGCAGTCACATCAGGGCTGGATGTACAAACTTACATTGTGACGCTGGCAACCCCGCGGAACATGGCACAACGGGGTTAGGGCGGCGCGCGCAGGCTACGGCAGTGTTCCCGCGCCGCCGCCGCCGCCGCACGCACCCTCGCAACAGTACTCCCTCGTGACTTAGTGACAGTGCTTGTGACTGAACCGATGTAAACCGCACTGCAAACTTCACCGGTGAGTCTTTAAACACATAAGTTTCCCTCGCCGGCCGGTAGATGGCACCACGCGGGTTCCTACTGCAGTTGTACTCGTAATGGATTGTAAACTTGTTTCTTATGTAACTTATCTCCGGGTAAACTTGAGCTGAGCTGAGGTTTCTGTTATGTAAGGTGGTGATGTTCCTCCGATGCCGTTGCGCGTCGCGTCACCGGCGCCCGGCGCCGCGGTAGATATAGCTGTATGTTGTTTTAGAAGGAAATCTCTTTAGGCCCATTATCTCTGTATAAAAAGACGCCTATTTAAATATTTATAATGTAAATGTTGGAAGTCCTAATAATTTCAGGCGATTTTTATTTTATTTATTTATTTAAGCTTCATTGCACAAATCAAGTACAAAAGGCGGACTTAATGCCTCATGGCATTCTCTCCCAGTCAACCTTTAGGCCAAGCAGAAAGAAACAGTGGGTAGTGCCTAGTGTTGCAAAAAAACCGTTTTTTTTCTGGTGTGAAAAAAAACGTTGAAAAAAAACCTGAAAAAAAAAACTGTTTTTTTTCTGGACCATGTTTTTTTTTCAAGAGTACGAAATCCAAAACTTTTAAGACTTTTAAGACGGTTTATTTTTAACTCTACTATACTTTCTGGTTGAGTGGTACTAAGATTTCATGAATATATTGGCAACATTTTTACACCAACGAAAGGGAAATCCCCAAATCAATTACATTTGCACACGGAGAAACCCCTTTAGGTTTATGTTTATTTGAACGTAGTTGGCTTAGCGCAGTTGGGGTGTGTGACGGACGGAGAAAGTTCAATATCACTAAAATGTAAGGCAGAAAAAAAAACCAAATTCAGAAAAAAAACAACGGTGCTAAGTTTTTTTCATGTTTTTTTTCAAAAAACTGAAAAAAAAAAACAAATTGGTTTTTTTTCATTTTACATCACTAGTAGTGCCAATTAACCTAAAACTTAACAGAAAAAGAAATAAACGAAAAAGAAATAAACGAAATAAAATATGATAAATAAATACTTATATTATATAAAATATAAAATTACAAAAAATAAAATAAGATATATATATATATATATATACTTATTACATTATATTAATATATAAAATATATACATAGTACATACGGTTAACGACTGGGACAGGTGAGCGACGATGTAGAGGACTTCAGGAAAAAATATTTACGGAGTAGGAATTTAACATAATTAATTTAATTAATTAATTTAATAGGAGGATAAAGCGTTTCGCGTTTTACAGCACGGTATAAAAAATGCTATAATCGACTTGATTTTGTTGCAAATCTGTCTCAGTGGTGAAAATTTGACGATTAGGCAAATTAAATAATTAGCTATATTTAAGTTGCTATTTATTTACTGAAATAATGAATTTAGCGATTTTGGCATTGCTTTGTCAGCGTCATACTACCTCCATGGAACACAATAGAGCGGCCTCGGGCGGCCTCGGGCTCAATCTCGCACGTCATGGGTTAGATTCCTGCTTTGTTCTCGTTGATGGTAGGCTTTGTTAAATCCGACTTCATACTTATCCTATACTCAAATAGCTTCACCGTGCACCACCCTCGTGGTTTAGAAACTACTTTTTCCCAACTGACCATACACGTTGAAGTGACTTGCAAAAGATGTTGTAACATAAATAAACATGTTTATATCACCATGCAGTTCCAAAACTATTAAAAACATTAATTTATTATTAAAAACTATTATAATAATTATTAAAAACTATTAAAAACATTGCTCCATGATTTGAAACATGGACGAACAAACACATTGAAAAAAATACTCGGAGCTTACTATTTATTTATTATTTATGCTCTTAGGGCACGTGAGAACATCTCTTACTATATATAAAAACCTTTTTGAGACGGTTAAACATGTTATATATCAGGTTTTTGGAAATAAAGCTTATTCACTATCCCCGTAACCGCATTAGTTGTGTTATGTTTTCTTTCATATAACGATCCACTATGCGATCTTCTATTGAGGTTTGCAGAAATCTGGTGGACAACCGTCAGCGTTTTGCAAGTACAGTAATATATTTTTTCTTTATTTCGTTTGTAGCAAATACGCTCTTATATTATAACTACTGTAAATGTTATTCAGCAAGTCCAGGTATAAACGAATATTTTTATTTTATCTTTATAAAAACACACTCTGCCTAGAACGATACAAAGCGCCCGAGAAGTTGTTATTACTCTTAACAGTAAAATCCTTTTAACAATAAAAGTTAGTAAAATAACTAAGGTAAGTAAGTATTCTTAAGTAAGCTTTATCAAAAGAAAATACACTCTTCTAAGTTAGATCCCGTTTTAATTGGGTCTGTATAACAAGCAGCTTATATCGATGAAATGTTTATTCAAGAAATATTGTAGTCGTAATTTTAGATAGATTTCGTAGAAGTTCGCTTTTAGGTTTAATAATGATAAGAGGATTAGTGAAAGGTGTACCATGTTGATAAAGTAAAGAAAATATTCCAAGAATATTTATTTCAAAACAAGAATGAACAACATAATAAAATAACAAGAATACTTGTTAATATATCTATGTACTATACTATTCGCGCTTACTTTGTTATACAAATGTTTTAATGTTTAACTGAAATGTTAAATATTTTATCTACATCCATACCATAATATGTCTATTTTATAGTCAGGAGCGATGAGCAAACGCCCTACATTTAGATATAAGTATCTGTGGCTGCATCGTAATGTTTACATTTTAGTATCGGTAACCGATACTTTAATTACGTTCAAATTTCGAACGTCTTCTTAAAAAGTAAAAATTAATGGATTTGAAGCTAACATATGTAAGCAAAACATCTTGATGTATTTTCAAAGGTACCAGGAGAGCATAACCGCAGCGTAACTATTCATTAAATCAAAGAGTTTGAAAGACGCGAGCTAGCCTAGCTTCTTGTTCTTCTCTGCTCTCCTGGTACTACGGATTATATTCCACGCGGTTTCACATCGATCCTGACTTTAAAATAGACATTTATCGTATGAATGAAGATAAAGTTATGTATGTGACTGTACATAATTAGGCATTAAAATACTCATGTGATCCTTTTATGAAACTCACTTCGTTCGTTTCATAAAACCACATTCGTATTTTAATGACCCTCATTATGCAACAGTCACATAAATAACTATATAAGTGTAGGTATATCGTAGCATCTGCGAATCCTTTTACGTTTATTACTATATCATTTTCACGTACCCAGTTGACTCTTGGTATCTCTTCTGATATTCTCAGACTGTCCATGTTATACCTAGACTACGAGTCACTTAATAATTATTCATAAAAAATACCCTTCTCTAAATAATGTGTTTTATTCTAAGTTTTAACACAAGCTAGAAAAGTGTTGACTACATTTATCTCAATACCTAAATTGGATCAAAAGTCTAATATGAGTATGAACAAACCTCGTGTGAAATTGGAAAAATAAATTAGAAAGCCTAAATTTTATTACTTATTTTTTTAAATCAGCTTATCCAGTTTTACGATAGCTCATAAAGGCACATACAGGCTTAATTGGGATTGTTTTTATTGGATTCTTGTCCCGAACCTCGCCCGATTGGACTCCACTTTAATTCCATGCCGTTTGTACCTTAAATTTCAAGGTACAAACACCTTAAATTTCACAAAGCCAGCCTGTTTTAAACAATCATAGGCCCCGGATTTTCCGACACAAAGGGATTATAATCTTATTCAGTAAACAACTGTACCGGTCAGACCGAGAGCAATATTCTTTTGTTGCACTTATCTCCTCTCAATAAGGTCCATAGTTGTGATCTTTGGAGGTCCCTAAACATTAAAACCTTTTCGGTGCCTTGAGGGGTGAAGGGTGCTATGCACTTGGGGCGAAGGGGGTGAAACGGGGTTAATGGCACGGTCGAGGGCACGTACGCGGGGGATTAGCGGGTAGGCTCGAAACAACTGATTGACTGGCTTTTAAAAGCTTAATTATTGTCTGGGGAGTTAGTGTTTTTTTATTAGCTCTAAATTATGATGAGCGTGCTTGATATAACCGTTCGAAGACCTTTAGTGTAGTTGAGAAGTCGGCTATTAAGCCAAGAGGAAGACTTCGCTATGTAAGTAGTGTCCAGGGATATTTATTTTATGTAATAGATTGATAAATCGTTTATTTTATCACAACACGACATAATAATAAATTTTGTAGAAACTGAACTAAATTACAAAATGGCGTAAATGATTTAGGGGGGCGGGGGATATTTGAAAAAAGAAATTACGCGCTGGTGAAACCGCGGGCGGAAAGCTAGTGTCCTATATTTTGTGTATGTCGTGTCGCACTGTACTAAACAGTTTATTGTAGGCCTGTAGTAAAGTATAACCATTGAAAGGCTGGTTACAGTCTGTCGATAACCGTTTGGAGTGCATGCGAGGCGGAATGCGCCTGCAGCGGCGCATAGCTGCACGCAATGCACTTGCACCACGCCCGCGATTATAACAAACCATATACAAAGTACGTTATTAGCCACACACACACACTCACACACATACACATAACACGCGCGCATATAACTTGTACATATGCACACTTTCAAGGCTTTCTCTATACTTATTTCACTCACACCACACAAAAAATATATCCACCTTATTTAATCGTTTTCTTATCATCATTAATATTATCTGTAATGTGTATATGGTCTTTCTTTTTTATTTCTTTAAGAGTAGTAGAATATTTATTTCGAAGATTTTTTATGAAAACGTAAGCTTAATGAACTAACTACAAAGATGACCAAAACAATGTAAACGGACATACGGCAACTCTACTGAATATGTGCTCTGTGCGCGATTACTATGGCACTGCAGTGCCATGGCGTCATAACGTGGTTAGTTTATGCGCCTGCAACCAGCTTGTTCTATGAGATTGCATCGTGAACGAATCGAAAATATCGAGTTGAGTATCGGTTTGGTGCAGTAGGTGAAGTTGCACTTACCTGATGAGACGGTTATATGTGTCTGTAGGTTCAATATTTTGCATGAATTGCATGAGGTGAGGGAAAATATTGTGATGTTCAGTGATATAAGAAAAAGACTTGGTGTAATTATGATCGAACTAGTATAGGTTCTTTTGTTCATCTGTAAACTGTCCTTACCAGATTTTGGATCATGATAGAAAGTGTCACTGAACAAAACAGGACTACTAATTATGTATATCTATGATGCTCTATGATGCATTTATTAGCCACCCTGCCCTGTATATATTTGTGGTTCTTTCGTTATTTCTTATTTCCACAATACACGGCTTAAGCTGCTTACTTTGAAATCAAAATTCGTGCAAAGTTCTCTAATACCTAAACTTTAAACCACTACTTTTCTGAACAACAACAACGGTATTTCCGGACCGATATGACATGGTAATCTTCAAGAGACGAGCATATCTCTTTCTTAAAAGTCGGCAACGTACTTGTGACCCCTCTGGTGTTGCGGGTATTTATGGGCGGCGGTGATTGCTTACCATTAGGTGACCCGCTTGTTCGTTGCCTTCCTCTTACATAAAAAAAACCATAACAAACAAGTCAAAGTACCTATTTAATTTACATCTAAATTCTTCTGCTCGCACGCAATAAATCAAATGCACCAGTATATGATAATATGCCAATCAACTCTCTTTGCTTGATTTGCAGATCTCGCTAGTGGTTACGATATCAATAGAGAGAACACGCGCTGAATGATGAATAGCAGTGTAACCAGTATAACAGGCTGGGGGCCGGTATCGACGGTGGCGCCGCGCCCTCGGCGGTAATCGGAACTAATGGCGTTGCAACCCCGCATGGCACCTACTAAGTGCACTCGAACTTGCATAGCAACACAATTATATACGTTTCATTTTATCAATTGTAGTCTTTTGGGTGTTACTCAGTACAGCGTACAGGCGTTTGTAAAATTATCTTTTTTACTTAAAGCTAATCAGGAGACGTTAAAGCCCTTATATAAAGTTAGAAAGTTCTGTTTGTGCAACTTACAAACAGAACTTACGAAACAGGTAGACCAGATTTAAAACTAAACGACTTTACTTACCTTTGAAAACCCTCTAGATGCGGGTGGTGAAGGACCGACCAGTTTATACAGTATGACAGGAAATGCGAGGGACATAATTAAACCCCAAATAGTTCATGCTTCCATATAACAAAATAAGTATAAATCAATAAAAACTCTGGTAAATATCTGTCAATAACCTTAGTCGAAACCTGAAAATCCGCGTAACGTGCGGGCACTCTTCCCTTCACAGTACCTATTTCGTGCACTCGTTAGAGTACGACTCAAATTGTACTCGCATACAATTTGAGTTTTGGGCGTAACCGGCCACTCAGCACACGGGATTTTTAGGTAGCTCAACATAAATTATTAGGATAATTATGAAAAAAATTAAGGATATATTTTTTATAGCGAATTGGACTCTAAATCGGATTCTGAACACTCTCCTTAAATATGTCCCTCGGGTTACCTAACATGCTGTATATAGATCCTCGGTGGAGGCCTTTGTCTAGATGTCAATTGTTAGTGATTGCCGTCTTTCATCTGATGATGATGACAAAACCACGTGTACTTTATTTAAGAGTCCTATTTTCATGTTTCTTTTTCGTTTATATTTTGACAGAGATAGTCTTGCAGTTATAGCGCGCATCAACAGTTATTTTCCTTGCTGCTACTGTCTATATTGTGCCACTTTCATCGCATGCACCATAGCATGTTACACGTGGTTGCACATGGAAACGTTGAAATCGTTCTGCTACGAGCATGTCGTAGCTCGCCTGATGCTACGAATATTACTGCTACGGCGCTACGATGCTACGGTGAAATGTTTCAAAGTTTATGGCCCATAATGTATGCTGTATGGGTATTATAATGAAATCAAGAAATAAAATTGCGCGTTAATTGTACAGTCATTGACCTTTTATTTTTTTTATTACTGGGTATTTTTGTCCAGTTTGCGTCCTCTTTTGTTTCTATTAGTGGAGTTGAGTAAACAATCACTAGATGTTAACTAGAGAGCTCACCCTAAACACAAATACAACAACACAATAACCAACGGTCTCTTGTAACTTTACTAGTGCAAAAACTTCTATAAACAAATGTGGTACGACCCGGTTAATACAAAGAATCCTTATTAAAAAGATTAAAAATTTTCGAGTCTTCAAAGTTCATTTAGTTTAGATAATCGTGGCCGTAAACAAGGCGATTACAGTCCATCAAACGGGACTTTATTGTCAATATTCACTCGGCTCGTTACGATCGCACAATTTACAGGACAATTAAATACATCATCATCATCAGCCTATAATTATACGTTCCCAATTAAATATACTGGGACTTTTTTGTAAACGTTGTATACCACAAAGCATAGTTAATAAAATGTAATATATTATATGTGGGTAGTGAGTGTAACGCTTTTTTATTAGACTCAATTCCCACGCACGGTCGCAGGCTTCGCTCGCTTGTGGTTGCAAATTATAGTTAACAATATTAATGTAGTAATTAGCATACCTACTAGAAATTAAAGGCTCAAACATCAGACGAGACTCTGGGGACGAAGGCTTTTAGTCAATAATTTAGTCGTTACTTTTGTCACAATCACACAATTAACAGGATAATTAAGTACGCGTCTTCGGGGTAAACTGAGTGTTCCAGTATCTATTCGAAGTTAAATTATTTGCCTGAACTAATTACGCAAATTTACGACTTTTGAAATTGCCATTAATTTTGCTTCGAGGAGTCTCAGAGTTGTTTAGTGGTTTATGAGAAATATCTACGTTCAGTGTTTTCACAGAGTCTATTTAACTCTACCGCAAACATTTACGAGTATGAGAGACCCAATTAAGCATGTTAAACGGTATTTTACTGTATGCCATTTTCTTAAAACACAGACAAAGGCCTTATCTCAATTGTGAGATACAGTGGGCCATACTCCACCACGCTGGCCTAGTGCGGGTTGGTGGAGGGGTGCGTAAGGCAAGTGACCAACCTTAATGTCAGATGTTATCAAGCCGCCAAATGTCCTCTGACTAGGCTTGACGACTAATATCTACATATAGTAAATATCAGCCATAATTTGTGGTGCCATAAACAGTGATGATTAACACAGATATAATAACAACACAGGTAGGCACGAAGTATTGAAATGAAGCGTTTAGGCGCAGAATGTCCAAGTTGCAAAATGTCAAGTGGTATCAAAACGTCCAAGTCTCAAAATGTCCAAGTCGCAAAATGTCCAAGTTGCAAAATGTCCAAGTCGCAAAATGTCCAAGTTTCAAAATGTCCAAGTTGCAAAATGTCCAAGTCGCAAAAGGTCAGAATCTCAGCAATTAAATGAAATGAACTCTGTTACTGTAATGGTTTTTATTATTAATCAACAAATATAATTATACATAATATATACTCATGTAACATCATATAAAGACTTTAATTATTTATTGTCATCTTGTTATTACAATTTCAATTTTTAATCAACTAAAGCCCGGTTTACACATGTTTCTTTTTTACTGTTCCGTTTTATCGTGTACGTTTTTTTTTTCGTCGATGGCGTATGTAGTTGTATGAGCGAATTCACACATGGCACAGTATTCTGATACAGTAATACATACACCATCGACGAAAAAAAAACGTACACGATAAAACGGTACAGTAAAACGGAGTATGTGTGAACCGGCCGTAATGTGTGTTAACGTGAAATCATTTAAAGTAACGTAAAAATACGATTTTCTTTAAAAATTGGCCTATATTTATATCGTTCCTGTGCAATTTACCTGGTTTATTCCCGTTGTCCCCGAATGCCGTGTCCCCGTCACGGGGACATCGGCACGTGATTAAATTTCTTTCCCGTTGTCCCCGTAACGTAGATTCGGCTTACGGGGACAACGGGAAGTAAAAATTTCACGAGTCACTGTCCCCTAAATCTGTATTCCTGTTTTAAGCTTAGTTTTTAACTTGGGAAAAAGAAGTGACATATAACAAAATTGGTTAATTTTTATTAGAATATTAATTAAAGGTAAATAAAAAACCAAATTTTTATTAAACTTACACATAATAGACAGTATTAATCAACAAAAATTTTGTGGAATTCTGGAGTGGAATTTTGCATGAGCCAATGAGAGCTCTGCAAAAACAATGTTATCTGCGCTTTTGTTCCGTAGCTGCATAGGCGCGCACGACAGCGACGCATCCTTTTCTTTTCAAGGTCGCTCCGTTTATCATAGTTACTAGAAAACTTAACTTTGAATGTATCAATTAAAATAATGGACATGTAATTAAATTAATTTAAGATTGTATACTTACCTATTTTTTAAGCAAAATTGACAGCATTAGCATTCACAATAATTCACTATTGCGATCATATTCATTATGTATATAAAAATTCAGATTAAAAATTTGAAAACAAGGTTAAAATTTCTTTTTATTAATCTACCGGGTGCCAAGACTAATCTTACAATATTCCTTAACTTTCTTAGCTTGGTAAAAGATGCCGACTCGTAATACTACTAAAAAAAGAAAAGACGGGGACAGCGGGCAATAATTTTTATTATTTTATTCAACTATATTTACGGGGACAGAATACGGGGACAACGGGAAGTATTTTTAAATATTTAATTAAAGTACCGCTGTCCCCGTTAGACGGGGACACGGCATTCGGGGACAACGGGAATAAACCATTTACCTAACAGTGTGTTATATTTTCTGTCAAAAACTATGTCTTTCAATCTCCTTTTATCCTTTGTATTATGAAACATCGAATCTCTAATTATTAAAATTATTAATCTCTATTATACAAAGGATAATAGGAGACTAAAAGACAGTTTTTGACAGAAAATATAAATTATTTAATTAAACGTATTTTTACGTGATTTCACATGAACACACATTAGTTTCATTAAAAATTAAAATTGTAATAACAAGATCACAATAAATAATTATACTCTTAAAATTTTTGATTAATAATAAAAACCATTACAGTAACAGAGTTCATTTCATTTAATTGCTGAGATTCTGACCTTTTGCGACTTGGACATTTTGCAACTTGGACATTTTGAAACTTGGACATTTTGCGACTTGGACATTTTGCAACTTGGACATTTTGCGACTTGGACATTTTGAGACTTGGACGTTTTGATACCACTTGACATTTTGCAACTTGGACATTCTGCGCCTAAACGAAATGAAGTTCCTCCAAGAGCTAAGTAACTTCTCAACTTGCGTACTGTAAAGTTTACGTAATATGCTCAAGTGCGGTGGTTATATGAAGCAGAAATGGACTTACGTAAAGAAAACAGAAAACCTTTTGAGGCGAAGGCAATTTAATTATGAGCCCGAGCACAGCGTATCTCGGCCTAAGAGTGCTGGTAATTGAGTGATCCTTGTGTGTCAGTAAGTAGTTTTAAAATGCCTAAAGGTCACTTCGGTAATAGAATCTCCTCCTAGTCAAGGTGACTTTGATCTTTGAAACATCCATACTGTATACCTTCTGTACATAATGTATACCTTCGATTAATATAATATATACCTTCTTAAGAATTCGATTCGGATTATAAGTTCGAAAATAGAGCATCATTGTAAAAAATATATCTTTATTAGTGATGGGCCGACTATAGTATTTGCCGACTATTCGACTAGCCGACTATTCGGTTTTCAAATTGCCGAATAGTCGGCCGACTATTCGGCACTGACGACTATTACTGCGTGACGTTTTAGTCGTTATTTTCCCGCAGTAAAATGAGTTAGTAGTACAATCTTAGTAGTACAATAGATTAATGAAGTTTTTTTTAGTCAAATCAAAAGTTTTACGATTGTGATAGACGAAACTCGAACCAATAGTACTAGCTGCGTCGCGGACAGTCACCGGCAGGGAATAATTGCCCTTCGCGCTTATCAAAAAGATGATGATTAACTACATCCTACTAATCCTACTATATAATATTATAAATGCGAAAGTCTGGATGTTTGGATGTTTGTTCCTAAATCACGGCTATACGGATTTAGATGAAATTTGGCACACGTATATTAGTTTATAACCCGGAATAGGACATAGGCTATAAAATTCCTACGAGAAACGTCTCATTCCCGCGGGAATATAAATTTTGAAACTACTGAACCGATTTGCATAATTCTTTCACTGTTGGAAAGCTACACCATCCCCGGTGAACATAGGGTACTTTTGATCCTGGAAATAGGGGGGAAGGGGGGATATTTAATAAAAGATATTACGCGCGGGTGAAACCGCGTGCGGAAGGCTATATTTAATAACATTTGATTTCCATTTTCCCTTCAAACTTAAAAAAACAAATAAAAAAAATACTTGCATGAATCGATAGTACTACTAAATGTGAAGCGTTCTGCTGCGGAAAAACATCGACAAAAAAGTCGCGCGGTCTACTGGTGTTCGGGATTTTTCGTCATCAATACCCCTTGAAATATTCAAAAACCCTTTTTTAAAATGGAATCTTACACATTTTAAAGAACCCTAGTACAATTTTTAGTTACAATTCTGCCGAATAGTCGGCGAATTTTGCCGACTAGTCGGCATTGCCGAATAGTCGGCGAATGGTGCCGAATAGTCGGCTTTCCCGAATAGTCGGCGAATAGTCGGCCCATCTCTAATCTTTATTCTTATATTATAAACACATAAGCAGTTATCAACAGACTAACAAACATAAGAAAATGAAAAAAATATTTGATATATTCAGTGGTACACATTATAAACTGTCAATCAAATAAAAATTTCAGAATGACTACTGTACTCGTAAGCTTTCGGAAAGTTGTTTTTATCGAGAAGAACCGACACAAACTCGATAATTACTAGTGATGGGCCGACTATAGTATTTGCCGACTAACCGACTAGCCGACTATTCGGTTTTCAAATTGCCGAATAGTCGGCCGACTATTCGGCAGTGCCGACTATTACTGCGTGACGTTTAAGTCGTTGTTTTCCCGCAGTAGAGTAGTACAATCTTAGTAGTACAATAGATTAATGAAGTTTTTTTAGTCAAATCAAAAGTTTTACGCTTGTGATGGACGAAACTCGAACCAATAGTACTAGCTGCGTCGCGGACAGTCACCGGCCCGGAATTATTGCCCTTCGCGCTTATCAAAAAGATGATGATTAACTACATATTTAATAATAACATTAGATTTCAATTTTCCCTACAAACTTAAAAAAAAAAAACAAATAAAATAATACTTGCATGAATCGATAGTACTACTAAAGGTGAAGCGTTCTGCTGCGGAAAAACATCGACAAAAAAGACACGCGGTCTACTGGTGTTCGGGATTTTTCGTCATCAGTCTGCTCCGCACGGCGCGGCCGTTGAACATGGCCTGACGTGTTTGTTTTTTTTTTTATTTGTTTGGTGTTTATTTAAGTGAACTTAAACAAAGATCGTCAATGAAATGATACAGAATGACTCTACCACCGGCTTCAGACAGTTGAGAAGAACCGGCAAGAAACTCAATCATTTCTATTCTCAATCGCTAAAAAACTATACTACACTAGATGACTTTCGCTCGCGTAGACTACACCATGTAAAAGTTGTAAAACACTATGAAACAGGCCTGGGAGGTAACTTCCAAAAATCGCTTCCTAGTGGAAACTAATAGCCTGACCAAGAAAATAAAAAACCTGCTTTGGAGCAGCACACTAGCTATGGTTATGGCAACACTTGGTTGCTATGAAATAAATAACTCACAATATCCAATAGTAACAAGCCACGGTTGACAATTGACATCACACTCTGACGGACAGCAATAATGAATGACATCTTTTTAACCGACTTCAAAAAAGGAGGAGGTTATATGTTCGACTGTATGTATTTTTTTTTTTTTTTATGTATGTCCGTCGATTTCTCCGTCAATTGTGGACCGATTTAAATAATTCTTTTTTTATTTGAAAGTGCATAGTTCCGAGGTGGTCCCATTGTCACCATGTCAGGATCTGATGATGGGATCCCGGAAAAATCAAGGGCAAACCTCAAATTTTATAGGCTGCGCCTACGCGTTACTTGTTTTTTTCTAAAGCCATTCAAGTTTTTGCGTCCGATAGACATCATTTTATGTTGATGAGCTGATGATGGAAGGTACAACTCCTTAACGGTTAGGAGTTAGGGGATAATTCTTTCAGTATTGTAGGAATATGTGGACCGTTAGTTGTATTTCATGTACTTTTGCAGCTAAGGTGATGATGGAAAGTACAACTCCTTAACGGTTAGGAGTTAGGGGATAATTCTTTCAGTGTTGTAGGAATATGTGGAACGTTAGTTGTATTTCATGTACTTTTGCAGCTAAGCTGATGATTACCCGGGGATGGGCTGGTCACTAGCCAATAAGGTTAGCACCGGCTCGTCCTAATCGGGTGTGAAGGAGAAACCGGGGGAGTGTAGTGGGTAGCGGACGCTTCGGTCTCGAGTCCCACACACGGCCGCGGGTCTAGCTAGCCTGCGGTTATGGTGCATAAACGCATTCTCCTCCTACCCATGGTGCTGAACACTTAATGAATACCTAATATTATCAAATAATACAATTCTACTATTTTACTCGTATTTTCGCTATCATTATTATGAAAGAGTTTTACTCACTACCTACGTGTTATTCACACTAAAAATAGAAAAATAAACAAACTTTTTAAAAAAAAAATTAAACCGACTTCAAAAAAAAAGAAACAAAAAAAACTACCTAATAAACTGAAAAGCAAAAAATTATTTTAATAAGACATTCATCAAATGCGCTTATTGTCTAAGCCTATTAATTAAATTGTATTTTACGTGCTAGGTAGGTACCTACTAATCTGTTTGAAGTCGGTGCCAAGCCAAAGGTAATAAAAAATGATATATAACAATATTAATATGTATTATAAAGGGTTACTTATTAATCCGCGGACGTAGGTACGTAATCTGGGTACCTACTATTTGGCTTGGCACCGACTTCAAACAGATTAGTAGGTACCTACCTAGCACGTAAAATACAATTTTATTAATAGGCTTAGACAATAAGCGCATTTGATGAATGTCTTATTAAAATTATTTTTTGCTTTTCAGTTTTTTAGGTAGTTTTTTTTGTTTCTTTTTTTTGTTTTTTTTATTTGATTGTAGCCATTTTTCCGCAATACGGCGTGGTTTTTTATTTTAATGGTCGGGCTATACACATTATGAAGCACCCTCTTTTTACCCCCTTGGACCTCCCAAGGGGGTAATTTTCAAAAACCCCTTCTTAGTGGGAACTTACGCATTATAAAGAATCCCTGTACAAAATTTGATTTTCTTAGGTCTTGTAGTTTAGGCTGGGCGTTGATTGTCAATCAGTCAGTCAGTCAGTCCATTTCCTGTTTTGTATATGTATATAGATTGGTACCGAGTACGACATTAGATAGGGTATTATCAACAGACAAATTCCTAAAGGTAGCACCTATTCACAAGTATGACTCTCAACTCAATCATCTGCCAGCACCTTAAGCCAATGTAATAACCATAATAGTCACGAAACGTCGAAGAAGAAATCGCGCGTGTGAACATTCTTTGTTAATATTGAAGGTGCTGAATAATATTATAATATTTAAATACTATAAATTTTGCCGAATAGTCGGCGAATTTTGCCGACTAGTCGGCATTGCCGAATAGTCGGCGGATGGTGCCGAATAGTCGGCTTTCCCGACTAGTCGGCGAATAGTCGGCCCATCTCTAATAATTACTCTTTCAAACCGCCATTACAACATTTATCAATACTACTCGTATCTCCATTTGTTACTACTAATAAGTGACTACTACCCTAATATGTACAACTAGTGCCTTACCCACTTACTCCAAGATGCTGTTGTTTGTTATTTATAATCTAGGAGCGCGTTCGCAGCGGGTAAATAGTTAAGCGGAACAAAGTGCAGCTAACCCTCGAGGTGGAATCGATTGAATTAGCCGGCGAGTCGCGATCGAGAGTGATTAATAATCGAGTGACGACGCCGTTGTCTCGAGTTGGCGACGCGAGCTGAGTTGTGATTGAGAATATTGCTTGCAACTTCGTCCTGTGGCGAGAGAGATGCGATTAATTAATCTTCTTACACCTAACTCGACAGCACATCCATCTCACTTGGTTCTAAAATATTTCAAGTAATTTCTTATGGATGTGTCTGCGTAAAGTGTCACGCATAGCTAAAAGTTCATATTCTAAGGGATCATTTGCTCTGAATATGGTGTTTTTAGGTGAACTAATGAGTCGAACATGGATCAACCCGACTCATATAGTGAAAAATATGACAATCCTGACGATATGCAGTCACAGTTGGATAAAAAAAAATCTGCGTATGTCACACTTTATCAAGGTTGCAGATTTCTGACGTTTCAGCTATTTTCGCTTCTAAATTACTTCAGCACATAGCTTCAGCTATAGCAGATTATGTGAACAATTATCAAAAAGTGGCAGTTTATGGCAGACTTGAAAAATATTTAAAAAAGTAGCTTATAAAGGGTCAAGAGAAACCAACAAACGAGTATTTCGGCTGTCCCCCATCTTAGTACTTTGTATTGGCTATCCGCTTTGCCTAATATAGTGCTAGCACAGTCTATGATATTCTTTTTCGTGCGAGGAAAAGGAACCATAATAAAAATATATTTAAAACTTTCTGGTTTGGCCTTATGGCTAGAAATAATAAAAATGGACGTTCATTAAAGTGTACTCTGTCACGCACGCTTCTAATTTGTCGTCGTGTCCGGACTGAGACCGAGTAATTTATTAATACTTAAAATTTATTTTTGTAAGTCACAGCACGGTGTTTTTAATATTTTAATATTTATCCAGTTCCGGAATATGTACTCTATTATAGAAATGGATCGTATAGACGTCAGGTAGGTAGCGTCCTCATCAAATAAAAAATCGTATCATAGCACAGTCATATTGTATAACGTTCCGAACTTTTTAAATGTTTCTATTTTATTGTAGTACTTAAGTGTGGTATAAAACGGCCATTGACACTTTAGTCATAATATTTAACAACTTTATTTTATATTTTATGTCCAAATTCAATTTTGTCTATATTTTATGTCCAAATTCAATTTTGTCGGCCCTTGTATAATTTCCTACTTTCATTGTTCCAGGTAAGCACGTAACGACGTCCGCAAGATTTAAAAAGTCCCAGAAGTTCCATTATTCTATTTGCGCCGGCTTTTAATCTCGGGAAATAACCGGGAGTTTTCCCGACCTCCGCCGGGGAAGTTGGGAAGTACGCTACGTACAGCGACTTGGGAAGTTCGTAGCGGCTACGACACGTAGCGTGGGTGCTACGAGCTTCGTAGCGAGTTTGTCGCAAAGAAGTTGAGTGTGGACTTTTTAATATTTTTAGACGCTGACCGGGGGACTTTGGTCCTTTGACGCTCTCTAGTTGGTAATAAATTTGTTCATCTACGTGTCGTAAAGGAATCGTAATATTGGAAAGTTTCACTTCGACGTTATTAACTTATTATTTCATCTGAATGGAATCTATCCCGTGTTTTGGACATTGGTTTGTTCCTGTTTATATTTGGTGTGTATATTTCGATTTGCGAAACTATACTGACCAATATGTTTTTACAACTCTTATTTTAAAATGAATTCAGGCAATTTAATCGATGTTCATCTACGCAGGGTATAATATAATATGTAGTTCACAAACAAGTTTTCTAAGAACTTTAGAAATATATAACTAATATATAACTAATTACCGTCGACTCGTGCGCGCGAACGGACGTGTTTACTCGCGAGTTAGCGATTACGAAGAATATTTTAAAAATAAGAGCTAAGGTGTTTAAATTGACTTAAAATGGATACTAAGTGTAGTGGTTGTAATGCAGGAATTTATGACTTATCATTTATGGAGTGTACAAGTGAAAAGTGTAAAAAGCTGTACCACTTAAAGTGTCTTAGCATTCCAAACGAGACATTTCAAGCATTTACAGAAGATCACAAGAATAAATGGATATGCCCAGAATGTGTATGCACTAAGCCGAAGAATAATAACATTAATACGCCGGTTAAGAGCATCGTGCTGAATGAAACATTTACCCCGAGTAGCTTCAATGTCAATACAGAACGCGGCAGCCGGCTTAAGTCAGCTGAGCTATCACTGGACATCGAGAGTAAAGTTCTACGTCTATTACTCGAATTTCGGGATGAAATGAACTATCGTTTTGATGAACAGTTGAAAGCGTACAAGCAATTGGAGGAGCGATTTGTTAAAACAGAAACCGAATTACAAGAACTTAGGAAAAGGGTAGGTGAAGGCCGAGATAAATTACGTTTAGAGGAGAAAATAGACAAAAAAAATAAAGGCGAAGAAACCAGACAATAAAGAAGAAGATAAAACTACAACGAAAGGTCACAAAACATCATCATTTTTGAGCAAAAATACGGAGAAATTATCATTTGCAGAAGTCACAATACAAAACAAGGAGGTAGTTTTACCCTCAAAACAAAGTGGGGCCACGAAGTTCGAGGATTCGAAATCTTGTGAGACACAACTTGATTGCATAGAGTTGACTAATTCGGAAAAACAGAAAAAGGAGAATGAAATTGTTAAGGAGGATAATTGGACGGAGGTGAAACGAAGGAAAAGTAGATATTATTCAAATCAAGTTCAAAAAGGTGGATGTACTATTTCATCGGAAATCCAGGGAACAGAAAGAAAGAAATTTTTACATGTATGGCGTTTAAATAAAGAAACAACTGTAGAAGTTTTGGAAAGTCATATAAAAAAAATATGTGGACCGGAAGTTCCCATAAAAATAGATAAAATAAGACACAGAATCGAAAGAGACTACGCCTCCTTTAGGATAGGAGTTCCTGAAAGTTTTTACGATAAGTTATGTCAACCGGGTATATGGCCAGTAAACGTGGAGTTCTGCGAATGGGTGTGGTTTCGCAGTGACAACAACTCAAAATAAGAGGAAACCTATCGAAATATATTACCAAAACGTAAGAGGTCTTCGTACAAAACTCGATGAATTTAGCACAGGAGTGGCGTCTTCAAGTGCAGATTTATTTGCAATAACGGAAACCGGCTGTAATACATCGGTACAAGATGCAGAACTTGTTCCACCAGGATTTACTGCATTACGGTGCGATCGAGCGGACGGGCGTAAGCAGGGCGGCGCGCTTTTAGTGGCCACACAGCGGTTCGAGCTCAGAAGCATTCCCATTCCGGGTGACGTCACTATTGACAATCATACGTTCGAGTGCGTTTGTGCGAAGGTATACTTACGAGATAGATTTCTGTTTTTGTGTTGCGTGGTTTATATTCCGCCATGTAGTAGTGAAAATGAATACATGTTGTTATTTAAAATTATAGAAGATCTCTGTGTTTTGTATAAGGAAATAATTGTAGTAGGTGATTTTAACTTATATTCATGTTCGATTAGTATACGCAATTATTACGAATTCTTTATGAGTTATTGTGGTTTTGCTCAGAGAAATGAAATAGGAAATTGTAACGATCGTCAATTAGACTTAGTACTGACCACATTTAGCGAGGGTGAAGTTTGTGTGAGCGCAGCGAGCGAATCACTGGTATCGGTCGACGCGTACCATCCGCCGCTTGAAATAGAGGTATCTATAGCTAGGTGGGCCACAGCCGGCAATGTAAGCGACGGATATACAGTACGAAAACAATCAAAGTGGAATTTTACTAAAGCCAATTTTCCATTGTTGTATTCAACATTAGCTTCCTTTGATTGGTCCCCGTTATACGACATAGAAAATGTAGATTCTTGTTTACAATTTTTTTATAATAATGTAAATAAAATTATTAATGAGTACGTTCCGATTACAGCGAATAGTCAACAAGGGGGCTCGAGGTACAGTACGCGCGCGAGTTCATGTCCATCGGGGACTGAATAGAAAAAGCGTTTATAAAACGAATAGTTGACTTACTAAAAAGTTGCAAAAATAATGGGATAGATATGGTTGACCTAATAGGTAATAATACCTATCTAAATCGATATTAGTATAATTAGGTTAAGAAAACGCTTTTTCTATTCAGTCCCCGATGGACATGAACTCGCGCGCGTACTGTATATATATCCTGAGTGGTATTCGTCCGAACTAATTAAAGAGATAAAAAATAAAGCTATATTTCATAAACAATATAAAATTAGTAAATTAAGGTCAGACTATGAAAAGTTTTCTCTGTGTAGAAGTAGGGTTAAAAAGATGATTGAGCATTGTCATGAGCAATATAGAAATTCTGTCCAAATGCATCTAATGGAGGATCCCAAATCTTTTTGGAATTATATAAAATCCAAAAGAGGTAATAGGAATACTAAAACAATACTAAAAGATGGTGAAGTTTTAAAGGGGCAACAATGTGTCAATGAGTTTGCTAGTTATTTTCACTCAGTTTATAGCACTAAACGAGCGGAACTGGACGTCGAAAAAGCTATTGAGGACTCAGGAAACGCTAATGGATCCGCTAGGATACATGTAGGGAAACTACAGCTGGAGGAAGTGGAGCGCTCACTCGCAAAGTTGAAGCCCAAGAGATCTGCTGGTCCTGATGGTATTCCGGTATACATATTTAGGGATTGTCGCCTTGTGTTAGCTGAGCCATTGATGCACATTTACAATAGGTGCTTAGAGAATAGCGTCTTTCCTGACATTTGGAAGACTACTCGCGTGGTTCCAGTCTCTAAGGGTGGTTCGGGTGCAACAGTGGATGGGTACAGACCAGTGGCAGTCTTATCGACGCCAGCTAAGGTATTCGAATCGGCAATACAAAAAAGTATATTGGAGCAGGTAAGCGCACAGCTCACTGACGCGCAGCACGGCTTCAGACCGGGATGCAGTACAACAAGTAATCTCCTAAACTATGTTGCGGAAATAGTACCTGCGGTCGACAGAGAGAAAGGGCAAGTAGACGCAGCATACTTCGACTTTCGCAAGGCGTTTGATGTTGTGGACAATGATATTCTACTTCGTAAGTTGGCTGCGGTCGGGTGCACGCCTCAATTATTAAGGTTTCTAGCAAGTTACATGAGAGAACGAAAACAGTACGTGGAGTACGCGGGTTGCCAGTCGGAGACGTATTTTGTTCGCTCAGGAGTCAGCCAGGGCAGTAATCTTGGGCCTCTCCAGTTTATTATAATGATAAATGACCTACCGGAGGAGGTCAGATATTCAAACTGCCTACTATTTGCAGACGATCTGAAACTGTTTCTGCAAGTCAAGGATGAACAGGATTGCGAGCGATTGCAAAGTGATATTGACAAGGTTGTGGCATGGAGTGAAAAAAATAAGCTTCAGTTTAATGTTTCAAAGTGCGTCACCATTTCCTTTGCAAGAACTCGAAATCCCATAAAGTATTCTTATAAGGTAGACCAGGAGCCAATGAAAAGAGTAACAGGCGTAAGAGATTTGGGGGTCTGGTTTACAGAAGACCTAAGGTTTCAGGATCATATTACGAATATCTGTAAGAAAGCATACAGAAATTTGGGACTAATACTTCGTAGGGTTCATGGTTTTACTAGTATCAGAGCCATCGTAGCGCTATACAATGCTCTGGTGAGAAGCCATCTAGAATGTAATGCGGTCGTATGGGATCCACATCAGATACATTACAAACTTATGTTAGAACGCGTACAAAATAAATTTATAAGATATTTATACATGCGACAATACGGAGTATATCCTTTCTATCCATTAATGTATCCGAATTTATTTATATTGGGAATGGTAGGATACAACGAGTTAAGTGTGCGTAGGAAGTTGGCTTTGGCAATATATTTGTTTAAGATAATAAGGGGTAAAATGTTCAACGCGGTTTTATTAGGAAAGATGGGGCTCTGTGTGCCTGACAGATACGTGGAGCGGCGCCGCCGGCCGCGGCTGCTGGCGGTGCCGCGCGGGCGCACGCAGCTGCAGACCAAGGCGCCGCTGACGCTCGCACTGCAAACCCTCAACGAAGTGGCTGAAAGGATTGACCTGTTTCATTGTTCTCTGGGCGAATTCGCTAGGATTACTTTGTTTTATTTGTGTTATTGTGTTTAAGTGTCTAGCTATAATTGTGATTATTGTGTTTTGCTTGTCTATTGTATTGGGTCAACCTGTAATGATAGATTTAAGTTTGGTAAATAAATAAATAAATAAATAAATAAATACTTAAAGCTACTCTAATATGTAAATCCGCTTTTTACATAGGAAAAGTAACAAAGGGATGGGACAGCAAGGAACATGAAAAGGGAAGGCTCTGCTATACATGGCAAACGACCCTGACTTCCTCTTTACAGGTCTATCTTTTTTCACTGTAAATACGTGGTTTTCCGGGAAAGGCCCTCGCCTTAGGCATTAGGACACAATAATGTTTTTATAAAATACTTTATCTGTAGCCGTTGCATTCAAATACTTTTAAAATTATTAAACTATAAATCATTTTAAATACACACATCAACACTGTCTAGGGATATTTTGTATAAACTCAATTAGGTTAAAATTTATTAAAAAAACATACAACATATTATATATTTTTTTAAAGCTTACTTATTAGACTATACTTTAGAATAAAAAAAATACTGTTTTCTTTGGCATAAAAATTTTTTCTTCAAATAAAGAAAAAATGCGAAATTATGGTAAACTAACAATGAATGTTTTTCTCAAGGAAAAGTGAAAAATAAGAAAAAAATATTCTGTTTTTAACAGTAACGTGAAAAATCAGTAGTCAGTAAAACCACCCATGACGTTAATAACGGTCCTGCAACGGTTTTTCATGCTTTGGATTAAGTTATCAAAGTCTTTCTGCAGAATATTGTCCGATCTGGCTAAGATGCGTAAAAAGTTGCTCTTCCGTCGCAATGTTTGCAGGGAAATTCCTCAAAGCCCTTCTTTGGAGTATGTCCCACGCGTGTTCTATGGGATTTAGATCAGGCGATTGAGCGGGCCAGCCTAAGACCGATTCGTCGTGCTCCTGCACCCAGCTCGTCACCACTCTTGCTGTGTGAAGACGGGCGTTATCGTCCATGAGCGCGAATTCTTGGCCCATTTGTAGTCGATGGGGGTAGATTATTGGTACTAGCACCTCTTTATGGCATTTTTCACCCGTCATGGTGTTTCTGATCCAAACGTGGTCTGTTCTCCCATCAACATGAATTCCTGCCCAAACCATAATTGTCCCGCCGTAGTGTGAATGGACTTCCTGAGGGTGTTGGGGGCGGCTCTTACGACCAGGAATTCGCCAAATACGTACTCTATGTGTATCGGGATGGAAACCGAACCGAGACTCATCGGTAAACAGCACCACAGACCACTGGTTATCTTCCCAGAGCAAATGTTCACGAGCCCACTCTAGTCGTCGTCCACGATTTTTTTTGCGTAGGCCTGGAGTACGAAACGGTCTGCGAGCATGAAGATTAGCATCATGTAACCTCTTTCTTACAGTTTGGTCACTCACAAGCAACTGGTGCTCTGACTGGAGCCTCTGAACCAATTGCATGGCCGTAACATTTGGTTATCTTCTCGCGGCAACTTGCAAAAATCAGTCTTTTCGTTGAGTGGTTATGCGCTTTCCGCCTGGGTGTCTTTTAGCCACTTCACATGTAACACGATAAAGTGACCATAACCTTGATATCACCTTTTGTCTTGTGTCAATCTCTTCAACAATGCTCTGTTAAGCAGCCAAAGCATTACTACTGCCATTAAAATCTCCTCTCTCGATAAAAGGCGTCGCTACATGATGCAAACAATAACATTAATTCAAAATTAATCGATAACTTGTGAAAAAACTAAAATTACCACAAAAAAATTGCCAAAAACTACTGTCGATAAATTAAACCTACGGACTTCGCTACCATTATTCCGCGTAAATCGTTTGTTTTTAATTTATTTTTTTCGAATTCAAATTTTGAATCGTTCAAAATGGCTGACGAAATAAGCTTTCATCACAAGATTTTAAAACTGACCAATATTTTTTGATTTAAAGAACTTTATACAAAATATCCCTAGACAGTGTTGATGTGTGTATTACGTATCCACCTGTAGCTTGACTTGAAACACAATAATAGCATTTGCCTTTTTTCCTTTAGTTTTTTTTATGCATTAAAAATCACTTGATGCTTATTGTAAAAAATATGTTTTTTACGTATATTTTTACAGGCCACACCATACGTTTCAGTGTAAGCCGTCTCCGCCATTTGCGGAACACTTAAAAACACATTAAAGTAAATACGACACAGTTTCAACAACATACTTATCGGCAGAGCTCTTTTGTTAATGTTGGGTATGTTATGTTTTATTGGGAGAGTAACAAGCATATGATGTTTGAGACTTTTACTGATGTAAACTGTATTAGTCATGAAAAGACAGGTAAAATTATTTTAAGTTATATTATTACATTTTACGCACGTAAATACGTCAAAAGAATTGATTGTTATTTATGACTTAGGGGGCGTTCAAGTATTACGTAACGCAATTTGGGGGGAGGGGGGGGTCTCGTAAAACGTTACGATGCGTTACAGGGGCGGGAGGGGGTCTTTCTAACAACACGTTACGTAACATTGTTTTTTTTTAATAAAAAAAATGGGAATAAATACACTAAAATTGGCAACCCTTTTCATTTACGTTTTACGGGGAAAACATCGATTGACTGGTCGTCATTTTTAATATTTTGTTCTCGCAAGTTCAGGCAAACCTTTTCGTTTTTAATTCACGGGGAATCCCTAGATTGTGTTGTACGTCATTTAATGTTGTTTTCGTTGTCAGTATTCGTTAGTGTTTATGCAGAAGCACATTGCTGTGGTCGGTGTAAAAAATAAATAAAATACGCAGATGTTGCGGATTAAAAATTTCTTGTTTTATTTAGTATTATTACCGCATAGGCAATTAAAAGTACACCAAGGATAAAAACCATAACGTAACTTTTTGCGACTTTAGGGTAAAAATGGTCACTTGAGTGTTTAGAGAGGGGGGGGGGGAGGTACAGAAAACGTTACGGTGCGTTACAAGGGGGGGAGGGGGGTCAAAAATCTTCAAAAATTGCGTTACATAATACTTGAACGCTCCCTTATGACACTTTTTTTTTGCGAAATAAAATGCGTTTAAGTACCTTAACCGCAGGAAGAGCTTAGCTGGTCTACAGCCACAAGGCTGGCACCGGCAATCGGGTATAAAGGGGAAACCTGGGTAGTTTAGTGGGCAGTGGACGCTTTATTCTCCGAGCCCCACACAGGGCCGCAGGTGTAGCTAGCCTGCGGTTATGGTGCATAAACGCATTCTCCTTCGTAAAAAAAGGTAAGCAAGAGCTGCAGCCATGTATGAGACTCGGGACCAAATATGGGACTGGCCACTACCCACTCAACTCCCCCAGTTTCCCTGCTACCTACAACCGAATGTGGTGCTTTTCTATTTTTTTTAAGAAAAGGCTCAACCCGTTTCCCATCTTAGTTTATAATGTACCCTACTCGTTAAGGTATATCAAGTACCCATTATTGTTCTTCATGGCAAGATAAAAAGTATTATATTTTTCTATCTTAGCCTAGATATGAGTCCCGCGTAGCCCGGCCTGTAGCAGGCATTATGGATAAAAGATGGGGATGAAGGAATAAGGCCTCATAAAGATTAATATTGTCTGGGAACGCTCAGCTTTCTCTAGGAAACTAGTTGCTAAATCGTTGTATATGGGGTAGGAGGTTTAGTTGGGAAATATTACCTACTTATTTATAAATTTTTGGTGTGAAACTACGCCGAATTGCGAAATATGTGAATCTATTTATCGAATGATTAAATTAGTATATTTATTTTCGGATCGTTTACATCATAGTACAAATACTTAGGCAGTCAAGGCTTCCAATCTATATATGTATCAAAAGGTGACTGACTGACTGACATAGATATCTATCAACGCACAGCCCAAACCACTGGACGGATCGGGCTGAAAGGACACGGGCGAACATCCATAGAACGTTGGGCCTTGATTTTTTATGAATTACACTTACCGATTTACTATTATTATGTAGAAAATGAAGTAATATTCCAAATACACTACAATTTATAAATCCACTCCCTGGGAAAAAATAGTTATAGGATGATTTTGATTTCTACAAAAATAACCCCAATTGTCGAGTTCACTGGATCCGTTGTAAGAAAAGCTTAGGTCGTTTGTTTTAGCTGAAACCGTCATTTAAACGTAGCGAAAGTTGTCAAATATTAAACCAAGCATTCCAACAATAACGACAAAACAAAATTATTCACATATGTTATTCAAAACAAACAGAAACGAATGATTGACAGACGTAGACGTTGTATGACATTTGATATTTTTTTGACTTTTCTGTTGCCATAATTTTTTCAGAAAATTATCGTGCCTCTATTCTAAGCTGTCATTTGTATGGGATCTGATCGGAAAATCAGTATTTAAGTATCTTAACTAGCAACATTATTATTATTTTACCGGACGTACTATGCACTATGCACATAACACACCGGATGCACTACAAAACCAATAGTATTTTCATTTATTAGATTATATTTTTATCCCGGGATAAAAATATTAATTAAAATTGAATTTAAATATTAAAAATCTTGTAACGAATATTAATTATATTTTGAATAGTGGAACGAACGCTTAAGATCGAGCCCATTTCTGCCGATTTCCTTTGGCATGCAGGATTTTGATCAATTGCCACCCGAACGGGAACCACGCGGGTGGAACCGCGGGCGGCCGCTAAACGTGATACAATTTATGTATTTACTTATTCAGAGAGCTAGTGGTACTAATATTTATGTTTTAGGAAAAATAATACACATTTATATGATAAAAAAGTAAAAGTAAACGTATCAGCCTATTAATGTCCCACTGCAGGGCAAAGGCCTCCATCCTTGAAATCAAGTTATCGTTACAATGATGGGCACTCGTGCTTGCTCAATGTTAAATAGATCTTTCCCAAAAGCAGTCAAAAAAATAATTTTTAACTTTTTCCGGGCTATTTATGTTTCTTAAGTAAGTTTATTTGTAATACAAATATATTAGAAAAAAATCAATTTGTCCAGGTATCAGGCGGGATTCGAACCCACGTCCCTCGCTGTCCGGGCGAGTGCACTACCAACTATGCTACCGAGACCTTAGCGGACCCGTTGAATTTCTTCTAGTATTGATTTACGCTACGCAGTATTCTAGTATTGATTTGCATTAAGCAGGCAATATGCTTTAAAAATTATAAAAAATAAAGTTTATTTCTTGTAAACATCGGCAAACGTTAATCCACTTTGGGTATTTTCGTAGAGTGCGGGATCGCGCACTCGAACTTCTCTCGTTAATAGTATTAATTAGTTCGTTAATATTGTCTCCGTGACTCGTCCGCGAGTCGCAGTTAAAGGAAACTATTTATAGGTGTGAAACTATTTATAGGTGTGAAACTAATTATAGGTGTGAAACTAATCATTCAACGTGTTAGAAATCATGTTTATACAGTGTAAGCCTATAATAATTGAAAATCAAACGAACTTACATAGTGAAGTTTGATTCCAATTATGCGAGGGTCTCAACCGAAGACGATTATAATATTACGACATAATCGTCTTCGGTTGAGACCCGAAGTGTAATTAATTACTTCTGAATGCCAGAGGTGGCGGGTTATTTCTTTGCGTTCAGTATTACGGTATGTGAAAGTATTTCTATAACTCCCAGCAGAGGAACGAAGACCTACCACGTTCCATATAATGATTCTTTTTCAAAAAACATGGCTTTGCAATATTATTGCTGATACGCAACCCGGTCCATTATAAGCACTGATTTTAATGATATTATTTAAATGCCTTTCATTCTTCTCTCGTCGTAAAAAAGTTCACATTTACACAATAGATCAGCTTAACAAAAATCCTACTAGTATCATAAAATTCATGAAATAATGTGAAAGTTTGTATGTATGGATGGATCTTTGTTACTCGCAACAAATAAAATTAAAAGAATTTTGTACTTATTTCACGCACGAGCGGGAATCTAGTTAAATATACAAACCAAGTTTTTCTAAGTTTTTAAAAATTAAGTTCGTATAATTCCATATATTGCGCAATATTCTAGTTATAACCGGAATGGCTAAAGTTAAAACTCTGGTAACATTCGCAAATGTTGACCTACTTGCTGTGTTCCCGGATGAGTCCGAACTTGGCTCGTTAATTAATTCCATTCGCCATTAACAGCCTCTGACGCACACTACACAGCTTAGTTTGACTGTTCTTAAATAACACCTAATATAATTAAGTACTCTTGTAACTGTTACAAGTAATTAACACAATTTAAAATAATATACAAGTCTTTGTGAGATAGCATTACTTGTTTGTTTAGTAACTCGTCTTATTTAAGTGGCTATGTTATCAGTAACATATGATAAACATGACTGTGTATTTTTATTTTCTTTTTATGTTATTTCATCAACATCTGAAAATAAAATTGCGACACTTGAACTTACTAGACACAGCGCTGAAGATTTGACATTCTGTGTCTATCTGATCTTTGTGCAAATAAACCGACTTCAAAAAAAAAGAAACAAAAAAAACTACCTAAAAAACTGAAAAGCAAAAAATAATTTTAATAAGACATTCATCATTGTCTAAGCCTATTAATTTAATTGTATTTTACGTGCTAGGTAGGTACCTACTAATCTGTTTGAAGTCGGTGCCAAGCCAAATAGTAGGTACCCAGATTACGTATCTACGTCCGCGGATTAATAAGTAACCCTTTATAATACATAATAATATTATATATAATTTTTTATTACCTTTGGCTTGGCACCGACTTCAAACAGATTAGTAGGTACCTACCTAGCACGTAAAATACAATTAAATTAATAGGCTTAGACAATGATGAATGTCTTATTAAAATTATTTTTTGCTTTTCAGTTTTTTAGGTAGTTTTTTTTTGTTTCTTTTTTTTTGAAGTCGGTTTAATTTTTTTTAAAAAAAGTTTGTTTATTTTTCTATTTTTAGTGTGAATAACACGTAGGTAGTGAGTAAAACTCTTTCATAATAATGATAGCGAAAATACGAGTAGAATTGTATTATTTGATAATAATATTAGGTATTCATTAAGTGTTCAGCACCATGGGTAGGAGGAGAATGCGTTTATGCACCATAACCGCAGGCTAGCTAGACCCGCGGCCGTGTGTGGGACTCGAGACCGAAGCGTCCGCTACCCACTACACTCCCCCGGTTTCTCCTTCACACCCGATTAGGACGAGCCGGTGCTAACCTTATTGGCTAGTGACCAGCCCATCCCCGGGTAATCATCAGCTTAGCTGCAAAAGTAAATGAAATACAACTAACGTTCCACATATTCCTACAACACTGAAAGAATTATCCCCTAACTCCTAACCGTTAAGGAGTTGTACTTTCCATCATCACCTTAGCTGTAAAAGTACATGAAATACAACTAACGGTCCACATATTCCTACAATACTGAAAGAATTATCCCCTAACTCCTAACCGTTAAGGAGTTGTACCTTCCATCATCAGCTCATCAACATAAAATGATGTCTATCGGACGCAAAAACTTGAATGGCTTCAGAAAAAACAAGTAACGCGTAGGCGCAGCCTATAAAATTTGAGGTTTTCCCTTGATTTTTCCAGGATCCCATCATCAGATCCTGACATGGTGACAATGGGACCACCTCGGAACTATGCACTTTCAAATAAAAAAAGAATTATTTAAATCGGTCCACAATTGACGGAGAAATCGACGGACATACATAAAAAAAAAAAAAAAAAAATACATACAGTCGAACATATAACCTCCTCCTTTTTTGAAGTCGGTTAATAATATGAATTGTGCACGTACAGGCTGCCACATTACCATTGCCGAAACATAATATTAATGTGGTTATTGTGGTTGCAGGTTTAACCAGAGTGGTTTAATGTTTTACGAACAATCAAAATGAAAGTATATTTTACTGTAACTATTTTACAAAATAATAGTTTGGTTTATTCCAAGAAATTGTGCGTAAATTTTAAGGCCGTTCTGTACGTTCTCGCAACGCATCGCGTTGAGAAGCAATAAAGTTCGAGTATATGGTTGCTAAATTTACTTCAGTGCTTTTATACATAGTTTGTGTTATGAAAACGCGTTGTTATAATAACTCATAAATGAAATGATTTATTACTGTGAAATCTTATATAACTTTTTCTATCTTCAGTAAAAACTTCGTACAGAGGGACAACGCAAAGGCATTGACCCCGGTGCTATAACTCACCCGTACCCGGATGACGTGACTCGCGACATGTGGGGACAAGATATACACATGTAGCGTACAAAATCTTTTGACATTAAAGAGATTTCTAGTCATCAAATAAAACACACTTTATTTGATAAACACGTAGATTGTTTAATTCTACAATAAATAAAAAATATCCGTGGACACTATTGAAACAGTGTTCGTAATTTGACGAGTAAATTCCATTAAATAAGCTCTGGTGTACAAAAACTATTGAAATTATTTAATAATTATTATTGAAAGAACCTGTTGACAATTACTCAAATGATAATATTTGACGAAGCCACCTAAAAGGTGGAGATATAAAGTTCGTTAATCTTTTGATGTGGCGTAAAATATTATTTGTAAGATGCGAAGAGTACGAATCGACATAACAATAAAATGAACTTAATCTTTGTATGCGAAAACTTTGTTAAATGGCCTGGAGTCTAGTGTTGTGTGCGAGTTGTGCTACGCTTTAAGTTGTTGTTGTAACTGTCTTGTTTTAAGTTTTGGGGAAAAATCTTTTTGTGTGGGAATCGAGCTTGCTAACTTTTAGTGTGTTACCCGACTTAACATACCTCATCGGTTGTTTATCTATGTTTGTTCCTCTATCCAGATTAATGATTGCTGAAAAGGCTTCAGTCTTAGCTGTGGTTGCAAACTGCAAAGAAGAGAACCTAATGCCAATGCTACATTGATGTTCTCAATGTCAGTAGTATAAAAGTCTTATTTATTCAACAAACTCAATAAGCGAAATATACAACATCTTTAGTATGTACTAACCGTACCCAGGTGTATCTATAAATCAATAGGGGCGAGGCAATGACGTTCAATATACAACTAGACACCCAATCTCTAAGAAAAATTCCTCAAAAAACGTCCGAGCGGCGTTGACACAGATGACATTAACACATTCGTTCAAATGAACACCTTATCTCGTGGCAGTTAGTGTTTGATGTCAATTGTATACAACTAAACGAAAACTCTGCCCAATATTCGGGTGGGCAGACTTTTGCTTCGGACAATATTTGAGCGTGATTGGGAGTCTAGTTTTTTAATTGAACGTCATTGGGGCGAGGTGACACACTAGGACATTCGGGGAAAAGATTTATCCCGGGAATGGTCAGCAAAGACGTTATTCTTACCGATCCACTTGTTTAATATGCCTCCGTGGGTAGAAGTTAAGCCAATTGGATCTCAAAACCTGGTGGTATTAGGGATCAGGGGTCTAGACAAAGTAACAGTTTGATATCGATAGCGAAAATCGCCAACTTCAAATTGTATGGATTTGACAGGTGCCTTAGAAAAGTCACGTGGTCAATCGATATTGAAAGTACGGGTTTTGACATTCGCTATCACAAATTGAGCGATAATGAACATCATAAGTGCCGCTTGTCTAGGGCCTCTGTACTCGTCTTGGGTCCGATTGGTGGTGGAACTTTTTTCACAGCCAGACTGGAAAGTTACAGATAAAAATCTGCTGCTATAATCGTTCTGGCTGTCTTTTGGCAGTATTTATGTGGGAAGCTACACTTAAATTCAAATGGTCGAGGATACAGTATAGCATCATCTTGAAATGAGTAGCTGTATACCATCAGGTGGACTGTATGGGTCTGCCGAATGAAGTACCTACTTGTGTAAAAATATTCAGCCTTTGCAATTGTGGCAATGAATCTTAAAGACCACCGATCTTCTTAATGCCGAAAGTGAAACCATCTATTTATGAAGTCAACGAACGAGACATTTTACATTTCAAGTATCGTCTTGAGTATGTATTTACGAAACCGCATCAATAACTCACCCGGGAGGTGACACAATGAGATTTATCCCAGCAATGATCGGCGCAGACGTTTCGTATCGACCCGCGTAATATGCATACAGTGAATTTATGGCGGACATAACTCATCGCCGACGATGAAGAATGGGATAGACTAAGCGTGTTTAGGCAACATTTGTATGAACTAGCTCGCGTTTAGTACTTTGTACGTTTGGAGAAAGTAATATAAATATTATAGACTCATAAAGATCGTCGAACAAGCAGTAGAAAAACGGGTCTTGTTGTATAAATCAGTGATTCGCCACGGGCAGTCCTCTTGATGTGTGAAGGGTTTTTTAGGGAAATATAAACGAAATAATCTCACTAAAATAGATAAAATTGTAAAGAAGAAAAACACAAAGGACAATATTTTCACTTTCCTTGAAGGTATTTCAAAACCAGCTAGAGTTTCCATGAAAATCTTCATTTGAAAGCCATTAATCAAAAAAAGATAGTGTAAGAACCGTTCATATCCCTCGCTCATTTAACACGTTCATTAAACCTTTCAATCATCATAGACGAATGAACTCCTTAATAAGACGTTAAAAGCCTTTTATCGTTACAAAGGTTGGTAGGATTTTGATTGATGACCAGAACCACACGAAAAGTTAGGTCCTGTTCAAACAACGGGGGACGACTTTACCTTTGCGTAGATTAGTCTTTACGAGCCTTCGTTTATGGCGTAGGCTTTTTAATATAATCCTTTGGTACAGTTTAATGAACGTGCAGAGTTGCTTTAATGTTCTTTGCTTAGTTACCTTGGATACACAGTGGGTGTTTAAACTTTTATTGACATTATTATTCTAAGAAGGGAAAGCTCTAAAAATGCACATAGATATATATAAAAACTTCATAATCACTTTTAACCTAAAATTTTCTTCATTCCGATTACTTATCATGACTTTGAAAACTTATGATTGCCACTTGAAGAGAGATAATAATTGATATAGTTAATTAATTTTTAACCGACTTCAAAAAAGGAGGAGGTTCTATGTTCGACTGAATGTATTTTTTTTTTTTTTTTTTTTTTTTATGTATGTCCGTCGATTTCTCCGTCAATTGTGGACCGATTTAAATAATTCTTTTTTTATTTGAAAGAGCATAGTTCCGAGGTGGTCCCATTGTCACCATGTCAGGATCTGATGATGGGATCCCGGGAAAATCAAGGGCAAACCTCAAATTTTATAGGCGCACACTACGCGTTACTTGTTTTTTCTGAAGCCATTTAAGTGTTTGCGTCCTATAGACATCACTTTATGTTGATGAGCTGATGATGGAAGGTTCAACTCCTTAACGGTTAGGAGTTAGGGGATAATTCTTTCAGTATTGTAAGAATATGTGGACCGTTATTTGTATTTCATGTACTTTTGCAGCTAAGCTGATGATGGAAGGTACAACTCCTTAACGGTTAGGAGTTAGGGGATAATTATTTCAGTGTTGTAGGAATATGTGGACCGTTAGTTGTATTTCATGTACTTTTGCAGCTAAGCTGATGATGGAAGGTACAACTCCTTAACGGTTAGGAGTTAGGGGATAATTATTTCAGTGTTGTAGGAATATGTGGACCGTTAGTTGTATTTCATGTACTTTTGCAGCTAAGCTGATGATGGAAGGTACAACTATGATGATGGAAGCTAAAGGGTACGACTTCTTAATTCTTATGTCCCTCTTGCGGGCTGCATCTTTAGTTGGTCTACTGAATGGTGCTGAACACTTAATGAATACCTAATATTGTCAAATAATACAATTCTACTATTTTACTCGTATTTTCGTTATCAATATTATGAGAGAGTTTTACTCACTCCTAATTCACACTAAAAATAGAAAAATAAACAAACTTTTTTTAAAAAAAATTAAACCGACTTCAAAAAAAAAAAAACAAAAAAAAATTCCTAAAAACACTGAAAAGCAAAAAATAATTTTAATAAGACATTTATCAAATGCGCTTATTGTCTAAGCCTATTAATAACATTAAATTGTATTTACGTGCTAGGTAGGTACCTACTAATCTGTTTGAAGTCGGTGCCAAGCCAAAGGTAATGAAAAATGATACATACCTAATAATTTATGTATTATACAGGGTTACAAATAATCCGCGGACGTAGGTACGTAGTCTGCCCAACAAACACGCAAGCTGCTTAAATTGCTTCTGTACCACCTGAAGGTTGTATAACAGCCGTTCAAAGGGTTTATTATACTTCTGAAGTTGTACAGTAGCGTATTTAAAAGCGCTTTAACAGACGTGCGGTACAATGGTCGTAGAGCGGTAAAATAATCCCCAAAGGAGATACAAAGTCATATTATAGAGTTATTGTACAGGCATTAGATGTAAAGAGGAGGTATAAGTAACTTTTGTAGCGCTCTGAGATCTTGTAGAATGTTTTTGTAGTTAAAGGCGTTAGAACAGAGTTATTAACTTCTTTTGAAACGCCTTAAGTTGTATATTGTATACTTGTATAGGCTTAAGCTGTTGAGTACAGTTAATGACATCCTTTGTAATGCTGTATCTACAGCAGATACATAATACTCTATAGTAGCGCCTAAGTCGCTACAATTAAGAATTGTACAGCAACTTTATGGCAAATAGCTGGATAAGGCATGGCAAACACTCCTTATACAGGTAAAAGTGTATAAATTCCACTACTATGGCCATTAAAACGGCTGAAGCCGGACTAGAGAGGGGGACTAAATAAAACATTTAATATAATTAAAAGATGTTTCATATATTTTGCAGTTCTGAATTTGGTTCCGATTCTGTCGGCACTTGAGCTCCGGCGTTGTCTGAAAGTATTATATACGTAGGTTCAGATGCTTTCCCGTAGCCCATTGCAGCTGTTGAAATATTTCCACAGTTTTCTTGTAGGACCTGAAAAACACGAATTTGATGCAAAAGTCTCCAGATAATAAGTCAAGTGTAGAAGGGTTTTAAGATTCTGACCACGGACTCCTTAATAAAACGACCTCTATAATAGGGTATCAATTATCCATTGTACAGTCTTGGGTTCTTAAAAGAAGTATTAATTACTGCTGTACACCACATAACGTTTAATAGCACGTTAATACCACAATTGTAGAACCCAAAGGTCTAGAACGGCAAATACAAGCGCCATGAATCGGTAGAAAGGTTCTAGTAAACTCTGAAGGCTGTTGTAGCTGAGACGCCATTTAGCTTTTATAAAATTAATTTTCAGAATACTAATTTATAATTTTTAAATCATAAATATGTACAAAAAACCGAACTCACGTAACTATTTTTCATCCATGACACTACAAAAACTACAAACAAAGCCTAAATATCTTTTACAAGCTCAATTCAGAATTCACAATCTATAATTAAATGTATTTTTTATCAAAAAACTGCATATATAGAAGGGCGCGTGAAAATATTAGCTAAAACATATGTATATATTTACAATAAACTGTTACTCGCACTTGTATTTCATACGAATAAAAGGAAAAAACAACACTTGACTTACCTGTTTATTATTTTTAATTTACTTACTGCAATTCACTGTCATATACTTTCCAAATGGCTAATCTTATTAAAATTATAGGTTATGTTTTATAAATTCCTCTGTATCGCCACTGTATATTCAATAAAGAACCGTAAACTTTAAATCGGAGATACAGACGCGGTATAATAAGGTGCGAGCGCTACAGTCGTGCTAAATAAGGTGCGAGCGCTACAGTCGTGCTATTACTACTTATATTAGATACTTAAGCGTATACTATCGCTCGCATACGCCACTGTAGACCCTATAGCCGTACAAAATGGGCCCTTTTGGGGGTACAGCGGTGCTTTAAGCGCTTGTACATATACTGTAGATCTTACTTAAGGAACCCATGCCTTTATTAGTAACTTCTAACCGACCAGTATACGGCTTGTTATAGAGCTTGTGTGCTAGTTGGGTGGGTACCTACTATTTGGCTTGGCACCGACTTCAAACAGATTAGTAGGTACCTACCTAGCACGTAAATACAATTTAATGTTATTAATAGGCTTAGACAATAAGCGCATTTGATAAATGTCTTATTAAAATTATTTTTTGCTTTTCAGTGTTTTTAGGAAATTTTTTTTTGTTTTTTTTTTTGAAGTCGGTTTATAGAAAACAAAGACACGCATGTTTTGTACAAATCTGAGTCAGTACACAAAAAATCAAACAAGTAAATGTTCATGTAGCTTTATATCTCATTTGCTACGACAACGGTAACTCGCTACGATTCCATTGGCTGGCTTCATGCCCGTTTGTGTGGTACTAATTGTGACTTTGCTAGCGGTACCTACTTTATGCAGTTTGTTAAGATACTCTACCTACGTCAACGGTAATACGCTACGACAACTGTGACTCGCTACGATTCCATTGGCTGGCTTCTTGCCCGTTAATGGTACTATAATTGGCTAGCGGTACCACAGTTCTTGCAGTTTGTTAAGATACACTTACTACCTACTTAAGATTACGACAAGCTGCTATGGCAACGGTAACTCGCTACGACAACTGTGACTCGCTACGATTCCATTGGCTGGCTTCTTGCCCATTAATGGTACTAATAGTCACTTGGCTAGCGGTACCACACTTCTTGCAGTTTGTTAAGATACACTTACTAGGTACTTTAGATTACGTCAAGCTGCTATGGCAACGGTAACTCGCTACGACAACTGTGACTCGCTACGATTCCATTGGCTGGCTTCTTGCCCATTAATGGTACTAATAGTCACTTGGCTAGCGGTACCACAGTTCTTGAAGTTTGTTAAGATACACTTACTAGGTACTTTAGATTACGTCAAGCTGCTATGGCAACGGTAACTCGCTACGACAACTGTGACTCGCTACGATTCCATTGGATGGCTTCTGGCCACAGAAATCTAAATAGATTTCTGTGCTTCTGGCCCATTAGTCGTACTAATAGTCAGTTGGCTATCGGTACTACAGTTCTTGCAGTTTGTTTAAACACACCTAAGACTACGACAAGTTGCAACGACGAGTTGCTCCGACTCGATTATCGCCCATGAGTATCACTCGGTATTCGTAGTCCCGCCTGAGGTTAATTTAGCTCGTTTTCGATACTAGATTGCTTCGAATGTAGCGGCTTTGCTCCGATTCCATTAGTTTAATGATGCCTCGCTGACCAACTGGTGCCGGCAACTGGTCCCTTGGTATGTTTGCAGTTAACGGACAATAATTGATACAAATTAGTGAAGTTAATCGTCGTATTTATACAACACACTGTACGCGTAGAATTACTACAATCAAAAGTTAGATTCGATCCCTTTCTTTCGTGTTCGGTCTTTAATTAAGCTTGCCAAGTTTAAGTTCACTATTTTTGTGTAATTTCTAAGCTTGTAAATGGTTGTTGATTTTAAGAATATATTTGTGATTCTTTTAGCAGTTTTTATACTGCATAGTCAATGCGTGTGTGCAAGTAACTTCTCGCTAAGAACGTTAACCGTACTTGTTTTATAGAAAAATCAATGTTTGTGATGCTATTAAATGTTTAACACCATCATCTGTACTCTCTCTGCAGTATTTTTTATTTTAACTAAGTCTTGTCATCATCGACTACAAAAACTGCCCAAAAGGACTTCTGAGCGCTTGCAGTTCGCTGCAAAGCTATTTATAATGTTTGCTTAAAGCGCGGCTCGCGTATGTATATCGCGTCGGCGATATCAAAGGAACCAAGGCTCGGATAGCCGCTCGCAGGCAATGGGCTGTGAGGATTTGGGAACAGGGGATGCTAAAGCCGCTACTTAGGGCTGTCGCGGCTATCTTGTTTGGCAATTTATCATGTTTGTTTTCTCGACGAGGACAGGACTAAAAAAACAGGAAAAGTACAGAGGGCCCGTTTCCTGTTATTATAGGGAATAGATAGATAGATACTCTTTATTGCACAATTATCTAGAGTTGCCACTGTAATATGTAGGTTTTATTTTTTTACATTATGGAATTTCATTGCCAATGGCTTAAACTCTGAGCCAGTTGCCTATTTACATTAGTTTAGGCAGATATAGAGAAAGCCATTTATACATTGCAGCAATTACGTCGCTGCAACGTTATATGTATGTATCTTGCTTTATTTGCATACGTTTTCCTGTTTTATTATAAATATACTTTTCCATTACTTTGTTAACCTATTGTAGACCTTTCTAAATAATGTGTATTTTGATTTAAAATTTTACGAAAATTCACTTACCTCGTCAGCCTGAAAATACGTACAGTATTTCATTCTCTCGAGTGAGTTTAAAAAACATCCGCTTAAAACAATAAATTAAAAAAAGCTCTGGAATTGAGAGTTAAAAAATTCATGAAGTTGAAAACAAGTTGGGTATTTTAATTACCGCAGGTCGAGGCATCCCTGCGTTGCCCAACGCTGGAAGGGAGGGTTCTGTGCTGACGTCAAATTAGTGTTGGTCCCCGGGAGCTGGGGTGGGGGAAGGGACCGGGGTTAGACAGGAATATTTATTAGATTGCGTTTGGATGCCGGTCGAGCAAGACGCATCGGAGTCAAGACCGCGCGTGACGCACCTCCTCGTCGGATGAAATATGCCGTTGTTATAATCCTAAATGGTTATGATTGATCATCTTGTGTTATAGTTTGTCTCACTTTGTGGGATAATGGTTTTGTTTCATCACCGCCAATTTCCGAACCCTTGTTCCGATGTTATATATTCTGTGAAACGTTTATAAGGCACGAATTAAAAACTTAAGAAAGGGTTTTGAACAGGCCTTGGTCAATTACATATGTACCCATCATTAAGACGACTTGATTTCAATGGGAGGCCTGATTCCTGTTTTTGGGACTGCATGTTATGGCACACATCACTAGCTATTTGATTTTATAAAAAACATTTATATACGAATAGAAATACGAATGACGTATATTTATTAGGTAGGAAAAAAAGTTTATGACGTGCAAAAGAATTTCTTGGTACATCAAATTGCAAAATAAATACTTTGACTTTGACTTTATAAAATTAATATTATAGGTACTTTTACACGTCAATTTATTTTATCAACCAGCACTTCTAAAGTTTTATAGACAAAATATTTGCAGCAATATTAAAACTTTATTTCGCAAACTAAGACCTGTTTGTTCAATACTTATCGCTTCTTCGATAAACTAAATCCGAAGAACTCTCGAAACATAACTTGGAAGAGTTTGCTCCTCAATCAGTATTCGTCACCGCAACTATACCTACGCGATTCTTCAATTCTCTGCGAAAACTTACGTGTTCAAACTTCTCCCCACTCATAAAAAAAACATTAAGGAAAATCAATTCGTATTTTTCCTATTGTACGGTTTTATATTGAAGTCCTGACATCGGTTTTCCTAACGCGAACTGGCGCCAATAAATCTTCGAGATGGCGACATTTATACAGTAAATTGCCGAAACCGTAGGGTTTTCGTGCATAAATATATTTAAATTACGCACGTGTAGCCTTGGGAATTTTAGTATAATTAAATTAAAGCCGTTTTTTTATCAGATCGAGAGTAGTTTTAAGGTTGTTAGCGTATGTTTTGGGAACGTACTTACTACTTTATATATAGCTGCTGTAAGTTGTTTCGTTAGTTATTTGTGTAAATACAGAGTAGTGTTTTTTTAATCTAACGAAAAAGAATACATTCAGATTTTATTTTTGCCTCTGACACTCATGTTTTTGTCTCCAGGCCGCCTGTTCCTATAATGAGAAACAGTGTTGGGTTAACACGTCATGCCTGCCTAGGTATCTTTCTATTTAAATAGAAATGAACTGTCAAAATGTATATGCGCGCATTAATTCATAATGACTGCTACAAATTAGATGTTTTTTATTGTGTTGGTCATTATTAGAACAAGGTTTGTAAACAATAATCTTCACCCTTTCGAAGCCGCGGCGGATTGCTGGTTTCGAATGAATTTCGTCCCGCGACACCTACATTCCTACGTAAATATAGGCGTACTTTTTTAATGAACTCTCCACGTCGGCAGCGAGTGTGCCCTTCCCGTGATAACGCGCTAATAAACCTCCCCTCCTGAGCGATTCCCGAAATAATTACACGTATTCCCCGACTCCCAATAAAGGAAATTGCAGGGATACCGTTTATACATCTTATAATACCCGGCTTTACTAGTTGTATAGCTCAGGTAAACACGCTTGCCACGGAACCAAAATTTATATTGGATGTCCAGAATTTTTAGTTGAAAAATGCTTTCGGCACGCAAATTCCAAAATATCACCTAAATGTAACCTTTTGTGTAGTGTAACCTAAAAGTAACCTGAAGGAGGTAAAAATCACCTAAAAGGTTACAAAAGTAACCTTCTGGCAACGCTGCTGGGCGATATACCGTGGGGCGAGCGTAACGTATGCGTCAACGCCGAGAACGCCCGCGCCCGTCCAATCGATAGTCCACCACCTTGGGTTGCTTCGGAAAATCCCTCAACTGAGGCAAAGGGTCACTCCATTGATATTCCACTGCAGTGCGCAATCATTCGTCTGTGAAATCTCGTAATCGTCGTGGTTAAAGGTAAGTTATGATACGACTTAAAACCGCGTCGGTACAATTAGTCGGTCACTAGAGAAAATTTTCTTTGTTCTGTGGTCACTAGGAAATGAGCACTGAGGTCCATTATAATACGCGCGGCGTGAAATGAGCCACAAAATAAGCAATTCTTTCAACAAATTAAGTTTCGCCCGAGTCGTTCGTTTTGTTTTATATTTGACATAATATGTCAGATGAATATATTGCAATATTTATTTACGAGTATAGTAGAAACAATTTCGTCAGAAATTAAAATCAAATCAAAATATAATCGTTTTCCGATACAAATTGTTAACTTTGATTTTAGAATGAAGTATTAGCCAACTAGCCTTCCGCCCGCGGTTTCACCCGCGCGTAATCTCTTTTTTCAAATATACCCCCTTCCTCCCACATTTCCGGGATCAAAAGTACCCTATGTTTACCGGGGATAGTGTAGCTTTCCAACAGTGAAAAAATTATTCAAATCGGTTCAGTAGTTTCAAAATTGTTATTCCCGCGGGAATGAGACGTTTCCCGTAGGAATTTTATAGCCTATGTCCTAATCTGGGTTATAAACTATACGTGAGCCAAATTTCATCTAAATCCGTTCAGCCGTTTAGGCGTGATTGAGGAACAAACATCCAAACATCCAAACTTTCGCATTTATAATATTAGTAGGATTCGAACTATGATTCACAATTCTATTAGATAGTGACATGTTAGACCCCACCAAGTTTGCTTAATGCTTTGCGAAATGATTTACGCGAACACAAATAGTTTCCCTCCCGCTATCTAATAAAGTTTCGGAGAAGTCGGGTTGAAAATTCAGTTTGTTGACAGTGCCTACCCATAATGCATGACTATGTAAATAATTTTAAATAAAAAATGAAATGTAGTCTACAAATAAAGTCTTATTTGTATATTCAGAACGGTTTCAGCTGTGGTCGAGGACAATGCTAGAGGACGGATTCTAGACACTTAAAGTATCTATAATAATTTATAAGTAATACCTAAATTGTAAAAATAATTATATAAACAATAATGAATATCCCTGAACACTATTCTCATAGCACCGTCCATCTTTAATCTAAGCATAGGTTATTTAGGATGTAGTTAAGTGGTAACGAATAAACATTGCTCATATTCTTTGTTTTTGTGACCGATACAAACAGATGATTCTTTTAGTGTGTTTTAGACAACTTTCTCTGAAATGTAAAATAATTCAGAACTTTTAATTAAACAGCTGTTGCCCTAATCCATGCCTGCAGCCGAAGCTTTGTCTTGGACAATGCAAGCATGAATTGGCTTAGAATAAAACTAATTGCTGGGTCCATAACGGAACAAGATATTAATATTATTTATACGAGTAACTGTGGTATTACAGACATTTTGTTTAAAATCTTAAAACCGTCTAGTTAATATTTATGATGAGTTTTTTATTAGTTACTAAAATGACAACTTAACGTTTTAAAATTGCTTGTCTTTTTAAAGCGTTTGTATGTCAATGGCCCGAAGTGCAACAGAAACATTTACTCGACTTGCGTAGGCACATTACTGGCATGTGCTTGTTTAAACAAGATTGTCTTTTACCAGATTTTAAAAAAAATCAAAGTATGATAATACCTACTTATTTCATAAAATAATTCGTATAAAAATTTCATTGTCTATAAATCCCTTGGCAGTTGGCAATCGGAGTTAAGTTTGCCTTCGCAGTCTCCCATTTCCAAGTGTCACGAGGGACTAGTTAGTAAGTTAGACATTCGCCGCAGTTGCTCGGATTGCACCTGTATCGATACTGTCTGGGTGTTTATTAACTGGAGTCTGGCTAGACTGCTTCAACCTGAGATATATCCGATACGTGTATAAGCTTTCTTGTGGAAGACAAAAAGAAATGCATGGGGAGACACGTTTTGACGATATTTTTAGATTTATTTCATATGTGTTAGGGTTTCGTGGAGTCTTACGTGAGCAACGATGTTATTTATATTACTTCCTACTTGTGCTATACCTACTCGTAATATGTTGCTTTGAGGAAAAGGTTGTCGGACAAAAATATTTGTTATTGTAGGTGATTTAATCAGATATGCATGAGAAGCATAGTCAAAGTGGTACTAATGTGTTGTAGTTTGTAAACAAAATTCCCTAAAATTCGGAAACGTATAACATCATCGGTTATCCGGTAGAACTGTTTATGGGGAGTGCACATTTATTGTCCTAATGAAAGTGGAGAAAGCCTGTTTCCTACTAATTAATTATATTGTATTAAATCTCTTCCTGTTTTGTACGGTTATGCGTATTGCAATTAGTACGGTATGGCAGGTGCATCTCTTCCTCCATACGATTTCAATTTCTGTCTTCTTTACTAAAGCCACCCACCCCTAAAAGTGTTTCCCCCACTAATATTTGTAAGTTCATATTGATATTTCAAGTCAAAACTTTCAACAAATAAGTAAAAAGAAGCCTTGTTAGAACAACCCTACACGCAGGGAGGACGGAGTACCAGCAATAACACATGTCAGGACATTATTCAGTCTGGAGGCCATTACCGAGTCCTGCTGAGGTAACGTGGACGAGCTTCTTCCAATTATGTTGCAACGTTCCCATATGTCCCCCTTCGTTGCGGGCTTATGTCTGGAGAATAGATTTGTGAATCATGCTAATGTAAGGAATGGAGAAAGTTTGATAGGGCGGATGGTTTGTACAAACTACTGAACGAGTTTCTATGAATATACTAATAACACATGTCAGGGCATTATTCGAATTGAACGATCTTTTCCCAATTTTGTTGCAATGTTCTTATTCGTCCTTGTTAGGGAGGAATTGCATGCTTATGTCTGGAGTATAGATTTGTGAATCATGCTAATGTTAGGAATTGCGAAAGTTTCCCTAGGTTGGAAAGTTGGTACAAACTACTGAACAATTTTTTTATAGAATGACACATAGATAAAATTTAATACGTTATATTTTATCGTAGTTATTTGGTAGTTATAATAAACGACGTGAGCGGGTTCAGACACAGAAATTACAAATAGCAAAAGTTTGTGAGGATTTTTAAACATTATTTTTCAATTTTTCCAACAAACAACAAACAAATTGAATTTTTTGTAGTATATGAATGTAGGTTTGTCAAATGTTTGATACTCTTATCTTGCAATAATTGCAAATGTTAGTTTTAAAATAAAAAGTAAAAATAAATTTACAGATCCGGATTCGCACAGCTTGTTTTTTAAGCCGCAGCCAGACATTTATGTATTTACAAGTTCATGAAAATAACTCTTAATTTGTCTCAAAGACGTGACGTTTTAATTAGTCCGTAGTGCTTGGTATGGAAAATCTCATTTGCAAATTCTACCTGCAGACTCGGTCTAAGTGCTATTATGTTAATGATATATTTTGGTGGTCGTTATGAAGGAGAGTTAATAAGATTTCTTTAGTATCTTTAGACAATTTTTCATTTAATTTTTTTGTAGGTTATCTTAATGCTGATCGTCATTTTAAACTCATTAGTGTTTGATCCATGGTCTGAATTATATATTTAGTACCTTAGTTCATTCTGCATTTCACAAGACACAAATGCATAAATTACTTTTGGGGTCAGATTAATGAATGCACGAGTATGTATGACCAACCTTTGTTTCACTACGTTTTTCCTTTATTATACAGATAGATGTACTGATTTGTTTCAGGAATTGAACTTTTGATCCCGTTACAGTAAAAAAATCGACTATAATATAAAAACTACGAATTTGAAATATTCCTGATGCTTATATCGTATTCCTGATGCTTATTCTATATTAAAAATCAAATATTAATCGAAGTGCGACTTGAGAAATCGTAGTCTGAAGACTGACCGGCGCGCCAAGTGTCTAGACCGATCGAGTCGTTGCCATTCACCTTAACGGAACCAAGCGTGGCTAAGGCGATGTCCTAGGAGAGCGACAAGACACGACAAGTAGCGATGCGACCAATACTTAACGCGACTTGTGTCCTATGTCATCCAGGGCACGTAAGTGATAATCGCGGCAGATGCGGCGCGTTCGCTTCTGTTTCAGTTCAGTACGGTTTTAACTATGGGCAAGTATACTACGTTGTTACTAGAAACAAGGATGATTTGTTTTAAAACCACCTTTGCAAATGCACCTCTTCTAATCGTTGCATCGTCATGCCTTGTCGCATTCGGACGCGTCTCATCGCAGACTGATAAACGCGACAACTAAGGCCACCGTCATATAAATATCAATATTTGTAGTTGAGTCAAGTAGTAGTTGTCTACTAATTGATATTTTTCTGTCGCTGCGCATTGCGCCGCTTTGCCGCGTCTGTCGTTCACCTTGGACAACGGGTAATGGCGACTGCTCTCTACCGACAGGACGAGTGTCGCTTCGACACTTGTAAGGGCGGTATCAAGTGCCTGTTGTAGTGCCGATAAAGGCATCACGCGATAAATGACACTACAAATATTGTTTCACTTGAAGGAGAGTTTTTATAGTCTTCTCTGGATGTGTGTTCCTTTACATTATCTTGGATAATGTTATTGACTAGGATGACTATTTAGAGTCAATTGACATCAGCATGACAGCACATTGAGTGATGTTTCTTAACATCAAGTGGGCTGCGTGGTCCTCTGCACCCTGAGACGAATAACGTTAAAAACCGCGCTTAAAGCGCTGCGTTAAACGTTGTCTCTTTAGCAATAGTTTGCTTTGTTTATTCGAGCAACTCTTGACATTATTTATTGAATACCTTATTTACCGAATATTTTAAGTTATATAAATGATAAATATACGAGAGTCAAACTCGGCGTAGCCAATGCGAATGGCAGCGATTCCCCTCGGCCGGTTTCTCCGCTGCCAATACCAGTATCTGACAGCTGTCTAAGCTGTGCTCAGCTGAATCCTTTGTTTGGTAGACATTTGTAACCAAACGTTGCAGCTTAGAAGGGGTTTGAAATGTTATAGTCAAATGTTCTAGTAAAATTACTGGGTATATGAGACCTAATAACTGCCGTCTCGGTGTAGCGGGCACAGGGCGGTGCCATACAGTAACTGCTTAGTTACTGTTTGGCACTGAACTGTCTAAAGGCAGACGTGGCGCTTACCATCAGGTGTACGATCTGCTCGGCTTGTTGTTTTAATTGTATTTCTTCAAATTTGCTTATGTGGTAGTAGACAGATTTATTTGGAAGACAATCAAATCGTGTGTAATGTTCAACAGTCAAAGATGATAGTACTTATTTGTGTCAACAAAAGTTGTTCGCTCCAACACCCAAACTATCTCTAAACAGCAGCTGTTTATTACTTAGACGACCCATTTGTTTTCCAAGTTATGTTTTTGTATATTATCGCAATATTTGAGCATAGATATTGCTCCCAGATTTTTTCTCTCGGGGCTGAAAGGTCGCACAGGTCTTAGGGGACCGACTGAGGTCAGATATATATTGGACTTTTACTGGGAGATGGAAATATTTATAGAACCTTTTATTATGATGTTTTGTTTGCGAAATATATCTTCTTTCAAGGACAGCTTTCTCAATTTAAAATGTTGAAGAATAAGATATAGATAAGAGTAAGAAATGGGCTCACGAAATTATGTTTCTTTGATTAAATAATATGGAACTAACTAGCAAAATACTTCCGAGATCGTCCCCATTCGATTTATATTGATATAACATCTTAGTACCAAAATATAATTGCATGATCTAGCAACTATGCCACCCAACCCACGGAGGTAGTGGTTTCAGGAACCTACGTTTTATTTACATGTGTGTGTGTGTTAACAATATATAATATGTTAAACAAAAAGCGTCTTAACTTTTATTTGTTTTGTTACCGAAAAGTTGGCTTAAAGGTTGGATAGGTCTAAACATTGATTTAAATTCTGCTCTGCCGGTGTTTAGCTAAGTTTTGCTCTTGTTTCCAAATGTTGAAATGCGAGGCGGAGGGTCCTCGTGCGTTGTTATTCTGCTGTTCGTTTTCCTCAATCATTAATCTTAGACTAGGCTTAACTGTCGTTGTAGCCTTACAAAGTTATAGCCTTACAAAGTTATACGAAAATTAAACATGAAGTGTAATCACCATGAACGCTGTGTCCAAGTAAAACGTGGTAAGAAACAAGTTCAGTTACAAAATACAGGTTTTCGATGTTTAATATCGATGAATCAGATTCAGTAAGTATTTTATACGAATTACAATAAATTATACGAAAAAACCTGCATTTTTCAATCAACACAAATCGTTAGTTTATATTTTTATGAAGTTCATCATACATCAGAGAACATCCATTTAAACACATGAGTAATAATTAAATAAGAGCTGTAGTAGCAAAATGATTTTAAGATCCAATTAGGTATACTCCCCCTATTGAAGACTGCGGTTGCATTATTTTGAAAGTGCGAGACATGATTTCTGTTTGGTTATAGGGTCTTTATAATATACTAGCTGACCCGGCGAACTCTGTTCCGCCTTAGAGGTATAAATAAGTAGACTTTGTATTTTAATATAATTGTAATTTTTTTTTTACGTTTTTTTTTATACAAACGGGATAAAAAGTATCCTATGTTTTAATCCCGGTTATAAACTATGCGTGTGCCAAATTTCATCTAAATCCGTTCATCCGTTCTCGAGTTATAAGTGTTGTAACAAACACGACTTTCTTTTATAAATATATACTAGCGGCCGCCCGCGGTTTCACCCGCGTAGTTCCCGTTCCCGTGGAAATTGATCAAAATCCTTTCTTTTTTAAGATGTATTCTGCTATTCGGGACGAAAACAAATCCAACAAATCAAAAACCATGGCAATCGGTCCAGCCGTTCTCGAGTTATAAGTGTTGTAACAAACACGACTTTCTTTTATATATATATAGAAGACTTTCATAATCCTTAATCGACCCTTACATAAGACTTAAAGTCGCTGAAATCAACAGGATTAACGAGACGAGATGATTTAAGCCGCCTTATACAAATGAAGGAAATGCGAAAAGTTATAATGTTCAAATTAGGCAGGTCAGGCGAGTCGTTATGCCGAAATATGCTGAGTTTACGTAGGGGGGGGGGGGGATACAGGGGTGAGAGAGAGGGATGAATAAAGATAAAAAATTCTGTCGCTTTTGTTACTTGACGAACTTTTATCATGTGGTAACTCTTTTCGCAGAATGTTAATTAAAAATGTAATTTGATAGAAGGGATTACGGACTTTTTAATTGAACACATCACACCTTTGTTCCCTATGTCACATTTGTTGTGTGTTTCATATAATATGCTTTTTAACTTTGAAAAGATGAGATTTTTAAATTTTGTCACACAATTAATAACGATGATGTGGCGGCCCCTAACTTGATCAAGAAATATCAAGTACCCGCTCGCTACAAACTAATGACAGATGACGGATCCTGCATCGCGCAAGTAATATTGTCGCCCGCTAGCATACATACGACATATCGAAGATACCAAACGTACCAAAGATACGTTGGACCTTGCTGTCCGAGCATAGTCGATTTAGTTAGGAGATAGACGAAGATCTTCCATTGTACAAGGAACATTTGATCTTTTACAATGACAGTTGTTTATAGCATTAGTAATATTAGTACATATGTTATTTTTCCTCCACGGTATAGGTATAATCGTTAAAACATTTCGGGTTGCACCGCTGCGGCGTGGGGGCGCCACGAACAATGTAAAACTCCGCGCTTGTTAATTGTAACTATAAAAAGAAGGTGAGATGAAAGACCGGAGAGAAACGTGGCCAAATTACCCATTGAGTGTATTTTTCATGACGACGGATCGTTAGTAATAAAAAATTCACCCGTGGGAGCGTCACGACTACTTTTGTTTTTAACATTATTTTATCCATTCTCTTTGCCTCGCGGTTTTTGTCGACATGAGGGTTGAGCTAGCCTCACAAAAATAAATTGTGAGGCTAGTTTTCTTTGTAGAATTTTTGAAAGCTTATATAGTTGTCAGCGAGCAGGTCAGCTAATTTTTGTAACGAGGATTAGTGTCTAAAGGACCTGTTATTAATTAACTGAATTTTAATGACCCGTCATGGCAGTCAATATGTATATTATGCTATTTAATCATCATTACTGTAATAACGAAAGATCGCCGGAATCCACTGGATGCGGGTGGCGCAGGACCGATCGGTTTGGAGATCCTTGGGGGAGGCCTATGTCCAGCAGTGGACGTCGTTTGGCTGAAATGATGATGAAGATGACTGTAATAACACCATCGATAAATATCGTACATATGTATCGGTGGTCGAATTATATTATTCCTAACTTATCACGTCTGAATTGTAAATGTTCCAAATCAGTGATCCTTGCGCATTAGTAACTCGAGGACGTTGCCTTGACCGATAGTTCGGAGTTCGAGCCTCGGCGCGTTATAAATCATCCCTCCCTACTTCCTGCCAGATATAGCTTCACATTATTTACCATTTTCTTATTAATTGTACAAGTCGTTTGGTTTACTAATTTGTCGTGTGACTTAATTCACTTCGACGGTAAAATATAGGTTTTGTTAACCTCACATTCGTTTACTTCAAGGTCAATTGCGTCATACAAAGTAGTTTTTTTAGTCTGTAGTCCTTTATCGATTAATGTACATTAATACGAGTATATTGTTGGACATTATTAACCCCTAACGAAGCATAGCTTGGGTTGCGGTTTCGAATTCAGGTTAAGCGGTTATCATGACCTTATAATGCACCTCATGACAAAGCGTCGCCTAGTGTGTGCCCATACTGATCTGCACCGAATGAAGTATCTATGTATAAGATACATACTGGCTGCTTGGTTTAGGAGCACGGTGGCTTACTGCTAACTAGATGCTTTATCTCGACGAACGCCGCCGCGCGGTGGAAATCTCGAGGAAATGACGGCCGTGCCGGCAGCCGCAGATGAGGATCTTCCTCGTCTACAAGATTGCTGCCTGCCTAAATTGTACTACTATGTATATTATACGTAAGACGTTTGTGTGCTGGTACTACTACAAATTAGACTGACGTGTGACGTACATGACATTCATTTGATATTGATAGGGTTAGCCCTTTTACCCAACATACTTTTTGAGAAACACACATACATTGATCTCACTCCAAAATAAGTACTTGTTTTATGGGTAAACTGGTGTATCAACGAAGCAAAAATGTTCGCATATTAAGGCAATATAAATAAAGTGGTATTTTTAATAAATACACTTTTTAATGCCACATGTTAAAATGGACTTGACTATTGGTAATTGTAATTTTACAAACTGATTGTAATAATTGTTTTGGTAAGAATAATATAAACAAAAATCAAGCAGTCAACTACAATATTTGTTCAAATTACTCAAAAATGTATCTCTTAAGTAACTTCACTCACAGTCACTGTAGTATATACGACATTTTTGCCATTCCAAATTGAAAGAATATGAAATCAACATTCCAAGAAATTCCTGGACATGTGACGTCTGTGTGACTCCCGTTCCGTCCCCGCCGTATACAAGCATACAAGGTCCTAAACAAACTATGCGGTTTCACGAATGGCCGCGGGGTCGGCGCCCTTTCCGTTTGCGCTCTATTTGCCGAAAACGGCAGTAAGACAATGCCATGTGTTTATAGTTTGATATGTGTATGTATGTTATGTGTATGCGTTGTTTGGTGTAAGGGTGCCATCAGACTGCAGCCGACTGCGTGCAGTTGATATCATGACTGTAAGCAGTTGTATATAGCAACTGCATGCAGTTGAATATATCGACTGCGCGCAGTCGCTGCGGTGCAGTCCGTCTGATGGCAGCCTAAAAGTAATGGGCTAGGCTGCAGTGGCTACTTGCCGTTACGTCGTCTCTGTGTCAGAGCATTGGTCGGCTGGGATTCAATATACATATTCTTGAGTATATTTCAATTTTATATTTCAATCAGAAAAATGTGTGACTCAGTAATAAAATTTATGAATACATGAATAAAGATTCATTTTGATTTTATATGCGTACTGAATCGTGGAAAACGATACTTTAGAATCTTTTGATATTTATACAGGGTGTTCGGAAGAACGTTGAACATACGATAATGGGGGGTAGTTGGGGTGGTCTGTTAACTAGATAGCTCAAAAGATTTCACCTAGGTCTCAAGAATTTTTTTTAATTATTTTTTTTATAAATTTCTATAATTTTTCGGTTTTGTACCTTTAAACCCGTCTAACTTTTTTTTTAATGACCAGATCCAAATAATTTTTTCATTATTGGAATCTTAGTGATTGGTAGGTCCCTTTAAATAAACAGTTGTAATTTGCACATTGCTAGAAAGTTATGGGCCCTCAAACATAAAATAAGAGTTGAAACAAATTTTGAATCTCAACTTCGCGTAGCATTTAAAAAATAAATAAAAGGGATGGATGACTTCTGATTTGTTAAAAACATCTCCAAAGTGTGAGCTTTCTAACGATATGTCGTTTGTTTTGATATCTTTTTTGTAACCAAAATTATTCGATGTTTTCTACCCAGGCGGACCATTTCGACGAAAATCTACATACGTGAAAACTTAAATGTTTTGCGAAATTGATCAATGCAAAGGTCAAAATAATAAATTAGTAGGATAGTGACATAAAAAATATAGATTTTTTTCTCACTCTTGCACACATAAAGGCTATCTTTTCTCTTTTTCACTCTGTGTGGAATGCGCGGCGAGTGACGCTTCCCATGAAGGTAATAATACTAATGTTTCACTCTAGTACACTTACATCGTATCTTCCCTCTCTTTCGCTTTCGGAACAGGCGACTCAGTGTAAGTGTCAGAACTCTTAGTCGAGACTTAACTGTCCAAGAAGGTAATAATAATAATGTTTTACTCTAGTACACTTACATCGTATCTTCCCTCTCTTTCGCTTTCGGAACAGGCGACTCAGTGTAAGTGTCAGAACTCTTAGTCGAGACTTAACTGTCTCTGCGATCATACGTGCCCTTTGTGCCTACTCTTGTTACAGTTATCTTCGTTCTTGATAAATTCTACGCGCTTCACGCGCATTGGAGTTAGCTCTTCTATATGCCATTAAAATGTCCGCATATTCCTCATTGGTAAATGAAGTCATCTTACCGATTAACAAACGTAACAGAAATAACAAAACTTGTTATCAATAATACAAAATGAAGATAACTGTAACAAGAGTAGGCACAAAGGGCACGTATGATCGCAGAGGCAGTTAAGTCTCGACTAAGAATTCTGTCCTCTTTGGTTCTGTCACTTACACTGAGTCGCCTGTTCTGAAAGCGAAAGAGAGGAAAGATACGATGTAAGTGTACTAGAGTGAAACATTAGTATTATTACCTTCTTGGGAAGCGTCACTCGCCGCGCATTCCACACAGAGTGAAAGAGAGAAAAGATAGCCTTTATGTGTGCAAGAGTGAGAAAAAAATCTTTATTTTTATGTCACTATCCTACTAATTTGTTATTTTGACCTTTGCATTGATAAATTTCGCAAAACATTTAAGTTTTCACGTATGTAGATTTTCGTCGAAATGGTCCGCCTGGGTAGAAAACATCGAATAATTTTGGTTACAAAAAAGATATCAAAACAAACGACATATCGTTAGAAAGCTCACACTTTGGAGATGTTTTTAACAAATCAGAAGTCATCCATCCCTTTTATTTATTTTTTAAATGCTACGCGAAGTTGAGATTTAAAATTTGTTTCAACTCTTATTTTATGTTTGAGGGCCCATAACTTTGTTTCTAGCAATGTGCAATTTACTACTTTTTATTTAAAGGGACCTACCAATCACTAAGATTCCAATAATGAAAAAATAATTTGGATCTAGTCATTAAAAAAAAAGTTAGACGGGTTTAAAGGTACAAAACCGAAAAATTATAGAAATTTATAAAAAAAATAATTAAAAAAAAATCTTGAGACCTAGGTGAAATCTTTTGAGCTAGTTAGTTAACAGACCACCCCAACTACCCCCCATTATCGTATGTTCAACGTTCTTCCGAACACCCTGTATATAAAAGTTTCGGGCGAATTATAAATAATAATAAGGATTATACTTCTATTCAAACACAGTTTGTATTTGTTCAAATTTGAATTTATACACTTGTGAATTACGATGAATTTATGATTAATAAACTAACTTATACTGGGTTCTAAATGTTATTATTAATTCAATACAAGTTGTTATTGTTACTTTTTGCGGCTAGTCGAGTTCTTCTCGAGGCGGAGGGTCGGCAAAACATCATGACGAGGGTCCCGTCGCGGGAGATGTTGATAAAATATTCGTCGACGACGGGTTTTTGTAGGTATGTCTTCCTAAACACCGCTATTCATCTTATAGATACATTCGCTGTTTTTATCCAACAAGATTTATTAGCGTGGAACAGATTTGCAGATATTTGTTTCATTGGTATACTTTATTTTGGCTCATTTGCGGCATGGTGTTGGCAGCGGGAAGAAATTACTTTTTCTGTAACCAAGTTATGTTTTTCCCTCGGGAAAAGGTCGACGACGAAAATGATATGAACTGGTAAGTACATATAAGCAAAAAAAAGGCTACATGATTTTTGACCAAACTTAAAAATTAGAACTACGAGTATTGCCTTTAAATAGTTAATCAATTTATAATTTTGCTTTCTTGCTGCTTTCAAAATTAGGCAATTTTTTATTAAGTTAAAAACAATTGCATAACTTTTAAGCTTGGTGCTGTTACTATGTGGCTTTGTGGTAGGGTTGCCATCCGTCCGGGTTTCCCTGGATTTGTCCTAGTTTAGAGGGCATCCGGGGAAGGTTTCATTTATAGACCGAGTTTAAAAAAAAAGTTGATTTATGACATTTTCAACTGTTTATTATTACATTGAATATGCTTAAAAGATCTTGTTGACATGTCCGGCTTTCGAACTCTCAAATCCGGGGTTTTCACGCGTCTTGTCCTGTTTTCCAAATTTTAGAGATACTTTGTGGGAAGAAATTCTCAGGATTATTTTTTTAGATTTGAAACAAAACCAAAACTTAATAAACCCAGCAATATCTTTCTTAACCTATACAATATATATTATTTTATAGTTGGCAGTATATGTATATAACAAGTGTATATGGCGAGAGCGCATATTTCTCGCTCGAGTGGTCTGTGTTTGTGTTGGCAGCCCGTGTTGACGTTTCGCTATGGCTCGGGTCAAGCGTAACTATTTATGAGCCGTACAGTGCCTGGGCACAAGCACTTGCAGTTAATCTAGCGTGGGCCTTAATTACAATTGTGCTGTCGCGCTTTTGACATGTCAGTTGAGTATTCATGTATTCATATTACACCAGTTCCGAGAATTTTTTTTTTCGGGAGAGAATGCGTTTAAGCACCATAACCGCAGGCTAGCTAGACCCACGGCCGTGTGTGGGACTCGAGACTAAAAAAAAGCGTTTACTACCCACTAAACTCCCCCGGTTTCCCCTTCACTCCCGATTGGGACGAGCCCCGGTGCCAGCTTTGCAATAACCGGCCCAGTTCTGAGAAAGTTCTGTGGACGAGAATGCTTTTAAGCATCAACCGCAGGCGTGTGTGGGACTCGGGGAGTTGGGATTAAAGCTCTACTAAACTCGGATTACCCTTTACACCCGAAAGGAATCAGCTGTTCCCTATTGTGGTATTATATACTTAGGTAATTTTAGATACAATTGTAAATTGTTTATGAAATGAATAAAATAAAAATTAAAAGACATTTGATCTATTTTGCTCAATTGCCTTTATATTATCTAACTTTTCCTTCTTACTGTTTTCAAAGATTTATCACACATTTATCTATAGATAAATAAAAATTAATTTCTGTTCGTTAGTCTCGCTAAAAGTCGAGAAAACGGCTGAACCGATGTCCGATTTGACTAATTTTAGTCTTGAAATATACGTGGAAGTCCAGGGAAGGTAACGATAAGAAAAGTGATACAAAGTTCACCGTTATAGGTAAATAAATGGGAATACTTGGAAATTATCGGATATTTTATTGTCTTTTCCGCAAAATATACCCAAGGCCAGAGAGCCATACCCGGCTCAGCTGCTAATGGATATTTGATCCGCATCCTTCGCCTCGGCGCCTCCTCTGTACATAAACACTATCTCCGCCAGGGAACGCTGTTATCTCGCGATTATATATTGTTATTACGTTTATATATTAATCTACATTTGGTAATCGAGCGTGAGAAGAGAGAATATTCTGAGTCTTCCCACAGTTTCACTGCGATGCCCTTCTATTTTATATTTTAAGTTTTATTCCTAATCAAAAACAACAATATAAAAGACACAATATTTTCAGGTTCTAAATATTTTATGCAATATTTTTAGGTTTTATGTAGAAAAAAATATTAAAATATTGAAAAGAAAATATACCTACGTAGTAAGAAATTGAGATAAGGCCTGTGTCCTAGCAGTAGAAACGTATATTGGCTGATGATGATAAAGAATTTTCTTGTGTTACTTGCCTATAGCATTGTGAATAGAAAAAGTATTTCTATTACAGTTACTAATCTACATACATCGTCGATGTTCGATATCAAACAATATATTATACTTATTCAAATATAATAAATTAATAATATACCCTGTAATGACGTCTGTGGCGAAGGCTCGTGCCCGGTCACGTGGCGCTGCGGGAGGGTCACTCGACGCGTCTCGTAGCGTCTACGAGACTGCTACGAACATGCCCTGTGTTAAACAGTAATGTCATGTACAGTAGAACTCTGAAAGGATCTGACATTGTATTGGAAAATACTTTTTAATTGGTATTAAGATCGTTGTTTTTGGCTACCGCTTTTTTGGCTTGCGTTTGACAGCTAGAAACATTACATTATTTCAGAAAATAATTATTTGTAAAGATAACTTAAATTAGTCTAAAAAACTATCGTTGTGATGTTAAGGACGATCTAATATAATGCATAATGTAGAGCTAAAACATTCCACTCTCTTCACTTTAACCTGTATTTAACCTAAATGAAATAAAATGCGTTGTACACGACACGGGATCAAGGAATGTCTCCTTAACTACACAGCCATGACTGTACATAAACTGTGAATTAAACAATTACAGTTCTTTAATGGATGTGCGTTACGCGTCGCTCGTAGCTCGTAGCAGTTGCTACGGCGCTACGAGCTATGACCGCTACGGCTTGCTACGGTGCGGTATTTCTGTAGGGTTGGTTAATGAGGATTGTTATTTACCGGTCGCTGTATATTGCGGAAAACTGCGGGAAGGGTGTTAATAACGATGTCGTTTTTTTATTTAAATTTATTTTACGATCCACGAAATGTAAATGAAAGAGAGTATAATGGTGTGTACTGTTTATACAGTACAGTAGAAGTGCGTACAGTACATGAGACATTTTTAATGGATGTGTTGATTAAGTAACTTTTTTTATTATTGATAAGAAGAAGGTTCGCTTGCAAGAAGGTCTAATCATCCAGATACAGAAAAACTTTAAAATATAAATAGCTAAACCTAAACCTAAACACAAATGAAAATGCTTGCCCTTGGTGGGGTTTCGGACCCACGATTTCTGGAGTATTCACTTTACAAAACAACACACTCAAATTGGCCATCGAACCAGTCAGATTTTTTTATTTATTTATTTATGAGTAAAAGCTCTTCAATTATGGCTAAATTTAATCCTTTTTATCTACCATTACGTGTCTAATCGTCTGTTATCGTATGAAATTATGCAAGGGCGTGATCGTGAGCCGGTACACTGAAGGGGTCTGGTGTCCAGACGGCGTTTAGGCGAGACACGCTAAACTGTGCGCGGTCACGTTTGTTGTACGCATAGCGACACTAGCCGGGTTAGGCTGTAGGGATGCGACGTATTATTGCAGATTTTTTTGTGTGATCCTCTGTGGCCGGACCACAATTTAGTACTCAGATGCTATAGTTGGAAATAATAGCTACCTAAAGTCTACTTTCATCGGAATATATCTATTTTTTTAGTACCTCAATAGATAACTTTTTATTGAACAATTTATGTGGTCCGGCCGCAGAGCAGTACTCTCTGGCCGCGCCACTTCAAAATTGAATAAAGTAAAATGAACTATTATGAAATTAATATACCGAAAAAATCTACCTAAATAGTACCTTGCATACGACAACTTTGATCCAATTAAACCCTTTAGTTAAGGAGTTATCGGTCATAGAATGTGGTCTGGCTGGAGAGCATACTCTGCAGCCAGTCATTTCGCAATATGGCCGGACCACCTCAGATGCTATAGTTCGAAATAATAGCTACCTAAAGAGTACCTTGCATACAACAACTCTGGTTCAATTATAACCCTTTAGTTAAGAAGTTATCGGTCATAGAATGTGGTCCGGCCAGAGAGCATACTCTGCAGCGAGTCAATTTCGCAATATTTAATATTTACTATCCATAAATACATTCAAATAATAGTACCTTTTCTCTACCCTTCGTTTATACATTTTCCTCTCAAGAATATATTCATTTTGATTAATTATACTTTATAGTATGTGGCGCGGCTAGGGAGTATTACTTTCAGCAAATCTAAAGAAGTATTGTTTATTTCTTTAGACAACCAAAAATACATAATAAGTACTTTATAAAATGACCTGGATTTTATCTAAAAACTTTTATTTTTATTACTAATAATGATTTTCAAAAAGGTTCACTTGCTGGTTACCTACTTACCTAAGAATAAGTAGATAATAATTTGACGAAGTAAGTAAAAATTTTGGGTTAAATAAGTACAAGTATACGAAAATCAAATATATTTTCATAATGATCTCATTATTATGAAAATATATTTATTTATAATAATTGTGAATAATATCACTTTATTAAAAATTCACAATTTTTAACGCCTTCCAGTATTTTGTTAGCAATTCGTATTATAAGTAGAATTATCGTTACTATGTTAGCAGAATGTGCCGAAATTATTATAATACCAATAACTCCATAACTAAAGGATTTAATTGGATCAAAGTTGTCGTATGCAAGGTACTATTTAGGTAGATTTTTTCGGTATATTAATTTCTTAATAGTTCATTTTACTTTATTCAATTTTGAAGTGGCGCGGCCAGAGAGTACTGCTCTGCGGCCGGACCACATAAATTGTTCAATAAAAAGTTATCTGTTGAGGTACTAAAAAAATTGATATATTCCAATGAAAGTAGACTTTAGGTAGCTATTATTTTCAACTATAGCATCGGAGTACTGAATTGTGGTCCGGCCATATTGCGAAATTGACTGGCTGCAGAGTATGCTCTCCAGCCGGACCACATTCTACGACCGATAACTCCATAACTAGAGGGTTTAATTGGACCATAGTTGTCGTATGCAAGGTACTATTTAGGTAGATTTTTTCGGTATATTAATTCCTTAATAGTTCATTAAATTTTATTTTATTTTGAAGTGGCGCGGCCAGAGAGTACTGCTCTGCGGCCGGACCACATAAATTGTTCAATTAAAAGGTATCTGTTGAGGTACTAAAAAAATATATATATTCCGATGAAAGTAGACTTTAGGTAGCTATTATTTCGAACTATAGCATCTGAGGTGGTCAAGCCATATTGCGAAATTGACTGGCTGCAGAGTATGCTCTCCAGCCGGACCACATTCTACGACCGATAAGTCCTTAACTAAAGGGTTTAATTGGATCAAAGTTGTCGTATGCAAGGTACTATTTAGGTAGATTTTTTCGGTATATTAATTTCTTAATAGTTCATTTTACTTTATTCAATTTTGAAGTGGCGCGGCCAGAGAGTACTGCTCTGCGGCCGGACCACATAAATTGTTCAATAAAAAGTTATCTATTGAGGTACTAAAAAAATAGATATATTCCGATGAAAGTAGACTTTAGGTAGCTATTATGTCCAACTATAGCATCTGAGTACTAAATTGTGGTCCGGCCACAGAGGATCACACATTTTTTTCTATAAATATCTAAATAAATATCTTGGGACATTATTCACACAGCGCCATCTAGCCCCAAACTAAGCATTAGCTTGTGCTATGGGTGCCAGACAACGGATAAACATTATTTATATACTTTTTTTTTTGTAAATACATACATATTATACATAGAAACACCCAGACCGATACAAACAGACATGTTCATGCACACAAATGTTTGTACCGTGCGGGGATCGAACCCGCGACCTTATCTATAGATAATATTCATGTCGATAGACTTTTAACCATAAATATAGCTGAAATCAGGCTCAACTCAAGGCGTCTGTGATCATTGTGCCTTTCAAATGAATTGGCTTTCATATCAATGTTTACAGAACACTGGCAAAGCTATTGTAGTGGCTTTCACCTGTGGTCTTTGTTATCCATAGATAAAATATACCTATTATTAGCTAACCAGTAGGATTCTAAAATAGTCTTACTAGCAATCATACTACTCCTCTACCCATTAGTGAAACTATTCAATGTTTTTTGCTCGGAATAGATAAAGACAAACACAACACTAACGACACAAACTATAAAGAAGGTTAAATAACTGTTTGTATCGGTCTGGGTGTTTCTATGTATAATATGTAAATAATGTTAATCCGTTGTCTGGCAACCATTACACAAACTAAGGGCATTATTTTGGGACAAGATGGTGCTATGTGAATAATGTCCGAAGAAAGAAAGATAAATATTGCTTGAAATATCGTAGTTGCAACCCTATTAGCGCGTCTATTTCTGTAGCAATTACTACGAGAACGCTTGAGACGCTACGCTGCTACGAGCTTACTACGACAGACTTGGCGTATTGTTTTTATATCAAAAAATGTTTAGCTGTTGTAGCCTAGTAGTATGAAATGTCGCGTCACATGCGTAAGGTCTATGGTTTGAATCTCATGTGCGTATAGTAGTGGGTAATATCGGATTTTTACAATATCGAATCGAAACTATATATTGATATCTGATATCGGATTCTGAAACTATATATTATTTGAAACTATATATTGGTGTATCGGAGTATCGGACTGTGAAACTATATATTGGTGTATCGGAGTATCGGACTGTATTTGGTTACACTAAACCTATAAAACGATGTGTTCTGAAACTAGATACTGTATCATGACACGATATTTTCATTGTGATTTATTTCTTAAAACTGACTCGATTAGTTACTTTAGGTGTATTAAGGATGCTTTAATAGTATTTACTTAGTTATTTGTGTTTCAGTAAGTACTGCATTAATAAAGATCGTATTTAGAACTTCTAAATACAATGTTTATTAATGCAGAACTCATTAGTAGTAACTAAAAGCATGAAATACATAAACTTAATAATACCAACCATCGAATCTATTAATAGAATAACAAAAGTTAGAAATGGATCACCAATGCTATGAGTTCAAGGACGAAGGTCCGTGAGAGTTACGTAAAATTGCAAATCGAAAATACATCTTATTGCTGACAAAATAAGGTCTAATAAAAATGTGTCAAAATACACAAGAAAGTATTGAAACAACCTTATTCTTATACAAATAAGGTTTAGAATTGTACGAAAACACGACTAATGCTATCTCACTCACTCACAAATCCTTTCTTTAGCTCGTATCGCAACGCGATACGGTTTAATATCCTTTATCGATAGGTCTTGGATATCGAGCTAGATATCAAATCGAGACGCATCGCATCGATCCAGCAATATCGTGTATCACCAAATATATAGTTTGGATACGCAGCGATATCGGATTTTACGATATTGGCCTGATATACGATTTAATATCTATATACGATTTGTATCGGCCATTCCTATGTGCGTATTTACCGCTAGCTTGGTGATGACGACAAAATAACTGGACTTGGCAAATCTTGGATCCCGGTAGAAGCGTACTTTGTTTATATTGGGAATTTGGGACAAAGGTTTTAAGAAAAAGGTGATATTTAAAACGTGCTCTTTATAAAGCTTTGTGTAATTTTTTGTATCTTCTCTAGTGCCGTAGCTTCATGCTACGAGTAACTACATTGTGCTACGACGTTACGAGCTCGACTACGAGGATACAATTATTTTAGAAAGATGTTTTACATTATCCTGAATTGAATTATACTTATTGAATCTTTCTAACAAAATAAGACTTGATATTTCTTTCGGTGTGTTATTTTGCTATCATTTAATCATACATGTTATTTTTTATGTATTCTAATGTTCTTGTTTATTGTTACAGACAATCGTGACGCAAAGAAGAGTTAAGAGTTTGGTGAGTATTTCAGTAAATAATTTCTACACGACGAAGGTAAAACTCATAGATTAACAATATAGGAAGTTTTAGGGATGGCGATCTGAGATCGATTAATCGAAGAATCGATTTTTTGAGCCAAAAAGATCGATTTTTTAAATCGATATGTAGTACTGAATCGATTCAGTGAATCGATATTTCAGCCTTGAAAATCGACATTCGATTTTATTTTAGGTTTTGGTATAAACCAAAAAAGTATTTACAATTAATTTAATGTAAGTACGCGTATTATAAGAGTGCTGCCGGCTGCCGGTTATATTCGAAAACTCGCGAAATGGCTGAATCTCAGAACAAGAACTTCTTCTTCTGAGGGCTGAATGTTTCTATGGAATGTTTGGATTCCTGCGCCTTTCTTTTGTAATCTTTGACCTTTGTATGTATCTGTGAGTGTGACTGACATTTCTTGTTGCGTCATCATTAGAGGTCGGATATTCGGATGCATAATTATTTACCTAAAGTTCATTTTTGCTACAATTTATAAAAGCGCCTTCTTAAAAAATATTTTTTCCTTATTAATCCCGCGATTCCGGGAAATTAGTACATGCGAATCTAGTCGATATCACGGTGGGAATTGACGTCTTTAGCATGTGGCATTTTTTTAACCGAATTCAAGAAGGATTTCTCCGTCATTTGTGAATTCGCATGATAAAAATCTTATGAAAATTGAAGAAAAAATATGAGGCCATCTTTATTTCTGTTATAAAAAATTTAATTTGTCAAATCCAAAACCCCCAAATTTTTTTGATACAAAAGTGCACTCCATATTAGCACCTTAAAATAAGTAAATATAGCTACACCCGATTTGATTCAATAATAAAAAACTAAATTTGACGATCAAGTTGATTTTATCGATACAAAAGTGCTTTCCATGTTAAGACAATACCTCAATTTGAGGTAAATATGCATCCGAATATCCGATCTTTATTTATAATACAATATAATTCAACTTGAAAAAAAGATCGATTTTTCAGAAATCGATCTTTTTGGCCTCGATTTTTTGTGGATCGATTCATTGGGTCACGATTCGAATCGATTCAAAAAATCGATTTTTTTCGGAAAGAATCGCCATCCCTAGGAAGTTTTACATTGCTTAACTAAAGTTTTTATGTGACAATTAGGTTTTAAGTTGTCCAGGATAACCTTATTTGAGTAGCTGAATTGATGAATGAATCTTTGTTCTCTGTCTATCTTATTCTATGTATGCTACGCCTTTTTAGTTATTTAGATGCAAAAAAAATGATTGTGTCTGTGCAACTAATCTGAACAGAATATATCTATATAATATTATAATGACTCAAAAATCAATGCAATATAGCGATCGAATTACTTCGCCATTATTGACATGTGTCTGCGTTGCTTCCTGCCCTTTGCGCCGGCTCGCCGGGACACGGGCATTGCATATTCAATGCTTTCCCGTCTTCCTCGCATAATAATTGCATTTTGTATGGATATCATCTATACTTATATCCCCGAAAATTTGATTGTTTGTTTGTATTGAATAGGCTCCGAAACTACTGAACCAATTGGGATAATTCTTTCATTGTTGGAAAGCTACACTTTTGATCTCGGGAATGTGGGGGGAAGAGGGGAATATTACGCGCGGGTGAAAGCGCGGGCGGAAGGCTAGTTTTTAATATTCTACCAGTTCACTTTAAATTTAAGATCAACGAAGTCTTTCGTGTGGTACCAGATTGGGCGATGGTTTCTGGTGTGATGTCCGTCGTTGGATAGGCTTCAGTGGCCACTTACCATCAGGTAAGTGTGCCTGTCTGCCAACTAAATAAATAATAAAAAAATACTGTATTTTATTACTTTTCGAATTTTACGGTAACAGAAATAAGAACCGTATTCTATCCGATATCTTTAAAAGTCATAATTTTATTTATTTCTAAAATTATTTTGTTTAAAAAAACTAATAAAGTACGACGGTAAAATAGTTTCGGGCTTAGATCACCAAACCAATTTTGTTACGGAAATTAAGCCGGTAACTAGACGCAAACTGAGTCTTACTCGTAAAGATAAATAAATAGAAAGGACCATTTATTTTAGATGACGTTAACAGATCTTGGTTTTCGTTTTTCTTCCCTCCCATTTTTCGCAAACTCGTCTAAAATTTTCAGCCGAAACATTTTACCCCATTCGTTATAAAAGTTTGTATTACCTGTTATACACCCGGCCGTTTCATGGCTTCACCTCCACCCTATTTTTACTTCAACAATTCCGCTTTATGAAGCCCACTTTAGGTGCTTGTAAAGTAACGAGGCCGGTTTTTCCACCGTTTCCACCAAGCTTTGCCCAGAGTAAGGGGTAAAGTGGTGGATCATTGTTGTTATGAATATTTTATCCCGCGCTGCCCGGCGTGCGAGCGAGATGGGCGATGGACGACGGCTGTTGCTGCCTCTGTCGGTCTGAAGTGGACTAAGAATAGCGCTGTCTGTTTGCGAGATGTAATTAATGGGATTGGCTTGTCAGCTTGTCTCTGGAGATGTTAGCTGTTAAGTTGTTCATTGTTTGCTTAGTTTATGTTGTTTCGATGTGTTGCCATGTGGAATTGGTTCACTCTTATTTGACTCGATCTCCACTGTTTTTCTATTTGAAACTAGAGGATAGGATTAGACTGTACATTTAAGCTTATTTTTTAATATTTTAGTCGGTTATAGAATTTGTATAAGTCCAGCTTCTGACTTAAAGGAAATTTTTAAATCAGGCTAAGTTGACTTGTAAAAGGATTTTTATTTCTTAGAATTATAGATATTTAGTACCTATTTACTTATTTAACTTACTGAACTTGATGTTTGTAGGCGCGCGAATACCACTATTTCGAGTGTCGTGGTGTGGTGGTGGTCGACGTCGATGTGTATATTGAGTGGCGACAAATTTCGTCTCGAGATCATTCGTAATCGATCGCACACACAATTGCTGTTGTGTTAGGACGTCAAAGTCCTTGCCGGTGGCGCCCCCTGGTGTAATGGCGATGCATGATTGATCGTATTGACAGTGGCTCGATTCATTTGCCCCCACGACCTCGCCTCTAAATATTCATGGATACGTTTGCATGGCGAAATTAAAATGTCGTCTGCATGTAACGTCGACTTGTATTTGGAATCGAATGTGATTTTATGTTTACTATTAGGATTTGTACAGATAACGTCGTGGAACTTGATAAAATGAAGACAAGTTGGCTACATCTGGCAAAAACCGACTTCAAAAAAAAAGAAACAAAAAAAAAACTACCTAAAAAACTGAAAAGCAAAAAATAATTTTAATAAGACATTCATCAAATGCGCTTATTGTCTAGGTACCTACTAATCTGTTTGAAGTCGGTGCCAAGCCAAATAGTAGGTACCCAGATTACGTACCTACGTCCGCGGATTAATAAGTAACCCTTTATAATACATAATATTATTATATATCATTTTTTATTACCTTTGGCTTGGCACCGACTTCAAACAGATTAGTAGGTACCTAGACAATAAGCGCATTTGATGAATGTCTTATTAAAATTATTTTTTGCTTTTCAGTTTTTTAGGTAGTTTTTTTTTTGTTTCTTTTTTTTTGAAGTCGGTTTAATTTTTTTTTTAAAAAGTTTGTTTATTTTTCTATTTTTAGTGTGAATAACACGTAGGTAGTGAGTAAAACTCTTTCATAATAATGATAGCGAAAATACGAGTAGAATTGTATTATTTGATAATAATATTAGGTATTCATTAAGTGTTCAGCACCATGGGTAGGAGGAGAATGCGTTTATGCACCATAACCGCAGGCTAGCTAGACCCGCGGCCGTGTGTGGGACTCGAGACCGAAGCGTCCGCTACCCACTACACTCCCCCGGTTTCTCCTTCACACCCGATTAGGACGAGCCGGTGCTAACCTTATTGGCTAGTGACCAGCCCATCCCCGGGTAATCATCAGCTTAGCTGCAAAAGTACATGAAATACAACTAACGTTCCACATATTCCTACAACACTGAAAGAATTATCCCCTAACTCCTAACCGTTAAGGAGTTGTACTTTCCATCATCACCTTAGCTGCAAAAGTACATGAAATACAACTAACGGTCCACATATTCCTACAATACTGAAAAAATTATCCCCTAACTCCTAACCGTTAAGGAGTTGTACCTTCCATCATCAGCTCATCAACATAAAATGATGTCTATCGGACGCAAAAACTTGAATGGCTTCAGAAAAAACAAGTAACGCGTAGGCGCAGCCTATAAAATTTGAGGTTTTCCCTTGATTTTTCCGGGATCCCATCATCAGATCCTGACATGGTTACAATGGGACCACCTCGGAACTATGCACTTTCAAATAAAAAAAGAATTATTTAAATCGGTCCACAATTGACGGAGAAATCGACGGACATACATAAAAAAAAAAAAAAAAAAAAAAAAAAAAAAAAAAAAAAATACATACAGTCGAACATATAACCTCCTCCTTTTTTGAAGTCGGTTAAAAAGGATTGAGAACACTTGCAATGGGGTTCAAACATCAAGAAAATTTTAGAGCTTAAAAAGATAATGATTTTCCTTTTTACTTTGTTAATGGGTTACATTCAAGGTTACGACACGAGAACTAAATAGTTACTGTTACGAGTGGCGCGTTGTACAGTTGTGTGCAAAAGTAACCTTACATTTGACATCGTGCATTGACATTCGTCGACAATCATGCTGATGCTTTTTTTACACGTCTATAGTAAATGTCGTGGTTTAAGTACAGGGTAAAAATGCTTGTTTTAAATTCATCTCTTTTCACAATTTAAAATTAAAACCTTATTCCCCTGCACCACCCCGGTCATCAAATGCAAATTGTCTCGTATACATATCGCCACCCTAATAACACCTCTTCGAAATAATTGGGTTTTGATGTAATTATAAATTGCATACGATTAACTACAATCTCAGAGGGTCCGGTTATAAATGCGTCATCAGAGAGCCTTGTTTGCGCATATTTGCCGGACATTAAGTATTCATCCCTCGGCGTCTAAGGCTGCCTGTCCACTGAAGCGGAGCGAGGCAGCGGAGCGGAGAAACGGAGAAATATTAACTAATGCGATTGCAACTCTCTGTCTGAGCGGAGAATTTGTGTAATCTTATTGGTTAATACACATACATTTGTATTTCACTGTTTCTCCGCTCCGCTGCCTCGCTCCGCTTCGGTGGACAGGCAGCCTTAAGCCTGGTTGCTTGGCTCAAACGACACTGGTGGTTGTCGATGGAAATAACTTGTTTTCGTTGAACTTTGCTTTGTTAATTAAAGTCTAGGGTTTGTCTGCGACTTGAGGGTTGATTAGGGAGGGCTATTATTGATTAAGGAGAGCTATTTCTGTGAAGTCAGAAACAAGTAACTACTTAGTACCGAAATAGAAATCTACTTCATTAGAGGAATGGCCTGAAAGATTGATTACACGCAAAATAAATAATACACCCATGCAGCCTATTATCATAAATGCAAAAGTAATTATATGTGCTTGTTTACGCTTTCACGTTTCAACAACTGTCAATATAAAAGAGAGAAATAGTACATAACAAAATCGCGAAGTTCAACTAAGAAGGAATGAATATAAAATAAATTCCTTGTACGTAACAGTACTTTCGTATACAGAAATATAATTCTTTGTGCAAAACTGATTTCGAACAAAGATAATTTATTCCTCATTCGTAACTGGTTACGAAACTACGGTTATTTAGACGGCCGAAGGGAAATGTAAGACGCTGACGGGAGGGTCTTTAAGGAATCATTGAACTTACGCGATCTCCACAAAAACTTGTCAGTCGGAAGCAGGATTTCCGGCGTCACGCAACCAACCGCCATATCTCGACATAAAGTATATGAGCACCCCTAATCCACACGTGAGTGACTCGTGACATGAATATTCAACAGGTCGTAAGAGATATCTGTTTGTGAGCAAACATTCGATGTAATATCGCCTGCACGTGACGGTTATTCTCAGAATAATGCAAGAATAAATAGTCTCAGGTTGAACTGTTGAAGCGAACACGATCGCTGAATACGTTCGTAAGTTCCGATACGAATGAATGAGTAACGTTTAAGCTGGAATAACATCTGCCTTTCAATGGTATTCACGTCTCGAATCACGCAGCGATTCGTGTCGTTTGTTTCAAGTTCATGGAAACGCATCGTGAATATTCACGAGCCGTTTGTGATCCGACTGTCTTGTGCTCTAGGAGGATAGACTGGAGGTTATAATTGAAATACACTTGTAGTAAGCAAGACGTACACGTTAAGATAAATATCTGATAGGACAGCCAAATAGACTAACATCAATGTTGAAAATAAGAAGTAGTAATTGAGTGACACCCGTTTTATGTATTTAATAACTTCGGGAAATTGTAGTTCTACACTAAACACGTGTTTAATTTATTAAGATATTAATTAATTTACCATATAATTATGAAGAAAACCTTTGTAATAAATGAATAGTTTTTTAATTAATTAATTAATTCCTGGTAATTCACAGATTTTTAAGAGACAATAGAAGATTTCTGGTGTCATAGGACATTACTTAGGCTTCTTTTATTTCAGAAAATAATTTATTATTCCCGTGTGTTCTTCTAAATACCATTCATACTGAAAGAGAATAGTAAAGTGACATTAATTGGAAAACTTGTCTCTCAATGTCATGTTAGGTGTCAAATAACATCGTTCTGGTTATGAAGTCCTGACGGCAGGTATACATTCGCGTGAATCGTGACTCCCTCGGGAACTAGGTGGGTGGGAGCTGTTAGTCTTTATAGTTTCTCTCGTTGATCTAATCTTGCGGTTTATTAGGTCGCGGGTTTGATTTCCGCACGGTACAAACATTTGTGTAAGTAAACATGTCTGTTTGAATCGGTCTGGATGTTTCTATGTATAATATGTATGTATTTACAAAAAAAAGTAAATAAGTAAATTTTATCCGTTGTCTGGCACCAACTAATACCATAGCACAGTGTGAACAGCGCTGTGTAAATAATGTCCAGAGATATTTATTTATATTTCTCTCACCTTATATAAGGCGACAAATAAAGAAAAGATTTCACGAATCATATATTATTTACGACAAATTTTTCACTGTTTTGAACCACCACGTTTCAAAGTGCGTTGATCGACAGCGCATTGATCATAATTTATCAGATTTACCTATCAAAAGTTCCGCCGCTCCATCCATCTTGTGTTTCCTTTGCGCCGAATTTTTCCCTACAGAGTGTTTTCATTTGATGTAGCACTTGGAACTCCCTTCGGAGCCGTGTTTATTTTATGAGGGGAGTATTGTGCCTAAAATATCAGAAGCATGCGTTGACATGTTTACATTGAGCGCACTGTGCTAGATATGATTATTATTGGACTGGACGGGAGTACCTGCGCTGAATCAATATTGTATGGTTTGTGACGTAAATTTCACCTTTTTTTATGACAATTTTTTACCGTCGTTAATTTCTTTTATTATATTTTGTGACTAAATACAAATATTTTCCCATTAACTGTACAAGATTTGGAATCACAATTAGTCTTTACTTATTTTTTAAACCGCTTGTCGGTGGTAAAATAAAAACCAAAAAGTTTAGACCAGCTTCCATAATGTCAAAATCAGCTGACCAATGAATATCTCAGACACCCCTCCTTACTCCCCGCCGCCACAGCAACAGAATGTAACATACATTCTCAATAAAACACCCTTTCGCTTACATGCAGCTAGCCACAAAAGCGGTTTGTTAGTCCATTCAATCGTGGTCTCCCCCACTCCCTACACAGTGGTCTAGCGCGTCGAAGGGGTTTAAGTATCGGTTTAAATTCATATCACGTGCTATGGTCCTCTCGGTGCGCCTCGCCGCGTACCGACTGTGCTCGTCGAGTCGTAGCGATAGCGACTGTGGGTCAAACTACAATTTGAGTTACTTAGTGAACAATTATTTATTTGTGACAATTCATAAGGCTAATAGCTTATTTGAAGTTTCGGTAAAACGCGCACCCATCTGTTTTATTTAACCAGAACTAATTAATATTTTTAATAGTTCATCGTCGTGTAAATTCCAGAACAGCGCATGACATAGTTAGATTTTTTTTAAATATTAAATTAAATTTTTCAGCTAATTCAAAATGTTTGCCAAGCGTTTCCCGTCGACATTTATTTCATTCCCAAATCATATTCCTGACTTGGCTCAAAACCTATTTGTCCAAGCTACTGTATACTGCAAATATGTAGTTACTTTTCGCTGCTGAATTTAAATGGGTACATAATATATTGTTTACGAAAACATTCACTGAACAATGTTACTTTCATAAAATGGCTGTTTATTTATCATACGAGTAATTGACAAAATTTAAAGAAGAAAACCCCGCAGCAAATCACTTAATCGGTACCTTTGGTCCACTGAGCGCCGCGGCCGACGCGTTTTGACAATCGATAAATGCGTGGGCGGACAAAACTGGAACATAGGCAGATTAGGAATTATGGACATGGCCTGACCCGGATATCTATTTTTGAATTGGGTTATGTCCATATTTCTTCTGAGTCGAGGAAAAATATTTTGCGCCAGGAATAAATCTTGTTGTTTTTATTATTTTCCTGCTGTTGTTATAAGTTCTTCGACAAACTTATGGATGTGCGACTAATACTAAGTTGGTTGTTATGTATGTTAAGACGCTGAATCCGACGTAATAGATGAGAAATTGGCTATTACACGAGAAGTTTCGGATTCCATTCCCTTCTAAATATTTTGTGCTGGAACATAAATATGTATTTGGATTGGACTAAGGCCCTTCTCCCATTACGATACGCCCGCGCGACTCTAGTCTCGGAGACTAGTCGCCGCGAAGTATCTCACATACATTTATATGGAGGTTTACCAGTATCGTAGTGTGCGAGTCTCCATATAAATGAATGTGAGATACTTCGCGGCGATTAGTCTCCGAGACAAGAGTCGCGCGGGCGTATCGTAATGGAAGAAGGGTCTAAGTTTTTCTATGTATAAGTATTTTTAGTATGTATGTGAAAGTATCTACCAGATCTTTTTTTAGTATGAATAGCAATTGCCTGTTAGCCAAAGTTTAAACGTTTCTCTATGTTTAAAGCAAAATAGGAAGTAAAAATATGCAGGGTATATTAATATTTACTGTCTCGACAGACAGTTGGCTTTCGAAGCGTACCTACGAACCGAAATTTCAAGACAACTACATATAATATGCAAATTCCTCGCTAGTTGGCGCTTCTCACAGGTATTCAGCTATCATCTCATATTCGGTTCAGACGAGGGTCTGAGGCAGGTTCTATCAGCAGGAATTAATTACTACCAACAAGAAGGGGAATTAATTATTTATTTGCTTAGGAAAAACTTGAGACTTACGAGCGTAATATAAGGATCAGAGAAACCTACAGGTCGGCTGGGACCTAATGTATTCCTAACATTTTTTTAATTCTATCTTTTATTCTAAAAACGGAGATATTGATAAATATTGGTAAGCAGTACGTAATTGCAAAGAGTTTATTGCGGGTTCTTTTCGATGGAAAACAACATTTACATTGAAGATTCATAAGTGTATCTCTAACACCTATCTGAATGAAGAATATTTGATTGTTAATATAAGGAGCGTGGCAACAATAATGAATTGCTTCACGTATTATAATGTTGTCATATTTATACTAATAATATACAGAGGGAAGATTTGATTGTTTGTTTGTTTGTATTGAATAGGCTCCGAAACTACTGAACCGATTTGAATAATTATATCACTGTTGGAAAGCTAGGTTAGCATTTTCGGAATCAAAAGTACTCTATGTCCCCGAGTGACATAGGGTACTTTCGATCCCGGAAATGTCCCTCCACACAAGGGGGGATATTTGAAAAGAAATTAAGCGCGGGTGTAACCGCGGGCGGAAGGCTAGTATTTCATAAATTTTAAGCGAGATTTGAACCCATAACTATAATTAAATATGAGCACCACTAATTTAAGTGTTCCAAGCATTTAAATAATTTACATATGTCATTAATTCAATTAAAAGACGTCTGTTTTGATAATAGGTGTATTATAGTGGATCAAGTAACTTAACCCGAGGGCGGCATAGTAAATAATGAACCCTTTGAACCCCGCCCGGGGCTAAGGTCCGGCCGGTAATCGAATTGAACTACTTTACTCGGATTACGCATTTGTGGATAGATTATAAACGATGACACGCGGTTTGGACCCTAGACCCGAGACTTATTTGTAACGTTAGGAAGATGAGAGGGAGCTTAGATGATACATTTGTGGAGGGCCCTTTGGGAAGAAGAACGGGAGACCGGTTATTGTGAGGAATGATTAAAAAAACGAAATGTTTTTAATTTAATACAAAGATATTTTAACCAACATTTGTTTGTCCGCAGCAATTATATGTAAATTCTGTTCCGATCTTAAGGTTATATAAATTGACGTGAAGACAAAAAGATATGATACATCACGCAAGAGAAAATTATGACTTTAATTTTAATGACTTGTTAAAAGTCGTCGTGTAAAAGAATGAGATCGCAAAAGACTAACTACAGTATTTAAAAAAAAATTATCTTCTCATAGGTCAAATTGTTTGGGAGTCAACAACCGCAACTTTGAGTTTTGACTAACATGAAAAGAATGGAATACATGCATTCCGAACTGCTGCGGTGAATCTATCACACATGTTTTGATAAACGATAGAGAATCAAATCACCATTTGTATGAAATATTCCGAATACATTTAAATACTGACAGAGTAATATTACGCTATAAATAATTCAGCAAATCTCCCCAATAAAGTTCCAACGGCACGTTCGCATGTAAAAATTAAATGGGAGTCTATAAATCAGAGTTGGGCAGAGTCCACGAGTTTCATACGCCATGAGATTTATATCCCGTTGCGCGGTGGCGCCGGGCGTAGGGCACTTCGCCGGGGAGCGGGGGGGCTTTCCTTTTTTGTAGAGAAGAATGCATTGAAGCACGTGCATTGAAGAATGCATTGTGGACGTGTGTGGGACTCTGGGCTCAAGACGTTAGTCCAATACCCACTAAACTGCCCCGGTCTTTTATTCACCTTAAACGGACGAGCCTGCAAATGCCTCATGTGATGGTTTTACTGATAATATAATCATATTATCAGTAAAAAAATGTTCCTGTGTAAGGCAATCGCCATACACAGGAACCTTTCACGAAAATTTATATTAAGAACTCTTTATATCACTATGATTGCCAAATGCTCTCCAAACCTTAAAATCCGGTTCGTTAATTTTTACAAGGAGCGTTTTTATTCCCTCTTCATTTCTTCTTTTACGATTAGAATAAAATATTAGGTGGTAATCTATAGTAACCACTTTTAGTAATTTTGGCCAATTCGTACTTATTACTTGGTGTACTTAAACCACTATTACTAAGTTTCTAGTGCGCATTATACAGCTAGACACCAAATAAATGCAGCTGTAATAACAATATCGATAAAGATGTCCATTTTTAGGGTTCCGTAGCCAAATGGCAAAAAACGGAACCCTTATGGATTCGTCATGTCTGTCTGTCTGTCTGTCTGTCTGTCTGTCTGTCTGTCTGTCTGTCTGTCTGTCTGTCTGTCCGTCCGTATGTCACAGCCACTTTTTACCGAAACTATAAGAGCTATACTGTTGAAAATTAGTAAATAGATGTATTCTGTGAACCGCATTAAGATTTTCATACAAAAATAGAAAAATAATAATAAATTTTAGGGGCTCTCCATACTTAGAACTGAAACTCAAAAAAATTTTTTTCATCCAATCCTTACGTGTGGGGTATCTATGGATAGGTCTTTTAAAATGATAATGAGGTTTCTTATATCATTTTTTTCTAAACTGAATAGTTTGCGCGAGAGACACTTCCAAAGTGGTAAAAAGTTGGTCCCCCCCCCCCTGTAACTTCTAAAATAAGAGAACGATAAATCTAAAAAAAATATATGATGTACATTATTATGCAAACTTCCATTGAAAATTGGTTTGAACGAGATCAAGTAATTAGTTTATAAATTTTTGGGGCTTCCCATACTTAGAACTGAAACTCAAAAAATTTTTTTTCTTCAAACCCTTACGTGTGGGGTATCTATAGATAGGTCTTTAAAAATGATAATAAGGTTCTTATATCATTTTTTTCTAAACGGAATAGTTTGCGCGAGAGACACTTCCAAAGTGGTAAAATGTTGGTCACCCCCCCTCTAACTTCTAAAATAAGAGAACGATAAAACTAAAAAATATATATGATGTACATTACCATGCAAACTTCCATTGAAAATTGGTTTGAACGAGATCAAGTAATTAGTTTTTTTTTTAAACGTCATAAATCGTAAACCGCAATTTTCCTCTCATTCAATCAACTCAAATATAAAAACGTCGATCAAACTTACAAAGAACTACAAGAACTTTTATATTATGATGATACTTGCTGCTACGGAACCCTTCATGGGCGAGTCCGACTCGCACTTGGCCGGTTTTGTTCGTATAATCAATTATGATGTAGTTTTAAGATATGTGGCTTGATTATCCGTTTAATATTTATCATAATGGGACATCGTCTCATATCGCACAATATATCTAATAAGATAACGACTACTAAACTCGTATGTTTCCCCTCGTCCACCAATTTTGAACTTGTCTAACTATAACATCAATAAAATATACGTCACTATACAACAACTCTTATTGATAGAAAAATAAGGCTCTATTCTGAAGTTCACTTGGTGGTTACTTTAATATGGGCACAGTGTAGACAACAATGGAAGACTTTAAAAAACCAACCACTCCTCTACAATTAAATTTTATTTTCATACAAAGTTCAAACTATAGTGTTTAACGTTTTTTTATTTAGTGATAATATCTGTTCGTCTAATGCTATTGATACTTATAATAAACCAACTTAATAGTGTAACTTTGTAAAACTCAAGGACAGTTGAACATAAATTCCCTTAGTACTTATCAAGCACAAAATCTAAACGATCGATGAATCTAATAATTATTTAAATAATAAGATAAAATATCTAATCATATTTTATTTTACTTGTCTAAATACATTTTGTCCTTGGCATTGTGGGTTTACTCAAACGTCAACACGAGGAAGTTATTTCCACGTATTTCTCCGCTGAATAGATGTTTTTTTCATCTGTTTGTCACAAACGGCCTGTTTATACAGTAGCGGCTCATTCGAAATAAATGTGGGATTTTATTGCGTAGAACGTATACGGGCTCTTATAAATAAATGCAATAAATATTGGATAACATCACATTCATTAATCTCACCCCAAAGTAAGTAAGTAAGTAGATATCTATAACTCCTTTAGTCATATTTGTTCGTAATGAACAAGTCAAAAAATATATTATATACTACAATGCTGCGTTGACTTATTAGAAGTAGGTACTTTTAATAAGTCTGGTACATGGTACTAACGCACGCAGTATTTAGCGTTTCATAGACCTAAGTTCATAGAAATACATTTGTAGGACTCGTTTTTACGTTGGTTAGCTTCTAGTTTCGACCCCAAAAAATATATATGAGCGTATTCAGATACGAATCTTATTGAATTCACAAGCGTGCTGTACGATCTCGTTAAAAAATAAAATGGGCATAAAATATGCTTCACGCGCAATATGTGATTATTTTCTATCTCGAAGACTTCGTCGTTTCATCTTGTTCAACGATTTCAAAGGCAGATAGCTCAGATTTTCCCTACGTATTTATAGTCAAGCACAAAGGTGAAATAACAAGGCCCTATCAGGAATCTACATTCATTACAGGCACGGGCCTCGCAGGGCAATATAATAGGTAATTTGCCCGCCCACGGGAGATTCTTCCCCAAATCGTACATAATGCGCCGATGGCCAAGAACTCGGGATGAAATATTATGATTACATTCGTAAATTGTTGTTTTTTTTTTACTTCATTGTGTAAACATTTTACAAAGTGTTGGAATTTTCCGTCAACGTAGAAAAATACTTATCATTCCAAGAAAGAAGATTAAGTCATTTGTTCGTTATATTTTATTTTGATGATTAGAAGTTATTGTGAAAGCCAATTTAGATATAATAAGATTAAGGATTTCCGTTTTTTCTGTTTCCGCATCTCGAGGAGCTCGGTAAGGCGAAACGCAATAGCTTAGCTACTACTTTTGCATCGGTGTTTTGTGAAAGTGTGGTATTTACCCGGTAAAGCTGCCATTACGACTGATAAGCAAGAACTGTATACAGCATGGCTCTACCACACATAAATAATTGTTGAGACAGAAACCATTGAGAACCCAAAACCTCAGTCACAGCTAGTTCAATATACGTATGTGTTCGCAGTGTCTACTCACATTATGTATGCACAGCGCCGAGCAATTCGGGCAATTGAATTAGCGCTGTCAGTCCGCCGCGCACTCTGGCGGGCAATCCGCAAATTGACCGACAGTGGACACGGCTCTGCTAACTTTAATGTGCATTGCCACTGCTCTACATACAAAGCTTTACATAAGAGGAGTGAATGTTTTATCAGAGACTAGGACAATTTAAATAAATTTAATAAATAATGTCCTCCTAGCCGATTCGGCTATGGCGGCCAATCTTTTACGATCAGCCAACTACGCAGGATATATTATAGTGCACAAGTGAGTGCGCAAGCACAGGTGCACTCCCTATTCCCTCACTCTCATAGCACGGTGGGACAGCAGTCTGACACGACCGAAGAGAGATCAGGCGCAGGACCAACGGCTTAACGTGCCTTCCGAAGCACGGAATCATCATTCTTTTCAGACATTCAGGTGATTCGAGCCTGCAATGTCCTAACCAAACTGGAAACATTCACACAAAGTGATGCTCCCCGCGGGATTCGAACCCACGAATGACATCCGCGAATTTTTGACGTTTTGGACGTCGTTTGCGAGACGCCGCCGTCGTCCCAATCGTCGGTTTCGTTATTATCGTCGTCCGATGAAGAAGAGTAATAAGCGTCGTTATAGGAGTTCGTTTGGTCCTCCTTTGATATCTACTATTCAACCGGCTTCTAGAATTTTAAAGTATTGTTTTAATGGTGTTCAGAACAAACAGTTTATTTGGTCTTTTGGTGATAACCATTATGATAATTCTTTTAAGAATATGAATTTGTTTATTTTGGATGGTTTGGGTAATAAAAATATGAATGCTTATTTTTCATTTCAATATGGTATGATGATTTGTAATAAAGTTGTATTTTCATTTGAAAATTTTGAGGTTAATCGTTATTTTGATACTGGTAAATTACCGAAGGTTAACGATGAATATGATGATTTAAAAATAGATCCTTTATTTTCTCAAGATTCGTTTGAAATTTTGTTTTATTTAACGGGTAATAAGGGTTCTTTTGGTACTCCTAACATCAATGGTAATTATGAAAATTGTCGTCGAATTTCTATTAAAAATGGAATAAAATTACGTTGGACTTATTATCCTCGTTGTAAGAAACGTATTGAGACATCCAATATTAATTCTAAGACTAAAATTGATGATTTGGTAATAGCAATGGGTAGTCCAGATATCGTTAATAATACTCATGCAGGTGCAGCTATGATAGGTTTTAATACGACTGGTTTACCAATAAAGTCTAATGCTAATTATTATTATCAATATGTTATTACATGTAATGTTAGATATAAGGCTTATTTTACTTCTCTTAATTGTGACAATACTAGATATTAATAAATAGTTTTTTAATAAAATCTCATTTTATTTATTAATTCTTTGGCGAGGCCGTAGGCCGAGCTGCGCGAGGCCGAAGGCCGAGGCCTGGCTGAACGTAATTTTTTCCCTGAGTACTACTATGATAACAACAAAAGAAAATAGATTAGGTTAAGTTAGCATGATATACCTATACATACGCACGAGCCGAGCGAGCGTAGCGAGCGTGCCGCGGTAGCGGCCGGCGAAGTGCCAGAAGTCAAATTTTTTTTATATCGCTATCTATTTATAGGTTATGGCTGCCTCACACGACGGTGACGTCATTCGCGGATGTCTAGAACACCCTACATCCGCGTCCGCTGAGAACGCAGCAGGGGGTCCTGGCGCAGATGGTGTTGATGTGTGTGGGCCTTTTGATGTAGTTCAGTCTGCGCCTGTTAGTCGTAAGCGTAAGACGTCTGTACGTCCTAGTACTAATTTTTTTATTACGTTTGACGTATTGAATTTGGATGAAATAAATTTAATAAAATGGTATTAAATATACCAGTGAAGGGCAAATAGCTGACAGACAAGTTTGTGATAAATTATCTTTTCGATCTAAATCAATTTGTAGTTAAAGGAAACCAGCATTAGTGTGGCAGATAAATCTTAATTCTTTTTGACAGCGGTGAAAGTAACAAACAACAATAACAGTAACAAATCCCAAACAATAAACTAATTTAAAAAAAGGGATTGTGCCCACAAACCCCACCATAGGCAACCAGATGTACCATAACCGTATAAATAAATAATATCTCTGCGTTTCCAATCACAAAATCTGTAACAATCTTAGAGCTTACGTTTTCCGCTGTATTCCAGAAGTTCCACGACCCCTAATACAATTTCCTCTCGGCAACGCAAGTACAATAATAATAAACATCCGGACTTAACCTCACTTCCTATCTAACCAGAAGCGTTTACCCACAACCCTTATTACTATCAGCATAAGGTTGAGAGTCCATTAGGATGGTGTGCAAGAAGGCTGGTGTATAAAACAAAACTGTAATTGGAGTTTTCACGCATGAGTGAAGCGGGGCCATGTGCGCGGAGGGGGGACACACGGGCTGAAAGTTTGGGCAACTTTTACCACGAATATTGTTACCGTCGAGCTGGGAAAATCCCTTGAAAGTTTACGCATTAGGGTATAGAGTCCTTTCGTAACTATGGTTGTAACTTGAGAATGTTTAAAAAAAATGTGTGTGTAATATTTTAGATCTATTTTTGTTAGAATTCCCTGTAACAAAAAACGCCGTAAATGAGCAAGTGGGCCAACTCATGGTAAGTGATAACCGCTACATGCATCGTACCTACGTTTATTGTCTTACGTACCTAACAATTCCTTTAAAAAAAACATTTTGTGGCAAAACAAGCTTTACTTGCGTACACAAAATGCAATCTACAAAGAAGATAAGCATACAACATTGATTGTATTTTCTTACTACTACTCTAAATAGAAAGTAGTATACTCTGGAACGTTTGGTTATTTTAAATCCTTTAGCTATCAGTATTATTTCCACCCTAAAATTCGGTCGCTCTAATTTCGAAGTTTGGACATTAAATAGACATTGAAGTAGACTGATGGTTTTACGAGCACGACTCAATGTATCGTCCATTTAAAGTTTACGACCGGAATTAATTCAAGTTAAAAGGGTTATGTGCTGTTTGGAATTCCTTCAAACTACAGTGGTTTTACCAGAAACTGAGATGGACATTATTGATTAAGTGTCGTGAACATCGTGTGACACTCAGTTATATTATACTAGCTTTTACCTGTGGCTTCACCCTTGTGGACTTCTATTTAAAATCTACTTATTTTTAAATATGTACTTAAATTAAAAATGTGTGTCTCTTTGACGCTGTGTTGTCGCTTTAACGCATAAAACGCTGAACCGATTTTGACGATATTTAGTGCAGACTTTGATTTTAAGGAAGGACATAGATACAATACTTCTTATGCCGGCATAATGCTTAGTTGCCATAAAATAACAGAAGGGTTTTGTTGGCCATTCTTTCGTTCTTACTTTATTGCAACAAACTGACGGGATTTTTGCTATGGGGGTATTTTAGGAGCTAGAGAATGACATGACTACTTTCCATCCCGTAAAGATATAACATTCCTTCGGGATAATATCGTATAGTCAAAGCTGGCGGAAGACTAGAACTGTATACTGTAATATAAAATAATACGCTCAGTGATGCAAGTAGCGGTATGTAGGTCAGCGTGATGAAGTACTCCTATGGGACGTTGCTTGGCGAGTAACTCCTGACGGCAGTGAACCAGCGCGACACGGCTTGTATAATGAAGCTATTGTGAGTTTGAGACAACAGTCGCAAGGTTTTATGTTGGAAATTGCAGTAGGACAGTTGCTGTCTACGTTGAAACCAGTCGACTAGACCGGGGAAGCACTCGCTGCGCTTTGTTATTTAAATTTAAGTGCCGGAAGCTCTATTTTTCCTCCTAAATGTCTTCATCATTCAAGTCATAGCTACAATGATAGGTACAGGACTACAGGCCCCGGCAAACTTCTTGACTATCGGATGGGGATTGCGCATGCTCAAAACACAAATTTTGACATGCCTGCGCGCTATTGGTCAGAAGCATACCTTTGACCAATAGCGCGAGCGGGCGTCGGGAGATTCGCGCGCGCTATTGGTCATGCGCAACTGCACATGCGTGAAATTTCACCTACTCCGTCGACCGATGGTCAACAAGTTTGCCGGTGACAATACCTGCTTAATCTTCATACTTGCCAAAGCCTCCTTGGTCGAATGGTTTAAGTACCTTGCCATGAAGTCAGGGTTCTGGGTTCAATACCCGGGTCGACAAAAAAGAGCCGGTTTTTTTACCACGTCCACATTCATAAAAAAAGGCCTTATAAAACTGTCTTACCATTCCCCCATTTCGTTGTACGTAGGTCGAACGCAGAGTCACAGTGAGATATACGACCCGGGGGAAGGGACGCGGCGGATAATCGAACTCACTCCTTCATAATGCGATTGTCCGTTTTTATTCGATTCGATTCTTATTTATGCTCTTCTTGTAATGTCTTTTATTATAATTGAAGAAACTTGCTTAGGTTGTTTTTGCATATGATTTTATAATATTTGTGTTGTTTATTTAGATTCCATTCTATTTAGTTAACTAGAAAGTCAATTGTACCCTTACCTTTTTTTCTCTCTCAGGAGAATGCTTTTATGCACCATAACGTCCACTACCCACTAAACTCGACCGGTTTCCCCTTCACACCCGATTGGGACGAGCCGGTGCCAGCCTTGTGCTATTGACCAGCCAATCCCCAATTGTATCCTTACCTAGGTTTGGTTTAGTAATATGTGAAATTAAATGAAGTCAAAAGTTTGTCATGGTTGTACCTGTCACGGTTTTCAAAAGATGTTGAAAATACAAAGATATTTCTCAACCGCCAATTTCAATTATTTTGAGTCAAAAACTGTCATCTTTGTCATCCTAGTCAAGTAGAACCTAATGAACATGTTTAACTAATTTACTTTTTATTTTATAAATCTCGTACATAATTATCTTTTCGATGTGCTTTAATTAATGTTCGTCTGCGGTGCCTTTGCTGTGTAAACAGAGGCTCTGTCGGAAATTGCACCAATTTCCACTTGGCATAATCTAAAGCGATTAATCGCGGTGTCCTTCTCCGAGACAACCTGCGGTATAAATCTTACAACTTTACCAAGATCTTGATATCTTCGCATGATAAATTACTGTTATTTTCGTTATATTCTAATTCTACTTTGTAGAATAATTTTAGAACTAGACACTCTAATGTCCTTCTTACGAAGAGGAAGTTCGTAGAGTTAAATCGACTGTGCTTTGATTCACAAATGTGGAAACTCTGTCTGACACATTTCACGCATACGCTGTTGGAATAATTTAGATTAATTTTGGTATGATGTGGTTGAAAATCCGGGAAATATTTAAAAAGGTACTTGTTGTTTGATTAATAAAAAATTGTTTATTCTCTCGAGCAAAGTTTCCTTTCTACTGTTATTGTTTATTTTATGTAAAACTAGCCTTCCGCCCGCGGTTTGACCCGCGCGTAAATTGTTTTTTCAAATATCCCCCCTTCCCCCCACATTTTCAGGATCAAAAGTACCCTATGTTCACCGGGGATAGTGTAGCTTTCCAACAGTGAAAGAATTATTCAAATCGGTTCAGTAGTTTCAAAATTGATATTCTCGCGGGAATGAGACGTTCTCCGTAGGAATTTTATAGCCTATGTCCTATTCCGGGTTATAAACTACTTATACGTGTGCCAAATTTCATCTAAATCCGTTCAGCCGCTTAGGCGTGATTGAGGAACAAGCATCCAAACATCCAGACTTTCGCATTTATAATATTAAGTAGGATATCATTAAAAATCAAGTATCCAATTCCCTAAGGATCAGGTACCGTGCCCAAATGATATATCGCGTTTCACTTGGTCATCACATGAATTCAGCAGCAAATCTTAAAAACAAAACAACCATCGCGGCCAATTAAATAAGTGGGTTAAAACTGACTCCTGTGCGTGTCTAGTTCGTATTCCACCCGTTCCATTAATTAACTTTCTCTCAAAAAACACGTGGAAAATATTTGAAAGGCACTCACGAATAGGCTGCCATTGCCGCGCGGTGTGATAGCATCTAAAACTAGTTTACTTTCATCCAATATATTAGAGGTAAGGGTGAACTACCTTATATTTTGTATATTCTATCCAATTTGAAGCCTGCGGCTGCGTTCGTTATTTTAGCGAGTGAAGAGAGTCTTGAGATTGTTGAAAGGAACTTTATTAAGCTTTAGAGCCTCTTCGCAGACGGTTTATTACGTTAGGTGCTCTTTTATTGATGCGGTAATTTTGCGCATCTACAAGGTAGAGTCTTTATGCACTCGAACCTTGTAAGTTTATTACTATGTTGATGATTTTCATTTAATTTTTATTTGTTTGTCGTTTTAAGTTTAGGATGGAATGGGACTGGCATACTCGTACTTTTCTGAAAAAGGAATCGGGGGAGTTTCGTGGAATGTAAAACGCTTTAATGGAAAGGAGTTTTCTGGCATTGGGAATAATGAAATGGAAACAAGAGAATGGGTCAGTTTCAGGAATTTTACTTTAAATATACATTACCCATATTGGTTTTAGAAGTAAATAATGTAACAAAAGTCGCTATGACCTAGCCCAGTTATCTCAGACGTGATGGAAGGAATATTCAATCATGTAATCTCGTCAGATAAGACTCAAATTGGATCGCAAGCCTATCGCTCCGAGCTCTAGGCTCACGCATTTATGTTGGGGGATTTCAAACGAACTATCACAATATATGGAAAAATATATCTCTGCATGCAATCTCACTTCAAACTAGGTCAATCTTAGGATTGCAATTTGCAAAAAGTCGCATCTATTTATTAACTCTCCTCGATGTAACGCTAAGATTTTCTAGTGATTTGAAAACCTGTTCAGGCTAAAGTGTCGGATTTTTCGAACATAGCTTGGGTGTTTGATCACCAATATGCATTCGGTGAGCGTGTGGGTAAAACCAAGTACCCAATTTGACGATGACGATGACAATGATGAAGGCCTTTGCCCTACAGGGAGATGTTAATGGGCTTATAATTAACTAATTTGTATTCTTATTCTTCGATATGAATTTTGTGTTTTTAAGGTCACGGATCGGAGAAAACGTAATTTTTTTCCTTATCGGTAAAAGGGGTGCTTTTCCCCTTTGGCATTGTATTTTTAAAAAACTTTGAACGGTTTGTGAGTAACAATAAAAGAGAAGCTTCAATGTTTATTTTATTAGGGCTGGTTGTTTTTTTAAAAAAACATTCTGAATTTGAAGACTGAATTAATGAATACCTGTTTATTTTTTAGGAATTCGTAACTGTATAAACTACATCTAACTTTTCTGGGTTTGTTTGTGTTCTTTAAAATATTCACTAAAAGACTGTGTGCTTCGTTTTCGCACACAGTTGCAATTTTAAAAGCTTAGAGGCACGATACTATATCCTAGCGTTCAATTATTTATGTAAAAGATTGTGGCTGCTATTCGACACCTGCAACACTAAACAAATCGTGGCCTGGGTAATTGTCATGGGTCGGGCACCGGCTCGTCGCTTTTCATTTATTTATTTTAGGATGACCAAGGTTTACAAAACTTATCTATGTTTACAAAAATAGTAATTACACAAATCACTGATAGAGGAATTCCTTACAAATGGAAGTGGAAATTTTTAGGTGTAAAGTTGGAAGCCGAGTGAGTTTAGTGAGAAGCAGGACGATGGTGTCGCTAGCTTGCGGTTACGATACAAAGCAAATACAAATTCTCTCAAAAGTATTCTCCTTTGAAAAAATGAGAGTCACCGCTGCTGGTCTATATACATAGCCTCATCATGCCATCTCATGTTTTACTTCTTAAATCTGCAGAATGTTTTACCTTGCAAATTCTGCGATCATGAACATAATTCTGGCAACTTCACGAAGGTCGCTTACGCAATCTGGTTACGTACCAAATATGCCGCCAAATTGAATTGAAACCTCCAACGCAGCCATGCTCCTGTCTGCAATTATACCGCTGTTTTACAGCGCTAATGTACCTAAATGTAACGATGTTACTGTGGGGCTGTGTTTGAATGTAAATCTATGTATAGATTTACATTCAAACTCAGTTACGCATACGTTGAACTGTCGAAAGACAATTTGTGTTGATGACCACAGAGGTTATACTAAGTAGAGTCGTTTTAAAACTCCGGTTTCCATAACGGCCGAAGGGACAATACTATAGTCCATAAAGGAAACCAGTTACGTAGAAGTATAAAAAAGCCTTTTAAGAAACTGGTTTTCAATCTCCGGTTTCCATAACGGCCGAAGCGGTATTCGACGATGACAGATTTAATGTAATGATGTAGAAATCGCATATTACAGCGCTGCTTGATACAAACATACGTGTTCATGGTTCATGCACAAAAATGTTTGTAACTCTGGCGTAATTTAGCGACTTCTCAGCTTTAAAGTACATCAAATCAGTCGCCGAAATACAGAATGGAGAGGTAGATAACACATGTGTATTTCATCCGTTGAGTGTGTCATTGGGCATATTTCAAAGTACCGTCAATTCCTATGAATGTGTACAGAAATCTATACATAATGTAAACTAAAATTTTGAAATGTACGCTGAAAACATGAATGATATGTATTTTATCGAGATTGAAAAAGCTCTGACGAATGTATAAATGTTGTTCAAAATGGCTGCAAGCGGCCTTAAAACCAGATAAAATGGAATTTCCAGCTTATATTTTGATTGAAATACTAATATTTCACAGCGTAGAGTATTTTTTTACTCTACCTTTTCCAATAATATTTATCAGCCCCGGGGCTGGCACTTTTGTTATTTTTAATAGTGTGTTGTTTGTGAATGAATTGACAAGTTACGGATGTAAGTGGATACTTTAGTTAAATCTAGAACATACTGAATTGAAAACTAGTCGGAGATAAAAAATAGACTATATTATTTCCTAAGGTCTAATCTAAATTTACGCCAAAAAAGGCGTTGATTACGTTTATGTTAATTGTTACAGTACAGTCACGGGCAATAAGATGTATACCCGTGTAGTCTTATACCAATCTGATAAGGTCCATTTAAGATTGATTTATATACAAGCTCATTTAGTTGAAATATATAGTGCAAGCTCAATCTAAAATGGACCTTATCAGATTGGACTACACGTTTATACATTTTAATCATCTTATTGCCAGTGACTACTGTAACAAAACATGGTACAGCGCGTCTACAGGCGTAGAGTATATTAAAATCGGTTCGATATATCGGTTCAAGTTGTAATTGAATGACGGACGGCTGCGTGAGTGGGTTCACTGATAAACTAAATGACTCGTTCGGCTGTTCAAGCTTGTATGTTCTAACTTCTATGTAATTATACGTTTCGAAAGGTCACCAGCTGCGTCACTCGATTACAGGTAGGAATCAATAGATTAATGTTTTCAACATAGAACATACCATTTTCAAGTCTTGACTCTTAAAGCATTAAACCAAGTTTGACCGCCTCTCTGAAGCAGTGGTTAAACCGCAAATCAGATTTTTCATGAAATAGTCTTAATTTTTTCAACATGTTGCTGTTTGATTAAATCATTTAAAAATGTCTGTAAACGTAGGTAACTGCAATGTGTGCGTGCGTAAAAAGACGATTTTTTTCTAAGTAATCTCTCTAAACAGTCGTACTGTCTTACGTATTTAACTTTGTGCTTATATACCCATTCCACAAAGTGTACATAAACCTAACTTGATACCCACATAAGTAACTTAACGATATGTACATATTTAGGTGTGATGTGACATTGAATTGTCTATTGTACTCTGACATTCGAAGACGGGTGAAATGGAGCATTCTGCGGTATTAATTTGCTCTAATGGAATTCAGCTCCATCCATAATAATGGATTTAGTCTAATTGAATAAATAACACAGCGACAGATGTGTAGCTTAGGTTGCTCTAAATATTAATAAAATTAAAATAAAGCCGACCATCTAGATCAGTTTTGTATTACAAAGTATTATGGATTAAGGATATGTTTAACTGTCTCGAAAGCGCAAATCATAGCTCTGTCTCTTTCGCTAGGGGAAGTAGTTTCTTCGTAAGATATTTTTTTTTAATGGAGGCCAAAGAGAATGACACCTAATAATAAGTGATCACTTGCCTGCCCAATTAGAGAAACGAATATGGAGAAAAGTGAGATGGACATTTCGACTGACATAAAGAAACCGTCTGCAGAATGGCTCTACCACACATAATTAATGTTTGAAGAAAATTCGGTAAACTGAACATTCGGTAAAATAATTCATTGATCTAATCGCAAAGTACTCGTAAGTAGGTAGCAGTATGTTACAAGCGTGTGACCTCATTAAATCCGAGTCGCAGTCGGATAAAGGCTCAGTGTAAAGGAGCATCGCATTGTGAGCCGCGCCTGCTGCGCTCTTTGTATCTAGTACACAACTAGCGCCAGATCGGCACTGCGTGTGAAGGATTTGCAACTCTCTTGGCACAGTTGAATTAGTAACAGTGGGACAAGTCTACACTTGATTGGGATAATTGACACGCGCGAATTGGCGTCGTCCGGTGGCAGGTTGGTCGCTAATAGGATCCGGTGATATGGACTAAGACTAGCGCTCAAAGAGACCGAGGTACAATATTTTTATGGGGTCTACTAGCCTCTTGGCGTACGTGTCATTAAGCGCTTGAAGTTTGGTTAGTCAAGCGATCAATAATAATATATTTTTTTATTGACGAATAGGTGAGTATTTGACCGCAATCTCACCTGATGGAAAGCGACGATGCGGTAATAATATTTATTAGATAGATTTTAACTTAACCGTCCAAACTTAACCAAAAATACGATAATGTTTTTAATATTACAACAAAATTCTAGGTTAAATTGCTTAAATAAATCCCTTAAAATATGTTTCTTCAATATTTATGCTTAGAGATATAAATACAAATATACTGTTGCCTTTTTATACTGTGAGAGTTCGTGGAGTTCGCAATGCTCACGACACTCATTACAAGGCTCGCGGCCCTTTCATGCCACCTGCCGTGCGTCGAGAGCAGGTCTCTGCAAAGAAATACACAATCTAAATAAACTATAAGACGAGTATCCAGTCTGTTTTTAGAAGCTCCGTTGAAAAGAATAAATTTAATTAAATCTGGACGCTTTTGAACTCAACGAAACGAAAAACTTAATTACTCATGCATTCAACTGATCTCCGGTATGAATAAGTATATGTTATGAAATGGAAATAATGTAACGTAGCAATATGTATCGTAGTCTGTTTAGCGCTTAAAGCTGATGGTATAGCGATAGATGCAATACCTACATCACGCAGGAACGAGATTGAAATGAAAGTGAAATTTTAATAATTCATTAATAATCATCTTCATCGTCATCTTGATTATGGTAACTATTATATTACCAAAAGCACTTATTTGTGACCTTTAAAGTTCTTTGAATTAGCGTACAGTTAACATATCCGTAATATAATGCGTGTGCTAACTAAAAGAGTAAGATTACTTGTTTAGTTACATAAACATATACAAAATTTAAAAACATTTCATCCTTTTATATTATTACAGAATCTTATCTTCTTCCCAGTATAAACTTTTATTCTTATTCAAACTTGGTACATTGTTACTTTGAGATTCAAAACTCTATTCAAAAGCATTTCCAGGGAAATTCCGTAGCAAAGTGCACATTTCCAAACAGAAGACCGCGGTTTGCATTACGCGCTGCGATAGCCGCCATATTTTACGCCAGTCTTGCCACAGCGTAGAAAACTACACAAACGATTAAGGCTGTGTAGTTCCGCAGATGCCGCGCGTATGGTTTTTAAAAGCCACCTGAGACATACAAATCAGTGTTTTCAATTCTAAAAAAAATATATGTATCAGTTAAGGATCTGATCTAGTTAAAATCGCATTCAATTACATGTTTTTATAAACTTCACTCGATAGAAAAAAATCCCAAAGTTACCCCTTTTTTTAACGATTTTCGTACTTTATGTCTAAGCTCCTGCCAATTAACATTTGAATTTTCACTCAATTATAGCCACTAAATATTTACAGATAAATTCGCAGAGTTTGACTTGATAAAATTAATGTCTCGTTTACTATGTTTAAAAACCTACGAAATGTGCGAGCGCGGCGCCATATTTGGACGTCGCATAATACAGACCTACAAACTTATCTGTTCCGGTGGCCAAAATTGGAACTACGTGAAATACAATGCAAAAACGATATTTAATGACAGTTCTAAATAGACCGTAGCGACGCCGCCACCGGAACAGATAAGTTTGTCGGTCTATACCTCTTTTTTGTATTCCCACCCCCCCTTAAAGTATCAAAACGTTGTTGTTTTAAATCTCCCGTCAGTGGAACATTGGCCGTTTGTACTAAGTCTTTCGGACACAGCTCGGGTTTCTGATCACCAATCCGCAATCCGCATTTGGCAAACGTGGTGTTTAGGCCAGTATCCATCATTGTAGCGATGACTTGATTTCAATGATGGAGGCCTTTTGTCTTGCAGTGGGTCATGAAATAGACTGGTAACTACTTTACTTTATAATATTCCATAGTGACGTCGTTATATTTCACGAGTGTAACTGAGTGCTTGCGAGCCGACTCGCTGGCCGCGGTCGAGCACGTCTGACGTGAAGAGCTTTCGTGGTCCAACACACGCCTCGCTTCCTCCATTATTTTACATGATAATGCAGTAGTATATTATAGTATAAAAGATTGTGAAATAAGTCTTATAGAGAGAATATTGCCTTTGAATATCTGCTTAAAGCAACTCAAAAGTTTGATGGTAAAAAATGGGAAGTCGATTTTTTTATTTATAAACACACACTACTCTATCAACCAATTAAATATATTGGTCTCTCATATATATTATGTAAGTCTACTAATAGTCATCGTATCAAATATCGCCGACTTAAGCTATTGCAAAAATTTACACATTTCTACGTCTCAAATATACCAATAAAATCGGTATAGGTTGAATCATCTTTGGGAAACTTAATAGAGGCAAAAAAAAAAAAACAAATTAATATTCCAAAATAAACGTAAATAACTGTTGTCTGTTAAGTACAACGGGAAATCGTTAACAACAGCGACGCACTTGGGAACGAGGTCGGCCATTTTGGCGAGTGCGAGCGCCGAGCGGGCTCAACGACCCATTACCACTGCCGCTTTCAGTATCATGCTGGAGAGCTGGTGAGCGCTGGAGGTGAAGTCTAGTGTGTAATGCACTATTCGACTTTGATACACAACGTATTCACAGATAAAAATAGTAAAACTTAGAGACGCGTCGATGTAAATTTTCAACATAGTTTGAAATGGGGTGGAGACGTAATGTATGATATAGATGAGGTAGGCATATCATCGTAACGATGACTTGATTGCAATTACGGAGGTTTTTTCTATTCCAGGAAGACATGATATAGACTGATACATTTTTTTATTTAAATGTAAAGCTGTTTTTGCGGTTCCATCTACTATCTATCCGTATCCATCCTTGAAATTCGTACAATAAATGAACATAACCTCTAGGCATTGGTTATATTATTGTTATACGAATACAAACAATCGTATTCGGTATTCGACACTGTTAAAGATTTTACCCAAAAGCTTTCGTGTAAGTTGCCAACCAATACACCCATTAGGTTATTCAATGGAAATATGGCGGTACCAGTGGGCCCATAAATGAGCCATTACCACAGATAATATACATTAAGTGCAGTTGCACAGTTGCATAAGTAATGGCGCGCATTTAGGAAGAAGTTGCGGCGAACTGGGCCCCGGGGAAATATAACTGCACCGCTCATTGCATCGCACTACACTCTGTGGATTTACTGACATTGCCCTTGGCTAATAGAGAAACAAGCTTTTTACATCTAAATCAAAATATGAAGATTTTTTGCTTTACAAGGTATTCTTTCATCAAAAGATTTATTTATTTATTTATTTATTGCATGTCACATTGCGATATAAAGGTCTTAAATATTAGATAGGTGTACATGTGACGCCCTGCAAGGGCATTAGCAAAAGAGGGCTTTAGTTGACTTCACACTTATTAATATAAGTGTTAAGGCAACCAAAGTTCAAATAATTGTTTTAAATTAATAATATATTAATTATAATAACTACATTAAATCGAATTATCATTAAAACAATGTTCTTCGTGCCTACATAAAGAAAAATTTTTGCAATTAAATTATAATTAATCATTCAAACATTAATTATTTTTGTAATAATTGTAATAATATTTAAATAATATCCAAATAATAATTAAATAATAAAAATTAAATAATAATTTAACATAAATAATCCAAATGATCTTTGTATTATTTATGTCAAATCACCATTATCACTACATAGTATAAAACAAAGTCGCTTTCTCTGTCCCTATGTCCCTTTGTATGCTTAAATCTTTGAAACTACGCAACGTATTTTGATGCGGTTTTTTTTATTAGATAGACTGATTCAAGAGGAAGGTTTATATTTATATGTATAATACATGCATAATATAGTAGAGAAACACTGATAATTTTAGAGGTTTTTAATTAAAGGTCGTAAATAATCACATTTTTTTGCACTTACATTGCAAACGCTGGCTGAACCCTACGAGATAGATCAAAATAATGTACTACAATATTGTACACCTTAAAAAGTTTTACAAAAAAGTCCGCGATGGTATATGTCTATCTCTTAGGGATAACCCACAATAACCATTTTCCTTTACTTATTACGATAAAATAATGGCTTATTTACGAAAAAGTGGTTTTAAGCAAAACAGTATTAATCCTTATCCAATAAAGTACCATAAATAAATTGTGCATGTAATATAGATCAATATGGCCCTTTACATCATGTAATTTAAATGAATAGTTTCGAAGATATTACAGATTTAAAATGCAAGGGACATAGCGGTTGCGGCGGTACCGGCCGGGGAGCGGACGGATGAACGTTTGTTATTCTTTCACGTAAAAACTACTGAATTGATTTTAATGAAACTTTACAATAATATAGCTTATACATCAGAATAACACATAGGCTACAATTTACAAGATATTCCCGCGGGATAACGTCCTATAGATCACGCGGGCGAAGCCGCGGGCGGAAGGCTAGTTACAGATAAAATAAAACAAAAACGTGCATTGAACTACCCATTATGGACCATCAAGCTTGTCATCAAAAAATTCTTGTAACTTATAATAACACTTATTAATAAGGAATAATTTAAGTTTATTAATGAAAAGCGGGGAAGATTCTATATTTTTTATAGTGTTTGGTATGTGGTTGTAAATATTTATTGACATGTTATGAGGACTATCTGAAACTAACTTTAATTTAGAGAAGGGAACTTTAAGTTTATTCATATATCTATTATTCCTTTTAAGTTTTTTTATTGGAGAATATAAATAGGGATGTTTCCTTATAAATTTGCAAGACTCGAGGATGTATAAAGAGGTAAGTGTCAGGATTTTATGTTTGATGAAGTACGGCCTACATGATTCCATTTGTCCAATATTCGTAATGATTCTCACGCATTTCTTTTGCAGAATAAATATTTTATCCGCTTCACATGAGTTGCCCCACAGGATGATTCCGTAGGAGATTCTGGAATGGGCATAAGCGTAATAAGCAGTAAGGGCAGTCTTAAGATCAGTCACTTTTTTTAGGTGTTGGAGTGCATAAATAAAAGAAGACAATTTTTTTTCAATTTTTTGTATATGTTGTTTCCAATTCAAATGCGAGTCTAGCTCTACGCCAAGCTATATTTACTCGTATATTGTAACTCTACAATCGGCTTTGGAATGATACATGATAATATATTGAGAATAACCGCAAGAAACTAGAAGGTTACACGGTTACTTAAAATTTATACAACCTTTATAAGTCTCGAAAAATGAAGACACTGCCAATTCGAAAAGTGAGGAATACGAACAAAAAAAAGGATCGTCTGTTGAAAACCAAATAATATAATAGAGCAAATATGTAAAATACTATGGTAAAAGAAAAAAGAAATAGGTACTTTATTGTTAATCCAATCAGCAGGGCAGATAAGCCACTAAAGTTTTTCTAATCGAGTAATCGATTTTCATCCGTTCAACTTTATCAGGATTAAATACTTACTAAATTAATCAAATGATAACATTTTCAACTTAGTTTAACCTAATACCAAATCAATTAAGCCACAAAATCCCTTTAATCTCACTTAATTTAATATTCCCTTTTACTCGTACTATAACAGATTCATACGTAGTTGTAGAGAAAAGCAGAACCTTTGATCCGTCTCGGTGCCGGTTGCTTTGTGCATGGCGTTCTGATTGGCCCATCGAATTTGCTTAATCCGGCACATGTGCCTTAGGGTTCGTTGAGCTGAGAGGTGAATAAAGTCGTTTCACTTTTAGGATGTCGCTTCATTTAAATAATAATGTTCTTCAAGTACAGCTGCCAACGTTGCAATTTCTCTATGGCTTTGCGTGCTTTCCGAGCCAATGTGTTGCGTATGTGTTACGCTGCCAAATCCAACGCAAAAAAATACAAACATAAAAAAATCTGCTTGTTTTATGTCTTTTAGGCTTCGATAGACTAGCAGTTTAAGTTTCTTGTCATAGTCTTAGAGTCCGTGTACCAATGTCGTCTGGATTGAGAAAAAGTTCCAGTAGAAATAAGCCGTCTCGATCGGAAAAGTACCACCCTCTCACAGACGTCCGTTTGCGTAGTATTAGCAATTAGCTTTGTTAATACCCACACCCCTCCCTTTATATTATTGTCTCAAAAGTGGACCATCATGCTTCTACGACTCTGTACCTGTGTGTGTCAATGGGCGATGGTTATCACTTTCCATCAAGTGTTAGGGTGCCATCAGACGGACTGCACCGCAGCGACTGCGCGCAGTCGATATATTCAACTGCATGCAGTTGCTATATTCAACTGCTTACAGTCATGATATTAACTGCACGCAGTCGGCTGCAGTCGTGTGAAGTCAATATCAACTGCATGCAGTCGTTCCTTCAACTTCGCGCGGTCACTAGCCGACCGCGCGAAGTCGAAGGCACGACTGCATGCAGTTGATATTGACTTCACACGACTGCAGCCGACTGCAGACGACTGCAGCCGACTGCGTGCAGTTGATATCATGACTGTAAGCAGTTGTATATAGCAACTGCATGCAGTTGAATATATCGACTGCGCGCAGTCGCTGCGGTGCAGTCCGTCTGATGGCACCCTTACACATGCTCGCATGCTTTCCTTTTTCAAAAATAATAGTCCCATTTTAACTAGACTTCACGCGCGAATGAAACGACTACCGGTTTTGAATTCGTGTATGTTAACCACTTAGGTTGAACCCCGGATTGGGTTTGTATGTGGCACGTCGCGCCGCCGGCAACAATCAGAATTACCTCAGCAACCGATACGCTAATATCTTAGGGTGGAATCGTGGCCCTAGGCAGTTTTACCCTCCTTGGAAAAGCATAAGAGTCGCGACGTGATCGTACTTCATATATTTATTAGTTAAAGCATAACTACTAATATGCAAATATACTTATTTGTTTGGAACAAAATGAGACACATTATCACAATACTGTAAAATTTTGACTGTACTATAATATTTTTGATGTAGGTTAAATTATTTTTTTTTAATATTCGAAATTTGTGTTTCAGTCGAATGGAAAGATGAATAGCAAATTGATTTAGATGATGCTCTATTACACATACATGTATGTTTATAAAAAAAATTGACATTATGTAACGTAAGTATTAACATCCGTTGTCTGGCACCCATAGATGTATAGACGTAGAGAGAGATGTATAGACTAGTAGAGACATAGAGCTTGACGGCAATGTGTGAAAAATGTTGAAGGGATGACCAAAGTCTTTATAAGGCAACCTGCCTTATAACCCTCCGCGTAGCCCGTGTACATATGTATACACGTGTATAAGGGGATCAACTGCAGGTAATACATTTGCAACCAATACACGAACGTCGTAGCTTGGAATTATGGCCCTAAGCAATTCTGCCCTCACTACAGCGCAGGACATACTGGAAACGAAGTGAAAGGAAGATACGATTAGGTTTCCTTCCACGTTCGCTCATGCTGTACAGAATTCAATATAGCATTTAGTTATCTCTTTTCTTATTAAAATTTGAGTTAACAACATGGGTGATAGTTATCTTGAACTGAATTCTGAAATAAACGGAGATTCTAAATTTGTTTCACATTTATCCTCGGGCTTTTGTAACAACATTTAATTTTAACACACAATTATGTTGGAATTGATGTTTGAAGAAAAGAACTATATTTTTAAATTAAATCTGTTACACAATGATTCATTTGGTTAAAACCTTCACCTTTTTCGTTAACAAAAATGGGTTACACGTGATTATAAGGTATGAATACAACGGCTTTTCAAAACATACATTGTAATACTTGTTGACTCCAAACACAAATACAAAGCCATTTTTGGGCCAGAACAATACAAGCTACCAGGATCAAAAAATGTTTAAATACAGGATGAATTGTTGCCGACTCATTACCTTGGTCGGATAGGACGGGGATTATTCTACCGTTTTTAAAATGTTGTTGTAAATTGGAGCACGCACCACGGCTCGCGGCAGAACGCACCGCAACGCAATTACCAGTGCCCTGCGGCTTTTGGGCCGTTCCGAGTAATTCGGCTTAGCGAGGGCGGAATCGTGCTGCAATTTAATATTTAAGTAGCCCTTGAAAAAACTGTTGATGTGGAGTTGCTAATTTTATTTACATTAAGTATTTTAGAGGACTTGGAGCACAACACACGTGTTGTTAAGACACTCTGAATAATAGATTTTAAATATGAAACTACTTAACCATTATCTCAAAATCACAAACAGAATCCTCACTTACTTCGGTAGAAGAATGAATTTTATTAGTATATGTTCTATCTGCTCAGCAACGCAGGTTTACAAGTTTCCGACACATTCGGCTCCGCATTCGCCAAATCGTTATGAAGTGTCATATTTAGTAGACTAATTGAGTAATTTATATAACAACAGCTTATTATTTATCATAACTTTATATATTCAAGCACAATACCTATAGGTTGTTTAAAATGTTGAAGACGAGATACACGCCACACGTTGGGCGCCAATCGATCTCATGAGATGAAGTTATTATCCTTTTTTTAATATTTTTCCCCATTACACGCAAAAAAATGGTTCATCCTATATGTAACGCGACAGCACTGTGAGCGATAACGCGAAACAACGCAATTAACAGGACCCCATGGCGGTATCGGATACGTATCCCAGTAATTCGGTTTGCGTCGCTCGATGACAACCCTAGTGTGCGCGAGTGCCACTCGACGTCGGAATAAAATCAAAACGTACAGGGATCTGATCGAGATTCTACAACCGTATAGTTAAGTAGCTTTAAACCGAACTCCTGCGGCCATATTTTATGTGGGGGTGACATGTGGTGACTTGCCGCAATTTCTTTTCACTACGTTATTTTTATACCAGAGTTTTGCAAGCTTATTCGGGAATATGGCATTTTTTCGTGTTTTCAATTATGCTGTTATGGAAAAATTGTTTCAAAGATATTACCTAAGCATAAAGAATAATTTACCTTTTTAACTTTGAACCCATATCCCAAGCAATGACACCTAAAGTTGCTCCTCGGACTTTGGGTGACATTGACTTTTATTCTTGAAAAAAAAAACAATATGAATAGAAGTATGAAAACAAAAAGTGACGTTAAACGATCTCTAGATTGTAATCAAACGATTTCTGTTTCAAAATATTATAATGTAACTAAAAATAGCCACTGTATTACTAATAGTTTGTGAACAGTACAACTCAAGAGTAGGTAAAATTCCTTTCTTCTTCGGCTACTCACATCTAACTTCTGCCAGCCATCTTGCGCAAAACCTTTTTACTAAAATGAAAAATTAAAACCATTAGCAAAATTAATACATGATGACTACATTGGCAGTAAAAGATGGCTCGACTATTTTCCTACTGCGAATGGACGTTGCCTCAACTTGCCGCATATTGATTTATTCCTATAAAACTCCATGAAACTAAGCCACGACAATCACGGCGATCCGTCTGGCGACCACTGTCGGACTAGTTCCACCCGCGGCTGCGTACATCATTGATTGTGGGCTAGTTGTGCTCGTGAGTAATGGCCCCTGGGCACGCGAGCGACTGGCGTTTGATTGCGTCTGAAAACTCCCGCTATTCAGGGCAATTGTTTTTTACGTTACTGTGGTCAACGTTAACATGACATGAATAATGAAGAAAGCAATACATTTTTTAAAGTAATTATATTTACCTTTGATGGAGAATGAAAATAGGTCCATAAGAAAGTGTGATGATATTTACGGTAGAAACTCGACATTAAGACTCCACGAAAAATATCAAAAAATGATTGCTCGATTGCAAGTATAATATTAGAACTTGTCAGAAGTGTTTTTCTGTTTTTAATTCGAAATTAAATAATTAGCTAAAGATTTGTATGTTTTTAGTAATACAAAAGAAACAGATGGTATTCGTTAATAATTAACTTCCCTTATTAGAACAGGGCATAGTCACTGCTTACCATTAGCTTGGGCTGCGTATTATTTCAATAACTGAAGTTGTATTCTTCAGATATTTTAGAAAAATGTTACCAATCTGCTCAAGTACTCTTTGCTGTACATCTTAATACATATCCCAAGGATTCATATGAATATAAGCCGGCGAAATGATTATGCCTAAGATAGGAGCAGGTTATTTCCCATTTCAGTCAAGTCGCCGCGCAAATAGCCCGCACACTTGGCCCACATCGCCCAACGAGGCTGAATGGCTCTGCGCTTCGGGCGACGGAACATTGACGAGGACTTACGTAACGTACCGACATATGTGTCCAGGGATTAGGTATTTAGAGAAATGGAACATAGCTAACTTAGTCAATCTTATTTCGTGATGATTTGTCTGTCAGACAACAAACAGTTGGCGTTTACTAAAATGTTCTCGTATGTTTTTGCAAAATATGAATTTAACTATAACAAAAAAATATTTTGTTATAACGATATTGTTATGACTACTAAATTGATGTCATAGTTGAGAAGTGTGCTAATACACCAGAAGTCAGAACTTTAAAATCCATACACTACATATGTACATTTGATGCATTATCATGTCTGTATGTATTAGTCTGGGTTGTTTTTTTTTTTTTTCAAAATTAAATATGTAATATCCTCTTATTGAAACGCTTTTTACTGTATCAAGTTCAGTAAGGTCAACTTGAAGAGCTATTCATAGAAATCTCACCTCTCACTTTTCTCTGTAATTAAACTTTTAAAACGTCTCACAGTACGTAATCTGTTTATTGTAATTATGTTTTAAGAAACTCAATCCCTCGCTTTTACTTATTCGCTCATTAAAAAAAACCCTCGTTATGATGGCTTAATTGTATTCTGTACGAGAACAATTAAATACGATTTTACGTAACATTTAAAGCTTTGAATATTCGAATACGTAACGTAGGAGTAAAGTCTTCATAATTGGTATCATGTCTTTGTTACAATTATAAGGCCAGTTTAACCGTGTCAGATACATACGTACTGTTATAAGTTATAACCCTGTATAGTAGGGACTCTCAGCAAGCGTCAGCGTTTTACCAAAACGTTGTACTTTTCCATTTTTATTGCTGCCTTGCATTATTAGTTTACTTTACTTATTGAATACAAAATTTAATCAGTCAAATTGTGGACATCGCGGATAGCGGTTAAATCTCCCTCCGGGAAAATCGGGAACTCAGTTGTGTGTGTTCTATATTTTATTTGTAATCGAAATAAATAGTGTTGGACACTTGTGTACTTTTTTGTAATTTTTTTTAAAAAAATACTGGCACCGTTCGGCCTCCTAACATTATGTACCTGGTCTCGTAATTTATTTTGCCAACATAAATGGCGCTGTTTTTTTTTAATTGATAAAAGAGCATTATTGATTTCTGATAGCAGTAAAACTGGCCCTTAGTAACTGGCTGGTGGAGCTTATCAAACCTGACCTTTTATGTACAGGCATAGTCAATGCTGTAAAAAATTTATGCCTGAGTTCTAATGCACACACGATAAGGTTCATACGTACATGTCATTACACACTATAGTGTAATGTGTATTTATGTGGTACTCGAAGCTATTGAAGCGTGGCGCCGAAACGCAGGGCCACTGGGTCGAATAATGCTTTTGAAGCGATATTCGCAGTAGCGTAGGTAGGTTTAACAAGGGCATTACGTCACACGCGCAAAGATCCTGTGTTCTAAGTTAATTTAATTTTCTTATAGCAACACCCAAAATAGAAGCAATGGAGCAAAGGTTATGTCGTTTTATAATATATATGTTCTTCATAAATTTTATCTAAGGGAAGCCTAATAAATCCTTACTTTTTTTACAAAAAGGAAAGTACTCAGTAACATACCGAATATAAACCAAGAGACAGAGAGGAGGGCATTTATATGTTAATTCCATATGCTTATAATTAAATTCCAGACGAGAGTCTCTAAAAAAGGAATCAGAGAAAATACTGCGCAAAACTCCCTTCGGTACAATAATTAAACTGCCGTGTTTTGTTTGTCGAGGGTGCGCGAGGTGGGCTATTCGTTAAACTTATCGCCGAATGTAGTTTTTGCTCCACTGTAGGCCACTCCGCAAGTTAGGCGAAGCGCTCCAGCCTACAGTTTACCTGTAGGCGTCGTCAAGCCTTCTCTTTTATAAAATTTTAAATTACCCGGTTTATTATAACAAAGTCTGTGTTAGTTAGTTACTGTTTAGTATTTTAGGCGTGGGAATATTCAACCGAGATTGGAGTTTTTGATATTCTCTGTAAAGGTGCTAAAAATACTTATAATTTTGTAGACGGGATTTTTACTCGTGAATAATTTTTTTTTATACTAAGTCTATGGATAGAAATTAATTTCAAAATGTATCGTTGTTACAGATAGTGGAAACGGCAATCAACAACGACTACAAACAAAAATGAATATACGGATCTTATGGTGAGTTAAACATTCGCTTATTTTAGGAAACATAATTAGATTTTTATGAAACTTTAATTACTTTCCCTAATTGAGTATAAAGAGTAGATTTTAAAAAGCCTTTTTTTTTTTCTTTAGAAATTTCAATACTAATAATTTGTACAAATAATATTAGGTGAATGTCAAAGTTTGTGAGAATAGAAGGATACCTACATACATAATATTATCACTTTACTTTGCTTTTTTTCAATTATTGGGTTTAAATAACTTAAAACTAAATATAAAAGATAGGCATAAGACGTGCTTATTTTTTATTTTATTTTTATAAAACCTTGTATGGATTATAACAAAAATAACAACAAAAGAATTATTTTTTGTCACGGAGTCAATGTTATTTATATCAATTTTAATAAGCGCACGCCTACAAAGAAACTGTTTTGAAAAAAAAAACATAGAGATGATTTATATATTCTCCACACAACTCAAGGAAAATCCGTCACAAATAAACCATAATCTTTCCTCGTGCGACCCTCTTCCGATTCGCTCGCGATTGCTCAAGCGGGCTCGTTTCCCGTTCGATAACTTCCTCAATGACCCTTAACTTAAGGGAACACCGATCTATGGAATGAAAATTTCCAGAAAAGTATACTGACACGTGTACCAATATCTGGATAGCTCTGTTACGTGTCCCCTTCGATACTTTATAGTTAAAATTTTCAGAGTAACCAACATAAATAAATTTTAATGTATAATTTAACTTCGTGATTACTTAAAATTATTGTTGTCAGTGGCATTGCATAACGCTGGCTCACACTCTATAGAAAACACGAAACAGCAACTATTATTTGCAATTTACCGACATCAAAATTTAAGAGCATCCACCAAAAAATTATTCGCCCCAATTAACTATAACTCCCGTTTACTACAAATTGTACGTACATATTCTCCGCCGAGTGGAATTGATCGCTCCCGCGTATACACCACATAGCGTCATTTACAAGTAAATTAAAATTACCACGATTTCTCTCGTCAAGTTCCCAAACCGCGAGAAATTGTAAAAAATATGCGAGCCTCCATCGCCGACGACTGCCCAATTTATAACAGGCTTGAACCCGCGTAATCCCCCCCTCCCCCCACTTGGATAAAATAAATCCTTTCGGCGAGTTGATGATTTATCAAACGAATTTTCGGGTTACCTATTCGCTCCGTGCGAATGGATTGTCGGATTTATTTTCGTGGTTGGTTTGGGCATTCTCGTTTCGGCGCTTGTGTTTTTTTTTTATTTAGTGACAAAGCACCAGTGAACGCAATACACGGAGGCTTTTCGAATACTTCTAAACTATGTGCTGCGACAGGTTGACAGCGGTCTCTCATCAAAAACAGTACGTTAGTTTTTAACGTTATTTTTTGTGGATAATTCGCGTTTTTGTAGGTTTTTTATTACCCTTTCATTTAAGTGTACTGGCCTCCATGGTAACAATGATGAAACAGCCAAAGCTATTATAGGCGACTGATTACACCTATGGTATAAATAGCCAGTCGGACCTGAATAGTCTCTATTAAACCTCCGGTTTTTTTTATACCTGAGTGACCCAGTTACTGTCCCACGGTGGCGGTCATAATAGTTGTAATACCTATAGTATATGAGAATTACGACAAATACTTCAACCCGTTTGGAACAAAAGAATGTTGTATACTTCATTCTCGTCAAGGTCCCATTGGCTCGCAGGCTCAATGACCTCATAAACCCCTTCATAGCCTGGGCTCGGGTCGCCTGTAACTGCTCGTTAAGAGGAGGCCTGCTGAACAGCTGTGCGTAATGATGACGCATGCCTTTAATTATATTCAGACGGAATTTTGTTACAATTAGTGATTACAAATGTTTTCTTACATTCTTTTCAAAATTAATGATAAGCGGCCAAAGTTTTGCAGCTTAGGTTCATAAAATGTCATGATAATAAGTGACCAAAAACGTTTGGATGTATTTTTTATGAAATATATTTTTTGTCCTCCTGCTTGGGGGTAAGTGACAAGTACCCTTCAAAGGATACCTGCGACTAAAGTCTCAAATGCGTTACCCAACTCTAAGAAAAAATGAAGAGAAAGAAAAGGAAGGACTATGGTTACAAGAAGTAAAAAGGTAAGGTTCGTACGGACCTCAGATACTATTACTCACCAAACGAAGCGCAACAGCAAAGCTTATAACACTTCGGAGGGCCTAGACAAAGTAACATTTTGACAGCGATAGCGAAATTCGCTAACTTCAGATTGTATGGATTTGACAGGTGACTTAGAAAAGTCACGTGGTCAATCGATATTGATAGTACGGGTTTTGACATTCGCTATCGCAAATTGTGCTATAACGAACGTCATAAACGGCGCTTGTGTAGGGCCCCTAATCTACAATTAGCTTCTTTACAGAAAAAAATATCACGCCGACACAATCACACTTAAATAAGAATACTGCATAGATATAGTTATGCAAGCATTTTCACTTATATTATGGAGATTACTCATTAATTTGCAGCTCGGCGGCTCCTTACAATTTGCCGCGCGCGCTCGGCGCCTCTTACAAATCCAGCTTTTTACTCTTTCCTGCTATTCCATTACTAAATGCAACTTTATCTTTTGCCCGCCTTCTACCACTTTCTGTCTGGGCTTGCGTCCGTTAATGTAAAATTAACTGCATTTCTGTAAGAAAGACTAAGCGTAATGAGGGATTAGTCTGAGTGGATGTTTTTTCTCATAATTTCTCAAAGTTAATGAACCGGAAAACTTTTGTTGGTTTAAATTTTCCTTATAAGTCCTGTTTAAATTACTTCAAGAATGTTGACTCTGCAAGAGACTAGAGATCGCGTAATAAACTTTGCTTCTCAAACAAAACCGTTGAAGTAAAAGTCATTAATCGACTTCGAACTCAAGTTTGTCCTCTGATAATGGACTTCTAGTAAAAACTGGGTACAGCAACTCATCGCCATGATTAAACAAGTTTTCATGAAATATACATAAAGAACAAATACATGTTATCTTTATTACTTCCAAAGAATTACAATACAATTATCTTGCGCTAATAAATCTTAGACTAAGACACTGTGGTTTTGAGGAAGTTTTATTATTTTTCTTAATCGTTGTGTAAAGACTACATACTACTTCTGTTTTATTATTGCACGCTTTTCTTCTGCGTCTTTCAATTTAAAATTGAAAATATAATAAGAAATTGAAAAAAGGCAATTAGTTTTAATCATAAAAACCAATGACGTTCAATTAAAAAACTAGACTCCCAATCACGCTCAAATATTGTCCGAAGCAAAAGTCTGCCCACCCGACTATTGGGCAGAGTTTTCGTTTAGTTGTATACAATTGACATTAAACACTAACTGCCACGAGATAAGGTGTTAATTTGAACGAATGTGTTAATGTCATCTGTGTCGCTCGGACGTTTTTTGAGTAATTTTTCTTAGAGATTGGGTGTCTAGTTGTATATTGAACGTCATTGATAAAAACAGTTGATTCCTCTCGAAATTTTAAATGCTATCCGAAACAGATGCAAGCTGCAATCAAAAATCTAGCCTTCGAAAAATCGAGAACATATTGTATAATTTAGGGTACAACTTGGGAACCCAGCCAAGGCTCTCTAGGTTGGACCTTGGGAGCCGAAACGTTCCACTAAGTTGACTGACATTTACAGTTATTAATATCGGTTTTATTACTTTTTATCTTCTAGTTCAAGTTGTTCATGGGTAGTAATAGTTCGCTATCAACAATTTAATTCAACCTCGATCGTGTTTAAGCTAGCATCAGCCATGGTGGGGTACAAATGGCCTTGAGTTGGCCTTGGGACCTCCATTTTGTTGCCGCAGTGTGCGTCAGGCTTTTATATGGAACTATCCGTTACTTTGCTTCTATAATCCATAATTAAGTGTTAAATCAACTGACCTGACTTAACGGTCATATTAAAAACAAGTCTTTTAAAAAAGTCATATTTTTCTCGGACTTATTAAAACCTTCTTCATTACATAAGTCTGTCTATCCGGTTATAAGTTTATAAATCAATAAAAAAGGCTAGCAAACCTAAAGTTTTCCAGCCACATAATTAAATGAAACGCTTATCTTCTCTTAAATAATAGTAGGGCAAAAGAACGAATAAGCAAAATTAACGCGCTCTTTGAGAATTCTGAAATGATAAAAATTAATGAATCGTTAAGTTTTATCACCGACCCAAATTCCTCGAATTTACTACAATTGCTGAAAAAAAAGAAATGTTGATGATAATTTTATCAGTATACTTCCAAAGCCATTAGTTCTGACAATTTCCGAGGAACGTCGTATTAATTCGACAGCGCCTGTCGATTTATCGTCTGAGTTTTCAAGCCCTAGATTTATTGATAAGCCGACGTAGGCGGAGAGTGCCGACCTTGAGGCACGGTAAACACTAGATTACTTTGGGAACCTTTTAACAAACATAAATGACTGTTTGCGGTCGTATAACGAATTACAAGGTACATACTTACATGGAATCGTCATGCTATAATAATCTAATCAATGAATTTTCTTAGTATATTTTTTTATTCACAATGGCTTTTATTGATGGTTAATATTGTGTATATTGAAGACACAAAAGTTATCAATTATCAATGTTGGATTTATACTGAAGATGACATTTAAATTATAGCTGTTTCGTGATGTATCGTATCTATTGCTCTACACGTCACTGAAAATTGTCCTCATTGTAAGCTCCGACCAGATTTAGAATCATATTACTATGGACGTAACGTATTTATATTTTGAAATATGATTTAGATGATTAGTTAGTCTTACAGTTGACTGAAAAAAAACAAGGCTTCGATTAAGTCGGCGTCCAGTGATTCCTGTCATCGATGACATAGTAATAACTATGAGATAACTTTTAAAAAAGGTGCGCTTAAACGTAGCTTGATCATCAACAAAACATTTGAACAAGTTCCCTCCGCAAAATACCGGTACCGTAATTCCCGTTGGCCTACAAACCTACTATCTAAATCGCACCTCGGGTCCTGAGCGCCTGAGGGTTGCCAGTAGTTCCGCGTGGTGAATAACTGATGACGGCCGTACGCCGGAAACAAGGCTCCCGGGATATAACGGGAGCGAACCCATTTTTCTTTGATTCGTGCAGGTCGATACTAATTTGCAGTGGGAATATTACGTCGGGAGTTCGTCCTCACACTTTAGAACCAAAGTCGTGTAATGCTAGTTAGAACGCTTGTAGCGTTAAAAAAATTATGTATTTGTAGTAAAAGCTTCTTTGTTGTCGGAGGCCAAGACTCATTTTGGGGTCGCTGCGCCATCTTAGTAAGAAAGTAAGTGAAAAAAGCTTCGAATCATTATTAAAAAGTAATACCTCTTTGTTGATAAGCAGTCTGGATTGTTAATCCAGAAAAAAAAACAGATAAATTGGTAGAGAAGCACGCAGCCAAGTTTAAGAGAAACTATCTGTGGCATGAATTCACGTCGAGGTTTTCTTAAGATACTATTATTGCATACTTCAAGAAGGACGCGAAAAGGTTTTTACATAGACGGCGACGTTGTACGAGTAGTCATAATAGTCATGCCTGTGGTGTTGCAAGCGTTTATAGGCCAGGGTAACCGCTTACCATAAGGCGGGCCCTAGGCCTAAGTGCTACCTTCGTGGTGTAAAAAAACACATATTTTACCAGGCTAACTCCAGCAATTCTTACCAAAACGAGATATCTGAACCTCGTCATACAATGCAATACCTCGTTTTTTCCAACATAATACATATTCTCTGGCGGGTAGCCAAGGTTTTGCTACCGATTTTTCTATTCGAAGGCGTTTGGCGGACCAATCGTATCGCAACAATATCTTTTATTCGCGATAATATAAAAAGAGGGCTACAATTTGCAGACGGCAATAATGAAAATGGTTTCTTTTGTCAATAAACATTGTGTTTTTCTATCTATATTAGGAAGGGCTTTCAGTTTAGTCAACGTTTTTTATCGTTACTTTCCTATAGGTTTAAGTATAACCTATATTGTACTTTTACAAACCAGAAGTGAGTTTGAATTTTTAAAAAATAACCGACAATTCCCGCTATGAAAGATTTATTAATAAAAATCAACAATTATATAACACGCACTTTTAGATCACCTAAACTAAGACCTATGACCTAGATGACCTAAATTCACTCAACACCAACGTCCGTCACATCCAACCGTTGCGCAGCAAATGGGCCCGCTCGAGCTCGGCGTTCGAATTTATTTCAAACGTCACCGCTCGGGCCTGGCAAGGCTTCGGAAGTAGGGAGGTTCGGCAACACGGCCAATCCTGACAGCGAGGCGTCCACGTTCGCTTCTTCGCCTTGTTGAGCCGGATCTCCCTCGATCTGCTCATCGTTAATTTGGCTTTCATCTGAAACATACACGTACCTCATTTGAGCAATACTGATAACTACAATTCCCCATTGTAGTTCAAAGCTGAAGCATAATTATGACATTAGTCATTTAAACCAAAGAAAAACAGCAATTTAGATAAAACTTATGCTTCCAGGCGCAATCGTGCACTAAAGCGTCCACAAGCAAAGCTTTATATTTTAAATAGTTAAGGTAACTTATAGCAAAATATTTTTTTGAATTTACTTTAAAGCTTCAGACTACAAACAGCAATTTACAACAAAAATATTAAAACAAATAACGTGTTAAAAATAATGGACTTCCGGATTTCCATCCCTTGTAACACGTTGGTAAAGAAAATTATAAACAATCCGTACAGGCATATAGCTTAACGTTATGTACCTGCACAGCGTTAGTGACAGAGGCCCCACGTTTGCTTGCCACCCTCACGAATACATAATAGAGGCCCCACGTTTGCAGTTTTATGGATTCGTGAAGAAAAATTACGACCAAGTTGTGACAGAGGCCCCACGTTTGCTTGCCACCCTCACTAACACATAAAAGAGGCCCCACGTTTGCATTTTATGAATTAGTGAAGCACTTGTCGTTCAGCGTCAGAGGCCCAAAGTTCGCTTGACGCACACAACCTACTCACCACCTTCAAAGAAAGCTGAGCAAGTTTCCGGCGTCCACTCGCCTCGCCACAACACCATGTGTTCAGCAGCAGATTGGGTTTTCTTGCCATAAGAACCGGCAAGTAACTCCAGTTCATAGCGATGGTGAGGCAGGACGCGCACGATCTTGTAGGGACCGCGCATGCCGGAGTCCAGCTTCCCAGTCGATTGTGAAGCCTTGTTCACGAAGACCAGGTCGCCAACAGCAAATATTCTTGGCTGCCGTCGACCCTCGTTGACGTAGTCATCCTGGCGTCGCTGGTTTTCTGAAAGCAGCTCAGATACCCGCTGTCTTCTGAGAGACAGCATGGCTTCTCGGTTAAGATTGTCATCGTGCAGTGCAACGTCCCTTACCAAGGACCTAATTATCGGTGTCGTAGCCTCTATTCCCACTAACAGTTGTAATGGGGAAGTCTGCGTAGTGGCTTGTCTGGTGATATTCAATGTAAGCTGAACTTTCCATAGCACATCAGACCACTGAGAGCCCTTGTTGCCTACTTCAACTCGCAGCATATTGAGTACAGTTCGGCAGTAACGTTCAACTTGACCGTTTTCGTGGTGCATTCCGGGCGTTATAAAATGTAAGGAACTACCCAACTCACTAACCCAACTTTGAAATGCAGAGCTCTCAAACATCCGGCCACGATCACAAATAATAGTAGTGGGAGTTCCAAATAATGAGACAGCATTAGAAAAGACACGTTTTAACTCGTCAGTGTCTTGCCGATAGATAGGATAAAGAAGACAGTATTTGGAAAATGCATCAACAATTATTAAAACGTATTTAAAGCCATTTGACTCAGGAAGTGGTCCCAGGGCATCGGTGTGAACAATTGAAAAAGGGATATCGGGCTTTGTCCAAGATTCAATTGGTTGGTGAGGAGCTCTGGGCACCTTCTTATGGGCAAGACATACAAGGCAATGACCGACGTATTTTCTTACAAACGGTCGTAAGCACGGAAACCAAAAGTGGCGCAATATCAAGTCTACAGTTCTATCCACTCCTATGTGATCATGATCATCATGGAAGATTCTTAAGAGGCTAAGCCTGTGACCCTTGGGAATAAAACATAGAAGTCGCGATTCTTCCCCGGTTGGAGAATGCTTATAATACAACAGGTCATTTTTAATGACATACCTAGTCGAGTCTAATTCTCCGTCCCTTAACTTTGACATTAAGTCCATAGTCTCGGAGTCCGCCGTTTGAGCGATCTTTGCCCAATTATTAGGGTTTCGGATGTGAGAAACACTGACAGGAGGATTACGACTTAGAAAGTCTGCGTGCTGCATAAAAGAACCCTTCCTGTATTCCAGGGTGAATCGAAAATCTTGGAGATAGACCCACCAACGCGCGACCCGAGGCAACAAGTCCTTTTTACGCTCCGTAAGCTTAAGTGAATTGCAATCCGTCACTATTTTAAAGTTAATTCCAATTAAATAGTGGCGAAAGTGCTGCAAAGCGCGGACAATAGCCAACGTCTCCAACTCGTAGCTATGATACCTCGACTCAGCGCCTTGGGTGGCCTTACTGAAATAACCAACGACTCTTTTCTTTTTACCAGAATGCTCCTGCAGTAAAATAGCACCGAGACCGATAGCACTCGCATCGGTGTGGAGTTCAGTTGGTAGCTTGGGATCAAAGATCGCTAAAACGGGTTCGTCAGTCAAACATTTAATAATATACTCGCGTGCGTTGTCTTGATCAGTGCCCCAAACGAAAGACTCGCCCTTCCTTAAGAGCTTAGCTATCGGTGCAGTTTTAGAGGCGTACCCAGCTATATATCGCCTAAAATACCCAGCAAGCCCTAAAAATTGGCGAACTTCTTTTACGTTCGTAGGTTTCGGTGATCTAATAAGAGCCTCAACCTTTCCCGGGCTCGGCAGTACCTGACCATGACCTATTAGTCTACCCAGATACTCAACTTCAGTATCAAGAAAGGTACATTTTTTTAAATTTACAGAAAATCCCGCGTCTGTAAGTACCCTCAAAACCTCCCGCAATGTATCTAAACCCTCATCTACAGAGTGAGATAGCACCAGCACATCGTCGATATATGTCAGAACTCTACCAGACTCTATTAGAGGTTTTAGAGTTGCAGTTATGATTCTCTGATAGACTATGGGAGCATTAGCGAGTCCGTATGGCATTTTTAAATATTCATAATGCCCTTCGGGTGTTACAAAGGCAGTTTTGCTGATAGAGTCGTCATCTTTGATAGGCACCTGATGAAAACCAGTTGCCATATCGAGGCTAGAAAAGAACTTAAAGCTGCCCAATTTATCGATATGATCGTCAATGAGTGGTAAAGGAAACCTCTCCTTGACAGTGACAGCGTTAAGCGCGCGGTAGTCTACGCACATCCTATCACTTCCATCTTTCTTTTTGACAAGAATGATAGGACTAGCGTAGTCAGACTTAGACTCGCGAATAATTCCCTTACCAAGCAGATCATTAACAATGTCGCGAACTCTATTCTTTTCGTCAACAGATAGTTTATAAGGACGATGACTAATTGGCGTACTTGAGGTCAGCTTTATTTCCATACTGCCCGTGGTTACTGTAGAGGTTGCCGTCCCCGTAATAAAAGTGCTGGAGAACTCACTTAAAAGATCTAATAGACGGTCCTTTTCATTACCGGTCAAAGGGGTTTTAATATTATCAACCTCTAAAGTAGTCACGTGCTGTACGGTTGACGTGCCTTCGAGTCTGGTTAACCTTTGTCCACTATTAGTACGAACATAAGTAATCCCTTTCCGATTTAAAACGTCAGTTCCGACCAAAATTGGCGCTGTAATGCAGTTACTAGGGACTATATAAAGGTCTACTTCAAGAGACACTTCCGGGAACTCAATAACGGTTGTTACATAAGACGTTGACTCTACTTCTTGACTTCCAATTCCTCGCATCAAACGATAAGTCGGTTTTTTATTAAAGGAAAAGTATCTCAAAACAGATTCCGAAATCAACGATATATCGGATCCACTATCTATAAGAACATCGACAGGTGTTTTATGAACTAAAGCAGGCATCACATTTTGGAGTTTGGAGTCGGCTCTGAGCAAAAATTTACATTAGATGAATTTTTATTGTTAGGTACATCTGAACGTTGTTTTAAAAAGCAAGAATCTACTAAATGACCATTGCGTTTACAGAATGAGCAAAACTTTGAAGATCTCTTATCGTTCGATGTTGAAGGAGTCGACTTTAAATGAGAATCACTTTGAGAAACGGCAGTCTCCGTTTTTGACTTTTTTGGGCAATGCCATTTTTTATGGCCAACCTTGCCGCAAATACGACACGTAACATTATTGTCTACCTTCGGCGCATCACGTTTTTGCGAAATAGACCCTAACTGATTACCCGCACGGACAGCATTGTTGGAGTTTCTAGGTTCGGTTCTAGGCTTTACAAAAGCCGACAAAAACTCTACAAGATTGTTAGTCAATAACTTCGCGTTGGTTGCCGCGGCCTTTATTTGGGGATCGGAAATGCCTCGTATAACTATTGCAACTTTTAATTCATCCGATAAACCCTTGACAATATTTAAGCGCAAAAGAGATTTACGTGCATAGTCCGCGTAAGTCGCATATTTATCAGAATTAGTGCACATCACGTCAAATAACACAGAAGCAATATCTATGTGGCGCGGACATAGTGAGCGAAACTCTGCCTTAAAGTTGCTCCAAGTCCTCTCACTCGTAACCCATTCGTTAAGCCACGATCTCGCGTCACCCCGCAAACATCCACCTATCCGGCCGAGGCACTCACGATCGTCCCAATTATTTAATTGACGCCCTTGATCGACCTCCGCGCACCACGCATCGAAGTCATGTATGTTTGGATCGAATGGTGAAATATAATAATTATGAGACCTTACTTGAACAAGCGCGGATAATGCTCCAACAATCCTCTCCGTCGCGTCCTGGTTCCCTGGCGCACGCGAGCTACCCTCGGTCAAGGTGTCCGTCATGACCGTGGCGTGTTCACTCACCGGTGCCGCTTCGCGCTGGCTAATTGGATGTGACGGAAAATCGCTAGACGGTGTTGTGGACGATTGTAATCTACCCTCAATTGCTTCAATTCGCGTTAAAATTTTATCCAATGCATCGTTGCGTGAACTATGGCGACGGGGATACGACCTATCACGGTGCCTACGAGGAGTACTACGTGGGCTACGCGAATATTCACGGCCACGGTTCCTAACACGACTATCAAGCGGCGGCGTGCGTACTACCCGCCTAGACGACCTATCTTGCCGATCGGTAGAACGATCCCTATATCTTATTGACGGCGACACGTTATTATTTAAACTCACATTAGCACTGTTATTGCGCTCCCCCGACTTACTTTTATTACGTCGGCGTTTGCGAGAACAATCACGTGCGGTTGACCTTGACGAACGACCGGTCATGTTGTACGAAACGATGTTGTTTACTAAACTGCACTGATATTACAAAATTAACAATTTTAGATGGCAAAGGCGGTTAAAAGAACGCGTAGTAAATCCCACTTCTGATTTTACAAACCAGAAGTGAGTTTGAATTTTTAAAAAATAACCGACAATTCCCGCTATGAAAGATTTATTAATAAAAATCAACAATTATATAACACGCACTTTTAGATCACCTAAACTAAGACCTATGACCTAGATGACCTAAATTCACTCAACACCAACGTCCGTCACATCCAACCGTTGCGCAGCAAATGGGCCCGCTCGAGCTCGGCGTTCGAATTTATTTCAAACGTCACCGCTCGGGCCTGGCAAGGCTTCGGAAGTAGGGAGGTTCGGCAACAGTACAATAAAAAGAATCTTATGTTAGACTATTATAGTTGTAGCCGCGGCGTCAATCGCTGGTATTCGAATTTGCCATTGAATTTATGCAATAATATAAGTGTTCCTAATATAATATAGCCTCCCATAAGGTAAACAAAAGCGATTTTCAGTGCTTTTAGAACTGAAAATACGATTATTCGGCATCATGTTTGGCCATAAAATCTTTCTTTCATTACAACATTAACATTATTAACTCTTATAACTTATTTATTTATTTAAACTTTAATGCATAATCAAGAGTACATAAGGCGGACCTAATGCCAATTGGCATTCTCTGCCAGTCAAACTTTGGGCCAAGCAGAAAAAAAATTGTGGGTAGTGCTAACGGTCTAAAAAGTGAAAATAATGCAGAGAACTGTATAAATATATAATATAAATAACTAAATCCTAAACAAATTAATATAGCGTATAACATAAACAAATACGATAAATAATATATATAATAATAATAATATATAATAAAACAAAAAAGAAAGATGACGCAGGTTAACTCTGCGGCAGGTTAACTTGTGGAGCATTGGCCATTAAAATTAGGCTAGCGCAAAATGACCCAAGGCAATAGGCCTCACTCGGTTGTGTTTGCATGCGGATGCATCATGCATGCAGCGGGATGCATGTCCCTCGCCGGGGGAAATGAATGCGGAATGTCCCGGCCGTCCGCTACGCCTCGCCGCGACGGGTACATTTTTAAACTCAGGTTAACTTTACAACAACGGTAAAAACAGCCAGTTTGTGTTGCGGGTGACGGCGAGTTTTAATTTTTAAAGAATTTATGTTCATGTAAATGGGTTTTAACTTCATAACTCCGATTGTGTTCCAATAACATTTGAGCATGGGAGCCTACTCCCATGCTCTTAGGATTATCTTTAAAGGCTCTAGAACTAGTGAAACAGCACTATGAGCAACGATTCGTAGTCCCTCTATTGAATAGACCATAATTGTTGATCACCATTGTATGGGACTTGCTCGTCCTTTATCTAATTAAAGTTGTGAGAAAAGTAACACAAAAACGTAGGTTAAAAAAACTAGCAGTGACTGGTTATGTGTGGTCCTCTCCACTATTCTGCTTCGAAGGTTTTGGATTATTGTAGAGAAACTGATTTGATCAGCTATAACAATAGAGAAGCGCGCATATACGAGAAATCAATATCATTGGACTTCAATTCAATAAGTATTATTGACAAAGCCATCGAACCGCTTTTCCGGCGAAAGCGATTGTGCGATTCGTGGCAATCACATCATAGCTACCTCCACAAAAGCAAGACCTTGCACAAGCAATTTTCATCTTTCTGTTAGCTTCTGCGAAGTTTGTTTATTTTATAGAAAGAAAAATAATTACGAACTTGTCGAACTATACGCTCTTTTTATTTTCTTTCAATAGAAATACGCGGCGCAAGTAATTTTCTCCGTTTTACGCAAAAAGAGCTCGGAACGATGCAATAAAGTGCAAGATTTCTTTCCTGTAGTTCATTGAATGTTGGCGAGCACAATAAGACTACAAACAATGTGCACTGGAAGAATGCAACTACTAACTCAGTATGGGTTGTATGCAGTCGTATTCAATTATGGACTTTATTCCGTTGAGTTACGAGCAGAAATGCAGTTTGACAAGTGCTGCGGGATGGATGGTTTTTACTGGTCTAAAGCAAACACAAACTAGGGCATTCCCTATTCTGTTAATGGATGTCGGACAACAACGCAACTGGGTTGGTACTTTCGCTATTGTCGCTGTGAATTATAGCGACCATACAATTTAGCTTAGTACCTACCTAAAATAGCGAACAAAACGTACCTCTATTTAAATGTAATATGATTCGAAAGTGTCTAACAACAGTGATTGACAATTATTGAAATTGTATTTGCCCTTTCTTCAATCATCATTCTCGTCGATTCGTTTATTTAATCTCTCTTCTCTAAGTCTTTAATACTAATCAAACATTCAAACTTCGTTAGCAACGCAAAATAATATCTGTGTATGTGTAAGTCATCACGCAGTTGACGTAAATTTTCGCTCAATTCCAAAAGATATTATCCTAATAGCATTTGAATCTGCTCATATTTCTGTTGACCTTTTGAATACATTATTTATTTGCGTCAACTGACACTTCTAAAAAGATTTGAAACGTATTTCCAACGGTTTTTAATGTTTACTTTTCCTGTGTTAAAAATAGCGCGGTAGATGCAGATCTCGGTGCGGCAGCCCGGCGGAAGGTGAGGGCGCTCGACGTCCCACCACTACTGAGCAAATTGGAGCATGCCGGCTAACGGCACAGTGCACAGTGTTGCCGTGAACTTTTGACTTTGTCTGTGGTAGAACCATGCTGCAGACAGGTCCTTGTCATTCGAAATGGGCTGGCTCGACTGGGGCAGTTTTCAGGGAAGCATTTTTGATGTGCTAGATTTGATGCCAGTCAGACACGTATCCCATATGATGGGAAGTTGCCCCTGTGGCCAAGAGCCAAGGCGGGAATCGAACATCATGGTACCACTGAACCACAGAGAGGGAAGTTTGCCCTTCCTCTCACTCCTCTCCATTCCTGCTACCCTTCACTTTCCCGCGCATGGAAGGATTATTAAAGGCGGGCAACGCATCCGAGTTCTAATGACAGGTGTTTGTGGGCGGTCGTGATTACTTACTCACTTGACCGTTAGTGTGGTATGGTTAAGTACTACTCGTAGAGTAGGTACTGTAAGTTGGTTTCTGATCATCAACAGTCGTTTGTTTTGGCCAGAGCTGTCAGAACAAAGATGCCCCACTGTGAACCGGACTGTGTCACGCTGTTGGAAAACATTTTTCATTTTCCTAGAAAATTAATAGGCTATTAATCCGCCAAGTACGTGGCGACTAGCTTATATAAATATTGTAATGAAGCTACTCCAAACCAGGGCACAGATTAATAAATAGTTACTAACGTAAACCAGGGTATTAGTTACTCTTATACTTGTACGTAAAATCGTAAACTTTTAAGCAGAAATTGTACATGTTTCGGACACTTTTAATAGATATTTATACACACTCGTGCCTGGAGTTGAAAATCACGTAAGCCTGATCTCTTTGGAATCGTGTCCGACTGCTGTCTCGCCGTTCTTTGAGAAAGAGAGAAGAAAGCCTGTACTTGCTCTTTCTATTGTGCACTATTATTATATTTATTGTCTTCTGTAGTTTATTGATCACAAAAATTTTGCCGAAACGCGGCTAGGTAGCGATATTATAATTTATTACTTTTTAATGTTTGAAATCCTCCGGTTGACTGGGCTTTTTTCATATTTGCGGACTTTTGAACAAGAAAAAATGACGGTTTGCAAATAAATATCCAAATTAAATTAACTTATTATTGTATAGCAAGACATGCAAATGACAGGAAAATCCTGGCAGCCCGAAAGGCAGGTAATTTTCCCAGTGCAAATGTCAAGTGGCGAGGTGGCGCCACATCCACCCATTCCTTTGAGCTCTGGAGTAGAGGAGTGGAGTGCGCGCGAGGCCAATTGCTGAGGAGATGGCACACTTTGAGCATTAGCCCCTTTGATATTTAGGTCATTTTGTACACTGTAACATAGTATCGTGCAGTAATATATTTTTTAGAAACTAAGAAAACAGGAATACTTTTATCATCATCATCATAATTTCGTATGGCTTCCACATGAATCCTCAGATGTCTATGTCGAGTTGCCGCAACCAGGCCACTGCCAATAATTTAATTTTTAGGCAGAAAACATGAGACACTTTCGAAAGTTAAAAGTTACCAGTTGATGAAGTGTGCCTGATTTATCTTTTCATTGTGACTGGTTACGTTTCACCAAACTATGAAAGTGAGATGGTAAATGATTTGAAAAAAAATGGTCAATGTCAGCTTCTGGGGGCCTACCAAGAACTCTTATTGCGATTCAATTGACGACCAAAAATAAACTGCCTCGCAATTTCATACCACGACGTCCTTAAAGCGATTCAGTTTGGGCGACGCCAAATCAAGTCGGCAATTGGATCGCAAACTGTTTTCATTCATTCATTTTTCGTACCATGACGTGACATTTCAACCTAAACTGAATCGTTTAACTGTCAAAGTAAGCGTTTCAAAAAAAGTTGCTATTTCTTAGCGTAAACTGAATCGTTTTGTTATTTACTTAAATTAAATAGTCAAAATATACGTAATTTAAGTATTACAGTTAAGTATTTAGTGTTTCTTAGGTTTTACTGCAAAAAAGCAATTTCTAAGACTTTTAAATTCTAATAATATAAACACGTAATTTTCTCTCAGCAATTTTCAAGTAATTCGAACTAAACTGAATCGTTTAACTGTCAAAGTAAGCGTTTCAAAAAAAGTTGCTATTTCTTAGCGTAAACTCACGTAAACTGAATCGTTTTGTTATTTACTTAAATTAAATAGTCAAAATATACGTAATTTAAGTATTTCAGTTAAGTATTTAGTGTTTCTTAGGTTATACTGCAAAAAAGCAATTTCTACGACTTTTAAATTCTAGTAATAAAAACACGTAATTTTCTCTTAGCAATTTTTAAGTAATTCGAACTATTTTAAAACATAAAAAAAACAACAAACTGTCAGCTATTTGTCAAATCATGATTGACACATGTCATGTTTGAATTGACAGCTAGCTGACAGCGTAAGGAGGTGCGTTCTAAGCTCGTCATATTAAATTTATTTTAATGACAACTTAGAAAACCTTTGAAATTTTTATTTTTAAGAACTAATTATGTATTACTATTATTAAATAAGTACTAAAAAAGCATTAATGGTACACAATTTCAGGCCAAAAAGCGCAATTATAAAGTGTATGTGTTGTAATTTCTAAACAAAAAAACCGTAAGTTACCGCTAAAATCGTATCAACTAGGTTTCGGAACGCTTCGCAATCGAGACGAGTAAAAGAGACTAACTTATGCAACTTATGTATAGCGTTATCTCTTTCTCACAACGCGGACCACAGACAAATTTCGTTCGTTCATTCCTCCGTGAGCGATGCAAATGCGAGTCAGTTAAAGGCACTTCATGGTACGAATTTAAGCGATTCAGTTTGGGTTCCTAAAATGAATTGCATCGGAAATGAATCGCTAACTAAAAGTTCATGGTAGGCCTCCAGCTTCCAAACTATTTCCATACCAAAATTCATTACCTCTCCGTTGCGTCGCGAAAGAATGACAACAAAAACACTTAAAATGTTATTCATGGGAACTTAGCATTATTCCGGAATAATAGTAGCCTCTTACCTTTCTCAAGGCTAATGTCTGGTGGAGAGAAGTTAGTGAAGTTTTAAAAACGTGTAATTCAGAAAGTTCGGCTTCTAAACCTAGCTTTTTGATCCCCATTCGTGTATTCATTAATCAGTGAACAAATCACACTCGAATAGCGAACCGCTCTTGGCTCTCGAGTCAAATTAATTCCACTGAAACAATACGAAGCTATTTAAATTCCGTCGAGGAACACTGCGCTTGAATTTTTTGCTCGTTCGAATTTTATTATGAATCTGTTTCGTACTATTCTCGTATTTATTAGGGATCGTCATTGAGTTTACAGTTGGAATTATCTGCAGCTCAGTAGAGTGAAGTGAAAGAGTGTATTCTGTAAAAGAATAATGATATCAGGACAACAATAGAGTTTTGTCGCTAGTCATTAATTTTGTTTGTGAATTCATTGAAGTTGGTTTAGTTCTGTCTTGTGTAATTATTTCGACCAGCAGGCAGTTTTCATTTCTCTACTTTATTCACTTATAATTTAACATCATGGAAAAAGAAGTTAACCACATCAGGGCCAGTTCAACCGCTGCCGAATCAGTATTTTTTTTTCGGAGGAGAATGCGTTTATGCACCATAACCGCAGGCTAGCTAGACCTGCGGCATAAAACAAGGCAGCATCATTGATATCTGTCAGAAAAACTTATCTTACAGCGGTGAAACTGGCTCTTAGATAACTTTTTTGACTTAAAACTTTCACATTTATAAATATAACTATAACCATATGTCCATCTTCTTTAAGACTTCTCCTTTTGTTTTGATCGAGCTAATCTCGACGATTTTATTTGCAACGGTCGATGTCGCATTTTCTGCGATGTTATACGTTTCTGAACCTATATTTTGTCAATACGATAAACGGATAAGGATCGAGTTTTATTACTTGTCCCGATTGCTTTCCATTCGTCGTTTTACTGAAAATGTATTAGTATTGACTTTTTTTCTTGGAATACTACCGTTTTACGAAACAAAATACAAAAAGACCTCCACCATTGAATCTGTGATTGATTATTGAAAAAGTGAATCGTTAAAGCAATTGAACCACACTTTCAAAGCGGTTAGTATTAATATAATATAGTACTTATGTTAATGTACTTCCTACTAATCCTACTAATATTATAAATGCGAAAGTCTGGATGTTTGGATGTTTAGATGTTTGGATGTTTGTTACTTAATCACGCCTAAACGGCTGAACGGATTTAGATGAAATTTGGCACACGTATAGTTTATATCCCGGATTAGGACATAGGCTATAAAATTCTTACGGGAAACGTCTCATTCCCGCGGGATATTTGAAAGAAGAAATTACGCGCGGGTGAAACCGCGGGCAGAAAGCTATTTTATAATGAAACGCAAGTCATCTTATTAACAAAATTAATCGGCAAGAGTCTGCAATTTCGTAGTTTTAGATTAAAGGTTATTTGGTGTTACGTCTGGCGGTCGAACCCGCGACCCGCCGGAGCTCGATTTGCATGCCAGTCGGATATCGCAGACACTCCAGACGAAGGCACTTTGCCTCTGAATGTTTGTAATTATTGCTCGAGTCGAGTTAAGAAGTCTTTATTACGTAAGAAGGGGAGCATTGCCACCATTGCAAGGGTAGACTAATTCCAGTGCAAATTGTGATGTTACAATCGTTACGGCTACCTACGAGATGTCTTATGGTTTCCGACGTTTGAGCAAAGATATTTTGATTTGACTCTTGGCCTCAAAAACATCAAAGATGCAATTCCAAACAACTAGACTTAACAACATCTGGATAATTTACAACTAGATTGTACCCTGGTCTAATCTGCTCCTATTATCTGATCGGAAAGAGCGCTCGAACAATCATAAAAACTAAAATAGTTTTTTTTACAATTACATAATACATGTTACGCCCGGTTCACACATGTCTCCGTTTTGCTGTTCCGTTTTATCGTGTACGTTTTTTTTTTCGTCGATGGCGTATGTAGTTGTATGAGCGGCTTTACACATGGCACAGTATTCTGTATACAGTAATACATACGCCATCGACGAAAAAAAACGTACACGATAAAACGGAACAGTAAAACGGAGCATGTGTGAACTGGGCGTAATTGTAAAAAAAACTTTTGTATCATATTTTGTATATGTACAGGATTGCCTGCAATGAGGTCGAGTTGGTGCCACTTGACACACATCGATTTGTAGTGTATGTGGTGTTCTCATTAATAATAATGTTATGTAATGCCATGCAGCGCTTAATTATTGCTTGGTTCCTACACCAGAGGTCGTAATACAAACATGTATTTGTATTGATCTGAGTGTTTGCGATACATTTACAGATAAATATATCTGCAATAGCTCTGCTCGCAACATTTCTTCAGATTCAGAATTGAGTCTTAAGAAGTTTCCTATGAATTAATTCTGTTTCTAAACCATTCAGTACATTTTCAATACGTTCAGTTCGATTTGGTGAAAGTATACAAAACATAATTATTGTATTCTCATCAACAAGCTTTTCCGTTATATTAGTATGTAGTAGTGTTGTTGTCTGTTCCCGAATCAAATACTCGTATGGTCTGAAACAAATTTCTTAATATGCCTTTTCAAGACTTTCTATTAAGACTTCATTAATTTATCTTCATTACAGTATGTCTTCTAGGCTCCACCATAGGTGAACTTGTCCAAGTATATTATAATGTACTTCAGAGCTCTCATAATAAGTCATATTTCCGTTTGTCCGCAGACGCAATAGCGGCAAGTGTCCCGGCGCCAGACGAAGCTGATCGCTGCGCGGCTGACGATACCTGGACGGACATTTATGGGGCTCCACTACGCCGTTTATAACTATACTTTACTAAAGTAAGTATTAATGTGGGACCCAGTACACTTGAAAATTAAAGGCTCAAAGATCAAATGAGCCTACAGTCTGGCAGCACGCTTCTTGATGAAGTGTCCCTCAATGGAATAGGCCGTAGTGTCCGCTTACCATCAGGTGGGCTGCGTGTCTGTCTGCCAACTGAATGGTATACAAAAAAAAATCTCAAAATTTTCTTTTTATTGAAAGAGCTAGGCAAACGAGCAATTGTGACACTTGATGGTAAGCTCATAGACACCTAAGAATAGGTCTAAAGTGCGTGTCCCGTTTAAAGGAATGCTACGAGGAATGAGGATTTGTCAAAGATTCGAAATTGATCTTTTACCAGCTCGTAGCAGCCAAAAATTTTGCTCGTAGTCGCTACGAGTTTTGCTCGTAGCAACTGCAAGTTTTGCTTTTAGCTGCTACGAGTTTTCGTCCCGTAGAAATTGCGTTAGTAGCCAACTCGACACAAGCTGACAATATTCCACACCGGACACAACTCCGTATAAATTTAAACTTTATCGACGCCATTTCCCACATGTTTACTCGTAGCGTTTCTAATTCTGTACTTGTTTCTCGTAGCAACTGTTAAGATGCTACGATATACGAAACTGTGTTCCTAGCAAAATAAAGCTATGCAAACAAGCAAATGACACCTGATGGTAAATTATTTCTACCACCCATGGACATTGGACATCACTGCCTAAGATACGTTTATTAGGAGAGACGGGAAATGGAGTGCTCTCATTTACCAACGAAACTGAATATTTTAGCATACTGTGGCAACACATTTAGTAATGCTGGGTTTCACTTTCATTATGGACATGCATGTCGATTTAGTGTACTTTTAACTTGACCTTTCTTCAAAACATTATCTCTGGTTTCGACATTCGACTGGTCCTTCTAGGCCTTTTTTAACACTTTCCCTGTCCACTTCTGTATCTTTTGTTTGTTTGTCTCAGGTAGGGGTGGTCGATGCCCCACGCGGCGCCCACCGCCATGTCGGCCCAGCCGCGCCACCCCCACTTCTACACCGTCGAGGTCGGCGACACGCGGTTCACGATCCTCAAGCGCTACCAGAACCTCAAGCCCATCGGCTCCGGCGCTCAGGGCATCGTATGGTGAGTCACTACTCATGTACACTTGTATGTGTTTGTATGAGCTCGAGGTTACACATCGAATTGTCTGTAATAGAGGGGTGCGTAAGGCAAGTGACTAACTTTAATGTCAGATGTTATCAAGCCGCCAAATAGCCTCTGACTAGGCTTGACGACTAATATCTACATTATAGTAAATATCAGCCGGGACCAACAGCTTAACGTTCCTTCCGAAGCACGGAGACGCTCGTAAATAAATGTCACTAAATGTGGTCAGAATGGTCACCCATTCATTAACCGACCGCGGCGTAGGTAGCTTGACTTTCGTTATCACCAACAACCACTGTCACAGCTGCGCCACGAGCGCCTCATGTCACATACATATTGCCATGATCCAATGATATACATAATTATGTAGTGGTAGCAATATATGCGGCTACAGATGGTTCTAATTTCTGTTGTTGTCAATTTTATTTTATTTTTCGACTCAGGCACGATTATATCTGTTCATTAGTTGTATCAAACCAGGCAATTGATGTGTAGCGTCTAGTTCATTGACTTATTATGACTGTTCCAATGAAAATACAATCTTAAAATTTTTCATCTTTGTGTGTTTAAACCATTGTTCTAATCATAATATGGAATATAATTTAGTTAATTTGGCAAAACAAAATCAAAGTGCACACCAATTTTATCGGTATATTTATTGGTAACTTAAGATTAGAGCACAAGGTTATTTTAGAATCGTTAATACAACATCATAATATTTTTAATTTTAGTTTAGTTCACACTTAAATTATTGTTTTTTTTATTTATCTTTTATTACAGTCACTTTTTATTTATCTTTTATTACAGTCACTTTTTATTTATCTTTTGTTACAGTCACTTTTAGCTTGATGTCTGTGTCTATTTATATACATACATAGATCTCTATTTCTATACAAATGTTTAAGGTTCATGTTTTCCGTACAATACAACTTAGAAGCTACATCTACATGGGCATTCATTTACGTGTCACTCGCCGTTGCCTCTCTAACTGAATACCTCATAAAATGCTTACCAAATTTGCTTTAAATATAAATAGATGTTTATAAAATTATCTTTTACTGTGAAATCGTTTTCTGTTTTCCATTATCTTCATCACACTTTATCGGTTTTAATAAGGTTCTGGGTTCAATTCCCGTGTCTGGCAAAGTTTAAAAATCTTTTCTCACGCTTTAAAAATGGAATAATACGAATAGGAATAAACCGTAGGTTAATCAACCTTTGCTGGCTTATGAAAGCTTACTGAATTTTCTGTTCATCCTACTTAAATTTATGATTTAGAAACTAGATGGATGACCTTGTAAAGATCGCGGGGACCACCATATAGTGGCGCTTGACCGATGCGTATGAAGATCCTTGGGAGAGGTCTATGTCCAGCGGAGGGGGTATTTTTGGCTGAAGATGATTATGCTACAAAAAAGGACATCTTCTACGAATTCCATGTATTATGTGGCTTCTAAGTTGTATACTATATATGTAGTACTGTTTCTGTCTCTCTTCCACAAACAGACGCACTTTGCATGCTGCACCACTGCGGTTCACTCCCACACTGCACACTTGCGCCATGCATTCACATTCTCGTACGACCTGTGTGCACTCTAGTCTAGATCACTATAGAATAAGGCTATGTTTCAAGCACGCGCTTTTTAGTATGTTGTAGGCATATTTTTTAGTATGTTGTAGGCATATTTTTGATATTGAATAGATTTATTGAAGCATTTTAGCATTATGTTATGACTATTTCTCCAAAAGTTTAGATAGTGATTACTCAATACATAATATGTACATATAATATTAATAATCTTAGACATATATCTCATGTCTTGGTCATATCTTTACATTATAGTTTTAACTTATTTACTAATGTACGACGCCTTTTTTGAGAATGCGTGTAAGCACCATAACCGGGCTAGCGAGACCTACGGCTGTGTGTGGGACTCAGAACTACGAGTAAATATGGTAACTTCCCACTAAACTCCCCCGGTTTCCCCGTCACACTCGAGAGGGAAGTGTCGGTCGGTCGGTGCCTGCCTTAGCATTCAGTGGTGACCATAAAAACTAAGTAGGCGATGCTTGTTATATAAAAACTAGCTCTCCTATAAACATAATTAAATACACTGTAAATATTATTAAATTTAAAGTTGTTTTATTTTATTAGAAATCATTACACTGTAAATAATTAAAAAAAAATAGTAGAAACACGGTAACTATGTATTTACGTAACACGTTAATGCCTGCGACGCCATTAGTAAGTCTGGTCAGAAATACTGGTATGCTATAAAATTGAAACATAAAGCTCTCTCTGTAGGTACAAAGTGCATACACCATTAGAATTCATAATTAATATTTGATACTAACAAGCGAATGGTCCTTAATTTAGGACACTATTCTGGTATCACTCGACAAAAGTTACAGCTGCACTAGTACCAGTAACGGCGCCTGAGTAAACCAGCAATTATGTGTTTTTGTTGTAGCTGAGGCAGTTAGTAGAAGCATAGGTTTTAGTCTTACACAACTCCATTAGCGCCACCAAGTGCCAGGTTCAGTTTTACACAGCCCCACTAGCGCCACCAAATGCCCAGTCGCGCAAACTAGCAGTAATGTGTTTCTGTTGTAGCTGAGGCTGTAGTAGCAATGGTTCAGTTTTACACAGTCGCGCTGGGCGACGTGGCGTTCACGGTGCCCACGCGGTACACGGAGCTCGTGCCGCGCGGCACGGGCGCGCAGGGCGTCGTATGGTAAGCTGCGCGCTTTCGCACTAAAACAACCAAACTATACATGAAAGTCTCAATTGATAAGAGGAACAAGCCAATACCTTTCATGAGAAGTGTCAAAAGTTTCAGAAGTTCCGTAAAGAAAATGTTGAAACGTTTGTGAAGTGTTAGTCTTTCGTAAGATGTTTTCAAGATAGAAGAAAGTTAAAGTCGGTGACACTTTGTAAATAATAATTGATGATTTCACTTATCCTGAAAAGTATTTGTATGTCCCCTACAGTAAATCAAACTTCCATCGACGATACTAAGTTCTTCCATTCGACAGACACTGTCGCGCGTTGTTAAAATCACACCTATTAAGCAGTGATGATCAGAAAGTTAAAGACGGCACTAAGAGTAGTAGTAGTTAAAACGTTTTCTCAATACTCGTACTTATATCATGGTTTTCTCATCGATGTACGAGCCGCGGCAACCTAAAACTTTAGAGTTTTAGACGAAGTTGTGTCGTTGATGGTTTTAGCAACTTTTAGTCTTGTCATCTCTGCAAACTTAAGTAAATTTGCGATCACTCCTGATAAATTGAAAGACCATGAGGTGGCATTATTCGATGACAACGGACGCGTATCGATAAAGTGACAAATGGAAGGTCTCAAAGTGTCGCTGATTGGGCGTTTTAGTGCGAAAGAGCGGTCTGTGTTGATGCGTGGGACGTTTTTGTCTGTGTGACTTATCAGGATTACAGACTTTCCAATTTATAGCTTCAAATACAATATTAAATCAATGAGATATAAAAGAAGAACAATTAATTTACATTTGAATTCCTTTTTAATGTAAAATACATTTAGACGCTTGCACAATTACTGTATGGAGATGGTTTTACTCAGGGAAAAGAGAATAAACCCATTTTCATTCCCTTTTATAATATTATTCTAACTATTATTTACAGCCAATTAAGTGTACTAACCTTACTTGTCTTGATAAGTCACAGTTATTGTGTTGTCTTTTTTAATCAATCACTAATTAATTTAACAAATACTAAATTATTTTGCTTATCAAGTTAACACGAAAGTCTTCTTATTTTTAATGAATTGGCAAACTAAATAAAATACATTTGCGCTATCCACGCATCAACTTAACTGTTCATTTTATGAAAGCTTTTTTTTACATCTGCTTTGGTTTTTTTTAATTCTAGATAATCAGTTGTATAAATTATCCATAAGTAGCAGTTGTTCAATTAATCTTGTTGCTGACTGAATATTATTTTAACAAGGGGATTTTTTGGTTTCCGCTTTAGTTTTTTTTTTATCGTAATAGCCTTGGAAGCCTGAACTATTTAATTCCATAAATTAATCGAACTACTGCTCCCTTTTGACACAACTTAAAAGTCGCATCAGTCAATTCGTTACCACACAATAATTCCGTGTCATTAAAATGATTTTTTTATATAAATGTCTGACTAATAGTAGAGAAACAATGTTATTTGTGACTTAATCGCGAACTAGCGGCCGCCTCCGCGGTTTCACCCGCACGTAATTTCTTCATTCATTAATAACCCTTTCAAAATAACCACTAGGCACAAATACCAAAGGAATAAACTGAATTTCATCCCTTCTTCCTTCAATAAACACAGTTTCTTACAAAAAATAGCATCCACTTTGTCACGCTTAATAAGTACTTTTACTTTCCAGAATTAAATAACTATTAAACCATTTTACATAAAGAGTTTCGTTGAGAATTCTGAACGGATAAATCAGTCCCTTAATATATGAGTTAGATACTGCTCAATTCATCAAGATATTTTTTTGTTATATTTGTGTAGTTTTCGCTACTAGCTTATTCGTAAGTTTCTTACAAAAAAATAAATAGAAATAATTTACGAATTTCACCAATTAATTTGAAAACAAATTACTAATTTAACCGATGCGGCATTTGAATTGTGTCTATCTACAATAATATATTGTACATCTACAATAGAAGTAAGAGCGTGAGATAACTTGATGTTGTTAAAATGTTAACAGTACATTTTCACAACATCAAGTTACAGAATACATTTATTTTTGACTGTATCAGCGTTTTTTCTAATGCTTTCTGCTTTGCATGTTGCTTATTGGTGTTTAGTGCTTATGAATGTTACACCAGTAGTATTTATTGTTTTATCGCCTTTTTACAGCCTATGTTTTATGGGACTTGGTTTATGACTCATATTTATCACTTATTTTCGACATCTTTTGTTTTAAGTTTCTTATACTTTACGTTTTATGTGTTTTATGTGTTACCTTACTTTACATAATGATAAGAATCGAACTTAGAAATCGATGTTGCATAAAAAAATATCTACAGAATTTAATCACAGAAAATGCTAGATTAAAGTTGTCAGTACGTAAGGTTTCACTCTGTTCCTTTTCGTCAACTTATTACTTGTCAGTTAACTTATTACGCTACTTCACTGTTGGTCTTCTGTAAGTACCCCAGACGAACGCTTCATTCGAGTGGAAAATCCACTTGTCACTGTAATCGATTTATTTGCTCATACCAATGCCCATAGCTACTCTGAATTGATAAAAATTCAAGGTGTATACCTGTAGGTAACTGATGATCGCGACCAATACTACGTTCGTCCCTGAAAACCTCTAATACGTATGACGTCACTGAAGTTCTCGACGTTCATCTTCGTTCGTCTGTGTAAACCTCTTTACATTAAGTGTGACGTCACTAACGTTAGCGACTACTACTACTACATTTGCCTGCGTAAACCTTTCTCCAACACGTGTGACGTCACTGACGTTGTCGACGTATGGTTCTAGCGCGGCGTACGATACGGTGACGCAGCAGAACGTCGCCATCAAGAAGCTGTCGCGGCCCTTCCAGAATGTGACGCACGCCAAGCGCGCCTACCGCGAGTTCAAACTGATGAAGCTCGTCAACCATAAAAATGTGAGTATCGACTTAGGTAAGTTACAAAAGAGTTCATTCGTGTTAAGAAAATAGTAAGTCATCCAGCATAACTGCGGTGTACAGATGTTGGTTGGCGAGTCGTTCGATTCCACTAACAATGCGTACGAAATGTTGAACGAAATATTTGTGTTTGACTTTGTTGGCTTTGCGCCTTTACGAATGTGTATAAATATTTATGTAGGTATATCAGAATTTTGCACGCCACACAAACCAAATGGGGGCTACCGCGTGTGAATTATCCGCTAGATGTGCTAGTGTAGCGTGAGGTCTGTAATGTCATTTGACTCTGTGTTAGCCCGCTACGCTGATTTATTTGTGACTTAAACAGTGTTGATTATTTTTTTACAATATCCTAATGTGATTTAAAGCAAATATATATATACTCCCTGGCCGATATATTTAAGTTTCTGGACCTCATGCGACGGTGGCGCCAACTGGTGAGCACTAAAACGATAGCCCCCATTCCGTTTAAATATATAAAAAAAATCGTTACTAAAATTGACCATTTTCTTCAAATGATTCCTTTATCTAATTAAACAGTATGCAAATAAGTCCCAACTTTAATCATAAGAGCAAAAATAAGAGGTTAAAAAGATTAGACGTTGAAATTAAATAACTGTCTGCCAACTGAAGAAACATATTTATATGTAATGTTAGTTAAAAAATACATTTCTCTAATCTCTTGATAATTACAATTTGCTTTTACAATATTCGGCTACATTGCAAGCGCGGCAAAATCTATCTGTCCATCTCCCCGACTAGTGCGGGGCACCGTACGCGGTGACCATAGTGATGTGTTAATCGAGTGAACCAATTATTCGCCTAACAGTAATCATCTATATCCTCCTGAATTCCAGATAATCGGTCTGCTGAACGCGTTCACGCCGCAGCGCAGCCTCGAGGAGTTCCAGGACGTGTACCTGGTGATGGAGCTGATGGACGCCAACCTGTGCCAGGTCATCCAGATGGACCTCGACCACGAGCGCATGAGCTACCTGCTCTACCAGATGCTGTGCGGCATCAAGCACTTGCATCTCGCCGGGATTATCCACAGGGTGAGATCTGATTCCGGATTGTGGCAATGTGCAGAGACTTTTTTGGGGATATAACTTGGTAGATTCTGGGATTCCTCTCCAGGTGTGGGTGTTAGCGCCATTGTGGTTTAAGTTGGCAAGCCCGCTAGGTTAGAATCCTCGGGGAGAACACAACACTACCTTCCGTACCTTCTTTCGGAAGGTGTGCTTCAGGGTATTCTGCGACTGGTGGCGAGGCCGGTACATGTCTTGCTCAGAAAAAACTGGAGAAGGCAGTATTTCCACTACTTATTACGGCGGTATTTGACTCGGGCCTTCCAGACAGGGATCAGCGGGCTAGTTTTAATATGCAAAACCGTTACTGGTAGGCCATTTAGTGTAGGTATTATTTGATATTTACATTATACATAATTATATCATGTGGATGGAATATGACTTTATTATTAAAAATATATAAACCAACCGTTCAAGTATTAGAAGTTATTAAACAGTATTCTTCACTAGAGTCTGGTCTCAATGAGTATGATGTTGTCAGGACCTGAAGCCGTCCAACATCGTGGTGAAGAGCGACTGCACGCTGAAGATCCTGGACTTCGGGCTGGCGCGCACGGCCGGCACCACCTTCATGATGACGCCCTACGTCGTCACCCGCTACTACCGCGCGCCAGAGGTAACCAACATTTTAAAGCCAGGGAAATGCTCTTTCGATTTATCTACTGCACTAGGTGCGAACGGTTGGAAATGTCTGAATTGGAACCTGGGAAAGAGGGGCTACATTCAAATAAAAACCTTGAGACGATCATATACCACAGCCCGGCGAAACAACGCCAAGATACATGGCAGACCAAGATGGTACCTCTTCTGGGTTGGTTTGAAGTATGCCACGAGACACGACGCGATATTTTCCGTCACCGCCGAGCTAGTGGAAAATAATAACATAGAACAATTCATACGCGCGGAGATTCGGCAACGCTTAAAGCAACACAGCTGTTACAGTGTCTCATTCTTTGTGAAGCCTTAAAAGGCTTATTACTAACAATGCCGTCTTAATGTTCCCAGGTGATCCTCGGCATGGGGTACACGGAGAACGTGGACATCTGGTCGGTGGGCTGCATCATGGGCGAGATGATCCGCGGCGGCGTGCTCTTCCCCGGCACCGACCACATCGACCAGTGGAACAAGATCATAGGTCAGTTGTCCGCTCTTATTGGAAGGGAATAGAGTTCATTTTCTTTTTCTTCTACGTATACTCCTTAAAACGTAACATGATTAGAATGACAGCTGTCAAAGTGTTGTGGCTTTCTCGCTCGCTCTCAATAAACGTCTATCGATGTGTCTCATCTCTAAGATTTTATTTTTTTTGTAGAGTGGGACACATCGATAAGAGGTTTATTGAGAGAGTATAGTGCATCTCCAATTACTAAAGTTGGCAATAAGTTTTCGGAATCAGTCTTTAGCCCTTGGCGAGGCGGAATATTTTGATCGCGGATGCAATCGTGATGGACGGATCCAATCGTGAAGTTTCGGGGCCACGACTTCTTCCTTCGAACAACAGACGACATTAAATAATTGACAGTGGCATTGCTTAAACGCCGCATCACCCCTCCCGTTGACTTGTAGGGCCTCTACCTCGAATTTCGCTCGTGACAGCCCGAGTTAAGCTGGCATCTCCCGTGCACCTACGTGCGGGCGTCGCCGGGCCCGCTCCCGCAGAGGCCATAAGAGTCTTTCTAAAAAACCCTTTTAGCCATCTGTACTCTTAATATTTGCTTCGTGCTGTGTTTGCAAATGGATTATTTATCTATCTCTATGTGTTGCAGAGCAACTGGGCACGCCGTCGGCTGCGTTTATGGCGCGACTGCAGCCCACCGTGCGCAACTACGTGGAGAACCGCCCGCGCTACGCCGGCTACAGCTTCGAGCGGCTCTTCCCCGACATACTGTTCCCCAGCGACAGCAACGAGCACAACCGGCTTAAGGTACTACACAAGTATAGACTATTGCCAGATATTTATACAGTATGACAGGAAATGCGAGGGACATACATATTTAAACCCCAAATAGTTCATGCTTCCATATAACAAAATAAGTATAAATCAATAAAAACTCTGGTAAATATCTGTCAATAACCTTAGTCGAAACCTGAAAATCCGCGTAACATGCGGGCACTCTTCCCTTCACAGTACCTATTTTGTGCACTCGTTCATTACTCAAATGATTCTACTCGCGTACAATTTGAGTTTGGGGCGTAACCGGTCGCTCAGCACATGCATACATAAATTATTAGGATAATTATGAAAAAAATTAAGGATATATTTTTTATAGCGAATTAAACTCTAAATCGGATTCTGAACACTCTCCTTAAATATGTCCCTCGGGTTACCTATCACGCTGTATAGTCCGACCGAACCTTCTGCTTCGACTTCGGCCGAACTTCTGCGGCTATTTCATTTTGTGTCCCATCTTTGGCTTCGGCCAAAAGCTCACCTTCGATCGCCACGAGTTACTTATGGATTTAAGACTCATTTGGTCAAGCCTTTTTTTCTGTGCGGGATAAACTTTTTAGTGCTATAACGACAGGCTAGCAAAGCCTGCTTGGAACTCGAGACTAAGGTGAGCGCGGGGCCACAGAGTAAAACTTTCGCGCGCGCTTACTTAAATTGATCTGTAGAGCTCCGCGATGGTGTACGTTGCAGTTTGGCAATCGCATAAAGCGAACCACTACCAATTCCCCCCGTTTCTCTACACACCCGAAGAGGAACGACATGGTGCCCGTCTTGAGGAGATTGTGTTAATGGTGAGGTGTTCTTCTGTGGCAGGCGTCGCAGGCCCGCGACCTGCTGTCGCGCATGCTGGTCATCGACCCCGAGCGGCGCATCTCCGTGGACGAGGCGCTGCTGCACCCCTACATCAACGTCTGGTACGACGAGGGCGAGGTCAACGCGGTACGTGCACTATACTATACAATAGCGATGCGCCGGATCGTTAATAAATATCTTCGGATACGGTTTTGGATACGGATATTGGTGTCAAAATCCGCGGATACGGACATCGGATACGAGTCTTGTAGATAATGTTTGGTACTATTTTTTGTATAAAAATGGCAAATATTTTGTTAAGTTTCTAACGCGTAATAAGCTTTCAGTTAATATAAAATAACTATTAGAAAATTAATAGTGTAAAGGATCCGATAAAGACCCGTCAAAAGAACGGTCGTATATTCTCAGATACTTACGATGCCAACCTGCGAAGGCCTGAGTTATCCTATATTAAAATATTAAACATTAACATATTCCACAAGTAACGGGCTTTTCCTAAGCAAGCGCGCTCCATTGTAGACCGCAAAATTGTTTAACATCCTGGGGGCTTAGACAAGATGACATCGCTTTATAGCTGGCGAATTTCGCTAAGTCCAATTTGTATGGATTTGACAGATGCCATAGAAAAGTCACGTGTTGAAAGTACGGGATTTGACATTCGCTATCGCAAATTGAGCTATAACGAACGTCATAAATGCCGCTTGTCTTGGGGGCAGGTAACTTAGTGGTCAAGTGCTAGCTTAGTCCAAATATAAATAGTTGGAGTGTTCCTTAGTAGAATAGGCCGTAGTGACCACTTACCATCAGGTGGGCTGCTTTGCCAACTGGAGGAGCAACTGTGATCCGCCACGGGCGGCTGACACCCACGCTATAAATAAAATAAATAAAAATACTTTATTTCAGATTTTTTAACATCCATATGATTATTAGTATTATTAGTAACAATGTTTCTTATAAATTATGTTAGTTATTGTTAGTAAATATTAACATTCAAAGGCTTATTTTATTGCTACTGTTAATAGACTAATGTTGTATCTTCAACAGCCGGCGCCGGCGGCATACGACCACTCAGTGGACGAGCGCGAGCACACCGTGGAGCAGTGGAAGCAACTCATCTACCAAGAGGTACGTTCTTGCCCGGCGCAGGACCCAATACAATAAGATAACAGTTGTGTACTTACGCCCAGACCTCAAGCCTTACTAACTGTCTACATACGACGGTCAGGCATTGCAAGTAAGAGGCTGCTCTATGAGCCGATTTACGACCGAATGCATTTGAGCCATACATAATAATAATAAAGGTTGACTGGGAGAGAATGCCATGAGGCATTAAGTCCGCCTTTGTACTTGATTTGTGCAATGAAGCCTAAATAAATAAATAAATAATATCTTAAAAAAGTAGGATTAAACAATATTTGTGGTTTTTTTTTAAATAAGAAATAGCTTATTTTAAGCCTCTTACCTAGTCTTGAAAGCTTGTTACTTGGTTCTAGTATCATTAGTAATGAGAATGGTGAAAAAAATATGTGGATTTCGAATAATAAAAAAAAAGTTTGCTCCTGATATATTTTTAAGTCGAGTCAAATATTTGTCCTATTACACTTTGAGAATAGCCTAACTCATAATAATTCTCTAATAGCTGATTATTTCTTAAGATTAGAAGCTAAACTTTAACGCGGAGTCAAAAATAAATATAATATAGTGAAAATACGAATGTAGTATGTATGAAGTACGTCCCACGGTCTCGCCTCGCGTGGCGCGGCAGTGGGCGGGCGTGTCGTAGAGCGGCGCATAGCAGCGGGAGTAACCGTGTGTGGTGCAGGTGGTGGAGTACCTGGCGCCGGCCCCGCCCGCGCCGCTCGCGCCGCCGCCCGACCACGCGCAGCCCGCGCTCACCACCTAGGTGAGTACCCACCATATACCCAACATACGCCAGTGTTGCCAGTCACCAAATACCCAAATGTGTTGCCAAGCTAAACATGAAAGTTAAATATACCTAAAAAAGTTATAAGAGTAGAATTTACCTTCCCAAAAACTGTGAAGCAAAACCAAAAAATTAGCTACTCTTTTCTCGCTGTTAACATTGTTTTTATGTTTGCTGAAGGACTTTGTTGAAACAGTAACAGAAAAGTCACATTTTAAGACGTGTAACATGATAGAATTAAGTGACAGAAAATATGACAAAAGTACATTGTGGCAGCACTGGTACACATACAGACATAAACGCACCGTTTCTCAAACACTCTCTCATAGACACAGTGAGAAGATAGAAGTGTGACCGCGTGCCCCTCGTCTCCCGCGTAGTAAACTCGCATTCGTTTTATAGGTGCGTACACACACATATTCCACATGTGAGCCAAGGTTGAGATTAAATAACCATGAAGTTTTATTCTACATTTCCCACATAGCTAAGTACAACCTTATGTTCCCATTTTCTGAAGTAGGGCCAGTTTCACTTCTGACTGATAAGTTCGTAAAAATGAATGCGAAAAAAAACAAGGCAGCATCATTGATATCCCATAAAATTATCTGGTAGTACTTAGTAGTGAAATTGTCCCATATTAAATAATAATCGTAGGTAATTTAATAGTAGATTGTTAACCAAGGGCTGTATGACATCAATTGCATTAATTAGCCCGAGTATGCAATTGATGCTTACGCCCGAGGTAAACACTCTGCTTTACATATCGATTGTGAGGTAAGTATAAAAACTTAACTTTTGAGAAAGAACTCCAAAACACGAAAAAAAAATTACTTTCGCGCCTAGCTATTCGACTGCCTTTTTTACTCTTCACGATTTTATGGCACGCAAGCTCGTCAAATCGTGCTGGCCAGTTCGATTTTTAAAAAGATTTCACCTACATAATATCATAGTCATTGTGACTGCGAAACAAATAGTTCGATATTTAAAATCTTCATAAATTCTAATAAAAATTGTCTCGATTCCGATTCGAGTAAATAAGATACCGAGAAAAAAAAATATTAACTTTTTAAAAATATTCTTCTTGCAGTATGAGTATGACAGTTCTTTTTCAAATTCCAAAACCTATGCTGTAATGTTAACATTACATGATAGGTTTTGAAACCTATGCTGTAATGTGAACATTACATGGTAGGTTTTGATCTATGCTGTAATGATATCCATACACCCCGGCATTCAGGGAAGTAAGTGACTACTTACAGCCCTTTCACACGGGCAGTCCAGTTTTTTGCAGGATCCCGTTTTCTGCAGGATCCCGTTTTTTGCAGGATCCCGTTTGATGGCGAATGTGTTTATATGGTAGCGTTCACACGAGCATCCCGCATGCGGGATACTGCAAAAACCCGATCCGGCATTCGGTTTTGTCACTAGAAACTGGATCCGTCGTCCAGTAAAAAGCGGGATCCCGTTTAGTCGCACAAATATTTATATAGCAGTGTTCACACGGCTTCCCGCGTGCGGTTTTTTGCGGGACACTGTTTTTTGCGGGATAGTGAAGTAGTGGCAGCCCCCGCCCCGCGCTCGTGTTCACACGGCAGTCCAGTTTTGTAGGACCGGCTTTTTTTCTGGATCCCGCAAAACTGAACTGCCATGTGAACACACCGTCCAGTTTTGCAGGATACAGTAAAAAGCCGGTCCCGCAAAACTGGATGCCGTGTGAAAGGGGCGTTACAGAGCAAGAGATATTATGTAAACATCTTTAAAGTTAATCATGCCTTACAAAACCGTGATTATCTAATAAGCTCATAAATTAAAACCTTCATGGTTCCGAAGTAAACCTTAAAGGATGTTTTTCTACCCGATTCAGCTTCCCACATTCTCAAATGTAACAGAAACTTAAACTTTCAGGTTTCAACCGAGCTCACCGCCGAGATCTAATCAGCGGGCGGCTGGGCTGGCGACGCGTGACGTCACCGGCCCGCTCGGCGGGGCTGGCGCGAGCCGCTGTACATACTCACTCTGTGAACACGTTGTGTGCAATACTCCGCGGGAGCGCAACAGGGACTGTGACTGTGACGCGGTCGTTGACCCGGCAAGGCCCGCGAAACGACAAACAAAATGGCGCCTTCCACATCCAACAGCTGATTCAGGCAGTTGTCACTTTTCGCTTGAGAAAATACGGTCAATATCTTGACAGATGGTCAGATTTTCACAATAAAATACAAAATGTATTTAGAAAATTTGACAATTTGTCTGATGCTGACTGAAAATATTTTCATGCGAGTGGCTACCAAATAGGGCACGGTCAAAATGTTTCTGCCACTTTTAAGCTCTGCTCTTCACAGACTGAAAATGATTGATTCTAGTAGGAAAATTTGGACTATTTGGGCAAGTGTATTCAAGGTATCCAGGTGGGATGGGAAAGACTGTTGAAGTTTGGCTTGCACGACTAGTGAAGTGTAAAGGAAAGCGCGTTTGTGTGATTTTGCGTGGTTCGTTGCAGGCCCCGAGCGCCATCTCGCAGGAAACAACATAACCTATAGAGTAGCGAGTTTCGTAAGTACCGGTTTGTTTGTATCATTTGTTAAAGGTTATCTCTGTTCGGTAGATTCTCTTCCCTTCTATCTATTAATATAGGGTTACTATAAGGACTGATTTCGTTTGACACGGCTTCTCAATTTAAGTCTGATCCTAGTCGCCCCGTTTAAAGATTTTGATTTGCGTCAAGGAGTGCCTTTGCGAATACTAATACGGTGATTTTCAGCTTACGGACTGACTTTGATACAACCGGATATTTTTGTATCGTACGTTGAAATGACGAGGGTGGATCCCCATGCAATATTTTTTACCATTGGAATTTTCGTTTTAATTTTTGTAATGTGTATTTGGATATGATATTGTAATTAATTAATCATAATGAATAATGAAGTTGAGCTTAACAATCTGTGTTGTTGACATAATTATGTATAATATTATTTTGAATGTGCAATTTTTTTGTTTGTTCCATAATGTTGTTGTACCTAATAATTGATTGCAGGTCACTTTTGCAAATTTCTCTTTGGGGGTCGTCCATAAATTATGTTCGTTACACAATCGTCAAATACCTATTGTGGCTATCGTGCATGAAGTGTAAAAAAAGATATAAAAAATCTTCCTATTTGAATTCATAAAGTAAAATTTTATTTGTCGATAAAATTGTTTCATACTTAGACATGATGTCATTTAGGGGATTTTTTATGTGAATGTGAGAACCACATACAGGCGCAATGTAATCAATGAATGACTCCCTGCAATAATCCCGAATTGCCAATAACTAAAAATATCGACAAATAACAAAAGCTCAGTGCCATTACACTTTGTCATAGTGTGTACGCAACCTTGTTTTAGAATTTGCAATCGTGAGTCGACGCATGATATTTTTAATTGTACTATAAAATATAATGATTTCTTAGCCATACACATCGTCGGATTAGTTGGGATTTTGTGATGTTCATAGTTTCTTGTAGGTAGCCCCTAGTTACGTTGTTGATAATATTGTATTGACTGTATGAGAGTAGTGGTTAAGTACGTTTCTACCTAAAGTATCTTATAGACGCCTCACACGTTGCCTGGGACTGAATACGTAACGTTGCCTTGACTGGTTACACACGAGCCTACACTGTAGCCTATTATATTGTACAAACGGATCCATAGTACGGAATCTGAATTCCCAAACGGTTAGTCCATTTTGATGCAATACAGCCCTTGAGAAAATGAAAGGCAACTCTAACGTCAATGTAATAAAGTTAATAATTAAATGATTTGTTTGCCACGAGTTTGTTATAAGTAGCTTAAGTTGGCGCAAAAGTAGATAACTTTAAGTCGTAGAGCAGACGATCGATGTCAATGCAGCGGAGTTCTTTGACTTTGATTCAACTTCTTGTATTTACTTACAATAATTATTACTGTTCCAAGCTTTTTTAATAGGCATTCCACTATGTGCCCTATCGTCAGTTTCGAGACTGAGCACAAATTGGCTTGCGAGTGATCAATTTTAATATTTCAAATGAAAATAGTGATTCCACTACAAAATTACTTATACGAGCGCGACGATATTTGAGCGCAATACAAAGTTGTTGTGATTATAAATTGATAATAACTTTAGCACTAAAGTAGCAACGTACGTTAGGGTTATTGAAGTCTGGTGCAGCGTCACGGATAAACGGAAAATTTAAATGTGTTGAACTAGTATGTAGCGCCACCTATAATTGAAAACATTGCTGAATAAGCTAGCAATTGCCAGGCTAAAATAAACAATGTAAGATTTTTTTAAAGATATGTAATGAAATAAAGGAAGACATCATTTTAAGTACATAATTGCAGTAATTTTTGTCGTTAGTTGGAGTCGCTTACTAAATGTAACACACGAATGATTACGAATTGACGATGTTTGTTCGTGACTGCCGCCAGGAAACCGAAACAGTTTCCCATTAGTTAAAGCATAACGTGTGAGGGATATCGTAGGTTATCGTTTGAAACCTCACTAGGTGATATAATATAAAGTAAGGATAATAAAAAATGGCGATAGTCTTATCGGATGGTTTCAACAAATAGCACAATTTTTTAGCTATAGAGCAACAGGACGCGGCGCGGGTATCGCGTCGTTTTGTACGAACATTGGTAATGTTATGAAAAGCAATAATAAATAATACACTGTTACTTTGTACCATAGAGAAAATTTTCTCTATGCTTTGTACTTCCCCCGGGCAGCCGGGCGTCGCGGTCGTTCGCCGTGGCCCTAGGTCTAAACATATCACGAGACACAATAGTTCTTTTCCGATATTTTCAATAACAAGCGACGACCCGGCTGCTCTATATATCTATGTAGTGATGTTGCTTTACTTTTGTTCCATGGTTATAAGTCACTTAGTAAATATTTGGAATAATAAAATGAAAGAAAAAATATGTTATTTACATAAGTAAAAAAATAGCCGATGGCTTCGCACGGTACCTATATCTTTTCGACATCTAAAACTATAAGAAATGTTTCATGTTTATGTATAATAATACATAAAAGAGGAAAATTAATAGCGAATGTTTGAGAGTATACACTATACAATAATAACGATAATTTAGGTGTAAGTGAGCGAAATTGTAAATATAAATAAAGCCATAGTCTAAACGGAACGAAAGTGAAGATAACACGCGCAGTATCCTTTCTTTGGTCACTATAGTGAATAAATCACAACTGTACGTCCAAATTGTCCATTTATATGTTAATGTACCTAATACAAATTACAATAATGTAATCGTTAGACGTATTTTAGTACACTTGGTAACAAGGGTTAGCCAGCGCGCGGTCCGGCCGCGGGCTCTAGCGGTATGCATTTGAGTTACACTTCAATGACTATCTAAAAACAACTTATTTTTACTGTACTACACGTAAGTTATTTCATATTTTAACTGAATAAAATCGAAATGGTTATTATAATGTGGTGTTTTTATTTACCCGGTTTCAATGAAATTCTGTTAGACGATTATCACACTGCACCGCGCTCCGTCGCGGAGCGTGGGGTTGCATAGTAAAAATTCCGCACGCGGGCGCGTTTTCAGTGTGTTGTGCCACGCGTGTTTTATAAAGAAACTGAGATACTTGCAAAATATAATGATTAAATCTCGTCCCGCGTACTGCGGCGGAGCGCGCTGCAGTGTGATAATCGCCTTACTATTTAATAACGTTGGGCATATCCCAGCATGGCCAGTTGCACGGTACAATCACCGATGGACTTTGTTTTAAATCAAATAAATTTGGTTTGAGACTATATAATTTATACTAATATTTGATAATTGATTGTAGTTGAAAAAAGAAATTCCGCGCGGGTGAAACCGCGCAGACGACCGCTATTGATACTAATTTTATAATGAGGAAAGATTTGATTGTTTGTATTGAATAGGTAGGCTTCGAAACTACTGAACCGATTTGAAAAATTCTTTTACTGTTGGAACACTACACTAAGCATTCCAGAGTGCCTTTACTTTTAGAGGGTACTTTTTATCCCGGAAATGTGGGGGGAAGGGGGGATATTTTAAAAACCAAATTACGCACGGGTGAAATAGCGGGCTAAAGGCTAGTCTGTAATAAATGTGGAAGTGTGTTTTTTGTCTGTTTGTCCTTCTTTCACGTCGACGCAGGCAAATTTTTATCCCAGAAAAAATCTTATTGATTTCTTTTATTTTGTTGACAAAGCTGTTCAATTTTCCAAGCGGGTAAGACAACGAAGACTAGATTACTTATTAATAAAAAAAAGACTAGCCCTAATTACATAGATTTAGTATATTATTTCCCTGATTACTACTATTTTACAGAATTTCGTCATAAATTATATCAACGTTCCAGAAATTTTTCTCTGTGGATCGCCCTTAAAGCGCGTTCATAATTTTAAGTACCTAGGTCACTGGCTCACTGAGGATTTAAGGGACAATCTGGAAATAGAGAGGGAACGCAGATCGCTGGCTGTTCGCTGCAACATGCTGGCCCGAAGGTTTGCGCGTTGTACTAGACCAGTCAAGCTTACGCTGTTTAAATCATACTGCCAAACATTTTACACGAGTAGCCTTGGGATAAGTTATAACCAGCGGACATACAGCGATCTGCGGGTCCAGTACAACAATGCCTTGAGGATATTGTTGGGGTTGCCTTGGCGGTGTAGCGCGTCCGGAATGTTCGCCGAAGCGCATGTCGATGGTTTTACCGCTATTATGAGAAAAAGGTGTGCTTCGGCGTTAACGCGTTTACGTGGCAGCACCAACACTATTCTCAAGGTCTTTGTTGACCGTTGGGACTCACCGTTCCTTGCTAGAAGGATGAGGACCCATATATTAAAATAAATGTATTTTTACCAACCACTGTATTTTACTAACATTAGTTCTTAAGAAAAATTGTTACTAACTATATATGGGCTACCTGGCCTGAAATAAATGATTTGAATTTGAATTTGAATATCCTAATAATAATTATAATAATTAAGCTTGAATTTGGTTAAAAAGTGAAAAATAATTTTTCGTTATTTCCGAACGTCTACCAAAATTTCTTCTGTCATCCAACTGTCAGTCTAGTGTCACTGTCAATGTGTCAATTTATCAATGCATTTTGAACTGAAAAGCTAAAAACATAAAAATTTTTATTTATTTCTTTTTGATTTAAAATGAATTAAACGATAAAATAGTTTGTATGTTACTAATAAGCATATAGTAACGAAGTGAAAAGCGTGAAAATGGCGGACAAAGATAAATCGAAAGTGAACACCCAAACAAAACACGTACCAAAAGATGCTCAAGTGATAATGTCTATAATGAAAGAGGTCGGCATAACGGACTACGAACCCCGCGTTGTTAACCAGTTACTAGAGTTTACCTACAAGTATGTGACATCAATTTTGGACGACGCTCGAGTGTTCGCTAACCATGCAAAGAAGAAGACGATAGATCTAGAAGATGTAAGGCTGGCGGTTCAGATGCAGCTGGATAAGTCGTTCACGAGCCCGCCGCCGCGTGAGGTGCTGCTCGAGATAGCCAGGGTGAAGAATGTGAACCCACTGCCTCTGATAAAGCCTCACTGTGGACTTCGGTTACCTCCAGACCGGTATGATTGTGTTACAGCTATTGATATAATATTATGTGTATTAAAATGAAATTTTAGAGTCATCTAAAGCAAACATGGGCGTCGCCAAGGGGGGCAGGGGGGGGGGGCAGTTGCCCCCCCTAGAGATCAAATGTAGCTAGCCGCAAATAGGTAACGCTTCATGCTCTCGGCATTTATATTTTTTCTCCCAAATAATATTGCCCCATTGCCCCCCCTTAATCATAAGCTGGCGACGCCCTTGAAAGCAAACAATAAGAAAGATCCACTAATTACCCACTATTATTGAGCATCCCTCTCATTACCAATCTACGCCTGCTATGTTTAGGTATTTTAATGGTGTTATTTAACAATAATGTTTACAGATTTAATTTACTATATTTATAATAATGTGTAACCGACTGCCAGAAGATGTAGTCTCAGCATCAATGTCAACCAGTTCAAGAACAAATTGGACAAATATATTGCTAGCTATACAGAGAAAACTTTAATCGTGAAATAGGATACAGGCATTATCAGTTGGCGCAACTGCCTGCCCGCCTAAAATAATTATTGATTTGGAATAGAACTTACCATTCAGGTTAGGTCTATCAAATTGAAGTTGTTAAGAAAGTGTAATAGTAATGATATTGTTTTATTTCCAGTTATTGTTTATCTGCGTGCAACTATCGACTCAAACCAGCCACCAAGAAGACCGTAGCAAAAGCCACCGTAGCGTCTGCTCCATCAATCAAGACTGTCACCACTCCCAAGCCCACTCTTGGCCAGCAGAATGTAGTTGTGAAAAGACCTTCTGGAGGCATCGTAAACGTGACCGCATCCAAGCCCAATGTTGTCCCCAAACCTGTATTGAAGTTTACATCAAGTAGCAAGGTATTGTTAACATTATATTATTGTTTATCTAATGAAATATCTGTTTTTTTTTATTTTTTGTTTATAAATATTAATTTTTTCTTTGTAGGTGGTAGCAAAACCAGCAGTGCGTGTTACAGCTGGACCCTCATCGCAGGCCCCCATCAAGATGGAAGTTGATGACCAGACTGCACAGAAACGCAAGCGTGAAGAGGATGACTATGATTTGTAATTGTATAAATATCTCAGTATGTTAAGGTGCATTTTCTTACATTTTATGAATTATAGATATTTTTAAGGAATGTCAGTTTGTTTTTAATATTGGTGTACTAAAAGTATTTCAGCAGCCCACCTGTTAGAAAATGGTCACTGCGGCCTATTCCATTAAGGGACACTTCAACTTTATTGTGAAATTTTGCCGCCCCCTAAAAAGTGCCGCCCAGCCCCGGACCGCACCCCCTCATCGCTACGCCACTAAGTGAATGCTGTTGCCCTAACAAACCCTAAATGCATAAATTCAACAAATTATTTTAATTTTCTTTGGCAACACCATGCATTTTCTATTTATCTAATAATATTAATCATAGTGTGAGCCACCCATCTTTGTATATGCTTAGGACAACTTTGATAAGTTTGAAAACAAATAAGGAACATATTTAAAAACATTCAGACTTTATTTTGAAACATGTATAGAAAACTAACAATATAGGTTTCATTCACACTTAAAAAATATACTATAAATATACATGATTTTTATGATCTACAACACTCAATCACTTATTTCTTGTCATATTTGTAGAAGCCCTCCCCAGACTTGACTCCGAGCTTGCCCTCGGAGACGAGTTTATCCAGCAGTGGGATGGGCTTGAACAGCTGCTGATCAGGGTATTTTTTGTGCCATCCATCGAGGATGAACTTGTTGGTGTCTAGACCAACGTAGTCCGCCAGTTCGAGAGGACCCATGGGGTAGCCGGCGCCCAGTTTCATCGCAATGTCAATGTCGCGCGCAGATGCGTCCCCTGTTGGTGCAACAACAGATCAATGTCTCAGTTTCTAAGTTCTAGACATCAAAAGCCTTAAAATTGTTTGTTGCTCTTATACATAATACAGAACTGATTTATAAATTCATTGTTATGTAAAGATCCACACTGCAAATCCTGTTGATAGGCTACAAAGATACATTCCCTACCATAACCAGTAGGAATGAGTGTACAAGAGCCCTTACATTTAGTTCCCTGAATAGTTCATAATTAAATTATGCAAAACTATAATATCGTATCTTGAATCTTGATAAGATGTATCAGTGCAAAAGCAATTAAATGAAAAAATTATATTATTATTTATGACTCAGTTAGATAAAATTTATTGTTGCAAATATATTGATTAACTTTTTAAACATTTAACTAAACAAGCCCCAACTAAGCAGAATACTTATAATATATATTTAAAATAAAAAACCAACCTCTCTCATACAGTCTAATGGCCTCACAGATGTAAGGGACCAGCAGTCGGTTGACGACAAAGCCAGGGGTGTCCTTGCATGTGATGCAGGTCTTGCCCACAGCTTTGCCCCACTCCATCATGGACTTGTATGTCGCTTCGGAGGTCTCTGCTCCCTTCACCACCTCGAGGAGGCGCATCACTGGGACTGGGTTGAAGAAGTGGAGGCCACCAAATCTAAGAAATTGGTACAAGTATTTTATATTTTTATTCTGTGTAAAATTTATCTGTCACATAGCATATGCTGTCTCTTTTGCATAGAAAAAATTTACTCTCTTTTGTCAATTAAAAACAAAACAGCATCAGTGTTTATTTATCTGTTGTGTAAAAAAATTTGATTTTTTTAAAAGCTATACAAATAGGTTCACAGAGTACCCACACAATACAATGTTTTATGATTGTTTGCTTTTTAACATAAATTAATTACAAACTTACTTGTCCTTCCTCTTCACAACAGATGCAATCTCATTGATTGATAGAGACGAAGTGTTTGATGCCAAGATAGTATGGGCAGGTGCAATCTATAAAAAAAAATATGATATCAGCACTTAAATTTGATGATAAAAAATAGCATTTGTTGTAAAAATTTATGGTCTTTTAATTTTTTATTGACAGTGGTCAGTGTGATAAATAAAACATCATTGGATAAATCAAATTTTTCTTATGTTGAAGATTTTGTAATGTAATGATGATATGAAGAAACTACTAAATATAGTTAAGGGGGGGTGGGAGTACATAAAAGAGGTATAGACCGACAAACTTATCTGTTCCGGTGGCGGCGTCGCTACTGTCTATTTAGAACTGTCATTAAATATCGTTTTTGCATCGTATTTCACGTAGTTCCTAAGTTGATGGGTCTGTAAAATCCTACAGACCCATCAGTCTAACCTCGTTCCTGCTCAAAACTCTGGAAAGGTTGACGGACCGCTACTTAAGAGATGGTGCATTAAATTGCAAGCCTCTACACCCGAAACAACACGCCTACAGGAAAGGTAGATCAACGGACTCAGCCTTACACGCTGTAGTATGCAAAATAGAAGAAGGCTTGGTTGCAAAACAAATGACACTTGGTGTCTTCATCGACATCGAGGGAGCGTTTGACAAGACCAAGTTCAACAGCATTCACGGATCCCTCAGCAGGTTCGGAGTGGAAAGCACCATTAGTGGATGGATCGACCAACTTCTAAAAAAGAGATCCATCGAATTCACAGTCAACACAACCACACGAGCCATAGTAGCCCGAGGCTGCCCCCAAGGTGGCGTCCTCTCACCGCTCCTGTGGAATATGGTGGTGGATGAACTTCTACAACGCCTAAATGAGAGATGCTGCTACTCCGTCGGATACGCAGATGACATCACCATACTCATCAAAGGAGAAACAGAAGACAACATATGCTCTCGCATGCAAATAGCACTGAAGATCGTGGAGCGATGGTGTACCCAACATGATCTCGCCGTAAATCCCAAAAAAACAGAACTGGTCCTGTTTACCAACAAGAAGAAGCTCAAACCAATACAACTCAAGCTATTCGGCTCAACACTCAATTTAGCCAACAAGGTCAAATACCTGGGCGTGATACTCGACAATAAGCTAAATTGGAATGAACACCTCAACGAAAAAACAAGAAAAGCCTGCACAACATTCTGGCAATGCAGGAAGCTAATAGAAAAACAATGGGGCCTTAAGCCGGCGATAACTCTATGGATATACACGGCCATAATACGCCCTATGATAACCTATGGCGCAGTTGTCTGGTGGCCCAGGACAGAACTAAGCACCGTGAAAACCAAACTACAAAGCCTACAACGCCTCGCTTGCTTAGCCACCACTGGCTGCATGAAAACCACATCAACATCAGCACTCGAGGTGATCCTCAACCTGAGACCACTACATCTCGTAGTACAGCAGGAGGCAGCCGCCGCAGCCTTAAGACTCGAGAAAATGGGGCTCTGGAAACAGGACGATAATATTCCCCACACGCGCCTCATCAAAGACATAAAAAGTGAGCTACCAATGATAGAGGCCGCGTGCGACATTATCCCGAAAACATATATCTTCGACAAAAAGTACCGCATCGAACTAAACGAAGAACACAAGGATAGCTCAGGCATCAGAGTAATGAGAATATACACTGACGGCTCCAAAACCGAGACTGGCACCGGAGCCGGCGTATTCTCAAACGACCTCAACGTAAATATATCAACAGCCCTTGGAAATCACAACACTACCTTTCAAGCGGAATGTGTTGGAATTATTAGAGCAGCAATGGCAGTAAAGGCCAGAAGAGTATGCGGACAATCGGTTCGCATCATCTCGGACAGCGCTGCAGTACTACAAGCTCTCAACAGCAACCGTATGAACAGCGGGCTCATCTTAGAATGCCACCGCGAACTTGAAGAAATTTCACAACAAAACGAGATAACGCTGCAGTGGATAAAAGGCCACAGCAACTCGTTAGGCAACGACGCAGCTGACCAGCTCGCAAGAAGGGGCTCAGCAACCACAATATTCGGACCTGAGCCGATAGTGCCTCTACCCTACAGTCAAATAGCTGCATGGTTACAGGAGAGAACAAAAAACAATCATGAACGCCTGTGGACAGCAATGGATGGGTGCAAGCAGACAAAGGAAGTCTTCCCGTCCCTAGACAGACGACTGACGCGTTGTCTACTGAAACTGTCCAAGGTGAACCTACGACACGCAGTGGGCATTATAACGGGCCACTGCACGCTAAATAAGCACATGTTCAACATCGGCATGACGGACAGCCCGCTATGCAGAGGCTGCATGGACGCTGAAGAAACACCGGCCCACGTACTACTGCAGTGCAAGAGTGTGGACCACCATCGAGCACGCCTGCTACCCAACAGCGGCACCCTGCGGGAGGTGCTCCGGGACATCACAGCAGTGCTGGAGCTCTGGACAGAGCTCAGATGGTTTGAGTGACGGTGGTGGTAATGTATTTCTCACGTACAATGGCCCACTTTAGAGGCCAAGTGCGGAAAAATCCCCTGCTAACCTAAACCTAAACCTTCACGTAGTTCCAATTTTGGCCACCGGAACAGATAAGTTTGTAGGTCTGTATTATGCGACGTCCAAATATGGCGCCGCGCTCGCACATTTCGTAGTTTTTTAAACATAGTAAACGAGACACTAATTTTATCAAGTCAAACTCTGCGAATTTATCTATAATATATATAAATATTTAGTGGCTATAATTGAGTGAAAATTCAAATGTTAATTGGCAGGAGCTTAGACATAAAATACGAAAATCGTTAAAAAAAGGGGTAACTTTGGGATTTTTTTCTATCGAGTGAAGTTTATAAAAACATGTAATTGAATGCGATTTTAACTAGATCAGATCCTTAACTGATACATATATTTTTTTAGAATTGAAAACACTGATTTGTATGTCTCAGGTGGCTTTTAAAAACCATACGCGCGGCATCTGCGGAACTACACAGCCTTAATTAGCTACTAAAACAAATCCAAGAAATATGTAACAATTTTTTTTAACACATTTAAGTAATTCTTTATGTAGTAATTAAGATATCAGATGAATGGAAGTTCATTACCTCATCAAGCTGCTTGAAGAGCTTGTGCTTCACACTCATATTCTCCACAATGGCCTCAACCACCAGGTCAGCAGACTTTGCTCCCTCCGCAGGGTCAGTGGCTGTCTTGATCCTGCCCAGAGACTCTGTCACAAACTTCTCCCCCGCCTTGGCATCATCTTTGTACACCTTCTTGGCTACTCGGCCCAGGTTGGCGCCGATAGACTTTTGTGCTTTGGCCAACACTTCTGGACTTACATCTACCAGAGTTACATTTTGGCCTGCTTGCGCTGCAACCTAAATAGCATAGTAGATGAGTTCAAAAACATGGAGGCAAGCATTTAAAAAAAAAACAGTTATATATACATAATATAATAATAATAAATTGAATATCTACATAGTCAATATTAAGCTAGTATCAGTAACCAAGAAAAAAAGCAGATAGCGCTGGCATCCAACTTGATCATAGCAAACATTAAAAAAAAATTAATGGTCACTGAAAATGCAGATATGTACAATAATAAATATAACTTTAATATTTACATACCTGCGCAATGCCGGAGCCCATCAAACCACCTCCAATCACCGTTACATTTTTTATTGCACTTTGTACGCTGGCGGAACTTGAAAACTTTCTTGCGATCCCTCCAAACTGAATCATTTTCGCTTAATTACTAAGAAGTTATAGTAAAGTCTATCAAAAAATATTTTGATTTTATTAGATTTTTAAGCAAGTGATAGGCAATTCCAAAGTTCACTATTTTTTAACCTCACCAAACTTCATCAAAGAATTCAAAATGACAAAAACTTTTGACAGCTGTCATTGTGACATATTCAGGGTGACCATATCAAAAGTGGCGGATCTGCCATACAAGCAATATTCTGATTTCTGCCAAACTCTAGTCTAAACCTTATTAAAATTAAAACGCAATGCAAATGTTGGTAGTAGTAAATCTCCGTTAACAAAAATGACTCTTTTATTAGTGCCATATAACGGATCAATATTACTTTTTTGCATTAGCTTATATTGGGCACTGGCTGGCTACGTAACTGTACTGGCCAGTCTGGCTGGCCACTATCTTCAAATAACAATGCATCCTAAGTCTATTGTTATAAAATTATACAAAGTAAGCTTTACCTCGATAGGGAAAACACTGTGTTATAGGATACGATAAGTAATTAATGCTCTCTCCTCCAACTGCACAGTACACAATGACACATTTTACAGTAAATTAACAACAAGAATATATTATATATACATAATAAGTTAATTAGTACAAAAGAAAATAGTTTTCTATTTACAAAGTAGTATTGAGTCTGAATCAGATTTGTTAAAAGAACATAAAATTAATTAAATGAAAAAGTTTAAAAATTAGGTATAATTATATCAGTGAACTATCGCCATTAGGTCGTCAGTTTCGTCGCAGAACATCTGACTTGCAACAAAGTTTTGATCCTCCCTCCTCCCTTACTCACCCACCCACCCTATCTATCACCCTGATCACCCACCATAATCATTTTGGGCCACAACCGCGCAAGCAACGCAATAAACTTAAAAACCAAATCTGCTAAAATAAGCAGTAATCTGTTTGCCGCAAATGGTCACCCACACCCCACTGGTCTTGGGTACATTCGAAAAGCTGTTCACCAGTCCACACCACTGTAGTTTTGGAATGAATCCCAGTTGGCTCATTATGATAAAGATATTATAATACAGTTTTTAAATACAAATTATTTCAGAAAAGTTTTGAATTTTGATTTAATGAACAAAAACAAAGCCAACCCCATTTTTTCAATATTTTTTTACAAAACATTCGTTTAACATAAATTATTGTTGTGTACTTTCGTCACGGCTGTGACAGCTCTAGTTCCATGTTCCCAGTTTTGGCGCTGCGGTCGCGGGAGGCTGGGAGGCTGCTTGGGTTTCACCGCCATTTTGAATTTTAATCTGTGGATTGTTTGACATACGTCACATATGGCACCTCCACGTTTTTTCTTTTTTGCCATGGCCACCAAAAGACAGACGTCAAATCGTCAGCTGATATTAATTTATTGTATTTTAATAGGAAATATGTGCTAAAATGTATTGTGCTACGTATATTTAGTGAAATAAGTGGACAAATACCCAGGATAAGTGTTATCAGCTCAGTACCTATTGAATAAACAAGTATTTTATATCGACTTGTTTTCACCGGCCGGCTGTCAGTGTACAACATTAACAACTTCAAATCGACAACGGATTTACCAGGGGAGTATTGCTTTTATATTTTACGCCTCTTTTACTAATTACTAGAAAGGAGAACTGTTTATTATTGGTATAATATTATCATTTAACCGTTACATACATTTTCATAATCATAGGTTATAAAAAAAACATATTTTTTAACACTAACCCAAAAAAATACTTGGTCGGTATTTATTTTGTTGGTTCTACCCTCTTTTGATAAATAAGTAACTGTTTTCAAAAAGTCTTTTTTAATTTATTTAAAAATACCAAAATATATAATATTCATAATAAAGAAGCTGTAAATAAAAATATATTAAGCTGCCTAAACCGGTACTATCTTAGTACAATACAGTTGTTGTACACTATAATTTATTTTTCCAGAATCCAGTACATCCTTAAAGATGATGACCAGGAAGGCCCAAAAAATGATCCCCAAAAAAGTGCATGGAAAAAATACCAAACATTCAGATTAAGAAAGAGATGTATAAATAAATAAGAAAATAAAATGTTTGTATCATAAAATGGGTTATATTTTATTACAATAATATCTTAGTGAATTAAAAATAGTAGAACACCTATGATTGTCGATAAAAAATCGGACATCACTAATTATCGATATCTATAAACGTACTATCGAGTTTAGTCTCATCACTATCAAGCCAATATGGCAGTCAATTGTCAAAATTGTCAATGCCAAAACCATACGTCATACAATTGTAGCGATTACAGCGCCAAAACTGGGTACAAGGAACTAAGGTGCAAAGAAGCTGTCGCATCCACAGACTAGATAGAAGATAAATCAGACAACCGACTCACGTACTGTAAACATGGGCTTTACGGAAAAGGGGGCCAGTGATATATGACAGCTCTTTTTTTTTTAAATTGTGGTGGTGTCAAATGCAAAGGCATTCTATTCAAACAGCCACTTTATTTATTTTGGTGAATTATTTGCAGGATTACCCTATTTGAAATAAAAGGGAATTCATAATTTCATATACCCGATACATGAATTCCCTTTTATTTCAAATTTGAGCCAAAAAAGATCATTTTAAGAAGACTATTTAGGTGAAAAACAAAATAAAACAAGTTAATTACTTATTAATTGATTTATTTTTCAATTTCTTTTTGTAATAATTAATCCTTCTGTTGCATATTATTTGGTAATTTTCTCCTTTGTAAACACGTCAGTCCCTTTCAAAATGTTATTAATAGTATTCCTGTTGCATAAATCCATTTCTCACGAGTTTTATCATCAGTCGGAAATCTGGAAACAACAAATCGCTTGAAATTCCCTGAAATATGGGGTAATTTTGGGGAAATTTTTCCTTTCATTAGGCATCCGGAAATCGAATTATGAATCTACTAATTATTAATAAAATTTCAGTACATAGACATCTATGATAATTATTATGCTGGCTTCTGATGTAAATTTGTAATAATAAGCAATTATTTTACCGGTTTGCATGTCAGATGTTTTAGAGGTTATATTTAGAAATAATTTTTAGATATTTCCCATTTATCAAGTTTTTGATGATATAACTAATGATTTAGCGCAGAAACTTGGTTCCTGTGAGATTTGAGAAAGAAATACGTGATCAAAATTTATAAAACAGTGTACTTACGTATGAAATGTAACACCCGCTTTTTCTCTTTGATTGTTGCTTTTGAAGCCAAATATTGAACACTCTACCATTTTGTATGCTAGACACAAACGTTCCACATTCGATTAAATCATATTAATTTAGGTAGTAATCCACAAAACCTTTAATTTCTTTGGCACTTTAATGATTTTTTTGCTCAGTTTGATTCAGTTTGATTTGAAGTTTGAACTCTTCTCTATTCTATTTCCTCTTACAGGAATCTCAATAAGACTATCTCACTCTGTCAAAGCATGTCAGCAGACCCTTAAGCGAGCTGGCGGGGGAGAGGGGTTACGACCACAGATTACGAAATGTCATCTGAGGTTGGCCCCCTGTACCACAGATATAACAAACGCACCAATTTTATTACTTTGAGTCAAACGGCCGTGGTCGCATCAGGTCGCATCTATAGCTTGCTATAAATTACTGATCTGTGACTTTCGTTCGAACGTTTGTTTTTATGACAGACAGTTTTGTGTTTTTAATATAATTTTTATTTGGAAATTGTGTGGTTTTATCAAAAGTTTAAGTGAATTGAGATTATGTAGTTAAACTTTTTATCTTCCAGCAACAACACTCAACATGGGTATGTATTTTAAGATATTTTTGGACTTACTTTATCACTGATATCGCCTTGTTTACGAATGATAAATTTAACTGTGCATTGCGGTAATAAAACCGGATTCACACCGTTCCAACTCAAGCCGTATTTAATTTAGTTAGACTGTAACGGCTCTTTGCGCCAGTCGTGTTATCTTTCTGCTTTTGATATAATTGTAATATTTTTAAATATGAACAAGTTAGCCGGGTTTAGTAGGAGCTTTTCCAGTTCCTCGGCGTCTTTTCGTCCTATAAAGACGGTGACGGTGGTAGGAGGAGGACTGATGGGATCAGGGATCGCGCAGGTAAGCTTGTTTTGAACTTTGTATTGTAGATAAAATATGCATGGACATCAATGGACATACTCCATAGTGTAATTCACTCTTCGAGGTTAATGCCCTATAAATAGGGTTTAAATATTGAAGGTCAGGTTGGAGAAACAATATGAATGTGTCTACAATTTACGTAAATAACAATATTCAAATACAAAGCCAAAGTCAAAATTTCTTTATTCAGCTACAAAGGAGCACTTTTAATGTAATAAAAACAGATGGAATTTTAAAATGAGTATCTGATATTGGACACCAATTATCTAATCTCAAATTAACCATGCATGGTTAATTTGCATGATGGTTCATGAATACCTAATTGTGACTATGCCTGTGTCTTCCATGACAAAGTTTAACTTTTCTAATTATAATTTTTTTAAATTATTAAAAAGCGTGTAATCACTATGCTGAATCAGGTTGCAGCTCAAGCAGGACAGAACGTAACAATCATTGACATCAAACCTGAACTCCTGGAGAAAGCACAAAAATCAATTCAAAACAATTTAGCCCGAGTTGCAAAGAAGCTGTACAAAGATGACAAGGACCAAATTGAGAAGTTTGTCAGCGACTCTTTCAACAGGATCAAGGTTTCCACAAACATTGAGGATGGAGTCAATGCTGACTTGATTGTTGAGGCTATCGTTGAGAAACTGGATGTCAAACAGGAGCTGTTCAATAAACTGGATAAGGTAATAGTTTAAATAGTCTTATACAATTATTATATTGACTTTACAATTTATTATCAGCCATAATGTCAGCATCGCAATCCAAACAGATTACTTTATTTTCTGACACCTAAATTGTACCATGTAGGTACATATTGTACTTAAAAATAATTCTAGTTAATATCTGTAAAGTTTTCTTTGACTCTAAGAAATTTATTACAGCAATAACTTAAATTCGTCCAATATTCAATAAATAAATATTAAAAAATTCAAAACATACTTTCCACAACCTTGAAATTGAACCCAGTACCCCACAATCAAGTATGTTAACCACTTAACCACTAGGCCAATGATATTGAATTAATATATGGAATTAATAAATGTTGTAAGCAGTTCCACTCTTCCACTGTATTTGAAATCAATAATGCAAAGTCTAAAAGATGTATGTTTGTCAAGTAGTTGAAATATTCTAAATCATTAATTATGCAAGACCATGGTTCGAAATGTGTTTGTTACTGAATAAATGTTCATAAATTCTTTTAAAATTTCTCTCCATTGCTTATCTAATTGCAATAATATAAGAACCCAGCTTCATCATCACACTTGTAGAAATAATGATTTAAGTAACTCTTTTACCAGTATAGTTACATTTCATGTCTTTCATTGTTTTTCCATAGCTTTTACTAAAAAACATAAATAAAAGATAATAAAGTTCTCAATTATCATTTTCTTCAGCTTTGAATAGTGTAATTAATTAAGCCAAGCCCACCCATGTATTATTTTTATTTCTGTGGCTATAATTAGGATTACCAATAAGGGCTACTACTATAATACTTTTTGTTGTTTGATATGATAACTTTATTTGTTTCGATGACCTTTAGTTTTTTCCTATGTCATCATCAGACATTCAGATCTTTAAATTAAATTATCCACACTAATATTATAAATGCAAAAGTTACTGTCCACCCATGTGTTGTATTGTACACCTATCACATGAAAAGTTTGGATGTTTTTTTATAAACACACATATTCCTTGGCGACAGGCAGATAGACACATAGACCAAAACATTTGAAAAACTAAATTTTCAGTTTCTTATTGATTTATTTTCTTTTTCCTAGAAGTATTTTGAAAATTTTATTATATATTCAGAATTTAATATAATTATTATAATGTAAGTAGTAATATGTGTTAATATTTCAGTTGGCTCCTGAACACACAATCCTTGCCTCAAACACGTCTTCCATTTCAATCAATGAGATCGGAGCTGGCATTAAGAGGAAAGATAAGTAAGTCTTAAATTTCAGTTTCTCTTTTTAATTTTTTATTATCAGCTATCAATTAAAGTATCAGCCTATTTAATGACCCACTGCAGGTCAACAAACACGCAGTCCACCTGATGGTAAGCGGCCACTGTGGCCTATTTCATTGAGGGACACTTCACCAGGAAGCGTCGCTCAATGTGCTGCCAGACTAGGCTCATCTGATCTTCGAGTCATTTCACCTGTAGGAGTGGTAGCTAGCCAGTCGGACTCTAAGGCAGTTGTCCCTCCGCCGGCGAGAGAACGACTAACTATCGGCTATTTTCTCGCTCAAGACACGTACAAAACATATACATTCCGTGTAAACAAAAGAGATGCAAATATAAATAGTTGATCGCTGACTGTTCACACTGCCGGCGAGGACTCGCTTCACTAGTTTGTCGCTGAGCGACAAGAGCTATGACAGATAACACTCCCTCAGCGATACTCGATCAGAACCACAGAGTACACTTAATACAAAACACTACAACTACGCACTCGCTCCTCGCAGCTCGCCAACTCGTTCCTACATTCTAGCTCAACTCGCTACTTGTTCATCGTTGCCGGTGGGACAACTGCCTAAAAAAGCCCTACCACCAACTGAGATTGACTGTTTACCTCCAGGTTCGGTGGTCTCCATTTCTTCAATCCAGTGCCCGTGATGCGTCTGCTAGAAGTCGTAAAGGGCGACCACATCTCAGAGGAGACGTACCAGACCATGATGGAGTGGGGCAAGTCCGTGGGCAAGACTTGCATCACCTGCAAGGACACCCCTGGCTTCGTGGTTAACAGGCTGCTGGGGCCGTACAGTGCGGAGGCGATTAGGCTGTATGAAAGAGGTCAGTTACTGTTTCAAAGACAAATAATTGGTGTCGACCCAATGGTTGGAAGACAGAAGAGAATCTTCTTGGTGTTTTTTGATAGCTTGGGAGTGTTAGCAACCATTTATTTTATGCTTACTCAATTTTATCAAACTCGATAATATGTATTATAGTAACTTTAATGCTAACCGTATTTAATAATAACCTGGGAAGCCTAAAAAGCTAGTCAAAATGTCAATGGTCTCTGCCTACCCCTGCGGGAAAACCTCGTGACTACGTATACTTGTAAAATTTCAAGGTCACCACTTTACTTCACGGGTACAGTCATTTGCTATAAAATGTAAAGCTTTATGTGATGGCGATAAGGTTCATTTTTCAATGGGATTGTAGCCAATGTCAGTGCACGTGTCTATATTATGCCATTGGACGTTCTATTCTTCTTCTTTATTCGAGCGGGTTGTCTCGGTGTAGTTAGTAATGTTAGTATGCTTGATCCCTAATCCAGGATTTGGCAAGTAAGTAAGTATGAAATGCGAATTTCGGATTTTTATCGAATCGTGATTGTGTTGTTAGTTTTATGTTTCACTTTTGTAAAGTACCACCATCCCTGTGTATTTATAAGCTTTATGTCGCTTTGCGTTTCCGTCGTTTTGACCCTCAAAACAAGACATAATTAATACATATTATATACACTGTATTACCTAAATCAGTCGAGACTCAAGGTTGTTAGTGTTTTAGTAATACCAGTAGGTAGATAATAATATGTAAATTTTTTGTGGTTACCATCGTTTCTAATACCCATAATCAATGAAATTTCAAACAATAGACATGCTACGTCTGTACTCTGCGAAACAACCAATTGGTAACTTTTAGACTCTTCAAAATAGGCGCATTGATAATATTTCATCTGTAATCATAATGATCATAATCAGTTATTGCGTAATGTGCTTACATTGATTTGGTCTCAATAAAAAATCTACTATTTAGATGTTGTGGAAATTCATTATAAAATGTACATGTTAAATGTCATGTGGTAAATAAAATCATTATTCATTATCCATAACACAAACATGTCTACAATACTCATCTGTTGTATATTTGTTTCAATTCACCAGGCGACGCAACCAAAGAAGACATAGACATCGGCCTGAAGTTAGGCGCGGGCTACCCCATGGGTCCATTCGAGTTGGCCGACTACACAGGACTCGACACCAACAAGTACGCGCTCCAGGTCATGTTCGAGAAGACTGGCGACCCCGTGTTCCGGCCCATCCCACTGCTGGACAAGATGGTGGCCGAGGGCAAGCTGGGGATCAAGAGCGGGGAAGGGTTCTATAAGTATAATAAGAAGGGGAATCTGTAAATGCTTTTTTTTTATTAAATGGTGAAAGAAGTATACTTATGCTTAACCATGTAAATGACGGGAATTTTCCGGCAAAATATGGGAAACCTCAACTATTTTTATTACTTATTATGTCTACAAATATTTCGTTAACATTTTGAACTCGGTAGCGTTGATACCTAAAATAGAGAAGTTTGAGTTTTAGGCCTGTTTTTTTTTAATCTAAGGATTAGAGTTAACAGACTAATAAAATATACTATAAACTGATTAAAAATGCAGTAGACAATCAAGCAAAGATGAAAACTACCTATATTATACTGTTTTCTTATTACATGAAGACGCAACTTGCCAGAAAAGAATAGTCTTTGATGTTTTACATATTTTGATTGTTATTATTACTCTTGTAATTGTTATAAATCATCGAATCACAATAATGACATGGTAACTTTGTAAGCAATAAGTGTGGACCATGATGAAAATAAAATATTTTTGTTAAAAGATTTTTACGACTCACGTAAATAAACTATGTGTATGTTATCATTCTTTTTATTTTATATTTTATTTAAACAATATTCCATTTGCAATAAAAATAAGGTTCTTCCCGCTGCCAACACCATGCCCTCTTATTGAGCTCTGGAGACCTTAGAGATACAAGTTTGATTGTGTAGTAGTCGTCTTCGAATTAATACGAAGCCATGGGCGTAGCCAAGTTGGGGCAGAGTGGGGCAAGTGCCCCTCTTAAGACTGGGGGCAACTGGGACATAATTTTTTACGAATTCCCAGTTGCCCCCATTAGGGGCGATGCCGGTGGGAACTGGGAATAATCCCCCGTGTATAGTTTGCTAGTTACATATTATTTTATACTGCTGCCCCACTCTGGGTTCATGGCTGCCCCACCCTGAGCCCATGGCTGGCTACGCCCATTGCATGTACGAAGCAATATTCGTTTTTATCGTTTAGTGATATTATATTATTGATTTAATCACTTATCGCTATAAACGTAGAATAGATTAGTTAAAAATAATAATACAATTGATAACGTTTATCACGCTTATATGCTGCTAGATTAAATACCAATGTTTATAATACGTAAATGTGTTCTTGAAAAGTTACCAAGTGCAGTTCGGCCGAAAAATACGAGCCTATTGCCTAAGAAAAATAAATAAATATCTCTGGACATTATTTACACAGCGCCATCTAGCCCCAAACTAAGAATTAGCTTGTGCTATGGGTGCCAGGCAACGGATAAACATTACTTAGGTATAAATAAACATACTTGTTTTTTGTAAATACATACATAATCATTATATCTACATAGGAACACCCAGACCAATACAAACAGACATGTTCATGCACACAAATTAATGTTTCCGTGCGGGGATCGAACCCGCGACCTTTGGTGAACTAAAAAAACGCCCGAAATAGCTGACTACTCGACCATTACACCAAATGCCTTGTCTAAATAAATAAAATGAATTAATTGCAGGAGATGCAACAGCAAAGGACATTGACACATCCATTAGGCTCGGGGCATCTTTTCCCATGGGTCCATTAGAACTGGCCGACTACACTGGCTTGGATACGAAGAAGGCCGTCCTAGCCACACTTTATTCGAAGACACAAGACCCTGTGTTCAAGCCAATACCACTTCTCGACAAGTTGGTTGAGGAGGGAAAACTTGGGAGGAAGACTGGAGAAGGATTCTACAAGTACAAGTATTCTAAAATTTAATAGGAAATATTGCGCAATAAATAAAGATCTTATTTAATTCCAGTGTTTTTAATTATATAGGTACTACATAATTTAGATATTATGGTATATTAACTTAGGTCTGATATGTGTCAGAAAAAGGACAAAACATATTTATTTTAAACCATAATATTATGTCTATTAAGAGGGCTAATTGGTTATTCTATTAAAAATTGCATAATGAAAACGCTTGCTTTTTTAATTATTATTCGTTAGTTACCTACGTCATACAGCATGACAAGTTTGTGAAACGGCCGACAACACCTCGACATTGTAATATGGTAATAAGCAGATAATTATTTTATTCTCCACTAGCCTTCCGCCCGCGGTTTCACCCGCGCGTAATCTCTTTTTTCAAATATCCCCCCTTTCCCCCTACATTTCCGGGATCGAAAGTATCTATGTTCACCGGGGATAGTAGCTTTCCAACAGTAAAAGAATTATTCAAATGGGTTCAGTAGTTCCAAAATTGTTGATCCCGCGGGAATGAGGCGTTTCCCGTAGGAATTTTATAGCCTATGTCCTAATCCGGGTTATAAACTATACGTGTGCAAAATTTCATCTAAATCCGTTCAGCCGTTCAGGCGTGATTGAGGAACAAACGAACATCCAAACATCTAAACATACATCCAGACTTTCGTATTTATAATTATTATATTGTAGTAGGATAACAATATACTACTCTTTGTTTCAAAATATGAACATTGGCCCCAAACTTTTACACGTTCGGGTTTCAAAGGCGTATCGTCGCCATCACAACACACCTCCACAGAAAAAGAGGTGAGAGTTAAGTTCAACCATTGTGAGATCTAACGATAAAGTAAAATGTACCACGATACGGCAACTGATCTGTTATTAAACTTTATATGCAAATAATATACTTTGACCTTAGCAGTTATTCCAAGACTTTGAAAAACATAGTAAGAGCCAGTGGCGTAGCGTGGGTGTCAGCCGCCCGGGGCGGAAGACAATTCTGCCGCTCTTTTTTTTTGCTCCTCCAGTTTCCAAAGCAGCCCACGGGGCGGAAGACGATTCTGCCACCCTTTTTTACAATTCTGCCGCACCTTTTTATCTTTTTTTATGCTCCTCCAGGCAATTTTGCCGCCCCCTAAAAAGTGCCGCCCGGGGCGGACCGCCCCCCCGCCCCCCCATCGCTACGCTACTGGTAAGAGCAGTCGATTCATCAACACTTCATCAACACAACACATCAGACTAGAACAGTGAATTTCCTCAATACATTTTGATTTTTCTTACCCTATCAGCTATCCGGTTACGCAATCTATCCATATCTTTTCCTAAACTATTACGAGTACATTACTTAATTAAATTTTAAATACTTTGATTAGTTTTGTGACGTAATCGGAACAGATTCATTGTTAATTATTTTTTGACAGGACTGAACTGAGGAAAGCTTTTGGAATATTCCCCATTTGACTACATTCAATATTAAATTACATGCCCCTATCGAGTGTAATGCTGGCCATACACCATCAAGCCTATCGTCAAATCGGCTTGAAGCGATCGATTGGATCAAACCAATTTGACCGTGTGTGGGCGTGGATTGGCTTGATAACTCGAGTTGTCAACTAAAACTATCAGATGGTCTTGCTCGTTTCCTTTTTTGTGAGGAGGAGAATGCGTTTAAAAAACTCCATATGCGCAGGCTAGCGAACTAAGTACCTACTAAACTCCCCCCTTTATGCTGGCCATACACAAAGATAGATTGCCCTCCTTTACATAAACATAATTAGAATATCTACAAATAAGCATATACTTAACATATTACAGTACAAAGATAAGGTTCTAAGTCCGTCTCTGTAAAACAAGTCTTAAGTGCGAATATTATGTCGTAGCGTATTGATAGGTGAAAACGTCCAATCTTGATTTATGTACCGATTAGATAAACAAATACTTTACTATTCAGAAACGTTGGTCTTCACAATATAGATTTCAGTATCACGCTACCCGCGAAATAAGTCGCGAAGATTATCCTCAGTGTCAGTTTAGGTATGGTATTTTTTAAAAGTTGTTGATTCACTGGAGGGTAGGCGATGGGTCCACCCACGCGTCTTTTAGTTTTAAATCTTTTTATTTGTGATCTAGTGCAGTTTGGTGTTGAAAAGTGGTGTGATTTTCATTCAGTAAAGTGTAACGAAGTGTCATAAATAAGAAAATTGAAACAAATTGTCTGAATGGACGGGTATTGCGTGTAGTGTGTCTCATCGGTAGATGAGACGCTTTTACCGCAATGGCGTCCATTCCCCCGTGACCTTGAGAGTATCCTCCAGTGTTTCCATGAAGCGTTAAAACATCCTAACACCAATGTTTTAACGAAATTAGAAACTCCCATTCATTATTTACTTGACATTGGCAGAATCACCGCGCCGCAAACAGGCGCGGGATAGAGTCCATTATTAAAAAAAAAAAGTTGTTTCGTAACTACCTTCATTGTTCTTGTGAGCTTGGAAGTTGGAAGTGACGATTTGATATTGTGAATCAGTGGAATAAATGTGTTTTTCGTGATCATGTTTATTTTAAGTGCTGATAACGGGATAAGGAAGCGACATATCTGTCAAGGGAGATTGTGCATTAAACGTGACGGGTGTCTCCTTTCTCCGAGCGTTATGTCCCGGTATGCTTGTACCATGATCCAGGGTTTGGCAATACAGTATTACATTCATCATCATCATCATCATCAGCCTGTGACAGTCCACTGCTGGACATAGGCCTCTCCATATGCTCGCCACGCTGATCGATCCTCGGCCACTCGCATCCAGCTCCTGCCAGCCATCTTGCGCAGATCATCGCTCCACCTGGCCTGAGGGAGTATTACATTGGAGGGAGCGAATCTTTAAAAGGCCAATTGGATCATAGCTACACTAATGATTTGTGCGGTTCTTCCGGGTGGTCAAACTATTTTGTCAAACTGATTTGACCACGAGGAAAAAAATTCCTGTTGGTGAAACTTCTTGAATAGAGTCGGGATTTTTGTGGCGTGAGTGTAGGTCGGACAACAGGAAAAAAGGTTGAAGTGGTCCGATTAGTCGGACAAAGCAGTCGGACCGTGTTCAGAGGGTAATATACTCGTTTCATAGTAGTTAGACAAAATAGTTTGATCACGAGGACTCTATCCAAGATGTTTAAGCAACAGGAATTATTTTCCTCGTGGTCAAATCAGTTTGACGAAATAGTTTGATCACGGGGACTCTATTCAAGAAGTTTGACCAACAGGATTTTTTTTCCTCGTGGTCAAATCAGTTTGACAAAATAGTTTGACCACCCGGAAGAACCGGATTTGTGTAGGTTTTTTTCGGGGCGTTTTTCGCCACCGTGTCGAGTAGTGGTAAATAAGCACATAGATATGTTTATCCGTTATCAGGTACTAATAGTAGGTCACACACATGCTATGCTTTATTTATTTAAACTTTATTGCACAACAAAGGTACCAATTGGCGGACTTAATGCCATAAGGCATTCTCTACCAGTCAACCATTGGGCGTGACTGAAAGCTTTGTTTGGAACTACACTGCGCTGTCTGAATATCCAAGGATATTTATTTTATTTATCACCTTATAGGATGATTTCCTTACAACGTTTGAGCATAGATAAGGAGAAAGTCGTGATTCACGAGCTGGCGAATATTGTAATAAAATGATGACCTCATTGGCGCAGCGGCAAAAATGCGTGGCCCAGTTCAGATTCTTAGAAATAGATTTTTCCTAAAGCCAACTTGTCTCGTTGTCGATGATTTAGGCTAGCATCCATTTGAGAGCTGAAAACGGGAAGAGCATCATTCTTGTAATAACAAAAACTATTTTGTTGTCATAATTTTGTCGGCGTTACATCTTACGTAAAGTATCAGTCTATTTTTGTTATATTAGTAGTGTATGGGCATATTATGTGGACTGTCTATTTGGGCAAGCTAAAGAATATCGGAGTTATGGCAACGAATAAAAAGCATCGGTCGCTTTTTCGGTATTCTTAATGACAAAGCAAAACAAAAAAGCAAAACAGACATGAAACTTCATGTCTGTTTTGCTTGATCTTTCCTTCGGCCATAAGTGGTGTGGTTACCACCCCTTAATTTTAACAGGTGGTAGGTTCCTTTCCTGTACTGGGCCGGCTAGGTGGATACCACCGCTGTGCCAGATATTTTCCCGTGAAATAGAAGTGTGTCAAGCACTTCTGTGTTTCGGGGAAAGGGCACTGAAGCTAGTGAAATTACTGGGTATTATGAGACCTAATAGCTGTCGTCTCGGTGTAGCGGGCGCAGGGCGGTGCCAGACAGTAACTGTTTAGTTAGTGTTTAGCACTGAACTGTCTAAGGGCAGACGTGGCGCTTACCATCAGGTGTACGATCTCATCTTGTTACACATTGCAATAAAAAAAATAGATTTATCTATCTAAAAAAGACCATCTCGTATGTAAAGACGACCTAATCATAAAATTTTAAATTATCAGATCTTTTGGAGGCGTTTAGCCCGGAATCCCACTCATGGACTTGCTAAGTTTTGCTAGCCTCTAACTGGTAATTAAAATTATTTTGCTCGGCCAAAAAAATACGGAACTCGTATGTTATTTTAACGCCAAGACGTCATACTGTCCTACAAATTTATTCGAAGACCCTTAAAAGAGTCTCATATTTCAGGATTACACTTACCAGTAAAAAATAAGTTTTGCATATTAATTAACCCTTCCACAAAAAGCTTCTTATTTAATTTTTTATACTATGTCAGTTGGCATTGAGGGATGCTTCATTATCATTATAGAAGCGTCCGTCAAAGTGCTGCCAGACTGTAGACTCATCTGATCTTAGAGTCTCTGATTTCAAAGTGCACTGGCTCCCACATTAATATTGCCGGAACACAGCCAGCTGTTATGGCGGCAGATTTCACCAGTAGCCAGTCGGACTCTGAAAAAGCCCTACCACCAACTTATACTTATAATATTTCTACCTCTTATTTCCAGGTCGGAAACTAAATGACAGATGAACGAGCCAAGGCTAAGAAAGGCGTGCGCCGCCAGCGCTCTATTTACCAGGTGCACTACAGCCTGCAGAAGCGCAGCGCGGAGGACATGGCCAAGCCGCTGCTCATGTCGCCCGGCGAGCTGCAGGCCTTCGCGCTGCAGGTGGCCGGCCATAGGGGCACGGACAGCAAGAAATTCACAGGTAAGGGCACTTAGAATTTCTTTTTTCTTCGTCGTAGCAATTCGCGACAAGCCTCCCCGTTGCAACTCTAACCTTACTATTTATGATCGTCTCCATAACATAATGCATCAATGGATTTAATCTGGGCAAAACACACCAGAAACTGTCAAACAGGCGCGCAGCCCGCCAGCTGGTAACTGGCCACTGCGGCCAATGCTGGTCTTTGAGTACTGCAGGAGTCAGTACACTTATGTAGCCGGAACACAGCAAGAACTGTTATGGCGGCAGATTTCACCTGTGGACTGTGGGGATGGAAGTTAGCCAGTCGGACTCTGAAAAAGGTTTGACAGCAGTCGCCCTAACATAATAACTGGACTTGCCTAATCCGTACTTCATGCTTAGGTGCTCTTACCAAAGCTCTCGGAAAACGACGGCTTATAAGGGAACTTAATAATTAAAAAATATAATATTCTTTCCAGGCCTTCTGCAATGCAACGGAACAGTCCTTAAACCGATCCTGAAGGAGTCTCAAAAGCGGGAGGTGGACTTCTACGAGCACCTGAACAAGACCAAAGACCCTGAACTGCTGGAGCTAAAGGCCTTCGTGCCAAAGTACTATGGTTGCAAGAAATTCACATACAAGGGTTTTGAGCAAGACTACATTATCCTTGAGGATCTTACGCAGAGGATGTTGGAGCAGTGCGTTATGGACGTTAAGATTGGTAAGTTTAATAAAACTAACATTATTACTGGTAGTATTGCGGATGTCAAGACTGGCAACAAACAACATCGCTGCGTGGCAAGAAAACTCCAGGGTTCGTGGGTTACCCGCGCTGTGGCAGTCCGTTACACCACCCTTCACCCCAAATACTTACGTAATTCTCAATGATTATAGCTCAATTGGGAGCAAGAGCTTGCCCTTGCTTCCCAAGCTGCTAAAATTTTATTTTATTGCAATGTGTAACAAGATGAGCAGATCGTATAATACGATTCAACTAAACTGGCCCGTCCGAAGTTAGCTGGTCGCGTCGTTTGCGCAGGTGCGGGGCGCGGCTGCACCCCTCTGACACCTACATTTGTGTTCTGCGCAGGTACTCGCACGATGTTCGGACGGGCCAATTTAGTTGAATCGTATTATACACCTGATGGTAATTAAGCGCCACGTCTGCCCTTAGAAAGTTCAGTGCCAAACAGAAACTAAAGCAGTTACTGTCTGGAACTGCCCTGCGCCCGCAGCGGGCGGCCCGCTACACCTGGACGACAGTTATTAGGTCTCATATACCCAGTAGGTAATTTCACTAGCTTCAGTGCCCTTTCCCCGAAACACAGAAGTGCTTAACACACTTCTATTTCACGGGAAAATATCTGGCACTGCGGCAGTAAATGTACCTGCATCACTTGAGTTTTTGTTTTGTAAGCAGTAACATGCAAGTGATGTTGGTATTTACTTCCAGGCAAAAGAACCTGGGACCCCCTAGCGACGGAGGACAAGATAAAGCGCGAGCAGAGTAAATACGCGCTGTGCAAACAGCAGTACGGGTTCTGCATCCCCGGCTACCAGGTGTTCAAGCTGGCCAGCGGCAAGCTGCTCAAGTACGGCAAGGACTACGGGAAGAAGCTGCACGGCCGCATGGTGAGAGAAGGTGAGCATACCGATTGTATAGCCAAACACTAACTTTGACTTTACGAACGGCAATGAATCTATCTGTCGACGGTACATAGGCTCAATGGAATAAAAGTTACATATGCTCTAAAATAGCATGCTAATAGTCTGCTATTGAGTATGCTCAATACGAGCATGCTTATGAGCACTTTACATTTGCTAACAATAGGCATGCTAGGTTTTAAGTACGAGTATGCTCCTGTCATACATCCACATGCCATTTTATAGCGTGCTTTCTCGCTCTCTGTCAGTTCAAACAACACTCTGTCTTTCTGCCTGTTGCGAACGACTGATCGATACTAGCATGCTCAGTAAGCATGCTTCCATGCTTAAAATGAGCATGTGTAAAACATTTCTTGTCATAAATAGTGCTAGCGTAAATCGAGTGTTTTGATAAATAGTTGCAGATTTACATCCAAAGAGCGCGTGGTTTGCGGACCGCTCGCGCTGGCTGGTTGCCGACCCCTAGATCAGGCAATTAGGGAGAGCATGCTGAAGTCAAAATTATTTATTATGTCCTATTTTATCCACTGGCGAGGAATAAGGCAGGCCTTTCTGTAGCAGTAGATATAAAAAGCACGTTGTGTTGTTACGTTTGTATCGATATCGCGATAGCATCGCGACTTTATCACGTCAGCTATCGCATGTATTTCCGGTATTCAGATTATAATTGCAATGGATAAAGAGGGATAGTTAATTTTAAAATTTTTAGTCAATACATTTACGCATTGGATAAAGAAGGATGTAGTGTGTATGTCACCGCACCCCGGTAATTAGTATATAAGTTATTCTAATTGTAACGCATTGTTAAACCTATTTTACTCGTGAACACTAGTCTCAATCCGTCTCCCGTCGGCCCACATTACATCCTATCGGGGAGCGGTCACACATATATGTACACTACAGGGAACCAGTAAATTGAACGATTTGTTCAACTTCCCCAGCGATCCGCAACTACCTAAACGGCGTCGGTAGTCCCCTCTGCCGCGCGTTGATCCTGCAGTTCCTGTCGGAACTATGGCAGATCCAGAAGTGGGCGCGGCGGCAGCGCGGCGTGCGGCTGTACTGCGCATCCCTACTGTTGGTCTATGACGCCGCTAAGTTGAGGCACTGCTGTGGAGATACAGATCTGCTCGCGTGAGTTACATACGACTAGCTACTTGACTTAGCGTCACTTTTTTTTTCTGCAGAATGTGTTTATGCACCATAACCGCAGGCTAGCTATATGTAGGTCTAGCTACCGGACGGGCCGTAGGGCCGTGGATTCGTGCAATGTAGGTGGTGGTGCCCCCGCACCTCTCCACCAGCCTAACCTATTGATCCCAATCTGGAAGGGCTAAGTTAGATTCTAGCCTTTACAACACGTCACCCGCAACTTGGCCATTCTTAATTCATCGGAGCCCCCCCCCCAAACAAGGTCCACCAGGGGGAAGGTAACTTAAGCATTTCTGTTATTAGAACCGATGAAGTTAACACAAATATTATATACTTCTTATATACCAAAAAGTATTCAGACATATAATAAACGTTCATCACATGATTGTTTATCTTGGTTAGGTCAAATCCAATCCACCACCCAACGTAAGTCCCTATCAAGTTCACCATGCATGCGACCTCTTAAATAAAAGAGTAATCTATCGATGGTAAAAATGCAATATATGACCAAAATGTACTCTCTACCTGCACTTTTGAATTCTCACCGCACTCAGTTTGACAGCTTACAAGTTTTTTTTTTATATTTTGACTAAGCTAGCACTTGACCACAAAGTTGCCTGATGTTAAACAACTATGCGGTCTACGATGGAGCGCGCTTGCTTAGGAAAAGCCCGTTAATTCTGGCCTTGAAGAGCTCCAAGTTGTATTGTGTAGGAAAGACAGATCTCGGCAGAGAATTCCACTCCCGCGCAGTCCGTATTAAGAAAGATGAAGCAAGTGACGGCATAGTGCTGAATCTTAATATCTTATGCTCTTATATCGTCCTATATACGTCACCTGGTGGTTCATATGACCCATCCATTTTTTGAACATGGGCCTGTAGTCTATACCGTCCACAGATGCATGCCGAAGTGCCGTCCCGCGACAGGCCTGCCGCGGCGGCGCTCCGTCCCGTCGCTGCACAGCGGCCACAGCTTCAGCGGACAGCTGTCCGCGCGCGGGCCCGTGTACCGCAAGCTGGCCGCCGTCCCGATGTCCCCCATGGCCGCCGCTAACAAGCACTTCTCCCCTCCACCGCCGGTCAGGTCAACCTGGACGGACGCCCTCGACCGCCTCAACGCGAACCACTCCTTCGACCACAACTACGAAGATAAGTTATCTAAGATGAAGGTCAGCTACCGCTCGCTTCTCGACCAGCTGAGCAGTGATGCGCCTAACCCCAACCCGTGGGGGACGGTCAAGATCATCGACTTTGCGCACGCGTTCTTCAACGAGGAGGAGGAGATGGCGGTCGATGATAATTTTAGGGAGGGAATTGACAATTTCGTGCAGATATTTGAGGATCTGCTGAAGGAGACGGATGGACAGGCCTGATGGCTGGGCCACTCGAATCGGTGATTCCGATGCGTTTGATGTTAGGAGGAGGCGTGCAATTTATAATATTTAAATTTAAACATACTTTTATTACCTTATTAACGCTTCAATGGTCTTGAGTCTTGACGATGTCCTGGGTTCAATTCCCGGGTTGAACTTACTTTGACGGTTTTTTCGATAAAAGCTCGTAAAATCTCAAAAAAATTGCACCACCTACTCCTTACATTGGTTATACGTAATTGCTCAATGCAACATAAGATAAAATAAGTTATTCATCTATAAGTATTTATCTCCTCTTCAATCAAATTTTATATTGATTTTTTGTATAATTCGTGTTTATTCTGTAAATACTTTATTTAATTTTTGATGTAATTTACTTACTCTCTGATTAAACTGCTAATAATAATATTATTTTAAAATAATGACAATAAAATATGATATAAACAATCAATAAACATAAATAAATGTTTTGAACGGTCACCCTTGTTTGTGAGACAGATGGAGGAAACCAAAAACAGGACTCATGGATTGAATAACCAGGAATCGAGCCCTTGGGTTACACACTGCCTCAATAGGGTATTTGACTATAATTTTTATATTTGCTTTTTATACTGTTTATATAATAAATAGCACTAAGCTTTTTAAAATTTTGAAATATCTTTTGTATTTTCGGAGTTAGAGTTGTAAACTTCACGATTAGACAAGGACGTCACATGCGAGTAGCTCCATACACGCGCCATATAAAATGTTGTTTTAGAAAGACACAGATATACTGAAAATAAATTGCTTTGTAACTCACTTGATTTTTAACCGATTTTAAATATTTTTTCAATTATATTATACTTCTGTGTTGTATTATCGAATACAGTCACAAAATATTAAAATTTCAACTACAGTCAAATACCCTATTATGAATAGCATTGAACACCGATAGAAGTATGATAATTCTTTAAACTTACCGTAACCTATGCATTCATTTTTTTTTAATACACTTGCAATAGAAATGTGTTGCTGTTCATAAGTATTTATTATTTAGAGTAAGTTTCTTGTGAATAATTAAATGGAAAAATTTGTGCCAAATCTAATAATTATTACTCTATTGTGGAAATAATATAAATGTTTATAAAGTCAAAGTCAAAGTATACTTTAGTTGTCTAAACTGTATATTTTGTTATTATATTCCGTGTAGTTCTTGTAATATTAGTCAATTCTAGTACTTAAGGTATTCCCTAAGCCTTTGTTTACTTACAAGGAAGTTAAATAATACAAAGTTTCGCTTTCGCATTATAAATATTTTATTTTCGAAATCAGCCAAAATTACTTTCCCAAATAAAAATTATCTATAAACTTATATAATCATCTAATATGAAAATCAAATGTTTACATCCGGCAGAGCATTATCTTCCGACTGTAGGATCACCAGTTCTTAGGCCCACTGATACATTCGTAGTACCCTCGAACTAATTGCACATGCTATACTTTTAATCTAAAATTAAATTCGCTAACATTTCAATATAAAAAAAAACAATAGATCCAAATAATTATTATACAGCCACCGCAGTTATTAACAAAGCTCAATAAAATTATAAAGAAATAAAAGACTAGCAACGACCAATTATCTTAACTTTAATTTTAGTAGATGCTCTCTTTTTAGATATTTAAAACATCTTGCACTAAATGGGTCTCATGTTTCTAATCACTACTGAAGCAATTTAAAAACACCACGTGAAACATACAATTTATAAATCATATTAACGATAAATAATCTTGCAAACTATCATAACGATAGATAAGATTATTCATCTTTGTTGTTTTATAAAACAACGACACCTTTAAAATCTCTCTTCAAATAGCTTTCTCGGTAATGTGTCCGTTTCGTCAGCAGTATTGGTGAGAATCGAACCGGCGACCTCTCGGCTCAAACTAAGCTACCAACCAAACCAGGCAAGAGTCGCTTTAGACACAAAAATATTAGCTTGTGTCATAAAAATTAAATTAGTCGACACTACGTTACAATGATAATATTATGTATAATATAGGTACCTTAAATTCAGCGTAAAAGCACAAAGGAATACACTCCCTGAGTATTCTACTCAAAGTAATAATTAAATTGCTAATTTAAAAAGTATAGCAAGTGTCGGCAACTATTACACATACACACACGGAGAAGTACACTCTATTATTAGATTTTGTTTAAAGTATCTACATATTTTAGCAATTAGATTCCATCGCAATATTATTCGAATATTAGTACGTATACAGCGCCGTGCGTATATGCTTAATTCTTGATGTAACGCCAGTGATCCCAAGTCCATGATTCGATGCGGCGATGACACACGGGCAAGGACCAAGGCTGTTAGGAACTCTGCATTTTTTGTACAATATAATTTATACACTCACTCCAGTTTCTAGTTATAAAAAATATATAGACAAATATTATTACACTAGATGCTTTATTCCAAGGCGTACCAGGTTTAGTATAGTGCACTAACTTTAGCTTAGTATAACACTGAACCTAACCTATAGGTATTTGTCGCAATTTTTGTTACAATGACAAGTGATTGTAAAGGATCGAACCTAGTCTTAATTAAGACTCGCTGCTTTATTGTGAAGACTAGTAGAACTAAAAGACATTAACTCATAATAGCATAATATGCCGAACATACATTTAGGTTTTCTTATAGAATCGGTTCCTATAAATGGCTCAACGGCTTATCAGCTATGAAGCTATTTAGCCTACGAATCATCACAATATAAGAGCGAACTTTGCATAAAGAAGTGATATTATTCGAGCCTTTGCAATCACTAACTACTACGGAGTGAGTTACAATTTGCATCAACCAAAACAAACCTTCGTACCTCATCACATTACAACTTTACCAAGGCCACCACTATATCTAAAACTGCATTTTATTCGTTCAAACGTCAATATAACAGTTTCATTTGCATTACAAAATAATTTCACTTTCAACAATCTAAGCCTATACTTACTTGAAACTACAAACGTCTAAATATTTTACAAGCATTAACAATATTCTCGATACATATTTATTATACATTAACTGAGTAGCTGGATCTTTAGTATAAATTCATTATGGAAGAATAGATGCGGTTTGAACGAACAAAATGCAGTGTCTTAGGTTTAACTTCCTTCTACGTTGACTTCGATCGTGCACTTTGGTCGAGCGCACCGTACCATAGAGTACGGTGCGGTCGATCTCTTCTCTATGGCATAGACAAATCAGCCGCGGACGTCCATTTTTCTGTGACGGGTAGTGAAGTTGAACGCTGGACCTATTACATTAATTAAGCTTTACAAATCTGTTTAATTCCTACGACCAATTTCCAGCTTAATGTCTATTGCATAAAGTTCTATTTCGATTGAGACTTTTTGACAGATTTGTATAGATTGATGTATGGTCCAGTGCGACCGACGTCAATGTAGGAAGAAATCAACCCTTAGTGATCTCCCGGCCCGCGTGGCGGCGCGCAGGCTGCAATGAACATGTTCTAATATTACACACGTTAGGCCGACTCCTCACAGGCACCGTACAACAACAATCGATCTAAAGCTCTCATGTGGACACATTATTCGTGATTTGCACTACACCGATTAACTAACAAACATTTCAAACAGTGGTCAACATTATACGTATAACATAGTGGATGCCTAGCTTTATGTAAAATTTATATATTAGGATTTTTTTTCATTTTTCATTTTAACAAAATGTTATAGCTCACAAAATATGTTCAATACGTCTTCGTTTCGCGTTAAGCTGTAGAATTAATATATCTCCTACAGAATTAGTCGAAAACAATTATATAATGTTAGATTTAATTATTTTTCTTCAATAAGGACGATATTTATAATTAACAAATGACTGTTCGTATTCATTAATACAATTACTTTGCAATATTATTAGAACACGTGTCATCGACGATCAACACAACACACCAGATGTAGAGATAAAGAACGAAAAATTAATATGTGTAAGCATTAATAATTAAACTAGTGTTATACAATGTAATATACAACAACAAATTACAGAAACCATACGAATACGAGTCCTAGCACAAAATAAAGCACCTCAATGTTAACTAAGGGCGATACTCATACAATGTAATATAATTATATATTTATTTATTTTTTTTGCAATTTTTTTTTCGATTATTTCATTACAAAAAACAAAACACACACATGGCAGAAGTTTTTTAACATTTTAATCTTAATTTAGGTCAAATATTATATCACATTTCGTCCGACCGGCCCGGCCGGCTCTGCGCACATGGCCGCCGTATCAAATGCCAACAGTGATCGCCTAGTCAAATGGAAATGGCTCAACCCACATCTAAAATAGTTTCATTATTAACAATTCCCTGTAGCAGGTTGATTTTACAAGTGATTATGGTCTGTAATTTCGCTTGGAACATTAACTGACCCATTATCAATAATAACTTATTATTAATAAGCCACATTGGTGCCTTTGTAACAGTTTTTGCAGCGCTGATTGGATCTATCTTGAATAACTATAACAATTTCAGAGGAGGGATTTCACTAGTGAACTTTTTGTTGCGTAAATCTAAAAATTGACTGGCATACTGTAATGTTGAATAAATCACCAAGGCCCATTCTACCACCATAATTAAACTCGACCAAAGGTGTGCTTAGACGAGATGACATCGCTTCATAGCTGGCGAATTTCGCTAAGTCCAATTTGTATGGATTTGACAGATTCCATAGAAAAGTCACATGTTGAAAGTATTGGATTTGACATTCGCTATCGCAAATTGAGCTATAACGAACGTCATAAATACCGCTTGTCTAGGGGGGCTGGTAAGTCTAAATGGTCACACACATTTATGTTCGTCATATAATGGGTGTATTATACATTGTAATTAATTAGTTTTTCAGGCAAGCAATGTTTTTCTGTTCTACTAACAATTTCTTTCAAGCGTTATTAAATTAGGCTATTTTCTATAAAAGAGCGCCAGTATAAAAGATTTGAGTTCATCTAGTTTTTTCACCTTAGTTGCAAGCAGTTTCATGAATTATTCTAGCCACAGCACAGTTTTGTTGTTATGCGTCGAACTGGCTGTTAGAGAATATTCTCAAGTAATGGAATATCCATACAAGTTTAAAGCTCAGTTTCATTACTGACAGATACATTTGGGTTCAGAATTAATTTTACTTTGACGTGGTTTGTCCAGTCGATATTAATTCTTACATTTTGAAAAACGTAATCGTACATTACAGGGAATTTCGAACTATTAGAATAGCAGTTTAAGCAGTTTTTTCATATAATTGTTACATTCGTTATATTGCACTGGAAATTGATGTCAAAAACTTCGATTTGCCTCTTTACATTATCGTTATTCTCTGCTCTACTCCAAATTCAAGTAGGTACTCGTTTGTAGTCTAAAGAACAATGGCAACGTCTCATACATTCTGTGACCTGATATAAAAGTGTCGCGTACATGATTGGAATATAGTCTAATTTAATTGCCTAGATGCTATGATCAAAGATGTATATAAAAAAAGTTTATTAAAGGCCGAGAAATAAAGAAATCTTCACTTATTTGTACCAATTTAGGTTATGTTTTATAATTACAGGTACGCTACATATTTGTGGTTACTAATTGATTTCTTTATTATAATTGTAACAAGTCACTGATTTCCTTGCTGATTCAGATCAGATCTTTGATCTAACTGTAAAAAATACCTCACCATAGCTATGCAGTTAAACATTTAGATACTACATTTACTTTAGATACTGCGCGCGCTCAAGCGTCTGTTGCGTAGGTAGACCTTAGGTAGGCTCACAGACTAATAAGAGTAGGCTTAGACGCCACTTTGACAGCTGTCGTATGACAGTCACTCGTTCCGTTTGATGTTTTGTGATATGTGAAATAAATACTTTCTTATTATATATAATAATAATAATAATTTAAATTGTATTACCTATTACGTTATTCAAAGCAGAGTATTAAAAAATAACTAATAAATAATATCGCAAATAAGAATTTGTAATTAGCACTATTTTATAAAACAGTACTACGTATAATGGAACAATACCTATGGATAGACCACAGATTATGTAATAGATCCGTTCAAAACCAACAAAAAATAAAAGAATTAAAGACTTTTTTGAATATTTTTTTACTATTTTCCTCGGCTTTAAATAAATAATCAAACACTTGTAATTTAATACTCATTTAGCCATGTATTTTTTAAAGTATTACTCATTCATGTTCTTTTCAGGTTTTTATCAGGTCATATTTCGCCATTGTTCTTTAGACCAAACTCAAACTACGTTTTACGGAACAATTTTTACATCAACGAACGAACGTTCGGATTTATGTCACACCAGATTTCGAACAAATTGAAACGGATAAACGTCTAGTTAAAAATATAGACATTGATAAACGGTGCGCTCGTCCGTTTGAATTTGCTTTTGCTCCAGTTTACCGGGTGAGGCGGGGCGAGGCGGGGTGAGGAGTGAGGCGGGGCGGGTGAGGCGGCGAGTGAGGCGGGCGGCCTATATCTTGGGCAGCTTGGGCGCGGACACGAGCGGGTTGGCGCGCTGCAGGTAGGCGTGCGCGTGCGCCTTGTAGTCGTACAGGCAGCCGTGCACCTCTGCGTACCTATCGTACAAAAACATGACAATCAATTTATGAATAAAAACATTTTTAAGGAATTATCGTAAGCTGGTTTTATATCTTTAACAAAGTTGTAACCCAACCTAGTTTTGCTAGAAAATATATGTTTTGAAAATGATCTAGAAAAAGATGTAATAATCATGATAATATACCTACTTACAAATAGACTATTTCAATGTTACAGATTAATTCTACCACCGATTTCAAAGTGTATTTTGAATATTATTTGTGTGTTTATAAAGTTCCAAAGTTATTTGAATGCTAAGAAGATTCCTTTAAAAATTGTTCATGCACAGTGGCGAACACCCGTGCCTGATCACTTATGGGAAAATATACCGTGCACGCGCATCGTGACTTTTTAGAAGCGGCGCTTGAAAACGTGAAAATACTGCACAGGATTTTAGCCTTAGAGGTGATCAACTGATCAGACACGCTTGACCTCAATAGTACATACCTGTGCGGTGCACAGAACTGCGCGCCGCAGCGGCAGCGGTGCACAGTCGCGATGCTCAGCCGCTTGCTGCACAGCCCGCAGCGAAGCCGTGCCTTGCGCTCTTTACCCTCCTTCCCTTCCTTGCATTCCTTGTCTTTGCCATCATCCTCTTTGCCATAATCCTTGTTTCCATCCTTGTTATCCTTGCTCTCGGAGGAAGAACTGCCCTCTGAGATGGTAGTGGTAGACTCTTTGTCGCCGCCGGCGTTGGCTAAGACTGTCACGCCGGGTGTTGGCGCGAGGGACGGCTCGCGTATTGGTTCGGGGGCTGCCTCTCTGTGGGAATTTAATGTTTTGTTATAGTTTATATAGACATTACTCCCAAGCAACGCTCTAGAACGGCACTTAGTAGTCGCAATAAAATAGTTTTCATTTAATACAGTTCAATCAATGTTTTATTTTATGTAACTCAACGGTAAATACAATTTACTTTATATCGCTACTATTAGCATTGTAAATCTTTATGGTCCTTCGAGCCGGATTGTGTAGTATTAGTTCTTTTTTACTTTATTTTAAGGTTGTCTGGGAGAGATAACCTGATGAAGTGAAAGTAATGTTTTAAAGAGGGTGCAGATTCTAGAATCGCGACCTATGGAAATCCCTAAATGGAGAAATATCCATAATGGACATAACGGTATAGGGTCGCGGGGAAGACTCGCGATGAATTTGCCCTCCTGGACAGGGCCTTAGGAGTTCCCTTTGCCTCACGAGGTTCTCGGGTGCGAACGGGCAACTTTGCGGACACCTCACCTGGCAGCGCGGTCGCGCTCAGCGATGCGGTGGATGCGCCGCTCGCTGCCGACCTCGCGGCGACGCGGAGCCAGCTGCTCCAGGCGCTCGTCGCTAAGATGCAGGTGCTCGCGCGGTCGGTGCCGGGACAGCGTCGGCAGGATCCTGCGCGAACGCTCGGTTAATGCCCGGACACGAGATAGATTCAGTTTTAGGCGCTGCTTTGAGGTGGATTAGATTAACCCACGCGTCGCCGTGTCGGAAAAAGTTTCTGTCCCCCCCCTGCGTAGCTCCTCAAAAGAACATTTATCCGCAAAGATACGCATCGGAGGAATCTAAGTTATTTTTGACCCTCCAGTGTAGACATAGATATAATTTTATTTTAAGGAAAACTTTTTAAATACTCCATACCTGCGGGCTAGCAAAACCTCCAGCCGAATATGGGAATATGCATCCCCCTATCCAGTACCCTCCCCTAGTTTTCAAAAAAATAACGAACCGAACTGGTAGCCACCTTGTGCAACCCATTCCTGGGTTATCCTACACATAAACCCGAATGGCGCCAAGGGATACATTAATTTGGGTTGGCAATTTTTTTTATTGCAATGCAATATTCAAAAAAATATGAAGCAAGTAACACACATGAACGGGATTAATTTTTTTTCTAATTAAAATAAAATAAATAGTTTTCGATCACGCAATGCATACCAACAATGACAGCAGCTGGCACTACACAGAGAAATGTGGTAATTTACTCAGCAGTGGAACCAAAACAACTAAAAAAAAAAGTTACCCAACTAACCTGTTCCTCTTGAGCTGCTCCAAGTCCGAAGTGGACGAGGAGAGCGGCGCATGGTGCCTGGGTGGGCGCACGTGCAGCGACGACGCCGAGTGGGCCAGCGGTGGGGTCCCGCGCGTGGCCAGCGACCCCACCGCGCCCACCGACCCGACCGACCCGAAGCCTGCCGCCCGCCACCCGCCCGCCTCGCCGCCGACTAGGGGGCCTGGGGGCATAATAACACTTGAGATTATGCTACGAAAAAATTGTTTTGTCTATTATTAAACGTAAAATTATATAATAAATCGATGTCTCTAGAAATGTCACTTTGACACATGTCGCAGGTATCATCCTAGATTTTACAAACTATAGAATCATAATATTTGAGACGTCAACTTAATCGGCTTGTCTGAAGTTCAGAAGAAGAAGGCCGCGGCCCTCTTGACACCTTCGCAGGTCTACGCACGATGTTCAGACAAGCCAGAAAAAATGAATCAGATTATAATTCGTAGAAATATAAAATAATTTTACATATCTCTTGCTCTGTAAGTAGTCACTTACATCCCTGAATGCCGGGGTGTATGGATATCATTACAGCATAGGTTTTTGAATTTGAAAAAAGAACTGTCATACTCATACTGCTAGAAGAATATTTTTAAAAAGTAAGGTAATTTTTTTTTCTCTCGAATCTGAATCAAGACAATTGATTATATTAGAATTTATGAAGATTTTATTTTCAATATCGAACGATTTGTTTCGCAGTCACATTGTATGTTATTAAAAATCAAACTGGCCAGCACGATTTGACGCGCTTGCGTGCCATAAAATCGTGAAGAGTAAAAAAGGCAGTCGACTAACTAGGCGCGAAAGTAAATTTTTTTCGTGTTTTGGAGTTCTTTCTTAAAAGTTGAGTTTTTTTACTTACCTCACAATCGATATGTAAAGCAGAGTGTTTACCTCGGGTGTATGCATCAATTGCATACTCGGGGTAATTAGCGCCCTCGCTGCGCTCGGGCGCCAAAAACCTCGTATGCAATTGATGTCATACAGCCCTTGGTTAACAATCTACTATAAATAATGAGTCAAAATGCGTGCTCACCGTACTCGGCGGCGGAGACGGGCGCGTGCGGCGGCGCGTCCAGCCGCGGCAGCCCGCCCACCAGGATGCCGCCCGACAGCCCGTTCAACCTCTCGCTACATACAAAACAAACATTCAACTTTATTTTTATTGAAATGTGTAACAAGACGTAGAGCAGATCGTACACCTGATGGTAAGCGCCACGTCTGCCCTAAGACAGTTCAGTGCCAAACAGTAACTAAGCAGTTACTGTCCGGCACCGCCCTGCGCCTGCTACACCGAGACGACAGTTATTAGGTCTCATATACCCAATAATTTCACTAGCTTCAGTGCCCTTTCCCCGAAACACAGAAGTGCTTGACACACTTCTATTTCACGGGAAAAGTTGGTACCTAGACGGCCCAGTACAGGAACATACCTGGTAAAAAACTATATAAAATTCTATTTAAATAAACAATGAAGTATAATAAAATCTCATGATAAAAAATGAGTACATTGGCAATCCTCGCACTCTTATATTTTATATTTCAATATTTTTATGGCTGCTGTTCGAACTGATTCTTTGATACCCTTTCCTGTCAGTATAATTCTACTGTATGTTTTAATGATCAGTTACTATCCCCATTATGGTAAACACCTTAACTCCCAAGTGTACCCACATTCAGTTGACCTTTATCCGTAGGAGGGTGGCCTGGTGTCCTATAGTACAGGTATTGTATACCTTTTTTAGGCGCCAGTCCCTCGCATATATATGGTATTATATAGTGGTTCTAAGATATGTATCTCTCGTTTTGTGTTACCAATATGTGATAGAAAATAAAATAAATTATTATTATTATAGTCGAACATCAGAAGGTAACATCAACACCAGCCGAAAGACGTCCACTCCTGGACTTATGATCGGTCTACTTTGTGGGAGACTTATCACAACTGAGTCTGAGAGAATTATGAGAAACACAAAATAAACCCACATTTCTAGATTCCGAAAAAGCTTATGATAGAGTGAAAGCTGTGATAGTAATATTTTGAGTACGAGTCTTATACTGACTTAGTAATACAAAGCTCGTATTAAAATGATTAAGGTATCACCTACAAAATTAATTTACAAAAATACTACACCCCGCCCCGGCTTCTTACGAGTAATGTAAAAAAGTTACAAGATACAAATCAGGCGTGCCGCAGGGAGGTATTTTGTCTCCGTCATTATTCATCCCACTCGTAGACCATTGTTTGTTAGATTTCAGAAATAGAATCCCAGCAGTAGCAAACGCATGATTTAAAATGCCCACGAATCGCAATAGATTAAATATCAGAAATGGATTCAATCAAATAGATCTACTTAAAATGATATAAAAATTAAGTCCATCAATAGTAAAAATAAATATAGATAATTTTTATGTAAATCAATCTATACTTAATATTAAAAAGAGGAAAGATTTGATTGTTTGTTTGTATTGAAAAGGCTCCGAAACTACTGAACCGATTTGAATAATTCTTTCACTGTTGGAAAGCTACACTATCCCCGGGCGACATAGGGTACTTTTGATCCCGGAAATGTGGGGGAAGGGAGGGTACATTTGAAAAGAGAAATTTGAAAACCGCGGTTAGAACCGCGGGCGGAATGCTGGTAATAAATAACACTATCAGTTATTGTGTCAGTATTATCAACCGTACCTGTCGTCGCGCACAGCGTCGCGCACGGACCGCTCGGAGTCGGCCCGGGGCCCGATGGCCGGCAGCAGCGCGAGGCGGTCGGCGGCGCAGTCGTAGTCCAGCGCGTAGGCGTCGCACAGCGGCGCGAACGGCGCGAACGCGTCGCCGAACCCGCCGGGGGCCACGCACGGCACCGACAGCGTCTCCTCGCTGCGGGTCTTCTGGATCTCCGCCTTGTCTGCGAGTAACGAGAGTATTAGTTCACGTGCATGGTCGTTGCCACGGTGGATCAGAGTAGGGCAAGTGCCCCACCCTGGCGCGAGCATAGTTTGCTAGTTTCATATTAATTTATACTGCTGCCCCACCCTGGGTCCATGGCTGCCCCACTCTGGGCACGTGGCTGCCCCACCCTGGGTTCGTGTCTGCCCTACCCTGGGTCCATGGCTGCCCCACCCTGAGGCCATGGCTGGCTACGACCATGTTCACGTGTGGTAGTAGAAAAGACGGAGAGATCGGGATTGCAAGCAGAGAAAAGTAGAAAAAGAGATGGATGGATTGCGTGAATTATGATATGGAAATGAAAGTGAATGTAGAATTGATAGCTAATGGGAGGGAAAAAACATTTTGCATCGACCCTACTTAGAGCGGGATAAGCTCAGAAAAATATTTATGATGACAGCTAGGAACGCTAAGCATCATAACCTAGACTAGCGAGACCTGGGGCCATGTGTGGGAGGGACTTAGGGACTGAAGACGTTCGTCCCCTCAAAGCTACCCCGGGTTCCCCTTTACACCCGAAAGACTCGTTTGGTGAGTGTCGTGCAGCATTTGTTCTAGCATTCCAGTGGTGGTACGGACGGAAGCGGATCAACCTAATCCCAATCTGTCAAAAATTCTCAAATAAAACCGACACCGCAAACAAAATTTTTGCGCGATGCTTTGTTGCCGTTACCATGGTTACGGCAACAACTCATTCAAGATCTATGAGATAGGCATTTCGAACAAAACGCGTAAGCGCCTTGCTTTGCATGGCGCTTACGACGTTTTGGTCGCCAGAAAAATATACTCTGTAAGCAATCTATAGCGCTGCAAGTTTTATAGTTTGGTAAGACGACATCCGCTGTAGCAAATACATCAGTCAGTCCAGTCATCATTTTGCGACACATTTTTTGTTCCGTATAGAAAGAACTCTATAAAAAGTCAATAAAGCTGAAAATTGGTTGTAGAAATTTGACAGATTGTGGTAGTCTAATGCACTGTTGACTGTAACATACCAGTCCGCGTCCTCGTGTCCACATCCTGCTATGATGAGTGTATGCGCAGCATCCAGTGGTGGTACATACCAGTCCGGGCGGCGGGGCGGCGACGCTGCACGGACAGGTTCTCCATGCGGCGACGCAGGTCCAGCATCTTGCCCATGGTGACCGCGTTCTCGTGTAAAGACCCCGACAGCCCGTCGTCCGGTTCCTGCTCCAGTAGGTGCGTCAAAGATGATGAGTCTGTGGAAAAGCCAAAAATCATCATAATATAGTATATGGCAGCTAAGTGCTAGAAACCTGTAGGTTAATTTTGTGTATGTAACTAGCCCTCGTCGCCAGCAGGGCTCAAATTTTTCAGTTATAACGATTCAATTATAATATACATGCACAACTTTTTGGGGTGGTAGATAGAGAAAATATCGTCTGTGATCAAAATGGACCGACTAGACCGTCAAGTATAAATAATAAGACTTTCGTTACGCTCCGTTTGTCGAGTAATAAAGACGGAGGTTCCCCCTATTTGTAATTATTTGGACCCAATACAAGAGTATTCAAGAGTTTCAAGAGAAAGGCTGTATATGTATCATAGGCCGCATTGGCCGATTACCATTACGATTTTTCAATTGTTTCTGGTGAAATGGTGATGCATTTATGTGGTTATTGGAGATGTACATTATTTTAGTAAGGTTACAGTTATTTGAAGCCGTACCATTCTGACAACTGATGTTTATTTGAAGCCGCACCTTTCTGACAACTGATGTTGCATAAAAAATACTACCCTCAAGAAGACTGCCTGTCAGTCTACCTAAAGTTGATATAAATAAATAAATATCTCTCTGTACATTATTCACACAGCGCCATCTAGCCCCAAACTAAGCATTAGCTTGTGCTATGGGTGCTAGACAACGGATAAACATTACTTACTTTTTTTTTGTAAATACATACATAATATACATAGAAACACCGATACAAACAAACATGTTCATACACACAAATGTTTGTACCGTGCGGGAATCGAACCCGCGACCTCTGGTGTAATAGCCGACTTCTCGACCATTACATCAAATGGCTCGTCAGAAGAAAGAAGACAGAAAGAGAATAACCAAAGTCCAGGCTCATTCCCATTGCGTACTCACATTTGTTATGGTCAAGCGGGGAGTACGTGCCATCTCTGTTCTCGCGCACGCGCAGCATGTTGACGCGCTCGCCCTCGCGGAACACCAGCACCGTCACCTTGCACCCGTTGCCGCCGCCGCCCCACTCGCTCTCCTCCCTACTGGAACACAACACGAGATAATTAATAACAAAAGTAAAATACAAGAGCGATTAGCGCAAATGTAGCTCTTAACTTCTTCATTAAGTTCATTACGCCTCGTTGTGTCAATTCGCGACATGATCTAATTGTCTAGTCTCATAATAGCATCTTTTCATTAACATCTCTTTGACCGCCTCCGTGGAACAGTGGCTAAGCGGCTCGGGTATAAAAAATCCGAGGTCGTGGGTTCGATTCCCGCCTTGGGTCTGGTTGGTGGTAGGGCTTTTTCAGAGTCCGACTGGCTAGCTACTACCCCCACAGGTGTACCCCAAGAGGTTCAAAGATCAGATGAGTCTATAGTCTGGCAGCACATTGAATGTATCGTCTCTCAGTGGAATAGGCCGCAGTGACCGCTTACCATCAGGTGGGCTGCGTGCCTGTCTGCCAACTGACCTAGTTTACGTTTAAACAATTTATGTAAAAAAAAAATATTATTACAATGGCGTATATAAAAACCGAATACATACCTATTTACAAATGCAATAGTTCCTTTAACTATTTTACTGTTTCATTCAGTGTTCGAGTATGAAAAAACCCACGAATTGTGAATCGCATTTTACTCAGGACAACAATAAATGATAAATATTTGGACCTCTGAGGATTCTGATACTCATGCCACAGGTGGTTGAGCTAATTATTCCAGATTCAGGTCAAATCTAGTTGACTGATGCTAGTTATTTATTTACTAATACTTTGTAAACTAGGTCCAATAAATTTTTAATTAAACGATCCAATTAAAAACGAGGCAATGTAGAAACCACACCGATGTCGACACCACAATTTCCAGAACAGATAACGATTTTATATTTATATTTAGATACTCCATTCACTGTGTTGTTTTTTTTAAATAACATAATAAAGATTTTTTTTTAAATGTTTTACTGGCTTCACATGAATTGAAGAAAACAAGAAAAGGCAATAGTATTCTTTGTGGTCTCACCTGTTGGTGTCGAGCAGCCTCTCGATGTCCCGCCAGGGCTCCGCGTTGGGCGGGGGCGGCAGGCGGCGCGTGGTGATGGGTCCCCCGCACATGCCCAGCACGAGGCGCAGGCGCGCGCCGTCAGATATGGAGTGCTCGTGCAGAGACGACGCATTGTCCAGCTCCTTCAGGTTGTACAGCAGGTGTTGCTGGGACACTGGGATACCTGGAGACGATCATGGTATGATATTAATAGCCTCAGATAGTATGGAAATGTCAATACACATTGACAACGTTCGCCAAGTGAGGTCCGATTCATTTCAATAATAACTTTTATTTTGGGGTTAGATGGCGCTGTGTGAATAATGTCCAGAGATATTTATTTATTATTTATTTATTTTATAATATATTTGGACTAAGCTAGCACTTGATCACAAAGTTGCCTGATGTTAAAACTATGCGGTCTACGATGGAGCGCGCTTGCTTAGGAAAAACCCGTTAATTCTGGCCTTGAAGTTGCATTGTGTGGGAAAGACAGATCCCGGCAGAGAATTCCACTCGATAACTGCTTAGATACGGCAGCCGTCTACGTCGCCATAGCGTCTTTATGACGCAGGGCTCTAACTGACTACCCGTGATACCCGTGGCTCCCCATGAGGATTTAGTGGGTAAACTCCTGGGCCTCTTCCATTTTTAGTCCAAGAGCACATTCTTATAAGGACGTCGGGAGTCCCACACATGGCACTGTCCTTCCGAGGTATGGTGCGCAACGCATTGCCCGCGAAATAAAAAGCTTCGTGGCGCAATAGCTAGTAAGTACATATGTACGACTACGTATGACGCACAAGAGTTCAAATCCCAGGGCGAAACGAAAACTTTTGATTAGACTTTTCTGCCGTAGCCGAAACTCGGCTAGACTTGCTAAAGTATATTTAATTTAGTAGCGTAGGTAATTTATTTGCGTACGTCTACCAATCAAATCGAACAAAGAAATTTTACCTACCTACGTATTTTTATAGAACAGGCAAAAAATTGCACTGAATTAAGTTTTACAACTCAGGAAATGGTGTAACATTCTAGATTGACGCTTATGCAATCTCGTGACTAATAAGAAAAACATATAAAATGTATGGAATTTATAGAAAACATTACCGGTCGCCCGTGAAATATGGAAAGTGTAAATGATTGATTCGATGTCATTTTAGCATGGCGTGGCAGCCTCGTAAGCAAAAATATACTATAAAATGTAATATTCAGTATTCAAATACTTATACTTTTCAAATACACGGCGTATGTAGAACTTGTATGTTTTATCGATTCTTAATCTACTAATATTATAAAGAGGAAAGATTTGTTTGTTTGTATTGTATAGGCTCCGAACTGAACCGATTTGAATAATTCTTTCACTGTCGGAAAGCTACACTATCCCCGGTAAACATAGGGTACTTTTGGGGGGAAGGAGGGATATTTGAAAAAAAGTGACGCGCGGGTGAAACCGCGGGCGGAATGCTAGTAAATAATAAAAGTCAATAAATAAAGATTAACCGAGGGGCTGGGATTCGAACCTGGGCCTTTCAGATTTGTGCATCAAGGTCGTCAATTCACAATTACCAAAGTTCAAGTAGAACTTGTCTCACAATTAATCTAATTCAGTGTATTCATGTATAATTTAATGTTTTTATTATCCTCGACGCATCGCGTAACGAACTAGATTATGCATCACAACTACCTGACACGTTGTAAATCAATTAGGTTGCTACTGACATCATCCCATAACCTCTGTTTTTGTAGTGTTCCAAGAAAAGTCTTTTATTACACAACAAATAAAGTCTATTTTTTACACGCTAATTTAAAATGTGCGAATTTGTTTGTCTATGTGTCACTTGTTGACGAGGTAGTGTACGCATTACGTAATGTGTCGGGTTCGATTACAAACACCGCCGCGTGATTGCGGTTTTTGGTGGCATGCATGATTGATACACCTAATATCACTAAAAACACTATTCAGACTGAAAATATTATTGATGGCGCAATTATTAGTGGTTTGACCCTTTTTCTTTTTTTTCTTTGACGCAGGGGAAATGCTGCCTGAAGCATACCCACCGCCGGGGGGCGGACAGGTTATATGGGGCTCTCCGTCTGGGATGCACAGAATAAGCTACCCAGAACGGCATACCCACACTAAACCCTATGTGGTAGGTGTGGTGTGATAAGCAGTATAAACATTCTTGTTATGTCTGTGTTCGTTGTGTCTGATGTTTACATATCCAGCCCATCGGTAATAAAACCTGTACTTCCTAATATTACTATTAAGCATAATGCTTAAAATCAACCAAAAAAAAATGGAGAGAAGCATGCTCAAAATTAAACTTATGATAGATGGAAACTGACGAAAATTAGGAAATTGACTTAAGTCTCTTTATACATCCATATTATTATATAAAGAGACTAGGTAACTTTGGTGTGGTATAGCACATTGAGTGTTGCTTGCTGGTTAGACGTCACTTAATGGATTAGGCCTCAGTTGCCACTTAGGTACCATTATGTGGGCTGCGTGCCAATGTCCAAAAACACTCTGACTTGGAAGTGAATGTCACATAAAATAGCTTTTGTGCACAGGCATTTTTATATATTTATAAGAAGTGCTGAAAGTAATTCCTGATTAGAAAGTAAAACAATAATCTATTAAATATTCACTATGGTAGTAAAATTAGTAAATATTACTTATTACAATGTAAAGTTCCTGGCATAAACCATAAAAGGCCTAGACCTATAAGCTAAATAGTTTTGGCAAAGTTAATGAACAATACACCTGCCAAAGTTTGAAAATTAAGTAACCATGAAAAACCTTCATATTTGAAATCCAGCCCCAAAATAAACATAGCTGCCAAGAGTCTCAAGGTTACACCCCAATGTATGAATAACTAATTTATTGCATGAGAGATAAAAATGTAAACATGTGCCAAAAATCAAATATTTACGGTCTACACACATAACCACCTTATATCAAAGAATTATTTTTATAACAAGTTCCTTATGAGCAGTTTTAATTTTAAAACTAGAAGAGCAATTGTCAATAGTTTCAAACAGCTGATGGTGAATCACAAGGTTGGAGCAAGGCCAAAGCTATCTCCTGGGGTATAACCGTTGCTACGAAGAATATAAGTTTTTGCCACTACTAAGGTACATAACGCCTCGACGGTCTAGTGGTTTAAGTACCGGGCCGAGATCTCGGGGTCCTGGGTTCAATTCCCGGGTCGAGCTAACTTTGTGTCGGTTTATTCGGACACAGCTCGGGTTTGTGATCACCAATCCGCATTTGGCAAGCGTGGTGATTAAGCCAATACCCATCATTGTAGCTATAACTTGATTTCAAGGATGGAGGCCTTTGCCCTGCAGTGGGACTTAATAGGCTGATACTTTACTTTTTTTTTTAAGGTACATAAAACATAAGATTATATAAAAAATAATATCAAACAACTTCTTATAAAACTAAAAAAACATCAAATACATTTAAACAATACAGTTTGTTACATACCTACCCTCATTGTGACAAACTGAACTTTCTATCATTTATGTCTTGAGATGATTTTTCAGCTTTTTATTTCTCCATAACAATCTTATCTAAACTTTTCTAAATACATACAAATAACATAAAAAAACAAACATCAAACCCACAAACTTATCAACACAAAACTACAGTTACATAACATGGTCATGTGCCAAATCCTGTTTCGATACAAGATAAGTTCCCCTTGATTCCCAAAACACAGATTGAACGAATACCCAAATTGTTTTGGCACAATTTCAAACAGACCAAGTCTCATTGACCTGGGAGTGATGTTTATGTATGTGCTCTAATCTGACAACATAGACAGTCATTGATAGACATTGAGAAAAAATCTAGATGTTTCTTAAAATTCAGGTCATTCTAATTGGAATCTAATCAGAAATAGTACATGTGGAAAATATATCCTTAATTACGTATGGAAGGATTCGATGAAATTACTGCCAAAAAATTTGTTCACCCTACAGTATGTAGTCACTACATCCTATTTTATGTACATAAAAATTACTTATTATTTTATGTAAATAAATTTGTGGTGCAATAAAGAATATCTTTCTATCTATCTATCTATAAATATTAGGGTAATTGCTCTGATCCCAACGAAACTAGTTCAGTCACTTGTGTTATGGGTATCAGAATTAAATTAATATCCTACCAATATACAGAAAAAATCCTAGGTGGGATTTGAACGAACACCTTTTTTCACTGTGGGCCACTTTGTCTAGAAACACTATTCAATATGATAATATACCTAGTATTATCACAAATAGAATATATTAGAAATTTCTAGAAGATTCTAATTAAACCAACAAAACATATTTAAAGAGCATAGAAAATTTGTTTTTATCAGCTAACTAGGTAATTATTTTATAGTTATGACCATTTTATAACATCCAGTTTGATAGTGTCATAACATTGACTCACCAATTTTTCTGAATATATTTGAACAGGTATAATTACAGTATATTATTCGAAATACTTTCAAGGAAATGTCATTGTATTATTTTTCGTATTTCATTTATGCCAGATAAACAATAAAGAAATAAAAAATATCCCATATATAACAAAACCTTGAATAATTGCCTGATTATATCACGTAAAGTTAAACATTTACATAAACATGCATAAAACCAAAACAAAACAGCATTTAATGATGAAATGTAACAATTTATTCTGCAAATAGATTAACCAAATACTTAGAATGAAATTGTAGTTCAAGTTAAACTACCTACGATTGCCAGAGCTAATGTGTGTGTATTGATTGACTTAAATCATTGTTTACATAAGAGTAGGTTATGTTTTGTTTCTAAGCTGCAAATTGGATTAAAGGTAACCCCTTTAACAATGTATTTTGACATTGTAGTAATATAACCAGGTCTCAAGACGAGAATAGGAAGTTGTGCTGTTCTACAGTCTAAAATTGGTCCATACAAGGCTTTACAACAATGTTTGTCAACTCGGACGCAAGAAATGCGTGTGGAAAAGCCACGAAATCCTTTGTTGGGTACAGATGACGCACTTCGGCTGTAAACCTGTCAAACGAAATAGTTGTGTAATATAACTGCAGGAACTCACCTTCAACCCTAAATATCTTGGACTTGATCGCGAATATCGTGTCCGAGGGAGACACCGTCATTTCGAACGCCGTGCCCGTGAGGGTCTCCACGAGCACCTCCATCGTAGGCTGGCTCGGACCATCTTCCTGGAAACCTTTTGATCTGTTCGACAGTCTCTCAGGGCATCCATGTTGTGACATTTCACACGCGATAATTCAATAATTAACTATCTGCACCACATCGCAATTCACAGAATGTCGTAAATCGAAATAAGATAATACGGATAAGCACCGAGGACGATCACACGATGAGGTAAATAAGCCAAAATTGACCACTAGAAAATGTTTCTGAGCATTATACAATTACTTAAAGAACACAAATAAAGCGAAATAAATTTAAAATTTATAATAAACTACTATTTTAGCAACAAAAATAATTCTAACACAGAAAGAAAATCGTCGTGACAGAACAGCGAGTATTTTTTTTTGTTGATTGATGTGAATGAAACGAATGAATCAACTCGTGGAGTGAAATTTTGTCTATGGCTTATTGATATTCTAGAAAATCCTTCTTCATTTGATATGAAAAAATAAGAACTGTAATAATTTCGAAATCCTTGTAGATAGAAAAAAAACAATACTAAGGAATCATGCAGATCTACAATTAAAGAATTTACGGGGTAATCATAAAATTATCTTGCAAAGAAACTAAGAAAATATCGTAATAAACTGGCAACACTTCAATATTGTTGCTTCCGGTTTAATATACAAAATCTTTAACTCAAAGCTAGGAAAAAAAAACTCTCAGCCGGAAATGGAACACTCCTGTCAGTGGCTTGTCTGTGGTCGTAAATTCTTTTCCGTCTTTCTTCGTTTACCGATTCGGAGGTTAGAAACATGGTGCGTAACTTTTTATACTGAAAAATATCCAACAAGTGCAAAAATAAACCAAGATACTTGTTATAATATGTACAAAGTGTTACTTGATTTTCGTTACATTGATTATTACAAGCAAACTGTGAAACTCCGACACGCGTCAACGATGTCAAGTCGAGCGAGCATGTGGCTTTCAGGGTTTCGCATTTATGTTTTCAGACTCGCAAACGCCGTAATGGAGGACGCGCCAAGCACGGCCGTGGCCACGTGAAGGCTGTGAGATGCACCAACTGTGCTCGTTGTGTGCCTAAGGACAAAGCTATCAAGAAGTTTGTGATTAGGAATATCGTCGAAGCCGCCGCTGTCAGAGATATCAATGAAGCCTCCGTTTACGCCTGTAAGTATCTTTATTATTAATTCTAAATGAATACTATAGAATTAATGACTAAAATGTTGTTTGGAGGCTTAGAATACAATACATATACATTTCATTAATATAATTGTATGCATCAGAATTTAAATATTTACTGACTGTAAGAATTTTAACCTCTGTGATGCAATAATTGTATGTATAGAGGAATCTATTATCCTTTGGCATCACTTATTTTGCTATATCATAATTCTTTCATGTCAAACTTGATGTCTTGTCTTAAAAATTAGTTCATCTTGAATTCTGCAGTGATATCATAATGAAATGTGTTTTATTTTCTTCCACAGCATTCCAACTGCCCAAGTTGTACGCTAAGCTTCACTACTGCGTGTCATGCGCAATCCACAGCAAAGTGGTGCGCAACAGGTCAAAGAAGGACAGGCGCATCAGGACACCGCCTAAGAGCAACTTCCCTAGGGACATGAACCGCCCACAGAATGTACAGAGGAAGTGAACTACTTTAATAAAATAAACATCTAAAAACCAACATTTCTTTTATTTATTTCTTTTTTGTTATGATTGCTGCAGTCTGTAGCCCATTTCTCTCTAGACACACTATGCATGTATGCTATTATTTTACATAAACATTAAACTTGTAAAGATGCAAGCAGGTAAATGAATCTTTAAGAAATTGTCCATAAACTGGTACTGTACTTATAATCTTTATTTTAGGAATGTCTATTACGCCTGTTTAGGGTTACTAAATATTTTCCACACTGGTGTATGAACAAAAAAAAATTTTCCCGTATTTGGAAAAAAAATGTCCGAACAGTTCGACGATCGAACTACTAATCGGACTAGGCGGAATAATGTTAAAAGTATGGTATTAGAGCAAGAACATATTAGTAAGTAGTACTGGTTTTACGTAGGTATTCATCATAATGTAACGACTTTCCATCTAAACATTTATTTAAACCATTATCGGGAAACTATTAGTCTTGTTCATTTTGTTTTAAGAACCTGATAATTTTAGATAAGGAAACTAAATAAATAAGCAAAATATATCAATACAAGACATTTATTCCAGGACACACAATGGATCGTAATTAATAGTTATCCATGTCACATTTGTACAGACATAGGTTATTTTAAACACTTTAGTCATACACTTTTCTAGGTTAGCATAAAATAGAATAGATTTAGGAATATGTCCAATGAATAGATTTGGTTCCAGCTGGATTATCACAATGATTTACTTTAGATAACATGAATCTAGAAATCAGTACACAATTTTCTAGTCTAGCCAGTAGTAATTGACCACTTATCTTTTCAACGACGTCGACTCCATTGCCAACTTACAGCGCCCCCTGTTTGTTTTCCCATGACATCTCCCAACAAAAACCGCGAACCGGAAATGAAACCTTGTTTACAAATATGTATTTTAAGAGTACTTATAACTTAATTAAGATATATGTTAAACATACAATTCTTTCTTAAAACGTCTTATAAACATTTCCCTCATTATATATTGGCAGCAATGCATTTGTAACATTAATAAATTGTATTAAATGAAACCGGAAGTTAGAACCTTAAAATATAAAGTCATGACAATTGATTATTTATAAATAGTAATAATTAGCTTGATATTCCGCTCTTAGCTCCAATAATAAACGATTATTGTTCAGTTTCTTGAATGAATTGTTATTCCTAACAACATTGATTTTAATCAAGGTTTTCATCTCTATTACATAAAATTACTGTCCTTTTTTATACCACATCAGTTGGCAGACACTCTCAGAACACCTAATAGTAAGTGGTGAGTGTATCCCATCCGGCCCGGTGATCTGGCCCGGCGCCTGGGTCACCGTAGCTTATTCCATTGAGGCACACTTCATCACGAAGCGTCGCTCAATGTGCTGCCAGACTGTCGGCTTATCACATGATCTAAGCCTTTTATTTCGAGTGTACTTGGTTCCCACTTTCATACTGTTATTGCCGGAACAGCCAGATCTATGGCGGCAGACTTCACATGTGGGGTGGTAGCTAGCCAGTCTGACTCTGAAAAAGTCCTTCAACCAACTACACCCAAGGAATTGAACCCACGACCTCCGTGTATAACACCCGAGTGGTTAAGCCACTGTTCCACAGAGGCGGCGGCAAATGCTTCTTTTTAAAAGTTGGTTAAACATTGAAAACTTTCTTTTACATACAAAGGTCCTTATGATAACAACAAAAAAAAATGTGGCGCTATCAAAACAAACAGGAAAACGTCACAGGCCTTTGATATGATTTCCTATGAAATACTGTCGAGAAAGCTGGAGGATACGGGGATGCCCGGGGAGCTTGTTGCAATTTTTAGATATTGGTACGCGCAACAGGAAAACTGTGTGAAATGGGCGGGCGAAACATCTGACCCGTACCGCTTAGAATGTGGAGTCAGGCAGGGGGGGTTGACCTCTCCAAAGCTTTTTTGCCTGTACCTACATTAATGAACTAATCGTCGGGCTCAGTAGTATGCATGCGGGGTGCGCTGCTGAGCCCGTCGGTTGGTTCATTGAGAGAAATGCTGCGTGTCTGCGAACAGTACGCAGATAGACATGGGCTTAAGTACAACTGTAAGAAAAGCGAAGTCTTGGTGTTTGCGGCACGTGGCGTTTCCATTAAACATGTGCCTCCAATTCGTCTGAATGGTGAGCAACTGAACATAGTCACCATGTTTAAATACTTGGGTCATGTGGTCACAGCAGACTTGAAAGATGATTGTGATATTGGAAGAGAACGCAGAGCGTTGTCAGTACGAGGCAATATGCTGGCCCGCAGGTTTGCGCATTGTACACATAGAATACATCACAAAAGTCACAAAAGACCTTCAACGCTCTGCGTGTCTTATATAATAAATGTTCCGGGTGTTACTGGGACTGCCGAGATTCTGTAGTGCGTCTGGCATGTTTGCTGACGCCCACGTTAACGGTTTTCATCATTTTCATGCACTAATAAGGAAGAAGATAATCTCCATTAAAAACCGAATGCTCGGCAGTCCCAACAGAATCATAAAGGTTCTGGCGGGGAGGTGGGATAGTGCTCTGATGGGACACTGGATCACCGCCCTGGTAAACCCGGAGCCTATCTTTGTTATAAATTAAGCAAAGTAAATTTTCTGGACATTAGTCACACAGCGCCATCTAGCCCCAAACTAAGCATTAGCTTGTGCTATGGGTGCTAGACAACGGATAAACATTACTTATATACTTTTTTTTTTTGTAAATACATACATATTATAGGTACATAGAAACACCCAGACCGATACAAACAGACATGTTCATGCACACAAATGTTTGTACCGTGCGGGGATCGAACCCGCGACCTCTGGTGTAATAGCCGACTTCTCGACCATTACACCAAATGGCTCGTCAAAGTATTTTATTGTTTCGATTACTAACATTAGACGTAAGACCCCTTGTTACTAATATACTTAAGGATCAAAAAGTTATCCGAATAAATAAAATAAAACAACTTTAAACGGATGAAAACTCGCGTATATATCGCGTGTTTTATTTTAATGAGTAGTAACCGTGTAAATATTAGAAATCATTACGAATAAATGAATTTATTATTATTATAATTCCAAATCGAGTTATGCACACTTATACAGTCTCCTCTGCAAATCATTTTCATTACAAACCTTTTAATAATAAAAAAAAATTAAACCGACTTCAAAAAAAAACAAAAAAAAAACTACCTAAAAACACTGAAAAGCAAAAAATAATTTTAATAAGACATTCATCAAATGCGCTTATTGTCTAAGCCTATTTATAACATTAAATTGTATTTACGTGCTAGGTAGGTACCTACTAATCTGTTTGAAGTCGGTGCCAAGCCAAATAGTAGGTACCCAGACTACGTACCTACGTCCGCGGATTATTTGTAACCCTGTATAATACATAAATAGGTATGTATCATTTTTCATTACCTTTGGCTTGGCACCGACTTCAAACAGATTAGTAGGTACCTACCTAGCACGTAAATACAATTTAATGTTATAAATAGGCTTAGACAATAAGCGCATTTGATGAATGTCTTATTAAAATTATTTTTTGCTTTTCAGTGTTTTTAGGTAGTTTTTTTTTTGTTTTTTTTTGAAGTCGGTTTAATTTTTTTTTAAAAAAGTTTGTTTATTTTTCTATTTTTAGTGTGAATAATACGTACTTAGGAGTGAGTAAAACTCTCTCATAATATTGATAACGAAAATACGAGTAAAATAGTAGAATTGTATTTATTTGACAATATTAGGTATTCATTAAGTGTTCAGCACCATTCAGTAGACCAACTGAAGATGTAGCCCGCAAGAGGGACATAAGAATTAAGAAGTCGTACCCTTTAGCTTCCATCATCATAGTTGTACCTTCCATCATCAGCTAAGCTGCAAAAGTACATGAAATACAACTAACGGTCCACATAATCCTACAACACTGAAATAATTATCCCCTAACTCCTAACCGTTAAGGAGTTGTACCTTCCATCATCAGCTTAGCTGCAAAAGTACATGAAATACAAATAACGGTCCACATATTCTAACAATACTGAAAGAATTATCCCCTAACTCCTAACCGTTAAGGAGTTGTACCTTCCATCATCAGCTAATCAACATAAAGTGATGTCTATAGGACGCAAAAACTTAAATGGCTTCAGAAAAAACAAGTAACGCGTAGTGTGCGCCTATAAAATTTGAGGTTTGCCCTTGATTTTCCCGGGATCCCATCATCAGATCCTGACATGGTGACAATGGGACCACCTCGGAACTATGCACTTTCAAATAAAAAAAAAATTATTTAAATCGGTCCACAATTGACGGAGAAATCGACGGACATACATAAAAAAAAAAAAAAAAAAAAAAAAAAAAAAAAAAAATACATACAGTCGAACATAGAACCTCCTCCTTTTTTGAAGTCGGTTAAAAAAGGGGCAAATGTGTCACGTGATTGCAAGATAAGAGATAAAAAAAATAGCTTTTATTGTAAAGTATTTTGATACAAACAAACGGGTTATTCCCCGACATGTTCATTGCACACAAATGTTTGTACTTTGCAGGGATCGAACCCGCGACCTCTGGTGTAAGACTTCTCTCTTGCTAGTACTATAATCCTTTGGCATTCACTTAGGTGTTTTTATAACATTTGGCTATTTTGTTTAGTAAAAATAAAAGGTGGTTTAGAGCTTTCACAAATGTATTGCAGTTTCTACAGAAAGTAATGGAAAATTATAGTATAACTTTACCAAGTCAAGTATTTTATGTGCAATACTCATGGTAATTTTTTTTTATATTTTTACAGCAGTTTTACAACAGTAATCATCTGTTTTAGGTGGTATACAAAATTTTCAAATTACAACAAATTACATAGCACACTTACATATATAAAGGTAAATATACCTTGTATGTGATGTTAATAAACATCACATACTTAGATCAAAATATTATTACTGCTTCACATATTTTTTTAAAAGCTAGTCTGAGATAGTATTCACATCTATAAAAGTAGCTAATTAATATATTAATTACAATTAATGTTCTATTATAGAGTGACACAAATAAGTATCAGATTATTGAAAATGTTCTGAGGTATTGAATTAAATAATTAATGGATAAAGTACATTAACTCTTAAACACCCGACCGAAAGCCGGGTGTCGCGTAAACAATAGATTTTCTATTGTCTGGTTTTCCGGGGCTTGATGGATTAAAAAATGTTTATACAGGTCTAACCAAATACATAACACTTCAAACAATGGTGCAGACTTAGGCTGGTTCATAATGTATGGACACTGTGCAAGATCAAAAATATAATAAAACTAAAAAAAGGAAGGTGAAACTACAGATTTTTTGTACTTTTGTCAATTATGTAGTTACATTAAAACTGTGTAATATTAAAATATAATAAATTAAAGAATAAATTCAATATGCAGGTTAAATTTGAAAATGTTAAGGATGCTACAATACACCTATTACAATACAAATATGGCATAATATTATAGACCTAAGCCTTAATGAAAATGAATTACAATACAATTAATGCATGCTCTATCATGAATTTTTTTTAATAGCATTTTGAATAATTTATTTATAGTGTTGGATGTTTCACCCTGTATGATTCAACTCAATATTTAGATAAATAACAAATAATTAAACATTTAAATTGCATTTAACTTTTTCATCACATTTTAAAATGAAGTACCCTTATTACTTGTATCATTGTGACCAAGTTTTATAGAAGCAAATTCTTATTGGGAAATCACGACATGAAACTAAATTAATATTGAAATATAATGAATCACACATAAATAAAAATGTTAATGAAAACAAATGATTCTTATTACCAAGGTTACTGTTAATATGTTTATTATATCAATATTGTTGCAACCCTACATAATTTCACACTACAAAAAAGCACATTGTTATGATCCACCTAAGTCTGCTCTTCCTCAAACACTAAACTAAACCAACTCATATTAGCTAAGCTATATTGTATCAAGGTCCCTTAATTTTGTAGATGGTCTGCGGGAACTTGGGCATAGGCTTGTCAGCACTAGTTTCTAGCGCCTGTTTCAAATTCTTTTCAAAGACCTTTTTAGCATCACAAAAACCTTGTTTCGTTTTGCCAAAGGAATTGGGCCCTGCTGATGTTGGAGTCTCCCTGTAACAAGCAAAATAGTTCTAAACATATTGTTGTATTTAAAAGTTACTAATAATAGATTGGAATGTTAATTAAAAAGACATAACTATTTTTTTTTTATAAAACAGAACAGTATATTGAACACTTATCAGACGTATTAATTGCCTCCGTGGAGTCTCACCTGCCAATATTCCTCATCCTCATGCGGGCTTCTGCCGGCATCTCCTCTGGCTCATCATCATCATCATTGTTGAACACAGATGCTACCGTGGAGGCCTTACTGCTTGCACTCGGTTGCTTACTTGAACCTCCCAGTGTCATCTTGATGGGGTCCTTAGGTTTTGTGAATCCGATAGAAATCTTGGAAATGCGAGGGGGAGGCGGCGGCGCTGGCACTTCCTCGTCCGAGTCTTCCCAATCATTAGACATGTATTTTCCATCCCTTCTATCTGAAATGTTTTGTAAATTTTATAATTACCAAGTAATATTGAATTTTTATAGATAATAGATATTATTAAGGATGCAAATTATGCCGTTATTTAGACTTAGCAGATCCTAAACTTGATTTATTCATAACATTGTAATGGCAGATAATGTAAATAAATATAGGCCATCAATTAGTACCTTCGTAGCGTACATCTCTGTCTCGGCTGCTAGATGACCTTTCATCCCTTCGGTGGTCATATCCACCAACGCGACCTGGCGGAGAGGGCCTGCGTCGCGGAGATCGCGATCGGGACCTCGACCGTCTTCTTTCGCGACCTTCCTTCTCCTTGTAGTCCTTGTACGTCCTAGAATCATCACGCGTGGATCGAGACGACCCTGCCAATGCGAAAACACTGGCAAAGATAAATAAAAATACGTAATTGGGCAATAAATATCGATAGCAAGAAGAGTAAAGATATTTTACTATTTTGAAGAGTGTGTCACAAAGGGAGGTTTTGCATTATAAATTCCATTTTATTCGAATACCTTTATAGTAGCGGTCACTCATGGTGATTTTTTACATAAAAAAAGATAATTGTTAGCCAAGCTTGTGGTAATTCTCTGTAAAAGTTCAAGAAATCTGAAATCAGAATTTTAATCTGATAATTTGACAGATCAGGTCAGCCATTTTCCAGGATCATAGACAATATTTTTTTTTATTTTTTTGGGAGGACTGTGAGGACCATCAAAAAATTTGTAGTGAAAATAATAGGTATGCAAGATATTTCGTGCGTGACTGTTTATTCAGGATTATTCCCGTATTCCGACTATTAAAAAAAAAAAAGTCACCTTGACGTTCACAGTTCCAGACGACAGAAAAGGTTTTATTTCCTTCCAGGTTATTTTGTAAACAAAAGCTTGATTATGTATTAATTAATCAAAAAAATTGTGTTCGAAATAAAGACCATGTTTACTTTAAGACATAGTCGGCCATTCATTACATATTTTAAGGGAAAATCATTTAAAAACTGCAGGTGTTATGCCGATTTACCTAAATTGACTTCTGTGCGTAATAACATTAAACAGGGCCCAGGTTTGAAGGATTTTATTGCTGGTACATCGGAACCTATTCTTCTAGAACGTCCTCACATCCCCTACTTGCCTGACAATGCTTTGGAGACTTATAAACGTAAGATTTTCTTCGACGTCTACGGATGTCAAATGAACTTGAATGATACTGAAATTGTGTGGTCTATTTTGAAGAAAGAAGGATTTGAGAAAACAGAGGTAGAGGAGGAAGCAGATATATTTCTGGTAATGACGTGTGCCATTAGGGAAGGGGCTGAGACGAAGATATGGCATCGCTTGGACCACCTGCGTGGCTTTAAGAGAAGACGTGAGATGTCTAAACACAGAGACAGACCAGTGAAGATTGGTCTACTCGGTTGCATGGCGGAACGATTGAAAGAAAAACTCATTGAGAAAGAGAAGGCTGTTGATGTAGGTATGGCATATTTTATTCACTAAAGTATAGGTTTATTACTAATAATTAATTTTTGTGAAATGGCTTATTTTTGGGTGTCTTTTTGGCTAAGCTAATATCATTGGACTCCTCCTTTTCTGTTAAAACCCAATTTATGGGATAACTTTTTTATTAGGTATGTTAAATTACATAAATATGCACTCATGTTTAATTTACTCAGTATTTACTTAATCTATATTTAGGTACAAGATTACATCAATGCCAAAAAAAAAAAGTTGTAATGTTACCTAATTTTATTGTTAAGTTAGGTCCTATAAAGATCCTAAGGGGCAGGACAGCACCAAGTAAGTGTGTATAAAGATCCCATTTTTCCCATAGTTGCAGGACCAGACAGTTACCGAGATCTCCCTCGACTGCTAGCCCTCACCGACAATGGACAAACTGCTGTGAACGTGCTGTTGTCGTTAGATGAGACTTATGCTGATGTTGTCCCCGTGAGATTGAATCAAGACAGTGTCTCTGCATTCATGTGAGTGTATAGTAATAAAGAGAAGAGTAGATAAAGAGATTTATAAAAAGAATGATTATTATTATTTTATATATTTTAAAGAAATAGCATGTTTGTGGCTTTTTGTTTCCTTTTTTTCCAATTTTAATAGTTAAGGAATAATATTGTAAGTAAATCAAAGTACCAAACTTACTTAAACTAGGTATTATTAGTTAAGAAATAATGTTGTAAGTAAATTAAAGTACCTAACTTACTTAAACTATTACTATTAGTCTGATCAGCATGCTAACTGTATAATAGGATGGTTGAAGAATAATTTATTAGTTTATTGGTAAATTCCAGGGTGAGGCAGGGTGGCTATTGCTCCACCCTGCCATGAGTATAGTTTGCCAGTTACATATAATTTTAGACTGCTGCCCCATCCTGAGCCCATGGCTGCCCTACCCTGAGCCCATAGCTGCCCTACCCTGAGCCCATAGCTGCCCCACCCTGAGCCCATGGCTGGCTACGCCCATGTACACACAGCATAACCATCTACATATAAACGTGGGTGCGTCACTACGATTCTACAGGAGCATTAATAGACTGATATATTTGTCATATTTTAGCTCAATAATGCGCGGTTGCGACAACATGTGCACGTACTGCATAGTGCCGTTCACGCGCGGCCGCGAGCGCTCACGACCCGTGCCCTCCATAGTGGACGAGGTGCGGCAGCTGGCAGGACAGGGCGTGCGGGAAGTCACTCTGCTCGGCCAGAACGTTAACAGCTACAGGGACGCGTCTGAGCGGGGAGATAGTGATACGAGGATGGCTAAAGGTAGGACTGATGTGCATTACCTACTACTTATTTGTTAATGTGTGTTATCGCTGTGTTCTAATGACGTCCCGCGGCGCCACCAGCTCAATGCAGCGATGCAGCGTCACCACTTTTAGGCTGCGTCTCCAGTTAGCAAACTGTTAGCGGCAGACTGGTTTGACCGCGGTTGCAAACTGCGTACAGTGAGTAAACTAACAAACTGTGGACACTCCATTTCTAATATATGGATAGGCGTACTAAATCGATAGGCCGCAAACTTAGTCTGCCGCTAACAGTTTGCCTACTGGGGACGCAGCCTTAGGCTGAATAGCTACTCGCCATGATTTGCCCCACCGCTCAAGCACTTTGTGCGTATCACAACAACGACGACCACAAATACACATTTTAATACAAATAAGAATCCAATCCCAGTTTGAGAGTGTTTATTCTGAGTTGGATTCGAACCTACGACCCTGGCGCATAAGCCAAAATGCCAAATGCGCCATCGCGTCAGTCAAAATTAGCAGACAATATTAGCGGAGATATAAATACTTTTGTTGGTATATTCTCAGTGGTGCGTCATATATAACAAGCGACATTTTTTTTAAGTAACTGCAATGTTTATGCACTAATGTTTATTGTAATCTTTCAGGTTTTAAAACAGTATACAAAACAAAGAAAGGTGGACTTCGATTCGCGGATTTACTAGACAAAGTATCCTCTATTGATCCTGAAATGAGGATCAGGTTCACGGCGGCTCATCCGAAGGACTTTCCTGATGAGGTAACAATAACAGTAATACAACAAAAAATATTTATAATTTCAAAATTAAAATATTAAATATGGTTTATTCATGTAAGTTGCACTGCAGTGTTGTAAGATATGCACTGAATCATCAGTTACGATAGTAACAGAGTGAAGCTACCTTTTGAATGAAGTTTGTTATTTTATATTGTTGAAGATTATCAAGAAGAACTGGCAAGAAACTCAATGGTTATTCTCTTTAATCGCATAAGTTTTACAAAAGTTATATCAAAGTACTTACCTCTAATAATACTAATAAACTTTATTATTCAATCGCATCAATGGTACAGTCAAAAGCACGTCAGACGTAACACTTTGGACTTTGTACCGCTCTTATGTCGGGGGCATAAGCGCTATTATCGAACTGCAAGTGTATAACGTGATGTGCTGTTGACCGTACAACAAAAACTGTCACTGCACTAAGCAACTGGCTTGTCTAGCAACCTCATTTATTAACAATATTATATAATTTGCTCTGTAGGTCCTGCAGATAATATCGGAGCGTCCCAACATCTGCAAGATGCTGCACTTGCCGGCACAGTCCGGAGCGAGCAGTGTACTCGAGCGCATGAGACGCGGCTACACGCGCGAGGCGTACCTACAGCTCGTTGAACACGTCAAGAATACCATACCTGGAGGTGGTTGTTACACTTATTATTTACCAAAAAAATACGCTCATAGAAGTAGAACCATCAACCTCACACATGTTAAGCGACTTTTGAAACCACTATACTACTATAGCAGAGTCATTTTAATACGCCACATTTGACAGTTCATTTATGCAAAGAAAAGTAAAACTTATGTACATCGGAAGTAGAGTCTAATTTTCTAAATAAATAATTGTATTAATGAGAACTGATGTTGTTTTCTTGAGTTTTATTCCTTTAGCGTAAGGTATATTTTTCTTTGCACGAATGAACTGTCAAATGTGGCCTATTAAATTGACTTGACTTTACGGCTATCCTCTCTCGATGCGATTATTTCCCGACCGATCACCCTGGGCACTATTCACATCTCCTGGTTTAATAGAATAACTGACTTCTCAACCATTACACCGAATCAGACGTCAAACACATGACACATAATGAATACGCAACGATCTTTATGTAACAGACTATGCCAAGGTCAAAAAACGAATGTCTGGTCTGCCCATATGAAGCCGGGACGTATAGACGTATTAATGTTATATTATTATCTTTATATATAAAAGAAATTATAACTCAAGAACGGATGAACCGATTTGGCTGAAAATTGGTGGAGAGGTAGCTTAGAACCAGGAGATAGACATAGGATACTTTTTATCTCGGAAATATGGGGTTAAAAAAAATAACGCGCGGGTGAAACCGCGAGGGCGACCGCTAGTAATAAATATTTATAATCTGTTATAGTCGGTTTGACTGTTTGTTGTAGTCAGTAGGAGTATTAATATTATACTCTGTGTGATGTATGATGATTACGTATCATGACGTCAACGAAAAGGGAAGATCTTCCTCCGAGCTAGGTGTCTGTGCTCGGGGACCGCGGCCCAATGTACCGTCTTGGTGTGTTGTATATATGCTAGCCGAGAGAATAACTCTGCTAGCGCGACGCAGGATCGAATATCTGATTGGCTGTCTCAGTGACGTGCGAGTGACGAGTCTCGAAGCCAATGTTTACACGTGCACTTTTCGCTGACTTGCAATCTTGCGTTGTTGTCGTCAGTCTGTCGTATGTAGCGCATTCCGATAGCCGCTACACTCTGCTTGTCTGTCCGTAGTGGGTCTGTCGACGGACATGATCTGCGGGTTCTGCGGCGAGACCGAGGAGGAGTTCCGGCAGACGCTGTCGCTGATGGAGCAGGTGGACTACAACGTGGCCTTCCTCTTCCCCTACAGCATGCGAGAGGTCAGATACGTTTCTACTTGCATCCGCGCTAAGGAGCTAATAATCTACCTAGAGGCCGCGGCAAGGAACTTATAACCTGCCTAGAACCCACAAGGCCACGCAGGCACCCAAAAAAGTTATAGGAATAAATCCAAAGTAACATTTTTGACTCAGTTTCTAGATGTTGTTGTCGAGTTGCAGCCTCCAGGTAGATTATAAGCTCCTTGCCTCCACGTAAAATGAAACATGCAACTTACTATCTTCCTCTAACATTAAAAAAATCAGCCATTTGGTGTAATGGTAGAGAAGTCGGCTATTACACCAGAGGTCGCGGGTTCGATCCCCGCACGGTACAAACATTTGTGTGCATGAACATATCTGTTTGTATCGGTCTGGGTGTTTCTATGTATAAATGTTTGTATTTACAAAAAAAAAAAGTATATATTATAAGTAATGTTTATCCGTTGTCTAACACCCATAGCACAAGCTAATGCTTAGTTTGGGGCTAGATGGCGCTGTGTGAATAATTTCTAGAGGTATTTTATTATTATTATTTTCCTTACTCATTAAATTGTTTCACAGAAAACCACAGCCTTCCGAAGATACAAAGACGACGTCCCAGATGAAATAAAAAAAGACAGACACAACCGAATGCTAGAGCTATACCGTCGGAAGAGCCAACTGTTGAACGAGGCAGAGATCGGCAACATTCACCTAGTACTCATAGAAGGAACCGCTAAGAAAACAGGACAAGTCTTAGGACGAAACGAAATGTATATAAAAGTTGTTTTTGACCAACAAGAGATTTTATCCGAAGATGGCGGGAAAAGGCGAGTAAAGCCTGGGGATTACGTAGCGGTGGAGATTGTGGCTGCGAGGGCGTCCGTTTTGAAGGGAAAACCGTTGTATCATACTAGTCTTAGTGATTTCTATAGAGATAAGGGTTGGAGCGAAAGAGGTCAGATGAGGTTGTAAATATTGTTGATATTAAAGTATTTAGTTAGATATGTGACTTTTATTTAATGCGTTCTGTGAAGTATAATATGATCACGTCGGGGTCACCAATGTGACGTATGATGTTTTTTTTTTAATTTTTTTATTATTGCAATGTGTAACAAGACGAGCAGATCGTACACCTGATGGTAAGTGCCACGTCTGCCCTTAGACAGTTAAGTGCCAAACAGTAACTAAGCAAGTTACTGTCTGGCACCGTCCTGCGCCTGCTACACCGAGACGACAGTTATTAGGTCTCATATACCCAGTTTGGGGTGGGAAGCCGGGGCACGGTCTTGGTGGGAATCGCTGACGTAGTGAGGTCGGCATTACCTATAAAATACCAAGAAACCATCTGTAGTGTTAAGTAGTGGAACACCAATTAAACAGAACCCCGGCCAGTCCGCGTCATCCACGTCCGAAGTCGTCCACCCTGGGACCTGCTGCAGACACGCTCCGCGTGCCACTACCAGGACTTGCAGCTGCTGAGGATGCAGGGCGAAAGGCGAATATTCTGCGCCTCAAAACAGAATCCCATCACTAGGGAGGATACCCGAACAAAACCGAGCGTGCCCGGAAGCTCTTAAGGTGGCAGCCCCACCGCCGGGCTAGGGTACAGTAGGTTAATCACCCGCTTGCCCGAAAAACCAACTGATTAACGAAACGAACACAGTAAGAAACCGGACCGATTCTTTAACAACGACCTTTGGCATGAAAAAACGGACACGAGTTGCTTTTTGGAACGTACGAACGCTCAGCGACGACAGCCGTCTGGCCCAAGCAGAAGCAGAAATGCTGAGGTACAACCTGCAAGTTCTAGGTCTCAGCGAAGTGCGTAGAAATGGTTTCGGTGAACTGAGAACGTCTAAGGGCTTGACTTTCCTATATTCCGGCAAGGAAAGTGAGGAGGACACCCGCGAATACGGAGTCGGTTTACTTCTTTCAGATGCCGCAAAGAAAAGCCTCTTAGACTGGAAACCGATCTCGGACCGAATCATTTGGGCCCGCTTCAACTCAAGAGCCCGAAAGATCTCCATAGTGCAGTGTTACGCCCCCACCAACACATCTGCAGAGGATACCAAAGACGAGTTCTACAACGCACTAAATGCCACCTTTAACGGCATCAAGAAACAGGACATAGTTATCGTCATGGGAGACCTGAATGCAAAAGTGGGGAGCGACAACACCAATTGCGAGCGACACATGGGCACACAGGGACTTGGAGTACGTAACGAGAATGGGGAACGCTTTCTCGAGTTTTGCCAAAATCACGACCTGACCATCGGCGGCACACTATTTATCCACAAAGATGTCCACAAGTACACATGGAACTCACCCGATGGCATAACTAAAAACCAGATCGACCACCTTGCCATTAGTTCTAAATGGCGCGCCTCGTTGCTCGATGTCCGAAACCGAAGAGGTGCTGATATCGACAGCGATCATCATCTGGTTGTTGCCGAGCTGCGCCTCAAGGTTGCGGTAGCACGAACAGCCGGGGGATTTGGCAAGGTAGGGAGAAGGTTCGACGTCGCCAAACTTAGAGACCCTGACACCTGCACCAAGTTTAGACTCGAACTCAGAAACCGTTTCTCTGACCTCAAAATTGATGGAGACTCAGTAGACGAAGAGTGGAATCGCATTAAATTGGTCTACACAGAAACCAGCTCTTCAGTCTTAGGGCACAACTCACGTTCTCGCGAGGACTGGATGTCACAAACCACATGGCAGCTTATTAACGACCGCAGAGAGCTACATCTAAAGCTGTTACAAACCACCGACGAGTCACTTCTAGCCGAACTCAGACAGCAACAGCGTAAGATTCGCAAGAAAATATACCGCAGCACTCGAAAGGACAGAAGAATGTGGGCTGACGCTGTTGCCGATAATGCCCAACGCGCTGCTAACTCTGGCAATCTGAGAGAGTTGTACAAAGCTACAAAAACCTTGGCAGGAACCAGTAGACCCAAGAGGAAGCCTCTAAAATCTAAAGATGGGCAGCTCATTGTGACATCCGAAGGGCAACTGCGACGCTGGCGTGAACACTTCGAGGAAGTCTTTCGCTGTACAACACCACCCACGCCTAATATACCGCACCACTCATCCCCCCCATCGAGGTTGCTTGAAATAAATGTCGACGCACCAACTCGCGACGAAGTGGCTAAGGCGATAAGGTCCCTAAAAATTGGTACAGCTCCGGGTCTCGACCTTATTACCGCGGAAATGCTAAAAGCCGACATATACTCCGCCGTCGAAGCTCTGACACCTCTCATAGCAAAAATCTGGACAGAAGAGAACTACCAGACGATTGGAATAAGGGGCTATTAATAACCGTACCAAAAAAAGGGGACCTTAGCCAGTGCAGCAACTGGAGAGGTATCACTTTGCTCTCGATACCGTCTAAGGTTTTTTGCAAGATTATCCTGGACAGGTTATCGGGGGCCGTCGAACCTCTCCTTCGCAAGGAGCAGGCTGGTTTCCGCCCGAACCGATCATGCACCGACCAAATAAACACTCTTCGTATCATTCTAGAACAGGCATCAGAATGGCAAAGGGAGGTCTATCTCACCTTTGTAGATTTCGAAAAAGCCTTCGATACGTTGAAGTGGGCAAGCATATGGTCCCGACTCTCCGACATTGGTGTCCCGCAGAAGATTGTTGAGCTACTGAAGGCCATCTACAGGAAATATTCCTGTAGAGTCACCCACGAAGGTCTTATCTCCGAAGACATCGAGGTACATGCGGGCGTCCGCCAGGGTTGCTTACTCTCCCCTCTCCTCTTCCTGGCTGTCCTAGACGGGATTATGCATCGCGCTTATGACAACAAGCGACGCGGGATTGAATGGGGAATAACCGATGTTTTAGAAGACCTGGACTACGCAGACGATCTCTGCATACTGAGCCACACACACCGAGACATGCAAACAAAACTGGACGACTTGCATCGGGAAGCGGGCTACACTGGACTTAAAATTAACTGCCGAAAGACCCAAGAAATGAGATCTGGAGTAGAGACCAACACACCGCTACGGATTGGAGCAGAGGATGTGGAACGAGTCCACAACTTTACCTACCTCGGGAGCGTCGTGTCAGAAACTGGGGGTACTGAAGAAGACATCACTTCGCGTATTGCCAAGGCTAGAGGTGCCTTCGCCCAACTTCGACCCGTATGGCAATCACGGAAACTGACTCGAAGGATTAAAATCAAGATATTCGGGTCCAACGTCAAGTCCGTGCTGCTCTATGGGTGCGAAACTTGGAAGGTTACCAAATTCATCTCGCACAGGCTTCAGGTCTTCGTCAACCGCTGTCTTCGCCAAATTCTCGGTGTGTACTGGCCGGAGAAAATATCCAACGAACAGCTGTTGGACCGCTGTCACGAAACCCCGATCGACCAACAGATCAAGCGCCGCAAGTGGAACTGGATTGGCCACACTCTCCGAAGGGACTCCGATCACATCCCCAAGCAGGCTCTGGACTGGAATCCTCAAGGAAAACGAAAACGTGGCCGCCCTAAGCAAACCTGGCGGCGCACTGTAACAGACGAGGCCAAGAAAATCGGCAAGACGTGGAGCGAAGTCAAACGTGAAGCTCAAGACAGAACGAGATGGAGAACTACTGTGGACGCCCTCTGCCCCACCTCGGGGTCATAGGACATTAAATGGATAAATGGATATACCCAGTAATTTCACTATAAACGGTCACGTTAGTCACGTAGCATGACGTCAACGAAAGGGGAAGATCTTCCTCCGAGCTAGGTGTCTGTTGCTCGGGGACCGCGGCCCAATGTAATGTCTTGGTGTGTTGTACTCGTATATTATATGCTAGCCACGAGAATAACTCTGCTAGAGAATAACTCTGCTGCGAATCAGGATCAAGATTGGCTGTCTCAGTGACGTGCGATTGACGAATCTCGAAGCCAATGTTTACACGTGCACTTTTCGCTGACTTGCAATCTTGCGATGTTGTCGTCAGTCTGTCGTATGTAGCACATTACGATAAACGCTACACGTTATTTTGATGTTTAAGGTTTTTGGTATGTGTGGATTTTTCCGTTCCTTTTTTATTAATTTATCACCATTGACACCTGCAACTAGGGTTGCCACCCGTACTTTATAATAAAGTATTGTACACGTTATTTAAGGTAATTGTACTCTATACTTTATATGAATCATAAAGTACACGAAAATACTTTATTTTGCAAAATTTGATTTCTATTGAAGTCGTAAGTATTTTTCGTTAAACGAAATTTAATTATTAATGTTGAATCAATGTCGCCACTCGCCAGCGCCACATAAGCATTTCTGAACGCAACTTAACCTCAAATATTGTACTACTAAAGTAATTGTACTTTATTTTTATACTGTGTACTTTTTTTTTCTTACCTTTATTATCCAATGTACTTTAAATGCAGAAAAAAAAGGTGGCAACCCTACCTGCAACTAGGTTTATGTAAGGTGCGTTTCCCGCCATTAAAAGAGCATGGGGAAGATGAAGAGTGGGAAATGGGGTTTAGATGTCACCACTCCGCTGTTACATACATATCACAAGATCTTTGCATTAAACTCTGGGCATAAATAAATTTACTAAACAATTTCATTTAGTTTGTGACACTTCAGAAGTGCAATTTTATTAGAATCGTTCAATCAGTACAAAATTTTAATTAACTGTAAGGGAACACAATAAATATATATTTTACATTAAAATACAAAACGTGCTTACCACTATGTTACAAATAATACATGCCATTAATGTGACTTCATTAAACAATAGGAAGAAAGTAAAATATACAGGGTGTAACTGTTTTAGAACTGCTTTAAAACCACTTGTTCTTTTTTTCGGCGGTTAAATGTGCCACCGGTCGGCCGTTTCTTTTTCTTCAAGGAGGAAAAACTTGAAAAAAAAATCTAACAATATTTTTTTCCAGATGCTCCAAAAAATTATCTTGCGGTTAATGTTTTTGTAGCTTTCGATAAAAGAAAATACCCGTGTAGTACCTAGCCCTAAATAGGTAGGTATATGACTTATTTATAGTTTAAAGAATATTAGGTATATTTCATCCGTTTAAAATTAGTTACTAAAAGGTTACTAACTTGTTTTAATATTACGGAAAAACAGTCCAAATGGCAGTACATTATTAATAGACGTTAAAAACACGTATGGATAGGATTTGAAAGTATTTATCGTTCCTCCATGTATAAAGGAAGTTTTAGTTTGATTTTTTTTTTACATGAATTTATACAATCAATCATTAAATAATGCAAAGATACATTTATGTAGGTACATAAATAAGACACACATCAGTATTTATATAACTTTCTTACAAACTCTTTAGAACTTAAATATATTTTTACAAATCGATAACCAACCAATAATACCTACCAACCTATTGATATTCAGCAAAAATACAATTACAATCGTAATACTTATTAATAAAATTAATACAATAATAATTTGATACATGGCATCAGTACTATACTTTATATTAAACATAAATTTGTACTTCATTTATTATGATTTTGATACTAAACTAATTGTGATTTAATGTGTTTTGAGTATAAAAGTGAGTATTTTGTACTTGTTTATTCTAAACGTGAGATGAGTGTAGTTATTTATTTCTATAAAAATTTACTTGCCGACTGTGGTGTAATAAAATATTGCGCTCTCTGTCGCATAAAGTGATCTAAGAGAAGGCTTACGCAGTAATTTTGAAAACTACAATAAAAGTACTGGATTGGAGACGCCTAAAAACTCCTTCATTCGGGGAAGTACACCCTTAGCCTGGGTTATAATTTTATTATAGTGGACTGTAGTTTTGCGGTGGGCTAGTAATCCTAGTACCTACACCATAAGCAAGGACGAAAAAGTTTGAAGAAAGCTAAGAAAATATAGAAAAGGGCACGTGCACTGACCTGATTCTCCTACAGTTCTTCACATACAAGAAGCGGTTTTCTCGTATCACAGGACGCACTCGACACATTAAGACAAAAAGTTCGCTATAAAAGTACTTAGGTACTCGAATCACGCACTATACCTAGCGGCACGCTATGATGACCGTTTTGACATATTACAATACATGGTTTTTATAACGCTTTCGCACTTTTTATATTGACTCTCTGCTGTCTTTAATTTTAGAGCCGTCTTTTAAACCATTGTTTTGGGCTTTATTATAATAATGTTCGAAAAGATGCGGAGGGTTTCAGCAGACGCGAGTGCTGACCGTCGACAAAAGACGATAGACGACGAGTGGTCGAGCTCGTCACACAGTTTTGATGAAAAGGAATGGGGGTAGACTGGAAATCAATGGCGTTTGCCTGTATCTAAACTACCCTCATTCTTAATATCAATAAGTACGTTACGTACGCTCAAAGATCGAAAACGCTCATTGAGCGGAACACGAATAGCTCACAACGCGTTGTAGTCACAAAGTTTTTTTCAGGTTTAAAAAAAAATAACCACGAAGGCCAAGGCGCCTTAGCCCTAACACTTAGCCTAATCTATATCCATCAGAGTCGATTTCCGCCTCCGACGTTGTTTTTGTTTAAAATAATATCTCTCAAAATATAGTCTCCTCTGTGTGTCAGTACGTTGGATGTTTTACTGTGACCACAACGCGTTGTGAACTATTTTTCCGCTCAATGAGCGTTTTTGATCTTTGAGCGTAACAAATATAATATACATAAGTTACAAGTGCTACATAGGATTTTTTAAACTTTGTATAACATACATTGTATAGTTCTATTTTTTATTTAATAAAGGGGCACATACGGGCAATGTACGCCATAAGTATGTTTCAGACACCGCAGGCAGCAAGTGTGTTTAACGCTTAGTTAAAATTAATGGAGGTTTGTGACACCATAGATTAACAATGACTTAGAAATATTGAAATTGACTGTAAGTAATTAAGTATAATAAAAATTATATATTTAAAAATAATTTTTAATAGATTTAGGTATAAAATAGCAATACATATAATATTTTATTTATAAAAACCCCGATAGGAATGATCATGAGGCAAAAAATTTGATTTCTTTTTATATATTTTTTCTGTATTCAATATGGAAAGCTGACAAACACATGAATTCAGTCAGACTATGAATGAATAGGTTAAGTTAGTCTTTTGAGATAAGCCCTGCGGCGTTCCTGGTAGTCATATCAATCCCAGGGACGCTGCCGACGGCGATGTAGGAGCGCGGGGGGGGGGTTTAGTGGGTATTCTCCGTGCACCAGTCTTTCTTAAGACTGGGGCATGGAGCTGCACTGAGTCCCACACACGGCTCGCCTACCCCAGGCGGGTTATGGTGCGTAAAAGCATTCCCCTCCACAAAAAAAAAAAAAAAAAAAAGTCTTTTGAGATAAGGCTTGAGTGAAGCTGACTCAGTATTACTCAGACTACATCTAACTACTTAAGTATTTATAAATATCTAAATAGGCACAATGAGGCACACTTTATAATCTTATACCAAGCTAGAGGCACCCATTTGCGGGCCCATTTTGCCAGGGACCACGTTGACTCTCTGCCCCGAAAGGTTGTCGGAACACTCGACGTGTCCAGACAAGCTTGGAGATGGTCCTTGAGAACTCCCGTACACTTTCGTGCTATATCCCGAGTCGTTGTGGGACTCTCTGTCTGTCTGACTCTGAGTCTCAGTAAGGTGCGTGTTTATAGCTAAAGACTGGAGTCGGCTGTGCAGCAAACTGTGGTCTGGAGCCGGTTTCCTCATCCCATGTGCGTTCCCTCTAAAGTTAGGGTTCACTGGTGAACCGTTATCGTAGTAACCTCCGCGAAAGTGGTCGTTTTGGTTCGCAATCTCGATCTCTGTGTTCTGGTCTAGGTGGTCGCTGTAGCACTGGGGTATCCGCTCCATTTCCCTTAGGATATGATCCTGCATCATTGCATCGAAGACCCCGGTTTGGTGGTGGTACAGGGGATTCCTATTTCGGCCTTGGACTTGCGTTTGTGGTAAGCCTGGCTCGTTATAATCATACTGGGTCTGGCAAGGGTTGTATTGAGGTACAGGCACAGGGAGGCCGTTGTCGATCATAACTCTGCTGCGAATCAGGATCAAGATTGGCTGTCTCAGTGACGTGCGATTGACGAATCTCGAAGCCAATGTTTACACGTGCACTTTTCGCTGACTTGCAATCTTGCGATGTTGTCGTCAGTCTGTCGTATGTAGCACATTACGATAAACGCTACACGTTATTTTGATGTTTAAGGTTTTTGGTATGTGTGGATTTTTCCGTTCCTTTTTTATTAATTTATCACCATTGACACCTGCAACTAGGGTTGCCACCCGTACTTTATAATAAAGTATTGTACACGTTATTTAAGGTAATTGTACTCTATACTTTATATGAATCATAAAGTACACGAAAATACTTTATTTTGCAAAATTTGATTTCTATTGAAGTCGTAAGTATTTTTCGTTAAACGAAATTTAATTATTAATGTTGAATCAATGTCGCCACTCGCCAGCGCCACATAAGCATTTCTGAACGCAACTTAACCTCAAATATTGTACTACTAAAGTAATTGTACTTTATTTTTATACTGTGTACTTTTTTTTTCTTACCTTTATTATCCAATGTACTTTAAATGCAGAAAAAAAAGGTGGCAACCCTACCTGCAACTAGGTTTATGTAAGGTGCGTTTCCCGCCATTAAAAGAGCATGGGGAAGATGAAGAGTGGGAAATGGGGTTTAGATGTCACCACTCCGCTGTTACATACATATCACAAGATCTTTGCATTAAACTCTGGGCATAAATAAATTTACTAAACAATTTCATTTAGTTTGTGACACTTCAGAAGTGCAATTTTATTAGAATCGTTCAATCAGTACAAAATTTTAATTAACTGTAAGGGAACACAATAAATATATATTTTACATTAAAATACAAAACGTGCTTACCACTATGTTACAAATAATACATGCCATTAATGTGACTTCATTAAACAATAGGAAGAAAGTAAAATATACAGGGTGTAACTGTTTTAGAACTGCTTTAAAACCACTTGTTCTTTTTTTCGGCGGTTAAATGTGCCACCGGTCGGCCGTTTCTTTTTCTTCAAGGAGGAAAAACTTGAAAAAAAAATCTAACAATATTTTTTTCCAGATGCTCCAAAAAATTATCTTGCGGTTAATGTTTTTGTAGCTTTCGATAAAAGAAAATACCCGTGTAGTACCTAGCCCTAAATAGGTAGGTATATGACTTATTTATAGTTTAAAGAATATTAGGTATATTTCATCCGTTTAAAATTAGTTACTAAAAGGTTACTAACTTGTTTTAATATTACGGAAAAACAGTCCAAATGGCAGTACATTATTAATAGACGTTAAAAACACGTATGGATAGGATTTGAAAGTATTTATCGTTCCTCCATGTATAAAGGAAGTTTTAGTTTGATTTTTTTTTTACATGAATTTATACAATCAATCATTAAATAATGCAAAGATACATTTATGTAGGTACATAAATAAGACACACATCAGTATTTATATAACTTTCTTACAAACTCTTTAGAACTTAAATATATTTTTACAAATCGATAACCAACCAATAATACCTACCAACCTATTGATATTCAGCAAAAATACAATTACAATCGTAATACTTATTAATAAAATTAATACAATAATAATTTGATACATGGCATCAGTACTATACTTTATATTAAACATAAATTTGTACTTCATTTATTATGATTTTGATACTAAACTAATTGTGATTTAATGTGTTTTGAGTATAAAAGTGAGTATTTTGTACTTGTTTATTCTAAACGTGAGATGAGTGTAGTTATTTATTTCTATAAAAATTTACTTGCCGACTGTGGTGTAATAAAATATTGCGCTCTCTGTCGCATAAGGGTAAAAATCAAAATAATTGTACCTAGAGTCAAAATTTTTGTCCAACACCTTCATTGCGTAATTGTGAGAAAGATTTCAATTCTGAACTGTTTTATGAATATTTTTCCAGCAGCTTGGTTTACTTATTATAACTTAAGCTTATAATTTTGTTATTTTATCAAATAGTTATGGAATATGAGCTAAGAAAACAAACGATTATTTTTTCATCTCATACAAAATAAGGATGTCCATTTGCTACCTTTGTCTAGAAAAATGTGAACAACTCTTTCGTAAATACACGTACAGGCAAATTATGAACTTTGATCTTTAGATTAAAGGACAGACTAACCGTGACTTGCGTTGAAGTCGTATTCAGCTTATTGTTTGTTTTTTTACATTGATTTAAAGAGATGTCCAAGGTTTTGTAACATGTGAGTAACAATGCGTGAGTAACGGTATTTGGGACTTTAAAATTGCAATAACTACCGTTGAAATGTTTTTTTCGGTTCTGGCATTCCCGGACTTCCATTTGGTGTTAAAAAAAAAACAAAACGCCTGTCTTTGCCAGAGTTACATGAGGTTATGTAAATGAGGTCGTAAGATTAACATCGAAAACCTGTGAAAAACGACAGGATTATAATATGTAAGGTAAGTGAAGTTGTATATTAATATAAGTGTATTCGAAAGAACTAATTGTTGTGATTGTAAAATGGCAATTACATTGTTTGCAGGCTTTGTGGTTATGATGTTATGTTTACTGAGATGTAGTAAAACATCAATATTTACTTACATGTGAATAACGTTACATGTCTCACCATGGTAAAGACTCGTCCACATTGGGGTTCGTTATTCACAATTTCGTCACTCACAATGTTCGTTTTAATCAACCTTAAAAAAAAAGGAGGAGGTTTTCAATTCGACTGTATTTTTTTTTCTGTTTGTTACCTCATAACTTTTTACTGGGTGGACCAATTTCGATGATTATTTTTTTATTTGAAAGCTAGTGCCTGCCGTGTCGTCTCATTTCAATCCCGGAAAAAGGGGAGCAATGGAAGGGGTGGAAATAGGGGATGAAAGTTTGTTTGAAATCGTCATTTACAGGGATAAAACCGTAAAATTTAGGTACGCCTAAACGGTTTTAGATGTTTGGCACTAAACTTATGACTTTTTTTACCTTGTCCATGGTTCTCTACGGTCCACGCAGACAAAGTCGCGGGCAGCCACTAGTTTTAATACGATGGGAGAATATTATGTAGTGAGAATTTACCTTTATGTTACATGTGATTAACATTTTCAACATGTGAGTGACGTTACATGTGAATGCCATGTGCGTTATGGTACAATTAATTTGAAAACAACCCATAAAGTGATCTAAGAGAAGGCTTACGCAGTAATTTTGAAAACTACAATAAAAGTACTGGATTGGAGACGCCTAAAAACTCCTTCATTCGGGGAAGTACACCCTTAGCCTGGGTTATAATTTTATTATAGTGGACTGTAGTTTTGCGGTGGGCTAGTAATCCTAGTACCTACACCATAAGCAAGGACGAAAAAGTTTGAAGAAAGCTAAGAAAATATAGAAAAGGGCACGTGCACTGACCTGATTCTCCTACAGTTCTTCACATACAAGAAGCGGTTTTCTCGTATCACAGGACGCACTCGACACATTAAGACAAAAAGTTCGCTATAAAAGTACTTAGGTACTCGAATCACGCACTATACCTAGCGGCACGCTATGATGACCGTTTTGACATATTACAATACATGGTTTTTATAACGCTTTCGCACTTTTTATATTGACTCTCTGCTGTCTTTAATTTTAGAGCCGTCTTTTAAACCATTGTTTTGGGCTTTATTATAATAATGTTCGAAAAGATGCGGAGGGTTTCAGCAGACGCGAGTGCTGACCGTCGACAAAAGACGATAGACGACGAGTGGTCGAGCTCGTCACACAGTTTTGATGAAAAGGAATGGGGGTAGACTGGAAATCAATGGCGTTTGCCTGTATCTAAACTACCCTCATTCTTAATATCAATAAGTACGTTACGTACGCTCAAAGATCGAAAACGCTCATTGAGCGGAACACGAATAGCTCACAACGCGTTGTAGTCACAAAGTTTTTTTCAGGTTTAAAAAAAAATAACCACGAAGGCCAAGGCGCCTTAGCCCTAACACTTAGCCTAATCTATATCCATCAGAGTCGATTTCCGCCTCCGACGTTGTTTTTGTTTAAAATAATATCTCTCAAAATATAGTCTCCTCTGTGTGTCAGTACGTTGGATGTTTTACTGTGACCACAACGCGTTGTGAACTATTTTTCCGCTCAATGAGCGTTTTTGATCTTTGAGCGTAACAAATATAATATACATAAGTTACAAGTGCTACATAGGATTTTTTAAACTTTGTATAACATACATTGTATAGTTCTATTTTTTATTTAATAAAGGGGCACATACGGGCAATGTACGCCATAAGTATGTTTCAGACACCGCAGGCAGCAAGTGTGTTTAACGCTTAGTTAAAATTAATGGAGGTTTGTGACACCATAGATTAACAATGACTTAGAAATATTGAAATTGACTGTAAGTAATTAAGTATAATAAAAATTATATATTTAAAAATAATTTTTAATAGATTTAGGTATAAAATAGCAATACATATAATATTTTATTTATAAAAACCCCGATAGGAATGATCATGAGGCAAAAAATTTGATTTCTTTTTATATATTTTTTCTGTATTCAATATGGAAAGCTGACAAACACATGAATTCAGTCAGACTATGAATGAATAGGTTAAGTTAGTCTTTTGAGATAAGCCCTGCGGCGTTCCTGGTAGTCATATCAATCCCAGGGACGCTGCCGACGGCGATGTAGGAGCGCGGGGGGGTTTAGTGGGTATTCTCCGTGCACCAGTCTTTCTTAAGACTGGGGCATGGAGCTGCACTGAGTCCCACACACGGCTCGCCTACCCCAGGCGGGTTATGGTGCGTAAAAGCATTCCCCTCCACAAAAAAAAAAAAAAAAAAAGTCTTTTGAGATAAGGCTTGAGTGAAGCTGACTCAGTATTACTCAGACTACATCTAACTACTTAAGTATTTATAAATATCTAAATAGGCACAATGAGGCACACTTTATAATCTTATACCAAGCTAGAGGCACCCATTTGCGGGCCCATTTTGCCAGGGACCACGTTGACTCTCTGCCCCGAAAGGTTGTCGGAACACTCGACGTGTCCAGACAAGCTTGGAGATGGTCCTTGAGAACTCCCGTACACTTTCGTGCTATATCCCGAGTCGTTGTGGGACTCTCTGTCTGTCTGACTCTGAGTCTCAGTAAGGTGCGTGTTTATAGCTAAAGACTGAAGTCGGCTGTGCAGCAAACTGTGGTCTGGAGCCGGTTTCCTCATCCCATGTGCGTTCCCTCTAAAGTTAGGGTACACTGGTGAACCGTTATCGTAGTAACCTCCGCGAAAGTGGTCGTTTTGGTTCGCAATCTCGATTTCAGTGTTCTGATCTAGATGGTCGCTGTAGCACTGGGGAATCCGCTCCATTTCCCTTAGGATATGGTCCTGCATCATTGCATCGAAGACCCCGGTTTGGTGGTGGTACAGGGGATTCCTATTTCGGCCTTGGACTTGCGTGTGTGGTAAGCCTGGCTCGTTATAATCATACTGGGGCTGGCAAGCGTTATATTGAGGTACAGGCACAGGGAGGCCGTTGTCGATCATTTCTCTGTATGGCATTTGATGGTGGCTCTGTCTGTTAGGTATCTCGTGAAAGTAAGCGTCCTTAGGGATCATGTTTCTCAAGTCGTTAGCGTAAGCGCTGTTTTGAGTGGACTGCACTTGAGGAGCCGGTGACTGAGATTTATTGGACATCGTTTCGTAATTAGGAAGAGGTAAGGTCTGCAATAAGTTGGAGTTCCTCATCGGTCCTGGCTGGTTGGTAGTTCTTATGGGGTTGTCCTCCTCATCGCTGCTCTCGGAGTTGTTACCGTTATCTTTTGGTGGGGTTTGAAAGGTTTTTCTCGTTGGGAAGGGTATGAGGTTGTGCAAGCTAAATCGTTTGCTTTTCGGTGGCTTCTCTTTCAGCACTGGCGCCGGTCTTTGAGGTTGCTGCGGCATTTTCAGTATTCCCGGGCAGGGCTGTACATTGACCGGGGCGATCGGTTCCTCTTTCGGTTCGGTGGGAGGCATTTTCCTCGGCAAAGGAAGAGGTTCCGGAGATTTGCATCTCTGCGTCTGCTGGTTTTCTACTTGAGCTACTAATTCTTGTACTGACTTTCTCGGTTCCCTCACTATGGTGTTGTCTTCCCTCGAGTAATTACCTTGTTTCCGTAGCTTGACGTAGCCGTCTTGGGCAATGTCCAGAGATTTTGTGTTGTTTCTTGCTATGACCTCAGACATTTCTTTTTCAAGCATCACTCTCTTCCTGATGTCATCTGCAGTTCTTTGTAGAACTTGACTCTTCCACACTGGGACACTTTGTGGCTCCGCACTATTCTGCGGGACTGGGCGAGTTCGGATGTTATCGCCGTCTGAATCACTTGCTCTGTAATCCGATTGTCGATTGCTGCTGCTCGGAGACATTGCATTGGACTGTCGACTTGGAGACGTATATCTTGATCTTTCATGATAATCTTGAACTTCCATCGAAACAGGCGACTGCGACACGGAAATTTTGTTTGCCTTCACGTGGATTTCTGCTGTGACATTCTGCATATGACTGTCTCGGACAGGGCTCCCGTGAGTTGTAAGAGGCGACCTTGAACTCGTGCTAGGACCTGCATCAAGTTGATCCGTACTTCTAGAATTTTTGATCAAGTATTTCCGTCTTGGAGTTGGTGGGGATCTTCTGGTGTCTAAGACTTCAGTGCTTTTCGACGTCGCTTTGCTTTCGTTCAGATCTTTGGTATTACACTCGTATTCCTCAGTGTTTTTGTTGAAGCTTTTTATCAACCGGTTAACTTTATTCCATTCTTCGGCGTGTGCATCTAACAGCTCCAAACTTCTCGTTCTTTTAAGAGGAGGTATATCTAGCGACCCTTTCGGGCTGAAATCCAATTTCCTTACTCTTTCTGAGGCTCTGAACATCATGCCTCGAGTCAGCCACTGTTCTAAGTGTTTGTGCCTCTCTTTACATAGCGCTCTTTCGGCGGCGACAAACCTCGTCAGTTCCGAAATCTGTCCTTGTGTCTTCATTTCCAATTCCGTTACTTTCTGATCCAATCTCTCATGGGCTCTGTCTATATGGTGCTTCAAATCTTTCTTATTATCGTTTAATTTGTCCTCCATGTGTTTGAAGAAAGGAGCACAGTAGCAAGTGTAGCCAGCGCCTATAGGTCCTTTTTTGATGTTCCCAGCAAGGTCAAGGTAGTATTGCTCGCCTTTTTTAAGGGGTTCGGTGGGTAGGGAGCTGAGTCTTGGCTTGGGGAAGTACTTCGGGTCGGGGTAGTAGTGGCAGCCATAAGGGGACCATGCGACTTTCGGGGGCTGCTGTTCAAAGTGGACATTCTTCTTTTTCTTATCTTTATTTTTCTTTTTACCGTCATCTGGTTCGTCGACAGCTCGTTCTTTGCTTTTGTCCCTTTTCTCTTTTTTCTTGTGTTGTTTAGCTATGGGAGTGTTGAGGATGTTGATTATTTCTTCGAGACCTTTTCTCGTAGCGATGTCTCTTGCGGTCTCGCCTTGTTGATTCTTCAATGACTTGTCGCAGCCGGCCTCCAGGAGTATTCTGGTGAGTTTCCGCCTTCCCATAGCAGCGGCTATGTGGAGAGCCGTGTCTCCGTTCTTGTTCTGCTCGGAGACCTTGCATTGAGCGGAGATGAGGATCCTCGTGACTCCGGCGTGGCCATAGCGCGCAGCGGTGTGTAGTGACGTGTCACCGTACTGGAAAAAAAGTTTAATTGTTTTACATTACTTTAGATAATTAGTGTCGTCGATTATTAAAACGTGCGGGGATCCTTTAACGTATGCATCATCATCAACAGCCTGCCGCAGTCCACTGCTTGTCTTATGACCAGCAGTGGACTGCGTCTGCCTCTCCAAACGCTAACCAATTTGTACGATACAAAAAAACGTATGCATCACACAAGGGCGACCGAGTCATGTATATGGATCGCCTTCTCGGGCAGTACTTCCGGCTAGGTGTCACCCCGTTATGTATTAACATCGAAATACAGTAACATTTTGTCGGTGTCTTAAATTAAGCCTTAATAGGCAATCTGAGTTTTGTAAGTAAACAGTAAACAAGAGCTGGGAGGTATGAAGATGAACATCCATAGATACGCTCTAGTCACTCACGTTATTCTGTAAATCCGGTGGCGCGTCAGCCAACAGCAGTTCCCGGCAGGACTGGTTGTGTCCGTTCTGGCAGGCGAGGTGCAGCGGCGCGAAGCCGCCGGCGTTGCGCGCGCGCAGCTCCGCGCCCGCCGCCGCCAGCAGCGCCACGCAGCGGCTGTAGCCCTTCCACGCTGCTTCGTGCGTCGCTGTGTTGCCGTGCTGCGGAAATAAAATACACAAAAGTGAGAATTTTTTTATATTTTTTTTTAATTTAATTTAATTTTAAAAAGCTGAGGCACAAATCTGGAGATAACAAAACTGAATACTTTCACATCTTTTAATCTTCCTAGGATTCCCAGCTTTTATTTATACTACTACGAAAAGTTCTCTGGGACATCCCAGAGGCACTGAACCTATGGACCTCTTAATGATTCAGTTTATGGATGTATCTAAATCCAACAGGGTAGGTATTTTTGTAATGTATATCATACAATTTAATGCGAAACTAACTCTTGTCGGTCTGTTTGTTACGCTTCTTTGCCTAAACCACTGGACCGATTTTGAACATTGGGCACTAAGCACGAAAAAAGACCATACAAATCTTTTGGCTTCTGCCGTTGATCGTTACTTGTTTAGACAATACTAGAAAGAACAAAGAGCAACTAACCACATGATCCTGCTTGTTGGGGTCGGCCCCGCGGTGCAATAACAGCTGCACAGCCTCCACGTGGCCGTCCGCAGCCGCCCGCTGCAGCGCGCTGCATCCATTCTGCAATCAAATACAAATTAAATACAAAGTTAGCATCAAAACTTGAAAATATACCTATTTACGCAGTCTCTAATAATTATGGTTTCCGTGGTTCGAATACCTTCTTGGAGTGTAACCAGAGAAACCACGTTTGATTGTAATCTGACTGTGTGACATCACGATATCCTCTGTCGTCACCAAACTAATATTATATTGGTAATAAAGTACATAGATAAGTACATAGATGCGCGCCCAGATTCAAACCATTGATCACATGTGAAGGGGAGTTTGAAATCACTAGGCCAAAGGTAAAAGAATCAAGAAACCTCTGGATTTCTTATTACACTGTCTCAGGTAGATAATGCCCAAGGCTACTTTAAGAGGAACAAAAAGAATTGCTTGGGTGGAGATTTTAAGCAATCCTATTTGTTAATATTAGTAGGTATACCGCTCGAGTGAACAGGCACCCTTAAGTACGTAGCATTCCTCTCTGGAAAATGTTAAAATACCTACATAAATTCTCCAACGACTTCTACTGCAACCATTATCGTCTACATGTCAGTCTATGCAATGCAACGTGTATTCAAAGGAGTGCATTATTTCACCCCACACCACCCGTCAACTCCATCGCAACTTGCATTACATCTTACGTAATACGTGCTCATTAAAATTTATGTGTTCCCATTCAAAAGATTTGTGGGCTCAGTAATTGGCTAGTAAATTGGCAAGCGTACGTCGAAAGCCAGACGACTTTATACAGAAATAGAGGGAGGTTCTAGACTGTCATATTGCTTAGGATCTTATCACACTTTGTTTGTTTTAAGGGATTGGGAAAGAAGGGTGGTCATTTCTTGAGTACCTTGGAAATTTTGCGAAATATTGAACTTAACCCATGTATAGGGTACCAAAGGGAACAGTCTACATCTGGCACTGGCTCCTCTTTCTCAGCACTACAGGGGAAACCGGGAGAGTTTAGTGGGTGGGACGGATCGACTAAGGATGTTCGTCCCATTCCGTTAGTAACCGTTGTAGAAGGAACTTGGCTAGGACGACAGTTCCCTAAGAGAATATTATGTCCAGAGAATCAAACGATTTGGATCCCATGACAAGCATAGCTTCAATTCAATAATGCAGACCAGTCTTTACTACCGAAGCAGTACATGTAAAGATAGATGAATAAAAATCAAGGTACCTGTGGAATAGCCCTAGCTATTTTGCCAGCCACATTTTAGAGCCTAACGTCACAAATCGCAAATGATGAGACGTCTGTCTATCCGTACGTATTTATTTCTAAATTAACATATCTGGTCTATTTTCAAGTGATGGTTTTGCTGCTGCAACAAATGGTTGAGAAGTTTTGAACATGCAGATTTCCTCAAGATGTTTTCCCTGATTTTCTTAGAAGAGTATACATGAACGCATTACTTTTTTAGGACGCACATAAAAATAATCAGGGGCGCCAATATTCTAAACATTGACTTCATGCGGTTCAACTTGATTTTATAACGAGGAAAGAGCAGATAATACAGGTGGTATATATAATTAATTACTTTTTTGTAGTCACATAGTAGGACAGACAGAAAAAGGTCTCCCTCGTAGTCCTACTAGTAGGACAAATTAGTGGGACCACGAAAAAACGCCCGACTCTATTACTGTTGAATGAACAGAACTTTAAGCCCACAGGTACCTTTAGTTAGACATGTATAGTGGATTTATACCCATTTGATGCGCCTAACATTAAAAGACCGGCCATTAAGAGTTACTTGTCAAGTAAATTAACTATAAAATTATAGTTATCTTTTCGCTTTATTGCTACAGATGATATCTCTCATTTTATGTGTATCCTTCTTTATTTATTTAGGTAGGTAATCCAAGTAGTTTTTACACCTGTTTTTGTTCGTAATGATTATTATTTCCCTTGCACATTCGGTTTTATACAGCGCGTATAATGTTCTAAAACAATATCTACTTAAATTAAATTGGTTGTGGTTGATTTTAACGATAATAGCTACAGGTTTTGATGCAAGTTAATATTATGGCCTACTACACTGAGACTCCGTGATATTTAAGTTTAATTTATGCTACTTTTAAATTGATGAGCATTTGGTAGTCGACCTTTTTTTGACCAGGAGAATATGTTACGGCTTTTTCCCTCCTTGTCAGGGGTGGAGTGTGGTTTGTGGGACTTCCACTGCCACCTTTTCGTGTCGGGCGTAACGTAGAGGTCCTAAAGAACCTTAGCTTTCAAGATATTTAGTTGTAACCCTGCTCTATATACGCCAGGGTAAGAAATTACAACTCCACCATTTCTTACCCCGTTTTTCCATTTTTGACCTGTGTTTAGATGATGTCAAAAAACCAACAAAAAACGTATAAACTTGTTTGATGTAGGTATAAAAGAAATGCCTACGCTAATTTGAAGATCAGATCTACCTGAAGTTTTTTAACACATTTTGTTTATTTTTTGCTTTTTGAATAAATACGTTACAGGAATTTTATGGAGTAAATCACAAACAAATAAAAAAGAGCAAGATTTTCTTAGTATGGATCGAGGCTCTGTGTAAAATGTAAAAGACATTATTAAGTTATGATATTGTAAATAGATAATATAATGAAGGTTGCCTTAAAGAGATCGCTAGTAGCGATAAAACTGCCATAAAGATGCTGTTATGTGCCTGTATTGCCATTAAAATTGCTGTCTAGGCAATGTTTATGAAATTATTTTATAATTAAGTACAGCTTGCGTGGAACAATGGTTTAACCCTTCGGATCTTTACCCTGTCCTGGGTTACATTCCCGACCTGAGGCTGGATATTTCTACTGCCTAACTATCACAATCTTAAGTGAATTCTGTCACCATAATAGCTTTGATTGGGTCTCGATATCTTGTGGCAAATAACCAGCCTTTTTCCGGGTTAAAAAACCTACAGCTAAAAAGTTTAAAGTTATCTTAGCTTTTGCTTTACCACAGCACCTCAGTAAAACAGAGCTGTAACTTTCGTAACTCCATAAATTGACTATTTTTTTGCCATCTCTACCTCCACTTATGCACGCCAGTCTATTCTATACCGGTTGGTAGTTTTTATACCTCTACCTAGAGCTCGTCGATTCGGACTAAACTTGTTATTGTGGGTTTAATTAAATCTCTCAGGGTTGTTAGCGAGTCGGCAATTGGTTGTGCAAATGTAGAGATGTAATATTGATTTTGAACGGTGTAATCTTGGTGTAATCGTAAAAACACTAGGTTATTACGTTTGCTAAGAAGAGCAATGCTAACGACTCTATTTAATTGTTACTGTTTAAGACATGTTTTAGAAATCTCTACATTGTAAATACAGGTAGATACGGATTCTTTATTATGCTTTGGCACAAAATAGCTCTAGACGCCATGCTTGTGAACTGGCGGTGTGTATCCTAGTTATGTTGGAATAATTTATTGTAACTAACTTACCAAACCCTATATATAATAACGTTTTGCTCAAAGGTATAGGTAAACTATTATAGCAACTATTTTGGCTTTAGTATGGGGTTTAATGCCTTTCACACATTGCGTTTTATTTATATACTACTTAGTTGTCATCTAGGGGAACAATTATGATTTTGTAGCCTTCCATAATTCCCTAAAGGGATTTTTGTAAGTCAACACGTCTGATGACTGATCTGTTCCAGAATATATGTCGCAGACCAGACCACTTAGTGGATTAAGTCCAAGCTCGACCCGAGACTTCTAGCTAGATTAACAATGTGTCAAAGCAAACGGGAAGTATAATGCGTGCAAATGGGATTAGTACAAGTTTATCCCATCGATACTGTCCGGATACTGTCAACGCGTCCGTGTCGTGGTCGGCAATTACCCGCCGATTATGAAGATGGATTATGCCGATAACAGGCGCTGGTTTCGAAAGCGTCTCACGGTGTGGGAGGACAGAGGTTCTCAAACTATTCTCATTATCTTTTTCGCCAATATTTCCCTTTTCATAAATATTTTTATTTGTTTCCGTGGAACACTATGTGTGTAGGTGTAAAACACCGAAGACGTGGGTTTGATTCCCGCATGAGCTTGGTATATAACTTTTTCTGAGTCCGACTGGCTATCTACCATCCTAGGTGAAATCTGCCGGCATAACAGCTCTGGTTGTGTTGCGGCAAAATTAATATAGGACCCAGACCCAGTACACCTAAAATGATGGGCTGGATGATCAGTGAAGCATACACTTTGATAACATATTGAGCAACGCTTTATGGTTAATGTTCCTGCGTGTAAGTCTGCCTCTGAACTGAAGTATCATAAAAACATAATTTCCGAAAAAAAAGTGTTTATTTGAGAAAGTGCAGACATTTATTTTCACAATCTTAAACACTTTACAAGGGAGCAGTATCGCCTAGTTTGAGAAATGGAGTTTTATACTAACTCAATTACCTTGGGCAGACTTTATTAATTAAAAAGTTTATGGTCCGCGGCTGTTAGTGAGGATCAATGAAACGTTTTTAACGGTCGGAGATTACAGGACATGTAGATAATATATTTAGTCAAATTAATTTTCATTTATTTCTTCCCTTCTCGGTAGTGGTACTTTTAGTGCAGTTTCTTCAAGCGGTGAAGTCAAGTTTTTAAAAAACCCGGAAGACGAGGTTTAATTTCCGTCTTGGGTCTGGTTAGGCCTTATTCAGCATCCGACTAGTTACCACCTATACGTAAAATCTGCGGGTATTTTAGCTCTGACTGTGTTCCAGATAATATCCTCGCGGTGTTTTTCGTCGCAGCCGAACCAGTGATAAATATACACATCATCATTCGCCTGTGATAGTCCACTGCTGGACATAGACCTCTCCAAACGCTCGCCACGCTGATCGATCCTCGCACACTCAAATAATAGAAATATCCATTCATAGGTGCGCGCCGAGAGTCAAACCATCGACTCGAGTTGAAGCCACTTAGCTTTCACAGCTCTCGGAAGACTTTAAGCTTGAATAAATTGTGGTGTATGTAAGTGAATAAGGCCACCTCAAACCCTCCATAAAGATACAGAATAATAATACGTCATCATATTCCCCACGATTCAGCGCACGTCCGCATCTTAAATCTAAAATGGCGGACAATCACACTTCATACACAAACTGGCAATCAAAACAACATTGCATACAAAGTCATCAAACACCGTTAGAGTCTCGCCTGGCCATGCACATACGATGGGATAACGACCTTCCTTATTACGGGAATACCACCCTTGTTCTCATGGTGACAAGGTGCTTATTCGCTGGAGGGGTGTGTGAATAATCAAAGGTCTGTGTTATGTTGTACCAGGAAAATGTGGTGAGGCTAAGTCTCGGACCTTTTATACGGCAAAGAGTTACGGATTGAGGTGTTCCCGTCGCTTTTAAAGGATAATTTATGTATGAATAGTTTTATTATATTCATGATTGATGGGAGCGTTGATGTGTGAACACTGATTGGTTAAAAAGCAGAGAAAGAAGAAAATTCGGCGACCAAACTATATAGAATAAAATAATAAAGATTTTTAAACGCGAAAATGTGTTTGCTTATAAAATTCTTCTTTTACGTCACAACGAAGCAACGGATCATTAGCGAGATGAAGAGTCAAATTGACGTACTTGTAATAATATGAAAAAACATTACATTTTTGTGGGATAACATTGTTTCACGCGTGCAAAGAAAGTAAATAAATAATTCCTTGGGCATTTTCACCATACGCTAAGTAACTTAGATAAAATATGCTAAACCATCAGGAAAAAGGCGTAAAAACCAACTATGAATAAAGCCAATATTAAAAAATCGTAGATAATTATGCTGTCTTCATTTAAAAAACATATACATCATTTAACATTATTACCTTATTCTATTTGCAAACACACCGAAATTATGTCATTTGTATGCTAAATAAACAAATTAACCGTATTTGTTTATCGCGTATTTAATTAGTGGAACCCTTCGGTCTCTCTGTCTTTGCTTTAATTAAATCGAAACTGCTTTTAAAACTTAAACTGTCATAAATACTGACCAAGCGATTTTAGGCTTTGTATCTTGAGAGTTGAGTACAATTTTGAATTAAATAAACGAATTTACTGGATAAGTAATTTTGATTTTTCTGGTCACGAGAATAAGGTTTAACTTTAAATGTTTTGTAAAGATTGGCTGTAAATGTTTATAGGTTATTTTGTCACTTCTAAATCGGTTTACAGCCTCGCGCTTCGGTTATCTGTAATTTGTTCAACGAGAGTAGAAGTGATGAGCATTATTTTATTGCTTAATTCGGTTTGTGCCGTCTCAGCTCGTTAAACACCTTAGTTCCTTTTAAGTTAAAAATATCGGCATTTACGTTCCCGCCTGGTTTCACTCTTTTATTTTCTGTTGGCAACCCTTTCCTGATTTTCGAAATTAAAACACCGTCGTTAGGTCTCAGACTATAATCATAACGATTCCTAACCAAATAAGTAAGGCCAACAAATTGGTAATCAACCAATCGCGTTAATGTCAGTAAATAATGTATTGGAAACATTATAATTCACGAAAAATAAAAGGTACCTATATGAAAGAGTGAGCCAACGAACAAGTGTGACGCCTAATCTTGATGGTAAGTTATCACTTTCGCTCATAGAGGTTTTTTTGGAATGCTTCTTCCTTGAAGGTAGAGTAAGGGACCTGATAAAGCCATCTTTTGTGATTTATATCTTTTTTTATTCCGTCTTCAAAACAATATGGTAGGGCTATGAAATTATATTAGAAAAAAACAGTTTTATAAAATTAACACTTTGACGAAGCTCGCATGCCACAAATCAAAAATTAAAAAGTTCCAATTCACTCGTCATCCAATTTGCTCCATAACAAATTGTTATTTATTAAACGAGTTGTTTCAACAGTCGTTGAGCCGAGGCAATCAATTACTACGGTAAACAAACGAAGCAGGTATTTATTACGCACTTGTAGTGTGGGACAGCACATCAATCTCGGATTAGGCCGAGTAAAAATTATCAGAGCGTAAATTGGAACGCATAATTTTTAAAATAACGAAGTCATAAACTATGATAACGTGTATTAACTAGTTTCCAGTCACTATCATTACTCGAAGCTTACTTATTACTACAAGCTCGAGTAATTAATACGAACGGCTTCTTGCATGACTCAGCAGTGTACAGTCAACAAAAACTAATATCTTATATCTCATAAAATATATACTTATTTTTAAATTATACTTTAGTACCAAAAAGGTATGCCTTCTAATGGAGATTGTACCTTGAAATGTAAACATTTTTGGCGATTGAAAAAAATAGTTACTAACAATCTAAAATATTTTGTCGGTTCTTCTCGATATATATTCCGGATCCGCTGGTAGAGTCACTCTATAACATTGATATTGACGATTCAGTGGAACTTTGAAGCCACACATGACTAAAGATTTTGTTTTTTAATAAACTTATCCTTTTGGAAAGAATGGACAGCCAACGCCACATGAACTTTTGTGCCAGGTCACTAATACAATTTCCCAATAAACAAAATTTAAACTGTTGTCTACAAGTTATATAATTATTTCAAAATAGTTTATCTATAACAATATAAACTTACTATAACCTATAACTTTAAAAGTTATAGTAAGTTTAACTTCCTGTTGTCAGCATTTTAACTGTATTTATGTAACTTATTCTTGAATTATGAAACTTCATTGATTTCGTTTGATTGTACTTTCCATTTGAAACAAAATGCTATTATAAACCAAACAGTGTGATAGATAAGTACAATGCTTCGTGATAAACTGTTCCTTGATGGAATAGGCCGTGTTGGATGCTTAGTCTGCCTGTTAATTAAAGCTCTATTAAAAATAAAACATGGTGCCAAGCCCACTTTACTTCATCGTGCAATATTCTAAATATGAATTTTATGCTGGGAGAGCGGGGCTGAAAGTGCCGATTTTGACAAATCCTTATATGATTCGGATAAAACAAGTACTATGTCTGAAAGTAGTGGTTCATCCTAAGCCAAATTTAGTCTATAATTCGAATTTACCAACTGATTTCGCACATTTTTAATAGTTTTTTAGAAGAAGTGATTTTTTTATACAGCGGCGGCAAGGCACTTCCAACCCCACATTGGGGCAAGTTGTGCCGTAGCTGAGGTCGGTTGTGCCGTTGATAATGCTAGGTGATTTACATGAATGAAAATTAATTTAAAGTTTTAAAGACATCAATTTTATAATAATATATTTATTCGTTATACATTTTACTATAAATCAACAGTTTTCGCCATCAGAACGGTCTCAACGGTCGTCATCTTGCAAAACTCTTCTCTTAGCGGAGTTCTTAGTCGGCTTTTTTGTTTGTTTAACTTTTCCCTTGCCTTTTCCTTTGCCTTTTCCCTTCCTTTTTCCCTTAACCTTCATTTTAGTTTCACTTTCTTTCTTTTTCTTTTTATTAGCCTGTTCTTCAGCCAAAAAATTTCTTCCCTGGAGTGTCCGTAAGAACAGCTGTCATCCTTTTACGTCCTTTATTATGTCCAATAAATCAGGAAGGTGCCTTAGGCAGTGGTCTTATTAGCTCTGGTTAGAAAATTGCTGTAACACAGGAGATACTGTGTTGTTATCAGCTGATTGAGGAAGCTGAAAGCTGCAGCAAGGAATAGGCTCCTGAGAGTACTGACAGTTCTTCTTGATTACCCAAATGGTTCATTTGTACAGTCAACGCTGCAGTTGCTTTGCGCAGAAACATGCTGTAGTATTGATGGACCGGCACAACCAGCCCCCCATGACCGGCACATTTTACCCCGCTTATTAGAGTGTGATATTTTGTCTCACATATAAAAATCACTATGCTCAAAGCATTAAAATTACACTGCATAACAAACTAGGATAAATAACAAATATTTTACTAAAACTCTCATGTTAAACGCACGAAAAATGCTACCTTGCGACCAAAAAGTATCGAAACGAAAATATTTACTTTCGTGGCGTTGAGGACCCTCACATACACTGCCACTTGGTCCGCGTTGCTGACGCAACTAAAATGGCAGCCGTTTGTGCCCGACTGTTAGGCATTACGCGACACAATACGATCGTATATCTATCTCTTTCTGTTTTCGAGATATTCGCGTCGGAACAATTTACCCCCGGCACTTCCAGCCCCGGTCTCCCCTACTATAAATTTGTTTGTATGGCAACACCTACTTGTTATGACAGTGCATGTGTTATAAAATTGATACAGCCACCTTGAAAATGTTTATATTATACATACAAGAATAAAATTAAAATATAACCGTTATATGCGGTACAAACTTCACATGTCTATAAATAAAAACTGGTCACCTGGCAACATCGAATGTCCATTTACGAGAGCAATTAATGTGTGCAGGCTCGCCGGAATGTCGCCGTTGCTTTCTGTATTAGTAAAAGTCATCGGGAGCGGTTGTAGTAAAAAGTCAGCTCACGCATTAGACGAACGCCTTACATAGCTTTATTGACAAACGTCATGGGTTTTCTTGATATTTTTGCCAGTAGTTACTCATAGGGCGACAATGTGGCTCTATAAAATTCATCATCATCATCATCATCGGCCTATAAACGTTCCCACCGCTGGGACACATAGTAATTTTATAGAGCGTGGTGACCAAACTGCGGTCAACACCTAAATAAACTATTCAAAATTCTCAATCTTTAAACATTTATTTGTCTAACAGATTGAATGTTCTGTTGTATTCAATACACCTTACAGTTGGCGGTAATGTAATTCTTTAAATACTGTACATTATTACAATTAAGTTTATCATTCCTTTTTTCAGTTGGCAACTCACTTATTTTTGTAACAAGATAAACAGACTTTTTAGTTATCCTGGGCAGCCGCTATAGATTAATAGATAAGAAGACAGACACCAAAGGACGTGTTTTCGATCCCCGTACAAAGATCTTAAGAGGAAAGAGTAGGGCCGTTTTTCCATACAAACGTATATCCCTGTTTCCTCCCTGGATAATGCCAGTAGAGAAATAGTTTATTTCCCAAAAATCTATGACCACTATTTGCATGTCCCTATGTTTTCCTTTTTTTCATAAATTAATAATTAAAAGAGTTATGAACCTTCAAAAACCTAAAAAAATGACCAGATTTTCCGCTGTGTTCAAACATCCAGAAAACAAATTTAACTAGATTAAATAAAAAAAAGAAAACATAGGAACACGGCCAAAGCCTTTCTTTAATTTTTGATAAAAAAAAGTAGTTAAATCGGTCAAGTTTTGGAAAAGAAATCAGGGGACTACGAAACGTTGATTTTAAAGGTATTTTCGCTCCAAGCTGCAGTTGTCTCTATCGCGCTCTGCGTGGGATGTTCGGACACTGCGCGACAGCAATAGATTTTACAAATACCTATTTTTCAATTCTCTCGCCCTTACTATTTCCTCTTAATCCCATTTATAAACGTCTGTGTTTAAAATAAAAAAAGCAGTCAAGTAAGATTATCTGTTGATCCCATAGTGTAGTTCCCACAACACAAGCTTTGCTTCGTTAGAAAAATGTCCACGTACCTATATTTATTTTTTACAATCACATTTTCTGAACAATTGCAGAGATAACATATTGCGACCACCAGATCGCTTGACGATATTCCTAATTGAATGATTGATTCCTCAATAACAAGTGCACAATAGTGTACAAAAATAGTAAAATGTCTCGTGGTATCCTACAGGCAAGGTCCAACAAAGAGAAATAAAAACCCCAGAACCGGTTTGACACCGAACTAGTTTTTTAATGATCCCCGATGGCTCGCAGCTAGATGTCAGAAGATATAGCGTCTGATACGACGAATATAATTAATTGTCAGGCCTTTTCGTTAGCGCGTTTTTGTTTTTTGCGTGACTTAATAGTTTAGTAGCATCGATTATCATACTGATATATATTTGACGCACTAAAACTAAATAATCCTACTCATATTATAAATGCGAAAGTCTGGATGTTTGGATATTTTCATGTTTATTATTCAATCACGCCTAAACGGCTGAACGGATTTAGATAAAAAAATTCACACGTATAGTTAGGCTATAAAATTCCTATAGGAAACGTCCCATTCCCGCGGGAAATGCAGTTATTCTGCAGGGAAGCTCGATGCACTCCTTGGCATTTTTATACGTGTATGTATTTATTTACCACTAGTCCGGTGGTAACGGAAGACATCATAAGGAAACCTGCAGTTAATTGGCTGTGTAGCCAAGATTCAATTAGTCTGGTTCCGCAATGGAAGGTTACGGAGATCAGATGGTAGTTGGCAGGGGCAGCTCCTAGACAATGTAATTACTGGATTTGCCAATGGTGTGCTCTGACTATGTAGATCGGGACATAACGAAATTGTCCGAGATATGAAGATTTTGTTATTTATTTTATTACATAATGAAATTTTTGAAAATTGTTTTACTCCATACCAGTTTCAACAGTTTTGTAGTAAATAAATAGAAACTTGTGGTAGTTTCTACTGTTAGTAGGTTACAAGAACAAACTTTACTATGATTTAAAGTCCAACTTATTAACATATACAACGATGATTAATCGATTTCTCAAGTATCTAGTTATCGTGGTGTTTCGAAGCGCGTGTCGGACAAATTGCCGTGATTGCTACCGGTCACTGCGACACTAGTAACGCAATAACGCTTATCGGAGCATCGGTGAAATATCACATGACTGAACTGTGGGGGTTCATCTGAATTTATGGTTTGAGAAAGTTATAAAAATTTATGAGGCGTGATTATACTGATTATTAAAATCTGTTTTTAATCGGCTGGGGATTATTATGATAGAGTGAGGGATGGGTAAAGGAAATCTTAAGATCTATAAAGATAAGTACGTAAAACTTTACGTTACTCTTTTTGGAAAGTCAAAATATTAGCTCAAAATATAGTCTAGCAGCAGTTTTTTTTTACATATAAAAAGTATACTCATGTCGGTTTTTTGTAGTATAACTTGGCCTGGTATTGGATTCAATCAGGCAAAATTTTTATACGTAAATTATGTTTATTATATTAATGAGAATGTAATTTTATACTACTGACATAACTTATTGATATGTCAGTACGAGTATAAATGAATGAGCTATAGTTTTTACATTACAGTAATAAATACCTATTATGGTAGGTATATGTCACTTCTTCCGCTTGCGTCTTTGCCTGCGCAGAAATAGATTTTTTTATTCTATGGGAAATTAGCACTATCTCTGGATAAAAAGTAGCCCATGTCCTTTCCCAAAATGTACCGTTAGGTTTGATAAATTTAATCAAAATCGGTTACATCCTCATTTAAAATATTTGTAGTGATTATCTATATCTACAGCTGTAAAACTATTTCCTGCATAATTTCATTAACAAAACAAATATAACAAACAAGCCATCCTATTCGTTGTTTATTAAATTTTAAAGAATAATGATTGATGTGGTCCGACCGTGGGATGCAATTATGGCCAGTAAACGGCTGATTGTAATACAAATATAATTGTTTGTACACAATAGTTAGAAGTACAGCAGTGGTATGTATAAATAATCATTCAAATATAAACCTTATTGTATACGCATAAGACGTATACATTTCGTTGAAAGTTGTAGCAGCCATTAAGATTTGATTAAATGTAAATAGCGATTTGGATAATGAACATGTTCCCACAGGTTGTTGTAGAAGTTGCAAATTACATGTATTGTAAATACAACATTAAATTCAGTTTGTTTTTTATTATTATTGGTATCTGGGTGGTCTTCGAGTCTCCAGTTAAAGTGTCGTGAACGATCAATCTTCTGATCGCCATCATGGCAAAAACATGTACAACATTAATCTAATTCACAGTCGAAGTTATGTAGTTGTTACGCTTCTTCGATCAATAGGTATTTGAGATCACCTAAGGGCAATTTCTCGTCCAAAGTAGGACGAATCCTATTTTTTTCGAAGCTGAATACTTTTAAGCGGCATAACTGCGGGTTGGCAAGCCAACCACTACCCACAAAACTTCCCCAGATTCCCATACACACCGAACTGGGTACGTAGAACGAGGACTTTATTCAGACTTGTTTGTTGTCTTTTGTTTAAATACTAAACTTGTAAACACCCAGAACGAACACCATTACAAGCCGGTGTCTTTAGTCAGGGCTGGTGCCTAGAAGGACCACCCGAGAAACTGGATGATCTCTAAGTGACTAGGCTAAAATCGCAAATAGTCTTCTTACAAAACGATCAGGAGTCAAGTAAAGTTACGACTATCAGTTTACTAATTCGCCTCATTGGTCACTAAGTAGCCGCCCGCTAAGGTCCTGTCCCGTTCCGCGAGTTATTTTAACGCTCCTTTGTACCGCGCTATCGGCCATCTCCAGGCAATAACAATTACGAACGACCGATGTTTCGATACATTTTAATTTATTTATTCGATTCTCAACGTTGGAGGAGCACGGGGTTAACGCAGATGCTACAATTTAAAAATATAATTCTTAAATGTATTAATATTAGGAAGAGTATGAAGCTTACTGAATGAAAATTACCGTCGATTTTCATTACATTTTCTTTGCTCATAATGTTAATGTAAGTTGCGGGGGTACTAATATAATTCTTATCTAAGGCCTCATTCAGACAGCGGGTGTTAAATAATATTTCTCGTCCCGTCATAAAGAAAACAAAACTTATTCGCCTAGAAAGAGAAATGAGCGGTTGCACATAATTGAGTTTGAAGGTAAATTAAATTTACTATTTACTACAATCTTAAAGTAGTATAAGCTATGAGAAGTGATCACCAACCACCAATGCAATTTGAACTCTGAGCTAAATTTCTTGGCTTTATAATTTATTTTCAGAACAAAGTTCCCCTGTCCACTCTACTCATCGAGAACCCAACATATAGCTGATGGCGCAAATAAATTGAATGTACAAGCTACAAAGTTCGCAGGCAATAGCGTCGAAACTGCCGTGGCACTTCGGAATTAATTTCGCAAAGTATTAATTTGTTCTCGATGGGGAGCCTATTCCTTATTGGAGGCTGCTATACATATAAAATGGAGGCTGCAATGTGCATGGCGTATGAAGCAACGTGTCTCTTGACAATACTTGCTTTTCGATTTGTTTTTGCGCTCGAGTAATAAATATAAATGAGTTATCGAACGGGATTTATGTTGCATTCGGTTGCACGCAGTTATGTTTACGCGTAAGATGTTAGCGACGCTTGTTATTGGGTAGCAAAATGTTTAATAGCTTGTTACAGGTAACTAGTGTCCAAGTAACTTGTATAATTTACCGTGAACGGAATAGGGTAAACATAACTTTAGTTACAAAATTGAAAATGTAGTCGATTAAAAACAGGGTGTTCTTTCAACAAAATCGATCTTGCACGGCTTGAGGACTTGTTTCTAACGTTTTGTTTTTTTTAATGCTAGATGAGTTGCAGCTCACCTGATGGTAAGCGGTCACTACGTCCTATTCCATTAAGGGACACTTTACCAGGAAGCGTCGCTCAATGTGCTTTTAAACTGCTTGTTAAATCTGATGCACGCACAGTCTTGCCAGTAACCCGGATAGTAAAATGACCGTTCGTCTCGCTTACAAAGGCACATTATAAGGGTGGCGCTCGTGGCGCAGCTGTGACAGTGGTTCGTTAGCGATAACGAAAGTCAAGCTACCTAAGGCCGGCAGCGCATCTGTGATTCCACATGATTCGCAGTTGTCTATGGGCGGCGGTTGTCACTTTCCATCAGGTGTGCCGCATGCTCGTCTGCCCGCTATACCATAAAAAAAAAAAAAAAAAAAAAACCTACGCCGCGGTCGGTTAATGGATGGGTGACCATTCTGACCATATTTAGTGACATTAATTTCGAGCGTCTCCGTGCTTCTGAAGGCACGTTAAGCTTTTGGTCCCGGCTGATATTTACTATAATGTAAATATTTGTCGTCAAGCCTAGTCAAGGGCCATTTGGCGGCTTGATAACATCTGACATTAAGGTTGGTCACTTGCCTTACGCACCCCTCCACCAACCCGCACTAGGCCAGCGTGGTGGAGTATGGCCCACACTATCTCACAATTGAGATAAGGCCTGTGTCCCAGCAGTGGGAACGTATATAGGCTGATGATGATGATGAAGGGTGGCTCTGTCCGCAAATCTGGCTGATCACTGTCACCGCAGTACTCTCTTACCTCGTCGACGACGTCGATCTGGCGAGGGTCGGCGAGCAGAAGACTCGTCAGTCGCGCCGCGTCGCCGCGCGCCGCCGCGTCCAGCAGCGCCGCGGCCAGAGACATGCGGCTCTCACACCATCACCGCAGTACTCTCTTACCTCGTCGACGACGTCGATCTGGCGAGGGTCGGCGAGCAGAAGGCTCGTCAGTCGCGCCGCGTCGCCGCGCGCCGCCGCGTCCAGCAGCGCCGCGGCCAGAGACATGCGGCTCTCACACCATCACCGCAGTACTCTCTTACCTCGTCGACGACGTCGATCTGGCGAGGGTCGGCGAGCAGAAGGCTCGTCAGTCGCGCCGCGTCGCCGCGCGCCGCCGCGTCCAGCAGCGCCGCGGCCAGAGACATGCGGCTCTCACACCATCACCGCAGTACTCTCTTACCTCGTCGACGACGTCGATCTGGCGAGGGTCGGCGAGCAGAAGACTCGTCAGTCGCGCCGCGTCGCCGCGCGCCGCCGCGTCCAGCAGCGCCGCGGCCAGAGACATGCGGCTCTCACACCATCACCGCAGTACTCTCTTACCTCGTCGACGACGTCGATCTGGCGAGGGTCGGCGAGCAGAAGGCTCGTCAGTCGCGCCGCGTCGCCGCGCGCCGCCGCGTCGCCGCGCGCCGCCGCGTCCAGCAGCGCCGCGGCCAGAGACATGCGGCTCTCACACCATCACCGCAGTACTCTCTTACCTCGTCGACGACGTCGATCTGGCGAGGGTCGGCGAGCAGAAGGCTCGTCAGTCGCGCCGCGTCGCCGCGCGCCGCCGCGTCCAGCAGCGCCGCGGCCAGAGACATGCGGCTCTCACACCATCACTAAAACAATACATATTAGTTTTATTATGGCGTTCTCTATCATCATCAGCAATCAAGTATACACTCGTCCTCAACAGTTCTACAAGCTCACAACAGACTGATGGCGCTGTACAATTCGGACTCACGCTATTCTTGCGTGAGTTCTCGTATTTATGCTTAGAATTTATATCTAACACAACAAGACATTGGATTGTGGTTCGCGAACATAGTCGATCTAGCTCGAAAGAAGTTGGGCGTTCGATTTATAAATAAAAATATGGTGATGGACTGATGGTCCAAACTAACAACAATATGTACATATTTCCAAGAAGGACAATATCAGGTAGGTGGCGGAATATCAAAATCTTAACTACATAAATAATAATGGCAGTATTAGTTTTTCTTTAAAGTGTACGAATAATGTACGACTTAAAGAGGCTTAAATAACCTGATAACATTACAATCTATTGCTTCCAAAAGCCATCAGCCACGACCGCTAAACTATCTGTAACTGTACCTTAGACCTTAGAAGACCCCAAACCAACGACAAGCTGGTTAATTAACAACCCTACCGATAAATTACAACTTAGACTATTGTAATCCAGTGTCTCCTGTGAATATATCGAGGTGCCCTACCGTTTATCTTACTATCGACAAAAGCAGGTGGCTGTGGCCAAGATATAATAAACATAATAAATCTACCGGGACAACTAACACGGGGTGCGTTTGTGGTCAATTTGTGCTATTTTTAAACGTGAGCGAGGATAAATACTTTTAAGTAAGAGGAATCGACTATATGACTGGCCCGAATGGCCCATTTGGTACCATAGACGAGCCATTTGGTGTAATGGTCGAGAAATCGGCTATTACACCAGAGGTCGCGGGTTCGATCCCCGCACGGTACAAACATTTGTGTGCATGAACATGTCTGTTTGTATCGGTCTGGGTGTTTCTATGTATAATATGTATGTATTTACAACAAAAAAAAGTATATAAGTAATGTTTATCCGTTGTCTGGCCCCCATAGCACAAGCTAATGCTTAGTTTGGGGCTAGATGGCGCTGTGTGAATTATGTCCAGAGATATTTTATATTTATATGGCTCATCAATTACCCGACAATATGAAAATAGTTATCATATTTTTAATTATTAAATTATTTTGTTACATATACGCGGTACACATAATAGAACTAGACTTAGAAACAAAACTAACAAGTAAATAGGACTTTAACTTGTTGTTAGCTACCTAGCGTTAATTCCCTCGTTAATTAACCATAGCGAGCGTGTTTGCTCCGCTTTTTATGGGATCAATAAAAAGTGCTAAAGAATTCTGTACTGATAAGGTGATAGCAGCTCATTCAATTGTGTTTTTATTCAATCAGGCTTAACTGGCCAAAGTGTTAGCTTCTTGTATCTACGAGATTATCAAGCGTAGATTAAAAGCCTAAACGATTTGATGCAATGGTTGAAAAGGCTATCTGAGGTCGCAGGTTTGGTTCCCGCATAATATAAACAATTTCTTTGCATGAACATGTCTGCTTTGATGACTAAACGTGGTGTTAATTATATGCCTTTAAATAAGTATGTAGGTAGGTAGGTACTGCATGAATTTTTAAATGTAAGATCTAATGTTACATCAATAAAATATGACAACCCAAAGAAATAATTTCTTTAGATATCTTTTTTAAAATATGAAATTCTATGAAACTATGCAGTAACTCTTTTTTTTAACCGACTTCAAAAAAGGAGGAGGTTATATGTTCGACTGTATGTATTTTTTTTTTTTTTTTTTAGAAACACAAGTTGTAGGTTTCGATCTAGTTCCAGATAGATATGAATTATCTCGTCAAATAATAAGGAGACCTACTAACAACTATTCATTGTTGAAAGACGTGAGAAACAAGGCAATGACAAATCACTTCATTAAAATTGTTCTAGAAAACGCGTTCTGTCCAGATAAGAATCATAATTAGTAAAAAACAATCCTCGTTGTTATTTTTTTTGTTAACAACTTTGATCACCAAACTCATTCAAGAGATAACTCTCTTGCTATATTTGCTCTACGGAGCAAAATTAAGTTTCCATTCGGATGCCCTGGTTGTCTGGGGAACTACCTCCATCTTACAAAGTAGTATTTCATAACTGTTACGCTATGCCATGTTTCTGTCAGTTTCTGTTGCTATCTATACTAATACTAATACATTATATATAAACTAATCAGTAATTGTAACAAACAAATTGTAAACAAACATGGCGATGAAAAAGAGTAACTGTCGAGTTTCTTGCCGGTTCTTCTCGGCAGATAACTGCATTCCGATACCGGTGGTAGAGTCACTCTGTAATTGACGATTCATAAATACTTGATACAAGTTTACATGAATAAAGAATATTTTGATTTTGATTTTGATTTTGATTTTGATTTTATAAAGAGGACAGATTTGATTGTTTGTGTGTATTGAATATGCTAAGAAACTACTGAACCGATTTGAAAAATTCTTTCACTGTTTTCAATTCAAGCTATCCCCGGGTGACATAGGGTACTTTTTATCCCAGAAATGTGGAGGAAAGGGGGGGATATTTGAAAAAAGAAAGTTACGCGCGGGTGTAACCGCGGGCGGAGCAGACAGAGTAGTGTAAGAAGAAGTGACAGTACACTTCAACCTTCTCACCCGAACGGTACCAGCCTTGTAGTGATTAATAGTCCCATAGGCCATAGTTATCAATCTCGGATATGACTTGTACGCTTTACCTGTACAGTGAATATCCAGCACAGTAGTGTAGGCAGAAGTCATAGTATTCAAGCTACACATTCGAAAGGTTGAACAACATGCTGGTTGTGATTGACCTATAATTTATCAGTATTGGAAAAAGCCTGTAAACTTTACCTATAGGTACCGTAAATATCCGATACAGTAGTGTGGGCAGAAGTCACAGTACACTTCACACACCCGAAAGGTGCCAGGCTTGTAGTAATTGGTCTATAGTTATCAATCTTGGAAATAGTCTCTAAGTTTTACCTGTACAGTGAGTATCCGTCACAGTAGTGTAGAAGTCACAGCACAGAACACTGAACACGTCGCGTGCGCATCGCGACCTAACTACACTAAATGTAAAACTTGACAATGATCCGGCTATTACATATCGATCGCTCCTTAAGTAGGTAAGGTAGTGGATACGTTGTGTAGGCGGTAGCGATTTCTATTATGGAAGCTGATTTGTCGCTTAAAATCCAGTGAACCTTCAAGTGTTTATCATTTTTAAAATAGAAAGAGCAGGTCATACATGCAAAATATGTGTGAATATTAATATCGATAAAGTTTAGACTAATATTTCTTTTAGATCCAATAAGAATTAAATTGGTAGTCTGAACTTTGAAATCGCCATCCCCTAGGTTTCGTTTAATTTATTTTTTATCGCTAATGTGTTTGTTCAGAGATATGTCATCGCAATGCATTTGTTGATATAATACTTAAGACACATAAGTGTGACAATCTGTGCTTTGTTAAAGCCCATGCTATTTCTTACGATAGACAATAGTCGACTTAATATTAATGTTTAGGTACAGAATATATAATAGTACTAAGTCTATGTTAACGAATTTTTCAACAGAAAAATCACAGTGCAGTTTTTTCTGTCGATCCAGGGGATTAAGCTCGATTTCATACTGTATGTTTATCATTAGACTACAATAATCAGGAAACAGCTCCGCTACCGCTCATCAACATATGATCTTCCATATTAAAACAAAGAGGAATTATGCACGGTTCAGCAGACGCCGTGCCCTTCCGGAGAGTACCCGAGGACGAGTACCCGAGTACCTGAGTACCCGGGTACCGCGCCTCTCCCGAGGGATGTTTCGCAACAGATCTCGATACTTCCTTCTTGTCGGACTTCCTGATGATGCTCGTAACAATGCGTGATGTGTTTAATAGGGCGTGGATATATCGATTTGGTTTCGACACTTTTTCTTACCACACTACTCATAGTAATGCGTCAATAATTTTCATTTATTGTACGTTATATTAGTTTCTTAGGCATTCTTAATTATAATGGGCCTATATTTTTGTAAACTATGTTGTCAGAAGTAAATGCAAAATTGTTATAATTTTAGACTAACTTCCGCCCGCATCTTTGTTGGCGTGTGTTGATAAAATGTAGCCACGCTTTCCAAATGCGGATCGGTGATCAAGAACTCGAGCTGAGCCGACACATTTTTTTTTCTGACCCGGGAATTAAACCCAAGACTCTGAGGTACTTAGCCACAAGACTATTAAGGCGTGACATATTATATTTAACTCAACCTATTTTGTACGTGCGCTCAGCCCCAGACGTTGACCCTAGATTAGTGACAGAAATAAATAGGTACGATATTTGTCGTGAGTCGCGAACTTCGTGACGCGACCGTGATGGGTACAGATAGCCACCATTTACGAGTTTTCTGCAAGGTACAGAAATTGTCATGTACAATTGGACAACTAAATCACATACTATCTGACCCCAAAAAAAGAAACGTACTTGTGTTATGGGTAACTGAATCAACAAAAGTATCATAGATAGGTACACTTAAAATAAACATTCAGACATAGGACGAACACAAAATATGTTCAGGTAGGATTTGAGCCCACGATCCCTAGCTTTATAGGGCAGGGTCTACCAAATCTGCCATGCCATCGGATCAGTCGAATTGCCAGGAAGATCATTAGTACGACAGTCTTTCCGCCTCCTTCTGCGAGCAAGTTATGTTGCAGAAGGAGGCAGCGGAGCGGGAGCGCGAGGAGGACCCCCTCGCTGCTCCCCTCCGGCGTAGACGGCCAGGCCGGAGAAGGCGAGCTCACTTAGCACGCTTTCTCCGACCTGAGGGTTGACCTGCGGGCGGGGGTAGCCCCCCAACGCCCGCATTGCACAGGTCGCTCGAGCCAAGTCTGAGGGTCACCTAGTTTCTCGGGTGGCCCTCCCTAGGCGCCACCCTGACTTGAGGCCTCTCAAGTCGGGGTACCCGGGGATGGGCTGGTCAATAGCCATAAGGCTAGCACCGGCTCGTCCTAATCGGGTGTGAAGGAGAAACCGGGGGAGTTTAGTGGGTAGTGGACGCTCCAGTCTCGAGTCCCACACACGGCCGCGGGTCTAGCTAGCCTGCGGTTATGGTGCATAAACGCATTCTCCTCCGAGAAAAAAAAAATTACGACAGTCTTTTATACGGGTAGATGGAATAGCTTTATAGAGAGACCAATGACTCATGTTGTTAGTAAATACGTTTTTAATTCTGGACACGTCCGGCTACTGACAACCACATTTGGCGATATGTAAAGGTCGTTACCATTTTAATACATAAATAGGTGTTTTGTTATTCTTTTTTAAGTGATTTCAGTTGGCAGACCGGCATGTGCAGTCTACATCAATGCCAGGAAGCACAGCTCAATGTGCCACCTACAATATAGGCTTCTCATCTTCATTTTTATCGCATTTTATGTGATTTTAAGTAACACACACAAGAAAATTTAAATATAAAAAAAGTAAAGTATTAGCTTATATTGTACAGCTATTATATGTTACCTGTTTGTCCTAAAGTGTTTTGTGCAATAAAGAGTATCTATCTATCTATCTAAAGTATTAGCTTATTAATGTCCCACTGCAGGGCAAAGGCCTCCATCCTTGAAATCAAGTTATTATATCGTTACAATGATGGGTACTGGCTTAATCACCACGCTTGCCAAATGCGGATTGGTGAACGCAAACCCGGGATGTGTCCTAAAAAACCGACACAAAGTTAGCTCGACCCGGGAATTAAACCCAGGACCCCTTAAACCACTAGACCATCGGGGCCTTAAATATAAATTAAAAATATTTGACTACATCACATAATTAAGTGTGGACCATTATTAGGTATAGTAGGATGCGAATGTATTCGCACTCGACGTAATACGTACCATGACTATTATAGATCAGGACAAAACGCTCAAAAGAAGAAAGATCATTGATTCACTGCTAAAGCACAATGTTCTCGACATTGGTTCTTAACAGAATTCGAAACCACGACTCTTGGCACAAACAACAGAATCATAAACGCAAAAATGTGCTAATGGAAACATAACTCGAAACAGCAACGAGTACGAACGCAGTGACTGCGCTCAGCAATGCGCCGGCGCATGTGACTTGAATCGTAATCGACATCTTTACTGACAACATTAAAAATCGCGTCTCGATCGTTCCATGTTACAGAACGCATTTATGGTACAAACTTAGGGTCGTCGTAAACTTGTCGCATGGCAAACGAATGAATACATCGCTTTTAACATTAAAAGTAAAGTAAAATGCTCGCCTATTAACGCCGATTGATCAGCAGGTTCCACAAAACACATTCACGTCTCATCATCATCATCATCTCAGCGTATTCCCGATTGCATCTAGTATGGAGCTCAGGGTCCACTTCGACTATGATCCTAGATTCGAAAAGCCTGGTTATTACAATGGAGCGATTGCCATCTGACCTCCGTAACCCTTACAAGGGAAATCAGACCTACTTGGAACATAGTCGAGATCAACGGCTTATCGTGCCTTCCGAAGCACGGAATCATCATTCTTTTCAGACATTGATGATTCATTTTTTTTTTTTTTTTTTCTTGGAGGAGAATGCGTTTATGCACCATAACCGCAGGCTAGCTAGACCCGCGGCCGTGTGTGGGACTCGAGACTGAAGCGTCCACTACCCACTAAGCTCCCCCGGTTTCTCCTTCACACCCGATTAGGACGAGCCGGTGCTAGCCTTATGGCTATTGACCAGCCCATCCCCGGGTACCCCGACTTGAGAGGCCTCAAGTCAGGGTGGCGCCTAGGGAGGGCCACCCGAGAAACTAGGTGACCCTCAGACTTGGCTCGAGCGACCTGTGCAATGCGGGCGTTGGGGGGCTACCCCCGCCCGCAGGTCAACCCTCAGGCCGGAGAAAGCGTGCTAAGTGAGCTCGCCTTCTCCGGCCTGGCCGTCTACGCCGGAGGGGAGCAGCGAGGGGGTCCTCCTCGCGCTCCCGCTCCGCTGCCTCCTTCTGCGACATTACTTGCTCGCAGAAGGAGGCGGAAGCCTGCAATGTCCTGACCAAACTGGAAACAATCACACAAAGTGATGCTCCCAGCGGGATTCGAACCCACGACCTCCGGGTTTTAGAGCCCAACGCATTAACCACTGTACCACGGAGCCAGTTCGAAAAATACATTCACGTCTATCATATGATGAAATATACCAATCGATATTTTTGCTTTTTCATTTTCCCAACAATCCCACTACTTCTAAAGGGTAAAAAAATTTAAAGAAGAAAACCGTCTATATCACAAATTATCCCAATAAGATCAAATGACAACAAATTATTTAATTAAGCCTGAGAAGGCGTGAAAGTGAAAAAAAAAGTAGCGCCAATTATGCAGACACCTGCAACGCGGCGATGTATCCTCGTATCCATTCCGAGATGCATACGAATATGCATAACGCTCGTAGACCAACGCGATCACTGCGATAAATAAACGCAAATATTTTAGATTACGACACTAAAGTGGTCTGCAGTATAGTAATAAACTAAGGTAAAATGTCATGTTAGCGAGTGATGTAACAAGAGTTCTCAATCAAAAGTTATTCATGTAGGCTACAAAGATGCACTTATGAAATTGAATCGATCAATGACAGAGTGGCTCTATCACGGGCTTCGGAATATTGCTATCTATCGAGATAAAACGGTAAGAAACTTAATAGTAACGATCTATGATGTGATTCCATCATTTATCAGTACAAGAGATGGGCAAAGGTCCCAACCATTAAAGTCCTTATGGTACCTACGACTTGGTTAGGAGGAACGTCATGATGGAATTTTCTTGGTAACCTAGGAAACTTGGTGGTCTAGTGGTTTATTCCGGATAGAGCATTTTGGATAGCTGTGTCCAAAATGCGTTTGTAATCACCAATTCGCAGCCGGTAAGCGTGACGGTCAAGTCAGTTCCTATGATTGTAGTGATGACTTAATTTAAATGTCCTGGGCCTTATAGAGGGGCATTAAAAGGCCAATACAGGCGTTCTGTTAATAAGTGGACTGTGCTTTTCTGTTATCATTTACGGCGGCGCCGCGACAGGTATTATGGCTCGCCGCCTTTTTGCACAACGCAACACTGTTGCGGACTTGTCGCCTTTGGAACTAGGTTCTACACTCGATTGCACGCCTAAATGAGTAAAAAATACAGCCTACAATTATTTATTATACGTCGATTCATTGCTAATTCTTTTTCACGTCAATTTGTTTTCATGTCAATAGCAACTTGACGTGTTTAACGTGTTGAGAAAAGGTGTCGTAAGAAAGTAGACTGTACTTAAACCGCTTTTAAATATATAAGTTTCTTTTGATCTGTTCACACACACAGTCGTCTTGTATCGGTAGTGAAAATTTAGTAGAATTTAGTAGTTATGTACTTCCAAACTGAGTGCAAATTCACTAATAAATATTTATTAGAGTTAAAGGCAAACACGCAAAAAATATCCACATCAACTATGCTTAATTTGTTTTCTTTAACCATACTATTTAAAGCAACTTTCATTGATTCTGATAAGCACACACAATTGCGTAAGCCACCTGGCATGTAGAGCAATGTGTGTGACGTTGTCCGATTACCTATGCCGCCCTATACCATTGCAACACTAGAACATTTCATACCCCTTAGTATAAATCTTCCAAACATTATTAACCGTGTGCGCGCGCAGATGCGCCGGAGCGTCCTCTGCTGCCAATTACGGGTAATTTGGCGCTATTAGTTATTTTTTATCACCACCCATGGCGGCACTAGGACATTCAGGTTCTACAGACTGATCTTAATTTGCTACTTACTTATGTTGCTTATAAATAGCTTATGGATGGCTATTGGCTACCTTCCTTTAACCCTTTAACAGGCAGAGATGGTGGACATTTTAGGCAGCACCTGTTTTGTAATTTGACACGTTTATAAGGTTATGCTAATAGCATCATATATTTAAGTAATAATCATTAAGTTTTTTTTTACAACCTTTCTTGTTATTTTTGTAAGTTAATTTTGCTGAAGCAGAAAGAAAATATATAATTTCATTAAGTTTATATTTTAGATAAGTATAAAACCTTTGTTCCGTCTAAAATGTTAGCCTTAATGTTTTATACGTATTAATACGTCTGTATAAACTAGGCGGTCAGCACAAAAATTGCTTAATAATTATTGATTACTTTCATTAGGTACAGCTTCATTTAAGGAAATCCATCTAAATACTATCCAATATTATCAGCTAAATACGTATTTCTAAGCAGATGAAGTGAAAATTACCTACTTAGTATTAAAATCACAATAGTTTCATACGAAACTAAATAGGAATCTACGCAAAATCTAAATAAAGCCATTAAATGATGTAAACGAAAGTCTCATAAATAACAGCAGTCTACATATTAATATTACCTCTTTTACATAATAGAGTCACTTTAGTTAAAACTATTTAAATTCTGCACATGAAAATGGTTAATACTGCGCGTGAGAAGTGTGCATTACCATAGATTGCAGTCGGCTCTAATGGCTCGATAGTACAGATTAAACGGGCGCTCCTGGACTATAATTTCAAGACATTATTGCTAATGGCGAAAAATTTAGTCTTTATTGCTTTAAATTAACACCTAGTATTTATTTCTTTATCATAAGTAGGTACAGTTAGCTACATTAACTTATGCTAAAATGTTTAAACGTCTCAATTGAAATTGTTATGTATGCCATAGTCATTAAATTAAAATTGGCTGTCATGGGCATGTATTACTTACTTTACGTCCGGTGTTAAAGCTTGAAGGTGAGAATATAACAGAAAAATAGGAAATCATCACAAAGTAGGTAGGTAGTGTATAGCAATAAGTGCGGAATGTCCAAGAATATTTATTTATTTAACTTCCTTCAAATACAGCACTAGTCCGTATAATGTGTACCAAAGCCGTTAAAAAACAATTATAAATGCGCTATCCAGTAATGGGCATCACCACAATTACGTTCACATGTCATAAAAAGCACGTCCATAAAAAGCATAATCTACGTACCACCTCGCTTACAGCGACATATAATATTACTTATTATTACTTGATATTACTACATACAATTTATATCGCCTCTAGCTCATTGACAGCCACTAACGAGAACAGAATGACAATTTAACTCAGTAACCGTTACAAGAACAAAGTATGCGTACGAGTGAAAAAAGCAATTCAACACAACAATGTGTGGTTAAAAAACGTCATTAAAATTCCGGCCGGTGTGAGCTCGGCATGCGGAAGGCAGATAAAACTGTAGCAAAAACAATACCGGACTATTTATGCTATAGCGGTTCTCAAACTGTTGAGGAATGGACCATCAGTTCTGAAAACGTGTTAAAATAGCTTAAATTCCTATTTAAGATTATGCAGAAGACATAAAGACCATCAGCAACATTGAAATGTATGTCATTATGGATCGAAATGGCTATAGCAGTAAACTAGAAAAAAATAAAAAAAACTATAAAGATAATTCTGGGTTATAAAAGGAACTCTTAAATAACGCATCATATCAGAATTCCAATCCATATTGCAGAATGTGGTCATTCTTGCTAGCAATATGGATTACCATAATAAAATGGTGCAAGGCGATATTCACCTGTTGTTGCAGTTGCAAGCAGTAATCAACAAAAACCTCTATGTCGCTCAATAAATTAAGAGCTTTTCCACTAAATTTGCAGCGACGTTTGAAACCACTCGGCTACCATAGCTCTCTTTGATATGAATCGGATAAAAGAAATAGGTACATAGCTCTAACATCTGTTAGAGCATATGCACCTGCGTCTGCAGGTATATGCATCTGCATATACCTACAGTTTTAGAACCGAAGGATAAAATGATTAGTAAGCAAGTTGTATCGCCATCCACAAGTCGATCTTATTACGTAATCCTGATAAGGCACTCTCTCTTCGACAAGCCGACGATGAAGTCGACGCGGGTATTACAGTAATTAAACAGGAGTATCGGGTACCCGACTAGCCGAGTGTAAAACGAAACCAATACAAATAAGACGGATTAGGAAGCCCCGAAGTGTTTGACGACCGGTTTAGAGTAGACTTTGGGAAAACAAATCAACCGTACGCTTTACCCTTGGTAGATGAGGAATTTATTTGAGTTAGGGAAGCCATAAGAAATCTCTTTGTGTACAGGTATAGTAGACAAACGTTTGAATTAGCAAATTTTCTTAAGATTGTAAGCAATATTGTTCAAGCCTTTCGCCCGCGGTTTCACCTGCGCGTAATTTCTTTTTTCAAATATCCGCCCCTTACCCCACATTTCCGGGATCAAAAGTACCCTATGAACATAGGGGAACACCGGGAATAGTGTAGCTTTCCAACAGTGAAATAATTATTCTAATCGGTTCAGTAGTTTCGGAGCTTATTCAAACAAATAAACAAACAAACAATGAAATCTTTCCTTTTTATAATATTAATAATTAAGAATTAGTATAGATTGAGATTGTAAAAAACGTAATAGGTAAATAGATAAAAGATAGAACGTTTTAGCGTTAACAGTATATTAGTTCTGATCTTCCAATATGATTAACTTAAAAAATAAACTGATTAGACCAAAAGGATCAGGTAAAGAGGGATGAAGTGAGTGGAAAAAAAGATGATCTAAAATTTAAACGGAGTATTTTTTGTACGAGGTTCATATGGAATTTTAATTAGGTGAGGGTGAGTTATATATTTCTTTTGCTTTTGGATATTAAATGTGTGGAATACAATGTCGTCGAAAGTTTTTGTTACGTTTTATAAGTCAGGCGTTTTAAGTGAAGAGCTGCTATTTATTCCTGAGTTGGAATTAACATTATAGTAAGACTTTTCCTTCATCTATCAAGTTTTTATTTACGCATACCAACGTCGTCATATCTCGCCGCCAGTCCGCCAGTACAACCAAATGGCACCAATCTTGCCTACATCTTTGTTTGCCAAAGACGGAATGCGCCATAGAGCGTCAAAAGTAAATTCAAACCTCTTCCGGTATATTTGAAAGGGCCGTTCCGCCCGGCGCAAACGCACACGCATGTACTTGTATTACGTATGTTTATGCCAATGTTGTAGATAAAGCCGGCACATAATGTCGCCCGTTGACGAGGCAGCCATTCAGCTCTTAAATCACGACAGATGTGGGCGAATGTAGGTGCCTTTAGGGCTTTGATCAGATATTTTACCGACTTCCATTTTAGTATGCCCAGGGAACATTTTTTTCTAATTAAATGGAATAAGAATAGTATTTAAACAATACATAAGTTCCTTCGTAAGGGGTTTTCTATCTTTTAAATTGAATAAAACACAATTTGTTCAAGATATCATAAAAAGGTTTTTTTTTTATGTCAGAGGTAGGCTTTATGTTCAAATGTTTACCATTGATATTAGGAAAAAAATCTTACGTTAATGTGAAGTGTCCATTCCTTACGAACTTTAGACAAAAGACAAGGTTTGGTTTAAGTTTTTAACAGCATTACCGCTTTACCGCTTGATGAAAACTGTTCCATATTTCATGCATTTAAATTCTAGGTGTTAAGAGCTGGCACTGGCTCGTCTCAATTTGGGTGTGAAGGGGAAACGGGGGGAGTTTAGTGGGTAGTGGACACTTTAGTCTCGAGTCCTACACACGGCCGCAGGTCTAGCTAGCCTGCGGTTATGTTGCAAAATCGCATAAACGCATTCTCCTCCGAAAAGAAGTGTTAAATGTAAGAATCATTATTATTTTTGTCATCCCTGACGAGGCAGGCACTGGGGCGAGGGCCGCGTCGTACGGCTGCGCGCGCGCAGGATGCGGCCGCTCCATTGTTTCACACACGCCGTCAATTGGGCAATGCTCACAAATTAAACCACGCACAATAACACACACCTGAGCTCTTATCTCATTGCAATAAGGCACAGAATATATACTAAAGGTCCATATTTAAATGGCTTTGTGTAAATGTAATAGCTTGTGGCTTTTACACCTGGTTGGCGCTCAAATGAAATACTTATTGTGAATATTTGGGGTAATTGCTTGCTAGGTTATGTAATTTGAACGTTAAATTATGAACTTAATTGTTGATTAATCAATTGTTTTATTTTCGTCCACTCCCTCTGTAATGCAACAAAATAGAAAACGAATTAAGGGCGAAAATATTAAACGTTATAACTAGTTATACCTAAAATGTATTTTAAGTTATATGGGCATTAAAATCAAACGACTATTTGTGGCCCTAATGTATGTATGTGCATAAATCTTTAGCAAGTGTGGACATATGTAGGTCGACATTATATTGACAGAAAGAAGTAATAAATTACGTATCGGAAAGTTGTTTTACTATTTGAATTCTTCTTGTCTTAAACTAAGCTCGTAATTTTGTAAGCTCATTTGCATAACTACGTTATCTCTTGACCAGAATACATAAAGAAATTGTTTCAAGAATGATCCACTTGAGATAAAAAATCACCATAAAAAAGGCAATGTCAGCTCTACAGTTTTATTTTGGTGCTCAAAATATTTGAATACATTCTTCACTCATAACTGCCTACTTGAAAGCACTTATTAACATCGACGAAGTATCTGCGAGAGATGAAATATCATATAATTAGTTTAAGTTATATACTTCGTTAAACAAAAATGTCAGCTGCTGTGTTTCTATTGTCCTTTCTGAAGGCATTACGTCTTACTATGATCGGGAAAAGCACTTTGGATAAATCTTTGAAAAGGACTTTATTGAGTTCATAAATTGGTAATGAACTGTCTCAGTTTGACTTTAAAATGAAGTTTAGTTATTGAGTTGTATAGAATAAGAAAATAAATTTGCATAAAGTATGGTAGGGATGTTGAAAACAAAATTAAATTGCACCCATGTTTTGCTTACAATACCTACAAAGCATGCTAAGATTTTTTAATCAATTACATATTTTATTATGAAACATTGCTCTGTATCAAAAGTTTATGCAGGTATGTTGGGTAAATACTACTCTAGAAGATGTTTCCTCTATGCTCATTAATAATATAAGTTCGTCCGTCTGTCACCACTAACGGCCACTGAGATGACTACTACGGTCCATTCCTCGCATAGCTTTATGGTAATTCCCTCAGCTTCAATGGCGGCAGCGTGAGTTACAGTCATTTTAATTTGTTATTAGATAAGATAGGCGTACTTAAGTAAATAATGTGAAACTTTTGCTAGAGATATTATGAGATATGTTTTTTTTTAGTTGTAATTCTAAGTCATCTAATTAATTCTGTCTGTCTGTTACGTTTCCACGCCTAAACCACTGAACTGATTTTATTAAATACACACATAGACTCTCTCGTTCGGACTTCGGTTCGTGGCTTTGATGAAAACGACGACATAAACTAGTTCATATGAGAGCACATAGGCTACCTTTCATCGTCAATTTAAAAAATCTTTGTTACGAGTACAATAGCATGCGTTGTGCAATAAGCGGCAGTGTGCGGAGAGCGACGCGTGTTGCTCTCACCTCCTCCTCTTGGGCAAACATCAGAACACCTGCTGGTGGTCTGATTTAATTGGGCTGTGTTTTGTTGTTTGATTTAAGAACGGAGGGGATTTGAATGGTTCCTTTGTTCCGCAAGCTCGGAACTCAGTAGGCGGTTGGAGATTTGGTAAAAGGTTTTGCTTGTTCGAATCAATTTTAGACTATGTTGGTTCTGTATGTGGAAGGAATATAATTTATGTTAAAGGTATTTTAAACATGGTATAATATGGTGATGAGGGATCTGTTCGAGTTGCTGGGGCCTGTCAATTTGCAAGAGGTTGCTCAAGACAGGGAGCAGTGGCGTAATCTCGTGTTGGAGGCCAAGATCCACTTCGGGTCGCTGAGCCAGCGGAGTAAGTAAGTAAGTAAGTATTTTAAACAATAGTAATGTTTCGTTCTTGGCCATTTGTGTTGAAATATCGGCTGAGTTTAAAATTTGTATTTGTACCTTATCATGTTTTACTGCTCGGCGTGACAAAGAGGAGGCCTATACTCAACAGTGGGTGGTTACGGGCTGATTAAATAGATAGATGTTTTACTGAGATAAGTAGATCGGATCGGACTCCTCGACTGGCAAAAGGCAATTATGATACTTTTTTAACTCCTTAGCTGTGTAAAAAGCACACTAGCACAGTTATATGCAGCCTACCGAATTAACGATTTATGTCATTAAAAGATACTTTTGGCACTTTAGGTTTTAAAATACGGCAAATCTATACTAATATTAATACTAATATTATAAAGAGGAAAGATTTGATTGTTTGTTTGTATGTTTGTTTGTTTGTTTGAATTGAATAGGCTCCAAAACTACTGAACCGATTTGAATAATTCTTTCACTGTTGGATAGCTACTCTATCCCCAGTGAACATAGGGTACTTTTGATCCCGGAAATGTGGGGGTGAGGAGGGGGGGGGGTTATTTGAAAAAAGAAATTACGCGCGGGTGAAACCGCGGGCGGAAGGCTAGTTGGTGATAAAACCGTTTTCGAGATCATTTACCGGTTATCAAAAATACATGTACATATTCGAACATAACTTAACTTTCCAATTGTTCTGTTTGTCCAAATCAAGAAGTGCTATTAAGGACACGAATGACTTACATAAACCGTAAATAGTTCACGCAACTTTCATACATTGATATTCATTTTGCCAACATCACTCGAGTTGCACTTGTTTCCCTCTCGTCATGATTAGTTCGTGTTTTCCGACGACGTAACTAGTTACGATACGTACAGACAAACAAATGTACACATGAGAGTCTTATTTATTCAATATGGAATAAGGTTCATAATTGATAAGGTACCAATATTGGTAGTGGGTGTACAACTCTCTATTGGAGATCACGATATGCTTGACAACAATATTATAGATCGTGTTGTTAAACATAACAGGGAAAATTGGTATTATTTACATATTATCATAGAAGACATTCATTTGTATGTCAAGTGTTACGTAACTTTTTCCGGCATATTGTAAACTAACTATGATCCTTCCCACTTTTTGTTGGAACTATTTTTAAACCAACTAGGTATTTATCAAAATCGTCTATTTTTACTTTAGAAACCTAAAGACAAAGAGGTTGGTTCTCATATGTTTCTTTATGTGTAGGAGTATTGGATAAACCGATTCTGACGATTCTTTTTTCGTTATAAAAATACTTTCTTCGTAGTAAAATGGAGGAGCACCCTGACCTCAGGCGACGGAACTAAAGCGTCTCACTATCCACTAAACTCGGTTTCCCTTCACATCCGAATAGGACAAATGCTTGCTTTGTGCCATTTAACCGGCCTAACATATACATAATTATACATGTATCCCACGATATTCCCTTATAGCGAGACATATCGTATAAAATTTCGCGTCGTGCGTGGCCATAAACAGAGCCATAGACCTCGCACGGGCAGACCGTGGGCATGGCTTTATAGCGCAGTAAACAACCGTTCGGTGACGTTTGCAATGTAACGCGCAAGATATGTATGGTAGTGGATAGAATACGTATCTTACTCTGAGACTCTTTTTTTCAGTAAAGAATTTCTTTTTTGCGCCTACACTGCAGATGGACTGGTCAATAGACATAATGCTGGCACCGGCTCGTCCCAATTTGGGTGTGAAGGGAAAACAGGGGGAGTTTAGTGGGTAGTGGACGCTTTAGATTCGACTCCCACATCTGGCTGCAGGTCTATCTAGGTGCAGTTATGGTGCATAAACCGCATTTTCCTCTGGAAAAAAGGGCTAGCGATCTGCGGCCGTTTGTGGGTCTCACGACTTAAGCCTCCCACTACCCACTAAAATCACTCGGTTCTCCCGAACTCTCGAAGAAGACGAGCGTCCAAACTATGCAGAATATATTATAGCGCGCAACTTCGTGATAATTTAATTATCAGATAAAAATACTTATATTGTTTTCTGCTTGTGATCAATTTTATTGACAAAAAGAGTCATTTAATTTAAATATAGTTATGTTTATAATAATTACGTGTTTTTAATTCGTAATCCATTATGGAATGTTCTCAATGCGTCGAATCGTTACACAATTAAACTTGTTGTTGAAGTTGAAATGCTCTAAAAAAGTAATAAATGTAAAAAAGCAATTAATAAGAAAATTGCTGCATTTCCCAGCCGCGAATGTACAGTCGTTACTAAATAAATTAACCAATTTCGATGCTTACGCCTACGTAACAAGCTTCAAAGTTCTTCGCACGTTCTCCACACTTATACGGCCCGGTAATAAAGTAGGTGTGAGAGTTATGTGACCGCTGGCATTTAATTAAACACATGTCTGGTATCAATTTAACTGTAAGTTAAATAAGTGCTGCTGCCCATTTGTCCAAAAGTCTCGTAAGGCTTGCAATACACCTACGAAACTTAATATATTTTTCTGCCATTTTAGTTGGAAGACAGTCACGCAACCCACCTGATGGTAAGCGGCCTTCTTACTTGGCGCTATGGAAATAATAGTTTCTGTGGCCTACTCCATTGATCATAAGTATAACTAAATCATGCATCGCTCTCACATTAAAATTTCCGGAACTGTAATGCCAAATATCCATAGCCAACATACATAACAATACGGAAAGAAACTTATGTACAGAATATACATGTTCAAGAGCATTTTCATTTTGTATTGAAACCCCATCAGTAGTTTCTAAAACCAATGAGCTGAGAAACTCAACAGTGGCGTAAAAATTAGTTATTGCGAAGAGCGCAGCTATCAAATACAGGATCCATGTAGCTTATCCTGTATATGATATTTCTTTCAGCATGGCTTAATTAATGGGTCTCCGTAAAGTGTTTACGACTAGCCGCAGTGCGTTCATCAAACGCAACGCTAATTGCCCACTGTAAACTGTTTACATCCAGTTGGTATAGTGGTAAAGGGAGGTTGGCAAACTGCAGCGTTGTATGTTTCAAGTTTCAATAAACTATTTAGAACTAGATAGATCATCTGCGAATTGGGTATTTTGCGTGAGGGAATGTAGTTTCGCAAACCTTTTCCATTTCCTTGGGACAGTGGTTATGTGGAACTCATAAGTGGAAAAAAGATCCACTGAGACATATTTTGTGTAGCTGCGACTGGACTGTGGTTAGAAGCCATTCGACTTCTTTGGATTAGCCTACATTGAATTAGAGGACTAAAAGCAGTTCGCACTAGGTGAAGAAGGTAATGTAGTCTTTCTTCAGAGTCCCTGTTGTGGCTGAATAAGGCAAAGAGTTAAATACAAAATACTCCAGATTACACGTGCTTAATTAAGTCAATCATCGTACCTTATATTTACTACCGAGTACTGTACAAATTTTGTTTGTTTGTGCAATAAATTACAAACTATTTCGCTCGATCTGGCAATCCAACCTACACCAATAAGACGTCTTATTAGGTAAGTAATGGACTCAATAATATCAATAGACATTGTTTACGACTGCTCTCGGGGTAGCGTTCGACTAGGAAAGGCAACACGCGCCTTAGCGGCAGAATAATTATCGGGCAACTGTGTTCTCGAAGCAGATAATGTCACGATTTTAGAATAGAACATACTGTATAGTGTACTGAGAACCAGTAAGGCTTTTTATGCAAACATAGAAATTACCAGCACCAGCTTCGAAATCGAGAAAAGTTGGTAAGAAACTGTTGTTTTATATCGATACAATCCTCGGCCGTCATGGCAACTAAACTTCGCAACCGGTTGAGAAAAAGACATTTTTCTTTGTTGGCAAGTACATAGTTACGAATAAAGAATTTTTAGTCTATTTTCACTAAGTAATATAGTTATTAGTTTTTTATATCTTTAAGTAAGTGGGCAAAAATACATAAGGAGCTGTTTATAAGGTTTATTCCATTCAAGAACACCTTAGTAGATCAACATTGCCTTAAATTTTTAAGAGCCAATCCGCAAGTAGGCGTCCTAATGAAGCAGGGCTCTAAATTGTGATGTATCCATCGACATCTTTGAAATATGGAGTACATAAGAGTTTTATGGAGGATTTGTACAAAATAACCAACTCGGTTGCGGCAATATATTTTACCGTATATTCCAACGCTGTTAATGTCACTTTCCACAAAATAAATTGTACAGTAAACAAAGTAGCAGTAAGGAATACACGATCAGAGATTTATCAACTTTCATTAACTATAAGTAACTATTTTCGGTTGTGTCAAACTTCTGCCACACCGTGTTATAAGAGTGAGGGAATAGGTGTGCCTGTGCTTGCATGCTTGCATGTGTGTGCTGTATAGTTGGTTGGTCTCAAGATTGGCCGCCGTAGCCGAAAACTCGGCAAGAAGGACATTATATTAATAAACCAAATAGTCTGTCGGATGAACCAAACTTATATTAAACTTGGGTTTATAATTCGAGCAGCAAAGCATGTGGAAGACTGGTGCTTAAAGCTAAAGCAGAAAAGTTTCTGTCGTGCTCTATGGTCTGATAGTTTAGTTAGGTAACATTGTTAAGAATAACTGTTGATTGTTTGTTTGTATTGAATAGGCTCCGAAAATACTAAACTGATTTGAATAATTATTTTACTGTTGGAAAGCTACACTATCCCTGGTTGACATAGGGTACTTTTGATCCCGGAAATGTGGGGAGTAGGGGGGAGGGGGGGTATAGCTGAAAAAAGAAATTACGCGCGGGTGATGTGATACCGCGGGCGTAAGGCTTTGTAAAATATTCTTATATCTACTGTAATTAAGACGCATCATTACTGTTATTGTTTCTACACTATGTCTGGCTATGAATGTCAGCGTGAAATATGACTGAGAAATCACGAAGAGGTATTTAAAACGTCTGTTTGACGAATGGATGCGGGGCACGCCCAGTGATTTGGAACTGTCATTAAATTTTTATCGAGTCTATGGAAATTTTGACTGAAATTAGACGTTAGGAGTAATTATGAACTTACTTATAATTGCATTTGTGATATCTGCACAGATAAGTTTTTTAACCGACTTCAGAAAGAAGGAGGTCAAGGAGGTATAAGTTAATCAGTAGATATAGACTTATTTACTAGACATATACCTTTAATTGATAGTTAGAAGTATGTTTTCTTCAATGACAATATCAGCAGAACTGGTTTAATTACCTGGAAACAAAAGATAGATTTTTATTAATAAAAAAAAAACAGTTCATTTCAGGCAACAGAATTTATATCTCAAAGACAATGACGTTCAATATCCCCAACAACTAGACTCCCATTCACGCTCAAATATTGTCCGAAGCAAAAGTCTGCCCACGCAACTATTGGGCAGAGTTTCCGTTTAGTTGTATACAATTGACATTAAACACTAACTGCCACGAGATAAGGTGTTAATTTGAACGAATGTGTTAATGTCATCTGTGTCAACGCCGCTCGGACGTTTTTTGAGGAATTTTTCTTAGAGATTGGGTGTCTAGTTGTATATTGAACGTCATTGCTTAAAGACGATAAAGATAAATAAAATATAAACTTTTATCAACTGTGACCGAGTTTCAGCTAACTGACTTTAAGGCGCTGCATAGAATAGACGACAGACACAAAATAGTGTCGTCTGGTGTCGGATAAAAGCTACCAGTTAATATAAAATCTACCCTCCCTGCTCAGAAGTAGAAACTTTTTGTGTCCACTTACATACGATACATTACTGTTTCTTTCTGCTTGGACTAAAGGTTGACTGGGAGAGAATGCCATAAGGCATTAAGTCCGCCTTTGTACTTGATTTGTGCAATGAAGCTTAAATAAATAAAATAAATACGATGGTGTGTCGTGTCGACAACAAAAAGTTTCTACGTCCGCGCAGTACCTAAGATTTTGAGGTATCGACATCGTGCGATGTCGTAAAACCGTAAATTTTATCGGTAATCGAAGAAGTTGCACTAAGGTAATCGATAACTCGAAACTGGTAAGGTGTCACAAGTACCGCTACAACTAAACATTGACAAACGGACAGAACAAACAGCGTTCTCTATAGATTGTTCATTGCACGAACCTCCGTCATGGGCTTTCATCTACGAATTTTTTTCTACGAGAACCCACCCACCTGACCTACCAACTGCCCGACTTAGCCTGTGGAAGAATGAATTTGCCCCGACTGGCTCCTTTGTCCTGCCTCAGGAGAGACTTCCGCCTGGGCATGATCTACCGTGGCTGACCTGGAAGTCCCTAAATAGATTGCGTACTCAGGTCGGCAGAAGCAAAGAAAACATGTACAGGTGGGGGTTCACTGATGGTTTGGGTGTGGCTTGCGAGTGTGGTTTTGCCCCTTAGACCATGGGTCATCTAACATCTTGCCCAAACTGCCCGGTCACCTGTACTCAGGGGGCGCTTATGTCTGCCACGGAGAGTGCAATCCGTGTTGCTCAATATTGGGAGTCGAAAATTTAGTTTTATTGCCATCGACACGCTAAGAAGAAGACTACGAGAAGTACATTTTCTTCTAGGAGATGTAAAGATAAAGGTTGCTCTAAATAAGACTGGAACTTTTTTTATTTTATTTTTGGGACGAAACTCATTAAAAAGTTTGTTAATTGACTATAAATGCCCAAAATTGCGGAAAAAACATGGCATCTAGTAAAGCAGTAAAATTGAGAGGAATAAGGAGAATGGAGGAGCTTTTTGGATTACAATCCAATTGCACAAAGCGCTCGAATCGACATTTCAGATTTGACTATGGCGTACTTGTGTATTAAGGAGTACTATTATTTATTCTGTGATTAAGGTGTACATATTTGGAACAAAAGGACTCTAAAGTTTGCACAATATAAGGTGAGAAAGAGAGAGTGAAAAGGTCACTTCGTGCCGTGGGTAACGTGGAAACTAACAAAGTAGCAATGACCTTACAAATAAAGCAATATTCATGTGGGGTTACCTTCACGTATGCGGTGTGTAGTAAATGTTCAACTCTGGTTTGTATTAGATTCACTCTGTGCTAGGCCTAATGAAAAAAGTATCAGCATTATTAACGTTCTACTGCGTCTGCAGGGCAAAGGTCTTCATCATTGAAATCAAGTCATTGCAATGATAGGTTTTTTTATACCAGTTAAGTTGGCAGACAGGCATGCAGCCCACCTGATGGTAATCGGCCACTGCGGCCTATTCCATTGAGGGACACTTCACCAGAAAGCGTCGCTTAATGTGCTGCTAGACTAGGCTCATCTGATCTTTGAGCCTTTGATTACAAGTGTACTGGCTCCCACATTAATACTACCGGAACACAGTCAGAGCTGTTATGGCGACCGTTTTCCCCTGTGGTAGCTAGCCAGTCGGACTCTAAAAAAGTCCTACCACCAATCAGACTCAAGCCGGGAATCGAACCCACGACCCCCGGATTTTATACCCGAGCGGCTTAGCCACTGTTCCACAGAGGCGGTCAAAGTACACTGCTTAATCACTGCGCTCGTCAACTCTGTACCTATCCTAAGAAACCGATATGTTTTTTTTTGGATTCAGGAATTGATCCCAGTATCCCAAGATCATGGTTCGATAATTTAACCAACAAATAATTGAGACGCGTCATTAACCAAGATTTGACCGCATGTAGGTTTCATAAAAAGCCATATCGAGAAGTCATGATTAGTTATTTATTTTCTAAACACCTCAATAAAATGTCTTCCGTTACATGTCAAAATAACATCAATATAATTAGATGTTTAGATTGTAAATAGGGCACGGGATTTACATACGAATTGATTATTCGATACTTTCTCCCGCCCAAGCGGGTTTCGTGTTTCCAACTATCAGTTTCGGCCGATTTGCATTTTGTTGCTACTCTAGGCAACAAAATCAAACTTCCATCTTTTAATTCTAACCCTTAAGCCAAAGAATTAGAGTCCACATTGGTAAAGATTCTGTAAGTGGAGCGATAGTCAATTTATTCCATTGTTTTTCTTGGGAAAGTCGTTAATTTATAATTTTTATGATTCAAGATTTACAAGCGCCATTTTCCTTACAAATTCTGTGGAATTTTAACTGGCTGTAAATTGCTACCGTTTGATGGTTCTGATTAATATTCATGACTATTAAATATTGCAAACACACCAAATGTTGCATGGTGGAACGCAAATGTCAATTTAATTTACAGCTGTGATATCATTATCTAATTAATGGGTGTACTTAAATGATGACCGAGGCACCAACAGACGAAAATTTAGTAGTGGTAGAGCCATGCGGTTTTACAGCACGAATGGGCCGGCTTGTCCGGGGAAGTACCACCCTCCCACATAGCACCAGCGTGAAATAATAATGACTACTATTGAGTTTCGTCTGGTTTGTGAAAGTGCCGGAGGAGGATTTGAAGTAGGTACCTATCTGACATACAAATTCTTCTTAGAAAAATATAATGCCGGAAGTTAGTTTCACAAGTTGGTCGTACGAGAAACTTAATTTAATTAATGAAGACCAATTCAGGAATTCAATTTAAGTCCTTTAATATCAATTGGCTTGCTTATATCGTCTCCTTAGCATCCATTCAGTCAAGGTTGCCATTGCACCCTAGGCCATAACAACAAAGAGAAAGACCAAAGCAAACCATTACACCGAACGAATGCCGGCACATTCAAAAGAATTTTATCTACATCCATACCATAATATGTCTATTTTATATTCAGGAGCGATGAGCAAACGCCCTACATTTAGATATAAGTATCTGTGGCTGCATTGAAATGTTTACATTTTAGTGTCGGTAACCGACACTTTAATAACGTTCAAATCTCGAACGTCTTCTTTAAAACTTTTTAAAAAAAAAATTAAACCGACTTCAAAAAAAGAAACAAAAAAAAACTACCTAAAAACACTGAAAAGCAAAAAATAATTTTAATAAGACATTCATCAAATGCGCTTATTGTCTAAGCCTATTAATAACATTAAATTGTATTTACGTGCTAGGTAGGTACCTACTAATCTGTTTGAAGTCGGTGCCAAGCCAAATAGTAGGTACCCAGACTACTTACCTACTTCCGCGGATTATTTGTAACCCTGTATAATACATAAATTATTAGGTATGTATCTATCATTTTTCATTACCTTTGGCTTGGCACCGACTTCAAACAGATTAGTAGGTACCTACCTAGCACGTAAATACAATTTAATGTTATTAATAGGCTTAGACAATAAGCGCATTTGATGAATGTCTTATTAAAATTATTTTTTGCTTTTCAGTGTTTTTAGGTAGTTTTTTTTTTGTTTCTTTTTTTGAAGTCGGTTTAATTTTTTTTTTAAAAAGTTTGTTTATTTTTCTATTTTTAGTGTGAATAATACGTAGGAGTGAGTAAAACTCTCTCATAATATTGATAACGAAAATACGAGTAAAATAGTAGAATTGTATTATTTGACAATATTAGGTTCTTCTTCCATCATCATAGTTGTACCTTCCATCATCAGCTTAGCTGCAAAAGTACATGAAATACAACTAACGGTCCACATATTCCTACAACACTGAAATAATTATCCCCTAACTCCTAACCGTTAAGGAGTTGTACCTTCCATCATCAGCTTAGCTGCAAAAGTACATGAAATACAAATAACGGTCCACATATTCTTACAATACTGAAAGAATTATCCCCTAACTCCTAACCGTTAAGGAGTTGTACCTTCCATCATCAGCTCATCAACATAAAGTGATGTCTATAGGACGCAAAAACTTAAATGGCTTCAGAAAAAACAAGTAACGCGTAGTGTGCGCCTATAAAATTTGAGGTTTGCCCTTGATTTTCCCGGGATCCCATCATCAGATCCTGACATGGTGACAATGGGACCACCTCGGAACTATGCTCTTTCAAATAAAAAAAGAATTATTTAAATCGGTCCACAATTGACGGAGAAATCGACGGACATACATAAAAAAAAAAAAAAAAAAAAAAAAAAATACATACAGTCGAACATAGAACCTCCTCCTTTTTTGAAGTCGGTTAAAAAGTAAAAATTAATAGGTTTTTTCGATTATCGAATTAGTCGATTAGTAATTTTATGTTCCATTCCTATACATTTAATTCGATGCTGAAATTATAACAATCGATTTGAGAATCGAAATCAACTCGAGTCTAGATTGTTTATGGATTTTAAAAACTACAAACGTCATTTATTCAAATTGACCTACAAATTATGACATGATTTTGTACTAATTTGCTCATCGATCCTGACTATAAAATAGACATATTATCGTATGAATGAAGATAAAGTTATGTATGTGACTGTACATAATTAGTCATTAAAATACTCATGTGATTCTTTTATGAAACTCACTTCGTTCGTTTCATAAAACCACATTCGTATTTTAATGACCCTCATTATGCAGCAGTCACATAAATAACTATATGACGCTATACCTACTTATGTATTCTGTTCATACTGAAGAGGCGTCGCGTGCGCAAGCATAATATCAAAGATGTCATGAATATGCATATCTATACGAGATATAAACGTCGCCCCGCATATTTACAACTTAATCGAGTTGGTTTTTGATGTAAAGAATTTGTTTTGCCAATGAGATGGATAATAATTAACGGTTAATTAGGGACGATGGATGGTGTTTTGTGACAAATTACGGGCCGGTGTTACTTAGTTATCAGAGTTATTTGAATAGGTATCTATGGAAGTGCTTTGAACTGTGCCGAATGGTTACAGATGCCACCTCATGTAAAATAACACCTTGAGAGTTAAAACACCATAATTAATTGAGTTGATCTGTATCCATCGTAATTGTGGTCGGGCGAAATATTTTACTAGCCTTCCGCCCGCGGTTTCACCCGCGCGTAATTTCTTTTTTCGAATATCCTCCCCTTCTCCCCACATTCCCGGGATCAAAAGGAACCTAATTTCACCGGGGATAGTGTATCTTTCCAACAGTGAAAGAATTATTCAAATCGGTTTAGTAGTTTCGGAGCCTATTCAATACAAACAAACAATCAAATCTTTCCTCTTTATAATATTAGTAAGTAATTGGTTAGTATAGAAAATCAGTCAGAATTAGCCATAACATAAAAAAAGCTAGCAAGGATGCAGCCCTGGACTAGGACTCAAAAGTCAAAACTAAAGAACTTCCCACAACCCACTAAACTCCCCCGGTTGGCCCTTCCCAATTAGAAGGGACAAGCCGGTACCCGACTTCTGGCGATTGACCGGCCTATATAGTACAGGTACCGGCAAACTTGTTGAACATCGGTCAACGGAGAGGGGGAAAGCTCGCGAATGTGCACTTGCGCGTGATCAATAGCGCAGAGGTATGCTTTTGACCAATAGCGTGCAGGCGTATCAAAATTTGTGTTCTGCGCAATGTTCACCCGATATTCAAGAAGTTTGCCGGGGCCTTTACATTTTATATAACAAAATAACGCGTCATTTAAATGTAACCTACAACCAGTTTCCATGAGGCCGACTATCTACCAAATCCATGGGGCCAATTTTAATTATGATTTCATACAATCAAACAATGCTAGAAACAACTGAACGCGGGCCGCATTTTTCGACAGTCACCGCGCCCACGCATTACATTAATATAAAAATCCATCTGTCCGGGTGTACGTTTAACATCGAAGCCATTAATTACAAGGCGGTGAGGCCCGAACACTTAATGATTCGTGATTCTTCCGATGCCGCCAACACTAGATATTCGTGATTCTTGCCGTAATGGATTCAAGCCATTCGGAGAGAGCGCATAATTAATAATAGTTTTGTAATTGGAAATAATATAGTGCAAGGTTTTGTTACGCTCGCTGGTCGTAATTTGAGGCCTTTGTGGTCGCTGAGGCGTTCATGGTTTGAAGGTTGATGTCTATACAGGGTGTTAGGTAACCCGAGGGACATATTTAAGGAGAGTGTTCAGAATCCTATTTAGAGTCCAATTCACTATAAAAAATATATCCTTAATTTTTTTCATAATTATCCTAATCATTTATGTATGCATGAACTACCTAAAAATCCCGTGTGCTGAGCGGCCGTTTACGCTCCAAACTCAAATTGTACGCGATTACAATTTAAGTCGTACTTAAACGAGTGCACGAAATAGGTACTCTGAAGGAAAGAGTGCCCGCACGTTACGCGGATTTTCAGGTTTCGACTAAGGTTATTGACAGATATTAACCAGAGTTTTTATTGATTTATACTTATTTTGTTATATGGAAGCATGAACTATTTGGGGTTTAAATATGTCCCTTGCATTTCCTGTCATACTGTATATTTTATTCAAAGATCTAAGTAGTTATAATAATATTATGTAGAAGATGATCATGCACTGGCACTATGGAACCTTGCAGCAACATTATACTTTGTTACCGAAATGGATCAAAGGAGATCATTAAAATTGGTATAATATTAATTTGAAACGAACCACCGGTATTTATGTATTAATAGAAAGAGCATATTGGATACTTAAATAAAATAAAGTCAGTTATTTTATTAAAGCCTACAAATTATTTTATTTTATGAAAGAAAGATTAGGTTAGACCGACAAACTTATCTGTTCCGGTGGCGACGTCGCTACTGTCGTTGTAATACTGTCATTAAAAATCGTTTTTGCCTGATATTTCACGTAGTTCCGATTTTGGCCACCGGAACAGATAAGTTTGTAGGTCTGTAGAAGATTAAGGTAATTATTTACAGACCTACAAACTTATCTGTTCCGGTGGCCAAAATTGGAACTACGTGAAATGCAATGCATAAACGAAATTAATGACAGTTCTAAATATACAGTAGCGACGCCGCCACCGGAACAGATAAGTTTGTCGGTCTTTATCTACCTATTGACAGAAGTCCAAAGTGCGTTTCGTTTAACGCAACGCTAGATTTGTCCATACAAGTTATTTTTTTAGAATGGTTCGGATGGTGAGTAATTAAAATCTAGCTACACTTTACTACAGATTTAATCAGGAATATTTAAAAAAAGTGTATCTAAAATCATTTTATAATGACAAATTATATTTTGTGCTGCATCGAGCGTGGCTTTATCGTGTGTCGGCATGTGTCGGCCGAACGGAACGTCAAAAATAGTGTTGCCAAGAGCGATATGTGTTGCAATCTTACGATTTTAAAATCCCCTCAAACAATATTTTTTTGATAAAATAATAAAAACGTAGGGATATTAAAAATAATTGATTTCATATTCTTAAAGTTTATTTTTTTCTCTTTCTATTGATATAGACGAGCCATTTGGTGTAATGGTCGAGAAGTCGGCTATTACACCAGAGGTCGCGGGTTCGATTCCCGCACGGTACAAACATTTGTGTGCATGAACATGTCTGTTTGTATCGGTCTGGGTGTTTCTATTTACAAAAAAAAAGTATATAAGTAATGTTTATCCGTTGTCTGGCACCCATAGCACAAGCTAATGCTTAGTTTGGGGCTAGATGGCGCTGTGTGAATAATGTCCCGAGATATTTATTTATTATTATTATTATTATTATTATTATATACCACATATGTATGGTTTGCGATAATATGAATAATATACCACGCTCTATACAATTTTTAATGATCTCCTTTGAACTACAACAATAAGCCTTAAAATGGTTTCTCGATGATGAGGCTAAGTTGAGCTTTGGATATTGGTCATAATAATGGTGAAAACGAATGTTCATGTTTGCGGACAAGAAATAAAGCCTTAAATTTTACATTTAAAAGGCTTAAATGTATACATATAAATAAAAAAAGACATCGTTTTGAATTAACTAAAAATGCGCACAGCACAGTCTAGCCCCTATTGAATTACAATACTAGCGTATTGTAACTCAATGCTAGCCCCAAACTTAGAAAAGCTTGTGCTTATGGGTGGTATAAAAAGTATACATAGAAACATATCGGACCGTAACCGCGACCAATTGGTGATTACACCACTTCGGTTGTCATATTACTGACAGCGGATACCAAATTATCTATATCACTACATAGTATAAAACAAAGTCGCTTTCTCTGTCCCTATGTCCCTTTGTATGCTTAAATCTTTGAAACTACGCAACGGATTTTGATGCGGTTTTTTTTATTAGATAGACTGATTCAAGAGGAAGGTTTATATGTATAATACATGCATAATATAGTAGAGAAACACTGATAATTTTAGAGGTTTTTAATTGAAGGTTGTAAATAATCACATTTTTTTGCGCTTACATTGCAAACGCTAGCTGAACCCTACGAGATAGATCAAAATAATGTACTAAACTATTGTACACCTTAAAAAGTTTTACAAAAAAGTCCGCGATGGTATATGTCTATCTCTTAGGGATAACCCACAATAACCATTTTCCTTTACTTATTACGATAAAATAATGGCTTATTTACGAAAAAGTGATTTTAAGCAATAGAGTATTAATCCTTATCCAATAAAGTACCATAAATAAATTGTGCATGTAATATAGATCAAAATTGCCCTTTACATCATGTAATTTAAATGAATAGTTTCGAAGATATTACAGATTTAAAATGCAGGGACATAGCGGTTGCGGCGGTACCGGCCGGGGAGCGGATGGATGAACGTTTGTTATTCTTTCACGTAAAAACTACTGAATTGATTTTAATGAAACTTTACAATAATATAGCTTATACATCAGAATAACACATAGGCTACAATTTACAAGATATTCTCGCGGGATAACGTCCTATAGTTCACGCGGCGAAGCCGCGGGCGGAAGGCTAGTCTATACTAAATTATAAAGAGGAAAGATTTGTTTGTTTTTTTGTATTGAATAGGCTCCAAAACTACTGAACCGATTTGAAAAATTCTTTCTCTATTGGAAAGCTACATTTTTCCCGGAAGATTTAGGATACTTTTTATCCCGGAAATGTGGGGGAAAGGGGGGAATTATTGAAAAGTAAATTACGCGCGGGTGAAACTGCGGAGGCGGCCGCTATTGTTTATATAATTCTCATTCTGACCTTCGTCATCTTCCAAGCTTCATTCTTAGATTCTCACACGCAACACTCCAGGTGAACAGAAATTAACGCAATCTCGCTAAGTGAGCGCTGAGCGGTGATCGACGCGTTTACATCTCCTGCGCGGGCGCACCGCTCAGTGATGCAGTCACGAACATTATACAATACAGATTGCCAGCGCAAACAGGGTCTTTCTGGTGGGAAAGTTGATTCGTCATAATAATCAACCCGTAAAAAAATGCATGACAAATTATTACATCTCCAATAAGGTCATGTTGCCCTAGTACATCTTTAAATTATTCCCTTTATTTTTTATGAGTTAATATTCTTGATGGCTGTACTATTTACAATATGTATTTCTGAAAGAATAATTCAATATTTAGAAACGGGAATTGAATAGGATTGTGGGACGAAACGGAATTTTTTTGGAATGTGGGACAAAACTTTGGGACGAAACAGAAATAAATCAAATATTTCGATGATTTGGTGTCGTATTTGGTAATTCTAGTACTGTGGAAGCAAGAAGTCAAGCTTTAATAAAAGTTTAATTAAGTTGGTTAGGTAAAGAAAAAGTTCTGATGTAATTTATGCGTATTGGTGCTTCGAGCTGGGTTTTTTTTTTGGTGTAAGGTGGGATTATAAAAGACCTTCACTAACTGATTCGATTAAAATTTGTTTTCACTTTCGTTAGAACCGTTTAAATCCACTCAAGACGCAGTTTACTACGTGTATCAATACCAAGTTGTCGTTTTATTCAATGAACAGTAGTAGTAGTAAGTAAAGTATCGAATTGATGTCCCACTACATGCTCTATCACTGCAATCAAGTCATCACCACAATGATGGTTACTGGCTTAATCACCAGGCCTGGCCTGTTAGTACTAGACCATCGAGGCATTAAAAGTAAGTAGAACTCGAGTAAATATCAGAAGACATTAAATTTGATTTCCTCAAATGTCCATTGTCCATTACATTAACTCGCTTACTTACCCGAGAACACATGTTCGTTGTATCTTGATTATACGTTAGTTATCTTGAACCCAAGCCAATTGCTTGGGTGGTCCGCGCAGTGTGTCCATAAAAGTGGCTGTCGTTACCTGTTTACGATCAAGCCTAGCAATTGTTTAATAAAATTACTGTGTTTTGGTATTGTTTAGGTCTTTAAACTAAGGTAAATGCCAGCAGTTCAGATTATCCTTTAGTGAAGTACGTAGAACGTTAAATGATGTAGCGAAGTTTAGAAGTGGAATAGGTCGTTGTAGATGCATTGTTTTGCAATGCAGATAATTTACCATAACTCTCTTGTTACACTCTTTTTAAATTGTTACCTCGTAATGCTGATTGTTAATCGGAATGAAGGCCCTCGCAGGACAGGCTATGCCTAGTGCGGGGTCCGCTGTCTCCATTTTTGTGTTTTTGTTACTTGTGCCTACTTAAGTTTAATTAAGATCTGTTTTATATTCCTACCCTTGTTTTATCTTGTCCTTATGTAATATCTGCTGTATTGTAAACTTGTAAACTTAAGTAAATAAACGAATTTTTATTTATTTTTTTATAAAAAGGTGTCTTTTATTCTTCAATAAAATTGCCTCTTTCTCGTGCTCCCATATCCTACTACGTACTGCTACTGGTATGAGCACGAGGAAATGTCTACTTTTGCTCCTCATACTGAGAAAGACCACAAAAACATTATTCTTTATTGATATATTGTAATATCGAAAAAAAAAATAACACATCCGGACACAAGTGTACATCAGAAACACAAATGAATGTGTTATTGTTCGTCGTATCTTAATGTTACGCGTGTTATCCCTAATAGTGATACCAAAATCTTTTTCTACAGTTAATTTTTTTTACAAGACAGAAGATGCAGCGGTCATTAATACAAATAGTGTTTCTTGTTATAATAAAGGAACAATAGTAACGACATGTACTGTATTTACAATAACAGTAATAACCATGTCAGTTCATTCAGATGGGAGGCGAACCGTACCGCGGTGTAATGGGCGAATTAATATTAATGTTCTAAAACAAATCGCGTCTCACGGACCCAATAGAATTAGCTCTGCGTGCTGTTAGGGCTCGTTTAGACTGGCTACTGTCTTAAAACATAGTTGGTCAGTAAAAAAGAGTCCTGGAAATTACATGTCTGGGACATTCATTTGGTTACCGCCATTGCGTTCTATTCCCAACGTTAATTGATGAAAGACTTTTTGAAAGTACGACCAGTTAGCTATTACGAAATATTAATATATTTTGGACTATGCGTATGTAAGTTCCTCAGTTCGCGTATATAGCCACTGGGCTAATACGCTAACTGTAGCGTCCATTCAACGTCAATTTCAACGTAAGTACCTATACTAACACTCTAAATATTAGTAAAGTAATAAATTATTATAACGCCTCGATGGTCTAGTGGTTTAAGTACCGGGCCAAGATCTCGGGGTCCTGGGTTCAATTCCCGGGTCGAGCTAACTTTGTGTCGGTTTTTTCGGGCACTGCTCGGGTTTGTGATCACCAATCCGCATTTGGCAAGCGTGGTGATTAAGCCAATACCCATCATTGTAGCGATAACTTGATTTCAAGGATGGAGGCCTTTGCTCTGCAGTGGGACATTAATAGGCTGATACTTTACTTTTTTTTTATAAATTATTAGTGTTTTAGTATACTTATTTACGTCAAAGCAACTTGAGTTTAAAAACTCGAATGTAGGAATTTTTTTCTTCATTTGGTTCTGGGGATTTCAGCCGCCGAAAACGGCTTAATCAAATAGCTGGTGGCCGTTGTGAAGGTTCTAAAAACAAACGAAAAGAAATTGTGATGTATAAATATGCACGATAGAGTTTCTCCCACATAAAGAAAAGAAAAAAAGACGTCTAAACATGCATAAGCCCTAACAGATAGAATCATATCAGTTCACGTTCAATTTCACGCTCAGCGCCTGCGCAGCGTTTTTGTTTTTCCCCGCGGTATCGGCGCCGGCAAAAACGTTTGTGGTCGGCCAAGATGGCGGCGTGCCCGATCGTAAAACAAATAAGACTCTTTGTTTTGATCTTAAGTTCAAGTGTTTCGAAAGATAAGCATGCTTTTTATTTAACGATCTATTTCGAGCTTAGCCTTTTTAGGCGGGTTTTGTGTAGCGAATTATGAAATCAATTAAGTAGCTATTAGTTGTTAAACCTAATAAGCATTTTCTGTTTTTGAAAGAAAGAAATAACATTGTTATTTAGACACATAATATATATTTTAAAAGGCAGTGGAATCCAACATAACTACAGCTACTTGAAGAAGCTTTAAAGCATTGATGCTTAGGTCAATCGTAATTTTAAACATTTGGCAAGCGTTGTAATCAAACCATTAACTCCGTTAAAAGGTTGGAAGCAAAAACTCTATATAGAGGGGTTCATTAATCTTATAATCATTCAAATCAATAATTTGCTTTACAATTTTATTTATAGTTAGTAGAGATCACACTAAGCCGTAGGCACCACAGCTCATGTACGGACGGCAGCAGGTCAACCTACCATAACCTGTCAAAAATTCTCAATTGAAAGAGAACTCTATGTGAAGTGAATAAAGCTGAAAATTGGTTGTTAGAGAAGTCTGTTGTGCTGTCTACTGTACATAAAACAAAGCGCGTCTAAAAGGAAAATGCATAGATATGCAAGCTTCGAGATCCGACGCCTAGGGCATTAGCTGACCCGACCTTTTACAGCAGCATCACAGACAATAAAATACTAGTTAGCAATAAACATTTAACAATCAAATTTTTGTGTGTACGTCATACCCAAGGGCTTTGTCTTGATCTAGCCAGGTTACGTGGATGGTGTAAAGTGGGATGTAGGACGCTTTAGCACAGAATACCTAATAGTACTAACTCAGAAAAAATGCTGTTTGGACCATGATATCTTAGATTTTAAGCGTATCGTGAAATAAAAGTTGTAAATAACGCTATTGCAGCATCCATAATTTTCATTTTGTACATAAATTCAGTTTTGACGATACTCAGCAAACAAAAGATCGGGTAGCCGGCCGTTATATTGACCCCATGACCTCACCGCCGTGGCAATCGCTTCCATAAATCTTTGTTTTGACATTTAGTTAACGGCTTTAACATGAAACAATTTTCGATATATTTTACACGACGAACGGCATATTATAAATATTAAGACAACGATCAAACATAGGACTATATTCGTAGTATCGGCACTAAACTATTTGGGTGCGCTTCAAAATGGTTGCGCTTCGAGGAATACCTCGATTTTGAAACGCAACGTTTTGTTTAAAATATGGTCATATCGAGTCCCAAAGAAACTAAGAAAAATAAACTATGATCGTATTTATTCAATTATACTTTGGGATTACACATAGTTTGCTTTCAAAAAATGTTTGACTTTTAAGCAGGCGCATAATTTTAATTATCCAAAAACTAAAGTTTATTTCCTTTATTTTCTTCTACACCAAATTGCACTCTTGCTCCGGTGCAAACTGCTAGTATTTTATGTTTCCCAAAGACGTAAAAGCTTAAGAAGCGATACGGCGGCGCCGGCTTGGGCACAATTAACCCATGACCCATTGCCATGGCGACCGGCCCACAACAACCGACCCTGTTTATGGCTTCCTGACCCCATCGAGATAACCTTAATATATTACACAATTGCCAATGTACAGTTATCAATAAACATCACATACATTGATTTGATGTAGTGGGAATATGGACAAAGGTACCACAAATGTATGCTTAAAAATCTATATAAAAAAAATGAATTGCTGTTCGTTAGTCTCGCTAAAACTCGAGAACGGCTGAACCGATTGGACTAATAATAGTCTTGAAATATTCGTGGAAGTCCAGGGAAGGTTTGAACGATGAGAAAATATGGAAAAATTGCGAGGAAAATTCTAAAGTAAGTGATACGAAGTTCACCGGGTCAGCTAGTTATAAATAAACATCAGACACAGTGTGAAACATATGAAGAGAGATCAGGCTCATGAAGAGGGATTGGGGTAAAGATGTGTATTGCACCAAATTAAACCGACAACAGCTGATTTGGTGTAGTGGTAGAAAAAAATCGGAGGTCGCGGGTTCGATACCGGCACTGACGTTGCCTTGCAATAGTTTGGGGCTACAAATATATTTATTTATTTTTATAGAATAAAGACAGCAAAATATGAAGATTATGTGAATATGAAGATTAAATAATAAATATGTAAATATACCAAACATTTAAAGGAGTTTCCGCTTTTTTAAATCCTAGCAAGTATTTTCAATTTATTTTAACAAAAGTAATCGAACACATTTCAACACCACATACTTCTTCTTTAAGTCAGATTTAAACGATAAATTATAATATTTGATAATGCAAATGGTTTCGATAATTCAAAAATTGTAAAAAGGTACTATATTTGTAATATGGAATAAATTACTTACTTATGGAATGTTTGTAGACTTGATACATCACTAATATATGCAAATAGTCAGATTGTGTGTGGTGGGCAGCGATGTTAACTCATTTGATAGAGGCTTATAAAAAGATTATGAATTTTACATATTTATCATAACATCTATCATAATTCTTTTAATTAGGCGGCTGAATTAGTAAATCTGTTTATTTATTGTGATAATTCAGCCGGAAGCAGTAATGGGTAAGTCAACTGACTCTCTCCTCTTGAACGCCGGGCTACGAAACGCACTGTCGTGTAGAGTTGGGTTATTCTTTATTTTCGAATGTAAAAATAATGTAGGCATAATCACATAATCTTGTTAAGTGATAAGTCTTTTTTTTTATCACAGTGTTAAAATAAGCGCTGGCTGGATGTCGTGAAGGCCGACATGACAGAGAACGATCTCACTCCTGAGGATGCAGAAGACCGGGCAAAGTGGAGAAAGTTAAGCAGGAAAGCGGACCCCTAGCTGCACTAGGCTGGAAAAACGCTAGGACGAAGAAAACAGTGTTAAAATAAATAATATTGTGAATAACTGTTTTGGCCCAAGCTTTTTGGAACTATTTTAGTGCTGGTCTGTAAGTTAAATTGGCTGTCGTTATTTTTTATTAATAAAATAAAATAAAATATGGGAAAAAATACCAGGAATTATTTTAAACATATTTATTTCATATTTTAGAGGCAGAGTTTTTAGTCAAGTATAGACGTTGTTGGCGCACAGTTAAATCTTCTTTTTATTTCTTCCAGCGCTTTGTGATCGTTTGCACTAAGTTTTGCAAGTCCAGTGATTAAGTAGGTAGGGTCAACAGCACATCACGGTAAACACTTGTAGTTCGATAATAGCACTTATGCCCCCGACATAAGAGTGGTACAAAGTCCAAAGTGTTACGTCTGACGTGCTTTTGACTGTACATTGGAGTGACTGTCGTCTGACCTCCGCGATCCTTAACAGGAGAACCAGAACAATTGAATCATGGCTAGACAGCCCTTCTACTTTATATGTAGCTTTTTACGACGATTTTCTGTTATCACCGAAATAGTGCTAAATACGCATTTTATTTCCGATGAAACAGCAATATTTCAGCAAAATAAATACTTTTGCTTTAAGATGTCATTCTCGAAATAGATCTTTAAAATTCACATTTGCTCGTTAAAACTATGAATTGCATAATTTTTAAAACAACAAGTTATCCACTTATTGCTAGAAAACTGCCTTATAGAGAGAGTTGCCGGTGACGGCTGATAAAGCGTAAGAGCTCAAGCGCCATTGTTTGAGCGTCTGTAAAAGGCGAAACGGATGTCACAGCGGGCAGTCGCAGTTGTACGGTCAGCAACGGGATTTCGAATATTAATAACTATTTCGAATTAAGTCAAACATATCTTTATTGATGTAGGCATAGAAGAAAGCATTGTGAAGTCAAAAAGTAGCATAATAAAAATAAATAAAATAAATTGTCACCTCAAGAAAAAAAATTCAAAAAGTTACTACAAATAAGATTTCTTCTCGATCCTATTATGGCCTAAAACTTGGCAAGGAAAGCCCACATTTGATTGTATGCTGGAAAATCTACGTAAAGGTACATTTATATTTCCACGGTGTTCACAATACATATCCTGAAATAAGGTAGAACGGGTGGGTAGGTATGAGCTTAATATCAAAAAGCAACTTTTGTTGTTGTCTGTACCTACTTAAACATACTTAAGCCATAAATTGTGATTTTTATGTTATGCATCAACGCCTACGCTCCAGTATAGCATTCCATAAAGTAGACTAAAACGATTTGGAGAATTAAGTTTCTCTGTCTTTACTAACGGTAACATTCTTCTAACATGCATGCAGCTTTGCTTGCACTGCACTCAAATTACGCACTTCTGTGTTTGTTAGGGAGCTTCACATGAGGAGTGCTCAAATTCTAACAGTGGACTAATGATTACTTTGCCGGCTATATAGAACTACTAAATAATTACAAGAGTTCGGGAAATACAATACTGCAAATATTAAATTTATTAAATGTTAGCTAATACCAAAAATAACGGGTCTGACACAGAATGTGCCCCCTCGTGGATTCGTTGCTCCGATACGACGAGTAAGAAGGACAAAAAATTTTGTTATCCTAGGGAACTGAGCAATATCGCAAGACAAAATGTAGATATCCTATGTCCTTTCAAAATATTTCAACAAAAATCGGTATAGTGTTCGCAATTTTAATTTTAGTATACTTATTATTTATTTATTATTTATTACTTATTATTTATTTATTATTTATTACTTATTATTTATTTATTATTATTATTATTCTGAGATAAAAACTTTTCTAAAACAAGACTATTGTAGCAACCATTACAGGTACATGTTAATTTATCTCCATACCAAATGTCACCTAACTTGAAACCGCGGTTTACATAAGTATTACGTCAATCAATAAGAATTACGCACAGTTAGAAACCACTGCCTGAAAACCGTATCCACTTACTTTCCCAGCTCAAGACTGTGATGTAAAACGTATTACAAAAGAGCGGAAAGAGGTCTCAGGCGTAATATCCATAAATTCAATCTGCTATGAGGCTGTAACGGGCATCTGGTCGGGACTGGAGGCACTTACGCCATGTGGTGGACAAACGCCCACTCCGCAAAACAAACACGGGACGCCGTGCAAGAGTACACTCAGCCGCGGTATAATGTTTTATCAACTTAAGTAAAGCGAAAAAATTAAAAAAGTATTGGTGTGGGATCAAATAGGCCATTGTTGGATAATGGAGCTTCTTGTAGGTACATATACTCGCAAACACATACATAGACGGGGAGTACCTGAGGAGGCGGTTATTCAATCTTTTTTTCTTGTTCCCGGTAGCCAAATGGCCAGTTGGTTACACAGGGGATTTAAGTGAGTATCGGACATCTTTCCGAATCCCACATAACACTTTAGTCGCCACTAGTGTGAAGGTATACATCATTGCATTAAAAAAGGTAGCTCGAGTTTCCCCCTTAGCATAGACAGAAATAAACGTTCTTAGAATTATTTTACAAGTATAATTGTTGTACATACTTTGTAACCCTTGGTTGCAAAACTTAGTATTCTTTACTTTGCAATTGCAAAATGAACCGACCATAAAAACTTAACACATGTTACTAATCCTTTCCCTATATTAATAACCATATAATTTTGAAGCTCATTGTACCACCTTCACGTTGAATGTACTCTCACGCGAATAACTCTATTTTAAACTTTACTCCCTAGTAACAAAACTCACATTGTTCCGGACATTTCAATGTCTTCTGATTAAGGCTGTGCGGCCTGACGGGAACAAAGCGGCGTTTGCGCAGTAAAATTTAATAGAAACCCGATCTGCGTAGAGACTTCCGTATTGCCGGTGATTTAGACACAGTGCGTGTTTAAATAACAACAATAAATGTTAGCTTTCATCCAGCGCATTGTCCTCAAGTAACAACGGTTAACTCTTGGAAGATGATGTTTCGATACAGGAATACCTACTGCCTATCCATGTGCACGCCATGTAGGCGGGGATGCGAAAATGCATTTACTTCACGTTACATAAGGGTTGTTAAGGTTCTTATGATTTTTGAGCCTTTGATTTCAAGTGTACAGTCGGCGTCAAAATGATCTGAGCGTTCAAAACCACCTAAAATATCTGAACATTAGCCAAAAATCAACCTTACCTTAAGACATAAATGTGCATTTTCATTTGTTGTTTGAAAATAAATTACAACAAACGATATTGACACCTAAAAGTTTTGTGCTAAGAGTGATTTTTGTCAAATGCTCAGATATTTTTGGTAGGTTTGAACGCTCAGATTATTTTAGCGCTGACTGTACCTACAAGCTTTCACAGAATACAGCCATAGCTGTTCTAGCGGCGGACTTTACCTGTGGTAGCTAGCCCGTCGGGCTCTGACAAAGTCGTACCACCAACCAGACCAGGTTTTTTTCCCCAAAGGCTAAGCAACTGCTCCACGGAGGTAGTAAAACTCTTTATACGATGAAGAATGTACGGATTTTCTACAAAAAGTGTGTTCAATTTGCGTACAGAACACTCAAAACAGTGCAAATAAACAGTTCTAGTTCCCATACAATTGTTTTCGCAGTTGCATGTACCGCTAACGAAACAGTTTGTGGGAAAAACAACTGTTTACGAGATGCACCACTGTTGACAGACATACGTTGGTGAATCACTGATTGACTAATCTATCAGTTGCAAATTAACTTTTGTTGAAGACACTTCTAATACTAAGTGGATTATAATTATCTTTTCAGACCAATCTAGTTATAAGTGCGTGCGAATTTGGACAGAATTTTTTTGGAGCATGAAATATACAATTAGTCACGTCCAATGAAATTAATAGTGATATGCAATGGCAGTTAAAGAATTTCTTGTAGTGTCAGTTGTTCTAATTTTTAAAGGTAATAATTTAAATCAATATAAAAGGACAGAACTTCCAAATAATGTTGAATGAATTTATTTGATGTAGTAGACCTATAAAAACTAAACTTGTAAAGTCTTTGCCCAAACGTGGGAAAATTTATAGCAAAACACTAGCGAGATGTGTCCATTAAATCGATAACAATGGCTCGATTTTAATTCAAATCTTTCTCACCAGAGATTATTCTTTAATGTTTATAATTTGTGGGTTGCAAACCAAGAGCTAAGCTAAGTTAATTTAGTTTAGCGCAAATATTTGACGCAGTTTTTTATAAAATGTCCTCCTGGCCGAGTTTTAATCAGAGATGTACAAAATGGTTTTAAAAAAGCATTTAAATACAAAATGCAAAATACTTTTCTGATTTACTATTTCAAATGCAAAATACAAAATAGTGTTGCGTTTTGTATTTCAAATGCTAAATACAAAATAGGTATTTTCAAAATACTTTTTCAAAATAAAATACCTTTTGACTAGGAATGGGACGGGTAGGTACCCGGTGTGGATCCGGTAGCTGGCGGATCCGGTACCGGGTGATTGTGCCGGATACCCGGCACTGTCGAGTATTTAGGTTTTGACAGCCTCCGAGGAACAGTGACTCGGGTATAAAACCAGGAGGTCGTGGTTTCGATTCCCGCCTAGGTCTGGTTGGTGGTAGGAGTTTTTCAGAATCGGTTTGTCCACTTGTCCCTACCAGTGTCTGCACTGGTAGGACTGGCTATCAACCACCCCCACAGGTGAAATCTGCTGCCATAACAGCTCTGGCTGTGTTTCGGCAGTATTAATGTGGGAGCCAGTACACTTAAAATCAAAGGCTCGAAGATCTGATGAACCTACAGTCTGGCAGCACATTGAGCGACGCTTCCTGGTGAAGTGTCTCTCAATGTAATAGGCCGCAGTGGCCGTTTACCTGGCTGGTAATGTTGGCTAAACTTAATCACAAAGTATTTTGCATTTTGAAATGAATATTAAAAATGCAAAATACATCTCAAAAGGTATTTCAAATAAAATACAAAATAGTTTTTACTAAAAGGCATTTAAATGCAAAATACAAAATACGTATTTTGCATTTTGTATTTGCATTTTAAATAGAAGTATTTCAAATAAATCGCATCTCTGGTTTTAATAATATATTAATAAAGTCATTTATTTCAGGCAACAAACCCATATAAAATTTAAAATTTCAAAATTTAAAATATACCTATATACAATAGAGCTTAACACAACTTTTAGCTGAAGCGAGCGGCTAATCTTTACTATTAAACAGGATATATATGTATAGTTAGTGCAAAAGTGACTGTGCAAGCACAGTTGCACTTCTTATACACTCACTCTCTTGGCAAGGTGGGGCAGCATTCTGACACGACCGAAGAGAGATCAGGCGAAGTATTAACACTTTAACAGCTTTGCGTACTTTTTGCGGCACGGAGCTATTTTACACCTCCAAACTTCTAGACTCCAGTGTAATAGCTGTTGGACGGCAACCCACGTATAAGCAATAGAAAAATGTGTTCCAGATGGTATTCTGGCGACGTTGCTATGGGACAGTGCGAGATGCGCTCCCGATCCAGACGAGACGGTGCCCGAGGGTCCGTGCGAAGACGTAGGACGCTTCCCCTGGATGGGTGTTGTGCAACACAACTTTTGTAAGCCATTACTAAGCTAAGTATAGAAAAATAATCCTGATTATAATCCAGCGTAAAGAGCAGGTTATTTTTGCATAAGTAAGTACGAGAAACAGTGATTTCAAGATAATTTTGTAATATTTTTTTTGAAAGAAACCAGATGGTTTTTTCAAATTATGCTCCGATACTCCACTGCAACAGACTGTTCTCTACCTACCATATTTTTTATAGTTCATAAATATGTTTTATACCCCCACACGTAAGCGTTTAAAAATACCTCTTTTGGTTGAATTTGGACTACTACCCTGCCTTAAGCCCCGGGACGGGCATTTTTTTTAAAATATGGATGGAAATGAAATAGGCTGGAATAATACTTTTTTTCATCGTTTTGTTACCTCCTGTTGTGTATCCTCCAGATACAGATTTCATTAGTCATCGAAAACAAGTCTCAACAGTGTGTAACTGAAAAAAAAAACAGGGCCAACATGCATTTAACACATTGTCCAAGGATTTCAAGTAAAAATCTATGATTCATAGTGCAGTAAAAAGCGATTTTACTCACCATTGTATTTTCAATTACCAGAACACCAGCTAAGGTTAAAAAGGCAATTAGGATAAGAGCCTTTCGTTTGATAAGTCGGTTCGTTCGCCCGAGGTGGGCATATTTGGTCTGAGACTCTAATGGCCTTCTCTAATGACCTCTAACAAAAACCATGAGAATCAGTTGTGTACCTCGAGCGAGGTAACGAACAAATGTTATGGTGATCTTAGGCAAATAGATTGAGTACGTTTTGTTAATTTTCACGGCCTTTTTTGATGACGCGAAGCTCATTATTGATAGGAACTACTGTTATGTACTAATGAGAGAAACTATATGACTTGTTTTCGAGTGTTTATTAATAGCTGGCAAAAGTAGGCTTGTGAAAAGTCTCAAAATGCCTTAATGGAATAGTTCCAAGATTTTACAATAGCCTTAAATGTACGTGTGTATTATTGCCGACTGAAAAGTTCGAATCAGACAATGCTTACTTTAAAATCAGCATCTAGTTATCTAGATTATAATACATGGTTAAATTCACAATGACATTATAATGACCATATCGTCGGACCAGTACAGTTAGCAGCACGTCAACTTACGCTTTTTTCGGAGGAGAATGCGTTTAAGTATACGGTGTTTACGGTGGTTACGGTGTTAAACCGCAAGCGAGAAACCAACCTATGGCACTGTGTGAGTCTCAGGATATTCTGATTATGGCAATTAATCATAATCATAAACGTTTATTGCAAAAATTTGATTGAACGGCGCACATGAACCTACCCCAAACAACACTTCCACTCAAGTCGAGATCAGAGCCTAAGATCATGGGCCGGTCTCTCTCCACATGGCCACAAACGGTTCATTTCTTTTGAGTTTTTTTTATAGTAGCTCAGTACATTGGCTCCACTTAGCTTGATGGTTATTAAAAGGGGAACCCAAATTACCATGACAACGGACGCAAAACCGAAGCGTTCTATCCGTTGGCATCGCAGTACTGGCCCGCAAGGTGCTTCTTCACGCTTTAGTGTAAAGGGGAGTCTGGAAAAGAAGAGATATCCCAGAATCATAGATATATTTTCCAGTTATAGGAGGTGCTCAACGCTTCGCTGTCACCTCTGCCGTGTTCATACATCCGAAGTATGCCCTGGCTCCAGCCGAAGACATGGCCAAGATAGCACCAGAAACTATGGCGTAAGTTATATTCATAATACATTTTTCTTTTAATAGGTAGAGATATTTATTATTATTAAAATTATACGTTACGGCGCTGTTCAGACTTCAGAAGAGCCAACACTGTATTAAAAATTGAGCGATGTCTTTTGGTGAAAAGTCTCGTAGTGGAATACGCCGCAGTGATCGTGCTGACGAACGGTTACTGCGGCTCCTGACAGTATCAGTGCTGCTAGGCTAGTCAGACTATAAAAAGTCAAAATATACCTAAGATGAAAAACTATCGCGTCAAAAACATGAATGGTGGAACCATTGTTCTACCGAAGTGTGTGAACAAACAGCGATCTCCCAGGGAACATACAGTGTATCGCAGACTGCGTTGACGGTCTGCTCATTGACCACTTTTGGGTCACCTGGGTGCAAATGATTTGCTTTCCTACTGCGATATAGTAAAGGCCCATCGAAGAAAGTCATTTGTGATATTTATATCAACAGCAACAACACAAAGTTCATCGTGTGGTACAACAAAGACATCAAGTACGTGGTGGACGTGAAAGACTACACACTGCACCCGGAGTACACCGAGCAGACTACCTTCGCCACGCTCGCCATCCTGCAGCTAGTCACATATGGGCAGATCGGCCTTAGCGAGGTCGGAGGTAACTACAAAACACTTGTTTTAACCGACTTTAGGAGAAAAGGAGGTTATTAATTTTATTGTATGACTTTTATAAGTGTACCTACCTCTTAACTTGGTAAATAAGAAATAATATTGTGCTGTATAGTATATTTTAGTTTCTGCGTCAGCTATTATTATAGAGGGCGCTACTGCGTTGGCGCCGCGGTCGCTCCCGACTCCGCCATGTTTGTTCTCTTCCTTTCCTGTTGTAAAAGCGGCAAGTGTGCCTCCGTGATATAAATTGTATTTCTCAGGATTAAAGTAAATATTATAATTAAAACTGGACGCATTGTATTACTCATAACTCAATGTTTTTTTTTTCTTAGTGTAGGTACAGTCAAGGGCACGTCAGACTATACACTTTGGCCTTTGTACCACTCTTATGTCGGGCGCATAGGTGCTATTATCGAACTGCAAGTGTTTACCGTGATGTGCCGTTGACCGTACCACAGAATTTAACCTCATTTCGAGACGAAAGGTTATGTTTTCCAAATGTATCAAATGATTGAAACGTAAAAAGTCAAGTCGTATTTTAGACGGAAGACCAAAAAAGGTTGGCTTTTTTTGTTAAACCCGCACTGAATTAATGTATTGGAATGTTTGTTTCAGCGCCTGTTCTCCCCATCTGTATGTCTATGACAGGAGCCGGTAGCTTCACAGATTTGTACGGAGTCAGAATGACTGACAGTATGTATCCTTAAATGTAGTAATCTTTCTTTTTTTTTATTTTTTTTTCGGAGGAGAATGCGTTTATGCACCATAACCGCAGGCTAGCTAAACCTGCGGCCGTGTGTGGGACTCGAGACTACAGCGTCCACTACCCACTAAACTCCCCCGGTTCCCCTTCACACCCGATTGGGACGAGCCGGTGCCAGCGATAGCTATTGACCAGCCCATCCCCGGGTACCCCAACTTGAGAGGCCTCAGGTCGGGGTGGCGCCTAGGGAGGGCCACCCGAGAAACAAGGTGACCCTCAGACTTGGCTCGGGCGACCTTTGCAATGTGGACGTTGGGGGGCTACCCCCGCCCGCAGATCAACCCTCAGGCCGGAGGAGGCGTGCTAAGTGAGCACGCCTTCTCCGGCCTGGCCGTCTGCGCCGGAGGGGAGCAGCGAGGGGGTCCTCCTCGCGCTCCCGCTCCGCTGCCTCCTAAATGTAGTAATCTAATATTAAGAGTTAGAAGTTTTCTTCAAATGAGGTATGAAAAGGCACCTTGCGGGCCAGTACCGCGGTGCCAACGGATAGAACGCCTCGGTATTGTGTCCTTCTAGCTCCATTTTACTTACCATCAGGCCGAGTGGAGCCATTAAACTGAGCTAAAAAAATTAAGTTACTTGAAGTCTTGTGATACAAAAAGGTACACGTCATGTCATTGCTTGATTGTATACACGATTGCAATTGCTTACTCTCATTTATTCCCACAACTGAAAAGAGTGCATTGAAAGGCTTTTTATTGTGCGAAAAAAAATCCTTTTTCACTTATATCTTATTAACCATTTATCTTATCGTAAGTGGATCAATCAAAAAGAAATTAGTTATTCCATTTAGACCTTTTTTTTTATAGTGGAGAAATCCTTTATGGATACCCCAGCCGCTTGGGGGAGCAGCTGAGGTTATGTCAGGGTTGCCCTATGTTGGGGGTACTGACTAAAACTCCACTGTGGCCTTCTCAAGCACAGGCTGGGGGGCCGGGTTGCTCTATGTCGAGATTCACACAATTGCCCCCCACCAGCTGAGCTCTGCTGCTTTAGTGCAGCGCTCCTCAGGAGAAGCGAGCGTAGCCTCCCCCGTTTCCTCATGGCACTTGGCAGTGTGAGGCCACCCCACACTGCCAGCATACTCAGGGATGCTCTAAAGGTACGAAGGTTCCCCACCCTTCGCACCAACATCCCTGGGATCCCCGTCTGGGGATTCTTACCCCACGCCGGGGAGTAGGTACGGTGGAGGTACTCTAAGGCCCCCAACCACAGGGCCGATTCCATTTAGACCTTATTCTTTATTTGTTGTAACGATAGTTTTCTTAAAGTCCATAATGAATTCTCCTCCAAACTACTGTTGTAGTTCAATATTTATTTATCCTAAATTCGTCGCTAATTAGTTATAATGATTAATTATAGTCGCAACCTAAAGTTGCGGAACATTTGAGACGGAGTACCGTGCGATGACGGCAATAAAACCAATTGACATGCTTCGATGCTTAGCCATTTTAGGTAAGATTTAAATTATTATAGAAGGTTTTTTGTATTATAATATAAGTGTATGTTATTTTGCAGTGCAAGGACAACTAGCCAAAGAAGTGTATAAAATGACTTTTGTGGATAACAAGGAATGCGAAGAATTTTATTACAGAGCTCAGGTAATAAATACAACACACTATACATAATATACTTTTCATAAAAGGTCAATAAAATTGTCATCCGATTTGTTGAAGACATACAAAACCGTGCGTGCATCGAAACCGCGACCGCATTGACCGAATGAACATGATCCCTAACATACGAGTATAGCCTAAAAATATTGAGTCTTAGGAGCATCGAATTTTGCTGTCGGCAGTGAATGGTGCCTAAGATTTTACTTGTGGTAGGCACACTAAACAGCACTTGCGATACAGACGCTGTCTTAGGCACCGATCTCAATAATAAGTATATTTAATAATAAGTTTAATTGTAAGCACTTTATAAAAATTGCAATTATATCTGTTTATTGCTTAATAAAGAATTTTGTATAATGTGTTAGTAATAATAGTAGGGACTAGAGTAGGTATTTGGCTTTGCAGTATAATCATAATAGAATGAATAAATTTTGTGTGTCCTAATATCAAACACGCATCTTTGGTAGGAACTAGTAGGGATTTCGCTTTACAATAAAATCAAAATACATTACATTACATTTTGTGTGTCATTAATATGAAACCCGCATTTTCCAGCTGACCTACAAGAGGATGAGGCCGGTGAACCCCATATGCGCAGTGGCTGAGCAGCAGTCCGAGCCCTGCGTGTGGGACGCCGGCGTGGCGCTCATCACAAGACAGTCCTGGGGCTACTGGAGACTGGTCAGTGATATAGCTGGCACAGAGTCCGGCAAACATCTTGACACTTATTCGACGGATTGGGGGAAAGTTTGCATATTTGCTCTTGCGCATGACCAATAGCGCGCGCACATCTTCCGTCTCCCCCATACCTCAACTCAGATTTTTGCCAGGCAGTGTACAGGCACAGTCCTATGTGCTATGTCTTAGTTTTTTATATTGCTACAATTGGGCTACACAGCACAGTCACAAACACAACCACTTTTTTTATGAAGGACAAACAAGTATGTGTGACACCTTTAGTATACCTAGTCTGCGTATGTATGGTGGGGGGATTGGATGCGTTGCCCGCCTTAAAAAAATGGAGTGAGCCGGTAGAAAGAGGACTGTATGAGGATAGTAAGAAAAGGGTGATAAAGGCATCTGGCTGTTCCACTAACCAAACGAAGTGCAAAAGCCAAGCTACAACTGTACTCCTTTGTCGGTCTTTTATATGACTTCTCTCCTAATGGTCTTCAAAGTTCCTTTTTTTATGCCATAAAGTTGGCAATCAAGCATACGGCCCACCTGGTGGTAAGCGGTTACCGTAGCCTATGAACGCCTGCAACACTAGGGGTATCACGTGCGAATTGCCGACCTGATAAAAACCTTTTCACGCCCTTCTTGAAGGACCCCATACTGTAGTCTCGTGGCAACACTTCACCGGGGAGCTAATTCCACAACCTTAGCGTATGCGGTTTCTCCCAAAAACGCACAGTACGCGACATTTTGGTTTGGCTACTACTGTACTCATATGTCAATCTCTGTGTAGGTCTTTTAACGGCCTATTGGTAGCAGATTCTTCTACATGAGGTTTATCATTGAGGCCTCTCAAGTCGGGGTACCCGGGGATAGGCCGGTCAATAGCAAAGCTGGCACCGGCTCGTCCCAATCGGGTGTGAAGGGGAAACCGGGGAAGTTTAGTGGGTAGTGGACGCTTTTTTAGTCTCGAGTCCCACACACGGCCGTGGGTCTAGCTAGCCTGCGGTTACGGTGCATAAACGCATTCTCCTCCGAAAAAAAAGGGGGTTCTGCTAATGACTCTGTTGGCCTGTTGGTACCAGATCGGGTTCGGCATGCGCGGGCCGGGCTGCGGCGCGCCGACGCAGTTCGTGTACCTGCCGGACTACATGGACTGGCTCGACGCCGTCATCTCCGCCGTCGAGACGGGGCCCGAGTTCGACGACGAGACGGAGCACAAGATCGTCTTCCGTAGACTCTCGCCTATCAAGCTTATTATGTACAAAGGTGAGGGTAACAACCTTGATATAATGTGAAAAAGTGTGAAGAATTCAGGGTTTTAGGATAGATTTGGTTTAATTTTTTCCTTTGATTTCATAAATAAAGAGATGCATGGTAAACGCTCAAATGTGACACCTGATGGTAAATCATCACTAGCGCTCATATAAACCAGCGATCAAGGACAGGTTTCCGGATAAAGCCGGAAATAGGTAAACTTTTTGATTGCGTGTCCGGCCTTGAACGGTGTCCGTCTTGTTTGGCTTTTGTTAGGCTTTTTACATTTCGCAAACGCGCGAGATTTTACATACAATTTTTTTGTCGTACTTATTAATACTGAGAAAAGATCCTCAATAATATAGATAGGGTGTCCGGCTTTTCTACCCAAATGTCCAGCCAAACTGGCTGGTCTGTCCGGCTATTAGGTTTGGCGACCTGGCAACCCTATGTGAGACGTGGGTTCTTCCCCGCCGAGTCTGCCCATTTCGACTAACAGACAGTAACTGTCTGCTTTCTTGGTCGACCATCTTTATTTAATCAAAGTATTTATCTTTATTTAATCAAAGTATTGCATTCTTACTTAGTGCAGAGCCGCTAGACTTAAGTTGTTTTGTTACTGTTTTATAAAAATAAAGATTTATTATTATTATTGTATCTCTCCTACGGGATATCACGGCACATTATTATTATTATATGCTATTCTAGCCGACACACCCCTCCCGAAGGACCACGGGCAGTGCGAGCGGCACCTGCGCGGCGGCGTGCTCTTCAAGGAGAGCTCCGAGATCCTCGCCAACAAGAATTTCGTACAAGGGTTTTACTTTGTAAGTACAGAATTTTCTGCTGGATCAATGACCGCTACTGCATCAATAAAGATCTTGTCAGATAGAAGGAATTACCGAATTCCCAATTACACTCTTCTTTTTAATAAGCCTATACCTATTAATGTGTCACTTTAGGGAAAAGACCTTCATCATTTAAATCAAGTCATTTTTACAACGATGCGTATTGGCTTAATCATCATGTTTACCAAATTCGTATTGGTGATGGTGACCTATCAGGCCTACGTTCGTATTACATTTGATTCTGAGTCTCGTCCACCTCTTTACGCATGAAACATTCTCGCAAAGCACCTATACGGAGAGAGTAAGGGGAGATAAGTAAAACGTAAGACTGATGATTAAATACTGACTTTATTGAATAGTGCAATGGTTTATATATTCATTACGTAGGTAGCAACAGGTACAAATCTATTGTACCACTATAATATTGCATAATAGTCGGGTATGAAACACCCATGTCCTGTCAGAATCTGTGATGAGGCGTAATCTGGTTCCACTTAGAAGGATTGTTGTTGATCCCACACTTCTGGGAAGAACTGTGAGGTCAGCCATCAGTGGTCTAGAAAACTGGCTCAGAGGATATTGATGTAACGAGCTTTGATACAGATAGCAGTCCAGCAGATAGCACAGTTTAACTGTGCTATGGTGGTGTTGGAGTGCACTTCACGCACCAATGCGGCCGTGTGGCTCGAGCACCATTGCCACCGGGAGGTCACCGGCCTCCACCCGGGGGCCACTGCGCCTGACTACAGGAAGTAAGTAGCAATCACCACCTCTCAGCTTATTAGCTTGTTCTTTTTGCGCCGATTCCCCAGTTTTTTTATTGCAATGTATAACAAGACGAGCAGATCGTACACCTGATGGTAAGCGCCACGCCTGCCCTTAGACAGTTCAGTGCCAAACAGTAACTAAGCAGTTACTGTCTGGCATCGCCCTGCGCCCGCTACACCGAGACGACAATTATTAGGTCTTATACTCAGTAATTTCGTGGCTGTTGTGTTGCAGATTGGAGTGCTTCATGTACTTCAAATCGAACGCGTTCATAGAGTTCCGGTTCTTCTTCTCGTTCCGCGTGACCATAGAGCTGGCGCTCTACGGCAAGGAAGACGTGCCCGTCTTCATCCCCAACCCGTTCAAGAGCACGGACACCACCGACAAGTATGATTTTGTCTACATACATATATTTTATTGTTCTGAAAGTTTCCTTTAAAGTATTAAGAGTGTTAAGCTGCGTCCCCAGTAGGCAAACTGTTAGCGGCAGACTGAGTTTGCGGCTTATCGATTTAGTACGCCTTTCCATATATTAGAAACTAGCCTTCCGCTCGCGGTTTCACCCGCGCGTAATCTCTTTTTTCAAATACCCCAATAAATCATCATCATCATCAGCCTATATACGTTCCCAGTGCTGGGACACAGGCCTTATCTCAATTGTGAGATAGTGTAATACATTTCCTATAAAACATTTTGTAATTTTATTTTCAGGTGGGACGTGACAGATCCGTTCAGAATGAGATGGGAAGCCTGGACCCCCGCCCAATTGTGGTGGTGGTGGTTGTAAAACCAATTGTGGATATCCACTTCTTCACACATCGTGACAGTACTTTTTGTGAAGAATATAAGACTTTCGCTAGCAATTAACATACGACGTGATCCGGCAGGAAAATGATTTATTTTTCTGAGCCTAGATGCCTATTTCACTCTCCAGCTTTCAAACCACCCCCATGGCAAAAATTACGAAGATACGTTGCCTCGTCGCAACGTGAATGAAGGATAAATAAAACCAAATTACATAATAAATGTTTTATAATGACAGTCTGGACTAGTTTATTTAATATTGTAAAAACCTGTTTCAATAAAAGCATTTGCAATCGTTAATATCTATCTTATCTTTGCAACTTTTTTTGTTAACACGTTCCATGCGTCATGACCAATATAGGGCCATGCTTGACTTTACCAGCGTGCGGTGCAGAAAAATGTGTTTCTCACCACGGTGCGGGGGGTTTTTTCATATGTTGTTCTATGAGTAAGAAAGAAACAAATAGATATTTCCGAGTGTTTTTTTAAAAAGGTTCTAAATTTATCAAAAACAGACATGGCAAAATAATGTTCACGTCGCACAGAGTTGTGTACTTTTGCGCTGTGTGCGGCATGGCCAGTATATGGTCACGCCCCTGCACCTCATGCCGCACCGAATGCTGGCGCGCCATTCTCGCCAGTCGCGCCTAGTGATGCACAACGTCCGCACACAAATCAAATCAAACGCAAATGTGATGATTAATATTTCATTGTGGGTTTTAATTTTAGTTCCTTAATTACTGTGATATAAGAGACATATTTCATTTAAGTTAACTTTAAATTTAAATAACGTTAAATTTAAGTTATGATGATGATTAGCATTTAATTGTTGATTTTGATTGTAGTTCTTTAATTACTGCGATTTTAGAGACATTTCATTTATGTTAAGCATACTGGGCTGTTACACTGTAATGATTATGATGAATTGTTGATTTGTATTGTTGGTTTTTATTGCTTGCCCATCACTATTACTCGTTAGGCGTCTCATTAACACAGTGCGGCATGGCAAAATGTTTCTCATGAAATCAGGGTAGTACATTTTCTCCTAAATCTGGGGAAATACAAATCAGAATTAAAAACGATTTATGCTGTAGAAACTACTACATATTACCTACATTTTAAAAAAAAGAGCACACAAAAATGTTTTAATTTCAAATAGTTATGACCTCTTGAATCTATTAACTAATGTGAACAAATGATGTTCATGACGCACCGCAGTGGAGTCCTGCGTGAGAATCATGGAGTTCATGTCGCACCCTGGGTAAGTTCAGTAAATTTGGTGCCGCAATCAACGTGTTAACGAGAGAACATTTGTCTGCAACGATCACATAGAACATCACACAAACATACAGGCATTCGGAAGCTTGTTAGAAAGCGAGAGAGGTGCTAGTTTTTGCTTGTTTAAAAAAAGTTTCATTGACATGAAGGAAAATTCTTTTTCTATCTTTGTTCAAGTTTTTTTTTTAACCTACCAGCGCTTTAAAACTTAAATAGCCTGTCGAGCCGTGTAAGTGAACAAGAAGTTCCGCAACTCTACAGTCTGCCTATTTTAAAATCAAAACTAAACACTTAATAACACTTAGATTCACATTACCAGAAATCATCTCTTAATGTGTCGCCTACTGTATTTTTAAGCGATTTATCATTATCAAATCAATACTAGCAAATATTATAAGTAAGTTGACAAAAACACAAATCTGAATATTTATTTCTATGAAAGATTACACGTTCTAAAGCAGCACCGGAAAATGTTAACACATTGAAATCACTCGGACGCCAAACATGCCTTATCGCGATCTAAACGACGCTTTAGATCGACCGATAGCCGCGGGAACTCGATGCTTGGAACATTTGCCAGCGCGAAATTTTGCTGTTCACAGGCTAGGCTAGGCTAAGCACGTTGTGAACCTGATGAAGTGCCCTTCTATGGGTTAAGCTGTAGTGCAGAAATCACACGAATATCTTTGACGACCGATATGATGGAATGGTTCACGGGTTAAATCCCCGCACAGTACATGCGTTTGATTTCTCTGTAGAAAAATGTTAAAATAACGAATCTTTTGTTTTAAGACACAAATTGAAGAGATCGGGGTCAAGCGGGGAAAAAATTTACATACTTTTAACGGTGCACTATAAAGCATCAGTTTATTAATGTCCCACAGCACAGAAAATTATCAAGAATCAAGAATCAAATCAAATTAGGCTTCAGTCATTGAAATCAAGTCATCGGCATCGCAACAATGACAGGTACGGCTTAATCACCGCTTGCCAAATGCAGATTGTTGATTACTTACAGATCATAACCTACTACTACCTAGATTCATTATTACAATTCATTTATGTATGTAATGTGACATGTAATAATTTGTTTAGACCACAAAAACGTGCTGTATCCGAAAAAGAAACATAATTTTGCGTAACCCGGGAATTTAACCTAGGACCCTGAGATCTCGGCTTGGTACTTACACCACTAAGCCAATGAGGTGTTGAACGGTGCACCATCATTATCATCAGCCTGTCGCAGTTCACTGCTGGACATAAGCCTCCAAACGCTCGCCACTTTGACGAGCCATTTGGTGTAATGGTCGAGAAGTCGGCTATTACACCAAAGGTCGCGGGTTCGATCCCCGCACGGTACAAACATTTGTGTGCATGAACATGTCTGTTTGTATCGGTCTGGGTGTTTCTATGTATAATATGTATGTATTTACAAAAAAAAAGTATATAAGTAATGTTTATCCGTTGTCTAGCACCCATAGCACAAGCGTATGCTTAGTTTGGGGCTAGATGGCGCTGTGTGAATAATGTCCAGAGATATTTATTTATTTATTATTTATTACTTTACTCGCATCCCGCTCCTGCCATTTTGCACAAATCGTAACTCAACCTGAACGGTGACGGTTTGTTTTTTCTTCTTCTTGTATTATTGGCAATACACTCCTCTTTATGAGGATTACTGCTGCCATTTTTATGTATATTTTGACGACTCAAGTGTTTTTAAAACGTCGCACGTTGTAAGTTGACGCATTCAAAAATATCGGGAAATACGTAATTAACACTCCCGCCGAAACCGACGCCATCTTGGGCGCCACGGATTTTTATTTCGTATGCTTCGCCCTTGACAGCAGGCAACGGGATTTCAGCCTATACAGCCATGCCATAGATTTCGTCAAAGAAATGTTCTCTCGCGCTAAAGTTCTGTTCACAGGCCGACGGCATCCTGCCGGGACCGACGCAAAAACTGGACCGAGTCAACGGCCGACTTCGGAATTTTGAATAGATTAATACTTGCACAGGTTTATTCAAAATCTGATAGCTGTGGAGTAGTTCGAACGCAGAATTTATGGTGTTTGCTAATTTAAATTCAGACTTAATTTGGTATAATATTTACATTATATAATTATATTGGCGGGTCATTCTAATTTCTCTAATATGGTTAAGTGAATTGATGATGATATATATTGTCATCATGGTATGTTGCGGTCCGATGTGACTTTTAGAGACTGGTCGGCTAGAACTCAATCCATTGATAAGACAGAAAAGGTAAGACTTAGTTATAGCTGTGGTTATAGTAATCAAATGAAATGGTCCCGAGTTCCACTGAGTAAAGAACAAGAATCTCTAGACGTTTTCGTAAAAGAAGGAGAAGAAAGAAAGAAAAATCATTTATTGATTTTAGGACAAAATTACACAAAATAACACAAAAAAGAAAAAAAATCACAAAATACGATGATGGCGCTCAAGCTCTAAAAAGTTAATTTTATTAAAACCTAACCTAGTATACACGGAAAATAGGGGATTGCTAACGAAAGGCGGTCTAATAAGGCACGGTTAGTTATCAAGACCTCCTCTCTTTACGGCATATTGAACGAGATTACACACGTATAAAGTTAACGATCTCCTTATTACCGATAACAGCCGCGTCCTCTACGGAGATGTTTATGAGCCATACGACTTTGCAACTTTGTGGGAGATTTATGAACTAAGGTAGAGGTTAAGGGAGGATATTTGAGACTGTAAAAAAATTACTGAGTTGATCTGAGCATTTTTTAAAAGGAAATCTATGCAACGCCTAGCCACAGGTCTTTTGCCTATCTAGTCTTCAAGTATTCATAGTTCAAGGATTTCTCTCAAAGGTGTAATAAGCGTAAGACATCCGTGGTTAAATATTTACGTCTTTTGTATGTAACTAATTGAATGTACAAGTATATAGTAGACGTAAGACAAACATTATATTATGTCTATCTATATATATAAAACTCAAAGGTGACTGACTTACTGACTGACATAGATATCTATCAACGCACAGCCCAAACCACTGGACGGATCGGGCTGAAATTTGGCATGCAGGTAGATGTTATAACGTAAGCATCCGCTAAGAAAGGATTTGGATCAATTCCCACGGGAACGGGAACCACGCGGGTAAAACCGCGGGCAGCCGCTAGTTGCGTATATTTTTGATGAGTGGGAGGGATTCTAACCGACGACATCGGCGCATAGCGCAGGGTCTCTACCAAATGTGCCATACCTAATGTACCATCGGGTCCGTAACAAGAGACACATTTCAATATTTGCACTGGTCAGGATAAAGTTATCAGACGATACAGATAAACCAAGAACTAAGAGATGAATCTCTGCGAGCAATATTCGTGTTGCACGTAGCTCTGTACTTGCGCCCGCATAGATGTGGTATCTATCTCTGTATCGTGTCTAGAATTTCCTGAAAAGATTAATGTTTCTAGGTTTTTAGATGTTATGAGTGTTAGTTTGGCAAGACTATCGTGTTCTTTGTTTTAAAAATTAACTGTACTACATATGTACGGTCTGCACACCTCTTTATGATAGTTAATAGATGATAGAAGTGAAAGTCTCTGATAGAACTGATAGGTATATTGATAGAACGAGTCTTACGACTTAAATGATAGAATGATAATGAGTACGCGATCGATGCGATTGATTGCCGAACACACACTGGCTAATTAGCGCAGTATGAAGTAAAAATGGTGACGTGACAATGTGTACGCGCTTGCCCGTACAACATATTAATTGGACATACATTCTGACCCTAAAGTAAGTAGCTTAAACACTTGTGTTATTAGTATCAGAAACAACGAAGGTACCACAAATCTATACTTAACATAGTTAATAGCCACAATCGGGTGGAAAGGGGAAACCGGGGGAGTTTAGTGGGTAGTGGACGCTTTAGTCTCGAGTCCCACACACGGCCGCGGGTCTAGCTAGGCTTTTTTCCGGAGGAGAATGCGTCCCACTACCCACTAAACCTCGGTTCCTCTTCCACCCGAAGAGGACGAGCCGGTGCCCGTCTGTGGCGATTGACCGGCCCACCCCCGGGTAAGGTCTAGCTAGCCTGCGGTTAAGGTGCGCATTTGAAAAAAAAGAAAAAAGATGTGTGTCTGGAACACAGGACAAATACATATTTCCATCACATAAATGTTTTCCTGGATGGAAATCGAACCTGCATAGAGCAGGATCAACCAAATGCAAAATCGGACCATTACAAATATGTCAAAATGTGTGATACCATCTGATTGATGTTACGTTGCAAGTCCAAAAGACAAGAGATGATCATTAATGATTAATTGTCGGAAAGAGTCATCAGAACTAACAATGGGTTAGACCACAGCCTCAGATAACGCAGTTATGCCGCTACTGCATCCCATTGTCCGCAGTCATCAGTATGATCAGCGTCATCGATGATTGATCATTGTTTTGGATGATCCTTACATTGTTCCTTTAAAGTAAAGTAATGGGTCACATTTTTTGAAGACATTTCGTAGCCGAGTGGTTTCAGTCGTCATTTTATATGCTTGAGGTCGATGGTTCGAATCTCAGTGTATAACTATTAATTTTTACCACTGTTTTGCCCGACATGGGAATTGAACCCAGGAACCGGAATATCTATAAATATTAAAAGTGTTTTTTTTTTCTCATCACAAAGGTAAGTGAAGCAATAGTAGATCTATCGAGAAGAAACGGCAAGAAACTCGATAGTTACTATTTGCAATCTCCAAAAATTATAAATACAATCTACATTTGAATACTGTTACTAAGCCATACAGACAAAAGTAAAAATAACTTTGATAAACTTGAAACAGCAATAATAATACGAACAATGTTTTCTCCAGAGACGTGTGAGAAAGGCAGATGTTATCGCCAATACGTGCGGCTTGCAAAAGACATCAACGCGCCAGCGCATTCGCTGAGAGAATGGTCACGAGTTCTATTCCCGAGCTGGGAATGTCTTTCACAAACTGATAATGACATATTCTATATTATATAGCCACGAGCCATTTGGTGTAGTGGTCGAGAAGTCGGCTATTACACCAAAGGTCGCGGGTTCGATCCCCGCACGGTACAAACATTTGTGTGCATGAACATGTCTGTTTGTATCGGTCTGGGTGTTTCTATGTATAATATGTATGTATTTACAAAAAAAAAAGTATATAAGTAATGTTTATCCGTTGTCTCGCACCCATAGCACAAGCTCATGCTTAGTTTGGGGCTAGATGGTGCTGTGTGGATAATGTCCAGGGATTATTTATTTATTTATTTATTATTTATTTATATTATATATATTGCACAAAATAACCTACAGGTTAGATGTGCATTAACATTTCTTCGGACAATTTTCAGCCCCGGGAACCGGGTCTGGGACTCCAAGACCATGGCCCCACTAGACAAGTGCTCAAGCTACTCACTTTGTAGTCAAATCAATGCATACGTGATATTTAATTCAATATTTATGGACTCTTCTGAGATCATAGGTAACTGTTATACAGCGTGCAATTTTAGTCGTTGTTTTCCCGCAGTAAAATGATTCTATCTTAGTAGTAAAATAAATTAATAAAGTTCTTTTTTTAGTCAAATCAAAAGTTTTACGATTATGATAGACGAAACTCGAACCAATAGTACTGGCTGCGTCACGGACGGTCACCGGCCGGGGTCATTGCCCTTCGCGTTTATAAAAAAAATGATTATTTATTATTTACTCACATTTGGTATCCATTTTCCCATTAAAATTTAAGAAAAAGTTTCAAAAAAAGATTTAAAAAAATTGAAAAAAAAAATGAAAAAAAAAATTACTTGCATCGATAGTACTACTGAAGGAAGCGTTCTGCTGCGGGAAAACAACGACTAAAAAAACACGCAGTATAAAATACCTACTATCGGTCACCTCCGTGGTTTCGAAGAATTATTCAAATGTTTAGTAGTTTCGGACCCTATTCAATACAAACAAACAAACAATCAAATATGTCCTCTTTATATTAGTATAGACTATAAACTTATCAGCCGGTGCACGGTGGTTTAATTATTGGTCTTTAATATTCGATGAATGCCCGTGCGCAGTTTGTTTTGGCAACGACTCAAAATAAATTGAGGGAGGACAGGTGCAATGAACAGCTTTCCAACAACTTAAATGAACTACAAATTTCTAGAATATGCGCTTTTATAACATTTATATATGAGATATTTGCAACTATGAGTGTTATTATTATAAAACGATTATTAAATTCAGGGGCAAGAGAGTTAATATCTCTGGACATCTCTGGACATCATCCACACAGCACCATCTAGCCCCAAACTAAGCATTTAGCTTGTGCTATGGGTGCCAGACAACGGATAAACATTACTTATATACTTTTTTTGTAAATACATACATATTATACATAGAAACACCCAGACCGATACAAACAGACATGTTCATGCACACAAATGTTTGTACCGTGCGGGAATCGAACCCGCGACCTCCGGTGTTATAGCCGACTTCTCGACCATTACACCAAATGGCACGTCAAAAAAATCGCAAAGAGATGCAGATATTAGCCAATTTCTTTTATTTTTAAGTACCTGTTCAGATTATTTTATAAAATTTACAATACGAAATATTATTTCAATTCCTATTTGAGAGACAACCCCGACTGTGATCCAAAACAATATTTAGAAATATTTTAGATAGTTTGGTTTGTTTTCTACATTGATGCGATCTAATTTTATTTATATTCTCTACATACGTTATGTGATAATAAAGAATAAACAAAAACGCATGCATTGTAAACTTACCTCGAATAAAATCCAATAAGAGCCGCGTTTACTCGAACACAACACACGATGCACTCCAAATGCACTCCGTATGCACTTCATTCATAAACGCACACCCTGTATCAATCACATCACATCATATCATCACATAACACCGTCAAAACACTTTCAAATAATTAAAACGTTTAATAACACAACACACACCAACTGCACCCAACAGTTTCCCCTCAACTGACGAGACGCGGCGCCACTGGCAACGCGTACGCAGCTCTACTCGTGCCGTCTCGTTCTAACAGCGGCCACCGCGTACATCTGAAAAGGACGGCGTAATGATTAATAGATGCGACCGATGACGGGCGAAAGCTCTGACGGACAAAAAGTTGATTCGTAATTTTATAAAGAGGTTGGCATTTGGAACAAGGGACGATCGAGTTTTGCGAAGTGCTCCTTGCAATGTGTACTTTATTGTTTATTACGGAGGAATTGCTCATTGTTTCCTTTTCCTTATATTAATTTAAGTATTTGATTTTAGGTAACTCATAACTTTCATAAAAGAAAATGTCTAAAGAAAAGCGGTAAGCTTTACTAATAGATTTATTACAATTTTGCCAGTCTTATTAACACAATATGGACTCTAACCTTTTTGTTGTAATAAATTAGATGCCAGATATCATGTTATAGTTCAGAATCCAGCTATTAAGTACACTTTTTTTTATTTACTTAGCTCGGCAAATGACCCCACTCCACCCGATGTTAAGTGGAAGTAAAGTCCAGACGCGAGGACAACTGGTGCAACGTAAGGGACGCAGCATCAGTCACCCTCACTCTGCCGGCCCACTAAGTGCCTCTTCATGCCTCGTTTGAAGGACCCTATATCATAGGAAGGAGGGAATACATGCGCTGGTAGGCTATTCCATTTTTTGGTTGTGCGACAAAGAAACGAGTCATTGAATTTCTTTGTGCGTGATGGAATATCGGAAACTCTAAATTGGTGACTCCGGAGAGCAGCGCGCGTACTCCTAATGGAGGAAGGGACACTAGAAAACGATCTCCAATGTTATTACCGTGCAAGGATCAAATCCTTCAGGCTCAATCCCTGCACGATACAAACATTTCTTTGCATGAACATGCTTGTTTGTATCGGTCTGAGTGTTGTATAATAAATGTGTTATTTACAAAAATAAACATAAGTTTTGTTTTACCGTTATCTGGCACCTATATAGTACAATGCTTAGTTTGAACACAGATAATATAGCTAGACGGCTCTGTGAAAATAATGACTAAGGATATTATTGAAAAAAAACCGATCTCCACTAAACTCTACATCCATGTAAACGTTAGAAGCGGTTCATCAGACACCATCATACCTCAGTATTCTCTTAGCAGTTTACCCCATCAATTTGCAGCGAGGTAAATCGGCGCTTAGTATAGTTATAGCGTTTATCTGCCCGCAGACCGCTCGGATTGAGTGATTTAGTGTCCCCAGACCGCGCCATTACGCGGTGTCGCCACAGACTAAGGCAGATTGTGATTCTAGCTGCAAAGTTTGGACTTGCAAATACTTTCTTAGACTCAGTGTCTCAGTGGCTAATAAATGGTAGCCTAAGGTAATGGTACAGCGATGAATTCTCCTCCAAAAACATTTAACTACTTTTGTCATACATAGACACTTTCGGGAAAGCTTTACTTTTGTATTGTCATAAACAATTTTACGCAACTTGTATCAAAAGTGGAAATATCTGAGATGAGGGTCCACCCACATGAGAAATAAGGTCACCCGCAGGCTTACTTTTGATATTGAACAGTTCAACTTTGCACGGGAATTGATTTTAAAGCTTACTCGTGATACGATCTCTCGGCCTATTAAAAGAGTAATCTCGACTGATTGGTTATTGCAAGTACAATTTGTCCCTTCTGTACGAACCAATAGTTGCGTGTGACGCGGCAGTTTTTGTGGGTAAGCCTCTTAATAGCCGTTATTAGAGTTTTTCTCGCGAACTACTTAAGACTTATATTTATTAGCTATAAGCGCTAAATGCACGAGGTAAGATTTAGCACCGTTCAGACACTATTAACCATTGTGTGCTATACTTAACGTATTTACTTATTAAAGTAGTAGCCTATTATTATGTCTCAGAGCAAAGAAATTTTATAGTACTAGGAAAATGGCGTAATTCACCACGGTTACCAAATAAGAGTAATGCCCTATCCCCTTTAGATATACAGTAAGCCGCTGACTTTCTGCTGACTGACTCTGGTAAGTATATCAATCGCTAACTCAATGTCAAGTTCTCAACCACGATCATAAGCAATTGCAATTTAGAAACTCGCTGTGAGCTGCATGGGAACACGACTTTAAAGAAAAAGTCCGAACTATTTTGGTCTACCCGGAACTACTCAAGAAACTAACAAGACGTTCCTTTTAATGTGGTGAGCGTGTGTATGTTACTACTACGCAGGATGTGTTTTAGTCATTGAACTACAATTACACTTGTAACTCAATAGTTTTAGTCAAAGCACGAATGGACAGCAATCTGACACGACCCAAGAAAGATTCGGAGCACGACTAACGGCTTCAAGTGTTTGCCTACGTGTCTGTCTGCCAACTGAAATTGTCTATATAAAAAGGCGTTACTGTATGTACATATGTATGTAAAAAGACGTGGTATGCAACCAGGATGTTACATTTGTGCGCTCGCGTAAGCTGTTGTTGCAGATTGCGCTATAAATCATATCGACGTCTGCGTGCGGCGAGATATTGAATAATCCCTCGGAATTGTCTATTGTTTGAGAGACAATGCGGGCTGCTAAATTTTACTGCCTTATACTACATTCTTCATAGGTAGAGTTATATATCTGACTGTTTACCATTATTTTCCCTATGTCATATCCCTTTATTAAACATTGAGTAAAATAAATCCCTAGACATTGTTTAAACTGCTATAAAATAGCTTTTTAAAAAGTGGATGGCATCATTGTTAGCTGACTGATAAATGATCACTAGGTATACAATAACCATCATCTACTCGTAATCACCACATAAGCCTTGTGTGGGTTCGTGTTCATAAACCCGAGCTTAGGAAAAAGTGAAATAAATTTCCTCGCACTCCGGAATAGCACCGCATCAGGTGTTGTGAAAGAAATAATAACTGATACTTTAATCTTAAAAAACGATTAGACGAAAGAGGTAAACATTTTTTTTTCTTCTTCTTCTTAAGGTGCCTCTTCAGTTCTGAAGGTTGGCCGTCAGCTTTCCATACTCCTCTCTGTCCATCGCGAGCCGAAACAACTGCTCGACGGATGCTATTCCAGTCCACTCCCTAATGTTCCGCAGCCATGACTTTTTCCTTCTTCCAACACGTCGCCTACCCTCAATTTTCCCCATCATTATTAGTTGAAGCAACCCATACCTTTCGTGTCTAAGTACGTGCCCAAGGTACTCAATTTTCCGCTTTTTGATGGTCAACATAAATTTTCGAGTCATGGCGACACGCTGGAGTACCGTTTCATTTGTAACCTTTTGGACCCAACTGATGCGGAGCATGCGACGGTAACACCACATCTCAAACGCCTCCAGGCGCCTTCTGGTGTCCTCTTTTAACGTCCACGCCTCGCAGCCGTAGGTGACAACAGGCCATACGTAGCACAATAGAATGCGAACTCGGAGCTTTATATCAATTTGGCGACAACACAAAACCTTCCTCATTTTGTTGAATGAGGCTCGAGCAATCTCTATCCGGGTCTTAATTTCTTGATCAGACTCCCATACTTCGTTTACCCAAGCGCCTAGGTATTTGTATTGACGAACCCGCTCTACTTTTTTACCGCCAATGAGTATGCCAGGGTCAAGATCTTGGTTTCTGGATACCACCATTAACTTAGTCTTTGTAATGTTGATGGACAATCCCGCCCTCAAACTGCATTCGTTTACTCTGTCCACAATCATCTGGAGATCATTGGCAGAAGCTGCTATGAGCACAGTGTCGTCCGCATATCGCAAGTTGTTAATTACTTTTCCGTTTACCTTGACTCCAGCATTGAGATTTTCAAGAGCTTCTGACATAACGGCTTCGGAGTATATATTGAAAAGCAGCGGAGACAAAATGCAACCCTGCCGGACGCCACGACAGATTTCAATATCTTCGGTGTTATCGTTATCTACCCTTACAGACGCTGTTTGGTTCTCGTACAAATTGCGGATGACTCTTATGTCTTTACCGTCGAGTCCAATGTCCTTCAAGTACTGTAATAGCTGCTGGTGTTTAACCCGATCGAAAGCTTTTTCATAGTCTACAAAGCACATTAGGACGTCAGTATGCATATCTCTACATTTTTGAACCAGAACATTTAAGGCGTAAAGTGCTTCACGGGTACCTACACCGGAACGGAAACCGAACTGACTATCACCCAGTTGTTCGTCGCATTTAAGTCTTATTCTGTTCTGTATGATGTTTAAGAATACTTTTAGTACATGGCTCATAAGGCTTATCATACGATATTCCCCACATTTTCTGGCATTTAGCTTTTTGGGAATTGTAATAAAAGTGGATTTTAGCCAGTCTTTTGGGAGATTGCCAGTATCGTAAATTTTATTAAAGAGCCGTGTGAGTACGTCCAGCTGGTCTTCCTCCAAAAGCTTGAGCACCTCTATCGGAATATTATCGGGCCCCAAAGCTTTACGTGTTTTCGCCGATCTGAGAGCGCTTTTTTTTTCTAAAGAATAGGAATACATAAATGAGTATTTATGCAATATTTGTCGCACGTAAAAGTCACGTATGACGTCATTAAAGAGTACATATCAACTACCGCGCCGTGTCCGACACAAGCCGCGTCGGTCGCGTCACGCGCCGCCGTCACGACCGACACAGGTGCCGGTGTGGACTCAGGCGGGCGGCTGTTTGATATGTGTTGTAAGTACATACTAATCGAATTGCGATGAGAATATCAATTATTACAGTTCTTTGAGATACAATAGATAACTGTCGATAAGTTTAAATCCATACGCATAAAAATAAACTGTCTTTGTGTCTGTTACGCCTTCATGCCTAAACTGATGATTGAAACGAATTAAATGAAATTTTGTTCAAACGTAGTAGTTTTCGTGTTTGTGTAAGGACGTATACTTTTTGTCTCGCGAAAATGGACGGTCAAAACTCGAGTATGAAAAAAATCATAATAATATTTTTTGGATGTTTTGTGGCAACTGATTTCAGCCTATAGATGTCGCTCCACGCTTGCTTGCGTCGCCGAGGCGGCGCCGATCATGGAATTAATATTATTATATATATTAAGTTTATGGCGCCGATAGTCATCAGATGACACTTCAACATATCCTGTGGTGCAGGCTGTCGCGTTTTGTTAACGTCGACGTAACTGTATCCACCCGCATCATCGGGTACGACTATTTGATGTATCCAATAATAAAAAAATATATATTTTAACAAGTTTACAGTAAAAAGTAAAGTATTAGAATTTCTCACTACAGTCAAGGCTTCAATGAATTTCTTCACAGTATTTTAGAGAATTTAAAAGAATAAATTGCTACTGTGGTAGGTACTGGCCTACTCACCATGTTTGCCAAATGCGAATTATTGATCACAAATCTGAGTTGTGTTCAAAAAATCTAGAGTAAAGTAAAATAAAAAAGCAAAATATTTATCGCAATCTTTTTTCAAAACTCAAAAAAACATAATTCTGTGTGAATAGTTATCCAGGGATATTTATTTATTTATAATTTTTAGCTTAATTCAGCTTAAAGCTAAGCGTCCACAGGTGCGCATCGCACCCAGCGGACGCATCGGACGGATTCAGACGGAATTATTTTACAGACTGCGTCCACTGTTCGGCAGTGAGCGGATTGTCGACGCGAGTGTCAGCAATCCACTGATCGTCGACTGATCGGCATTCCGTCTGACGTCATCGGTACGCATCGCATGGTAGAATGCCGATCAGTGGTCGCGGTAGTATGAGTTTTTATACAAGGCAAACTAAAATCCGTTGCATGCGATGCGTCCGCTGCGTGTGATGCGGACCTGTGGACCTTATTACGTTGGTTAAACTCAAAGCGATATAATTTTAGTGAGCATGTTGCTAAGAGCCGTTTCCTTCACAAGGCGCGTGCGCAGTAACGAGCGCACGTTTCAGCTATCTTGTAATGTCATACGTTCTACTTTGACGCGCGTAATGACTGGCATTTGTAAAGTATTATTACATACAAAAGTCTATAATTGTAAGCCGGCTAAAATAATATGACGGAAAGTTGTTTTCTTAGGAACGATTATGACACGAAATTTCGTATGTTCCGTTATCAAAAGAACAACGATTTAGATGTAATTTGGTATGGAGGTGGTTTAAGGCAGTGTAAAGTTACAACATTATGACAGTTTTTACTTCGAAAAATACTTACAATTGTTTTATAAAAAATCTTTGGTGAAAGCGGTATCAATAAATGACGATTGTATTAATAAACATTGCAAAAGTTTTTGCGATTGAAAAAATCTACTATCGGGTTTCTTGCCAGACTTTTTCGATAGGTATTAACATTTCGAAGCCGGTGGTAGAGTTATTCTGTGCCATTGATAAATTATTGACGTATCATTATGGGCATCTCTAAAGCCTACACAAATAAATAATATTTTATTGATTTGTATCAGAAAAACTTTGCCAGAGTCAAACAGAAAAACGGCTTCACATGACGCCGAGAGTCTTATTTTACACTAGCCTTCCGTCCGCGGTTTCACCCACGCGTAATTTCTTTTTTCAAATATCCCCAAAAGTACCCTATGTTCACCGGGGATAGTGTAGCTTTCCAACAGTTTAAGAACTATTCAAATCGGTTCAGTAGTTCCGGAGCCTATTCAATTCAAACAAACGAACAATCAAATCTTTCCTCTTTATAATATTAGTATAGATTTCCTAGCAGAAAAACCCAAGTATAATAGGTACACATTTTTGGTCCGACCCGACCCACTAACTGCTCCGTCGCCGCGGCAATAAAAGCCGTTTCAAACGCTTGAATGGGCAGTTTGGAAAGTTTGTATTGACACAAAGACAAATGGAATTATACGTCAGCTGTATAAAAATACATATTTTTAACATAACTTAAAAACAGAATAGAAATCATAGTAAAAACAAAAAACAAAAACCAGGGTGATTTGTTAAGAGTAATGTGGTCGTATAAAAATGGGTAATAAATATATGCCATCTGCGCATACGCGATAAAGTCGTAGGATGCGAATTAATTACGAATAGTTATTATTTTAATTAAGTGTCAGTCCCTAGCTGTGACCGACCCCTGCTGACTGCCAGGGCCAGGCCATAATCTACCTATTTTGGTTTGCCTTATTGGATCGAATATTTGTGATTTGTTTTTTTTCTGTGAGGAAAATACTCGGTCACAGTTCGGACTGTTAAACTTGTTTGATTTCATCGTAGTATAAAATTGATAGCCAAATAGTAGGAGTAGAGTACCTACAATTTGAGGTTTGCCCTTGATTTTCCCGGGATCCCATCATCAGATCCCGACATGGTGACAATGGGATCACCTCGGAACTATGCACTTTCAAATAAAAAATGAATTATTTAAATCGGTCCACAATTGACGGAGAAATCGACGGACATACATAAAAAAAACATATATACAGTCGAACATAGAACCTCCACCTTTTTTGAAGTCGGTTAAAAAAGGAAATATCTTGCTGAAGTCAAGAATTTAAATCATTAGACCGAGGTGATAGCCCTAGCAACCCGTCATAGTTTCGACAAATGAGTGCGTAAATCTTTCATGTAAAGATTGTTAAAATAGTTTTGTGCGAAATGTTTCTATTATTTACGACACAAGATGGTTTTAGACGCAACTTTTCCTCAAATCCGGTATACCTCGACACAGGATACCACAGTCGTTAAAACACCGAGATATTGCTTTTTAATTTATATATTTAAACATTACATTCTACGATATTTTATTACTTTTGTATTAAATTAGTGATTCTCGTACGTAAGTCGATAGACTAGGCTTATTTCATTCATGCTAATTTTCGCTTTTTAATATTCCAAATGGAGCACAAATAAGCTTGTATTTTTCCCATCCCAGTATGAAAAAGTTTTTTTTTTACTGTAATATCTTAACAAAATGTTTAGAGAATAAATATTTTAAATAAAAAATATAGAGAATTAATAAATCGATTAAATATAAGTTCTTGTCGCTGTTTTTGGACACAGCTTGAGTTTGTGATCATTGATCACCCATCCGTATTTTGAAAGCGTGGCGATTAAGCCGTTAACTATCATTGTAGTGATAATGACTTGATTGCAAAGAAAAGGCCTTTTTTAATAAGGCTTATGCTAATATTACTCTGTTAGGATGTAATAATAATAATAATATATTTATTGACAGTTTCATACAGTTTCATACAGTATACATTGAAGCTTAATCTTACGGCATCTGCACTAAGCATGAAGCTTCTATCGCAGGGGCCCTTAATAATTACTTAAAAAATTAATTACTAAATGTTTACAACCCATTTTGAATTCTGTGAATGAATACGACATCAATACTATATTTAGAATAAATAATTATTAGAATTCAATACATACTGTGGATTCCGGATTGTTGTCGCATACTTGATCTAGCGAGACGTATCAATAAATTTATAACGATATTTATGAAGTTAATAAAACATTTAAGCTTTTTATGCAAGCTTTTATAGATTTCGGAAACTCTTGATATATTATATCATTTAGTAAATTTTATAGATATGTCTAAAATAGAGAAGTTATTGGGAGGAATTAAAATATGAGGTTTTCCCAAATGTGTTAAGTTCGATTATAAATCCAATACACTAAAAAATATCGTCCAAAGGTTTGATAATTTGTTGCTTGTAATGTAATAATCAGATCTTATAAATAAAATGTGTTGATGAGGTAACATAATGAAAAACTTTATAAGGATTTTTAACTGTTGGTATTAGTTGCCACTGGGTTATGGTGGCTTAATCAGACTATATGAAAACTTACGAGATTAATAAATAAAAGATGGTACACAGGGAACGTGTTGTGTTTATTCGTGGCGCGGGACGACTGCCGCTAAAAGTACATTCACACACTGCTTAAGCTACAGGAAACTGACCCTTGTTATTCCCTACATTAACTTTATATAAAATCCATTTTTTTTAATTATTTATATTCATAGTCCTCTCCATCTTGTTTACGTTTATACCCAAGTTTACCGTCGCAATATTATTAATGAGTAGTGACACATTTTTTACTACAGCCTTGTAATTGAATGATACACCGCCATATAAAACTGCGAATGCATAAACTAGGTTTTACAACCTGCGCCTGAGCACCAGTATCACGTTTCAGCCAAAGGGAGATTCCGACGAGTCGTTTCTTTTATTGCCCTGGGAACAGCAGCTTGTCATCTAAACTCAGACAATTACAAAAATATTGTTTTTATACCACAAGGCGCTCTAGACTTACAGCCTAAAGCTGTCTACACACCGCAGCCGCCGGCCCGCCGGCACGAACCCGGCTGGCAAAGCCGCGGCGGCCTGATTATAACGAATTTGCCGGCGGCTTGCGCCCGCGCGATCTATCCCGCGGCACTCTCTGTACTTCAGTTGCCCGGCGACAGTCGTGCCGCCGGGAAAATTGTCCGGCTCCGAACTTCTAAAGCCGCCGGCACAACCGCCGGCACTACCCCGCCCGGGTTCATGGCCGGCGCGGCGGCTGCGGTGTGTAGACAGCTTAATCGGTAACCGTCGGCGACGTGAATACTAGAGGCACCACTCGCACGTCGCCAGCCCTTTAGAGAGCCACCATTCCCTCACAATTTAATCTTTTTTACCGACATAGCACAATAGTTATGAAGTGCTACTTCACTGTGGTCTTGTTGTGGTAGAATCAGAATCAGAATCATTTATTTGCCTTTGGGCACTGGTCTTCCAGGGCTCACGGATTTTTCTCGATTATAGTCTCATTCTTATACTTTATACTGTATGGCTTGGTATTCTAAAACTAATCAGTAATTGTAACAAACAAATTGTAAACAAACATGGCGATGAAAAAGAGTAACTGTCGAGTTTCTTGCCGGTTCTTCTCGGCAGATGACTGCATTCCGAAGCCGGTGGTAGAGTCACTCTGTAATTGACGATTCATAAATATTTGATACAAGTTTACATGAATAAAGAATATTTTGATTTTGATTTTGCCAATGTTGTTACATAAAATGGAACAAACATATACCAAATTATTGGTATGCAAATTACATACACAAAATAAATTAAAAAAAAAAACTTAGATGCACTTTTAGCTTTCTGCAAGTATTAGCTCCATACTCAGAAATTTTAATTTCAAGTGTACTGACTGGAATATTAGAACGACTGTACGAAGGAGGAAGTTAGAAATATCTTTAAACAACTCATTAATTCTATTTACATAAGTGTTTATTTTACTAAAAGCGTGTTATCTATCAATCTATCTAATCTCTGCTTTACTTCAAAAGTTATTGCGTGAAAGAGTGACAAACATCCATCTCAACTTTCGCAGTAATGATATGTATTAAATTACTAATCTAAATAAAATCGAATTCTAATATTGAAATGATGTTCAGAGATCATTTCATGAATATTTTATTTTTATTATTTAAATGTGTTGAAATACATAGATTATTTCTTAATTATAATATATGCGCGATATTAATTAGTATAGTTTGTAAAAGTGTGCGAATCTATACTAATATTATAAAGAGGAAAGATTGGTTGTTTGTTAGTTAATATTGAATAGGCTCCGAAACTACTGAACCGATTTGAATAATTCTTTCATTGTTGGAAAGCTACACTATCCCCGGGTGACATAGGATACTCTTGATCCTGGAAATGTAGGGGGAAGGGGGGATATTTGAAAAAAGAAATTACGCGCGGTTGAAACTGCCGACGGAAGGCTAGTTAATTATAAATTCATGTTTTCTTGTTTCTCTTAAGTATCTGCAAAAAATTGTCAAATGCGTCTTTTTACAGCTATCGTAAAGATTTAAAAGTTAAGTAAGTCTTAAAAACCTACCTACTAAATTACCGAAATGGTGGAAGATTATGGATTTGCTAGAATTGGACTTTTTTATTGACTCCTACAATCAACACATAAGGAAGAAGGTTCTCAATTCGTTCAAATATTATGGTTTAAGTATATACAATTATGTGAGGTGATAGCTGTGTGACCAATTTCAACGGTACTTTTTTAAAGATACAAACATTTAAAGAAAAGTTTATGATATAATAAATGGGGTTTTAACTTTTCTATGTATGTCTTCTCGATTAGCTCAATTATCTTACCTAATCCAGCCACCAATAATGTCATCCGTCGACACTAAATTTACATAGACTATAATATATATACTGAAAGTACAATACTGGGAAGCAATTATCGAGTAATTGAACAGAGGGGAGCGATCATTCTCGCGAATCGATTACCGCCGATTACGATCCGTACAACGGACCACACAAGCAAAGCCTGGCGTAATCCGTGTTTATTCATGACTTTCGTCATAAGAATTTAGGTGATTCGCCGTTCAACGATTTTATCTAAAAATATTATGGGAATAATTTCATAAGAGTAATTTCATAAGAAATAGTTTTTAGCCAGGATCATAGCAAGTGGAAGGAATTAGACTCTGCCTACCCCTACGGGATAATGGCGTGACGGTATGTATGTATGTAGTAATTTCTAAGTTCTTCATCCTGAGGGCCTTCCTGCTAAGCCCCCGGTCAATCACCACAAGGCGAGCGCGCCGGCTCGACCGTCTCTGTGTGAAGAAACCGAGGGAGTTTATTGAGTAGTGGGACTCTTCGGTCTCAAGTCTTATACACGGTCGCAGTTCTTGTTAGCCTGCGGTTACGAGTCCTCCGAAAAAAAATACCCACTGAACCCTACAGGACGCCTTAGTAGCAAGGGCTTTGCTTTTGTGACAGTGCCGGCGAATCCATTGCATTAATTGTAAGCATTGAACTACTTACGTAGTACTTGTAACTCAATGGTCGTAAGTCAGACTATACAATAGACTCTTGCCGCCCACCACGGATTTAACCACGCGATACCTTAATTCTATTTTTTCATTTAATGTTATTTAACTAAATATTTTAAATGTATAAAACGTCAATATTTTCGGGTGTTCAAAAATTGTAAAAGATTACAAAGTATCGCGTGACAGGGTTCGAAGCCGGTGGCCAAACGTCAGCACCCTTTAAACGCGCCAAGGAGCTCTTAATCTAGAAGGCTGCTCGTCGAAATAACAACTGAAGTAAAAAAATATAACCATCGAATTTATTAGTATCATATCATGGACACAGGTTTAGTACATCTCTTTCAAACATAATCATTTCACATAAGTAGTTAATATGTTTTACACATTCAATTGGGGTATGTCTTATCAGATATTAATTTTAATTCACGATAAAGATATTATCTCGCAAAACATCAAGATACAGTTAGATAGAACTTGCATAAATAATTTGTCATTCTTTAATATATTTGGACTCTATTCACAAAGCGCCAGCGCCAGGCCAGACCGATACACATATATCATGTTAATGTACCATATGTTAATGATTAATTACTGGTGAATAGATGATGAGATGATCAAATAGAGGTTCGACATGCTGCCTCCATGTAGTTTAAGCTCCTGGGATGGCGCTCCGCTTGACGTAGACCCACTGCGCGGTTGACAGTTGCCCCGCTGCTGTCAAATAAATCTGAGCCCAGCCGTGGGGTGGAGTTATTAATGGACTTGAAGTTGTACGGTTCACCTGAGTGTATTAATTTAATCACTTACTTTTAATTAAATAGGTGGTCCGTTTAGAACATCAACGTTTTTCAATTAGATTAATAACGGGGCTATATACCATAAGACGTCTTGTTGGCCTAGTGGTTTGAGTACCTAGCCGTGATCTCGAGGTCCTGGGTTCAATTCCCGGTCGAGCGAAATTCGTTTTAATTGTTACGGAGAACTCTGTTGTTGGCATTGTAGCAAATTGTGACAAAAGACAGCATCATCAATATCTGACAGATAATTTACTAGAAACTTATCAGACAGCGATGAAACCGACCCTTACCACCAGGCTAACACGCTCTAATTAAAATACCTTTTAAAGAATTTGACACCTTGTCACTTTTTTACAAGTCACCCAAATCCATCTCAGTGAATCACTAATCCAAATAGATTAGTAGGTAGCGGAGTAGCGAGCATCGCCGGTGGCCGTCGCTTCGATTATCTTCTCCGATTACATTTCAGTCCTAAGAGTACCGGACTGTATCTTCAACAAAATCTACAAGACATGGAGCGAGGTTACACTCTTATTACACGTTAAGACACATGTCTTAGAAAATGCACATGCATTTTCTTCTTTATAATACAACTTTAACTGTGACGCGAACGCGTAAACCAAATTACGGTAAGCGACCAAGTCATGTTTTTTCATTGAACCCTAAGGTAAGATACAAACCGAACAATATTCGTACACGATACCTCGTCAGGAACAGAATTCATAAACTCAAGTAAGCGTTCATTCGATGTGGATAAGTATGCTAGCACAGTACTACTAAGATCAAAATCTTTTGATGTATGGACACAAACTTACGAACTTAGCCACCTGGAGATGTTAAACATTATAACACAGAAGAAAATGTTATAAAAAGGAAAACCCATTCAAAGCCACGTCTATTTAGAGGCAAAGAACTCCATATTTGGGAATAAAGTTATCCTTATGATGACGGGATATAATTACTACGGAATCTGAAAGCAACTGAACTCGTAGTAGTAGGTAATCGTAAGTTGGATCAAAACAAAACTTAAAACGATATAGGTATTTCTATTAGTCCACTAATTAGACAAATATGTAAAATTCTAAAAACGCACAGGCAATAACCAGCCTTATACCGTTAATCTAGATATCAAAATACCAATAACTAATAATAAAATGTCAGAAACATTTTATACTTGCCGACATATTGTTAGAGTCGTAAGAAAGACATTAAAATGTCCCCTAACGATAATATATAACACATTTCGCAACCATGATTTGTGTAAAATGGTTTTGTTATTTTTATAGCATCTTACTTATACTAAATCAATATCAATCGACGTTATAAATTACATTGTTGTTTTTATGTCTTCTTAGATACGGTAATATTGGACCGATTTTATTTAAATCTTTTATTTTCCTAGCTATAGACTGTCTTAATCTAGAGTACGAAAGTGTGTTACATTTCCAAAAAAAATCTGTCAAATGATTGTAGGACATTACATGACAAAGGTTATCATAAATTCTGAGCATATACAGGTAATGACAATGAAGCAAGTTAATTAGAAAGTTAAGATATGCCAACTTTTTATAGTTCTAGGTCAACGGGAAGTTCATCTTTAATTTATAAAAACTAAACGGGCGGACAACAAAGTGATCCTATAAAGGTTTTGAGACAGAACCCTAAAAAGAGGTAGTCTTCGAAATTCTTAATTTTGTACAAATAGGAACTAGGAAGTTCCTGTACATTTCAAAATGAAAGAGGCAGTCTTGTCACAAATAACGCAAGTGCACATGTCTCGCACTGACACACATAGCCTTCCGCTAATTGATAGCGGGTCCACCCGCAGCCCGCAGCTCGCATCCCGCACGGTAATTAATGGCGGACGACGAAGCCTGAACCGTATCAACAACATTCTTGCTATATTTCTTATCTAGGTAATTTGCTTTACATTCAGTTGGTGTGGAAGATTTACACAGTTACTTGCTACAATGTTCTTTTAAATCATGATTCGGGGGTTTCGTCGTTTGACCCCGGTCCCTGAATACACCGCGCTGTCATAGTCTTTATGCGGTTAAAATAAGGACAATGACACCGCGGTGTTTTCAGGGACCGGGGTCAAACGACGAAACCCCCCCCCCATGATTCTTCCGTAAGGTGTCACAAACAAATATCTATTTGTGATACTTGCGATGATTTTAAGTGTTGGGATCAGATTAATGTACGTTTAAGATTTATTTATAAGCTATTTATTAATACCAGCTGCCAAGTCAGCTTCACACCACACCTAAGGCGTCATCGACGAATTGTAATTCGACGAGATGAATTTCGAAATGGAATAGTGTACCCCACCTACACACAAACCTTTTTCTGACAATAACAAACATGACAAAATATAATTATCTAATTTGGCGCAGTCATCATAAAGTGTGAAGAAAGCAATTTATTAATCTCATCAGCTATCATCTACCACAATCTCATATCAAAAATCTAAACTAGTAAAGGGAAAATGTTATAGAGTTACTTCTTATACAGCGTGCAATTTTAGTCGTTGTTTTCCCGCAGTATAATGATTCTATCTTAGTAGTAAAATAGATTAATAAAGTTATTTTTTAAGTGAAATCAAAATTTTTACGATTTATGATAGACGAAACTCGAACCAATAGTACTAGCTGCGTCACGGATGGTCAACGGGCAAGGTCATTGCCCTTCGCGTTTATCAAAAAAATGATAATTTACTATTTATTCACATTGAAACTTTAAAAAAAATTAAAAAAAAAATTAAAAAAATTTCAAAAAAAAAATTAAAAAAAAAATTCCATGCATAAATCGATAGTACTACTGAAGGTGAAGTATTGTGCTGCGGGAAAACAACGACTAAAATAACACGCAGTATATAGGTATTTATTTTAGTTGTTAAGAGTGCGCCCATTTAATAAATAAATACACCCATTGACAACAGTTCCCATGGCTATCAATGACACATTAAATAAATCCTAACACCTCAATGTACGAGCCGTAATATTCCCATTAAAAGTGTAATCGCTACGCTTTTAGAAAGCAATTTACAAGAGCCGATACACAGGTGGAATCCCGGGAAGAGTAATTCGAATACGTAACACATTAATCACTCGAATGGGATTTTAACAAAGTTTATATAGGGCTGTCTACTCATATCGTACGATCAACAGCTTGGTTTTGGTGTCTGGTTGCATTAAAAGGGTCGAATGTGGCTAAATGTATCAATTAGGTACAATATTATAATGTTCTTCTAGCTACGGCGCGGTGGCGGCAAATCTTTTTCGATCATCCAACTACGCAGCATACTCGTATATTATAGTGAACAAGTGAGTTGCAAGCCGCGAAATTCAAGGCAGAGCCCGTATAGCACAGTGGGTGGGACAATTTTCTGAAACGACTGAAGAGAGGCCGATCTCTCTTCAATTCGAAAAGCTCGTAGTTCGTTGGTCCTGCATTCAGGTGCAGAACCTCCTTCCATAAAAAAATTCGAGCTTTTTGTGGAGGGAGAAAAGGGTAAGGTCTCGTACCTTCGGCATTCTAACTCATGAAAGGAGCGCGTATATCAGTCTTCTTTGAGAGCGTCGTACTCTCTAGACCGAACCGGCCCATTTCGACTGACAGACAGGCATACTCTGCAGAATGGCTAAACCACACATAAACTTACTTTAACCTATTGTGATAATTTTCAATAACCAAGCCCTGCTTCCTGCTTCCACGGTAGGTGGGCGCGTTATATTTATTGGCTCCCGATAGAAGATAGGTCGTCTATCGCCCGACTCAGACGGCCATTAACAACTATTAATTAAATATCTTCCTTTTGACCACCGGCATTGGAACCGACGAATTCCGTGTCTAAAGAAACTTTGTTGCTTTTAAAACACTTTCCCTTTTGAAGAAACACTGCGAAACTGAATCACCATGTATAAGTAATTGATTGAAGTTTTAATACCATTTAATATGACCGTAAGTTCTATATACTATTTTACTCCACCAACCCGCACTAGGCCAGCGTGGTGTAGTATGGCCCACACTATCTATATACAGTCGACTCTCGTTAATTCGAAACTCGAGGGACTCTTAAAATATTTCGAATTATCGAATGTTTGAAATATCAAATGGTTCGAAATTTGTGAGAGAAAATCAATAAAACTTCGAATTACCAAGTATTGATCAATAATTATTTATTAACTGCTATTCTATAACAATGAAAAAAGTTTAGAGTGTACATACATCAATCTATTCATAATGTGAATTCATCGATCACTAATATTAGTGATCGTGGTGTGAATTAATTAATGTTTCGAAAGAACTCTTACTGGTTTGCTTCAAAACACATTTGCTCTGCATACCAACGAAAGACTAACAGTAACACAACTACAAAAACCAATTCGTGCGGAAGTGTGAACTAAACTATTCATAACAAAAACAAAGGCTCGTTCGTATGTTGATACAAGTTTGAACTTGTCGCAAAATGTACTTACATTACAATCATTCGACCTCTTTCTCTCTGCAACTTTGAATTGTCGAGTGTTGGACGCCGATGAGTTCGAATTAACGCGTCGTTTTATTATATAGCAATGATTTTTTCGTTCGAATTACCAAGTGCATAAAAATGTATTGATTTAGTTCGAAATATAAAGAGATTTTGTAGGGCACTCGTGATAACTTTGAATTATAGAGAGGTTCGAATTATCGCAGGTTGGAATTAACGAGAGTCGACTGTATAGGCTGATGATGATGATGATGAAGTTCTATATATCCAATTCAATTGAAAAGCACTTTATTAGGAAGCTTCACTAAATGTACTTAGGTATATTAACGTACTGATTTCCGCATTAATATTGCTAAAACAAGAGTGTATCCATGAAAATTATCGCAAGGCGGCAAATAGAGCCCATGATCGTTTTGTGTTGAGCGACCGAACCAAGCTATGGGTGTGACTTTTGGATAAAAAAACGTAACGCTAAATCGAAGAGAATAGAAAGTAAATAAATTGTCAAAGCTATTAAAACTGTCTACACAAAGTACAAACGAAAAAAAAGGAACATGTTTGCTACAAGCGATAACTTGTAGTCATTCATCAGCTAGATAACAATTGATAGATGGGCTATCGATAGAGAAAAACATTATTTTTAACACTAATTGCTTATTTACAATATAATGGAAACACTGAACAATGGCTCTAATTTTCATAGTAATAAAACGACGCAGAAAAACCCGCTCCGCCAGTCATTAACGAAGTTTTGTCGTAAAAACATGTTACTTCATAGACAATATCCTCGACCGTTAAACTCGATAACGATCGCGCAGTTCGCATGAAATTGAGCAATCATCGCCGCTTTCCAAACGTCTAATCGACGGAACGACCCCTCAGTACATGCATGAGGATGACGACAGAAGATATACCTGAGAATTTTAATTTTCATGGCCAAAATTAAACGCTCAATCAGGCAATTTTCTGACTGAATTTACTAAATCTAATATATACTCGTAGCTCGGAGAAAAGATGGCAGTTTAGGGCAGGAAAGTTCTCGAATGGAGACCACGTACCGGCAAGCGAGACAGAGGACGGACTCACAAGATGGACAGATAATTTGACTGGGCTACAAAGTTGTAAGTAAGTCGCTTTAGACCGGGAACCCTAAGTTCAGCAGTGGACATCCTATAGCTGATATGATGCGCGAATAGGGCGTGGTTTCGGTTTCGGTACAAACATTTGCGTTCATGAACATGTCTGACTGTTTCGGTTTTGGTATTTTTATAAATGATTGTATGCATTTACAAAAAAAAAAGCTTAAAAGTAATGTTTATCCAGTTTCTAGTACAATCGATGCTGAGTTTGGGGCTAAATTGCGCTGTGTGTATATTGGCCAAGGATGTGATACTTGGTATGGGGATTTAGTAATAAAAGTTTGAGAGCCTCAACTTTGTGTTGAGGGTCAGTACATATTTGGCGTTGGAGTCTAATCGAAGGCCAGTGCGCCGATGTCGTAAAATATTTGCCAATAAATAACCGCGGCGTTTGATCGAAAGATGAATTAATATAACCTTGGATATGCGTTGTTTTAAACAATATTAATATTTATTTTTAAATCAGTAAATAAAACACTTCTGTATGTATTTATTATACCTTTGGTATAAGATAACGTATAATAACAAAAAAAGGGTGTAAGGATTCTTTAATAATAATAATAATAATAATATAACCATGGATATGCGTTGTTTTAAACAATATTTGTATTTATTTTTAAATCAGTAAATAAAACACTTCTGTATGTATTTATTATACCTTTGGTATAAGATAACGTATAATAACAAAAAAAGGGTGTAAGGATTCTTTAAATAAATAAATGTCATTTTTATTATAATTTACTTTAAATCCAGCGGTAGTGCTAAATCGACTATCGCAAAAAGCCATTTTTTTTAAATATGGGCCTCGACTCTAAGTAGTAGCATTAAATAACACTGCCCACTTCCAGAAACTGAAACAGAACTACCTAATAAGCCAAATACACACTTCGTACGTACCCTGGAGTCAAAGTCACAACCATCGTGATAACTGCGACCTAATCTTCCGCGCAGCACAGGCAATCAAAAAATGTATTTTTTGTGTACGAATCCCAACTCGTTCCAACGTGGGCCCACCGTGGGCCACGTGTAATTAAACTAACGGGAGGCGAAGTCGTGACGAAATTCGCCATCAATGGAAACGCAGTATTATTCCTTTGTTGTTTTATTCATTACTGTATTCACGTTTCCGCGGGAGACAATCATTCATAGACGAAACTAGTATGACGTTTTTGTTCATTAGCTGTTAGGAAGAGAAATAAATATCATGTTCAATATTTTCTAGAAAACTGTTTGATCCTTCAACTTATCCGAAATTAGCCTTCCATCCTATGTTGACAAAAGGTCCTATAGGTAGTATGTGACATTTTGATTTTGTGTTAAATAATTCAACCATTAAACGACCACTGTTTTCGGGTCCGCATTACATAAATGGCATAATGGCATTTGCAAAAACAATCCGTAACTTGGCTTGGGAAAACTTTTCACCATTGTTTATTTCAAATATTGATTCTAAAAGATTGCTTCTAATCCTTCATATCAACAATCATTGAAACAATATTGTCATGGTTTCCAATTCCAAATCGCACTAGAGTCATCTCTCAATAACAGCGGGTGCCATATCAGAGATAAAAAATGTACAGTTAGTCAATATCTTCACTCATTTCACCCAAATAGCCCTTTTTATTACTTTTTATCGGCAAGTTGCGCACGCGCCTCAATCGTTTCATCCGCTATAGCATAACCAAAACATCTTGACACCTGACAAAATGAAGTCTACGTAGTATCTAAGATCCTAATTATTCTGGTCGTGTAAGTAATACCACCAATATAATTAGACACGCAGTTTAAAGGATTTCGTAGGCTGTTAAAGGTGTAAATATTTTGGTACGGTGAGCCGAATCGCGAAGGCTGACCGCGTAACGTGGAACCAATTAATGAAGCGGCTTTTACGCGATCGTGCGTGGCAGGTTCGGCTATTTCAGATATTATGTGAATCGTTTGGTTTGTTTTACAAGTTAATAAAAAAAGAAAAAAAATTGGGCTGGCTTGATGGCACATAAGGTGACCATATGCGCCAAACATTTAGGTGATGAACACTGGTGTTTGTCCTGTGTCTGGATGTTTATTTGTAAAATTGTATTTAATTTTATACTTGTGCTACCTTCGTGGAATTTGAAACTCATCATAACAGAACTTTCTTATTTCATTATTTATTTATTGATTAGGACTAGCCACAGAACAAAGAAAATTTTCTCTCTGGGACTAGCCCTATCTATGGCGAGATGTTTTAAGTGAGAAAGAGCATAAAATGAGTCTTCTCAAATTCCAAAGTGAAATTCATACAATAATACCTGTAGGCACAACAAATACTAAAAATACGAGTTGAAAAACCTAATAATCTATCATTTATATTTAATTGTACGAGGAAGACTGCGCTCATACCACATAAAACTAAAGATTGCCTATACCTAGTTTATAATTAATTCTATTGTTCTCATCTCATAAAAGTGAAACAAATATCGAAACTCTTGCCAACGGATGAGTTATTTTCAAAGGGAGGGAGAGACAATTAATGGGAACTTCCTTATTATTTAAGAACTGTAAAGTTTTACAGCTTGTAATGTGATATTATTGCGCCTTGAGTCGCGATGGCTATGGCAGGGCGTTTATGTCGTCATTTGATGCGCTTACTCGGAATAACGTTCGAATACATTTATGTTGGTGACGTTACCTCTTAAATACAAAGTATACCTACTTGCGGTAACTTTGATGAATGGAATAACCAAAAACAAATATTCATGGACTTAACTTTATAAAAAAAAAAGTTTTGAATTTTTTAACCAAATAAATTCCTATGTCTGTACCGAGTTTGATCAAAATCAGCGAGTATCTTTAATATGTACTAGGTACAATATTAAGTAGTATGGATTGTAAAAATGCTAACACATAATAAGATAGTCCTTGATTTATTAATAATTAGCGACGTTAGAACCATAGTGATCCAAGTCACATTTTCAACTTTTTGAGAAAATGAGGGAAACGCGTTTGGACTTGTTCCTGAAATTTCTCTATTCCAAAGTGACCGATATGAGTTTTCTTATGAAAATTGCTATATTATGCACTTGGATCAATGTGGCATGAAAGATATGTCTTTTTTTGGGATGTTAATAACAAAATATCCATTTTGACAAAATTGTCACTTGTATCACTATGGTTCTAACGTCGTCAATAATTATGTTCAGTGTATCTGAAATAAAGTTTTATATTATTTAGATTTTACTTTTACAGTTAGACGACTTTTTCCTCTGTTACATAATACATGGTTTGTAAGTTATGGAAGCCTTTCAAAATTTATGAAGGTAGATAAATTATAGAATAAATAAGCACTGAGGCGACGATCGGGTACCCCGTACCGATCCGCATCCACACACAGTTTTTAAAAGACTGATCTGAATCCTAAATTCACTCCTTAAATGTTCACTTAAGCTCCAACCAAACCACTAAGGACATAACTTATTCTGTCAAACCAAATCCTAAGTTACGGTGCATCTTTACAGCGCATTAAAATTCCAACAAAGCCTGCATTTATATTCTGCTTTCACTTTATCTTACGTGATTAGGGAAGGTGCAAAAGAGATGGAATCTGCGAAAGTCCCTGAGACGTTTTATGTCTTCATTCGGTCGAAGGTGGCATTTTACGATCGCTTGTATTTTGGATGTGAATGAGGATTAAAATTTTATGGCTTTCGAATGGATTTTAAAAAAGATTGAGAAATAAATATTCGTTACGTTTTATGTTCTCACCAACGATTTCCAATTCATATTACTTGGTCCTGCCAGATTAAGAGATCGTGGACCCAATCCCATAAATCATGTAAAATATGAAGATTATTTTACTCAATAGCTGCTTTAATGTTAGATACTTTAACTATGTATGTACTTACGAATTATGGAACATTATTTGTTTTTATTATTTAATATCGGGTTGTATTTAACTGCACATAAAAAAATACTGATTGATCATATGATCATCAAAACAATACTGAATTGCTAACCTTTTTTTTTTCTTTGACGCAGGGGAAATGCTGCCTTAAGCATACCCGCCGCCGCGGGGGGCGGACAGTTTATGTGGGGCTCTCCGTCTGGGATGCACAGAATAAGCTACCCAGAACGGCCTACCCACTATATCCCCTGCGACGCTCCCTCATCGTCCATAGTGGGGAGGAGTCACGGTGACTGGCACGAAGCCTATTACGCGATCCTCCCCGGACGGAGCCCGCCTACACGGCGGGCAAAACGCTATCCCCCCCGGCCAAGCTGGGGGGGACTGAATTGCTAACCTAACTAGAGTTGCCCAACGATAGTCCACTATCGATAGTCTATCGATAGTCTATCGATAGTTGACGTCATAACAATAGTATCGATAGTCTATCGATAGTATCGATAATATCGATACTATCGATACTATCGATATTACAAATTAACCAATACTATTGATCGGAAGCAATACTATCGATAGTATCGATACTATTACATTACAATACTATCGATAGTATCGATAGTATCGATTGTTTTTTATCAATACTATCGATACTATCGATACTATCGATACTATCGATACTATCGATAGTATTAATGTATTAAATCATAAAAACTATCGATAGTTTAAAAAACTATCGATAGTATTACACTATCGATAGTTGAATAAACACCAATAGTATCGTTTCTCAATTATAGCGTAGTTACACTTTTTAAAACTCAAGAACGGATGAACCGATTTGGCTGCAAATTGGTGGAGGGGTAGTTTAGACCCAGGAGACTTACATAGGATACTTTGATGGAGGAAGGGGGATAGGAGGGGGGAAGGGTGATAAGATTGATATGGGGGGATAGGACGGGGATAGGATCTTCCCCCTCCTACACCCCTTCCCCTCCCCTCCTATCCCCCTTCCCCCTCCTATCCCCCTTCCCCCTCCTATCCCCCTTGCCCGTCCTATCCCCCATTGTCAATCCTATCCCCATTCCCCCCTCCTATCCCCTTCTCCCATTAAAATGTCCTATGTCAGTCTCCTGGGTCTAAGCTACCCCTCCACCAATTTTCAGCCAAATCGGTTCATCCGTTCTTGAATTATAAAAAGTGTAACTACGCTATAAATGAGAAACGATACTATTGGCGTTTATTCAACTATCGTAATACTATCGATAGTTTTTCAAACTATCGATAGTATCGATAGTTTTTATGATTTTTTACATCAATACTATCGATAGTATCGATAGTATTGATAAAAAACAATCGATACTATCGATAGTATTGATAAAAAACAATCGATACTATCGATAGTATTGTAATGTAATAGTATCGATACTATCGATAGTATTGCTTCCGATCAATAGTATTGGTTAATTTGTAATATCGATAGTATCGATAGTATCGATACTATCGATACTATCGATAGCACTATTGATATTGTTACTATTTTTCAAGGTCAACTATCGATAGCGAAACTATCGATAGTTGGGCAACTCTAAACCTAACCTAACCTTTGGTGTGCAATTAGTAATTTTGATGTACATTTCAGTATTTCTTTGATGTACACTTACATATTTCCCTTCAATATCTGATTGAAAGTCAATCCAGCAAGTACGTCTTGCTCCAACAAGATTCTAAGTTCTGTGCCCATACAATAAATAAAATAGTGGTCGACACAAGCGAAGCTATGGCCTTACGCTAGCACCAACATCAATAACACCTATACTAATATTTAATCACGATAAAGATAATGACATCAATACATTGTCTAATGAACTAATGACTTCTTCGTACAAAAGCCGTGCCTTAAAAAGAAAAAAACCGCTTCGTAGAAAAGATACGTCTCAAATTAACACTTCAAAGGCTTCGCAGGTTCGTAATTACATCATCAATGTCGATCAACGTCGGGCGTCGATTCAACGCAGCGTTTATAATTAGTAATGACTTGATGACGTCACGGTATCGCTGGCTTTCAGGTGTCGTTACACTTTACTAGAGTCCGTGAAAAGAGAATGCAAAACTTGCTAAGAACAATGGGCCCAAAAATTTTTCGTTAATGTGCAGAGATGAAATGTATTCTATGTGAAAGACCACACACACACCATCAACTTTTATTATGATGACACCATAATCGGCCCCTGGGGAAAAAAGTTATCGTCCATTCGTCCATATAATAATTTATTATTTTTATAATATGAACATAAATAATTAACATAATAAACATATTTTTTCACTAGGACCAATTTTGTCGACGCCATAATAAAAGTTGAAGGTGTTTATCGGATCTACTTCGTAGGCTATGTCCCAAATCCGCACAACATTTTTTTTGGGCCCAGTCTTTTGCATTGTCCTTTGTAGGTTTAGAAGGTCTACAAAACTCAATTGTGGAAGGCAAAGGGAAGAACCCTTTATTTTAGTTGCTTATGTTTTCCCTTCAAACTACAAGGTCGGCCGCGCGCCAGTGATGCCTCTCTAGTGTTAGCGCTGCACTTAGCATCAGGCGGGCCGTTGCGTTGGTAAAATAAACATGCAAAGACCAAAAAACACGAATTTTCATCACATAATTGTTTGTCATGGGTGGGATTCGAACCCAAATGGCCGGTCAAGTCAGTCGAAATACCTTTTATAATATTGTTTTAATTACTTCTTACATTCTTCTCATGATTGATAGAGACTGTCACATGATGTCGCCATAAACATTTATTCTTGTGAATTGTATGGGTTAGAATGTATGTCTCCTAAAAACATGGAGTGGCCTACGTTCATTAGCCCACATGTAGACACAATACCTCTTGTCGGGAAGTGGCGGTCTCTGGTGTTTCACATGAAACTAGTTTGTATGTAAATGTGATAACTGGCCGCTTGGAGAAATGTTGTCGGCCACTAATCACTAGTTTTGGAGATAGCGAGCTCAAATTATTTTGGACAACACTACATTGTCTGCAATCAGTTATGTTAGCGGAATGTAGGCCAATCTTTTTTCATGTAGCTTAATTATATTTCCGATGATGTGGTTGAAAGTGCAGTGTTGAAGCGAGTGTTTTCCAAAATGTATCTATACTAATACAAATCTATACTCTATAAGTTATAAATTGCCCAAGTAGCCCCCTAAGCCATTATAAAGAGGAAAGATTTGATTTTTTGTTGTTTGTTTGTTTGTATTGAATAGGTTCCGAAACTACTAAACCGATTTAAATAATTCTTTCACTATTGGAAAGCTACACTATTCCCACTGAACATAGGATACTTTTGATCCCGGAAATGTGGGGGCAAGGGAGGGTCTCGCAAGCAGTGGTTATTGAAAATAAAATAATTCTCTTTCGCTAAAAAAAGACGAACTTGTTAAATATTATTATGCATGTATGTTGCATGATTATTCAAACCTTAATAGCGCCTAACTAACGTGCGTGTCGATTTAGCCAAATGCCCATCTATTAAATGCCTTTTCTAATTCTATTAGCTTCCCAGGTGGTAAATAATGGCCGGCAATAGCGTGTTTTAGGCGATAACCTCAATGCAACTTTGATTCGATGAAAGAAATAGTTTATTATATTAAATATAAGCCTTTCGCCCGCGGTTTCACCCGCGCGCAATTTCTTTTTTCAAATATTCCCCCTTCCCCCCACATTCGGGTTCAAAAGTTCACCGGGGATAGTTTAGCTATCCAACAGTAAAAGAATTATTCAAATCAGTTCAGTAGTTTCGGAGCTTATTCAATTCAAACAAACAAACAATGAAATCTTTCCTCTTTATAATATTAGTATAGATGTCCAAAAGTCTACAAGTGGTGTGCAGGTACACTTTCCGATTTCTTGATTCTCATAGCTCGGTGGGATACTAGTCTTACAACCTCAGAGAAATCTAGGTTTTACGCTATACGAACAGAAAAGCCCAATAACAAATAGACCACCGGCAAAGTCGTCGCTTTATTATATACTTGCAAGCCATTGCATCACGACGACAGAAAAGTCTTCAGTAATTTAATGTTTCACTGCAGAGCAACGTCCATGGAACAATGGCTAAGCCGCTGGGGTATAAATACCCGGAGGTCATGGGTTCGATTTCCGCCTTGGGTCTGGTTGGTAGTAGGACTCCGACTGGCTAGCTACCACCCGCACAGGTGAAATATGCCGCCATAACAGCTCTGGTTCCGGCAGTATTCATGTGGGAGCCAGTACACTTGAAATGTAAGGCTCGAAGGTCAGATGAGCCTACAGCGACGCTTCCTGGTGAAGTGTCCCTCAATGGAATGGGCCGCAGGGACTGCTTACCATCAGGCTGCGTGCCTGTCTGTCAACAAATGTGGTATAAAAAAGCAAAGGCCTCCATTATTGAAATCAAGTCATACTCCAATAATGCTAAAAACTTTATCAACACGCAAAATGTGGATTGGTCATCACAAAACCGAGCTGTGATAAAAAATCCAACAATTTTATCCGGGAATCGAACCCAGGACCCGAAGATACTAAAACCACTCGACCAAGGACATTCCACATTTATAACGATGACCAAATCAACTGTATTATCATCAAAGACTTGAATTCACTATTCGGTCTCCACATGCGATAGCACGATCCCATTACTATCCCGTGGACACGAAAGAATTAAATACTGAATAATCGGTACATTTACTGACCGATCGTGCGTATTTTACTGTCTCCTATCATAAACGTTGCCGTAAAGATGGCGGAATCCGAGAAAGCCGCCGTATAAGGTTCTCGAGGCTAATCAGTAGACTTGAATTGAAAGAAGCCGACTTGAAGATGTGCCGATAGGCAGGAATACTCACAATTATATTGCAAACGATAATGTCTGATTGAGTCCGTTCGTGAGTGGCTACCAAATTAGTCTAAGCCTTTTAAGACAAAACGTTAGATCCTATTAGTAAAGTACTTATCGGTAAAGGTTTTTAAAATAATAGTATTAGAAACCAATGGAGATTGTATTGATAAATGCTGTAAAAATTTTAGCGATTCTAAAGAGTGGCTATGGAGTTTCTTGCCGATTCTTCTCGATGGAACAATATTACTAATCTGGTGGTAAAGTCATGTCACTCTATAACATTAACGTTTGAGATTCATAAGGGCATCTTTGAAGCCTTTCTAAATGCGAATTGGTAATCACAGACCCGAACTGTGTCCTGAAAAACTTGTCGTGTTCAAAACAATAGATTAAAGGGAAAAGCAAAGCTTATAAAAAGTAGGTAGCAGTGAAACGAAACGAAGAAATAAAACAATGCTTTCATTGAAACAACAGTACCAAATGTAGGCAAGAATAATAGTGAAAGCTTGTATTTTATGACCATTGATTATTTTGACACTTTCTAAGCGCGCAACCGTCAAATATTTAGCAAATGAAATCCCCAGATGTAATCGTCAGATGTCGCAACCTCACGTTAGCCGACTGCGATCGCGATAAGAGAGGTGCGATGTTTCGTGAGAGAAAGCACCATGATCGTAATCTGGAGATATTTACCGCTTGTTTGACTGCTGTTTGCGGCTCAGACTAATTTAGCCGTGAATTCTGACGAGATAATGCGAGATCAGAGGAAGTGACGAATTATTATTCAATTTTGAAGTCAGGGGCGGGTTGGTCTGCTGCAAGTTTTTGCTGACTGGCTTTTCCGTCATAAGAAACTTTAATAAGACGTGGAGAAACCGCTCGCTTTTGATAGAGTTAAATTGATATACTTACAAGCTCTCACATTAATAGAGCTTGAATTCAAAGGCTCGAAGACCTGAGGATGCTTCCTGGTTAAATATCCCTTGATGGAATAGGCCGCAGTGATCACTTGTCGTTGTTTTATTTTTAGACAACATCACATACATTGGTTTGACCCCAAAGTAAGTAGCTTAAGCTCTAGTCTTATGGGTATCAGGAAACAACGAAGGTGTCACAAATGTATGCAAAATACATCTAGACATATGACAAACAAACGTTTATAACTCAACCTCTGGTGCATAGAGCAAGATCGCCAACTAAAGTGACATAAAAAATACAAATTATTTTTTAATAAATATATAAAATTTTATTATTACAATTATAATTAGCTGCTGCTCTTTAAACCTGTGGTATGTAAATTTCTCATTGGAAATGGAGCGAACCTATCAAGGGCATAACTCCATCAGATCTTAATCTATGACCATCCGTCATGGTCGCCGGTACACTGGACATGATTATCGCAGGGCAGTAATTGTTTCGTATTAATTAAGCTCGAGAAAGCGATAGTGATGCAAGTGGAGTTAGTAGTATTCAGAAATTAAGTAATGGAATAGATATTCGGATAAACAAAATAATGTAAGAAAGACATAATTTTCAAAGTGCCCAAAGTTATATTGTTAAAAATCTTTATTATAATAACAACCCTCAACTTAAATTTAAAGTATTTAAATAAAATAGTAAAAAGAAAAACAGTCTGGTTGTTTTATAAAAATAGTTAAAAATATCTGTCAAACCAAGACTTTGGACAAGAATCTAAGCCTCAGGGATATCAGTATATCACTGCCAACCTTCAGGCTCTATAGTCTAATAATTTCTTTCTTTCTATAATTTTTTATTATGGTCCAATTGGGAGATCCCAGGAGATCTCCTCTAACGCCATTGGCACTGAAACAATAGAAAACCACATTTTCACCATACATTATTCGTATTCGCATTTAACTGTAAAAATACTAAACTATTAATATTATTGTTTTGTAATAATTGACGGGAGGCTGTACAATCTTTAATTATAAGATTTTAGTCTCTGTACTGTTTAAACTTAATGATGTATCTTTTTTCTTGTAATAAACAGTTTAAAATTTTAAATTTATTTTTTTTAATTTGACTTACCACTAGGCGCAACTATGTACCTAGTATTTAATACAGTTCTCACAGCTTATTCTAAATCCACTCGGCCAGAGATAGGCGGCGCAATTAACACGATTAGGTAGAGATAACATCTCTATGAGTATGTTAAGACGAGCACTCACAAGTTTAGCTAGACAGAGAAGATTGATTGTTTTCCTCTTTTCTGTTTTTTTGAAAAACGTTTCGTTTTGTAAAAATTACATGTATATTTTTAATACAGATTTATTTTATTTATACAATACAGATTTTTAATTTGGTTACTTATAGTGTCAATGAGATCTCTCGATCTCTATGAGATTGACCGATAATCCTATAGAGACCGAGGGGATTCGACTGGATGCATCCAGAGGATTCCCGCAGAACCGATCAGTTTGGAGATGGTGGGGAGGGGAGGAGGATTTAGATAGTACATATTTCAATAGAATAAGATTTTAGAAAGTTGTTAAATTATAATTATATAATACTTTCAAGCCCACTGTAGTCAGTTCCCACCTTTACCTTTACGTTCGGCCTTCACAGAGGTCAGCATTAGGAGATGCGCCAGCAGCGGGTGGCCGCACTTATTAATTACGATTACAACAAGCGTCATTTGAGCTGCTGCTTGAAATCAAAATAGTAGCCCCTTGTTTATTAAAACACACACAACCTTAAATATCATTAAGCCTTACGTAAGAATAGAGGACTCCAATGACGCCAGAGTGCAAATGTGTCTTTCAAAAAAAATAAATCGACTGATACGATACTGATGAATTAAATATGTAGTATCTTTTGTTACGGATCTGTGCATGTTTGACCAATAACCAACCTGATGGTATCAAATGATACGATTATGGTTGACCTAAGAACACCTATACTAACTAAGAGCACTATCACTAAGAGCACTCTCTCAAAAAATACAGTTTTTTCCAGTAATCGCAATAAACAAAGATAAATTACGTTGATAAAAAAGTATTTGAATTTCACAATAGGCACAGCGATCTAGCTTTCGTTGCGCGGGCGCAGATGCATCGGTTCCCGCGGCGCCGATCGACGCAGCCGCCGCGGGCGCGAGCGGCCATTACACCGATTCATCGGAGCTAGCTTCAGCACCGTGTTACTGAGGTTTATGGAAAATGGCTTCGATTCCTTAACGATTTATCATATCATGAATACTTTAGTGCCTATATTAGGTTGTATATTTCAAGACGTAAGCCATTGGTATGTTTCCCGGAAAACCCCACCCTGCACTCATGTAGTTTGTAACAAACGGATTTGTGTGTAAATGGAGCCGTGAACTCTCGAGAATAATAAATAAATAGTTTATTTTCTCTCTTACATGTACGAAAATAAAAAAATCATGAAAATTATTATGTGGCAGACAGACCTTAACATTGTAAGAGACTGGTATCAAGATCTAAGATTATGAGGTTCGGAGACAGAGCAAAGGTAGAGATAAAACAATAAAAGAATATCAACACAATGGCTTGATAAATATTATAGAAAAGTGTGCCTCCCATACGAGCTACTGAAATATTATAATAAGTATTAGTGATCACCACCGCTAATAGGCACTTGCGACATTTCCAGGTTGTCAGATGCGATGCCCGCATTTGAAAAAAGAATTAAGCTCGCTTCGTGAAGGTTTCAGTCGTATTTGTTCAGAAAGAAAAGCATAAAAATTTAAAGTGTGAATGGGTGACAATTATACTTCCAGAATTCGAAGCATTATTATACGGCATTAATTTTTTTTACAAACATTGTATCGCTGTTGTTCCGTCCCTCAGAAACGATCGCTCGAATAGCAATAATTGCATTATTAGCTCCAAATTCCAGTCACTTCCGGAGTCTCCGTAGTCTACAATTCTCGCATTATCGACCGTGACTTGCACTAACGGTAGGGTTGCTACGTGCTTTAATTTGAAAATAATAATTACGTCGATCTTATTTAGGGGAGAATCCGTTATTGCACCATAACTGCAGGCTAGCAAGACCTGCAACCGTGTATGTAACTCAGGACTAAAGACTTTCATCCTATTATCCACTTAACTCCCCTTCTCATACAGAAGGGATGAGCCAGTGTCCGCCCTGTGGCAATAAACTGGCCCAATGTTGCATAATCTTTACTTAGTGTAGGATGATGATATATCTATGTACCTATATTGAAAACTACACATGGATTTGATTCGATAAGTAAAATATTCTATAAAACCTTTTGATAGGTTTCCACATATGTCTAAGGATATTTTATTTAAATGAGTTCTGATTGTGGCAGCCCTAGCTGTGAGTGGGCTCTATTTAGGTAATTGGGGTGCCCTGATTAGGGGGTCCGGGGAATGCCGAGCGTTATTGTTCTACTATGATATTTCACTTTTGGACACCGATAGCGTTTATTATAGTATAATGGGAGAGAATTTCGGATAGCGCGTGGTGAGGAATTTTGTTCCCGACACTTACTTTCCACTTTTTTACCAAACCGAACATTCGGAATTTCCTTACGAGAATAACTCTGAACGTGTTTACGCAATGCACACGGATTAAAAAAATTGCAAAGAAATATCCCACCAAAAACATAAATGTAAAAAAGGAAAGCCAAGTTCAATACAAAAATTATGTTTGGCGTTGGGCTTCGCCGCAAAAAGAATGGAGATCTTAATGAGTGCCAAGTTCTATGATCTTAAAGTAGTTTAGATTTGACTTGGCCAGTTTTCATTATATCAGTCATTTTATAAAGTTATTCAACATATTATAATATATTAATTCTGATAAAAACTGGCCAAGTCAAATCTTACCTCCTTTAAGATCATAGAACTTGGCACTCATTAAGATCTCCATTCTTTTTGCGGCGAAGCCCAACGCCAAACATAATTTTTGTATTGAACTTGGCTTTCCTTTTTTACATTTATGTTTTTGGTGGGATATCATTACTTTTTGTAAAGAAAACTAGGCAAGTATTGAGATTTAATGTGGTACCACTGTAGGTACCACGCGCCGCCAACGACACGCACCATCGCGTTGGCCGGTTGTTTAGCGCGTATTACAAGTTTTTTGTATGGGGACACCACTTATTTTTTGACTTAACTTTATTTTTTTATTTCTGTCATATAGAAAATATAATAATACATAACATATTGGAATAGTTTCAATTCCAACGCTACAATAAAAAAAATGTAGTATTGTCCGACTGACTTATAGCAGCAAAACCTAACCTACTTCCAGATGACCTAGAAAGATGAAATTTAAAAATAGGGGGAGGATGAAATTTGGAATCCAGCTCGCTAATTGTGTGAAACCGTAGAGAAAAATCGAAAAATAGAAAAAAGTAACAAAATAGGGGGAGGAGGGGGGGTCTCTCCCCCTAATTTTTAACTTTTTTCTTTTTTCAGATTTTTCCCTACGGTTACACACAATTACCGAGCTGGATTCCAAATTTCATTTTTCTAGGTCATCTAGAAGTAGGTTAGGTTTTGCTACTATAAGTCAGATAAAACCTAACCTACTTCCAGACGACCTAGAAGGATGAAATTTGGAATCCAGGCTTGGTAATTATGTGTAACCGTAGGAAAAAATCTAAAAATAGAAAAAATTTAAAATATAGGGGGGGAACCGCCCCCCCTCCCCCCTATTTTTTAACTTTTTTCTATTTTTGGACTTTTTCCTACGGTTACACACAATTATCAAGCTGGATTCCAAATTTCATCTTTCTAGGTCATCTGGAAGTAGGTTAGGTTTTGCTACTATAAGTCAGTCAGTCAGTACTAATTTTTACGACTTTTTGACCTTCATATCTTTATAACCGTTTGAGCTAGCTTCATGAAATTTGGGCTTCTAGGTGTCCTTATGGATCTGATTAAACTCACGTAGTTTCATGTGTTTCGGTTAAATAGGTTTTAAGTTATAGAAGGGTCAAAAGTGACACCAAATGGTTCGTGTAAATATAACCTTGGCGCTGGCTAGCCCGTTCCTTTGCTTGAACTTGGCTTGACACGCTGCCGCGTGTCTAGATATAAAAATACATTTGTGCCATGATTCTTATGACATGAGATATTATTAGCTAATATTTTCTTACAAAACTTTTTAAACGTACTTGACCGGTAATCGAAACCATGACCTTTCTTGGCGGCACAAACATTAGTCGCCGTCGAGTCGTGAACAAGCAGCGTAAAATCAAAGTGTCACAGTTAGTGGAGCGATTTGGCAGTAATAATGCGCCCGCGGCCGCGTTTATCGTCGCCTCATTAGGCGGTCACAGAGTAACGATACAGTTACAGACTGACCAGTACAAACACTGCGTATGTTATGTGTATCACATTTTATATTTATTGTTTATGTAATTTCAGTTGCTAGACAGACTGCCCGCCTGATGATAAGTAGCCACTGCGGCCTATTATTCCGTTGTAAGTGTACCTACTCTTTGTTTTGGCTCTGTACCTTAAAATGAAAAATCTAAATATGAAATCTGTTGCAAGATCTTTTGCTGTATTCCGAAACATCTAACAACAGTGATAGAGTATTTTATGTATAATCATTAATTATAAAAAATATAATTTCAATTAAGCATTAGTTTTTGTTTAAGATTTGATTCATAAGTGATTTATTTAAATCACTTGTGAATCAAATCTTAAACAAAAAAAAATTGAGAATTTTCACTAATTGTTTCATGTAACAGCTATTAAACATTTCTCAGCAGTATTTTAGCTAAATTTTTCTAATTTTTAATCAATAAAAGGAGAGTCAATGTAACGAGTTCCACTGTTTCACAACCCACTTCGAACAGTAGTGACCTCTCTGTATATTACTTCTCTATAGCCCGCCTCTCGTCTCTTAAAGAACCAATAAGCCATATTATGGCATTGGCGAAACTGCACAGTTAACTTTCTAACTTGCTGCGTCGCTTTTCTGTTTTACTGATCAATTAAGCCACATACACACATGGCGATATCTCATAGATGTGACCGCCTCTTTTGAAAAGTGGTTGAGGCAAGAGTGTAAAAACACGTAAGCTCGTGGGTTACAAGTTGAACTTGTACCCACGAGCTTACGAACTTGTTAAGTTCTGACGTTCGGAGTTGCTAATAGGTTTTCTGAATCGAACCAGCTAGCCATATCAAAAAGTGAAATCTGTCGTCACCTTTGTGTGTCTACTCAGCCATATTGATGTTGGAGATATAGTTTTTTTGTTTTTAGTAGCTGAGTACATTGTAGTACTATTATTATAATCTGTGACATTGTCTCCACTTAGCCTGATGGTAAGCAAAAGGGGAACCCAAATTATTATGACAACGGACGCAACACAAAAGCGATCTATCCGTTGGCATCGCAGTACTGGCCCGCAAGGTGCTTCTTCACGCTTCGTTTAAAGGAACCCATGTAACCATGAAATGAAAGCCTGATATCCTGGTTGGTCGCGATTCTCACAGATGATTCCCGTTGCACCTGACAGAATTACTACATTTTTATAACGCGACGCCTCGGTGGTCCAGTCATACCGAGCCATGATTTTGAAGTCATAAATGTTCAATTACACGTCGAGCAAAATTTTTGTCGAAATTTCTGAACCCAGCTCGATTTTTTGATTACCAAACCACATTAGAAAATCGTAGTGATTAAAACTTCTCATCATTGTGACGACGATGAAGGCTTTGCCCTGCGGTGCAACATAAGGTTAATATTAAACAATTTTAAATTTTAACAGTGCCGTCCTAGTGGTGGTGCCTGTTTGGCACCAGTATAAGCCAACATACATTTTATTCATGAATTCTACTTTTTTATCAAAACATACGAATGCCAGTCAACTATCAAGTGAACGAGTGGTAACTCGTAAATATACGTATAAACCTTCAGTTGGATGTTGGGTTGTCATGAGCATTGCGTGCGGCGGTCTACAAGTAATTGTCCGGTAATACAAGCCCCCGACGAAATTAATACATTCCTGCGTCGGCCGAGTACTTGCCTTTGGAAACATTTCTGGAACGTCCTTAATAAGCTTGAAGTGTGTGGGCCAAGTTGTAAGATGACGACTTTTAATAACTTAGGATTTACACAACACAACACGTCTTAAATGTGGTAGAGCCATGCTACACCCAATCCCTGTCTGTCAATTGAAATGGGCCGGTTCAAACGGAAAAGGACCAGGCGCTCCAAAACTTCTTTTTGTTAAGGTGAGTATAGACTACAATATTTGCTTGTATCAGAACATCGAGCATTCGCCATTTTGTTACAGCCTTTTTAAAAACCAACGCGAGCATATTGGTGTAACATTTCGTCGAGCCTTTGCACGAGCGCGGGCGATGCGCGGGTGCGGGGTGACGCGGAGGAAGAGGGACGAACATTTCAAAGAAGAATGAACGCAGGTACAGCGAAATGTTACGGGTAAATGCACACTCGCTGTAAACATTTACCCGTAACACAACGACGAGCATTCGCAGGAATGTTACATTACACCGAAACGCTCGAGGAAATGTTGTAGTCTATACTCACCTTTATGGGAACAGAACCTTTCCCTTCGCGCTATATTTATATCTGTTACAATAAGATGATCATGATGATGTCACATCAAACATTCAAATCTTCAAAAATAAATAACAGCCTACATGTTGTCGAGAACTGAAGTGTATTATATGTGAAAGGCTTCAGTAAAACACGTCCAGTACTTTGGTATAACAGACAATAAAAAATTTAAATAAAAATTATATAAAATTACAAATTAAAAACAAAAAGCAGTTCCCGCCTCAGCCCATTGCTTTTACAGCAAACTTCGAAGCCATACTGGCGTCGGACCACAAACCTGCATACGCACCCTCAGGCGAAACTCCGGCGCAGCCGACTCCTGCGCAGCGATACGACATCTCACCCAATACGCTATACATTACTATCTTAACAAGACACATATTCCCACAACTATGGTAAACCAGCAATGTACGTTGAAGAAGTGGTTTAATATTCACGATCGCGAGTAGGTGAAAGCCTTGAAGGAAAGGGTAAGACAATGGTTTAAGAACTGGTTTGCGGTCGAGGACGAAGATGCGACTTAGTCGTCAACTCGCGGACGCAAAACTCGCGGACGTCCGCGAGTTGGCACCTTTCTATTTTACCTACTTTTTTTGTCGTCAACACGCGGGTCTATATAAAGTACAGTCAAATAAAAACAGGTTGAAACCAAAGGATAATTTACAATGTACTAGGGCAACATGATCTTATTGGAGATGTATTAATTTTTTAAGGATTTTTTACCAGTTGATTACTAAGACGAACCATGCATATAGAAGAAAAAAAAAATTTAAAGCTGCAGTATTTATAATCTTGATGAAAAAAAAATGCATGACAAATAAATACATCTCCAATAAGGTTATGTTGCCCTAGTACAATAATACCAGTATCCGTATTATCAACCTTATTACTAAAGTAATATTACACATTATATACCTACATTAAGAAAAAGTGTATATTACATATTTAGTTGGCCTTATTTTAATAAGGAATTTGTTGTAACGTTTTTGTAGCTGACTATACATTAATACGTCAGATTTCATGATCGCGCGAGTTGACGACGAAAAAAGTAGGTAAAATCGAAAGGTGCCAACTCGCGGATGTCCGCGAGTTTCGCGTCCGCGAGTTGACGACTAAGTCGAAGATGCGGCGTAAGTAGAATTGTATTACTTAATCAACATTTGTTGGAGTTTAGATTGTATCTTAAATGCTTTTGACCTCTTAGTAGATATTTAAAGATACTCGTAGCTAAGGAGTAGTATTAAACCGATCCATAAATTGGAAGAGATTGGAGAAGCAAATGTGTTTTAGCACTTTAACTGTAGGCTAAAGAGACCTTTCCTTATGTGGGACACGGGACTAAAGCGTCCCACATGCCACTAAACTCCCCCGGTTTCCCCTTCCCATGCAAAGAGGGACGGCCCGGGATCCCATCTCCAGGGTCATTAAAATGAAATCTGCTACCCACTTCGCTATTAATGCAAACATAATTAATGATAATGTCCTCCCAGGCGAGTTTACGGCGGCCAATCTTTTACGATCAGCCAACTACGCAGGATATATTATAGTGCACAAGTGAGTGCGCAAGCACAGGTGCACGCCCTATTCCCTCACTCTCATAACACGGTGGGACAGCAGCCTGACACGACCAAAGAGAAATCAGGCGCAGGACCAACGGCTTAACGTGCCTTCCGAAGCACGGAATTAATGCAATTATTAAACTCTCAGCATGAATGCAATAAAAGTATTTCTTATCTATAAATCCATTTGCAGAATGAATTGTACCAGTTTCTAGTTTCACCGGCCATACGCGGGAATCGACTCGCATGAATATTCTTAAGCCTCTCAAACGACTGCACTTTAGCGTATATCACTTTGATTTATTGTTCAGTACATATTTTATTTATATAATGTGTGCATTTTATTTCTGCAATTGCATTATATGTGCATTCATCATTTTATCCCAACTTTTAGGGCTGTTCATTTTTGGAACAAGTTTTCTCATTATAAAATATACATAGTAGTCAATTTATTAAAATTAAACAAATATTGTATAGCAAACAGAAACTGTGTCTTTTTTTAATTGAATTTACGTTTAATTATTAAGTCTCTTGTCTTGTTTTACGTATTTATCTTAGCATGCCGTGGAACTTGTAGAACTCTATGCCAAGTGTTTTTTGATGTTCCGATAGATGACGACGATAAGAACGTAAATAAGTAAGTTATTTTTTATTATCAAAAAATATAAATAGCTTTTTTCTAATTTCATAAACTGTATTTTTTTATTAAAAAACATATTGTACCCTTTTTTTTATAAAGTTACAAATATAGAAAATATTTCTGTTTTTGCTAGTGATCGCAAACTTTTTTTGATGTGTGTAGGTCAATGACGTTCAATATAAAACTAGACACCCAATCTCTAAGAAAAATTCCTCAAAAAACGTCCGAGTGGTTTTGACACTGATGACATTAACACATTCGTTCAAATTAACACCTTATCTCGTGGCATTTAGTGTTTAATGTCAATTGTATACAACTAAACGAAAACTCTGCCCAATAGTCGGGTGGGCAGACTTTTGCTTCGGACAATATTTGAGCGTGATTGTGAGTCTAGTTTTTTAATTGAACGTCATTGGTGTAGGTACATACGTAACGTATTCCCGGGGTTTAAAAAATTACAAAAGATTTGTATCAAATACGCCATTTATAGACTAGTAGTTTAATTTTATGTAACAAACATTAGTTTGTCACGTTACGGAAGGTAACGGAGCAAAAGAACTTGAAATAAAAGAAGAGGATAGAATTGAAAGCCAGAAGTTTAATACAGCACGTCCTATATTACAGACTAAGACTAAGTCCTATATTACAGACTAAGTTAGGTTAGGGTGTAGGACGTAGGCAGACGACACGCAGGGAAGGGCAGACGCCTCTAGCGACGTAGGCAGACACTCAGGGCACACGCCCCACGTTGGGCGCCAAACTGTCTGGGAGAAATGTAATGTTATCTACCTTTATGGGACGTTTCTATACGTTCCAAAGAATGTAAACTAAAGGGAATTATAAGAAAACTGTAGTTCTAATGTTATAAATAATGTAAATAAAAGTATACGAACCTTAGGGATACATGCTATACGTATTATGTCCTCATGGGCGGATACTTCCGCCTCCAAAATTATACGATTAGGGTTTTTGGCCTCCCCTTTATTTGTTTATCGATTAGTTTTGTGAATTAGATCATATTTTAATTTTATTGTGAAAAAATAATTTATTTGTAAACAAAGTCTGACAATATAGTCGCCATAGCTACGCGTTAATTTTTTAAACTCTATGTCAAAACTCGTAGCTATGGAATACAAACCTTTGTACACTACTATCCTTTTGACATTCCCTTTGTAGATTTAAATATTAAAAATAAAATAGGCAATAAAAGCAGGGGCAGCAGCGCAAATCAGTCAGTCTACCGTCAGTCTAACGTCTGGAGCCTGAAGTCCGAAGGACTTACCCAGAGGCACGGTCCTCAGCCCTACTACAGAGTCTATACTCAGAGGCACGGTCCTCAGCCTCCGCCTACCCGACTCAGAGGCACGGTCGTCAGCCTCCGCCTACCCGCCACGAACCTCCCCATCGCCGTGCGGCTGCTCAACCTGGAGGGGCTCCTCCTAGGGCTAGATCCCTCGAGCCCTTAACTCCGCCGCGAACTCCGCCGCGCCGGCGCGCACCACGAGCTCATCGGTGCGAGCCCTCCGTGCGACGCCCCTGCTCACCACCGGGGCGCATCACTGCGAGCCCTCCGTGTGCCCTACGCCGCCGCCTGCGCCGCTTTGGGGCGTGTGCCCTGAGTGTCTGCCTACGTCGCTAGAGGCGTCTGCCCTTCCCTGCGTGTCGTCTGCCTACGTCCTACACCCTAACCTAACTTAGTCTGTAGTAATAGGACTTAGTCTTAGTCTGTAATATAGGACGTGCTGTATTAAACTTCTGGCTTTCAATTCTATCCTCTTCTTTTATTTCAAGTTCTTTTGCTCCGTTACCTTCCGTAACGTGACAAGTTCCATTTCTTCGATTCCATGAATCAGTACATACAAAATAGCGTAATAAGTCCATTGGATAAACGTTCAAATATTCTAAGAACTGAAAGGAGCGTATTACTGTGGTATTACTTTAAACTGTCATTTAAAACGGGGAAATTATATGGAGAAACGTGCAGCGCCCATGGTCAGTTTACTAAATGGCATCTGCAGACTGGCGCGTGTGAAATAGTGGGCCCAGTGCAGTTGAAATGAGAGGCTCTGCTATTGAACGAAGTGTGAATAGGAAAATTGTTCTATTTAATGTAAATACTGAATACATACGCCTAGGTGGTTTAGTGGTTTGAGTATATCGCGTTCTTGGTCAGTACCTAGGCAAAAATTATCAGCTTTATACTAGATCATTGGCTACATTTTATCCGCGATAATGATGATGATGAATGTTCCCGTGGAATAAAATTTGACGTCGCAACAGAGCAACAAATTAATAGTCGTGATTTTTGGTATTAGTTTGCGAGTTGAAAACAAATTCTTATTATGAGCACGCAGGCGAAGACGTTAGGCTAGTCCATACATACATAAAAATATACATAGAAAACACCCAAATCAATACAAAAAAAGACATGTTAATGCAAATTCCTCTCTCCCGCGACCTCTGGTGTAGATAGCCGCCTTTTCATCACGCATCAGACCAAATCAATCGTCAATATTAGTACGTGATTGCAGGAAGGGCTGAATGGGCAGGTCGTCGACCCCGCCAGAGATGTCATGCGCCGTCTGGTGCAACCTGTCGCGTTGCATTTTTGGCGGTTGCATCGAGCCCGTAACTCGTTATGCTATCCTTCGCGACGGTACACGTGATTGCCAATGCCTGATATGTTTTGGTTTATAAAATCAATTTGGTTACAAAATCAGTAATACATTTAATACATTGCTGCCTTCAAACTGGTCTGTTAAAAATGGTGAGCCCACAAATGTGCGGTGTCTTTTCCTACCCTAAGGGCAGACAGCTTGGAAGTGATAACAACTATTCATCCATATGAAATTGAAAGCCAATTGACACTCTCCAATGATGGAGCACAAAATGCTCGCTACACTGCAAATGCAATTAGCTCATACGTAACTCATTACGTTTATCGGCAAAATGTCGCTCATTACCGACGCCGACGCCGATTACCGATTGCAATCTGCGCTAACACCGACAGTTAAATATGATAGTCCTTTGATAATCTAATGGTTAAATCAAGCGTTTCGATGCACATAATATTATTTAATTATGTTTATCCAGTGGTCAGTAATTATCGAATCGTGCTTGGAATCATGTTTAGGGTCTAAAATCATACAAAGGTTACCGAACTAGGAGAACTCCCCTTTAAGGATACTAGCTCAAACATCCAGCAAGCCTTGGTTTCCTCTCGGTGTATTTGTGGTTATGGTGATTTAAACCATTCTCCACAGCTAACAAAAAAGCTGCTACAAATCAGAGATGATTCCTAGCGGAATATCCCGCGATAGAAAAGGTTTGAAATATGAAAAAATATGAATATATTTTGTTTTTGATTGCTTCCTTAGAAAAAGATAACTTCCAAAATTTAAATCTTTTTGCTGTTCCCTGCAAAGTTGATCAGTAATTAGGGTATTACCTAAAGCAAGTTCCTTTCGAAACAGAAACATCCTGGCACTATTTGATTTATTTCGGCACGAGATCCAAACGTAGTTATCGCTAGATATCGAATCAATGGCACTAGACAAGCGGCACTTATTACGTTTGTTATCGCTCAATTTGTGATAGCGAATGTCAAAACCCGTACTTTCAATATCGATTGACCACCATAGAAATATTATGTTGACCACGTGACTTTTTTAAGGCACCTGTCAAATCCATAAAATTTGAAGTAAGCGAATTTCGCTATCACTGTCAAAATGTTACTTTGTCTAGGCCCCCCATAGACTTAATATAATTTAACATTAATTCCATGAGGCCCCCAGACCTCTCTTCCCAGCTATCGCATACATTAAGTGTAACAGATTACGTGCAAACGCTAGCCCAGCACAGCAATTCCACAATTAGCTCAGACGCAGCTCACTGACGGTGTCGGCCATCAGTCACTGATTGCGATCTGCGCTGAGCAATCCCGTCGCCCGCAATGGACCCGCCATTGATTAAGCTATAAGAGTATCTATCGATGTATAGCTTCTATTTACACTTTGGGATTAATTAAATCATCTTAATTGTGTAGGTTTTTTTTTATGTCGATGGCGGCAAACGAGCCAGCGGGTCGCCTGATTATGATGGTAAGCAATCACCGCCGCCCATGGACATCTGCAACACCAGAGAGATCGCTGAGGCGTTGCCAGCCTTGAGGGGTGTGGGCCTCCGGCACTCTCACAAACCAGACGAAATACAATAGTAGTCACTATTATTTCACGCTGGTGTTATGTGAGAGGAAGCTTCCTCTTCCCCGGACGAGCCGGCATATTATGGATTTATGTTTGTGGTGATCATTAAAAAAAATTTTCATAATCAGGTTTATGTCACCTGAAACTCTTATGTTTTTTGAAATTAGCCTACATGGAACAGTGGTTAAATCGCTGCGGTATAGAAACTGTAAATATTGTGAGTTCAATCCCCACTTCGGTCTACTAAGTATTAGAATATTTCAGACCGACTGGTATGCTATTACCCTGCACAGGTGAAGACCAGAAGACCTATAGAGTATGGCAACACATTGAGCAATTCTTCCAGGTCTTGCCCTTTAATAGTCCAAGCGGCAGTGGCCGCTTAACAACGCGTGGGCTGCGTTTCTAACTACAGAACAATGCCACCCAAAACCCCTAGTATATGGGTCAGTGCTTGACAAATTACATAATTGAGCCAGCAAGAAAAAGTATTATAATCTTACACGAAACAAAGCATATAGCTACCGCTAGCCTTATACTGCTAAGGCTCCTAAAACAACACTAATTCCTCCGCTTACCAAACAGGCAGCTAAACAGCTAATATATTTACCTAATTAAGCCAACCTGAATGTCTTTTATCAACAGCGGTGCTATTTTGTTATCAATTACTAACCGAACTGTAATCCCGTCTGGCCACTAATTTAACGAAAGCCAATTAACCAGTTGCAGAAATCTAGTTACATCTAAGACTATTTATGACTCTCAAAGCTCATTTCGCGAGGTGTTTAAGCCGTTTTTCTTGGTATTCGCATCGATCACTCGTGTTAATAATATCGCGACATCTATACAAGTTTTGTGACTTCGTGAATGGGCTATCAATTTCTAATAATTCTGAGAATAAAGTTGAATGTTACAATGACTTATTTTAGACAATATTTTCTTAGTAGCATATTTGATTAGTGGTTCCGCTATTCGAACTTCTTAGTCTAGTTTAGTTTGGTTATCCTACTACCTACTGCACCCCCCCCCCCCCCAATTCTCTTAACATTTTGCCTGCCTGTCGCATAAAGGCCCAGTTTCACCACTGACAAATAAAATCTTACAAAGTTAAACTCTCCTTTTTTGGAAAATTTACGGAAGAGCCTGTATCTTAGTTACCCAACAGAAACACTATCACGAACTTATCTGTCTGTTGTGAAACTGGCTTTTTTGTAATCTTTATTACGTGTTCATTGGCTTCATTTATTGATCTCAGTAAATGAAGAATCTTAATCATTGCCTTAGCAAGATTGTGGCTGTCCTTCTATAACGATTCCAGTGAAACAAGTCGCCATTAGCAGATGGTGAGATAAGGAGTTTTTGTCAAGTTATTTACGAGTGGGCGGTGCTTGGGACGGCCAGTTATGGGCAATATATAACGTGGTAGCCAGCATATTTAAAATATAAGGTTTTAAGATCAAAGGAACCTACAATACAGCAGAATATTTAGCGGTGAATGTTAGTGAGTTGTCTTTCAAACAGTACAGTTACAACTTACAGTAGTAAATCAAAAACTTGCACCAATTTTCTTGAAACGTGCTTGTTAATGTTCTGTGTCGATCACCTACATCAAACCAACAAATTATAATTTTTGTTTTTTTCGTTGATTTTGTCCAAAAAGAAACCACACGTAAACTTACACCCAAAAGGTGCACTTTAGTAACACTAATACGGCTTCAACCTTGCCGAAGCTTTAAACCAGATTGTATTCGGGATTAAGAAGCCATTCAACCGCTTAAAAAGACTGCTGCACTCACTTGACTATTGAAGGGTCAAAAGTAAATAGTGATTTACCTAAAGTATCAGTCTAACAATTTCCCACTGTAGGGCCAAGGCATTCATCATAGAAACACAGATAATATAATATAGAAATCAAGTCATCATTTATGTTAGCAGTTGATAATTAGCTTGCTACACATTACAAACCCGTGCTGTGTTCGAAAAATCCGTCACAAATTTTGCCTGACCCTAGATTTAAACCTAGGACCTAGGACGACTGAAATTTTCTTAAAGATTGCTTGATATAAACGTAAATTGTGCGTGCGAGAAATAGCGGTTCGTTCTGAGTGGTCTCTGCTCAGTTGCTACCGCCTTACGTACATTGTACCACAAGTATAAGTCGTGAATAATATTGTAATAGAGTGAATTACACAGGCAGATTGCTTCATCATTCAATTCCCGGCTACTCTCATATCAATTATTCATATCTAACGGATGGGTGCGTAGCTCCTGCCCCGACATTATTATTAGTGTTGAGCAATAAAAACCCCTGCCTTATACGGACTGAGTAAAAAACTAGATGAGCATGTGTAAAATTGCCATAAATTATTATTGATTGAACTTATGAGATCGTTTTCTCACGGTCAAACTGTACATATAACTATTAATTTTTTCTATGATTTTCCCAGAGTATATAAGGTCGTAAAATATGATCTTTAATGCGTAGATGGTGCAGAGATGTCATGAGAAAGAAATAATTTTTTTTATGCTTAATCATTTGGCAGGAAGCCACGCAATCCACCTGATAGTAAACGCCACTGCGAGTTTTTTTATTGAGAAATACTTAGCCAGATAATGTCCCTCTATTAAATTGGCTGACATTTACTGCAGTAGGTAATAGTATCAGCCAATTTAATGAAAAAACTTCAAACTGCAACGCGCAGACTTCAATTAATTCATCGTCACGATAAAGAGTACGGGCTTAATCACCACACTTACCAAATTCGAATTGGTGATCACAAACCAATGCTGTGTTCGAACATTCGACACAACTTTTCACGACCCGGAAATTGAACCGACGACATATAAACCACTGGACTATCAAGGTGTTTGCATTAAAATTATGTAAATCAAAAATATACAAGGTTACTGGTAATCCTTTTAGGGGAATGTAGAGGTGGTTCCCAGCTGACAATTAACCCATGAGAATACATACAGGTCAACCGAAAAAATATGTATATAAAAAAATATAACTCATTCACTTTTGACCTGCATTCTCATGGGTGGACCTAACCTAAACCTGTATTATGCAAAATGGTTGCTTCCAAAGAAGTTAAATGATGAAATCTAACAAGCCTTTCCCCGCCATAAAAAGAGTCAATAAAAACGACTCAAAAGTAAATCCAAAAGTTCAGTATAGCCGCAAGTCTATAAACAGGGTATTCGCTACGATTCCCCTAAAGACGTTTTCAATTAAAATCGACATCGGCCTTTTATGGGGTTCGAGTCCGGGCGAGCCTGTCCGCGCGATACACGACTGGCAGGGTTACCGCGCGATTAAATCGATGCGAAATCGATTATAATCTGCAAATCGATTTACTGCAAAGACAGGGTCCGGAATAAAGATTATCGATTACAAGAATGAATATTCAGAATACTGTCTTCATCTTGAAACTGGAAGAACTTGTCGATGTGAATAAAGACTTTATGTTTTGTAATTAGTATCGATATATAATTGCCTGACTGCGTTGTTACGATATAATCGGTGTACGTTTCAACCACGATCGAAGACTGTGGTCCCCTGATGGTGGAGCCATGCTGTAGACAATGTCACAAATGGGCCCACTATGAAGTGCTTTGCTATGGCGCTCCATTTTGTAAGTGAAATGTCGGTATGAACCCTATCTTCTTTCGCGTGAACTACAAACTAATGTTTTTTAAGTGTTTGTAAATCAATCGGTCATTAGGTTAATGTTCCGTTTTATATGTTGAGATTTTGAAACCAGTTCATTATCAATCAATAACGCCTCAATTGCCTAGTGGTTTAAGAACCGGGCCGTGATCTCGTGTTCCTGGTTTTAGTTCCCGGGCCGAGCAAACATTTGTGTCAGTTTTTTTCTGACACAGCTCGAGTTTGTGATCACCAATTCACACTTAGCAAGCGTGGTGATAAAGCCAACACCTATTATTTTAATGATAACTTGATTTCAGTGATAGAGACCTTTGCTTTACAGAGGGACATTAACCCTTTCAACGCCAATGTCTGATATATCAGACAAACCATTTTCGTGCCCACCACGCCAAAGACTGATATATCAGACAAAAAAACAGGATTAAGAAACTATGTATTTTTACTTGCCTGAATGAGTTGAGTATAACTTAATAATTTTTTGGAATTTTTTTAATGGTCGTGGCGTTAAGGGCACCATTTTCGGAAAAAAGCGTGGCGGGGAAAGGGATAAATATAAGCTGATACTTATTTTCACCAATACCCAATTTGAACAATGTAATAGAAAAGCTTACTTTACAATTCCGGAACACCTTAACAGGGCAAGCTTTATGCTAAACTCGTGAATAACAAAACAATAATTTACGTAGATAACACGCAAAACAGTAAAACCACGACTTTATTTCTTATTTGCAATTTAAACCGTATCAAGCAGGGAAGGTAATAATCTGAATGATATTGCAAGTGGCCTCAAGTGGATGTACCAAGTATCTGTTTAATAGCCTCTTTCGTACTGGGAACCCTTTGTGGTCGGGTTTATTACTAGCAGTTTTACTCGTATTACTTCACTTGGTCTTATAGAGACGTAACTGATTGGTTTTAAAAACGACGTGACAGATGATTCCAGTTGTTTTACTTTATTTAAGATTAGCCTTCTGCGCGCGTACCATATATTTTTCCGGAATAAAAAGAAGGCTGCGTGACATTTTAATCTTAGTTTTTTCGCAGTAAATGATTGGATCTAAGTAGTACAAAAGATTAATGAAGTTTTTTTGGTCAAATCAAAAGTTTTACGATTGTGGTAGACGAAACTCGAATCAATAGTACTAGCTTCGTCGCGGACGGTCACTTGTCGGGATAATTGTCCTTCGCACTTATCAATATTCACTATTTACTAACATTTGTTTTCCATTTTTCCTACAAACTTTCATTTATCATTCATACAAGCCTTTATATTTTTAGTCAATCAAATTCGTATCCTTATAAAAGTGTCAATCAGTGCTAAGTACGTAGAGGTCCCTATTCAGGTGACTACCTGCCTACTGATGTATAAAAACACCATAAAATTAAGTATAATGAATCATATTATATTCCAACAAGCAAAGACCTTGAACACCGGAATACAAGGCACAATAGACATCAATTGATTCAGACACGATGTAATTGTGTATCAATCAAACAATCCTTGGCGAAGCACAATAGGTCCACAGACGAGATCGATATCGCGTGACCCGGCGCATCGCGGCTGCCACGACCAGGCAACGATAAATACTTCTAAATATACCCTCGGTAAAACCAGAACTTTGGAAAGTTGCCCGATTCGGAAAATATGCGGTAATCGGTGTACGGCCGATATAATTTTTTGAATTGGAAATCTGTGGAGTCTTTTGTTGTAACGATCTTTTAAAGTAAAAAGCGAGCTGTTTAAGCTTATTACCGCGTTAGTGATAAGCGGTAACGATCGCTTATGAACGTTTGTAGCACCAGAGATCACTTGCACGTCGCCGACTTTGTAGTTTGAAAGAAGAAACTTAACGTTGGCAGCAAAGGTTGGCAAAAAAACAGTTTTTCCCGCTTCGAATACCATGCCATCCCCAATCGGGAACCTTATATTAACATTGCACAACAGTTATTTAGCGCTATTTTACTGTGATCTTCAGTATGGAGGCACGTCCTCAGACGTGTAGCTCATTGGAGTAAAAGATGCACTATGCGCTACCTCTCTTATATCTTCTATTTTTGATACAAAATAAAACAAGTTGAAGTGAATCCCACATGCTGCATATTTGACTTCCGTAGAAGAAGTGTGCCAATCAATAAATAATTGACAAGCAAATTGTCAACATTAGCATGTCGCAGTCTACTGCTGGACAAACTATTTGTCATTTGACTACAAATGTTTGTATCGCAATTAATCCAGGACTCGTACTCGTTTCTGACAAACTGGGCTGGTATAATAGGCGATATCATTAAAATTGCGCACGATAAGCGAGTACAGCTATGGGCATTGCAGGGAGATTCGTCCGCTGATTGCGCACTGCTGATTGGATATTTTATAAATATAGATTTAAATATGGTTGATATAATTATCCCAGGCGCCAGCATTTATATATATTTTTTTATACATCAATAAACACAGGTGCGAAGTCTTCAACAGCCAGCACATTAAGAGATGGAGTTATTGATAGGAAATAGTTATCAGTTAAATGTTAATTTTCAGTAAAATGTCATTGACTTTATTTGTTGTCAAAAGCAAAGTAAAAGTCAAAGTTAAAATTGATTTATTTATAAAGCCTATAATAAATGAACTAAACTCATATATCGTCAATTTATAATATAAAACTAATAGTAATACGTTATTTTTCGGTGCTTTGTCACGGATTATAGGTACATAATAGGCGGTGTGACAAAATCAGATCTCTACACGAAACATCATAATCCCTTTAAAATTACTGCTTCATTTTGTCCACTATAAACTAGAACATGTTATAAAATATGCTTCAACACGGGTGCTCATTCACAGAGAATAACAAGTGAATGCGGGCATACATATCTGCATATTCTGCCGTCCTGTTATAGCAATCCCTTTGTTTCAAGATGTACCTCTCTCGAGAGAGCCATTAGGTATATTTATGGGCCCTCTGCGACGCAGACAATGGTAGGAATAGTGGTCAGGCGATGACCAACGCAAGCCTACTTAGCAATATTCCTGACTTGCAATGAAATAATGACAAATAAAAAACCATTTTGGGCATTATTCACACAGCGCCGCCCAGCCCCAAACTTGTGCTAAGATTGCAAAAAAACTTTGCTTATATCCTTTTTTGTAATTACATACCTATTATGTAATTACTTACATTTAGAAACCCTGACCGATACAAACAAACATGTTTACGTTAAGTTTTAAACTTGCGGGAATGAACCCGCAATCTCTATAATGGCCGACATCTGACCATTACACCAAATCGGTCTTCATTGAATAAATTGTTATATTCTTTAAAGAATTCATTAGTTTTCTTTAATAACCATTTAGTTCTTCAAGAGAGGCGTGAAAAGCTTTATAGTTACAATCAGTAATGCGCGAGTAAAATATCTGATGCTTAGCATCCATAAGCTACGGTCACCGCTTACCACCAGGCGGGCCATCGTAATCATAATCATAATCATTTATTCGTTCACAAACATAGGTACAGTACAATGATGATGGTAGTACGTTTACGTAGTATGTTTACGTAGGTTTGAGCGCGACCACAAAGGTGCATTGTAAAACAAATACTTTTAAAACGAATTGTTTTCAAACAACTAAAATCAGCCAATGACACCATATTTCGATTGACGGAACATAAAACCCCCGTTCTCATCGAAAACCGCTAAGTTTCAAACCAGCGCAGCGGAGAACAATAAAAGATGATAGCCTCTAATCGTCGGGTACCGCATTCGATTCCGGAGCGGTACGATAGGCATTCGGCGTTTGTGTCGACCTAGATAATGCAGTCTATATAAAATTGTGAGCCTACAGTATTGTGACAGAAACCAGAATATTCGGAATGTATAAAACGACACGAATATACTCGTATGTAACGAGACGCGATCGAACATATATTTTGCTTGACCCAAGAATCGATGCCAGAACCCTGAGATTTCAGACAAAATTTAAACCACTGAATAACAAAGTGTCATCATCACATAAAAGTTGTAGAAAGAGCTCATAAAGGAGCTAAATTCTTTTAAGATGATTTTTTATATATTTATAAATTAGTACTAAGTAAACATAGTTAACTATCATTTAATACATAGAGACATTATTTTAATGGCGCTCTACTTTTGATCATGTAATGATGGTTTAACGGGAATAATGTCACAGGGACAGGCAGAGATAATTGTAGCCTTGAGCAAAATGGGACTGTAAAGCATTGATACTCAAAGTGATCTAAATCGACCCCTAGGGGTTCATGTGAACCACCCAGTGCACAGCAAAATCATCCATCATTAAAATCAATGTGTACTTATTCAATCAAGACGCTTGCCAAATTGATAACAAAACCGAGCTATGTCTAATTATCTGATAATATAGCCTTCCGTCCGCGGTTTTCCCCGCTCGTAATTTCTTTTTTCAAATATCCCCCCTTCCTCCACATTTCAGGGATCAAAGGGTACAGTATGTCACCCGGGGGATAGTGTTGCTTTTCAACGGTGAAAGAATTATTTAAATCGGTTCAGTAGTTTCGGAGCCTATATTCAACACAAACAAACAAACAGTTAGTATTAGTATATTAGTATTAGTATAGACAATTTCAGTCTGACCAAAATATTAAACCCAGAATCTGACCATGATCATCTGTTATCTCATAAGATTATGTTTAGTTTAGCAATGGATATTACAATTTTTTTTCATCCAATTTATACTTATCTTTCTTAAAGGTAGTAGGTAATTTCAAAAGTCTCCGTTATCTTTCTTAAAGGTAGTAGGTAATTTCAAAAGTTTTTCAACTGATCTATCATAAAAAACGAATGAAAATGTGATAAGTGTTTTTCTGCTCAAAAAAGTTTGAGAACCTCAGCAGTAGAGCTAATGAGCAAAGCTTACACTGTAAAATAGAGTCATTCACTGGTAGAGTTGTAGTAGAGTTGCTCCCGGCGACTTTTGATTTGTCGTTAATTGCACACTGATCCACGACGGTCATAAATAATTTATATTACTCTAATTAGATTTGGAATGTGTATCTACAAATATGTATGAATAAACATTCATTGCTATAATAACATAAAAACGGACGCATTGATTATTAAGTTATCAAAAGTCGGGCGAAAATTATGTGTTAGTTATTTTTTGTTTAAAAGAGGCAGTTAAAAGAAATTTATGAACGTCTGAGGAATGAGCTATTCGCAGTTAAACAAACATAAATATTGACAGACCCTCGAAGTTTTAAATTATAGCTTTTTCAGATAATAGTTCATCCACATTTTTTTTGTATTAATTGTTTTACTCAGTTGTGTACAGTTTATGTACAGTTTAAGATTTTCTACATCGATGTATTCTATTAAAACAAATACTGCGAAAAACCAGAGAACAGAAATAAACAGCCAACATTCCTAGTTTTCTCATCATGTTTTCCGCCGCCTCCAAACTAGTAATCCTACTATCCTACTAATCCTACTTAATATTATAAATGCGAAAGTCTGGATGTTTGGATGTTTGGATGTTTAAATGTTTGGATGTTTGTTACTCAATCACGCCTAAACGGCTGAACGGATTTAGATGAAATTTGGCACACGCATAGTTTATAACCCGGAATAGGACATAGGCTATAAAATTCCTACGGGAAACGTCTCATTCCCGCGGGAATAACAATTTTGAAACTACTGAACCGATTTAAATAATTCTTTCACTGTTGTAATGCTACACTATCACCGGTGAACATAGGGTACTTTTGATCCTGGAAATGTGGGGGGAAGGGGGGATATTTGAAAAAAGAGATTACGCGCGGGTGAAGCCGCGGGCGGAAGGCTAGTGCCTAAATAAAAATAAGCATCATCAAATTCTTCTTTCACGCGTACCTATCCCGACTAAGTTGGTATACAGCGCTTGGAAAATTGAAGACAAAAAACAATGTCAAACGCTCACTTTCCAACCGTGACGAAAACTTATAACATTCCCAATCGCCGATGTTTCGTATCGCAAACGCAGCGTGGCGCTGCAATCGCAATTGCAGATAAATCTATAATTGAGCGTCCATTCGATCCGCGCCCGAGGCGGTGACACACGCAAGTACGAGTAACATCTGATGCCTGGCTAGAATCTAGGTTGAATTTCTTGCTGTAAGTAAAGAAATGACATCGTTACGAGTATTGCCTATAGTGACATTTGCCTATAGTATCTACTTATTTTTAGATTAAAGGTCGGTGAATTACGACGATTACCACAATGGCGTGTACCAAATGCATCAGCCAGATTCATGCCAGTAATATCCACAGTAAGAAATGTCTTGCTAATTAGGTGACCAAAAAAGTTACAATAACGAAAATTTTACAACGTTGATGACAACAAGTATTAAAAGCTTTGACGCTGGACAAACACGCATGCAGACAATTTCAAGAAATAGACTTATTATGTATGCGTTGATGTCTTCCTCTCGTTGCTAAGATGATAGCGTTGAGAAGACTTCAACGCGTGCTGTTCTAATATTATACCGCGTGTTTTTTTAGTCGTTGTTTTCCCGCAGCAGAACGTTTCACCTTTATCGAATTTTGCAAGTTTTTTTCTCTCTTTCTTTTAATTTTTTTATAAACTTTGACGAGAAAATGGAGATTGAATGTTAGTAAATAGTGAATTGCAATTTTTTTTTAAGCGTGAAGGGCAATGATCCCGGCCGGTGACCGTCCGCGACGCAGCTATTGGTAGTACTATTGGTTCGAGTTTCGTCTATCTAACTAAACTCTACTCGGGAATTGAACCCAAGACCCCGAGATCACGGTAAGGAAAATAGATTGTTAGTAAAAAACTTCGTAGTTGTAAATGTAATATAGAGTGCAATGCACAGTGGTACGCATAATTGGTGCGAGGCAGAACGAGGTCGTGCCGTTTTGTCCAGCAGGGTGGCAATTAGTTCCACTGTGCATCGCGTAATCGCTGACGAGCCGTTGCAATTTAAAAAAATATTACAAGTTCATTTCACGTCATGCATGGTGAAATTATGATTATTGCAAAACTTACTTTTACTTAATTTGTTAAATTATGTTAGGGTAAGATTAATTTGAGAATCATGGCTCTTATTCAGAGGAGTCTACAAGAGGACAGCGGTTTAAGCGGAGTCTAGGTGGGCCGTGACGGCTACTTATCTACAAGATGTACTCAAAATCAAAATCAAATCAAAATATACTTTAATCATGTAAACTTGTATCTAGTATTTATGAATCGTCAATTACAGAGTGACTCTACCACCGGATTCGAAGATTACTACGTCGATTATCTGCCAACAGATGTTTTACAAAACCCTCGTAAAGGAAAATAGGGGTCAGACGATTCGCCTGCTTGAACAAAAACTATTAAATGCATTTACCTTTAGATATGCAAGAATAAATAGTATTTATAGTATAAATAATTTTCTTGCATATAAAGGCATAATACAATAGATAAACAATACAGAACATTTCAGAGCTCGAATGAAAATAGTAAAACAAAAATTCACATAAGTCTTTTGGCTTTATTACAGTGTACAGCAGCTGCTGCGATACAAATAAGCAGTGTTAAGGGTCAATTTATGTTTATTTAACGCATTTATGGCAATTTTTTCTATCTATTTTATTGTGCAATTCTATTTGATTATATAAGTTATTCAACTATTCTTATTTCCGCTCTAGGTTTGTTTATTATAGCCAGGAACCATAGCTCAATATGCTGACATGCCATTGGCTTCTCTTTAAGCATTGGTTTGTATTTTCTCATGAAATCGTACCCGTCTGAAGCAAGAACGAGTCGCTAGTAAATAATAAAAGTTATTACGATCTTGTCGCATAGCAACTATCGTTTACGCACCGTGTCTTGCGCCGGCTGTCCTCCGACCGGCGCGCGCGCTACTACAGTGTAACAGCGAAGAGTGAACTACGTCAGTGACTATCGTAATTATATGCTTATCTTCCCTGTAAAGTGTTTTTTTTATGGTAGAGAGAGGCAAATGAGTGGGTTACGTGACGGTGAGTGATCACCGCCACCCATGGACACCTGCATGCATCGCTGTTGCGTTTCCAGGCTGTAAGGAAAGAACACACTCATTCTTTGGCCGAACTCATGTCGCATTGGTTTGGGAATATGGCTGCCGGATTATACTATTTTTTCGGATAATACTCTCTTGATGAATGAATGTTGCACTGATTATATCCATTCTTAGACTTTGTTAATCCCGATCATTTGTAAAAAGCTCGTTTGCCTTTTTAAGGCATCTTCAGGTTTACATGGATTCTTGTAAATTAGATCTAGTGCTGAATTTCCGTAGCACAGACATATCTATTTTATCCTTCTATAGCGGGCCATAGGCCTCCATTATTAAAATTGGATGACTCGTAATACGTATTATTAAACCCCACTCTTCGAGGGGTGGAACCACTTTACTGGTTTTAGTTGCGCAGTGCGCCCGGTGCGTAGGCGCAGGTTGACGCCACGCTCTACTGGACGCGTTGTATCATAGCATGTCACTCGAGACGACAATGTCGCGACGAAAATGTGCAGGAGTGAAGGAAGGCTATTACATGCAAAATGCGTTTTAGTTTTGAAAAGGTTTTGAGATTTATTGTAGGTACCTACTTCATACATACTTAATAGCAAAGTATATAATAATGTGCTACTGCAGGGCAAAGGTCTTCATCACCGAAATAAGGTTTCCTGGGGGGCTGAAAGAGCTCAATAGTTTGACTCCGGCTGCTGAGGACTGGTTGCAGCAATTAAGTCTGGAAGTTTGAGAGGAGTATGGTTTCATGCAGCTTTCGCCATACGACATAATGATGACCGAAATAAAGTGATCAAAACAATAATAATGTATTATTTTATGTAGCCAGTATAGGGATTCGTGATCATGCCCGAATCGTGTTCAAAAATTTGGCACAAATTTTGACTGGTTTGGTATTTTAATCCAGGTCAAAATCTTCAAATAAATAAACTCAATTGAAATTATATTATTTTAATAATATGACTGTAAAATAGAAAAAGCGATGGATGTGCAAGAAGGCCCCAAGATCTCCTCCAAAACGAGCCACCTTTTAACCAGTTAACCACACTGTTAGGGAGCAACCGCCACAGGGTAATAACAGCACTACATCCGCCACACTTTACCAAAACCGTTGGCGAACTCTCTATCAAAATATAAATAACTCTACAAGTGCAGGTTGCATAAAGAGTGTTATCTCGTCGCACCCACCGCAGCAACCCGACACTTAGCCCCGTTCGCACTTTCACACCCCGTGGCTCCGGCCTGTCATACCGGCTACATGATACTGTGTCTTGCGGTTTTTTTTCGTTCTTGAGGTTCTGTTTCTGTTGTATAAGCTGCTTGTTTCGCAATCTTAAGTTATTGCGTTAATCAGGTATTTATTACGTTGTGGGCCGTTCACAGCTGACAGATAAGTTTGTATTTTATCATTTTATCAGATGACAATGATGCTATCTTGTTTGGACAAGAAATAACTATCCACAAATCTGTAACAAACTGGCCCTTCATGTCATTCAATTCATATTTCCACATTATTGTACAAACAAATCTACAATTAGCAGAGCTTAAGACACAAAAAACTATGTATTTGGCGTGACAAAAAGTGGGGAATTGAAGTGAAGGGAGTCAGGCCAGCTGTCAGACAGGCACTTGATGGTAAACAACCTTTGCAGCTTATTTCAGTGAGAGGTACTTCACTAGGAAATATTGCTAATTGTGTTTCCACGCTCCCTCTCAAGTGTATTTATTGACTCCCATATTAATATCTCCGGAACACAGCAACTATTATGGCGACAGATTTCCCCCGTGGATTTACGAGAAAAGATATTGATTATATTTTAATACATCGAAAAATTTCGCAATGAACAAGACTAGTATCCCCCAAGGAAGGAGATCAACCGACCGATCACATAACTATCGAAAAATATGAAACCTATAGGCAGCTCGTTTCCTCTGGTTTTCTTAGCAATCAGACTAACCGCAGTTCAAACGTGTCGGTGATCGCGTCCAGGCGTGATGTTTGGCCTGTGGCGTACGTGCTGTGGTTCGATGCCCGGGTGACCGGTTGATCACAATTTATTACATCCATATTCTCTTCGTGAGCAAGTCTCAGTATCAAAGCGATTATGGACTGGATTTTGTGAAACGATAAAGGCTATATACTGCATATTCCTACAGAATATAGACACGATATATGCAATATCATTAATAAATAATAATAATAATGCCCTCCTAGCCGAATTTTCGGCTACGGCGGCCAATCTTCAAGACCAGCCAACTACGCAGGATATATTATAGTCCACAAGTGAGTGCGCAAGTATGCACTCCCTATTCCCTCACTCTGATAACTCGGTGGGACAGTAGTCTGACACGACCGAAGAGAGATCAGGCGCAGGAACAACGGCTTAACGTGCCTTCCGAAGCAGGGAATCATCATTTTTTTCAGACATTCAGGTGATTTAAGCCTGCAATGTCCTAACGAAACTGGAAACATTTACACAAAGTGCAGATGCTCCCCGCGAGATTCGAATCCACGACCTCTGGGTTGGACGAGCCCAACGCTCTAACCACTGTGCCACGGAGGCAGAAAAATCACAACGCTTGTTCAAAACATGCGACCCATATTTTTTTGACCGGGGGGTTTGAAAAATAGTGGTCATAGTATTATTTGCAAGTTGGCGACACTGTCGCGCGCTATCCGCAGTCCGCCGCGAACTGAGTTTTCCATGCGCTTCGTGCCTGCGCGCACTCCGCGCCATTCCTAGTTTTAAACCTTGATAATGTGCAGTAACTGTTTATTCCTATGTTACCAGTGTCAAATATACATCGTTTTACACACACAAGAAACTTTCATTAAGAACCCGAACTACAAGAATATCTTATCACAAACCAGATCCTGCACAAACGAAATCCGACAAACCAGAACTACAGTTTCAAAAACCCTTAGGTTAAAATTAGAATCTTTGCCTTGAGTTATACGTATGATAACTATCGGTTACCGCTTGTTATACGCACACGAGGCTGCAGCAATGATAGGCGCCCTGCGGTAGCAGCGAGGAATGCCTTGAATGCAAGCCTCGGACATTCATTACGCAGAGAACACCACTCAGCGAACGCCACGGGGTGAACTGAATACTCGTAGTAACGTCTGTGATTTTAGGCCAGTGTGTACTACGTGTACTATTATTAGGTATCCGGGAGACTCCCACAACAAGTGATGCTGAGCCAGATGGCGAACGCAAAAATACCTGTGGGCGCCCAGCATTAAGGTTTAAGGACTCCTGCAAGCGGGACATGATCAGCTTCGGAGTCCCAATTGACGGATGGGAAAAGCGTGCTGAATTGAGGCCTGAATGGCGTCATGTTATTAACGTCGGAGTATCGAAGCACGACGAAGACTGGCTGGACAATATAAAGCAGAAAAAGCTTCGTCGAGCTTTATCTACCCCAATAGATCCAGGGTGGACTTGTGATCGGTGTGGAAGGATATGTCGGGCCGCAATAGGGCTATATAGTCATAAGCGGCGGTGTGGTATCCTGCCAAATCACTAGCGCTGCAACAATCATCTTTCATAGATGCTGTGGCCAATGATGATTTTCCTTAAGAACCGGCAATGCATAAGCAATGCTTCTAGTGTTGCAAATATCCATGAGCAACGGTGATCATTTACCATCAGGCGACCTGTTTGAACCTTTTTTGTATTAAAAAATGTACTAATTTCCTGAGTTGTTCAATATATCGAAGACACGTTATTCATATTATCCATAACAGTCTGTCTGTTATTCTAGCATTACAGATTAATTTGTTATTAATGACGATCGATTTGGTGTGATGACTGTGAAATGTGCTATTACTATTTTTTATATTTGGTATGGTGAACGAAAAACACATCACTGTTTTGATTATTAATCATTTCAAGCTTTTGTGTAAAACATAATTTTTTTTACATGCTGTTGAAAATGGCTTTGCATGTCTGTTATATTATTATAATATTACTGTTGATTAAACAAAATTTGATTCTATTAGTTTTCAATTCGCAATACAAACGGTTTTGTAACATGAATGTGCTTCTCTTGAGATGTTTTATACATTTAATTTGATGTACATACTATTCAAAAAAAACAAGGTCATTTACCTACCCCAAAGTAAAAATAATATAAAGAGAGTTTTTCCGTTGTCAAGTTGGTTTGTTTAAGGCTAGATTGCTAAATATCCAAGTATACTCGTAGTTACCACAATACTCGTAAATGTAGATAGATGAAATGTTGTTTATTTTCCAGTCAGCAACCCTATCTGAATGTGTATGCCAACTTTAATAGCAGCCGGATGACTCTGTACCGCGTCGAGGCAAATAAAACAATGGGACGGGAACAAAACCCGGGACCGAGCGAGGGGAGACTCGTGCCGAGACGTCTACAACTCTACATAGCCATGAGGTATAGAACAAGCCAGCCTATTAATGTCCCACTGAAGGGCAAAGGCCTCCCATTGTTGAGAAAGAGACATCATTATAATTTTGTATCATCATGTTTATTAAATGTGGTTTGGTGACCACAAATTAGTTTTTTTTATTCGTGGCAGAATGCTTTAGAGCACTATAACCGTGGCTAGCTAGACCTGCGGTTGTATGTGGGTACTTATTAATAGGGGCTAGATGTTCGTGCCACTACCCACAAAACTCCCCCGAGAAACACTCGAAAGAGGCGCGCCGGCGCGCTCGCTTTGTGGCAATTGCCCCTATGGGCCGGACAAGTGACCAAAAACCAAAGCTACAAGTATATAGGAAAAACAAAAAAAGTAAAAATATTTTGTTCGATCTGGGACCCCCAGAAATATGGATATAACACAAAATATTACCTACTTAAAGTATTAAATTGCCTACTAAGCTTTTTCGCGGGAAAGATTAACAGACATCGATTTTCCCAAACTTAAGCATTTAGAATAAAATTAGCCGAATTAATATTGCGATTTTCCGTAATATTAACATAAAGTAACACTTTAATACGTTACAGATTTGTCGTCCCTTGAATACCTACTAAAGCTTAGCCATCAGTCAGTCAAGTCATGTAATGCATCTTATAGGCTTTACCCCACGACCTTTCGACCTTGTACATCGAAGCCTAGAACAATACTATCATGTTTATTACATAAGGTTCTCGACACCGAGTGAAACGATATTATTATGATTAGTTACTCCGTACATCTGATACTCATGCACGTATACATACAATCCGCAGTAATATATAAATGCAAAAAACGTTATGCAGCAAATATTAGAACTGTTCTGTTAGAGCTTACATCATTTCCTATGAAACTTTGAAGTCATTGTTAATTTATCTATCAGTTAACAAAGAAATTGTCTTTTATATTTGAAAATTGACTAAAGGGCATGCCCTTAGTAATATAACAGAAAAAATAATCAGGCACTTATCTGAAAGCGGAGAAACTGACCCTAAATGCATTTGTATTGAAATTCACAGAATAGCAATTTCATAATGATCGCTCTGATAGACCGATCCTGTGAATTTCAAAAGAAATTTTATTTCACCCCCGCCACCAACCAAAGCAATCAAAACAGACGACCACTTTTTAAAACATTTCATTGAATATGTACTAAATAAATAATTATCTAATAAACTTACCGATAAGTCCGAATTATTGCATCCTTCCAATTTATGCCGGAAACACAACACTAAAAATTCACTTCGTCACGCATTCACTGTAATGGCCACTGTCAAATTGATCGAAAACTTTTTTCAGAACCTCGAATAAAACCTCCTTCGTTACGCGCGGCGTGACAATTTGAAAAAAAGAAAAAGAAAATTCGAAAATGGAATCGTTCGAAGGCATTCGTGCGTCCCCGGCATGGGTCCCCGGCGACTGCCGCGCGCCAACGTGCCCGCGTTCGGCGACATCTACCCTCTCTGTTGCTCATCAACACATACTGTTATTAGACAGAGACAGACGATCCATAGGACTTGATCGAATGTTTGCAAAAAACGAGCTTTTTCATAGTATTGTTAACAAGTTTTCTTCTGCAAGAGTACAAGTTTTACGATTAGTTACAGACAAGTAACCTTTTGTTTTAATAGGCTCGTATGTGAGTTGCATAATTCCTTTGACGTGCGGAAAACAAATACGGGGACGTGTCATTGAACTCGATAGTTATTTCGATTCAGGTCAATACGATCCAGACCTACTAAATAAAAATGAAACTCTGACTGAAAAATGGCACCTTATTTTCAGGTGGTCCATTAAGGAAGTTGAATAAATTTTTTTAATATTTTATAAAATTTTGCACATTATATTTTTTTCATAAAACAACTAAAAACGGAAAGAAATTAAAATAAGTACATTGTATATTTTCAGTACAATTTAGATTGAACCTGTGCCGTCCTTTAAATGCGGCCTACACTGCGCTACGGTGAAAATCAAACTCGTAGTTTAAACGTTACATTCGTAACGATTAAAAATGCTATATCGATTCTATAATACCTATATACATGCTGTTTCTAGATCTTAAACAAATTTGTAAAGGAGGTATTTTATCAAGAAATCACAAGAGTGGCTGGCTGTACGACCGTCAACTTGCGCGGGCGCACGGTATCGGAGGATCCGAATTCCGACGTGACGTGACGTGACAGCGATGCGACAGTCGCCTGCGCAAATTGGCATGACTAGTCTAGGTCTAAGCTGATAAAGTCGAGCTTCTAGATATTCTAGACCTGAAAGATCACATAAATACCTAATCATTAAAAATACTAATTTGGACATAATTTGGAGGATAAGTGGCTACTGACTGTGAGAATCGATTTTTATATTATTTTATTTACCTTTTTACTGATTTTATAAAGAGAAAAGATTTGATTGTTTATTTGTATTGAAACTAACTAAACCGATTTGAATAATAAAATAATTCATTCACTGTTGGAATGCTACACTATCCCCGGTGAGCATAGGGTACTTTTGATCCCGAAGGGGGTATAATACCCCCTTCCCCTCATATTTTCCCCGGGTATATTTGAAAAAAGAAATTACGCGCGGGTGAAACCGCGGAAAGTGAAGTAAAAAATACGGGGCGGGGACGGTAGCTGATCTGGCTAGTTTGACTCAAAGTCCTCACCAACAAGAGCCAAGGCGGGTGTGGAAACCACGATCTCTGGTGTCGGTCCTAGTGACACCAGATGGTAAGTGATCACTACTGATCATGGACACCTGTAAATAGGATCTCAGATCTCTCGGCTTTGAGAAAACATTGAGGTATGGAGAGGGGGAAGGAGGATGTAGGGTTAAGGGGGAGTTGGACCTCCAGTAACACTCTCGACTCGCCAAACGGAACAAATAGCAAAGCTACTACTTAATCGGTCGTCTAAGAAAGTGTCAATTTAATTGTCAATTTTCGGGTCGTTAATCCGCAGACTATCTTCTGTGCTACAGCTACATCAATCAAGCATCAAACGGGTGGTCTCCACACAGATAACTGTCTCTCTAGTCCTGTCCTTTGGTTATCGCCAGTCTATCTACCAGCGAATGTTAAACTGCATCTAATCAGTCAAAGATCAGACTGGAAATTATCAATCAACGCGCGGATAGGAAATTATCGGCCTATTAATGTCCCGACTAGGAAGACGCTCATCATGATATAAACCGTCGTTAATATATTCAGTAACACGTTTTGCCACGCTTTTCATATTATGAGCTGATGTATTCACAAACATGAATGTTTAAATACCATAATGCATAGTCATAACTTGTTTAAATTTGAAATATACGTACCCTCTCGCTACAAGTCGTCAAAAATGTAATAAATTATCGAAAGAACATTAAATTCCTAATGGACAGCAATCAATAAAGTCGAGTACAATGTAATCCAATCAATTTATTAGTAAGGGCCTCGCCGAAAGGACTTTTCAATTATATTCCTTTAGCCTTTTTTGGGTATGCAAATCAGAGTCGTAAGATCCGAGCGATAGTTGCGCTCGCGTCGACGTTAACATGGGTACTCGGAACAAAACGACCGCCATTTTGAAATATGGCCGCCGTCCGTCCCGCGGCGGACAAAGGAATTAATGAGGAATGAATCCTGCCGCGAAGCCGACTGGTTGCCAAAATAAAAGTTTGCTTTTTGTGAAGTCGCTTTGAATATTTTAGCGCGTTCATATCGTACGTCGTTGTTTAAAATGGGGAGGGTTCTTGTGAACTTTTAATAGCGTTGCCGATTAAAAACTAAAGAATTAAGTACTTGGCTAATTAGTGCGAATAACGGTGATGCCACACGGAAGCGTTGCGCTGCGCTGCGTCGACGCACCGCAAGACGACGCTCGACGGACGACGGAATGGGTGCCACACGATCCGATGCGTCGTCGCAACGCGCTGCGTTGTCTATGCGTCGCGATGCGTCGTCGTGCGTTGATTTTAGGTTTAGTTTGTGATTTTTATCCCATAAAAGACGTCTTTCCTCAACTAATGAGATAAGGTAGTCCACGTCAATGTCATTAATAGTATTATGATGATTTATGTACTTGGGGGGCGCACCGCTATCTCGACTGCATAAACCATACTGCGACGCGTGCGTCGTCGCTCCGGTGTCGGAGCGCTGCACCACTCCCCCCCGCTTCGTCGCACGGCTACGCGTCCGTTGCGCACGCGTTACGGCGACGCGCGTCGCCACAACGGACCGTGTGGCATGCCGTTCAATTTGTATGAAATATAACGCATCGACGACGCTCTCCGTCGACGCAGCGCAGCGCAACGCTTCCGTGTGGCCGCGCCGTAACGTCGCAACGTTGTTCGTACGACGCGTCGTCCAAAGTATTTAGATAAAAAAGGAGATTACAATGTAATCGCTATGACAATGACTGCACAATCAGCAAGCGTCTTGGGATACCTAAGTCTTGACTGACAAACTCGTAATAGTTATTTATGTGACTGTTGCATAATGAGGGTCATTAAAATACGAATGTGGTTTTATGAAACGAACGAAGTGAGTTTCATAAAAGGATCACATGAGTATTTTAATGCCTAATTATGTACAGTCACATACATAACTTTATCTTCATTCATACGATAAATGTCTATTTTAAAGTCAGGATCGATGTGAAACCGCGTGGAATATAATCCGTAGTACCAGGAGAGCAGAGAAGAACAAGAAGCTAGGTTAGCTCGCGTCTTTCAAACTCTTTGATTTAATGAATAGTTACGCTGCGGTTATGCTCTCCTGGTACCTTTGAAAATACATCAAGATGTTTTACATATGTTAGCTTCAAATCCATTAATTTTTACTTTTTAAGAAGACGTTCGAAATTTGAACGTAATTAAAGTATCGGTTACCGATACTAAAATGTAAACATTACGATGCAGCCACAGATACTTATATCTAAATGTAGGGCGTTTGCTCATCGCTCCTGACTATAAAATAGACATATTATAGTATGGATGTAGATAAAGATAATATTATGGTAAATATTATTACCTACATCTTTGGTTTAGTGAGAACAGAAGCCCTCAAGGCTTCTTTTTTGTTTTGAATAAAATACCCTTAAAAATGTACAAGTACGTTTGCGAAGGGGTAGGTAGCATAAGGGGAAACATCCTTTACGTTTCCACCCTAAGCTCGGTGCCCGGTCATAATTTTACTTTAATGGTACAAAGACTTCCCCTAACTACCTCAAAACACGTCATTTTTATTTCTGTTTGCCCATGGCCGAAAATCAGTTAAGCTGCTAGTTAACCCTCTTCCCACGCGACGATAAGCCGACAGATGGTCAAACACGCCCTGGGTGACAGTAACAGGTTGATGTTTAGTAACGTATAATAACGCGATTAATCTAAATATGTCACTCAGTTTAAAATGTTAGCGGTTAGTTTTTTGGAGAGCGAAAGGCGATACGAGTTGACACGTCTAACAGCCTTATTATGAAAACTAGCTGCCGCCCCAGGCTACGTATGTGTGGTGAAAGAATGAGAGATATAAACATTGTCCTGACAAAAAACAAACAAACATTTTTTTGGTGCTATCACTCCGAAGTCTGTCATCCCGGTATGCATCAAATATGAAGTCAAAGTAAAGCACGTAAACAAAACATAGAGACATAAAACCTAGAGCGTCCACGCAAAAAAAAATATGTGTTAGTCGTTTGTGCTTCTTTTTCAAGCAAACGACTCATCTGATGCCACATGGAGGTGGAACCACAGCATGAGGATATTTGACACCTGATGCATCATACGTGAAGCTTATGCTCTTTTCTTTAAGGTGGTCAACTTCTGCTACCCATGGTATTCCACTTATCCCACCGGGTGGGAAGAGTGGAAAAAGAATCCACTTTTCCCATCCAGGTAGGATGGCTAGGTGGGATAAGTGGAATAGCCCGTATGATTGTAGGCAAAAATTACATCAACTCGAATAGGGGTTTACGTCACCCACTTCATTGGTCCAGATTCTCAGCCATTAATGTTTGCGTCTGCTGTTCAATGGGCATTGTCGATGTTGGTACATCAAGGCTGCTGCCCATCACCGTGGGAACCCATCCAGCTCCCATGCACACAAAGCATATTGATGTGTTTATTGTGCAATAGTGATAATACAGTTTTTTATTCAACACAGTTGGCAGATTTGTAATGCATCTAAAAGTACGTATGCAACTACGTCATTCTTGACCTTGAGTAACAATAATTTTTCTGTGAGTAACACTAATTCTTAACTGGATCTATGTATAAACTACTCTATCATTTTTAATCTACAATAGAGGTGAGATTACAATATTATATATAACTTATTCAACTTTGACCTGGCTCCCACATTCATACTAATGCCAAATTGCTTATGGCGGGATAACTGTCAAGATAAGTATAATAATAAATAAACCTGACACGCCATCGTTATAAATATCACATAATGATATCTCAGGAATATTGCCTACTTTGAGGCGCGGCAATGATGTAGGTGGTAATATTTTTGTGTTGGTAAAGGAACCAATTTATAATGCGTGTCTTCTTGCCCCCCACGGGAAATAACAATGGAAATTCTTATGTACGTTGAAGCATTAAAAAGATATATTTTATGTTATTCTGTGAGTTCTGTGACTTGCGTATAAGTTTATTTGAAACCGAGCCCCCCCGACTTCTCACAGGCGTAAGTTACCCATGAAAATTTACAAACTTATTTTTTTTTCTTTTGCTACTTGATTTATAAGGTCCCAACTAGTAGTACATATTTTTATTTCCCACATTTTTGGTCTACCAGTACCAATATTATTCACAAATTATCGTCACTCATAAGAGTCATATCGAGAATGAAAAAGTGTTCCAAAATAGAAATTAGCACAGGCCAACTTCATATCAGGTTTTACTTGCAGACCAATAAAACTTTTTTTTAAATTTGCTTCGTATAATTGAAAAACTCATTCGCCCAGTGGCAAAATCCATTATCAGGATTTTCAAATAGCTCGTATTTACGGGGTGAAATTTGGACGTCAGAGCTGAAGGTAAAATTGCAGACTGCATACAATTATGCACTCGATTTACATAGTCTACTGCATGCAATGCGGAGTCAAGTGGTTGATCGAACATTGCGCTATCGAATCTATAGTTTAATGGGTTTTTTATTTATGTTGCGGTCTTAGGTTGTGGTCGTCACTGGCCTAAGGCAGAATATGAAAGAACGAGTTTTCACAGATAATGATTATACCTACCCTCTCCTCATGAAAATATTCTAGTATTTAATTACTCGACTTCAACAACGACAAGTTGAAAACTCTATGTACACTTTGTAAGTTAAGGAGGTAGGTAGGGATGTATTTTGGAAATTTTAGATAAGGTATTTTAAGCCTGACCAGGAATATAAAAAACCTCGCGACATTGCGGAAAATATTGGAACTAATTTCTTCAAGTGGCAACAATCAAAATAATAGAAAAAATAAGATGTCATTCATTGTTATTCTGTCAACGGTGCCTTGTTACTATTGGATAATGTGAGTTATTTGTGAAAGTAACCATAGCAACCCTATGTTACTATAACCATAGCTTATGTGGCGCCTCCAGAGTAGGTTTTTTCTATTCCTGGTCAGGCCATAATACGAATTTTGTAAAAAAAATTGGCGATTGAAATGAGTAACTACTTACCAATTAAGCTTTTTTTTCGATAGATAAATAAAAACATTAGATATAGCTGGTCCGTAGAGTCCTTGTAGAGTCACTCTGTTTATTTGACGATTAATAATAAAATAATAATGGAATTAGTAATATGCATCAGAAAAGTTTGATGAAATAATTTTTCGATTTTAACTACAAAAAGGATTTGATGAAACTTTACAACATGGCTTTTGAATTAAACTAGCGCAGATTACAATTTATAATATCGATATTATCATAACGTGATGAACACACCACGTGGGCGGAAACCAGCATTAACTAATTAGGCTTTTCAAACGCTTATTATAAATACAATATTTCCATTAACATCATAAAAGCCTCCAAAACCAGACATAATACCGATTCTCTTTAATCAACGTCTTCGAGAGGCTCGCTAGGCCCAAGAATGTTATTTGTAAAACCAACACAGGAAAACTGAGATTGTCAAATTGAATCATTAAAATCAACAACGATATCCGGCTGTCGTTAATAACTTATAATGTTTACAACTGTGTTAACATTTTGTTGTGAGTTATGGCTCGTAAACTCGGTGGTCCAGAACGGGTTATCATCAGGCCAACTTGAGACGTCAATAAGGGGATTAACAACAATTTTATGAGTGGAAAATGGTCTGAATTTGTAATCAATGATATGGGGCGCACTTTTACGACTGTTGGTATTTGATACAAGGTTAAATAGCTTAAATAGCGTTGGTTACAGATCGGACGACAAATTAGGTAAATTAATATGCATACTTACTTACTTAGATACCTACTTATATTATAAATACGAAAGTGTTACTACTGTTTTTCTATCACCCATAAACTACTGAACCGATTCAGTTTGGTACAGACATAGAGACCTTGGGATAACCTTACCTATATCTCCGAGCCCTTAGAACCTTAGTTCTCATGGGATCACAGAAATAGTAGTTTTTTAATTTGTTCTTATTTCACGTCGCAACGGAGAAATGGATCGACTTGATCTTTAGTGTGAGCTAATAATATTATATAATGTAAGTTTGGAATCTAAAAAGAGATTTAGGCTACTTTTTATCCCCATAAAAAACGTTTCGGCAGTATTATATCACCGTATATTCCGGCGAAACCGTAACCGCGGGCGGAGGGCTGGTGTTTAATTATATAAACACGAGGTACCTATTCAGAAATTAGTTTCAAACATTCTCGTTTATCAATTCTACTATTCAACTATACACTGGAAGCAGATCTCGTCTAACGAGTGGTTTTACAAATGCTAGCACAAGCTCAATTGCATACGGCTTGAATCAGCTGGCCGCCATTCAAATGAGTTTCGACATTGCGATTTAAATAAAATTACCTAAGCCCATGTCGTTCCACTTTCTACAATAACCAGCAAGGCGTAGATTCGGACCTGATTATCAGGTTTATGTTCACCTGATCTACTGATAAGTTAACGATAAGGAACTGATATAATAGACGTTACTCTTAAAATATATTCGATAGCAAACAAGCTTTTCGGCTGTGGCGTCATTTCCGGTATTACCTTAGACCTAAGTATTGTTATTTTCAATAGTTATGATATTGTTTTTATTCAGTCCATCTTTCTTTTCTTTTTTTTTATTTAATAAAATCCACAGCTCTTAAATACAATTATATCAAACATATTTACCTACAGAACCGACAGCCAATAATGCATTTACATTTTTTTAACTTTTAGTTAAATTTAAAAGTCGCAGCGGTTTATAGTAGTAAAAAAACCATAGACATATTTAGTGGCCAGCTTTATTGACAACAAGTATATTGTCACATTTAGCGACTCTTCCTGGCTATGAATCATTATGGAGGGCCGAAGTTAATTATTTTACTCTTTGTCCGAAGTGGTCGCTTACATCGGTCTGGGTGCCTGTTTGCTGACTGATCTAGCACAAAATAAAGTTAATCTAATTTCCTATAAAAACATTTCCATCAAAGCAAACTGAGTCGAATCGACCGTTACATTTCCTCTACTTTAATCTAAATAAGACGAGCATTGGATGCGCATGCGCCGTATAAGCGTAATTACGCGCTTGACTCAATTACGGGAATGAATCGGATGGAGAACGGAACCGGGCATCGTGGTCGGTGGCCGGCATTCCGGGGTAATGCAAATCGGACATTGCACAAACTATCTGATTACAGTATGGTAACCCTGAAATTATTTCTTTATTTATTAAACTTTATTAGTATAAAAGACGGACTCAATGCTAAAAGCATTCTCTATCGGTTAACAACTGTATGGGAAAAATTGTAAGTAAACATTTTTAAAACAAAATATATAATTAAAGTCATAATCAAAATGTCTTTCTTTATTTGGTATGTAGATTACAAAATTCGAAATCTAATAATTATCCGAAGCAATTAACTTTATGGTAAAACCATACATTCGCAGCAGTGTTCTATAAAATTGTTAGCCTAATAATTATTATATTATTGTTAAATTAAGTATAATTTGTAATTTACTTAAATATTTTTTCAATTATCAAGTTTTGTAATAAGAGTAAAATCACGCCTACTTCTATCTTGCTAAATATTATGATGAGATATAAAAAAGTTCGGAAATTAAGACATAACTTTTTGATAAATAGGATTAAATACGGTTCATATAATTAAGTTCCTGTCTGCTCACAAATAACCTCGTGAGCGTTTAATTTCACTGTCTATTGATTTAACTTAACTGTGACGGTTCCTTTTTCATTGTGCTCCCGATTTCTTTCTGTAGCACCTACTTAAGTAAACCTACTAGTACTTTAGTATATATTCTGTGCTACTAGTATTTGTATTATGTACGGTCAGCAACAGAAGTAACGAAGCACTTCAAATTATAATTGATTATTATGTGCAGCTAATTTTGCTGTCGACTGTACCAGTGTAGATAGTAATATTATACCTACATAAAGTTTAAAATGTATTTAGAAGTTTTTGGTACATATAATATTTATTTATAATAATAAATAGCAAAAACTTCTAAACTTATATGATGATGATAATATTATAGGCTTGGCATTATAGCTCATACCCTTAATCCGGCCTTGTTACAGAATTTAGTAGTTGTCCTAAAGTTAGTTTTTAAATTTTGTAGTAATAAAAAATATTATTTACATTCAGTCAGTATCAAAAGGATCATACAAAAAAAAAGATTTTGATGTTAAAACATATGTATACAAAACTTTATAAACAAAAATACAGCATCGCTTACAGAATGCATGTCGTAACAATTTGAATTAATTCTTTTAACACGACATCCTTACATTGGATTCCGCCATTTTGAAAAATATTGCTCTTCAAAATCATTCCGTCATTTGTAATAATAGCTTTCGTTAGTAACTGAATTACCTCATTGTCTTTACAAAACGTAACACTTTTCGCCAAAATATTTAAAATTTGTTTTCTATTAAGACTCTTTACCGTTCTTCTAGATAGCATATTATATTTTTTAACATAGGATTCTTCATGTTTGGTATCCAAACCCTCAATATGAGGCAGCAAAGCGTATAAAATGTGTAAAATTTCATATTCTACGTCTTTATTAACTTTAAGTTCGCCAAATTTGCCTGTGTCAGCTGTTTTAGCAGCACACATATTCCTTGCAAAAGAGTTTATAGCTATACTATGAATCATACTCTTCACGAGAACAATCAATCGTTTTACTAGTGTTTTGTCCTCTTTCCCCAATTGTCTCACAGCAGCTTGTAGCCACGACATCAACCCATATCCTTCTAGTAATATTTCAAACGCTCTAGGCACAGATATCACAGAGTTTATAACGCTCAAAATCATCTCCTTCACTTTTCTGTCACTCAGCACAGAATAATAAATATCCATCATCATTTTGAGGCACATCGTCTTGAAGATCACGTTGACGTCTGACATCGTCTTCGTCCCGTCTCTAATTACTTCGAGGATCCAAACCCTTCTCTCTGCTGACTCAACATCGCTGTCATGGAATAAACTCAAGAAATCGGGGACAAGGGTCAAGTCGACCTGTTGCTTCGCTATGAAGAAGTTGTTGACTGGTTTGTACAGCGGGTCGGAGGGGGCCGTCGAGACCATCAAAGCTCTCGCCAGGTACATAGCGCCCACTGCAGGCAACCTGGGACTTCTTAACGACTTACTATCTTTGTCATCTGAATTCTCGATCGCGGTTGCTAGACTCTGACGAAGCGTATCAATGAAGTCACTGAGAAACAGCCTGTCGTTCTTGTGTCTCCTGGAAAAGACAACAAAGATTTGAAAAAAAATATTAATCAATCAACTACTGCTGTAAATACGAATACATTTTCTATGAGTCTAATAATAAATAAATTAAGGAAGACAGAAAAATGTTGTAAACAAAAAAGAAAACTGTTTGCGTTTTGGTCAACTGCTCTAAACACCTACTTAACTACAACTAATCTATCAATCACACATTGCCTCAGGCAGGATCCATTCAAAAGCGTAGGATGAAACATTGAACTGTCACGGGACATTATGATTTGTTTACAAAATTTCACAAACACAACTTTTGATGTAATTATACTCACGTTTCAGTTTCCAGCAGCAGATGGAATCGATGCAGCACGTGGTACGCCGCCGCGCGCATGTCCGGGCAGAGCGAGCTCAGCGCCATGACGGGCACGGACAGCAGCCCCGCGCGCAGCAGCTTGAAGCACGACGCCACCGACCCTGGCGCCAGTAGGTGGCTTAGCAGCGGGAACAGGAATATGGGATCGTATATACCCTCATCGTCATCCACATGAGACACCGCTACCACATCTGCATTCGCATCCAAAACTTTATCGTACTTCGTCCTCGCTAGAAAATTCTTCACTGCTAACTCACTATCTTTTATTGCTTTCGCCTTGAAAATACCTTCTTTAGATCTATCTATCAATACCCGCTTTAAGGACTCCGACGATAAACCGATGTTTGGAAACAGCTCGTAGTGATATTCCAACTTCTGCGTTACGGGAAAATTTCTTACAGTCCTCTCTATTATTTCTTTGTCAAATAAGTTTAAAATTCTATTAGGAGTGGGATGCCCCCACAATGACGATGTTCTACTTTTACGAACTGCGTAATGATTAGCAGCCGAATCTCCAAATACATAAGGTTTATATTCGTTCACAGGCTGTCCGTTGCATTCATAAAAGTGCAAAATTGCCAAAATAATCCTGTCACATGGACTCCTCGTCGCATGGTACGAACTTAAGTATACTGGTATATGTGGAGTTTTCATTACCGACTTGTTCAGTTTTATCAACGTGTACAAGAACTCTACCAATCTAGATTTTATGTCAGTGCTGTGATGACTCAACATCACGTTCAAGAATTCTGAATGCGAAGTCACCATGTCGAACAATGTTACTATATCTTCGCTATCTGCTGAATAGAAAAGTTTGACCAATGTGCTCAGCAAAAACAGTAACTGGGGCCCCGGGGTGCTTCCTTGGTCAGCCGTCTTTATTTTTAGGGAATCTTTTAAAACAGCTTTACAAAAATTTTGCCAGACAGCACTTTCTGTTATCTTCTTGAAATCTTCTTTTTTTCCAACGTCGAAGCCTTTAGATTTACTGATAAGTGTAACTGTGTACATGTTTTCTACTATATCGTCCAGAATAAAGTTTTCTTTGTTTTCTTTTAACGCCGTTGTAGCTATATAAAGCATGGATAAGAAGTAGTTTACGAGGTACTCCTTAATTTGGTGGTCATCATTTACGCTAATCTTTAAAAACACAGCTTGCAATAGATGTATGTGACTTAGCTCTACTACTTCAAACTTGTGACTTTTACTAAAAAGTTTTTGACATTCTTGCAATTCCATACATTCTAAAGTCAATTTCTTAATAAATTCCCAACAAGAGTTGTAAATTTGTCCTGCTTTATGAGGTTTCTCTAGCATCTTGGTAATGTTTGATTTATATTCTTCAAATATTCTCGTCAGCAAATCCTTATTTTGAAGAAGGAATTGTTTATGAGATATGATAGCATTACCTAACGGCAACGTTAATTCTCTTTGGCTCAGGATTTCAGGTCGAGCTACTTGTTCTTTGAAGATGTTACAGAATTTCATGTTATTCTTTAGAAGAACCGAGGCTAATTTAGACGTTGACTTCCTTATCGTAGTAGCACTGAAAAAGTTCTTGAAAAGTTCGTCATTAACATAACTCGAATGATGAGGTTTATTTTCAAAATATTTTACTAGTACGTTTTCCAAACTAGTCAGATTTGCATTAACTTCTTTGTCTGTCAGCAGCTCTGTATATAATTTCATACTTTTTCTAATTACATGCTGTGGCGATTCGACTGTTACAGATTTAGAATATTTATTCAACAACGTCTGGAGTAGGTCTAATACAAAACTAGGTTCTTTGTCTTCTTTGACACAGTGATTAGTGTCCAGACCAAATATTTGATTAAATATGTGTAAATCTCCTTCGCTTGTCATACCAATAACCTCCAGAACTTCCACTGTGTGATGGCTGCTTACATTTTTATTTTTATTTATTTTAATAAACGCTTTAACTAGCTCACTATGATTTTTCTGTTGATAGGACTTCAAAACCTTATGTTTTTTATCCAAATAAGTCACTGTATCAAAGTGCAAGTTGATGATTTTAAGGAGACCTTTTGTTGCCAATAAACTAGATTGATTTTCCTTTAAACTCAGAGGCTTGTATATTTTAAGAAAATGTGGATTTTTGAATAGAGAAAGCAGAATCAAACGGCATTCATTCATCAGGTGACATTTTTTTCCTATTACAATCAAACAATTAAAATAATTGATTATTTTCTCTTGTTTTTCTTCAGTTATTTCATCAATAGTTGTTAATCTTATTGTACAAAATATAAGATACTTTGCCCAAACTATTAATTCAGAACTATCTATGCTCTTTGCTACATTCACTTTGTATGGGACATTGTTTACTAAAATGTCACTTTCTTCTATCGAACTCTCTTCAAGACCGGAAAATATATGAATGAGCGAAATATCCTCGCCGTCAATAATAGATTTTGATATCGATTTAAACGTGTCATCATGTGCAGGAATATTTTCTGGCAATGAAATAGGCTGGGACACCCACTGAGTAACATAATTTCTGACATCTAATTTAGAATCTCCGATCAAAAGCTCCGTTAATTCAGGCGAATAATTGCAATGAAACAAGTTAGCTACATACAAAGACAGGAAATTTTTCAAACTCTTCTTTGCCTCCTTATTTGTTTGCACAAATTGCATACAACCCACAATAAAGGTAGACGGCACTTTATTCTCTAGAAATACATTGTCGTCAGTAGTTTTATTCTCCATCAAATCATCAAATAATTTTTCTAAAGATGCCTGACTGTCCTCATCGGCGATTTCAAAGTGAACTATTTGATTTCTGATATAAGTGGTCAAGTCCTCGATATTACCTAGGACATATTCAAAAACGTCAGCTATTAAAGATATTGGATTGACTTTTGAATTTCTCAAAGAATAAAGAACCAAGTGAATTTCATCTTCATCTGCTTCAAAAATAGATGTGTTTCTGAGAAAGTTGTACAAAGTACTTTTTGCTTCAAGCCATGTATTATCTTTACTACTCGTGTAAACCTCAAGCATAATCAAGAATAGATCTTTGAACATAGGATTTTGTAAAGAAATTGCTGATATATCTAATGTTATCCAAAGTGAGACTATTTTAAATTTCAGGAGTATATTATTATCACCATCTAATGTACAAGAGTAATCTAAAATCTGTTTCATGTCTATGTTTCTTTCTAACATTTCAAAAAATGCTGGATGTGTATCATTATATAATAATAACAGATCTAGAAGGTATATCAAACCCTCAACCTTCTGGACCTTTGGAAGTTTGTAATCTTTAGTTGTATCTTCAGCTGTTTCTTCACCAATTACAATATCTTGAATTAATGTTACAATTACTGAAGGAACAGGCAAGTGTTTCGGTAAGAAGTACTCCAATTTATTCTTCAAATCTGTTATACGAGCAGAATTATCTTCCATTTCTAGGATTTGCATATATCTCTTTAAAGTTTGGAGCATTTTTACCAAGACTTTTACACAGTATAATGATATAGTTTGATCTTTTCCCAAATTGGTTTGAATGAATTTCAGTAAAGGCACTGGAAGAGTCACAAATCTTATAAAATTGGCAGCTTGTGCCGAATTCAGATTTTTCATTCTTGGAACCACATTTTCTGGTTTCATCTCCTCTAACAATTTTATTACAAATTCGACAGTTCTTTCCCAAATGGGTGAATGTTGCGGCTCGAAACTCTGTTCAACAACACTCATTACAGCTCTATGCAAATCAGGACACCTGTGTACTATTTCTAGTATTATTTTACATTCATTTTCGTTTTCCCATGGTCGTTTTAAAGTCAGCAAAGCTTTATACAGATTCTGATTTTTATTCACATCTGAAGTTCCTAAGGTTTGGTCTACAAAATACAATCCAAGTCTATGTGAAGTGAACAAAGTAAGAATTATATCAGTAAGCAATGCCATTATTTCTGGGCGGAGTTCATTTCGAACTTCATGGCTTATTTCTGGTGGTCCCTTCCATGTGAACAGTTTAAATATATTATGCAATACTTGATGACTGAATGTTTTAAGTTTCAAACTTTTTGATATAAAAGTATTCTCAACCACATTCTTTTTTAAAATGTTTAAAAACATAAGCACAGCTTCAGCCTGGTCATGAATCAACCCAGGTATAACTAAAGGTAGTAATCCTGTCTTTTCCAGCAAAGCTTTTATAAGTGGCAAATGACCATCAACAAGGAATGATGTCATAAAGTGGACAAATGCCGTCCTTACATTGTCTTCTTCCTTATAATTAACCTTTTCCACAATATACTGCAAGTGTTTAGGTGTCAACATGGCATGACTTAGAACTTCAACACCCAAATCTGGATTTAAAGTGACCATTGATGTGAGAAGTTTAAGAATTATTTTCCTATGGCGAGGACCAGCGTTCTCACTAATCATGATTTCTACGGTTGACATAAAATTGTTAAGGAAGTAGCGGCATGCTTCTTCTGTGATGGTGATCATGTGCGGGAGGGCGGACTGGACTTTAAGGATAATGAGATGGAACAAGTGAAAGGCAGGTGTAGCGAGTGTCAGGTTTTTCTTACTCTCCTGGTTGATCTGCCGCAGGATCTCGTGAGAATTGCCGCCAACCTTGAGATACTCCAATATGTAGTCCACATCATTGTCAGGGTTCAGACAAACTTGAAGAAACTGGTTCAAAACTGAAAAAGAGATAATTTGATATTTTAAATGACTATAAAAAATACATAAGTCACTGATATGTAAAAAAATATGTACCTCAAGAGTAAATATATTAATCTAAAATGGTTATTATTAAATGACACAAACCACCAGCATTAGTCAACATAAAACACTGCATTGATTAGTCTTATCGAAAAGTAAGTATTTTAATAAATTGTACAAGTCAACAGCTACAGAATAATGTTGATAGTTTTTATTCTAGGATAAGTTATTAACTTTTTTTAATAATATTAGAATAAGAAGCACAATTTTCACTAGCATTAGAAGCGAGGCAAGCCATATGAACTGGTGTCTAAAAGTTGTTATTCTGCTTTAGCCTTGTACTAACAGGCTTTCTATTTTCAGTTAATTCAACTAACGTTTTCTTAAAGGTTGAATACATACGTTGATCAACGACTATTAGTAAGTTGAAAAACATGAGTTTCATCAAAAATAACCAAAAAGACCATAACATTTTGTCATAACAAATTGACATTAAAAACTAATAGAATGACTGAACCATACCCATTGTCTGCCCTTGCTTAGCTGCTAACTCCTTTCGGAAGTGTTTGATATCAAAACTTCCTGCATGGCGAGATTTCTTAGGCTTTTTCTTTGGATCATCCGAGTCGGTGTCTCGTTCTGGGTTTTCACCAGCATTTTCCACTATGTTCTCCTTTTCTTGAGTTTCCTTAGGTTCACCGTTTGTTTGCTCTTCATATTTCCGCTTTCCCATATCGACTTTTCCGTATTAATTCCAATACAATTGAAATAAACTTTTCTCCCGTCGCATTATTCGGAACAACACATGCATGCGAGATTCTGACATTTGCTTTTTTAAAATCTCGTGTCAAAAGTTTGTCAGTGAAATTATAGCAATGGAAACATGTGTGTAACTATTTCAAAATTTTCTTTCAGACAAATCCAAATCAGTGAAATTCAATAGTTCATTCATAAATCATATTTAGCCCTATTTTTTATTATAATATCATTGATAATAGCAGCATTATATAGCGACAGATTTCCAAAAAAAAAAAGACGTCCAAGAAAATATCCTTTGGTCAGTCAGCCCGTTTCTTTTCTCACTACGAAGGATACTTGAAATGTTGTTTAACAATGCCCTTTTTTTATTTCTCTGAGGAGCATGCGTTTTTGCACCATACGCAGGCTAGCCTAGACCTGCGGCCGTGTGTGGGACTCGAGCGAGACTGAAGCGTTTACTACCCAAAACTCCTCCCCGGTTTTCCCTTCACACCCGATTGGGACGAGCCGGTGCCAGCCTTGTGGCTTTTGACCAGCCCAACCCCGGGTACCCCGACTTGAGTTGAGAGGCCATAACTGCTCAACTTGAGAGGCGTGACTGCCACTGCCACTGGTGTGAAAAGCGACAGGGACCATTGTGGCCCTACAGCACTATGTGGTCTGTGGGCCCTAACTACTACATCGCCTCCGTGGACCTTCAACGCATTATTGAAGATGTTGCGGGATGGCTTTCGCTTTACGTCAGCCTGTTTGAGGCCTCGCGCCAAAGGCGTGCGCCCGTGCTGATTTTGCGGCATGACATGAGGTATACAGTATACTCGTAATTAAAACAAAAGAACAGAAGCATTGGTAAATCCCGATGCCGGCAGATATGGTAAACCCTGTGCTGCGTGCCACAGGCAAAGATAATTCAGAAAGTTTTGAGCCACAAAAGCCAGCTTCGATGAAGTGACATCTTTGCAATCATTGTGTTCTGAGCATAGCTGGGCATTAACTCGTTAATCCGTTAATCGTTAATTAACGAAGTTAACATTTCCAGTAACGGATTAACTTTTAAGTTAACTTAAAAAAATATTAACGGACTCGTTAACTTCCGTTACATGTTTCGCACCGTGCCATTAAACCCCTCTAAAATACACTTCGTTTGTTTGTTTGTATTAATAAATTCTAATTTTATATTATTTTTTTTATACTAAGTCAGTTGGCAGACAGACACGCAGCCCACCTGATGGTAAGCGGCCACTGCGGCCTATTCGATTGAGGGACACTTCACCAGGAAGCGTCGCTCAATGTGCTGCCAGACTGTAGACTTATTTTATCTCCGAGTCTTTGATTTCAAGTGTACTGGCTCCCACATCATAAGTAATATTTATTACTTTGTCATCTCGACACGAAAAGAATTCTAAGCGTGTCCACTTATGAAAACTTCTAATATATCAATTTAATGTTTTTGTCGACTGAACACACGTTTGAATTTAATAAGAACACAGTATGGTAAAGTACGGTCACGTAGAATAATCTCACGCAAATAATGCTACCATCGTCGTTCCCTTTATAGAAGTCATGATCGCGGCAACTGTTAAAGAATGAAAGTTACAGAAATATTGGACACTGTGTCGAAAAAATTTAATAAATAAAACAAAAATGTTGCTGATTTTTTTAAACGTATGCAACGCGCAAGCCGGTCACCTAAGTAATGGTAAGCAATCACCGCCGACCATAGAAATATCTGCAACACCAGAGGAGTCACAAGTACGTTGCCGGCCTTTGAGAAAGTAATTCATTGCGACGAGCCATTTGGTGTAATGGTCGAGAAGTCGGCTATTACACCAGACGTCGCGGGTTCGATCCCCGCACGAAACAGACATTTGTGTGCATGAACGAACATGTCTGTTTATTTCTGGCACCCATAGCACAAGCTAATGCTTAGTTTGGGGCTAGATGGCGCTGTGTGAATAATGTCCAGAGATATTTATTAAGTATTTATTATTAGGATTGCTTGAATAAAAACCTTACTTCTTTTGGATTATTCCCAACGTCCACCACCAACGTTGCAACAACTTTTTATTTTTGTTTACCCTTTAATTACTTTTTATTTACCTTACTTACCTTATTTACCTTTAATTACATTTTATTTACCCCACGAGACGTGGGGTACAATAACAGTGAAAATGAGTTATAGTATTCTCAACGTCCACCACTCGTGGACTTGTAATGAAATGAAGAAGAAGTGGTACCTAATAGCATTATTCTCAACTGGATTTAAGAACGGTCACAATGTGCTGTGACTGGTTGGGAATTATTTATGTTTATCCCAACGAGTCACACTGTATCCTGTAACAAAGAAAATCTTTACATGTCGAGATGAGAAAGTAGTCCCGTGTGTAAGTCTCGTGTGTCCAGTTGGAGAATAACCACTTATAGGTAGTTATATCTAACGCGACGATATAAAAAAGCATTATTTACCCCACATAGAGATTATTCACCATGTTTTAACGGATTAACGATTAACGTTAACTTGCGTTAAATCGTCCCAAAAGTAGCGCTTTAACGTTTAACGAAGTTAACTTTTTTAGTAACGGATAAGCGATTAACGAAGTTAATTATTTGGTTAACGATGCCCAGCTATGGTTCTGAGAACGCAAGCATTTAAGGGAATAATCTTGTCATTATAAATTTATTAAAATAAAATAAAGCATTAAAAACTGAAATATTTTAATAGGAAACACCAAACGTAAACAATATAAAAGATATAACTTTTTATAAAAATAAGAAGCCAATTTGTCATGGCTCTGCCATACATTGCTTCAACACTTCAACTTAATTGCTATATAAATTATTACTAATAGTTTATATATAATAACTATACATCGTTATCGCGCGGGCAGTTTCGGGGCGACGCGTGGCTACTGATGAATAGGGTTGCCAACTTGCCACGCATGGATCTTTTTTTTTAAATTATATTTGACCAATAAAAATATCGATTTTTAAATCGATATTATGCATTGAATCTATTTGTAATCCTAAATCGACCACTGACACAACTATGTTACCTTACGATTTTTTTCGGTTTCGATAACTTAACCATTTTATGAAAATGTTATTTTTATCCTAATTACTCATTTAACGCTGTAATGATGTCAATTTCTGACTTACTGGACTAAATCAACCCTCAGAGAAAGTGTTGCTAACTTAAACAACGCTTCTACACTACTTTGTCCCAATTTTGAATACAATATCAAAATAGAAATAATATTCTATTTATCCTCATAAGAAATATACATAACATGAAAGGCTTTAATTTAAAGAATAAAAAAACATGCAAATATTCTAATACTCGTTCGTGTGACAGCCCTTCGGTCATCTATGCGTCGCCCCCAAACTGCCCGCGCGATAACAATGTATAATAATAACTATTATGTAATAACTGGACTTAACTGTTCCTCTTGTTTGAACCATACCTCGACTGGACCGGGATAAGGCACTTCAGAAATAAAATTTATTGATTTACGTAACCTAACACTACAGCGAGACGATTTATGTTACAAATCAAGAAATTTTTTTTTTTTTACAAACTTGGTTAGGTCAAATCAACATTAAACATAATAATTCTGATGATCAAACACACAATAATACCTATGAATGATCTAATTTGATGCCTCGTTCCGATGTTGAGCGCACACATAGCGGCGATTCATTTTAAAAGCTTTAAACCGTGGTTTTGACTAAGTAAGGAAAAACCTCCAGTAAAGAGGGTTGTTATTTCTATTCTACAATACTAAAAAGAATATATATTTAGTCACATAATATACGCTGATATTTATATTGTCACTTAGTTCTTATACACCTACACATACACTTAGTAAATAAAGCGAGTGATTTTTTAAATTTTTTACACTTATTTATTCGCTTTGATGTTTTCATTTTCATTAAAATCACAATGATTTCAAACAATGTTGTACTGTAGTGATATTACAGCAAATTGTAACAATATCTTAAATGATGAATTTATCATATTATTCTTCCTTCATTATTGTCCATGATCCCTTTCAGTACTTTTAGTACCAGGAATACGCACATCAAGCGAGATAATAATTAACAAGCTTAGATTAATAAAACTTATTCATATATTAAATGCTTGTTTTGGGCAGCCTTACGTAAAAATATTAGTTTCCATAATTTTCTTTGTTTAATATCTAACATTTTAAACGAGAGGTAGGTATATGCCAATGTGTAAGTGTTGTATAAAGCCATGCACCCTACACAATTAACAATAACATGTCAACATTCAACATGTTTATTTAATTTGAACTTAAAATCTTGGTTCAAATACTATACCCCTCTACTTTTTGGTTCATTACAACTTTGACACTTAATTTGGCTTAAAATTAAGCGAACTACACTAAATTGTATAAATAACTGTACTGTATACTTGTCTATACAGTGCTGTTATTTACGAATGTGCCTTGACTTAGTTTTATTATAAGACAACATCAAAAACATTCATTTGTACCCGATTAGATAGCATAAGCGCTTGTTGTCATGAGTACTTACAATAAGTACAACTTTAGACTTACTAAACTAATAAAATATATGAAATAAAATATTCATCATATGAATATTTGTCGTAAGCACGCTTTGAAGCAAGGACCCTTATCGCATAAGACCATAAGACGCTGCCCAGACGTAGATACTTGTGTGTCTTTTAACGGATACTAGCCACCAAAGTCAAAAAGTGTGAAATGACCCCTCCCTGCGCAGACGAAGACATTTTTGTGTCCACTTACAACATGCAACGTTAGAATACTTACAATGATGTTTCAAGTCAGCTATAAAAGTTTCTACCTCTGCGTAGCGTCTAAGCCTCCTAAACGTCCACCATTTACTTAGATAGTTATATCTAAGTAAATGGTGGACGTTTAAGTTATTTAAGCTTACCATACATTAATAAGATGGACCCACTAAGCACAGTTGATATAAAAATATATATTGTGATCTGTGTTTTTAACACAATATACAGATATTAAACAGTATGTCATATTTTTCAATACAGTAAAGTACAAATAGGTAGGACAAAAAGCCAGTCTGACAACTCTTAAAACCAAAGAAAAAATACGGTTACATTAAAATTTAACTTCAGTCCAATGAAATAACTAGTATTCTTACTCCATTTCAAATTTGTTTCATTTTATAGGAAACACTAAAAGTAAAAATAGATTTGAAATCCGTTCAATATAAGTTTGTCCAATTAATTGTTATAGCACTATACAAGTTGGACGGGAATCTTGATTCTTGACACCACTGGTTACTCATCCGCTCCTCGTAGGATGACCTCCTCGAAGTTGGGTTCAATTTCACGAATCCTCTCTAGTAGAATGTCAGATAAGCTCTGTGTACCTGTATCTGGAAAAAATAATATTTTTTATGTTATATTAGTTGGCAGACACCAAAGAGTATAGCAGACACCCACGCATCCCACCTGACGGTAAGTGAAGAATACTTATCGAGAAAGCACCATTTATAACCCATGTGATTTCATCTGTGGGGATGAGCTTGAAAGGGCCTTAAAGATTTTGGCCTTCCTACTGGTCCGCCATTTTGAGTTTTATTCAAAACAGCGTTCAGTTGAAATTCTTTCAATAATGGATATTTAGTATCAATACAAACAACCGGCAATATTGCAGATATCGATATGGGCGATAATCATATACCATCAGATGATTCGTTTGCTCGTTTGCCTTCTTCTATTATAAAAAAAATGGCGTACCTTTAGTTATTTTCAGAGTATACTTACTGTCGAAGTACACGATCTCGCACTTGTTCCGGCACTCGGGGCTCTTCGCCAGGATGGAGGTCAGCATGGAGATGAAGTCGCTCACCACCTCCGCCTCGTTGATGCCGTCCAGCTCTGGGAATCAACAAGTGATTTGATAGATGGACAAAATGTTTATTTGCAGTAACAGACACGCAATAGATAAAAAATAATAATATCTAAAAGTGAAATTAAAAATATTAAATGATCTTCTACAACCCAGTCATTAGTAGGAGGCTTTAACAGATTCCAAATAGGTATGTACGGACGGCAGCAGATCAACCTACCCTAATATGTCAAAAATTCTCAATTGAAAGAGAGCCCTACGTGAAGTGAATAAAGCTGTAAATTGGTTGTAGAAAGGGGTTTGAAGATTTTTGTTTGGAGGCTGGCTTACCTAGTGGTCCGCCATTTTTTTTTTTTTTTCAAAATAGCGTTCACCTAAAATTCTATGAAAAATTGATTATTACAAACATGTGTTATTAGACAAAAACCTGTAAAGTGTCTCATTTTAAAGCTAGAAGCAACTAAGGTTTACTTCTTTATGTAAGAGTCAATGTAAAGAATTATTTTTTATAAATTCTATAAATATTTTAAACGACTTGCCACCCTATTTGTGAGCCACCTGCGCGCAGGTAGAACGACCCTTCTACCTGCTGTGACGGAACTTGGGTAGGGAGAGGGGCTTTATAAAGCGCTGTTCGCGGTGGCAACAGGGCACCCATCACCATGTTCGGACGACCAATCCCTTGGGAGAGGAAAGTCCGTTACCTAGGAGTAACCCTCGATGAGAGGCTGACTTTTAGACACCACATCAAAGTCGTGCGCGATCGAGCCGCTTTCGCACTCGGCAGACTCCATTGCTTAATCAATAAACGTAGCAAACTTAACCTCAGAAGCAAGTTGTTGCTCTACAAAACTTGCATCAGACCCATAATGACATACGCGAGTGTAGTATTCGCGCATGCCGCACCAAGTCACATCCATAGGCTGCAAGTAATACAAAACAGGTTCATGCGCAAAGCCACAGGCGCGCCCTGGTTCCTTAGGAACAAGAACCTACACATTGACTTGAAACTGCCGACCATCTCGCAGTACCTCAAGCAATGCTCACGCAAATACTTCGACTCTGCCCCTCATCATCCGAATCCACTGTTAGTGGAGGCCGCCGACTACGTCGGGCCGTCCTCCACTGCCAGTCGCGCAAGACGTCGTCCGAGGAGCGTCTTAAACGACCCGGACGACCCTATAACGCTCGCCATCGCGGCAGCGGAGCAACTCGCGACTAGCAACACTTCACACCGACCATCCTATCGTCCTCGCCGGCGAGGGCGCGCGACGCGTTCTTCGGTAGGGAGCTATGTCAGATACCGGCCCGTGCCGGGTAGATTCTCTCCTCAAAGATACGTTAGATTAGGCTAGTAGTAGCTTCTCCAGCGACGCCCGTGGCCGAGGTCCGGCCCCCCTCTGGGGCACCCCCTGGCTGTCGCTGTAAATATTGGTGGTGGAGCCTTCCGCTCCCACATTGCTCGGTTAAGCTGTTGAGGCCATCCGCGGCCAAAAGTGACGTCAGTCCGAAAAAAAAAAAAAAAAAAAAAAAGCAACAGGGCATTTCGATTGAGAACGCTCAACAAGTCGGAACTGTGTTGATTTTGATTTTTTTCTTTGGCCACCTGATTTCTTATATTTATTTTAAGATCTTTTGTGTCAATTTATAGTTAACATAAAATTCATTCAAAAATGGATACCTGATAGCAATACAAACATAAAATGTCATTAGACTAAAACCCGTGAAGTGCCGCCCTCCTCTCAGGGGGCTATACTCACCCTGGTACAAGGTCCTGTTCTTGAGCACGAGGTAGAGCGTGTGTATGGGCGTGGCGCACTCCACGGCCAGGTACACGGGCCGCGCGCCCGGCCGGTTGATCTTGTACGCGGAGTTCTTGTACGAGCGGTTCTTCACGCCCGCCACGTCTTTCACCACGTCCTCCAATGACTGGAATAGTAACAGCGAAATAAGAAAGAGGGAGGAAAACATTTAGGTGTGATACCTAAAGTAAGCTATTACTGACGCCCATGGAGATCTTGTGACTGAGGCCTAAGCTGCGTTGCTCACGTTTGCAAAAGGATACGGGGGAAAGGGGAAGGCCTATAAAGGATGGGGATCAAGAAGAGAGAGGGAAAGAGGGGGTTCGGGGCTTCGGAACCTTAGGAACTTTACCCACCATACGAAGCGATTGCTCTAGTTTGATGATGTTCTCCTTAAAGCCGACAAACGACACCGTTACTAAGGCTTCTGCCTTGAATTTCGCGGAAGCGGTAGCGGAAACGGGAGCGGGCGAAGACCAGTGCCCTCCTGTCAAGCGGTGAACGCCGGTGCTTCTACATGCGGGCGCCGTCCGCACCGCTTCCGCTTTCGTGAAATTTAAGGCAGAGGCCTTAGTAACCAGACTAGCATAACTAGCATACTTCGACAACTCACCTTACACGCTTACAAGCGAGAGTCGGGCGGGCCGTACATCGTCTTGGTGAAGTTTATGAACAGCCGGCGCACTGGTCGTCTGTGGGTATATTTTCCTCGAAGCCGACAAGCGACATGGTTACTAAGGCCTCTGTCTCGAATTTCTTCGAAGCGGGAGCGGGACAGGGTGTGGGCGGATGTTTGTATAGAATCAAATACTTACTCATTCTCAAACACAGCGACGCGGCAGCGGGTGAAGACCAGTGCGCTCCTGCCATGCTTCCGCTCCCGCGTCCGCTCTCACTCCCGCGTCCGCTCTCACTCCCGCTTTCGCAAAATTCGAGGCACATTTTCTTTTTTATTGCAATGTGTAACAAGACGAGCAGATCGTACACCTGATGGTAAGCGCCACGTCTGCTCTTAGACAGTTCAGTGCCAAACAGTAACTAAGCATTTACTGTCTGGCACTGCCCTGCGCCCGCTACATCGAGACGACAGTTATAAGGTCTCATATACCTAGTAATTTCACTAGCTTCAGTGCCCCTTCCCCGAAACACAGAAGTGTTCTATTTCACGGGAAAATATCTGGCACTGCGGTGGTACCCATATAGACGGTCCAGTACAGGAACCTACCACCTGGTAAATGATGATGATGGAGATGCCTTAGTAACCAGATTAGCTCACTTCAATGACTCACCTTACACGCCTCCAAGCGAGGGTCGAGCAGCTTCAGATCAGGCGGGCAGTACATCGTCTTGGTGATGACTATGAACAGCCGCCGCACCGGGAAGCGGATGGACTGGTCGCCCTCGAAGGCGATGATGTTCTCCTCGAAGCCGACGAACCGGTGCCCGTCGCTCGGGATCACGTGGGTCAAATAACCCTCGAAGTAGCTGCACGCCATCCCGGTGCCGTAGGTCACTGTCTTCGCTTGACGCTCCTACAAGTTCAAAATCAAATAACTTTCATTTGCCAGAATACATGGAAGTCTGATGTTACAATGGTGCCCAGATACAGTAATCTGCTTGTGTAGCATGCTTATTACATAATTATTATTTATTTAATTCAGGTTACATTTCAAATTACTCAATTCTTCAAATTAATATAAAGGAATAAATTAAACAGTCATTTCTAATCAAAGCTGGTATGGTGGAGAATGGGCATAATAATTATTTCCTCCTAGTAGAGTTTCTTTAACGGGTTAATATTAATATTTCCCGACCCAGAAGGTGAACCCAGATTCATATAATTTATTACTTGGCTATCCCAGCAATGAAATATTTTTATACCACGGGGGTCCGCGTCGTCAACGCCTGTAATTTGAAGGGAAAAAAAACGCCGACAGCAAAATGAAAGGTTCTGTCAGTATTCTGTGTCATGGTGAAATCTGCCGCCATAACAGCCCTGGCTGTGTTCCGGCAATTTTAATGTGGAAGCCACTTGAAATTAATGCAAATGGCTCGAAGATCAGATGAGCGTACAGTCTGGCAGCACATTGAGCGACGCTTCCTGATGAAGTGTCCCTCAATGGAATAGGCCGCAGTAACCGCTTACCATCAGGTGTCTGTCTGTCAACTGTGGTATAAAAAATAGAATTGATTTAATTGTACTCACCATATCCGGATACCGAGAGATAAGATAAGCAATGAATAGCAGAAGAAAGTCTTCGCTTAATATACTCTGGTTCTTATAAACCACCGCAGCCACGCACACTGCGAATATGATGCAATGCTTCTGGTTGTCTCTCCAGAGCCGTTTCAGATCTAAAGACGCGACCGACTGCCAGCTTTGGTGGCCCAACGATATGGCCAATCGGGACCCTCGTATCAGATACAGGTATATGATGTACCGAGCTGAAAACGGAAAGGTTATTTACTTTTAAATATTAGAATAGGAGAGTAGATACCAAAAATATCAACAAACAAAAAAGGCCAAAGTTAAGTATTATACTAAATTAAAATAAACTAAACTAAATTACCTAAATACAAACTAATAACAAATTATAATTATGTAAAAATCTATCCATACCTACAATGTACTAACAAAGTTATCAAAGCATGACAATTTTACTAAAATTTGAAATTCTAAAGACCAAAACTTGAAAAATTAAAAACAAAATGTAGACAAACATCACATACAATTAATCTGACCACAAAGTGGCTGTGATATGGGTAGGTATCACAAATATATGGGTCGTTCTTCTTTTTAACCTACAATTTGATTTAACTTTAAAATAAAATATTAATATTAATATACCTGAAAAACACAAATAAACATTCAGACAAAGGACAATCAACAATCGCTCCTTTCAGTCACGCCCAATGGTTGACTGGTGGAGAATGCCTTATGGCGTTAAGACCGCCATTTTGTACTATTGTTGTGCAATAAAGTTTAAATAAATAAATAAATCAACTCATAAATGTTTATCCTGGGTAGGATTCGAACCCACAACCCCTGGCACATACATTCGAGCCTGTCGAAATAATAAAATATTCTTGAACTTACCAACTTTAACCAACCACTCTTGCGCGTTTTCAATATTGATGCTTTGTGAGCCTGCCAAATAAAAAATAATGGTTAGAAATCCCAAAAATACAGCCAATTTCATCACAAGCGGGATATTCGCGAATTTCATTACGTTGGATTTTTTTAAGGATTACTCTTACGATGTTTTTTAAGGGATACTAATATGTAAGAAAAATTTATTTAAAGGATAAATTAAGTATTTAAAGAAATCTTATAGTATGAATCCGTATCAAAACTGAGTAAATCTAATTTTCTGATCTGTTTCTGACAACTTTTGGTACTTTAACAAAGATTATGGACCACACCGTCAACTGAGCGAGGAAGAATGAGCGCAGGGGCAGGGGCAGGCAGTAAGCACAAAGGCAAAACGCGGCGCTCGGATAAATGGATCGTGTTATATTTGCGTTCTGGCAATATGTAAGTACCTACGCTGAGCTTTTATGTTTCGTGCGAGAAACAATACATCGTTGTACAGGATCTGATAGCAGGTAACTTTGTTATTGTTACATAAGAGGCCCTTTACAATAAATAATAATATTAAATAAGTATTGAACCACGTCATACCTATAAATTAATCTGACAAAAGTATGCAACTTAAGCACCTGTGTTATGTATATCAGAAACAACGAAGGCACCACGAATATATACCCATTCTAAGTCATCATCAACATCATCGTAGGGTATTCCCGATTGCATCCTGTATGGAGCTCAGGGTCTGCTTCGACTATAATCCTAGATTTACCCATTCTAAGTAAGTATATACCCTTTTTTTTTTGACGAGCCATTTGGTGTAATGGTCGAGAAGTCGGCTATTACACCAGAGGTCGCGGGTTCGATCCCCGCACGGTACAAACATTTGTGTGCATGAACATGTCTGTTTGTATCGGTCTGGCTGTTTCTATGTATAATATGTATTTATTTACAAAAAAAAAATTTATTTATAAGTAATGTTTATCCGTTGTCTGGCACCCATAGCACAAGCTAATGCTTAGTTTGGGGCTAGATGGCGCTGTGTGAATAATGTACAGAGATATTTATTTATTATTTATTTTAAAAGCTAGATCAGCTTGGGTCAGCTGGCAGGCACGCAGCCCACCTTATGGTAAGTGGCCAACTGGCCACTGCAGATAATTCCATTAACCGCCGATCTCAATAACCTATCTATCTGTAACAATCTGTTAAATTGGCTACCGACAGTAGCTGTTACGTCAGTTTTGCGTTTCAATAACGAAAGATAGATCGGAATTTATATCTCTGACTTTAATCTACCGTTGGGAGGGCAAACTGCTTACCGTAGATATGCAGAGCCATAGAAAAATGACATAAAGCGTTTCAATAACGTACAAACCGACAACTGTCAGTTAAATAAAACTATCTCTGTCAAAAAAAATCTATCTCTCGAATTCGGGCGATAATTGGCGTTAATCCATTAGTAAAAGATAAACAACACAATATTTTATAAAGATTAATGGCCTTGTTTAGTGATAAAAGTTAAAATGAGATGTATGAAGCCGGTATATTTGATTCCACAACAAATTCAAGACCTGTAGAATAAACATTGGGCAGAAAAACAATGCTTGTATCATAGATTAAAGAAGCTTGTATGTTGCCGATTTTATTGGAGTGACGAAAACTACAGCTAGCAGAATAATTGTAGCCGATGTAGGTATCTCGTGCAATAGCTGCACTGTACTGTGCTGCACTGTACCTACATGTTAAAGTGTTAGAAAACACTCAGCCCACCTTTCACGCCATTGCAGGATTTCCCAAGGTTCTTGTTGCAGTGCAGTTGATTGTACACATATACCCTGGTAAGTAAAACCCTTTAATGTTATGCTTACTATTTTACATCTTAAAGAAACAAGAAATAATTCTGTTTTAGATTCAAATGTAGAAGAGTACAGGAATAGAAAAGGTATTTCTCAATGAATGTCCAAGGAATTTGTGATGCAGATTAATGTTCATGAATGTAGTTGCTCGGTGGCTAGGGTCTGCTCATGATGCTACAATATCTAACAACTCCGTTTTTAAAAGTAATTATTAATTATATTATTTTATAATATTATATTTTATGTACTATTTATTTATTTTATTATGTAATTTTTTATTTTATTTATTTGGAACAACAACAGCCTTCAACATAATGTAAAAACGTTTAGATTAAAATAATCACTTAAATAACTTAGGCCAAAACAGTCATTCACAGTATTACATAATTTTGAGTACTAAACATGTAGAAGTTGTCTTTGACAATTTAACTTTGAATATTAGCCACCAAAATATAGACTAAAAAGATAAAGTTAAGTATCATAATCATAAGTGAACAATTAAATTTTATATAATAAAAGGTGTTCAGTCTTAGAACTTAACAAGGCGAATTTGTATAAATACTATACATACACAACATTGTTACACTATCTTCCAACAATCGTTATTAGCTGTAATCTAATACTGCAACAATAACTCTTAATTTGCATAAAATTAACATAGTGGCATGTCAAACGGTGTACCTCACAGAATGAGTCTGTGGTTTACCTTAACAAAGTGAAATTAGCCTTAATGCTATGATTTGATAAAATTGTAACAATTTTTAAACATACTAATGGCTATGTTACCTACCATATTATAAATAAACATGATTTACAATATTATTATATTCATCTTTCATTCCAGACGTGACATTACCTGCCAGATGTTACTGAATGAAAAATTCAATTTATACTTAGAACTTACTCTTTTACAGAGAATATTAATTTATTTGCTTATATAACTTCCAGTGCAATGTGAAGATGGAATCTTTGGGAATAGGTGGCTTATTGGTGACAGTGCATATCCCTGTACATCATACCTATATTAACACCACTGCTCGATCCGGGAACTGTAGCAAATCTGATAATGTCCCGATTGACGGAGTAGCTCACCAACATCATAGTGCTAGACAACATTTGATAAACAATTACTTGAATTGGTATGTACTGTATTCTTTTATTATCACATTTTAAGATATTACATACTTAATATATATTATGGTTACTAATCAAGAACTTCTTTTTTAGATATTTGTTCTCTTTACATTTATAATATGAACAATTTGCAGCCAATGGTGTTTATCAATCATGGAAGCTGGACACAGCAGGCATTGTGCAGATAATGATGACAACATGAGGGAGAGAAACTTTTGTTGTTGAATATGAAACGAGATTTATTGGCAAAAATACTCACAAACCACTATTTAATAAAAAATAACAATAAAAAAACTTGATGTAATGTCTTTTTAAATTTATAATGTTTATGTAATGATATTGTATTTATTTTAATATTATTCATGCAAGTACAAATTCATAGAAAAATTAATGTGAATTTAATAAACAATGTTTTATTTATAAATTACAAATTGTGTTTCTTTATTATGAAAGTCTTAAGGAATTATGAAAAAAACCAGGCTCATAAAAGTAGTTTCTTTATTTGATTTACAATTTAAAAACTGAAATAGTAATTCACTTGTACCCTGAAGGCCTGCTGAGATGCCGCTTCACGCCCCGCTTAAAAAGACCAGGATTGTAAGAGGAAGGAAACATGAGCTGGAAGGGCATTCCATGACTTGATATCCAGGCCTCCTCTTTTAAGTTTGTTATTAGTCGCATTTGTGACTTTAGAGGTAATCACCTTGTGGCTGGAAATCAGATTGAGCAGAAGCACAATACTATCCTTGTTCAGCGCCTTCGCCCTAATCTGAAAACTACAACAAAAGATACATTTGGTTAGAACAAAACAAAACATAAATATTCAATGAAATTGACTAGAAAATAACTATGTTATAAGCAAGGACGTTAAAAAAAAGAAAGGACACCGCGTCACTTACATAAAAAGTGAAGCACCCAAAGTAAGCCGGTTCGTTTGTAAATACGAACCCACACGCACACACTTACACTAAATTAAGCCGGCCGACCGCCATTACGCTGTCTTCATCGTAAGTAAATAGTGCAATTTTCGTCGCGTACCAAAAACTAAAATAATGCCGTCGTGTGTTGTTAAATGGTGCAAAAACAATACCACGTCACATAAAAAGTGCCAAGGAATTACTTTTCACAGGTAGGACAGTAGTAATTACATTATTTTCTTTTAATACAAACAATATAAATATTTGGAACACAAAACCTCAGCTTCATGCGAAAGTAACAGCCAGTGTTGCCAGGAAATAAATAAGGAATTCACCCGAAAATTTGGGTAAACTTTATTCATTATGTTCTTATAGATAATGTTATTGAAGGATTGGACACATAAATCAGAGATTGTCCATTAATCTCGTGAGGGGGGGGGAGGTTTCATAAAAAATTACGAAATATCACAAGGGGGAGGGGGTGTAGTAAATTATCACGTATATTTATTTTTTCGGCAAACGCGCTTATACCTGTATTTTTTTAAGATTAAAAAAAATAGATATATTGTAGGTTCTAAAAATACACGTGATATGGGAGGGGGGGGCAGGGGTAGTCTAAAAATGCCAAAAAAAACCACACGTGATTTATTGGACGGTCCCTCAGATAAAAATACTGAAAGCGAATAAATCGAGTATTAATAGCACAGATTATTAAATAGTTACTGTAGTAGGCCGATATCGAGTTGGCGGCTCACTTTCTTTTTATATTAATTTATTGTGGTAATGAGAAGGCATATTAATTAAAAATTTACGCACATTGCTACAAAACCAATATACACCATTTACAGATTAACACCCGTTATTTTCACGAATGGGGAGAAATTTGTGTTATGGCATCCCCGAAACGCACACACGTACAGAATAAAAGTGGCTTCACTTGCTAGTATCGCGGTGCGGTGTCCTCTTTTTTTTACGTCCTTGGTTATAAGTAATACTCACTTGTTCAGCCATCTTCTATTCAATTCAATTTATTTTCGATAATTAAGTGTAAGTTTTAAACCAATTTCAAAGTTCCAACGAAATGTATGAAATAGCTCAAATCTCAAATTAATACGAGAGCGTCAATTAAATGTCAAATGTCATGTGCGTTTTATTGCCTTGAGCTCGTAAGTATTTCACCGAATTTATTTATTAAATCTACTTTTTTATGAAAAATACTATAAAAAGATGTTAAAAAAAAATATATGACTATTTATAGTAAAATCCCCATATATTAAATAAAAATTAATATCATAATATTAATCGCGCAGCCATTTGTTAAGATGCGAAAACAGAACGCTTCGGAGGGATACGTTTAACCAGAGATATCGAAATTATCCGTGAATAGCTTACGTCATCGTAACTACAAGTTTGATATTGAAACGGCAGTAACAGTAAGGTTTGACGTTTCGGAAAAACTCTGGTAGCTGGTTACTGATAACTGTCGGTATGTTATTGAGTTCGGCGGTAAAATGACTTTGCCTTAACCAGGAACCATCACTCAATGTGCTAGGAACCACACTGTAGGTTCTTCTGATCTTCGAGCCTTTGACTTCAAGTTTACACAAGAACATAAAAGAGGGCGGGGGGTTGAGAGACAAACATACTCGGTTTTTTTGACAGCATGTATGTCCGTGAAATAATAGATAATCCATTCGGGTCTGAAAACTAGATCATGGATTCAGTTCCCACCATAAGACCTGGTAAGGTTGCTTGTGAGGTGCTTTTTTAGAGTCCGCCAGGGTACCAACGGCCAAACTAAAAACTTATGAATTTTGTATTGATATAGAATAATATTAATATAGATTCTTAAGAATTCTTAAAGCCCCATAAAAGCAGTGTGTGTACCGACCTTAAGCTGAGTCGACTGTTCGTTGGCTTTTAAACAAAGAGCAGTTTGTTTTGCCTGCCTTATCGTTATATAATACAAATGTATTGGTTCCGAGAATGGTTTAAACATATTAGTAGTAGATACAACAAGTGACTCACGCAACCTAAAAACCGTTCTTAGGAATCGTCGCGTTATATCGCTGTAAATATGTTTGATAAACGTGGCGTGTCCGATAGATACCAAATCCAAAGATAGATCAACAATCGTTGCAAGGAAAACCTAACGAACTGAGGATACATAGAACCAGCCAAAAACATAGCTGGGCATTAACTCGTTAATCCGTTAATCGTTAATTAACGAAGTTAACATTTCCAGTAACGGATTAACTTTTAAGTTAACTTAAAAAAATGTTAACGGACTCGTTAACTTCCGTTACATTTTTCCAAGTCCGTTAATCCGTTACTTACTATTGTCCCACCGTATGAGAGTGAGGGATTAGAGAGTGCACCTGTGCTTGCGAACTCACTTGTGCACTTAAATATATCCTGCGTAGTTTGCTGATCGTAAAAAGATTGGCCGCCGTAGTTGAAAAACTCGGCTAGGAGGACGGTTTACCGCACCGTGCCATTAAACACTCTAAATATACACTCTTTTTTTGTTTGTGTCAATTAATTTAAATTTTCTATCATTTATTACTATGTCATCTCGACACGTGTCCACTTAATAAAACTTAAAATAAATCACTTTCATGTTTTCGTCAACTGAACACGTTTGATAAAATAAGAACATTATTATGGTGAAGTAAGTACAAAACATTGAACGAACAGCATAGCATGGAACGGGACGTGCAGAATAGAATGAATGCAGCATGGATGAAGTGGCGACAGATCTCGGGAACAACATGTGACCCACGGATGCCCCTTAAGCTTAAGGGAAAAAATTACAAAACGGTCATCAGACCTGTCGCAATGTATGGATCGAAAGAAAGGTACATGCAACTGAGATGCGCATGCTAAGATGGATGTGTGGAGGTTGGATACGATTAGGAATGAGTAGGTATATAAGAGGAAGTTTGAAAGTTGCACCGGTAGTGAATAAAGTAAGGAGTGCAAGGTTAATATGGAATGAGAAGAGAAGACACACATGTCGCCAAAAGAATGATATGGTGCGTCTATGCTTACGAAGCGAGCACGAGCGGCGCACGAGCGGAGCACTAGTCGAACCGTTCTGCTCGCGTGACAAGTGTGGACGCACTTACGAGCCTGCCACGAGCCTACGACGATCTCTCCTCGAACATAGTTTCAGCCTAAATATCGAAAAACCGGCACGCGGTGCGAGACAAAAAATTGTGTAGTTCTATCTCTTTCTTTTACGTGGTCTATCCGTATCGCCCTCTTTTTCTTGTGTGAATGCGATAGATACTATCAATTTGTATGCAATTTGTCTATAGTTTTCTCTGTCTACGGGCGGAGCACAGTCGAGCACGAAACGAATGCTCGAAGCGCGCTCGTTCGAGGCTCCAAGTCCGTCCACAGTACACGAATTTTGGATCGGCTCGTGCTCCGCTCGTGCGCCGCTCGTGTTCGCTTCGTAAGCATAGACGCACCAATAGATATATATGTGCGTAGACGGAGATTTAAGCAGAGGAGGACCGAAAAAGAGATGGATGGATTGCGTGAAGTATGATTTGAAAATAAAAGGAGAGAATGTAGAATTGACGGCTAATAGGAGTGTGTGGAAGGAAAAAACATGTTGCGCCGACCCTACATAACGTGGGTTAGGGGCAAGGAAATGATGATGATGGTAAAGTGCCTGAGATCACGTAGATTAATGCCACGTAAATAGACCATCGTCTGACTAAACGATTTGGCAACTATAAAGAATCAAAGTTACGGAAATATAAGTATCGGTGTTGAAAAATATAATAAGTAGAACTCAAATTTTGCGTTTTTTTAATGTACCTACCCGATGGTGAGCAATCACCGCCGCTCATAGATACCTGCAACACCGGAGGAGTCACAAGTAAGTTGCCGGCCTTTGAGAAAGAAATTAATTGCCCGAATAACAACCTTACTTCATTTGGATTATTCCCAAGGTCCACCAAGCAACGTTGCGACAACTTTTAAGTTTCGCAAAGTTCTCCAACAGGGCACGTTAGGAACAATAACAGCGAAAAAGAGATAAATATATTATTCTGAACGTCCACCTCAGAAAACGTCCACCAGTCGTGGACCTGGAATGAAATGAAGAAGAAATTGTAAAAGCACTATTCTCAACCGGTATCTTTGAATTAGTTCTTCTCTTGTCTTTTATTATCATTGAATATCATAAAGATAACCTCCTTACAGTGTAACTGGAGATTCAATATTTTTTGTTGTAGATTGAAATATTGAATGAGTGTGACTGGTTGGGAATACGCTACGCCACTGCTCCCAACGGGTTACAGTCAAGTGTGACTCTGTGTGACTAGTTGGAAATCATTTTACTAAGTTATCCCAACGAGTCACACTGTAACCTGAAACAAAGTAAATCTTTTCGTGACGAGATAACAAAGTAATAAATGATACAAATTTTAATTTCACTAAATGGACCCACCTTGTCTAGTCTCGTGTGTCCAGTTGGTAAATAACCCCTTTAATTTCTGATTTTTTTAAGCATTATTTATTTACCATGTGTTAACGGATTAACGATTAACGTTAACTTGCGTTAATTCGTCCCAAAAGAAGCGCTTTAACGTTTAACGAAGTTAACTTTTTTAGTAACGGATTAGCGATTAACGAAGTTAACTATTTGATTAACGATGCCCAGCTATGGCCAAAAACACATGTGATTGTGGTGCCTCCCCGCAAACCATGGCCCATCTGATTTCATGTCCCGCGTGCCCAGACACATGTGTTCAGGAAGACTTGCTGCGCGCTAACAGTAATGCTGTTCGGGTGGCGGAGTACTGGTCTGGTAAAAGTTAAGCCATCGACTCCTTCGCGCTAACAGTAATGCTGTTCGGGTGGCGGAGTACTGGTCTGGTAAAATTCAGCCATCGACTCCTTCGATCGTATATATGATCGAAGATCGACTCGCTAAGAAGAAGAATCCCAAAAATGCATAAAATAATAAATAATCCAACAACCCTTAATAATAAATTGTTTATCTATCTATAACTAACCATACTTCCTGTTGGCTGTTACAATATAAATGCCTCTGTAAATCTTTCTACCATTCGCTCTGTGTCTGTTTATTACGCCTAAGCTATTGATCCGATTTTCATGAAATTTTGTACAAGCATAGACAAGCTCTTGGAATACCCGGGGATGGGCTGGTCAATAGCCACCAGGCTCGTAGCCAATCGGGTGTGAAGGGGAAACCGGGGGAGTTTAGTATCGACTCTCGAGCCCTACACACGGCCTGCGGTGTTGGCGCGTAAATGCGTTCTCCTCCCAAAAAAAAAAAAGTCTAGCTCTTGGAATAGGACATAGGCTACTTTTTATCCTGGAATAAAGCTCAGTCCTCATGCAATCAAGAGATAACAGAAATGGAAGTGTTTTTGTTTGTCCGGGCTGTGACCCCAGTAGGCAAACTGTTAGCGGCCGACTGAGTGAGCCGCTGTGGCGAACTTAGTTAGCTGCAAACTCAGATCAATTTTCGCCAACTAAAACGGGTTTTGCTGGGAGTCGGCCGCTCACTGAGATAGTCGGCGCGGGTAACGCTGCAAACTGCGTACAGTGAGCGCAAAACTAGCAAACTGTGGACACTACATTTCTAATATATGAAAAGGTGTACTAAATCGATAAGCCGCAAACTCAGTCTGCCGCTAACAGTTTGCTTACTGGGGACGTAGCCTCATTCACGCGTCATAAAGGCGCAACGGATCGACCACGATATTAGTATAGGGGATAGTTTGGGAGCATAATAATATGAAGCTTATTATGACACTTTTATCCTGGAAAAATATCACATTCCTGCGTTCAGTCAGCAGAGAGGCAACCGGTCCCTGCAAACCTAAGGGCGCTCCGCGGCCTCGATACGCGCCGTTACACAGGCACCCTTAGAGCGGTTACGCACTACGTCCGATCCGAATCCAATCCGTCTCCGTGAAATGACGGTCCGGAGTAGCCGTAGAACTTTCTAGGTGATTTACGCACTAGATCCGTCATCCGATGTTCTTTGTGATTTTGATTTCACGGAGACGGATCGAATTCGGATCGGACGGACGTAGTGCGTAACCACTCTTAGGCTGGTTTCAGAGTCACGCCGACAAGCATGGGAACACGCGCGTATCAGCAAGTATCGCTGTTCTTGTAAGATAGTGACGATTTGAACTGCAAAGAAAACCGGCAGTGTATAACGCTACGCGTGTGTGCCGCCAGCGTTACTCTGAAACCAGCCTTATGGGCTTCCTAAGCACCGCAGTCACAGTTTAACAAACCCGCAGTTACATTTGCCTGATTTGGTCAAAGTAAGATAAATTTGAGAGGTCTTACCTATAGAAATTGATATGGCGAATAAAATCTGGATGCTATATACTTTCAACTTGCTCAGTGGTGGGTTATCCATTCTGTTTTAACTGAAAACAAAAAAGATTTTACTGCATAAGCAATATGTATACCTGGTCTACTTAAAAAAAAACAATTTACTTACATTACATGAAATAACATAACAAAATCCGATGTTTTACTTACATTACATGAAATAACATAACAAAATCCGATGTTGATTATTTAACAAAATGAAATAAATCCCAATGTTGCAGAACATTCCTACCCAAATGTTTATTACTTGAATATTTGTAGACTGGTGAATTTCTACCACATAACATAAAAGGTAAAATAATAAATAATAAACTTGTTTTCTTTCTTTCTAATTCATACATTATTTATTATTTTCACATTAAAATATTAGAAATATTTTTTATTTTTTTTATTTAAAGTTGCACAAAAAAGTTGGTACATCTTGTCATTTAAAGTACAAGCTTTGTTTAGTTGATAGAATGATGTAAAATGTAAGTATTGTTTTATTTAAATCTATATTACCTACCTAATATTATAAAGAGGAAAGATTTGATTGGTTGTTTGTTTTGAATAGGCTCCAAAACGACTTAACCAATTTGAATACTTCTTTCACTGACGGAAAGCTATACTATCTCCAGGTGGCATAGGGTACTTTTGATCCCGGAAACGTAGGGGGAAGGGAAAGAATATTCGAAAAAAGTAATCATGTGCAGGTGAAATCACGGGTGGAAAGCTAGTTTAAAAAAAAAAAGTATTTACTTTTAGGTACATAATTATTATTAGTTTGAATCCATCAAAGCACCATCATTCATCTGATAAAGATCTATTTTTATGTTCAGTTCCTAATATTTTAATAATATTAAAAATTAAATATTTAAAAAAAGATTTAAGACTATCATATATGATTCAATTTTATTTTTAATATTTGGACTAAGCTGGCATTTGACCACAAAGTTGCCTGATGTTAAATAACTATGCGGTCTACGATGGAGCGCGCTTGCTTAGGAAAAGCCCAGTTATTCTGGCCTTGAAGAGGTCCAAGTTGTATTGTGTAGGATAGACAGATTTATATTCATATTTATTATGCTGTTATTTATTGTGCTGTGATGTAATAATGAGACATTTTAATTTATTTCTAAAAAGTATATGCTGCAGTTGATTAAATTCAGTGATGCAATTGCAGTTGTTTCATATCATTTAACCACAAAAAGCTGGCTGTTCAAATGCTGCAGAAGAATAGAGTAAAATCTACCAGACAATTTATTTGCAGTTACATCAACTGCATAAAAACTATGTTTAGACAGCAATTTTACAACTATTATATTAAAAGTAGCATATTTGTAGCAAAAATACACATTTTAAGTTATCTTAATCTTAACATACTACTTCAATCTAAATTCTCATAATAAAATTATGTGGCACATAGATATGAGATGTTAAAAAATATACATAGATAATATTAATTCCATGAAAAATATAATGCCACTATGAAAATTAATTTGTACCTAATAACACTGCGATTTAGTACCCAATATTAAGACCATTTGATAACTTTCAATCTCAAAAATTTATTATTTATTTTTGTTTGTAGGCTAAGTAAGGTGTTTTCTAAAGTTGTAATTTATATTATTTTGACAGACAAAGTACAAACTAGTATTTTATACATATCTATGTAAATCGGTACAATAATATTCTTTCTTATGCATAGAAAATCAAGTTTATCCCAAGTGTTTATCTGATCAATGAGGTTAAAGGTAGTTTATAAAATAATATAAAATATTTACCGTTAAAACACGTCTAGTTATTTTTTTTAATAGAGGACCCCTGCATGCGGCTTGCATCTGCAATCTTTAAGTTACCGATATTAATCAAACAAAACAACATCAAAAAATAATACGAATACGAAGACGAAGCCCGAAGTAAAAAAAAAACTTCAAACTTTTTCTCAAGTCAAACTGTCAAAGCTGAAAGCTCTATAAGTTCATAAATATATATTTACATCAACATTACTTTCATTCACTTTCATTCAATGTATAGTATACAGCATTCATTCATAACAATTTAAGGCATTATAACATTATTTTATCGAGTCTTTTAATGTAATAACAATTTATATCAATTCCATGTAACAATTACACACCTTTTCAATAAATAAAGATTTTCTACCATCATTAACCTCTATTATCGGGATCAACTCCCAACCACAGAACACATACCCTAGGCTCCCAACTAAACTTTAATTTCATCTTTTAACTTGAATAATTATGATCTACAATTTTAAAGCATAAAAATACACAGTTTTGAACAAAACTGAAAAAGAGGACTTATTGGCTTTCTCTTCTCTACGCTTGCTTGACAGTTGTTGTTGACTGTTGTTTTTTTTTTTGGCTTTGTACGGCGGTTTGCTTTATTATTTAATTATTTCATGGTAACTTTGTACTTTATATTATCTGTGCTGCAAAAAAGAAAATAAAAAACATGGTCTGTGATAAAAAAATATGTTAAAGCTGTCATTTTTGTCAATCAATTTCACAATTTTCAATTTTGTAATTTTCAGTTTAGTAATTTTAAAATTATTTTAATTTCTTTCAGTAGGTTGCTTGCTACTTAAATTAATCTGTGTCTTTCAGTGTTGTTGTTATGATAGAACGTAGTGAAGTGATTAGTTGATTACTTGCTCAGTGGTTGTTGATGAGAGCGGCGATGTCTGCTTCTCTATAAATTCTGTATTGCACCAAGTTCCTAAATCTTAGAAAATGGTTGTTTGTAAATTTTTTCAACAAGGCAATTGTCGTTACGGCCAAAATTGTCGTTTCGATCATATATATGGCTCAAAATATTCATACCATGGCAAGTAAATCTTTTATCGGTTTCGTTTCGTCGCTTCGTAACATAAAATTATTTGGATTATTTATTTACAGCAGCCGCTCCACAGGCTCCCCAGCCAGCTCCAGCAGGAGTTACCGATGATCAGTTGGTAAACCAAGTTCTATTGGATGTGCAGGCTGCGCTTAAAGGCGGGCAATGGATCTTGTCCTGCTACTCGCCATACAAAGAGAAGCCCAACTTCCCTGGCATTACAGATCTGTCTATGGAGGAAGCTAGACTATTTATATATGAGGCTAAAGCTAGTAACAACCTAGACCAAGCTGTAAGTACACCATACGCAATCTATGTAGTCCATATTAAAATGTGCGTGATTTGGACCACATTTAAAAGTATTTTTCTTTTTGCAGGTAGCATACATGAACAATCTTGTCAAAGAATCAACCCATAAGTATGAACAGCTCTTGCAGGCAACTCCAGCAATACTAAAAGTATTACGAAGTCTTTACAAAGGTGAAGTTGTACCTTCACCATTCACCAACAGCACACAGACTAGTGGATTTAGTAATGGTTCAGCTGCCACTTCCATATTTAGAAGTGCTGTCCAAGGAACTTCAGTCTTTGGCCAGACCCCATCAAATAATACTCCATCCATTTTTAATCCAAGTCCTCAAAGTCCAGGGTTTGGACAAAACTCGAACCAAAGTCCAAGTGTTTTTGGGCAAACAAGTCAGGAAAATGCAAAATCTATATTTGCACAAGCCACCCAGAATGTTTTTGGGCCTAGTCATCAAACAAATGTGTTTGCTACAAGTCCCGACTCAAATGCGAAATCTATATTTGCTCAAGCAACACAGAATGCTTTTAGTCAGCCTGCTAATGCAGCTAGTATATTTGGTGAGGCAACTCAGTCTACATTTAGTAAAACAGAAGACCCATTCAACCAAGCAAAGGATCCATTTGCCCAAAACAAAGATCCATTCCGACAACAGCATGATCCGTTTAATCAACAGAATAATCCATTTGTCTCAGCATCTGCACAGAATGTTTTTCAAATAAATGATAGCCAGGCCAATGATACAAAGATTTATAGTGACATAAATGACTTGACACCTGAACAGTTAGAAGAATTTAAAGCCACTGATTTCAAACTAGGTTTCATTCCAGACCTACCACCACCTCATTCACTTTGTTTTTAATTTGAAACGGCTTGGTAAACTTATGACTTTTGTTAATGACTTTGAACAACATGCTATGATCTCAGTGTGCATTACAGATATTATGTGTTAAATGTCTTCTCTTTTAGATAGGAAAGTCAACCAAGCAATTATTTAGTGCTTGCAAAATGTGATATTTCATAAAATAGGTTTAACAAAACTAAATTATCTCATCTTTATCATCATTGATTTATATACTTGACTGATGAGAATAAGACAGGTCTTAACTGTATAAAAATTTACAAATCTGGTTAAGATTTTTACTTGATAACTGAAATGCATGTGTGACTCGTTGGGAACAAATGAACATGTTTTCAAATTATTCCTACAGGTACCATTATGTAGTAGAAATAATGGTAATAAGCACAATAGTTATTAAATCCATTGTGGTAGCAATAGTGGTAATAAGCACAATAGTTTTTAAAGGACAATGCAAAATATTAGGCCCAAAAAAAAATTGTGCAGATTTGGGACATAGACTACGAAGTAGATCCAATAAACACCTTTATCTTTTACTATGGCGTCGACAAATTGGTCCTAGTGAAAAAAAGATGTTTATTAAGTTAATTATTTATGTTCATATTATGAAAATAATAAATTATTATATTATGGACGATAACTTTTTCCCCCTGGGACGGATTATGGTGTCGTCATAATAAAAAGTGATGGTGAATGTGTGTCTTTCACGTAGAATACATCTCATCTCTGCATTAACTTGATTTTTTTTGGGCCGAAGAACAAAGGTAAGTTTTGCATATTCCTTTCAAGTGAGAAACTGATGCTTGGTTTGACAAATCGAATGAAGTTGTGTTCGAAATTTTAAATTGTATTAAAATTAAATTATGTTGTTGTGGTTTATTGTTAATTGCAACTTGTTAAATATCAATAAAATACTTTTTATTAGTGATGGGCCGACTATAGTATTTGCCGACTAACCGACTAGCCGACTATTCGGCAGTGCTGATCATACTCTAGGTATACTGCGTGACGTTTTAGTTGTTGTTTTCCCGCAGTAAAATGATTCTATCTTAGTAGTACAATAGATTAATGAAGCTTTTTTTAGTCAATTCAAACGTTTTACGATTGTGATAGACGAAACTCGAACCAATAGTACTAGCTGCGTCGCGGACAGTCACCGGCCTGGAATAATTGCCCTTCGCGCTTATCAAAAAGAGGATGATTAACTACATATTTAATAACAATTGTATTCCATTTTCCCTTCAACACTAAAAAAAATATTTAAAAAAATACTTGCATGAATCGATAGTACTACTAAAGATTCATCTTTAGCGTTCTGCTGCGAAAAGACATTGACAAAAAAGTAGTCGGCTTCCCCGACTAGTCGGCGAATAGTCGGCCCATCTCTTCTTTTTATGCATTTATAATAAAAAAATAATAATAAAAAAATAATTTAATACCGAACATTTTTATTTTATTCATTTTAGACTTTTATTATTAAGAGGACATACTAAGGGTGAGAAAATTGAAAATTGGGTTTTTGTAAAATCTATTGCTGTCGCGCAGTGCCCGAACAACCGAGCTATCAATGTGTGAGTGAGACTGTCAATGTTTGCGTGCCACGCCGCCCCCACGCCCCGCGCCCGCCTGCACACAGCTAAGAAGGAATAGAACAAAAGAAACGATTTCTGCTTACCTATTATACAGGGTGGCCCTGAAAATCGTGGATCAAACGAAACAGGGAGATAAAGGGGGTTATTACCGACATTATCCCCTCAACAGTATGACCTCACATCGACTCTACAAAAAATTAAAGCTATTTTTTGTTTTGAAAAAAATAATGCCTTATTTTGTAATCAAATGGCAAAATAATGAAAACAGATTGTTTTTTCTTTCTTTTTTTTGTGTTCAATTATTGTCAAAGAAAGCATCTTTACATAAAAAGTATCTTTACCACTGTGGGGACACAAATTCGTGAGTAATGGCAACTTTCTTAAAAGAAATTAAGTTTTACGAAAATTCAATTCCAACTTCAAAACAGTACTGTGAAAAAAAAATGTATGGCCGACAAGTGACCCTGTATCAAAAAAATTAGCCTGTTTTATCACCATTTAAATGAGGTATAACACTTGGCTATTTGTAGTTAACTTATTTTACAAAACTTGTTTATTGGCGCCAAGTCGTAACTTTCAATAAATTGAGCGATCAATAAAAAATCGTTATTCGCGTTGATTATTTTCACCTTAACAATCCTAAAGCTTTAAAATTGGAATAAATACCCGGTATCTTTTGTCCTTTTCACACTCGGGTCGGGTACGTACCCAACTCGGGTCGTACATACGATCCATTGTTTTTTGGCTCAGGTACCTAAGCTTGCGCGTACGTTTGGCCCACCGCTCCCGCCGCGGCGGCGAATCAGTGACTCGCTACCTGCTTGTTATTACGCACGTGTTCTGCCGGTTTGCTCTTCAACGTCTCCTGAACGGACTCAGATTTCTTGTCTAACTGTGATCTAAGCTTGCCATACGGACTGTGAGTCTTGCCAAACTGTGACCTAAGCTTGCCATGCGGACTCTGTGTGATTTCTTGCCAAACTTTGACCTAAGCTTTCCAATCAGACACTAATTCTTGCCTAACTGTGACCTACGCTACGCCAGATGGCCACTGTAAGAAGAGTGGAGTACAGCTGTCTGTACTCCACTCTTCTTACAGTGGCCATTACAAAAGCCGTAGATGTAATGCATGTCAGCATACTCTCGCTGACGAGGGAAGGCTTCAAGAATCAGTGTCCGATTGGAAAGCTTAGGTCACAGTTTGGCAAGAAATCACAGAGTCCGCATGGCAAGCTTAGGTCACTGTTTGGCAAGACTCACAGTCCGTATGGCAAGCTTAGGTCACAGTTAGACAAGAAATCCGAGTCCGTTCAGGAGACGTTGAAGAGCAAACCGGCAGAACACGTGCGTAATAACAAGCAGGTAGCAAGTCACTGATTCGCCGCCGCGGCGGGAGCGGTGGGCCAAACGTACGCGCAAGTTTAGGTACCTGAGCCAAAAAACAATGGATCGTATGTACGACCCGAGTTGGGTACGTACCCGACCCAAGTGTGAAAAGGACAAAAGATACCGGGTATTTATTCCAATGTTAAAGCTCTAGGATTGTTAAGAGTGAAAATAATCAACGCGAATAACGATTTTTATTGATCGCTCAATTTATTGAAAGTTACGACTTGGCGCCAATAAACAAGTTTTGTAAAATAAGTTAACTACAAATAGCCAAGTGTTATACCTCATTTAAATGGTGATAAAACAGGCTAATTTTTTTGATACAGGGTCACTTGTCGGTCATACATTTTTTTTTCACAGTACTGTTTTGAAGTTGGAATTGAATTTTCGTAAAACTTAATTTCTTTTAAGAAAGTTGCCATTACTCACGAATTTGTGTCCCCACAGTGGTAAAGATACTTTTTATGTAAAGATGCTTTCTTTGACAATAATTGAACACAAAAAAAAGAAAGAAAAAACAATCTGTTTTCATTATTTTGCCATTTGATTACAAAATAAGACATTATTTTTTTCAAAACAAAAAATAGTTTTAATTTTTTGTAGAGTCGATGTGAGGTCATACTGTTGAGGGGTTTATGTCGGTAATAACCTCCTTTATCTCCCTGTTTCGTTTGATCCACGATTTTCAGGGCCACCCTGTATAAAAACGATAAAATATGTTCACGGACAATGCAAAGGAAAAAACAGGTCACTAATTTCGACAGCTAGTATTAATAGTCTAAGATCCCACTGCTCGATTCTGCAGGTATCTGTTTTTTTGATATAACTAATTTTAAATGAATGTTAAGGAAGTATACAATGAAATAGGGAATGGTTGCCTAAAAAATATTAGCCGCAATTACCTGTAATTAATTTTGGTATAATTAATTCGCGACACTAAATTGCAACTATGTGTTTTTTTAATGAATTTTACGACATTTGAAAGATAATAATGTCACAAATTGAAAAAACAATGGTTGCCAGCTCTCAGTCGGCCGCATCATTAGGGTTGCCAGCTGTAAACAGGTACGTCAGTGTTGATTTTTTGCAGTCACCTGTTTTTTTAAAAATTTCAATTCCAAATTAAAGTTTTATGTGTACTAATTCCAAAAATCCATGGTTGCCAGTTGGGAAATGGCCGCAAACAGAGGTTGCCATGATTTCAAATTTCCATGAACGATTCTCGCTCGAGGTAAGTGGAAGCGCAAGAGAGAAAATGTACGCATTGTTATGTGCTGCAAACAAGATAATAATGTAGTGTCGATGTAGTTCTAGTATTTTTTACTTTTTTTTATCCTACTAAATTATAAATTCGAAAGTTTGGATGTTTGTTCGTTACTTAATCATGCCTAAACGGCAGAAATTAACATGAAATTTGGCTATGTCCTAACAAAGGCTATAAAATTCCTACGGAAAACGTTTCATTCCTGGGGAATACCAATTTTGAAACTTCTGAACCGATTTTAATAATTCTTTCACTGTTGGAAAGCTACACTATCCCCGGTGAACATAGGGTACTTGTAGGCACTAACATGTCGTCTAAGTAAGTCTAAGATTATTGTATCTAAAAATAATGCAGAGCGTCTCACAACGTCTTGGTGCCTAGCCCACCCCAAAAACCAAACTAGGCACTAATCCGTTATTTAGATCCCTGTAATACGAGCAATGCTCTGTATAGGACTAAATAATGGGTGTGAGTGGTCCAGGATTTATTTATTTATTTATAAATCCGTGGCAGGATTTTTTTTATTATATTTTTTTTATAACTATTCATGTAAGGAAACAAATTAAAGTGTTTCCATGCTTGGGCAGCATTTGGTCCAGAACCGGTCATTCTCCTTTAAAAAGATTTTATTCATGACAGCTGTCATACGTATTGAACTATTTTGGGAATACATTATCTAAAAGTATTTTTTGTGCAAAATTTGATTTTTGAAAATGAAGACGTGTTTTTTGTGCCACGAGGGTGGAAAATTGACTGATTTTACATAATAGTGAATCTTTTAAAAAGTGTGAACTTATATTTCGTAAAAAGAAAAAATTTAAATACAATGACATAATCTTCAATAGCCTGCTCTAATATTTATGTTTTAATAAAAAAAAAAGTAAAAAAATACTTGAACTACATCGACACTGCATTATAATATTGTTTAGAGCACATAAAAATGAGTACATCTTCTCTCTTGCGCGTCCACTTACCTGGAGCGAGAATCGTTCATGGAAATTTGAAATCATGGCAACCTCTGTTTGCGGCCATTTCCCAACTGGCAACCATGGATTTTTGGAATTAGTACACATAAAACTTTAATTTGGAATTGAAATTTTAAAAAAAAACAGGTGACTGCAAAAAATCAACACTGACGTACCTGTTTACAGCTGGCAACCCTAATGTTGCGGCCGACTGAGAGCTGGCAACCATTGTTTTTTCAATTTGTGACATTATTATCTTTCAAATGTCGTAAAATTCATTAAAAAAACATATAGTTGCAATTTAGTGTCGCGAATTAATTATACCAAAATTAATTACAGGTAATTGCGGCTAATATTTTTTAGGCAACCATTCCCTATTTCATTGTATACTTCCTTAACATTCATTTAAAATTAGTTGTATCAAAAAAACAGATACCTGCAGAATCGAGCAGTGGGATCTCGTACTATAAGTCTTGCTGGTACAGTGGCTACGTACTGCGCATCGTCACCGTTAGGTCCGTGGATCGGATCCTACGAGAGTACCCCTATCGCTTTTTGTGAATTTATTCGCATTTGTTAATAGGAACTTTCCACGAGTAAAGTTATATGTTTAGTTCTTTTTTGTATATATTTTTAAAAGTTATATTAGTCCAGTCAACGAAGCTCTAACTTTGCCATTTTAGATGAAAAGCTGAAACTGGTGCCAAAATTTTTGTTAAAGACTCCGTAATAACTGTAATAACATACTAAAATGCAGGGTCGCAGAGAAAAAAAATGGAAAAGGGTAAAAAAATTACTTTTTCCTAAAAATCTCGAAAACTAACAAAAATATGAGAAAATGTTTCAGACAAAAGATGTAGAGAATTACTTTTTCTACAGAAAAGGTCATTATCAATTTACGCGGATTGCGCACCGTTTGCTAGGAAATCGAGTATATAGTGCACTTATTGATGTTGAACCAAATCAATAAAAATAAGACGGAAATGTCTGGGGATATCGAAGAATGCATAATTATAATTTTTAATTGAAAAATTTGTAAAAATTCTATTGAAACGAAAAACATTGTGCGAATTTTCGCATTTTGTACGCGATTTCCTAGGAAACGGTGCGCGATACGCGCAAATTGATAATAACCTTTTCTGTAGAAAAAGTAATTCTCTACATGTTTTGTCTGAAACTTTTTCTTATATTATATTTTTGTTAGTTTTCGAGATTTTCAGGAGAAAGTAATTTTTTCACCCTTTTCCATTTTTTTTCCTGTGAACCCGGTGACTCACGACCCTGCATTTTTAGTATGTTATTACGGAGTCTTTAACAAAAAATTTGGCACCAGTTTCAGCTTTTCATCTTAAATGGCAAAGTTAGAGCTTCGTTGACTGGACTATAATGGCTTTCTCTTGTGGCAAATGTAACACTCAAGCAAAGGTAAAGGACATGGTTCAAATCATGGCTCGGTCTGTGACAAAAGATATCAGACATCTTCGTGGGGCTAGTGGTTTTGCCAGATTTTTGCGAAATAAGTTAGTAAAACCTATTTTCTATTTTTCTATTTTCGAGAAATATTGGTCATCTTCAAAGTGCCATAACTTGGCTTCTATGAAGTCAAATAGAGCTGCCTCCAGTTGTAGGTACTTTAATACAGTTTATTAGTGTAGTGTGTCGTTCACAAAAAAAACATAGTTTTGGCCCTGGAGAGCAAATAGTAAAAAAAGTCCCAAAATTTCGAAGATTTTCTCGATTTTCTTAGTTTCCACAGGTTTTTCGAAGTTGCAAATTTGAAATCACATTACTCTAACAGATACAATATACTTAAATGCAGAACTACATCACGCTTTGCGAATTTAGCTTCTTTTTTTGTCTAAATCCGACGGCCTAGTCGAGGCGTTTAAGTAAATAATTCATAAAAAATTGTCAAGAAAAAGTTTATCAGTAACATAATACCTTCTAACAATAAAACATCACAACAATTTGCTAAATGCACTTCACGCAAAATATTCTAACTGGAAATATCGATATCGATGAACAACACTAGGATATCGATATAACTATCGACTACGTCACGTCATAGAGAGTATACGTATTAGTCCGCGTCTCCCCAACCTCAAGCCTCCCCCGCAGAGCGCGATAGAGACAACTGCAGCTTGGACCGAAAATACCTATTAAAAGTACGGAAAATCAACGTTTCGTAGTCCCCTGATTTCTCCTCCAAAACTTGACCGATTTAACTATTTTTTTCATCAAAAATTAAAGAAAGGCTTTGACCGTGTTCCTATGTTTTCCTTTTTTTAATTAAATCTAGTTAAATTTGTTTTCTGGATGTGTAAACACAGCGGAAAATCTGGCCATTTTTTTACATTTTTGAAGGTTCATATCTCTCTTAATAATTAATTTATGAAAAAAAGGAAAACATAGGGACATGCAAATAGTGGTCATAGATTTTTGGAAAAAAAAAATATTTCACTAATGGCATTATCCAGGGAGAAAACAGGGGACAGCGTTTGTATGGAAAAATGGCTCCTCTCTTTCCTCTTAAACTTACATTAAAATGTACAGCACAACATTGAAACTTTTGAAGAAAATACTTTTTACAGAAATTCAAACTCAATACAGTAGATAATTATTAATAATCCCACACTCTTCCTTTAAATAAAATATTGTCCTATCATGTGATTTAACACTGCCTGGCAAAACATTAGTTTGTAATGGACTAAGAAAGAACACAAAAATACGGTCTTAATAAAATGTCCTAAAATTGTTACAAAACTCCACTGGGGTGGTATATTTTTATAGACATAACAATATTTTGTTAAATGTTGCACAATCTCCAAATTATCAGCACATCTTCGCAAGGAATGTACAGACGGCAGCACATTAACCTACCCTAATCAGTCAAATTCCTACAACCAATTTTCAGCTTAATGTCGATTGCATAGAGTTCTATTTCATTTGAGTCTTGACAGATTACGGTAGTTTAGTAGTCTACCGATGTACGGTTCAATCGCACTAGTTTCATTACTTTGTACCTTGACCATGCATCAAGCTATACAAATCTGTCAAAAAGTCTCATTCAAAACAGAACTTTATGTGATAGACATTAAGCTGAAAATTGGTCGTAGGAATTATCAGATTTGTAAAGCTTGATGTATGACCCACTTTACAGTATATAATGTATACATAGAAATGACATTCCATAAAGGGGACTTAATCACGCTAGTGGTCAATCTCTCCGAGGTAAATCTGCTTGTCGCTGGAAGCGGAGAGGACCACAGGCTCGGTGCGATGGAAGTCTACGTCGTTCACGGAGCCGTTGTGTCCGGGCAGCTTGTATAGCACGCGCCGCGACGTAGTGTCCCACACGTACAGGAAACGGTCCGAGGACCCGGCTGCCACCTGGAATCCATAAAGATTATATTTAATACAAGGACAAATAATGGAGACAGAAGCTTTAGCCCGCAGCTATGTTAACTTTTAACCCTTTCACAGCCACAATGAGATTAAACCGAAAAATATTTTGTGTCCTGTACATCATAGGTCGTATATTTCCAACCAAATACCACTAGGTATGGACACAAAAAAATTTGTCGAATGATTTACCGACCGTGGCGGGTAGAGGGTAAGTCAGTAGGTAACCACTTTTACTATCTCCCCCACAGGTGAAATCTGCCGCCATACAGCTCTGACTGTGTTCAGGCAATATAATGTGGGAGCCAGTACACTTGAAATAAAAAAAAAATACTAAGTTATAGTGACCTTAGAACCATCATGGGACCAGGCACAGCGTAGCAGCGTCTTCTCGAAGTTGTGCTGGTGGCCGGACATAAGCTTGACGCAGCGCTCGGACGGCGCGAACGGCCGCACGTCCCATATCCGCAGCGTGTTGTCCATCGAGTTGGACAGCAGGTACGACCCGTCGTACGAGAGGGACATGCCTGGGGATGGGGACATATTAAAAGTTTTGAACAACTTTTACAAGCTTACAGATGTAACAGTTCAACCTCCATGACAAGCAACTACACTTGTGCATTTATTATGTGTTTACATAAAACATGACTACAGTGATGTTCAATCCCCACAGTTAGATTATTAATCTGAGTAAATGTTATAATGTCGGTTAATGATTAAAAAAAAACACTTATCTGTTATCCCATGGGGATAATCCCATGCCCAAATCTTTAACCAAGCCAGACATAGCATCTAGTATAATAATAATAATTTTATCAAAATCTGTTCAGTGGTTATGTGGTGGTGGGTTTTGCGTATTATAGGTGATGAGGAGAGGTCACCAGAACCCTCGAATTGCGAAGTCTTTTACCGCTTCTATCATGGTGAATGCTCTAAGGTACTCTTCTCCCTTATTCCTCCCTCTCCATTGCGGCTTAGAACTACTCGCTCTAGTCAGCATTGACATCGTTACACCTTCCATTCGCGTTTAGTACGCGATGATAGTTCGATGATTCCTTTTTTTGTCAAACCATAGAGAAGTGAAACTGGGTTCCTTTAAACGAAGCGTGAAGACTGAAGAAGCATCTTGGGGGCCAGTACTGCGATGCCAACGAATAGAAAACGCCTTGGTGTTGCGTCCGTTGTCATGGTAATTTAGGTTCACCTTTTGCTTACTATCAGGCTAAGTGGAGAAAATGTACTGAGCTACTATAAAAAAATATATATAACATGAAAGCATAACAGTTACAGTTACGTATGAAATATTGAACTTCAATTACAAACCTGTGACTGTATCTGTGTGTCCTTTGATTTTATAAGATATCTGATTTGTTCTAATATCCCATACTTTAATAATATTGTCAATGCCAGCAGATATAATTTTCTCAGCTGTGTCATTGAATAAGACTGATGTGACTGGATATCCACTGTCAAATGACGCAATAGGATTACGTTTCCGTGCATCCCACAGTTTTATTGTGTTGTCATCTGACCCTGAAACTAGGAGTTCTGGACCTCTTCGTGCACCTGAGAATAGAATACATTATTAGTAAGTAAGTAATTTTACTAAATGTTTTTTTGTTAGCCTCCTTAACATTACCTTTTGTGATTGATTTTGATTTTAAAAAATCGCCTATTAGCTTATTTTGGGCTGAACTTAAAAGATAGATGGGATAGATAACAATGTTTTACACAATAATTGTGACTAGAGATTTAATAATGATCTATGTAAGCCATATCTCTTTAACATATCTGTATTATATCACCAAGCTTATAAAAATTAATAAATAGACTAATGCCTTACCTGACACAGAATTGACGAAGTTTGCATGCCCTTTAAGTTTCTTAATCCGCATACCAGTTGGTACATCCCAAACTGCAAGAGTGTTATCGGTAGCACAGGTATGCAAGTGTGCTCCGTCTGGGGAGAAACCCAGCTCCATGATAGCTCCAGTATGCCCCTTCATCACCATCACATTCTCGCACTGACCGTAAACATTCCATATGACTGCAGAGAAAAACAGGAATTAGGCAAACAGTTTGCTTTATTAAGTAGAATACCAAGAAAAATTGCTAAATAAATTCCTTGTAACTAAATTAGAATGCCTGATGGAAATATCTTTGTAAGAAAATTATATGTATTATGGAGATATTTTGTATTTCTTGCTGATAGAACTCTTCTTGTTCAAGATAAAACTATAATACATTATGTAAGAAGGGGAATTCAATCGATTTTAATACTACTGTACTACTATTGTCATTCACTATGTTATTAAATTTGTCTTTCTTAACCACTCAATCCCGAACCGGCACTCGGGTGCCGCGTAACAATAGATTTTCTATTGTGTCTGGTGATCCGGGGCTTGAAAGATTAACTATTCTTGTAATCTTTATTATTTAGACCTGAATAAAACGTGTAATAAATTTCGACTATAATTATTTTATCAGATTACATTTCAAAACATTTTACTTACAAATTTGTCTGTCGAAGCCAGCTGAAGCTAGATGTTTGCCTTCTGGATGGAATTTTGCAGTAAATATTTCGCCTTGGTGCCCTTCTAACAACATTATAGGTGCGTACAAATTAGAAGTGCGTGGTACCTGAAATATTAATAGTATCCACGTAGAGATATTGCACATAAAATATAAGTTATTTATCTATTTAATTCTCAAAAGCAACAAGCTTTTTAATTCTTTAATTTTTATTCAAAGATTTAGGGTGCAATGCTTTTTATTATTAAATAATAATTCCAATAAATGAATACGTGCTAATCAATAAAAAATAAAACTTACTGCAGAAGTAACCACAGCCTTCTCCCTCGTACCAACAACGGATATCTCATGTCGAGTTCTTTTCGATGGCACCACGGAATAATCATCTGCTTTTCTTTTCTCTATTTCAGGCATGTTTATTAGTAAAAATTAACCGAAAACAGTAAAAAAACCAAGCAATAAAGAATCTAACCTCCAAAATTATTGTTGTTAAACAGAGGGGAGGGGGGGGGGGACAGCATATGACGTTTGTTTTTTTTCGATTGTTACTTGCGGGACCAGCTATGGTAAAAAATCATGCTGCCAAGTAATTTGTTGATTTTTATTTATTATTTTTTTCCCAATGATTTATATAAAATTTTCCTTATCATAAATCTTTGTATTGTGTAGCTTCTTAAAATAAAATAAAATTAAAAAATACTGTACTGTACCATTGCACTTGTGTTTGGGTTTATGTTGCCGGATATAAAAGTAAAAGATTTTTGTATTTATTTATGTTTATTATTATGACATTGTGATGATTGTATTGAGCTTTGTATTTAATGTAGTTATTGTTATGTTTAAAGTGTTTAAATGTTCACTGATGTTTTTATTATGTTTTATGTTAATGTCAATTCTATGGGTCCTGAAGCCTGAAATAAACATATTTTATTTTATTTTATTTATTTTATAAACCATTAAAAGGAAACACTACAAAGTGTTTTATAAAGTTTCCAAAAAGTTTCCCAAAAAAAAAAATAGTTCCAGATTGCGTTAATGATCGAAGCTAATAATTATAGTTGATATTGACCTAAACTATTGATATTTACAGTTTGTAGTATATTTCACCCGAACTCCCGTAGTGAAAAATGCCCATTATTACATTTATTAGTAAATACGATTTTTTTTTTGCGTTCACGTTCGTTGGCAGCATGACCTTTGATCTTCGCCGTTTCTGCAAAAGATCAATAAAAAAAAGATTGCGCTGTCAGATTTGACACTCCCATTTTTTTTTATCCAATAAATTTGAATTTTTGAATTTATATGTACTGTGAATTAAAGTAAAATATGACTAAAGCTAAGATTTAGCCATGCAAAAATTACAGTTAACTTTGGCTATTATAAAGCCTCACGCCGTAAAAAATCCCGTGGCTCTATCGTTTATAAGACAGGTTATAAAAAATAAGTTTGTTGTGGTCAAGACGAAGAGGGTTTCTTTGGATAAAGAAACTGCTAGTAACTTTTATAAAGAACATGTTGGGAAGTTCTTCTATAATCGCCTTGTCACTTTTATGGCCAGGTAATTACATAATAAAGGTATTTTTATTTAAAAACCACTGTTGAAAGTCACCTCGGGGGCAAGGACTGTGCCACAAGGTTAGAAGTCTTGTCTATATTTTACAGTACCTACGCTTGACTTGTTTTCTACAGAATTAACTTCTTTTTTATCAAAGCCTACAATACGTCCTACAACTACTTTTGATTTTGATTAAATTTGGTTTATGAATGATTTATAACTTCCCTAATAATTTTTATGTAAAGGACCTAAGCTGATTAAAGTATTCAGAGAGTTAATCTTGGTGAAGTTTAATGCCAACTTACATTTTGTTCCAGTGGGAGTATAGACTTGCACATTATGGGACATGCAAATGCAATAGAGTTGTGGAGGAAACTCCTTGGCCCCACAAGTGTGTATAAGGGACAATTTCAGGAGCCGTATTGTTTGAGAGGCATGTTTGGGATCTCCGACACAAGGAATGTTGCTCATGGATCAGGTCAATTTGATTTTTCTCTACAAATATTGTGCTGATGATTTATTTTGGAAGTTTGAAAGCACCAAATAAACAATTTACATCCCCTATTTAATTATAAAATGTGTGCCAAGTGCCAACCCTAGGGATAGGGGCAGAAAATTGATGTTTATATTTATATTTTTCAGATTCAGCAGCATCTGCAGAAAGAGAAATCAAGTTTTTCTTCCCTGACTTTTCATTTTATGACTGGCATGAGTTTAAGGAAGAATATTATAGGAAAGGACCTATCATATTCAATGACCATCTGTTCCAGCATGTACGGAAGCTTTGATTATAGTATAGCTAAATTAATATTAATAGCCAAAGTACCTGTTATCCAAGTGGAAATAGTATCAACTCATGTAAAGAACCAGAGTTGATTATAGAAGTTGTGATATGGTGGATTGTATTTGTCACCTACAAGACATTTAAAATACTAGTGTTATTATTATTCACTGCAATGTTTGTAATGATAGAATTTTCACAGATGAAATGCATGCTGGAAAGTTATGTTTATTGTTAGTAAAATCAAATGTAATTATAATATTTATTGTTGTTAATATTATTTTGTAGATAGTAATTTTTGAATATAATTCAAATTGTGGCTAAACTCTAGTCATAAGTTATCACATCAAATTGTTATTTTATTTGATCAAAGAATCAAATCAACTGCAAAGTAATATATGTATTTAAATCTCCAAAAATTGTTTATAGAAACACTGTATACCATACAAAATATACCATTATATTAATTACAACAATTCAGTACATAACATACAACATTAAATTAAACTAACATACAAGGAAATTAACTTACTCATATGGAGATCACAAGAATTTTTAAAATTGTATGTGCCATTGTCATCCACATAGAATTTGGATATAATACTGGACGTAATATTTATAACTAAGCCAGGCCTTGGGCCTGTCTAAGGCAACGTCATTCCCCTATCTTGACAAAAACCTTAGGTCTGGAGAACACTTTGATGCCCTCCTCAAGCTTAGCAAGTTGCTTTTCTAGCTCCATTTTCCTGTTGCGCATTCGTAATGTGTCAGTTTTCACTGGCATCTTGTTTAATTCACTTACTAATTCTGCAAAACCTGCAAATGATAAATTGGTAGCTTACTACTACTACTTGGGGCTTACTCGATTTCCACTTCATAAGATCATGTGAAAATAAATTAATAATAATTGCTGTTTCATCCTTATAGGTTAAATAAGCCACAAAATAATAAAATGGAGGCAACTTGTTGCTATCTGTTTAAAAAAGAATATTCATTGCAGACTTACTATTTCTAAGCATGCGTAGAGTCTCTTTCCTCTCTGTGTCAGGTAATGTCACATGGCCAGGAGGACACACCGCTTGATCATCGTCAGCTTTCGCCCCCTCAGCCTCCTTGGGTCCCTGGTCTTTACGATCCCGCAAGTATTTGGGCAGGACACCCTTTTGATAGCCTAAAAATAAAAAGATAATTTTTCTAACCTATATTTTAATTTTTTGCCTTTATTCCATTCTGTTTCCTTTTTCACAGTGTGCAGTGGAAGAACAATTAAATGCATAATTAGCTGTCCAGTTTAAGCTTAATCTTGACAACAAACAGTTGGGATTTTGTAAAATGCTTAGCTACCATTCCAGCCAAATGTTTTACACACATCTCTCATTAATTAAAAAAATAATAGTTTTTCTTACCTGATGGTAAATAGGGGTCCTTATTATCTTTTCTTTCTAAAATAGAATTAAGCCTACTGCGATTTCTATCCACTTCAACCATCTCTTCAGTCATTGAGTTTCGCCGGGGTGAGTGTGATGGTGATGAACTCCTATGCCCCATGTCTCCACTTGCCTTCATCTTTGCTTCCATATCTTCACACTCTTTTTTAGGGTACAACATTGTCAACTTGGCACTCTCAGCTAACTTTTGTGCAAGATTTGACTCAACAGTCTGACAGCCAATATCTCGTAGCCGTCCAGATGACTCTGTTGACTTCACTTCCTCATCTTCCGAGTCATCTGTAGTCTTCATTTGCCTTAATTCTTTCCTTTTTAGAAATTCAGCCATGTCACCTTTTTTGATCCTTACATCTGGATGTTTTTTACGAGAATTCGTAGAGCTTGTCTTGCCTACATTTAAAGACACTTTTCCACTTTTGTTGGAGGGCGAAGATTTCACTTGCCCTAAGGAGTTCCCAGCAGCCCCGGTGCTGGTCAATCGAGGCGGGTGCACACTCTTTAATGTAAACTTTGGCTCTTTAGGAGATTTACCCTGTATGAACTTCAGCTGTTTCATGTTTTCCCTGATGAAATTCTTTTTGTGTTCTTTTTCTGAAACGTAAGCAAAATTTTAATCCGACATATTTGAGACTCGTGACGAATCACAACAAACAAACATCACGAGGTCATGACAACACAGACGGCGAGGGTTTGGAAATCTAATTAAATGTAACGAACTTGAACGGTACTTACTGGGCTCGGGAAATATTCCCTTCAAAGTGTACATCTTTATTATCAAATAATAAAGGTGGAATACAGAAAATATACACTCATTATTTAGAGTTAAATCGAAACAATACACTCCTAATGTGAATAAATGTTCATCATTTTGCACTTTTGATTATTTCAAGGAAAAATAATTTCGGTGATTTTTGTAATTTGCGCTCGGTTTTTGTCACCTGTATTTTTCAAACAGCTGTCATTTCATACGTTGTCTATGGTAAAATTGTTTCTGGCAGCTTTTTGTTTTCGTTTACAAAAATTCCTATGCTCCGTCCGACTCCGTATTTTTATGATTTTTATTTACGAAAGCTCGCCTTCTCACATTGCTTTCCTTTGCGAGTCGACGTTTATTGATTTTTTTTTATTACCTAGGTGAATAATCCGATATTGATAACTTGATAAATGGATTCTGTAGTGTTGATAACGTTGATTGATTAAGATAAGCGATATCGTTCGAACTTGGGTACCTGGAACAAAGAAAATGAAATGAAGGTCTATCCACATCGGCTTTACAAAAAAATGAATCAAACCTTTTTGATCATTTAATTTATTTTCTTTGGTTTTCCCATAGATTTAGGGTTTTCCTGAGGTTTTGACCTCAGACTATCAAGGTTTTGACACTCATAACCAAGGTCATATTACTTCTATGTGGTGTAGGTACTAATGTCAAAGAATACCTAATCGGGACAGGTCTATTTGGAGTCAAATTTTTTTTAGATAAGTTTTCGTTTTCTATGATAATTTAGCTCAGATTTAAAATGCAAAGTACGACTGCGGCAGTTTTTTCGTCATTGAGTAAATATAGGATATCAAGGAGAGGGAGGAAATTGCAGGCGACCGATGACCAAAGGACGCTGGTGGCTCTGCCAAAAGATGTTCCTGAAAGAACATGGTAGGTATTCAGTCTTTTTCACGTTGTATATTTTAAGCTTATGGCTTTATACGCATTTGTGAACGATAGAAATGGATGTGATGTGATGGAAGGACTTATTTTGTACGAGTTGCGAGCTTTGAGGGTAGGTATGATCCCTAACAGCTTATTAAAGATAGAGTTGTGTTTTAAAATCGTGAAGGGAGTATGCGAGCTTACTTCCTCAGCCGATGCCACGAAACTAGCGCGCGGAATGTAGGTAGTTATTAAGAGGCCTATTACAACGAGCGCGCGCTCGGTACTGACTGAGTTCGGACGGCCAGCGCATCGCATTTTGTAGTAATTTTGCAGTTATATTTATTGTTATTATCGAAATAGGATAATAAATGAATTGTTTAAAATTGTAAAATCTTCATTCCTCATGATGTAACAAGTATTCTGGTATATAATTATTTTGCCTAATTGTATTGTCCTAGAAAGGAGAAATTCACAGTTAACTTAAAGCGATTTTCGAAGATTTTTGCTTTAGAACTAGATGTTTTTTATATATAAAACCAAAGATATTTAAAAATCCGAGGCCGCTATGAACTATACGACTATAAAAGAGATAACATTCTAATTTTTTTATTTCATATGCTTAGAACAGTAGTTCAATCTATGAGCTTAAAAATGTGCCTTCGCGCATTTTATGAAAATCTTTCTCTGCAATTTTGGGTTCAATTAAAAAGTTAAGCAAAATTTACAAAAAGCAAGGCCGCTAAGAACTATTCCAATAGATATTCTACACTATTTAATAAGTAATTATTGTAAATGTATTTTTGTTTCTGAGATCGATAACGCCAAAGTTGGCCATTTTATGCAAAAATCCCTGTCAAGATGTATAGGGGTCTTAAAGAAGTAAGTTCTTGTGGCAGCATGTAGGTAAAAACAAAAAGAAAGAATATAATTACTTAGATGTCGTAAAGAGTCATTATACAGGTTTAAGTATCTCCTCATTCTTCACCGAGCACGCTACACGCCGTCTTATAAGAAACACCTCATTTTAGGGCCGAAGTTCTTCAAAAGGAAGAGAACGATTTGTTCATCTTTGAGATCCGCGAAGACATTATAGACGAAGCCTTAAGAATAGGCTACGAGCGTTATATGGAGAAGCAGAATGCTTTATTCACGGCACACTGCGCGGCACAAGCCTGGCTCAAGCTTATTGACTGGTAAACCCTTTTATTCTTCTTTCTTATTAGAATCGTCGACCTCACGCATTTGAAGCAAGGCTAACCCCCTTTATGTCCAGTAGTGACATGAATACAGTAATTGAAATGCGACTCACATAATATGCAGGTTCTCAAAATTCGCTCGTCTGTCGCGGAAGGTACTACCTACCGCGACAGACGAGCGAATTTTGAGTAGGTACTAGTGTACCTACCGCGACAGACGAGCGATTTTTTTTTAACAGCGAAAAGAGAACACTAAGATAGTATTTCTAGTTTCTTATAATAGTAGGTGCTATTACTTACATTAGAAATCCAAATTATAAGTTTGCACTGGAGCACATTTAATTTTATGGTTACTAACTCTCAACAATTCACCGATAACACAGCTCGGTGTGCTACAAAGCAAAGATATTAGGTAGGCGCACAAGGCGTCATGTTGCGTCATTTAAGAATAGGCCATTTGCTGCGTTGGTTTCTGCCTAAACTGTGTGTGAAAATAGCAACTCACAGGATGCTACTGGACACTGAAGATACAATGGTCTGGCATAGCAAGACAAAGTTCGATGGATTGACAATAAAAGTGTCCAGGATAAACAACAGGCATTTTGCTAATAGGGTTTTAAAGAAACATCCACAGAGCAGTGCAGTATCTTGTTTTCTGTAGAGAATCGCGTGAAGGCAATGAGATGGCAGCAAGGGGCTTTATGCTTAATGCCACTGGCAATTAATTAAAATACATTCGGTGTACCTACTAACTAAGTAGTGGAAATAAATGAGAATTTCCTGTGTGTTGGCGGCTCCTCGAGACGCTCGAGATCACACTGAAGGAAGAGACTACATTACACAGACGAACTCTACATACTTAGGTACTCGTAGTACTCGCTCTATCTTCACTATTAATAACACCACCATCAGCCTTGGGCCATAGCTACGAGACTGGTGGTTCCGCAGCTTAAACGAAGCTTTTCGTGCGCACGATAGGTACATGGCGGGAAACATAATTTAAATATTGCATTGAGGTAATAAAGTCGAAGTATTGTAGTTTGTTTTTTGTGTTTGAAGTTTTACTCGTTATTGCAAAATTGCAAGTAGGTATCATAATTTTTTTGATTTTAAGATGGCTGGCCTATTTGGATTGAATCCGACTTTAGGTTCGTTAAACTTAACGAAAGAATTAAACTTTTTGGTTGTTGCAAAACATTGTATCATGGTCTAAGCGTATGTACCTACATATGTACGTATCTACCTCAAAATTATGGAAACAATAAAGTTAAAAGATTTTCATATGACACGTTGAACACCCTGCAATTTAATAAATACCTATTTATGTATTTTCATTATTATTATATTGAGAACTAATTAGAAGGCTTAAGATGTTCTCCTAAGTTTCCTGGTGTTTGTAAATGTCAGGCCTCATGATCACTACATAGAAACGAATAGGTCATCAAGTTGTATGCTCGCGTTACGTGGCAGTCATTGGCATTGCTTATACGGCCACAGCCTCAAATGTCGCGGAAGCGGGAGCGGAAGCGGGGCGGGTGACGTCAGCACGCTGGCTCACGGCGGTTATAGACCGACAAACTTATCTGTTCCGGTGGCGGCGTCGCTACTGTCTATTTAAAAATGTCATTAAATATCGTTTTTGCATTGCATTTCACGTAGTTCCAATTTTGGCCACCGGAACAGATAAGTTTGCCTCCGTCCACTTGGCTCCCATGCTTCGCTCCCATGGGATCCAAAAATAATTTTTTCCGCCTCTTGAATCCCATAGGATCCTCAGATAATATAAATTCCTTTTGGATCCCATGCTTGGATCCCATGGGATCCAAAAATAATTTTTTTCGCCTCTTGGATCCTATCATTTTGACATTCAATGAAAATACTATATTTCGCTCCCATGGGATTTAAAAGGAGTTTTTTTCGCCTTTTGGCTCCTATAATAAAACATTAAACGAGAATATTATGTTTCGCTCCCATGGGATCCACAACTAAATTTTATCGCCTTTTGGCTCCTGGGTATACTAACTCATGGGATCCAAGAGGACGGAGGGTAATAAGCGTTATCGAGTCCACTTATTTAGAAAATGTATGAATGACAGAAAAACAAATGAATGTCGGGAAAACCAATGAATGTCGGGAAAACAAATGAATGTCGGAAAAACAAATGAATGTCGTTAAAACATTTTTTATTGATTTGATGTAAAAAAAACAGGTGCAAGCGATTTTCAACCTTATTGACATTCAAAAATTTGTTGCTTTTTCGCAAACGCTTGTTGACTATCTTTGCTGGTTTATTAAAATGCGTTATTTTGGTAACTGTCGATAAGGTCGAAAATCGCTTGCACCTGTTTTTTTAACTTCAGATCAATAAACAATGTTTTAACGACATTCACTTGTTTTCCCGACATTCATTTGTTTTTCCGACATTAGATAGATAGATAGATAAATATTTCTTTATTGCACTACACATTTAACACAGAAAACATGTAACATAATAAAACTGTACAATACAGGCGGACTTATCGCTAATAGCGGTCTGGGTGTTTCTATGTATATTACTTATTTGTGAACAAAAAAAAAAATAAGAGTAATGTTTATTCGTTGTCTGGCACCCTTAGCATAAGCTTATGCTTAGTGTCCCAAGTGTCACAAGTGGTCCCCTCTACAATAAAATAAATAAAATTCTTAAAATCTACCCTCTAACCATTTACACAAAGTGATGTTCCCCGAGGGATTCGAACCCACGACCTCCGGGTATTAGAGCCAACGCTCTAACTACTGTACCAAGGAGGCAGTAAGAATTATTAAAATCTAATTAAACAACCATGGGGGTTGTGGACTCTTGCAATATATTTCTTTGAATCCCATGGGAGCCAAGAGGCGACAAAAAATATCTGTGGATCTCATGGGATCCAAGCATGGGATTCAAAGGAAATTTATATTATCTGAGGATCCTATGGGATTCAAAAGGCACAAAAAAATTATCTGTGGATCCCATGGGATCCGAGCATGGGATCCAAAAGGAATTTATATTATCTGAGGATCCTATGGGATTCAAGAGGCGGAAAAAATTATTTTTGGATCCCATGGGAGCGAAATATAGTTAATACAAATATATTATTTTCATATAGTATTTTCATTGAATGTCATAATGATAGGATCCAAGAGGCGAAAAAAATTATTTTTGGATCCCATGGGATCCAAGCATGGGAGCCAAGTGGACGGAGGCATAAGTTTGTAGGTCTGTACCGCTTGACAGGATCGCACCGCTCATGGCAGCTCCTGACGGCCCGCGTTGAGCGGTAACTGCCCTTGTGTGAAAACGCACTTCATCATACGCACTCTTCAAGGCACTTCTACCGGCACGATCCCGGCGAGGATCCCAGCGCTTACCCCCCCTGCTTCATCCCCAAGCGCGTCGAGTCCTGGACGCCGGACGAACTGCCAGACCCCTCGCCGAAGGACACCTGGTGCAAGCATGAGCTGAATGTGGTAGAAGACACCCCGGATGAGGGACTTCAGAAGTGGCCGAGTACCAGTTCTCTGGATGTTCCTGTTGTTGAGGAAATACCTTCGGAGTATTGGTAAGATATCTTTGGTTTACTTTCATGCTAAGGGTTTATCTGGGTGTTCTAGATGGGATTCCTGGCGAGGAAGCAAGCGAGTTTTTGATTTAAAAAAAAATCAAGTCCTCTACGCACCCGCATGCGGAGGCGAACCCGCTTAGTATTTATGTCCTGAGCTTTACAGGGAAAAGGCCATATATTATATAGGCATGGTTAATACCTTACACAGTATTTGTTGGAAAGCACGTAAATAAATTGGTCGCCTGATTTCTTTCGATTGTGAACAATTTAGGACTTTCAGCTTTTGTATCAACATCTAAGTCTTTATCCTTTTAAATCAACCTTTTTATTTATTTAGCTTACAAATGGTTAAAAAGCTTTTTGTAAGATAAAAAAAAATATGTATGTAAATCATACATAATGTTTTACTGATATTGAGGTATATTAAATTATTTTTGACCGCCTCCGTGGAACAGTGGCTAAGCCGCTCGGGTATAAAACACGGAGGTCGTGGGTTTGATTCCCGCCTTGGATCTGGTTGGTGGTAGGGCTTTTTCAGAGTCCGACTGGCTAGCTACCACCCCCACTGGTGAAATCTGCCGCCATAACAGCTCTGGCTGTGTTCCTGCAATATTAATGTGGGAGCCAGTACACTTGAAATCAGAGGCTCGAAGATCAGATGAGTCTACAGTCTGGCAGCACATTGAGGAACGTTTCCAGGTGGAGCGTTCCTCAATGGAATAGGCCGCAGTGGCTGCTTACCATCAGGTGGGCTGCGTGCCTGTCCGCCAACTGACCTAGTATAAAAAAAAAATATATGCCACGCGGTCTATTTAATAGTATAGATTTGAATGTTTCCGTTAACCTTTGTTTTTCTATTATAGGTTCCCTGGTAAAGTGAATGTACCCGAAGACATGCGACGTAAGGTTAAAAAAACTGAATCCGTGGGTGGTGATGAAGTGAGCATTTCTGTCTACATGCATACTGTAAACTTATTTATTCTTGATTTAGCAAGTGTAGTTAATTATTACATGGGAGTAAGTCTTCAGAACTCCGAAATCCTTTACAAGGCAACTACTTAGGCCAATTGGATCTTGGCTATAGAACATTTGTTATTTATGCCTGTGTAGAGCTGTTACAAAACATAAATTTCTAGACTCGAATATTTAAACCAGAACATTGACATCACAATGAAATTTGAAATAGGTCATTTGTTAATTTTGTTATTATACATCTATCAAAAAAAGGAGAAAGCAGAAGAAATAGATGTGCTAAAGTACCCTTCTTAATTGAGATAGTTGATGGCATATTGTTGGAGCACTTTTTAGCTTCCTATAGGCATGAATGTATGAACTAGTGAATTGTGTAGTTGCGGCGGAACTATTATACTGGTTTGTCAGGATCGCGGTCGAAAGAAGCCGTTGGTGATAGCATCGAAGGTGAGCGGTGTGTGGGAATCTGTGCAGGCGTCAAGCTCCACCTCCCGGACGGAGGAACTGGGCACGGAGAGCGAGGTGCTGCAGAAGGTCACCGACTACAGTACTGAAGAGTTGTCTGCTAAGGTTGGATATAGATGTGTTTTTTACCTATTTGGGGACAGGCACACTGCCCTGGGCGGCTATATCAGCTTATTCCATTATGGGAAACTAACCAATCAGTACGTATCATCTCCTCTATTTGGAGAAAGTACACCCAAGTGATAAGCAGTCTCTGCGGCCTATACCATTAAGGAACACAACCAAGAAGTATCAAACATTGTGCCATAATCACTTGGTGTAGACTCTCCTTTTCTGCTTTATAAGATTATATTTCGGCTGGATTTGCTTTGCAGCTTTATTAGGTCTCGCCAAACCTTTTAGATCTCGACGACTATAACAAGCCACTTCTGCCTAGTTTAAGTCTTCACTTTTTCCGAACCAAACTCTTATGTCATATTTTACACATCTCAACAGTAGTTCTAGAAATCTTGTTCTCTTCTAGTCCTAGTATTCATTAGATTTAGATAGCAAATAAAAATAATAATGTGAATGGTTAGTGAGCTCTTTGCTTTGGTCAAATGGCATGCTTCTGTTCTCTGCATGTAGTTTATGTAGGCCATCTGGCTACACCACAATACGTTGACACGTTCGACGTCATCATACTTTGTCTTTCTTCGGATTCTGTCTTTATACCGATGGAATTATCTTAAATATATCAGTGTACCCGTCAGGAGTCGAACTACAGCGCGTTGAAGACAACCACGCCTGTCGACGGGTCCCTGCACGGCGCGGGCGACTCCATCGTGGACCGGCCGAAGAGAAGGCACTCTGAGAAGAGCAAGATGTTCAGCAAGTCAAGGTAATGATCAATCATCTGCAGCAACACACGGATAATTTCATGGAACAGGATTGCTGTAGAAAATAGAAATCGACAAGTCTTGTTCTAAAAATGTTGAAAGCTTTATAAGCTGAGTTATATGTAATGAAATTTCCAGTGGTGGGTTGACTAGTTAATTGCCACAAGGGACCTTTCCGGCCTGAAGGGGAAACTGGGGGAGTTTAATGGGTAGTAGGCCAAACATCTTAAGTCCCCCACTCGACCGAAGCTTTTGCTAGCCTGTTAGTTATGGTGCTTAAATGAATTCTCCTCCAAATAAATTAAGAAAGTCTTTTGTTCGGGTATTTCAAAACGAACTTGCACTATGCATATTGTAGGCCTGACCCATTCAAGAACAATCGCTTCCGCGTTTCGGAAAATACGGCAGATTAGTGAACAGCTGTGTTCGAAAGATCAGACATAAATTTTTCAGATCCAGGAATTAACACCTAGGCCATCAAGGCTCATAAACCTCTCTAATATTGTAAACAATCAAAATTAAAAAAAAAGTGTCATATAAGCCTGTTTACAACCCCGCTTGTAGTAAGTTAGTAACTGTTGTCAGAATGATCATTGATGATCAAATCATTTGGACAGCGTGATCGGCAGATCTCGTGCAGCGCTCCCTCCCCTGGACATCGGGGACTCCCGCTCTCGTCTCAGCATCATATCCGACTGTCGTCTGAGGAATTTAAGGTATGTTATTGATAAGAAAGAATAACTTCAGCTCTAAGCTTGCTTCATTTATTTTATTTATTTAAACTTTAATGCACAATCAAGAGTACATAAGGCGGACCTAATGCCTAATGGCATTCTCTTCATGACAGACGCTTATTAGAAGAAATTTTCTGGTTGGATTCGGGGCCAAAAACATTTAGCCACCGACACGTTAAGAAGAAGTTTCAAAAAAAGAAAAGCTGAATTACAAAGATTTGTGTGTATTTATGACCTTTGACTCTCTCTCCGCAACTGCATATTTATTTTGGCGTTAATTTATTGTCTAATGACACTAATAATTTAATTGAATCTTGGGAATAAGAAGGAGTAATGCAGTCGATGGAATATGCTTATAAGAAACTTTAAAAAGAAAACCTAGTTATCGTGAGCGTGACTAAAAATGTAAGCCTGAGCAATTACTCTATTATTATAAAGAAGGACGAAGAAACATACAAACACACTTCCGCATCTTGTAATATTTAGTATCTATGGATCTAAAAACCTGTCTATAGTATCACGCTTTAAATTGTTCTTATTAGAAGCACAATGTCGGGTCATTAACTAACGAACTGTTTGTATCAAATAGCCTTAGAATTATTAATTATCTTATGAGAAATCGCTATCAAAGGATCTCGGGCTGGACAATAATAGACCACCCCTCTTTGATGTCGAGTTTGTTCAGTAAACTATTATGTCGAGTGAGTACAACTCATTCTACAATAATCAATTGAAGCTCGACAAATAATGGTAACTCGGTCAAAACTACTTGCAACTCAAAAGAGAAACTTGGGACAATTATAACAGTTTGTATTGAATGCCCTTTGAACCGCGACCTATTAAAGAAGTTGTGCAACCCTATGGGAATCTTATGGGTTAGCGCACGTGCAAATGAACAATGGTGGAAAGCAAGGGAATTTTCAGTGTGAAGGGATTCGAATTTGTAGGGTATGCATTTTGTTTAAAAGGTGTGGGGTAGTCCAACCAATTAGGCTATTTAATAAGTCAAAAATTAAATTTAAAAATATGTAAATCAGGTTTTCTTCTTTGTTATTTTGAAACAGCTTGGGTACGCCTACAAAGAAAAGTTTTATGTTGTCCAGAATGTCCACGTGTAAAGGCTTTACACTCGTTTATTAGTCACTAAAATATAAAATGTAATTTTAATAGAAAACGATGAAAGCGTAGGTGTAAAAAGTTACAATAGTGCAGTCATTGAAGCGAAAAATACGGTCTTACCTCCGAATTTTTTTACTGTGAACCGATTTGCATAAAATTTTGGAATTAGGCTCTTCTTACCCTTAACTTCAAAAGTGAAAATGATCTGAACTCCGCCTATTATTTTTAAGGGGTGTAAACAACCCCTTAATGGAAAAATTTACATTGATCCATTTTATCGCTAGAAAACATGTCTAATCGTAAGTGGTGAAATTGTAAAGTATTTTCTAACATAATTACCTCATATTAAAATAATTTTCAACCCCTTGAAAATCCTTTGCAAACAACCCCTATATTGAAAAAATCACAAAAAAATACTTTGGTTTGACATAAAAAGATGTAAGTATAGAGTAAGTAATATTTTATATTCTCTATAATAAATATCAAATATTAGGGGGTTAACCCCTTTCAACTCTTGAAAAATACCCCTTGATAAATTTTTTTTTTTTTTTTTTATAAAATGAAAATGATTTCAATATTATTCCACACTCTCGAAAATGATTATCATATTTTTTAGCTTTTCTACCCTTAAAACTACCCCTTAGTTTTTTTTTTTTTTTTTTTTTTTTTTTTTTTTTTTTTTCTAAAACGGTGAAGGGTTAAAGGGCTTAAGAGAGGCTGTGATTGCGCTGCCACGCGCTCTTTAAACAACCATATCTCCGTAAATTTTTGTTTGACAGAAAAAACAAAAAAACCAAATTGTTCGTCAGAAAAATACCTAAATTTTTAATCCGTACACTTTTATACGTATCTGTCGTCATTTTTGAGATATTATGAAAAGAAAGTGGGTTTTTTAAAAATTTGAAATTTTGATTTTTTATTTAATCGTGACTTTTTTGAAAAATATGTGTCCTGAAGCAGCCAAACTGATAATATCTATCAAACTCTTCATAATAAAGTTATTTCTAGGCGGAATACGATTAATTTTAATTTTGGTGGAAATGGCACTTATGAAACCCATTGATTTTATAGAAAAAACATTAGATGCTTCCCTTATTTGCAATACAGCTCACTTATTTTACGCGCAAAAGACTTTTAATAGTGCTCATTTTAAAGCTTATTTCAAGCACTACAAAACCCTTTTGTATTAGAATGCATAAAATGCATCTGCTCGCCGCTAGATGGCATTGACCACATCGATTAAATTTCAGACAGAATAAAAACGGCTTTGATCTTTAATATCTAGCTTAATATTGCACTTAGAATACTTTATAAAAATTCAAATTGTTCATTGTTTTACCTGCTACAATTTTGGTCTTTATAAAATTTTCGATAAAACGTATATTTTTGGAGATATTTGCAAAAAACCGATGAAATACGTGAAAAAATTGCGACTATTCAATTGCCAATAACTTGAAAAGTATTGAATTTTTTGAAAAACTGTATAGATGATTTTTTGCTTAAAATTAGGCCTTCTATCGATATCCGAGGTTATTTTGATAAAAAAATAATTTACCCCCGAGAAGGGGTGGCAACCCCCCCTATGGTGGTTGCGGAGTTCAAATCATTTTCACTTTTGAAGTTAAGGGTAAGATGAACCTAATTCCAAAATTGTATGCAATTCGGTTCACAGTAAAAAAATTCGGAGCTATAATGCTTCAATGACTGCACTACAAGTTTATAGCAAGTTTTTGTACAAAATAAGAATATTTCCGAATCATTGAACTACGTTGAGCATTTTACATATACCTCTGACTGCATACGGTAATCGTATTAGTATTTTTCTTTCTTTTTTCTGGCATGGTTGAAATTATGATAATAATAACGCATTTTTTATAATCTTATAATTTTGGAATTTGTATCGCAGATTACCAGTTCAAAGAGGTCTCGATCAGTTTGTTACGCAAAATTTCTGAATTTCTTGTATTTTTAAAGATAGGTATTTTTATTTTATTTTCCTCCTATTCGTCTTCAGACCATCGAACTTGGTCCGACAATGATGTAACATCGCGTCAGCTCACGAATAATTCATGACCGTTTCTCTAAAACTTTCTAACATTTTAAAATGATACAATTCATGAGTTCACAATAAATTTAATTTTTCATGCGTGTTTTTGTATCCGTCCGGATTCGAAATGTCCTTTTTAATATTTATGATGTAATTATTATTTGGTGACCCTATGCGGTACGTGGGGCTATTGACCTCGGCTTTGTCTCTTTAGACATCTATTTAAATGACATGAAAAGCTGGAATAAATGTGGGGTCGGATGAAAAAACTCGTATATTATCAATACGTCGTGTTGTGTCCCTTTGTTAATACGGTGGACACTTGTGAACTTGGTTTAGGGTTGGCGGTGGTCATTGTGCTTAATCCATCTGTTTTGGTATTAGAAGCGGCAGTTCCTGTCTTTGTTTTAATTAGGGTCGCGAAAGTTGAGGATCAATGGAATAGACCGCAGTGGCCGCTTACCATGAGCTATTGACAACTGAAATAAAAACAGGAAGAGGGCATGAGGAGTTCACGTGGTTTATAAGAGTAAACTCGTTTGACTGAACTGGAAAGTGGCTAAGTAATGTCAGCAGGACTATATCAGAGGCTCAATTCAACGGCCCGAGCAGCACTCTACGACTGAATCGCCTGGTTGCTTGTTGCTTGTTTGTCGAAAGTCACATAAAGAAAGGATGTTGGTTCCTTTGAGACAGCCACTGAGCCACTGAGATGCCTGCAGCTTACTGTAGGGTTTAGTTTGTGGACCAGCGCTCTAGATGGGGAAGTCTTATATAACTTTCGCCCGGTTACCGGGTGGTGTTTTCACTGCACTATACGGTTCATCATAGGTCGCTTGTAGCTCAAGTCATTCTGGACCTAGTGAAATTACTGGGTATATGAGACCTAATACTGTCGTCTCGGTGTAGCGGACGCAGGGCAGTGCCAGACAGTAAATGCTTAGTTACTGTTTGGCACTGAACTGTCTAAGGGCAGACGTGGCGCTTACCATCAGGTGTACGATCTGCTCGTCTTTTTACACATTGGCATAAAAAAAGTATCCCTGGTTTTTTCTTAGTTAGTTCTTTGTTTTCACACATGCCAGCATCGTAAATAAGATATTAGTGTTATTAAATATTGTCTAACGCCAACCCTGTGAAGGGTGAGTACCCAGGTGTGGCGGGTCGTCGGCCCACTGCATCACTGCAGTAGCCAAGGGTGCATTCTCTTTCAGCTTCATGACACTTAAACGCTTTATCATATGCACATTTTATTGATGCCATTAGTATCTAAGATTCTTTCTCGTAATTCTAAAAAAAGTACATAAAACTATGTTAACCTTGCCTCTACATGCCAAGAAGTAGTAGATGTAGTATCAAGGAGATTGAAGAAATTTACCTACATACTCCTAAATTTTCACACATTGCATTGTTGCAATGTTCACTCAGGAAACTGGATCTTGTGCTTAGGTTACACTATCTTTTGAGGTTTTTGATCCATGTGGTTCTTTTGATCTTCTACCTTGTATAAAAGCTGGAGGAGCTGGCGTTTAAAATGATAATTTATATAACCTATCTATAGTAACATAGATAGATTCCTATGAGAACCAAACAACTACTACCGAGTACCTAGGTACGTATGTCCCTAAATACTGTTTTTAAAAACTTCATCCTTTAATTTACTTGGTTAAAATCTCACACGAGATTGTTTTGAAAGCATCATTATCCTTAACACACTTATCCAATCTCTTCTCATCTCTGTTAGATGTAACAATATTTGCGAACTACCAAAGCATGAAATGCAGGGAGCGATTCCTTCTCAAAGTGCTCTGAGCAAACATTGCTCGGTAAATAACCGGTCGCGTTTTGTATTTGTATAATCATTTTGTGATTATGGCCGTTGCTTTGTAAATATATTCCTTTATTTGTTTATTTTGTCGATAATGGCCTTTTTTGTTTGTCCAGAATGGGCTTGTTACGGGGGATGGGTAACCCCAAGTACATCGCTTTAATAAAGATAATAAAGGAACAAATTCTTTTCCAAAAAAGAAAGTTTGGACATTACATCTGCTACTGAAACCCCAGAATAAACAAATAGGTCGACAAACAAAATCTTACTAATATTATTCTTATCATAGGCACGGCATACACCTCAATAAAATCTTTATTTTGACATAAACAGACAGTTCAATATCACTTAGATTTTAAATTTATGAAAATGGTATTTTATCGTATCAAACTCAAAATGGCTAAGCATTTACAGGCTCGTGTCGCACCGCAACAAAGACACATTGACAGGAACGAAGAGACGCCCATATTATAAAGATGTACCTAAACGTACCCTTGATAAAAACACACTCCCTCTTATTACAGAACGTGGTTTAAAAATTAAACCGAGCTTAGTCCTGACTAAACTCCTGACTAAAGTCAAACGCTATTACAAAACGAAGTTTTACTTCATTTCGAGTACTAAAGTTAGACCCAAGAAAGTCCGCCGATGCCCCTAGTTTTACTATGGACTAACTTTCAAACGTCAAAAGGATAACACTTTTAAAATTCCGCTCCGTTCTACGTATAGAAAGACAATTTTTGAAAAGAATCACTTAAATTTGTGAACAGAAAATTAAAAATATATGTTACTTTTTCTTACATTACTAAAACATATTTATAAACTAGCTGTGCCCGCGACTTCGTCCGCGTGGAATAGTGACTTTTCGGGCAGCATATTTTAAATAACAAATACCGTCCTTTGGGTAGCTAAAAATTTGAGTGTTTACCCGACAGTATGCTTCTCTGTAGGTATACGATATGTGACGTATGGCCATCGGGAATGAAAGCATACAGGCTCCTAGGATTGCTAACCCGTGACAGAGCCACATACAACTGACCGTGCGAGAAACAGCGTGCGAGATACTTAGATCTACACCCACAACTTTCATCGTCTGACCTTGGGCTTTATTAATTGTCATCGCAAAACATAGGCTGACTGCAAAAAGTGTTAAGATGTGTAAACTAAACGTACAAATTTTATGAAACAAAAGAATTGCTAGAAAAATTAATTAATAACCTGAGCTTATAAACTTGTACTTAAATAAAGAAAATCAAGAAAAGAATTGCCTAACCTATACCAAATACTTATAAATTATTCATATATACAAACCCTAAATAAAAAATTAAGATAAGTATACCAAAAATCAAGGAAAGAAATGCCTAACCTATAACAAATGCTTACAATATTTATTTACAAATTTTTTAAGAAAATTAAGAAAGACAACCTTACCTACAAACCCTTAAATATAATAAATGAAATATCCAAACTGTCAGTATTCAAGTAAATCGCAATAATCGAATGCAACTACCTATTCGCCATACTCTCAGCGCGCTTTATATACGGACGCGCAGCTCAGGCGCGAGGCGTGTACCTTTATATTGACATAACTTTTTTATTTATGAACCGATTGACATGAAATAAACACTAAATGTTAAGTGAAGCTTACCACAATATATTAGTGAAAACCGCATCTCAATCGAATAAGCCGTTTCTGATATTAGCGTGCACAAACACACAGACAAACAGACAAACAGACAAACCGACAAACAGACAAACAGACAAACAGACAAAAAATTTTTAAATTACAATTTCGGGTTCTGTATCGATATAATAACAACCCCTGCTACTTTTTTTTAATAAATTTCCATTGTACAGACACCACTTTTCTACAAATTTATTATATGTATAGATAAAGAATTATTATTTTTACTATCATATTTAAAGATTTTAAAACATGTCATAAAACAAAGTCTTGTAAAATTAAACGCACTGAACGAGTAAATTATTCTTATGTTGGTATTTGTTTTGTAATAAGGAAAGTTTTAAAAAATAGTCCGGACCTAAACCTGTACTAACTAGTACAGTTTTAAACCTGTTTTAGCGATGTTTTTTGTAATAAGAGGGACTGTGTTTGGGGATAGGGTGCTGTAATATAATAATTCTTAAGGGAACATTTTACACATAATTACTGAGATGTTTTTGCTCGCATTCGTGGAGCTATGGTTAAGTTAGTTAATCTTTCGCCTTGTTGGTTTTAGTTGGTGGAAGGACTTTTTCAGAGCCCGACCAAAACAAATGCAAATAGTGTTGCAGAATTTGATGTTCTATAGAGAATCATGAAGCCGTTGAACGGTTTAGCTGGGGGCGTTCAGCAGTTAGTGACATTCAAACATAGAAATGTAGTGCTTGTTTTTTGTTCATATAAATTATTAGAAAAAAAAAAAAGAAAATACATTTCTTGACCATATAGGTACAACATTTTACACGAGAATAAATAATAGTACCTACTAGCTAAAAATCTGAAATGACGTCTAGATCACATTGAGGAATTGCATACTGCATAGACCAATATGTATGTTGTATAGGTAAGTTAAAAAGGTGAAATCTATCGAGACTATCGCCAAAAAAGATCAGGCCTACATTCAATTAGATTTATTTTCAACTAGCTGTGCCCGCGACTTCGTCCGCGTGGAATAGTGACTTTTCGGGCAGCATATTTTAAATAACAAATACCGTCCTTTGGGTAGCTAAAAATTTGAGTGTTTACCCGACAGTATGCTTCTCTGTAGGTATACGATATGTGACGTATGGCCATCGGGAATGAAAGCATACAGGCTCCTAGGATTGCTAACCCGTGACAGAGCCACATACAACTGACCGTGCGAGAAACAGCTGATACTTAGATCTACACCCACAACTTTCATCGTCTGACCTTGGGCTTTATTAATTGTCATCGCAAAACATAGGCTGACTGCAAAAAGTGTTAAGATGTGTAAACTAAACGTACAAATTTTATGAAACAAAAGAATTGCTAGAAAAATTAATTAATAACCTGAGCTTATAAACTTGTACTTAAATAAAGAAAATCAAGAAAAGAATTGCCTAACCTATACCAAATACTTATAAATTATTCATATATACAAACCCTAAATAAAAAATTAAGATAAGTATACCAAAAATCAAGGAAAGAAATGCCTAACCTATAACAAATGCTTACAATATTTATTTACAAATTTTTTAAGAAAATTAAGAAAGACAACCTTACCTACAAACCCTTAAATATAATAAATGAAATATCCAAACTGTCAGTATTCAAGTAAATCGCAATAATCGAATGCAACTACCTATTCGCCATACTCTCAGCGCGCTTTATATACGGACGCGCAGCTCAGGCGCGAGGCGTGTACCTTTATATTGACATAACTTTTTTATTTATGAACCGATTGACATGAAATAAACACTAAATGTTAAGTGAAGCTTACCACAATATATTAGTGAAAACCGCATCTCAATCGAATAAGCCGTTTCTGATATTAGCGTGCACAAACACACAGACAAACAGACAAACAGACAAACAGACAAACCGACAAACAGACAAACAGACAAACAGACAAAAAATTTTTAAATTACAATTTCGGGTTCTGTATCGATATAATAACAACCCCTGCTACTTTTTTTTAATAAATTTCCATTGTACAGACACCACTTTTCTACAAATTTATTATATGTATAGATACATTTGCTGCTGTAAGAAGTGTAATTTTTAATAGCAAATATAACAAAACGTTTGCCAAAATGGCAAGTCGTAACACTGTCAGAGCATTTACGGGCGCGTTCGCGTCGTGTCGCCTCGCAACAAAGCAACGTTGACAGCGACGACGGAACGGCGATAAAGACGATTGTACTGTACACGTGTGATAAAAGCGCCTCGCACTGTGGTTAAGGAGAGGAGATAACACTTACAAATAAATATTGTTCTATGGTTCTATTCTATGTTTAATCATGAAATGGAACAATGTTATTTATGAAGTATAGGACTGGCCCAGCTTGAAGCTAGAAGTATACAATATAGTTCAATGTTTAAGGCAAAGAAATTAGTTCTAGCGCCTGTCTGCGTCTGTGCCGTGATCTCTTCCTCTCCTTGCATCCCAACTTTAAGCCTGTCGAACTACGTGCTCCTCCATGTCATCATTTTACAAAGGTGGTTGCTACGCTTGAAATTATAATCAAAATTAATCGCAGTTACGCCGGTGCCTATAAAATAATTTTCCATTTTGCATATTTTATTGTCAATGTTGCTTAGGTTCCCGTTTTGTTGACAATATTTGACATATACTTCAAGATTTCGGACTGTATAGCTGCCAAACCAACTTAAATGGATTTACAAAATCCTAGATTATAGTCGCTTACCCTGAGTCTTTTGTAGCTTACCAGGGACAAAGCGTTCTCGAAATAAATAGTATTGTACGTTTTGTCCCGGGTATTTGATAAGCCCACTGTGCGGTGCCGTTGGACAATACAAACCGAGGGGAGAGCTTTGGTGCTAAAAGCTTTTGTCCGGTCACACATTACAAGATAAAAATATTATTTTCCAGGGTACTGTTTTTTGGTGATTTTTATAGAGTTTATCACATTTTCGAAAATATAACTGACTAGCCTTCTGCCCGCGGTTTCACCCGCACGTAATGTCTTTTTTCAAATATGCCCTTCCCCCCACATTTCCGGGATCAAAAGTACCCTATGTTCACCGGGGATAGTGAAGCCTTCCAACAGTGAAAGAATTAATCAAATCGGTTCAGTAGTTTCAAAATTGTTATTCCCGCGGGATTGAGACGTTTCCCGTAGGAATTTTATAGCCTATGTCCTAATCCGGGTTATAAACTATACGTGTGCCAAATTTCATCTAAATCCGTTCAGCCCTTTAGGCGTGATTGAGTAACAAACAAACATCCAAACATCCAGACTTTCGCATTTATAATATTAGTAGGATTGTACTTTTTGCGCGAATCCTTAACGAATTTTTGTTTGACGAATCAAGGTATAAATTCGCTTCGTTATTCAACTACCTGATGGTGATTTCAGGGTCCTAGGTTCAATTCTTATCGCAAAGTTTTGCATAAGGTTGATCAAAAGTTGGTCTAGATTGTGATCGTCAACATTTTCGTCAACTGTCCGTAATTGTGACACTTGATTTCAATGGTGATAGTATCTTTAGGGTACAAATAAGCTGCTAATTTAACAAAAACCTATATAAACAGAAATGTTCTCACTTAACTTAGTCCTATCTAAAATTCTTCTTTTAGATCTATTTCATCTAGAGGTCTTATTTCTAGCTGACCATACTCGTAGAAAATACTTTCAATACATTTCGTTCAAAGGAATTTACTTTTAATTAAATCATGTTGCAAAATAAATAACCATGTTAAAGCGATGTTACATACAGCACTTACAACAGTTTTATGTGCAAAAGGGTATTAATTTTAATGAACACGCAACTTCACTCATGAAATTGCGCTTAAGCCTATGACATGTCATTCTCGTGTTTATTTTCGGCTGTACCTTTTCATTTTTCAATATTTCAACGTCGTGTCGGCTCACCATTTGTTAATTACTCGCTCTGGGTTAATGGCTGTTTTGTTTGCTTTAGGGGGGATAGGGGAGCGGGGAGTGTGTGTATTTGATTATTTGATTACGGGAGCGGACTCGAAAAATTGCCAATTAACTCTAGTTGACGAGGCGAAAGTTGGGGAGTGTGGTGATTGTAAGGATTTGATTGGAATTTGCGGCCTTGGTTTATATTTTGGGAGATTATACACTATGACGTTCAATAAACAAATAGACACCCAATCTCTAAGAAAAATTCCTCAAAAAACGTCCGAGCGGCGTTGACACAGATGACATTAACACATTCGTTCAAATTAACACCTTATCTCGTGGCAGTTAGTGTTTAATGTCAATTGTTTGCAACTAAACGAAAACTCTGCCCAATAATCGGGTGGGCAGACTTTTGCTTCGGACAATATTTGAGCGTGATTGGGAGTCTAGTTTTTTAATTGAACGTCATTGATTATACATTATTTTTTTTAGTGGAAAATTTTCAGTAATGTCGATCTTTAAAGCATAAAGAAGAGGCAAAATACCATTAAAATAGCGCCACATACATATGACCTATTTGACTTTTTAAAGAATCAGAAGTCCTTTTGGACGATTAAAAATAACTCGTTTTTAATCACAAATGCCAATAGGCTTTGCACGATTTTTGTTACAAAATGGAAACGTAAAGCAATATCTAGTATACTCCTATTGAATGTATTAATGGAACGTGAAATTATAAATGTTCTAAGTTGTCGTATTGTATTTTGAGGTAAACACCCGTAGAAGGTGTATTTACAAAGAGAACGCGGCGAACACGTCTACACATATCATTTCTAACAAAGACTCCGCGTATTGAGGCTAAAGAGATGAAGTAGTCCATTAAATTAAGGCCCACGTCTCAATCGTTTACCACAGTGTGCACGGGGCAGTAACACTTCTTATCAGATTATCACTGAATAATTATAATGTATGCTAATATACAGTAGTTGCCTTCCTACTAACAAATGTTCAGCAATCTGTGTTTGACAGGATCTCTTTCAGTTCAGTTTCCTTCCTTCCTTCCTTAAATGCCGGCAGCGCATCTGTGATTAACCACTCAATCCCGAACCGGCACTCGCGTGCCGCTTAACAAAAGATTTTCTATTGTGTCTGGTGTTCCGGGGCTAGAAGGATTAACCTGATTTGCAGATATCTATGGGCGGCGGTAGTCACTTTTCCATCAGGTATGCCGCATGCTCGTCTGCCCGCTATACCATAAAAAAATTAACGATGGATGGAACGACACTGTATTTGGTGATGTGTTGATTGGAGTTCAGTCATGTATGGTGCTCCTAATCGTTTTCCGGGACATAACTAGGTAGATTCCGGGATTCCTCTCCACTAATGCGGATGGGAGAGCCGCTGTGGTTTTAGTTGGTAGGCCCGCCAGGTTCGAATCCTGGGGGGGAGAGCCTAACACTACCTTCCGAACCCCCGTCGGAAGGTGTGCTTTAGGGTACCGTGCAACTCGCGGTGTGGCCGGTACGTGTCTTCATCAGAAACGAATGGTGAAGGCGGCATTTCCACAGCGTAACAAAAAAATTTATGGTGCTCCTAATTTGAATTTAAAAAACTTTTTTCTTACGCATGCCACGGTTTTCTTTTGTTGGTTTATGCCGTTACGTTGCGGAACGGGGTAAGAAATCAATTTCAATGCATGTGAGGAAGTGGTTTCTTATCTTTCCCGTCCTAAACATGCCTGTGGAAGAGCGTTTTCTTTATTATATTGAAGTGAACAAATGAACGCATAGATTCATAGCTCCTCTCAACATTTCTAGGGTTAGGTGAAGTTTTTTTACGTTATTTGATGTCTTAACATACCGTCTTAATATTATACTGTGGCTAAAGCTTCCGTATTGAAAACAGCACGATTTAATCAAAGGGTTCCGCACAAAGACCATTCATCGGTGCCCTAATTCGTGAAGGGTTGTCAACTAATACACAAGGATAATTGCTGCGTGCCAGAGGGCGCTGCTTGCGCAAGTCTACTATTGTATGGGCTTTACATGTCGAGAACTATTCTCTTAAACTTCCCCCTCAACACGGAATAAAGTTTGTTTCTTATGTAGTTTTGTTATTGTTATATATAGTTTATATTTTAGAAAGACATTATTTTAGAAAGTTATTATTCTCAAACTAGATATTTTTTGTGTTTATTATTATAAGCATAAGGTTTATACTAATCGTGCAACACAGAGGCTGGGAGCTTGTTGCTCTAATTCGAAAATAGTTAGTTATTGCTAAGAAAAAAAATTATAAATATCCGTGGTCATTAATCGCAGCGCGTAAACCCAAATTAAGCGATTGTTAGTGTCCACAGGAAAATATAGTGGTAATGTGAGTGAATTTTCTCCGAAACAAGTCAATGACTTGTTACTGAAAGTTATAAATGCCCCTCCGTACTGAGTCAGTTTGCCACCTTTTTCGTAGTTCATTAAATTTGTGTTTTTCCCATTCGTGGTAAGATAACTATTTTATTCTTGGAAAGTCCTAAAAGGTCCAAATCATTTTCAAACATATCCTGTCTAGTGGATATTTCCACCATAATTTTATTTTCTGCCTATCCTTTGTGCTATTTGGTCGTAAGTTAAAACCACACTTATGACTTAATATTTGGATTGTGAAAGTCCTTATTTCAATAATGTATTCTTTGGGATCGGATCAATGTCCTATGTGATATTTAAAATATACGAGTACTATAAAAATATTAAAATGTATATTTTCTACTATGTTCCACAACTTTCTACAAACCGCGTGTTTTCAGATTATCCTCATTCCCTCATTAATTTTAATATCTCGCCGTGGCCAGAGTCAATGCCATAGGTGATCGGCCTCTCACCTCGCGGTCGCCAGTTCGACTCCCCGTCTGACCTGTATAATATCACGGTGATTATACACGACGGCCGTAAATATAAATAAATCAATTAATGGAAGCATCTGCTTTGTATTTATGTCTCTGTTTACGTGTTGGTTATCAACTTGATTCCTGAATCACAATTGGATTCTTTAAAAACATCAGCGAATGGTTTAGGTTTAGGTTGGCCGGGGATTTACCGCACTTGGCCTCTAAAATGGGCCATTGTACGTGAAAAATACATTACCACCACCGTCACTCAAACCATCTGAGCTCGGTCCAGAGCTCCAGCACTGCTGTGATGTCCCGGAGCACCTCCCGCAGGGTGCCGCTGTTGGCTAGCAGGCGTGCTCGATGATGGTCCACACTCTTGCACTGCAGTAGTACGTGGGCCGGTGTTTCTTCAGCGTCCATGCAGCCTCTGCATAGCGGGCTGTCCGTCATGCCGATGTTGAACATGTGCTTATTTAGCGTGCAGTGGCCCGTTATCAGCGAATATTGTGACGTATTTTGTCCATATGTGCATACTGCATTGCTAATTAATAAGTTGTAGTCTAAGATCTGAACCTAAATCGACCTTCACCATATTAGAAAAAATATTAAAAATAGGTTGCCTAAATAATCCTGGACAGATTATTTTTAATTATGTTTTAAAAAATGATTTTTAACAAAATATTGCAATATCAAGATAATAAGAAAATTTTGTGCTGACTTAACGTAGATGTTCTACTAGAAGCACTTAATAGTACGGTCAACAGCACCTCACGGTAAACACTTGCAGTTCGATAATAGCACTTGTGCCCCCGACATAATATGAGCGGTACAAAGTCCAAAGTGTTACGTCTGACGTGCTTTTGACTGTACCTAAGTGAAGTGAGCAGTACTGCTAATGGACATCTGCGTCTAGTATCTTAGATAATATTATCCACCTTTTAAGAAAAACACTTACCTTCAGGTAGGGGAAGTAAGAGAAGAGAGTAAAACTTCACCAAACGAAGCTCAAAGCTACGTCTGACTTCGGTGAGAGGGTTATATTTGGGAATTATAGTTATCGTCATAATGATGGGTAACTAATGTCATGTGAATGAAAAAAGTTTTATCGTTATACAAATAGCTTGACAAACGCGAGCTGGTGATCACAAGCCTAAGTTATGTTCGGAAAATGGCAAATGGGTCATTCTTCTTTTTTACCTACAAAAGTCTCATACAAAAATCTTGTGACGGAGGTGTATTTGTCTCCTCTGTCACGCTAATTTTGTGATAATGAGTAAGATATAATCATGCATTTAGAAGTTCTTATAATTGCTTAAATAGCAAATACTGTAACGAAAATGAAAAATATTGAAAAATTTAATATGTTATTTTATTACACTGTTTTTAAAATATTTAAGTAGGAGACAAAATTTATGTAGGTAAAAAAGAAGAACGACCCAAATATGAATTAAAATTGGCCTCCCCGACAATGGAATTCAAAACCATGAGATTATAGCTAGTAGAAATCAATGTTATCTTAAGTGGGCCACGTATCTGTTTCCTAATTGGTATACTCATAAAAATTTCCAAAGTTATCACTTTTGCTACTGGCAGTTAAAATGGAGCTCGTATGTTAAGAGCCCTATCACATATTGACTGTGATTTTTGCATAAAATGGCCAACTTTGGCGTTCTTGATCTCAGAAATAAAAATACATTAACAATTACGATTTATTAAATAGTGTAGAATATCTATTGGAACAGTTCGTAGCGGCCTTGCTTTTTGTAAATTTTGCTCAACTTTTTAATTGAACACATAATTGCAGAGAAAGATTTTCATAAAATGCGCGTAGGCACATTTTTAAGCTCCTAGATTGAAGTACTATTCTAAGCAAATGAAATAAAAACATTAGAATGTTATCTCTTATATAGTCGTATAGTTCGTAGCGGCCTGGGATTATTAAATATCTTTGGTTTTATATTAAAAAAAAATCTAGTTCTAAAGCAAAAATCTTCGAAAATCGCTTTAAGTTAACAGTGAATTTCTCCTATCTACGACAATACAATTAAGCAAAATGTATACCACAATAATTGTTACATCATGAGGAATGAAGATTTTATAATTTTAAACCATTCATTTATTATCCTTTTTCGAAAATAACAATATTAACAATAAATGTAACTGCAAAATTACTACAAAATGGTATTGTGGTCACGTGACCAATGAGTTGTCAGAACGAAATGGAAATTTGTAATAGGGCTCTTAAAGCCCTTATTACTTAATTACTGCAGTCTCATTCTAAATAAAAGAAAACGTGATATATTATGTCATAAATACACATCAAAAGAACTCGTGTAATTCTACACAATATAATATCGTCTCTTCCCGTAAAAAACAAAGACAAAACACATTAGAAGAGTAAACAGGCTGTCGGCGACGCAATTACATACAATAAACAAACGTGTAATACAATCGTACAATATATAAAGTTTTTTGTTTGGCGATTAAGGACCTTATTTCAAGGGGATACGGAATTTATGTGTTATATTGTACGTGAGGGAAGTGTACGTTAAGTTGGTATACGACATAAGGTGGTGGAATTAAGATAAATGTTTGTTGTGTTGTGGTGTTCCGTGGGGATGATTGAGAACGAAATGTTCAAGAGTTGGTATCTGTCGTACGGACGGCAACAGATAAACCTACCCTAATCTGTCGAAAATTCTCAATTGAAAAAGAACTCTATGTTAAGCAAATAAAGCTGAAAATTGATTGTAGAAATTTGACACATTGGGGAAGCTTGATGTGCTGTCGACTGTGCAATTTTCAAATAGGGTTATGCTCTACATTACAGTAAGAGTTTTCAATTGTTTCTATTACTAAAACTATTATGAATATATGAAGGCATGTTTTTCTCCTATCAAGGAGTATTTAAAATCGTTGAGTATACTACATTATAACCACATCTAATAACTACGGAACCATGTATTAATAAGAAAACTTGTCCTGTTTTCCGAGGGAGTGTCACTAGCGTTAGATTGGATTAAACATCCATTGGCCGTTCGTGCCGACTGACTAACTGAATGACAGACAAATTGGCGAATTACGATGTTTATCCTTAATCTGTTGTCGAGTGGTTTATTTAGGTAACGTCTAGGGACTTGTCCGGTTCTGGACAGTGACGGATAGCACAAGGCTTTAAGTTGCCATGTGGGACCGGGAGAGACTATTGAAATGTGTGTTTATCGTGAATAGTTGCCTCCGTGGTACAGTGGTTAGAGCGTTGGGCTCTAATACCCGGAGGTCGGGTTTGAATCCCGCGGGGAGCAGCACTTTGTGTGAATGGTTCTAGTTTGGTTAGGACTTTGCAGTCTTGAATCACCACAAGAATCATGTCTTAAAAGAATGTTGATTCCGTGCTTCGGAAGGCACGTTAAGCCGTTGGTCCTGCGCCTGATCTCTCTTCGGTCGTGTCAGACTGCTGTCCCACCATGTTATGAGAGTGAGGGAATAGGGAGTGCACCTGTGCTTACGCACTCCCTTGTGCACTATAATATATCCTATGTAGTTGGCTAATCGTAGAAGATCGACCGCCGTAGCTGAAAACTCGGCTAAGAGGATATTATTATTATCGTGAATGTAATAATATTGGTTTTACGCTATTGATATAAGAGCCAAACATATTCTTATACAGGTACTACTCGCACAGTAGTGTACTTGTAGCACGATCGTACTAAAACAGTTGTCGTTTTTTTTATAAAAAAAAACATAGATTGAACTGACGAAATTTATGTTCAGTAATTGTGATTTTTGAAAAATCACAATGCTGCTGCGATTCATATAGAAATAACGCCATCAGTTGGCGTGAATGGTGCTTTTTAAGCACCATTCACGCATCATTTTCTTTCAATTTTTCGCTCATTTTCTTTTAATGAAAAGGTTACTTTTTTAAGAGCTTTTTTGTGCTATTATTACAAAGAACTAAAGTAAATAAAACCATATTTGACAAAATATAAAAATTTGGCCGCTATCTCTCCTGATGGTATTGATATTAAGGTGTGGCGACGCCTACGCCCGATCAACAGACATCAAGCAACTCGCCACTTACAGTTCTACCAACTGATGACAGAAGGCGCTGACTTACGAACACAAATTAGTATGGGATCCTGCATCGCGCTAGCAGAGTTATTTCAGCCCGCGAGCATATATACGAGTACAACAAACCAAAGATGGTACATTGGACCTTGGTCCCCGAGCACAGTCGATCTAGCTCGGAGGAAGATCTTCCACTTTTAAGGAAGCATTAGATCTCCTACAGTGGTGACCCCCGACGGTTGTGTGGGTGAGAACGCTTAACACCTTGGCGACCCCACACAAATGAACATCCCGACGTATGTGGGTGAGATCGCTTAACACCTTGGCGACCCCACATACTAGTGAGCATCCCGACATCATGTGGTCAAAATCGCTTCACACCTTGGCGACCACCACATTCCGTGAACATCGCATCAGCCTTCAGCGGTTCTTCGCATCCCTTCAGCCTCGTCTCATCCCCAGCAGGACTTCAGCAGTCAGTCACAGCAAGCCAGCCTCCAGCCACACGGAACCATCGCAGCTACGCAACAGCCTCCTGGTTCCCTGGCAGCTACTACGTGCCCACCAGGTCTTCACCGCCCCACGTCCGGACTCTCTGGGCGCTCATCGGTCGTGGCAGCCATGCAGCCTGCGCATAGCACGTATCTCTTCACTCGTCCCGACGCACTGCGGACTCGAGTATCTACAAGCTCGTCCCGACTCACCGTGGACTCGAGTATCTTCAAGCTCGTCCCGACTCACTGCGGACTCGAGTATATTCAAGCTCGTCCCGACTCACCGCGGACTCGAGTATCATCAAGCTCGTCCCGACTCACTCGGACTCGAGCACCCACTTCTACGCTCTCTTCCCAACTCACCGTGGAATTGAGACTCTCATTGGCATTCGAAGCTGTGACGTCCAGATTGCTGAGCCTCGGTCAACATTCGACCTCCGGTCTCCGTGGGGGAGTGATGTGGCGACGCCTACGCCCGATCAACAGACATCAAGCAACTCGCCACTTACAGTTCTACCAACTGATGACAGAAGGCGCTGACTTACGAACACAAATTAGTATGGGATCCTGCATCGCGCTAGCAGAGTTATTTCAGCCCGCGAGCATATATACGAGTACAACAAACCAAAGATGGTACATTGGACCTTGGTCCCCGAGCACAGTCGATCTAGCTCGGAGGAAGATCTTCCACTTTTAAGGAAGCATTAGATCTCCTACAAAGGTTTTATTAATCTATTAGAAAGCCCAAAGAATTAACTTGAAAATGTGTCGCCCTGTGTTACGTAATTTCAAAAGTCTTAGCGTGGTCCTCGGTAGTATAGTGGTAAGTATCCCCGCCTGTCACGCGGGAGACCGGGGTTCGATTCCCCGCCAGGGAGGTTTTTTAGACTTTTATACCTTAACGAGATTTTTTCATAGTGGTTCTTCTGATAGTTTTTAACCGACTTCATTCCTTTACAATGTAAACACTTATTACTTGACTAAGTTGACTATAATATTTATATTTATAGTGCTCATTTTGCAGCCTATTTACGTAGAGAAATTTTACTTTGAGTAATTACTAGTCCACATTTGGCAAACATGGTGAAAACCGATTTCAGGACAAACCAGTTTGGCCTAGGCTAAACTAGTTCTTACTAAGGGAGAAATCGACTCGGATGGATAAATAGGTTAGAAGGCTAAGTTAATGTTATTTTTTTAAACCCTGAATACCTTTTTTGTTTTCACTATAATAAATATTCTATGTTGACTTAAATTAGTTTTGCCTAGGCCAAACTAGTTTGTTCTGAAATCGGGGTTGGCCGGTAACATATCAATGACTTGGGTTTCAATGATGGAGGCCATTGCCCTTCAGAGGGATGTTAATAGGCTGATATACAGTCAACAGCACATCACGGTATACACTTGCAGTTCGATAATAGCGCTTATGCCCCCGACATAAGAGCGGTACAAAGTCCAAAGTGTTACGTCTGACGTGCTTTTGACTGTACTTTTGTTTATTATTCAGGCATGGGATAATAAGAAGCAGCAATGTCGAGCGGTGGACACAGCCATTGACTGCGGGGGCCTTGGGCGCTTTACAATGCTAAGCAGACGTTTTACATGCGGGGTTTTTGATCAATCCAGTGTGGTCTTTACATCGTTGTCGTCAATCGATGTTTTTGCCAGAACAGAATAAGTGGGAATTATCCGGTCCTTCCGTAATTAACGTTTTATTTTACTTATTAAATTAACGGAGAAGAAGAGAAGCAGAGAAAAATATTTCTGCAATAAAATGAGTTTCTTGCCTATTTTTTTCGATAGGTAGCAATATTCCAAATTCATAAGTAGATTACATTAATGGATTAATGTAACTAAGTGATAGTTACATTAATCCATTAATGTTTAAAGGCTTCAAAGATGCACTTACTAATCGTCAAGATTCTTGTTTAATGTTTTAACGGCTGGCTCCGTGGAACACTGACTAAGCCGGGTATAAAAAACCGGAGGTCGTGGGTTCGATTCCCGCCTTGGGTCTGGTTGGTGGTAGGACTTTTTCAGAGTCCGACTGGCTAGCTCCTTACAGGTGAAATCTGCCGCCATAACAGCTCTGGCTGTTATCCGGCAATATTAATGTGGAAGCCAGTACACTTGAAATTAAAGGCTCGAAGATCAGATGAGCCTTCAGTCTGGCAGCACATTGAGCGACGCTTCCTGATAAATTGTCCCTCAATGGAATAGGCCGCAGTGACCGCTTACCATCAGGTGGGCTGCGAGTCTGCCAACAGTGCCTACTGATGTGGTATAAAAAAGGGGGAAAAACATTTTGCATTTTTAGTCGTGTAGTGTAAAAGGTGTTTCCATGTGAACTGGTGTGGGGACCGCCTGGCGACCGCGCGACGTGTGGCGATTGACCGGCAGATCTGAAGGAGACTTGCAGATTGCCACGGGTACTATCTATTATAATCTGTGCGACGGCTGAGAATCCACATGCTTAATACTTTGTTCACACCGTGCGTTAGATATTGTTTGTCGCATAATATAGAATCTACAATAAGTCGCTATGGATAAGCGACAGACGAAGCTAAATAAAAATATCTTTAAACATTTTCCGCCATCTAGCAATGCTTATTGTTGTTGGTGTCATATAAAATTATAGTTTTCTTAAGAGGTTTCCCATTGTAATTTAGTTGAAAAATATATTTTACTAGCGACCGCTACCGCGGTTTTACCCCGGGCGTAGTTTATTTCCTCAAATATCTCCCCTTCCCCCCTCCGGGATAAAAAGTACCCTATGTCACTCGGGGATAGTGAAGATTTCCAACAATGAAAGAATTTTTCAAATCGGTTCAGTAGTTTCGGAGCCTATTCAATACAACAAACAACCAAATCTTTCCTCTTTCTAATATTAGTATGTATAGACAAGGATAACTCTAGATTTTAGATTGACTTTATTTTTACCCGCTCTTTATGAAATGTTGATCGAAGGTCCTTTTACATGAATATTATTATAAAGTCTTTACTGCATGCGATTTGGAACTTTTATGTAAAAATATGACATAATATTATGATTGTTGAAATAAATGACTTATTCTTTTCTATTCTTTTTACTTTGTTTCAGGTTGGATACACAGTACGAGATATCTTCAGAAAAGGTGGACACTCCTCCTGGAGAGACAGTCAAAAGAAAATGATGAAGGATTTCCGTAAGGCGTTGGTCTTTCTTTGCTATATAACATGTTTCGCACTGCATCGAGTACGTACACAATGTTTTATGTTAAATGAGCACCTTCAATTTGTCTACAGAAATAGCGCTCAACCGGGTAGATTGGATCTGCGGTAGCTGACGGTGGTGGGAGGGGTGACATATGACGTAACAGTGTTGTCATCGATGTGATAAATAGTGAAGATTGAAGTTTTGCAGCATTTGACGTTACAAAAACATACCCCTCCCGCACCGCGCCGGTACCGCAGGAAGCTACCTACTGATTTAATAATTTTTGCGCTACGCCTGAGTAGATATCACCAGATTTTATTTCTTTTCCGTTCTAAATATGCTATAGCATGTAATTTTTTTCTTGAAATAAAGTATTGCTTTAATTAGACATAACTATATACAAAGGCACGTGCAACTCCATAAAAGAATCACATGAGTATTTTAATGACTAATTATGTACAGTCACATACATAACTTTATCTTCATTCATACGATAATATGTCTATTTTATAGTCAGGATTGATGAGCAAACGCCCTAGTTACCAACATAATCTGTATGTAAAAGTTAGTTTAGTACTGTCATAATTAATGACTGACGTTTGTAGTTTTTAAAATCCATAAACAATCTAGACTCGAGTTGATTTCGATTCTCAAATCGATTGTTATAATTTCAGCATCGAATTAAATGTATAGGAATGGAACATAAAATTACTAATCGACTAATTCGATAATCGAAAAAACCTATTAATTTTTACTTTTAAAGAAGACGTTCGAAATTTGAACGTAATTTCGTATCAGTTACCGACACTAAAATGTAAACATTTCAATGCAGCCACAGATACTTATATCTAAATGTAGGGCGTTTGCTCATCGCTCCTGAATATAAAATAGACATATTATAGTATGGATGTAGATAAAGATATATTTCTCCAGCGAGGAATCTTGCAGCGACCACGATATGCTTTAGTTAGAGCTAGCATTTTGCCCATAGTCTTAAATAGCATTTGCTATGTCTTAAATGTGCCAAAATTATGTAACACTTCTCTTTTACAACCCATTATACCAACATTTTTAGATTGAGAAGTTGAAAAAATTTAGAATGCACATTTATTGATTCTCTAACATCTATCAAATGTTATTAAAAGAATATTGCGAAAATGCTTTTAAAATCATATCTAGTGTATCGCGAAATACAATTTAGAACTATGTTCCTTGTGGGGGAGAGTAGATTGTATTTTGACGTGAATGCAATCGTCAATTTTATTTACAATTGGAGCATACTGGAACAAACGTCTGTTTGTTGATCCTTTGCCTCAGAATGCAAGTAGGTACCTCATGCTTGGTCTGACAGCATCCCGGGCTGTGTGAGATTCTTGTTCTATTGAATTATGGAAACTATTTTTTTTATCTATCAGTATATGTATATTCCTTATCCGACAAGGATTAAAATAACTAAAAAATCATTTATTTTAGTTCATTGAATTGCAAAGACCAGCGCCTAATGACATGTATCGTATTATATATAGTGTATGTAAATAATTGCTATTTTAATTGTGCAGGAGATTAAATTTAGGCGACTTTACAATATTAATTAACGAATAAAATATAAAACAACACATAATTATGTTTATATTTTGTACACTTTTTTATAACTAAATAAAACGTGTTGTAAAAATATTTGTCACTTGGTTATTTGAAAGGGACCTTAACAGACGGTGTCGCTGTTGGTTACTACGTACCTACATTGATTGACGCCGACTCTAAAAATAAATAACAATAATTTGTACTAAGTACATACGAGTATTCTATACTAAACACAATTTTTTTAGTGATAGGCTGATTTGATAATATTTGTTGTAAAAGATCTATTTTTCTCATTTATTTCAATCAAATAACACCTGTGCTAGAATCGTAGCCCATGAAAAAAATGTGTTGATACAAAGGTAGGTATATTATGTTTGAGAAAGATTATAGAGCCACACCGTTTAGTTAAGTGGAGGCAAAGTACCTAACTGTTGGAAACAAAATCTATCATTGTGACGTATTAGCACGAGGGACACTATACCGAGGGTGTTTTAAAAAGGGGTCACAAATGTCACAGTAAAGACACAGTGTGAGTGTGAACGTGTTTGTGAGAAGCGAAAAGGGCTATGTAGTTTATCAGTGAGCAAATGAAACACGTGGTGTAGTTGAAAACCACGAATATCAGTTCTATGTACAACATAATATGTGCTTATCCAACTAGTTCTGCTATTTTATATTGTATAAGGAGAAAACAGTTAAAAGATGTTTAGAAGTCCAAATTGTTGAAAAAGATAAGCTATTTTCTAACACGATATGTTACATGTACCTAGGTAATGTTCCTCTACATTAAACATTATAAGCTTAGTTGTGATTGTGGGCTCTCCTATATTGGTCAAACCAAAAGTAGCAACTGTATAATCATCCATAGAAATTACCAGAGCTAATTAAATACCAGAGCTTTTATAATACTTTGCCGACCTTCAAGAAATATTTCAAGTTATGATTAATATTATCCATCTCACTTGTTGAAAAACATAGTTGAACAAACCTTGATATACCTTAAAGCTTTAAAGAACACGGCTGATGTCTATTATAGGTAGTCAAAGTTAGAGCGGAGCTTTCTCACTGCAGTTGTTTCACTAGTCGCACTGATGGACACACAGACAGTCATTCATCTTAAGGAGGAAGAGTTGTCCATCGCTGAACAGATAAGAGCTACCGTGATGGATGCGCCGCCTCCGCTGAACTATACGGCGTGAGCGGAGACTCCGCTGATTACTTAATAGTTGCGAAGTAAAGGATGGCTATTGTTAGCCTGATAGAACCTTGGTTTGGTTGACTTAATTGCTTTCGTCAGTGACAATTTCTTTTGCTTATTAGGTACTTGGAAAGGTTTCAGCTCATAATGTCAACTTCTCATAATGTCAACTGGACTAAAAATTCACATTTATTATAACGTCAACTTCTTAGAATGTCAACTTCGCAAAAAGGCAACTTCTCGAAATGTCCACTTCTCACAATGACAACTTCGCATAATGTCAACTCTTAAATTGTGTTAGGTTAGGTTAGAACTGCGACCACTTCTACCCATTCTAACGGTGTCCTTTCATATGACAAAAAACGAATGACAAATTTTCATTTGACAAACAACGTTTGACAAAATTTTACTTGATAAATTTATTATTTTACAAACTTTTGTTTAATAAACTACGCATTAGACAATCTGTTTACAAAAAAAAAAATGTTATGCCAAAACATCAATTTACAAATTGATTATTTTCTAAACATGTTACTTGGCAAAACAACGTAAAGCATAAATAACATTTGACAAAATGCATTGCTTGGTAATATACGGTTAAAGAACTTTATTATTTCTCATTAGAACTACACTGGGTATTCACTTACTGAGAAACAAATATAATCACTTACAAGTACATGTACTTGTATGTATACAACTAAAATTAAAAACAGCGATCGAGCACACAATATCACAAACACTACAAACAAGACTTTAAACACGGTAATGTCTTTTAAGTTCTGTGGCAATGTTTAATAATTTTTTTATAAAGTACCGTCGTAATAAAGAAAAAATAGAAATCATGCATGCCCCGTTCCGAACATGGATGTACAACGAAACCCAACGGCTAGATATGGCATTGACAACCTTAGTCTACACAATCGCTCCTTGAGAATAGTTTAATGTTGGGAATAAAAAGTGTATGTTATGGGATATGGATAACTATTAGTTATGTATTATTATTATTTTTGTTTTATTTATTTTTATTATTTTTATTTATGTTTTTTTTTTTTTATATTGTTTTACCAATATTAAATGCTTTTTTTTTACTATTACTACTACTTATTTTATATTCGAATGTTATTTATTTATTGATTTGTTTTAAAAGGTATTACTTTTATTATTATTTATTTGTTTTCTTAGTTTTAATGTTTTTGTGAATTCAATGTTTGATTTAATTTGACTTACAGACATTACAGTACATTGTGTAAACAACTAATTGAACGTTATTTAGAACTATATTTTATTTTATTTTTGAATGTAGGATTTGAGCAATTTTTTAAAAGCACCCATGGATTGGGCATTTTTTACCCACAATGGGAGCTTGTTATATAGCTGAGCACCTTCACATTCAATATTTTTCTTACCATAGTTTGTTCTAGGTTTTCTCACGATTAGGTTGTGGGTACTACGTAATTTGATCCTCTGTACCTGGCTTTTCTTTGTGAAAGCAATGTTGGTATGTATTTCTTTATTTAATATTTTTCTTATCAATATACATGTTAAATATGAGTAAGTTTGAGAGATATCCATAATATTTGTTTCTTTGTATATCTTTTCTGTAGATGTGAAAAAATTATAACCGAATAAAATCTTAATTATTTTGTTTTGCTTTCTTTGAATCATGTTAATGTATTTTTTGACAGACGTACCCCAGACTTCAATTAAATATTCTATGTGTGGCTTTACTAATGTATTATATACTAGATAACGTATTTTCCTAGGGAAGCATTTAACATTTTTATATAGAGTACCAGTTAGAGTTACAAGTTTCGACATTATTTTTTCTATATGAGGTCTCCATGTAAGATGGTTGTCCATTATTAAGCCAAGGTATTTTTCCTTAGAAGCTTTAGTTATTATTTGTTCATTTATTTTTAAATTTAAATTGGTATGAATGTTTTTATTTTTAGCGGAAAAGATAACATACTTCGTTTTTGAACTGTTTATAGTCAGTAAGTTAGAAAGAAACCAGCTGTTTAATATATTTAGGTCAGATTGAGCTTGTGTCATGATATCATTCATGTTACGACCAAAATAGAAGACACTCGTGTCATCAGCATAGAGTGTTAATTCCCCCTTTATGTTGATTTTGTAAATATCGTTTACGTAAATAAGAAACAAAAGTGGCCCCAATATGGAGCCCTGAGGAACTCCAAATGTTATTGGTTGTGAATTACTTTGAGTTTCACCTATTTTAACCACTTGTTTTCGATTAGATAAGTAAGACTCAATAATTGCTAGCGCTTTTCCTTTAATTCCGATGAGATTTAATTTTTTTAGTAATCTTTGGTGGCTGACTGTGTCAAATGCTTTTTTTAGATCGATAAATACACCTAAAGCTATATGTTTTTGATCAATTTTTTGTTTTATCTTGGTTATTAAGTCAATGGTTGCCGCAAGAGTGTTTGATTTTTTACGAAAACCGTATTGTTTTTGGTAAAAGAAGTTTTTAGAGTTTAAATATGTTTCGAGACGAGAATAAAGAATCTTTTCAAATATTTTAGACATAATCGGAAGTACGGATATCGGTCGATAATTACTTGGATCCCATTTAGGGCCCGACTTATAAATAGGACTCACTTTGGCGATTTTGAGATTATCCGGGAAGGTACCATTTTCGAGGCATTGGTTAATGCAGTTAGTAAGTGCAATTGCAATGTGATTTTTTACACATTTGAGAGCCTTTGTACTAATTTCATCAATGCCACAGCTAGTATTAGGGTCAAGACTATCTATAAGTTTAATTATTTCGTCTTTGGTTGCAGGCGCGATGCTATCCAGTGTTATTCCTTGATCTTCATCTGAGCTTGAAATGTTTATACTGTGGTATATATCTGGAATTTCCTTCGCCAATACCTTTCCGATAGTAGAATATTTACGTTAATACATGGTAGTTAGCTAGATAAAGTACGTGTAAATTATTACTTTATAAAAATAACATATTTAATTACACATATCGAATATTTTACTTTAAGCACGAAATCATATAATATGTGTAGGGTCAACTGAAACAATGGTCGGTTAGGTTAGGTTAGGCCGCGGCAGCGGCCGGCGAGTGCCAGGGCCGAATTCTACTTATTATTTATAGGCAAGTAATAATTTTGTATTAATACTTTTTCCATAGAAACTTTAGTCTTTAAAAAAAATACACACTTCAGGCAGTGTGTATTTTTTTTAAAGACTAAAGTTTCTATGGAAAAAGTATTAATACAAAATTATTACTTGCCTATAAATAATCTGTCCAAGGTGAAAATTGCATCCCTGCAATTTAATATTTTCAAAATTTGATTTATTATTATATTTGTAAAAATTGTTATTTTTAAAAACTAATAATTTCTCTTCTAACTTTTTGTAAAATCATCAATTTGTCATACGAATTATTTAGTCATGTGAATATTTTTAAAATAAAACTAACAATTTAATAATTTCATATTTAAAGCATTTGCGAAACCTGTATTTTGTCAAATGATGGTTTTTAAAGTAATATGTTTGCGAAATGAAAGTTTGTCAAATGAATAGTTTTTCAAACGTTGTTTGTAAAATGATCGTTTTTCATACGTTTTTTGTCATTCAATAGTAAACCCATTCTAACACAAATTTAAGAGTTGACATTATGCGAAGTTGACCAAATGCGAAGTTGTCATTTCGAGAAGTTGCCTTTTTGCGAAGTTGACATACTAAGAAGTTGACGTTATAAGAAATGTGAATTTTTAGTCCAGTTGACATTATGAGAAGTTGACATTATGAGCTGAAACGCTTGGAAATTAATTTTGGGAGGTAAATAATGAGCACGACTAACTTCGTGTTTGCGAAGATGACCAAGACCATGATTACCTTAGAAATTCCTTTTGTTATTAATTTGTTTGCGAATAAATTAAAATAAAAAGTGTTCTTTAAAAGTAAATTACTTATTTGGGGAAGACCTTCGCTCAGCATGACGAATAGATAAGAAAAAAAATTAAGTTATCTATTTACGATTGTTTCCGATATTTTGATGTCTAAGTATTGTACTCTATGTTCATGTAAGGTTTCAGAGGGGACTATAAAAAGAAGTTGAAGTTTTATAGGAATGAAGATATTTTTTAGTGATTTTCAAAGTATTTTCTCAAGTCACCTGTGTTTTATGGAATCCCCGCTATATAGGCATTTTTATCGTTTGACAGACAGGCATTTGGCAATTTTTCGCATGACGTCCTGACGCGTCGTAAACCTTTGCCACAGTGTAATAAACAGTGATATAATTCGCAATAGTTCTAGATATATTTTTCAGAGCTCAGCAAAGTATTTCAAACTTATCGGATGCTTAGCAGCTTCAAGCAAATGTAGTCTGACAAAGACCACAACAGGGATACAAAACTTTATAGTTAGTTACTTTTAAAATAAAGTATGTGTACGTAGAACGAAAATTACAGAGTTCAAAGAGAGAGGAAAAGTCTTTGGTAATTCCTGTCTATGTCCAATTGTCCATCTATAAAGAAAAGAAAATTTTCTTTTAGGAACATAATGTTTCCACCTCTTGTGAGCGTTCTCCAGACTTTAAGGCAGTATTTTAATATTTATTGACCGTCTTTCTGATTAACGATGTACTGTGCCGTGGCATGATCTCTCAGATTTGCATGATTATGTGCATACGCGGGCCGCGATAAAACCGATTATAATATAATGAAGCCGCCGAACCGTGGTTATTGCACTTTTAATATTATAGTCGTTGGGTTTACGATATATCGTGATCTGAACCGTGTGATTGTGGTGTCAGTTTGTTATCGATATGTGGCATAGTAGTTTCAAACGTCGCTTTAAAAACGTGAGGTGGGTGGTTCTAATCTCGAGCATAGTTTTCAGCAGCTTGGCGGTGAAAGGAAACAACGTGAAGAAAGGTTTTTCTGTGCGGGTGCACAGTGTAATGTATAGGCATAGTTCAAATGGTCTAGTCCCCTTGAAAAGAGTTGCGCAAGTCACATCAGTCGCTCCAGTGTAATAACTGAACTTGCAGAATTCTGTATCGTGGTGGAAGTGCACCGTGACTAAACTCCATCAAATCTAAGAAGTACCGTTTGACAGTTCATTTATGCAAAGAAAAATATATACCTTACGCTAAAGGAATAAAACTCAAGAAAACAACATCAGTTTTTTTTAATACAATAGTCCTGATGTACTTAAGTAGCACTTTGCTTTGCAAAATGAACTGTCAAACGGCACCTCTTAGATTTGATGGACTTTAGATCGTGCTAAAATGCACGGAGATCAGTGCAAGTAGTTTGCTGTGCAAGCGTGTCAGACACAGATAGTGATGCTTTCCTATAAATTATGTTCGTTTATTCCGACTAGTCCGATGAGTAGTTCGATCGTCGAACTGTTCGGACAATTTTTTTCCGAATAGTCCGACTGGAGGATCGAACTATAGTTAAGATACATATGCTTAGAAAGGGAGATTTTATTTACTAATCGACTTTTACACTTTTGTTTCAACGTGAAATCAGCCGAAAAACAGATAATTAAAGATTAAAGGCGCGCGCGTGACGGCATCGGCACCTGATTGGTAGGTACAAACAAACCCAAGTTTTAAGTCTAAAAGTCTAATATAATATGTTGTTCCCTTTACTGGCGGATGAGCGGTGGCCGGTGCTCCTTCAAATCTCACTGGCGCGGGATCACGTCCCGTGTTGATGGTGGCTCGACGTGACGTCATCGCGCAACCACCTGATAGGGTGGCCATGGTTCAGTGAGTCCTGTAGAATAAGGTTTTAAGGACAACTTTTTAAGGCTCAGCACAAATTAATATAGTCCCTTCAACTATAAATCGACAGTTGAATACAATGAATGAATGATGTGAATTGTGTGATAACGGTTTCGAATTCCACACAAAAAGTAGTAGGTAGAAAGATACAAGGCACCAAGCAAGATATAGCTTAAAGCTATTTTATGATTGGACGACTCTTAAGGTTACTTTTGTAAATTAATAGCAATCTACTATTAATTTACAAAAGTAACTTCGATACTACAACTATTCGAGTAGGTAATCATAGAAAAGTCTGACGTGCAAAAGAATTTTCTATGTAAATCAAATCGCTGAATTAATTATTTCATTTCATTCGAGTCGTCAAATAGGGGTTCATTCCCGTTCGTCCCACCAAGCTTCATCCCACCAGTGCGACGAACGGGAATTGAATAAAATATTTAATTTTTATTCCCGTTCGTCCCACCAGCAAGTTCAGTGGGACGAACGGGAAGTGAAAATAAGCATTCCCTTTCGTCCCACTGGTGGGACGAACTTAGTGGGACGAACGGGAATAAACCCAAATAGGTGGATTGATAACATATCGCAATGCATCATCAAACAGTTGTTGTTTTCAATCATCGTTCCCAAAATGTCCTTATCCATCACTGCAAGAAACTTGTCGTCACCGCGAGGTTATTGCAAAGCCGCCGTTTTACCGCAATACATTCCCGAGCGGCCTCGCGGCGACATGGACAAATATTGCACTGAACCTCTCGATGGCGTCCATTCGCATGTGGGTCCCTATTAGAATGGATGATATGGCCGCCACGCAAATGATAGCGCGACAGGGTTTCAATCAAGATCAAAATATTCCAAGTGTTTCTTTTTTTGCGGAAAAGAACGCATTTTTGCGCCATAGCCGCAGGCCAGCGACGTCCTGCGACCGTGTGTGGAACTTGGGACCAAAGATTCAGCGGGAAAGTTCGTCCCACTACCCACTAAACTCGGGGGAGTTTACTGGGTTGTGCGACGCGATGGGAAACCGGGGGTATTCACCTTTTCTCGATATCAGATTGTAACGTGCTAGTTGGTATGAATATGAATGCGCAATCATTTCTGATAAATTTACTTAATGAAGAATTTTATGGATCAGAAAAGTTCTGTTCTGAATAGATCAAAATAGACTTATTTTTGACATATTTGATTGAGATGTGACCCTAATTAAGATTTTAGCTGGAAAATGTCAAAAATTAACATTTAGAGCAGTAAACCTTACTGGTTTTACACGACCAACCCACCCGTAGTACATCAAATTGGGCACCCTTTACGTTTTCTTTAATTTTGTCCTATCTTCTTTTCCAATCTACGTTTCGATTACATTACGACAAATGTCAACAGACGAATCCTTCGTAAAATTCCCAATTTCAGGAAAAGGAACGCCATTAAAATTATTTGTATTTGTTTTGCTTTTATTCTTTACGGTTCCATTCCGTAGCGATGTTATTTCACATGTCGTAATGTACATTTCGTTTCTTTCTTTAACGAACCGTAATAACCGATACGATCTCTTTGTCCGTGTATTTACATAAAAAAAATAAAGGAAACAAACTCTTTCACGTATACAGAAAAAATCCTTTGCAAAACGCAGGCAGTCGTAAAATAAAAATAAATAATTCAATTCGACCTCAGTCGCCTAAAGATCGTTGCGTCCTGCAGAATTTTTTACACAAAATAGATTCCCATCCCGTAGGAAATTGTCCTGATCCGTCACCCGAAGGGAATTTTTCTGAATGTTTCGGGCCTTTTCGAGACCCTTTATAAATCTTAAAGCGTTCTCTTTTCTTTTAACGAGGAGCACTTGTCGATTCCCGCGGTATAAAGGGTGTTTTTGTTTATAACTTTTTTGGGATTTCATATGATGTCTGGTGTAATATTTTTGCCACATTATAATTTTAACGTAAGTTCAGCCAATTTTATGTTTATCTACTTACACAGATTCAAATATTGAAAACATTATAGGCATGATGAGTAATTGGTTCCTAACTAAACAAAATATGACTAGGTACTCACTAAGGCAAATGAAGGAGATAAAAAGTGAGAGATTAAATTTAAAAAAATACTGAAACTACCAGAAACTACTTTTTTAATGAGTTAACTTTTTTCGTATTAAAAAAATATTTAATCTGACGACTAAAAACGTAATACTATAATGAAAGGAATGAATGTAGAATTGACGGCTAATAATAGGAGTGTGTGGAAGGAAAAAATATGTTGCGCCGACCCTACCTAGCGTGGGATAAGGGCAAGGAAATGATGATGATGACTAAAAACGTAATACTAATAACTCCTAAGATCCATAATCGAGTGTTGGGCGCCATTTTATACTTTAAACCCATTAACCGCCGCAGTCGTATTTATCCGACAGCAAGAATTCGGGTCATAACCGCCACAGTCGTAAAATTCCGACTGCAACTTTCGTCTAATTTTATTCAAACTACTGACTGAAAATAAAATCACAAAAGTAAATAAAGTAAGTTGTAAAATAAGTGTCCGGCGCTAGGAGCAAGTTTTGTGGGATGGACGTCCGGCGGTTAAAAGGTTAAACAGCCCTTAGGCTTGTTCTTAAACAATGTCTGTTAAAAATATTTTTTGGTTATTTTCCAAAGTGGTGTTTGACCAACTTTTTGGCTCCAAGTTTCCCAATAGACAGTTACTCCTGTTCTATTGTGTAACTATAACAAAATGCAACCACCCTGTATGTTGGAGGAAATGTCTCCGATACAAATGGGCGGGAGGCCATCTGTCTGAGGAACCAGCTGATGTAATTTGGGAAGAAATGGCGATAACTTACTTTTCGAAGGGAGATAAGTTGATTCTTTTCTTATAAAGATGGTGAAAAATTGCTGGATAGCTGCACTTAAATACCTGCAAAATACTATTCGTTAAATTATTAGATTAATGTCCAAAAGAAAATTAAAAAAGAAAAGAGAACTTATTTTCAGAGTACGTAGGCTCCTCCATAAAAAATCCTTATTAAGCTACTACTTGGGCTCTATGTATAAAAGTGCCTGTAATAACCAATCAGATAATTGACTTTTAAAATAATGAAGTAAATCCACGTGAATCATTACAAAACTTATGGACATTTTGTACGGAGCAGTTTAGTAAAGATTGACCTTTAATATAACTTAACTAAAAAAAATAACTATATGTTATGGATTGAGACCATCTCATAGTAATCTCTACATCTACTATCCGGTTCAAATGCTAGTATGACGTATACGTAATTTTTCGCTCAATTCCAAAAGGTATTATCCTAATATCCTAATAGCATTTAAAAGAGTTGGCTAAATACAGTTAGGGCCACTGCCTAGGCAATGTATAAATACTTTACCTAGTTGTATGCAATACTGGGAGGCTAAATGTTAGTCTATTGCGTGAAAAAAGTTTCAGGAACTTTTCATTTTGTAATAATATTGATAAATATATTCATTAAAATTCCTACGCCATTAGCTAAGCAAAACATCTACAATAGATTTTTGCTGAAAACTTTTGACAGGCGTTTGTGCACGGTGTACAATTATGAGATAATTGGGGCCTGTTGTTTAAATGACAGCTAAACAGTTTCATAGATTTTCCTCACATGAGCGCGCCAGTCATGCCGACGAGCCGGACTAAATACAATCATCATAGTAAGAGTTAAAAACCCTTTGTAAGACATTTGGCTATTATATAGAGGCAGAGATGGATTGTTACGTAAATAGTGCTGCAGTAGAATCGCTAATTAAATAAGAGCTGATTTTTCAACCATCAGATAAGTTTTAACTGATCGATAAAGAATAATACGACTTAAAATAAGATTTCATAATCGAATTTCTAAAGATGGCATGATGGCATAATGGCATTTTGTATTCCGTCGTTATTATGCTGCTGCTGTAGGTACATATCCGAGTGTTAGGTAATATTTGATTTTTAAGAAATCAGCCCTAAGACGACTGAATAAATAAATGTTTGTTGATGTTTTTATATATGATCATTATTTTATCATTTAACGTTAGTTGACATTAATTTATTTGAATAGATTAAACAATGTTGCATTTCAAAGATAATATCGACTTTTTTTCCCGTCCAGTTCAAACGAAATCGAGTATAATCGACATAATATGACATTTGTACGCGCGCCGAACAGTCAAAGGTCACCGGATGTTATATGAATAACTTTTAAATAATAATTTATTTTGCTAAAGTTCTAGAAGAAAAGTAAACATGTGATTAATTATTAATTATTATTTTAATGTTACGAACTAGTAAGATATATTTATACATGTTCTAGGCAGACGTTTAGCCAGCACCTTTGATAAATACATCTCTCTTTTTGTAAGGAAAAAGTAAAAGTACCTACCTCTTTTAAAGAAGCCATAAAAATCTTAGCCGTCTTTTAAATTTTTAACATTTTCTATCTTTTTTTTTTTTTTTTTTTTTATGTTATAGGGGGGCAAACGAGCAAGTGGGTCACCTGATGATAAGTGATCACCGCCGCCCATAAGCACCCGAGACCCCCTTGGGGTCGCAGGCGCGATGCCCGCCTTAAGAGACGACAGATATTAGGTCTCATATACCCAGTAATTTCACTAAAAATTCTATACGAATACTTGCTCATATTCAGAGTGTTATATACCCAAAAGTTTTTAATGAGCGTTGACCTACAGTCAGGACAAACGACTTCATAAGTGGGGACCCCTATTCTAAAAACAGACGTTTTTATGTCCACACAAACGCCGTAAAAAAGTCGTAACCATAGCTGTACAAGTTTCCCTGTTCATACAGAAAAAACTCGAAAAAACTGTTTTATGATTAAACAGCCTACATTCTTCGCGTGCGGCTAAATTAACAACAAACCTAATGCATTATGATGAAGAAGCTTTCCGTAATTACAGTCCTGACCGTTGGGTCGCGTGAATGCGGAATTCCATTCATGAATAGAAATATGAGAGGGCGTCACTGCCCCCAGGGGCGCGGTAGCCACGGCCATTTTGTTAATACGGTGCACGGAAGCTACGCAAACTGGTTCTGGGCGGGACAACTGGGAAAACCACTTCCAAAAATGATTTAGATTCACATCATATGCATAGGTTTTGATATTAGGAAACAACACCAGATTGTGTTAATATAGAATTTTATCAACATTAGTTGTGACAGCACATAGACTACCTAATGGTAAGAGGCTGTTGCGGGCTTTGACATTGAGGATGAGGACACGTTACCATCGGTCAATGTACAACATAAAGTGGGCTCTTCTGAACTTCGAGTCTATGATTTCAAGTGCCCTTCGCATACTCTGCGAAGGAGCAAGCATTAATGTGGAAGCCAGTATACTTGAAATCAAAGGCTGGAAGATCAGATGAGCTTACAGTCTGGCGGCACATTGAGCGACGCTTCCTGGTGAAATGTCCCTCAATGGAATAGGCTGCAGTGGCCGCTTACCATCAGGTGGCGTGTCTGCCTGCCAACTGACTTAGTATAATAAAAAAATGCGCCATAGAAACAGGCTAGCGACTCAAGGCGGAAACAAATGCTTCTCCTTTTAAATACGGGTTATTCCACAAATCCCCATCGGAAATCCCCATCAATGGGGATTTCTGAACTTTTAGTTCACTAATCCCCATTGATGTCTCATGATGGGGATTTGTGGAAAAAAGATGTTGATAAAGTTCAGAAATCCCCATTACCTTAGAAATGAAATACAAAAACAAATAAAACAGAAAGTAATAATCAGGAAGTCTATAAATCAATAAAAAACAAGTGAATGTCGGAAAACAAGTGAATGTCGGGAAAAAAATGAATGTCGGATAAACAAATGAATGAAAAAATTTTATGAAATTTGGCTGAAAACCCAATTCGACTTCCCTAAACGTTTCGCTACAATTAAATTCATAGTACAGATTAGTGAATAGTTGGTAAGGAAAGCCGTGGCATCTAATAAAGCTGGATAATGGGAATGTGTGTCCAACTATTCGACAAATTGGACCGGATTGGTGGGCAGGGCTGGTCTCAATGGGCCCGTATTAATTAAACTGCTACCCGGCGGCATCCGACCCACGCTTATACGAAGAGGTCCTTGTAGTAATTTGAACGATTTGTAAGACGTCGTGAGTGCTTAGGCATTCGCTGGAATGGTTTTCTTTAGTAGGTTTTTTATAAGATTCAGTAATTGAGAGGTTTTAGTACTTAAGGTTTATGTAGAGGTTGATTCCAGGGTCAAGTTTTCAATATTAAATGGTAACAAAGAACCAAAAAACTAACAAAAAAGCAAAAGCGGCCTTTTTGACGACGTAATCGTAATCGAGCAATAGATTGACTTATAATTTTGGTATGGTGGTAGTTTGGAAGTTGAAGAGTGGCACAGGTATCATCCAGAGAAAATAACACCTGTGGGCTAATGTGGTGTAGCTGAGGCGGGCGAAACTAAAAGGCTTGCTTAATATGTATATGTATTTAAAGTGTCTGTCCGTGGCAGATTTTGCTATCCATGAGACTAGTGCTTTAAAATAATAATAGTATTTATTTATTTTTGATGGCATTTAGCCCATTTCGTTTATAATAATATGCACATGAATCTATGTGTTTGAATCTACACACATTCAGATTGACAAATATTCATTCGATGAACATTTGCGGTTTGTTTTGTGTATGTATGTCACAGATATCAAAATAATTATTTAGATTTCTGTGATGTATGTTTAATAAATTCTCATGCTGTTGTCATATAATTTCGCTCAACATCTAAGCTATGTGGTACTGTAATCGATTCCTGGGCGGACACGTGCCGGCGGCAAGTGTCTAAGACAAATCTACGTTGCGTTCCTTGTAATGAAACTGTCTATTTTGTAGCAAATTGCATTCCAGAGATGAAGACCTTTGTTCCCGCCTCAAATGGATTGGAAACGGCATTCGAGGAGACGGCCGAGAGCAGTGTTGCCAGCTTAGGATTAATTAAAAAGTAATAGGAAAATTACTCGCGACGGTGTTCAAAGATTACACTTTCATATCGTAGTTTAAGAATATTTCTTTGCTTTTATTATGTTTAATGGGTTTTTCCATATTTATTAACGTTGCGTAATACTTTCTTACTTAGGTACTAACTACTCAAAAGTTCTTCGATTAAATCTGACATTATTTCCGCTTAGTTTGTTCTTGTTCTTCCCATCAGAATTAGTGACAAACCGACGTGCCCATGGTTAAGTACGTACGTACCTAGTACCTACTATCAAGATTTTTTTTACATTTTTGACAATTTGCGCAGAATGGCTGGCAGGAGTTGGTTGCGAGTAGCCAAACATCGAACTAAGTGGCGAGCATTGGGAGAGGCCAATGTCCAGCAGTGGACCGAGACAGGCTGATGATAATCATGATGATGATTTTAATTTCGATAGTGTACGTTGGTGCCGTCGAAACGAATTCAATAAAAGATTTAACTTTTATTTTCTTATGTTACACCTTTATAATTTTTATTGGTAAAATGAGAAAAATAGCCTCGCTAATCTGGCAACACCGGTTTAAGGCGGGCTCGATTCATGCCGGATGTTAAATCATCCGGGAAGGGACGAGCGGTAATTAATTGATGCCCACTTGGGAATGGAAGGGTTGTCAAATTACACGACCAATGTTTGTGATTCGATCGTTGCACGCCAGAGCTAATATTATGGAAAGCTAATACTAAGCTTTCATAAATCATGTTGTAGTGGAAATTGGACTAGAGAATGAATGGAACAGATGATTTATAGTTTGGGAGTTATTAACATAATTTCAACCAAACCAAACCAACCAAAGGAATAGAATAAAAAATGCCTATTTCGGCTATAACTGCCTCCGTGGTACAATTCCGCGGGGGGGGGGGGGGGGAAACATCATTTTGTGTGATGTTCCAAGTAGGTCTGGTTTCCCTTGGCAATCGCTCCATTGTTATATCCAGGCTTGTCAAATCTAGGATCATAGTCAAAGCAGACCCTGAGCTCCATACTGGATGCAATCGGGAATACGCTGAGATGATGATGATGCTACATGATGAACTAACAAAAATTTTCTTGGAAGCTCGTAAACGAGTAGAAGTAATATACTCGTACATACGTAAGTAATAAAAGATGTATAATTCTCAGGCTTTTAAATATATTCCAGGCTCAGTTTTCTTATTGTGTAAAGTTAGTCTCTTATTAGTCGACCAGGCAGTAAATGTTTTATAATACACATTTCCTTTGGGTTATTCCACAAATCCCCATCGGATATCCCCATGTAACTTCAGAATAGTAATTATATATACTTATAATACAAATCTACGATTAGTACGGTAAAAAAACATCTTTGTTTTCTTACTTACTTATATTACTTATTTTCTCTTGAAAATATTAATAACGAAGAAAATGTGCTACCAGAGAATTTATCTACAACAAGTAATAACAGTAAAATATTATATTTTCTTACATTTTCACAAATGAAGACAATTAGATTATCCTCCGAAGGAAGGAACTTGTTTCCATGTAAATTTATTATAAAGGTATTCTTCAGTAGAATATTATTCCTTAATATTATGAAGATTACATTTTTATCGGTCGAAGGTATTATTTGATTCGGTTTAGGCAAGCACGTAGTCCACCTAATGATAAGTAGCCTTTATCGTTAAATTAAGCCGGTACACAATTTGTTTCTGTTGTTATAAATCGGTATTAATTTTATAAACATTAATATTGGACAACATCACGTCATCATCATCTTATTCCAAAGAAAGGGATTATTCCCGACTGCCCCTACCAAATCTGTCACAAGTGGGGGCAGTCGAAACTTTTTAGTTCCGTCTGCCACCAGTGGTTAATACAGAACTTGTATTATGTTAAGCCTATGGATATCGGAAACAACGAAGGTACCACAATAATTGTATCAGTACATAAGAAATAGAACGAACACACATTTTCATCACATGAATGTCCTGGGTAGTGTGATACGTTTGGTACCGACCAAACATTTTTTTTGGGAATACATTATTTCATGATGATGTACTCAAAATGTACTATTTAGTACCCAGCAATTATTAAATTGTACCTTAGCGAGAGATCACTAATTGTTACGATGAAACACCCACCGATAGAGTTACCTTACCACCAAATACGCCATCGACTGAGTGATACTAGTCCTTTTCAATTATAAATAAATAGTCTGTTTTGTTTACTAAAAACGAGAAATAAACTCTCAAGTTCTACAGAATGTCTGCATAGTACCTTCCATACTCATACCACCGCATTTTCCTCTCTCAAAAATGAGGTTGCATACATAAAATTCTAGGTATTTCAATATTTTTATAAATTCATCCCTTAAAGGGGTTATAAAAATACGCGAAAGTTATGACTGATATCTCGGAAGGGGTATACGGCATTGCGGGGCCATTGTCATGCACACACGCCCCGAATTCTAATAACATATTTATTTTTATGAGGAGACTGCCGGAGTAATTGCTGCCATACTGCGTATGCGCGATTTATTGTGTTTATACCGTTTTGTAGTGCAAAAGATATTGCAGTGAAGAAGTTCTATCGCACATAATGGCTAGCTACCACCCCCCACGGCATAACAGCTTTGTATGAGTTCCGGCAATAATAATGTGAGAGCCAGTACACTTAAAACCTAATGCTCGAAGATATGATGAACCTACAGACTGGCATCTACACACTGGCATGGAATAGGCCGCAGTGACCGCTTACCATCAGGTGGGCTACGCGCCTGTCTGCCAACTGACTTAGTATAAAAAAACAACAAATTAAACAAAGATTTGGTGAAATACCTTCCATGTATGAATACAGTGTTCGATGGTGACTAAATTTTATCATACCCCTGTAACGGTGGCGTAGTCTACCTATCTGATAAGGCGTATTGGCTTAATGGTGTGAATAATATTTGGACCTCGAAATTAGGTCAAAGTTTTATCTTTGCACAGACATGCCTTACTGTCATTTGCTGCGTTGGCGCAAGCCGTGCACCGCGCCGCACGCATATGCGCCATCAATTCTGATTGAACTATGCCGATGAGACCATTTACGTAATGAATTTGTTTTGCGTGGAATATTTTGTGTACTTTTTCAATGGAATACCGAAGTTTTAGGTGAATACAGAACATGGAACAAACCAGCCTGTTTATAAGTTTTCTACTTATTTGTTGCCAAATACCAGTATTTTGAATTTCCGCATTCTGAGGTCATCCTATCCTATCAAATAGTTCAATCGTTTCTGTTTAATAAGGCAGGTCGTGAGCCTCGTTGTCACCAATTGTGGTATAAAAAAATCTCCTTCGAAAAAAAGCATTTCCCAAGGTCTCATATGTACCAGATTTCATTAAAGATTATTTCAGTGGTAAAGTTACTTTCGCATTTATAAATGGTAGGATTAGTATAGATTTTCGGCTCCTAAGTGACGGATGTTACGAACACAAGTAAGCAGTAAATGTAAAGTTTAATAATACCAAAACTGAATCTCCAATTTCTTCAAAGCTTCTGACTTCACGTCCAACTGTTGTACATTCCAAAAAAAAATATTTTCAGGGAGGAAAACTCGTGTCAAAGTTATTTCCAAACGTACATTCCTAGCACAGCGGTGTTTTCGAAAAATACCTCTCATGCCTACCATTGTTATCTGGCCTTGTAAAATACCTTGGGTCCCATAAACTTGCCATTTTGATACGACACGCACGGCAATACACTACGTGACACCAAACTGATATGCCAACAGGGAGGTTCGCTTGTAAGTGGTTAAAATGCAGTGTGTCACTGTATCTTTGAATTCTCTCGTCACTATGTTCTTGTAATTGAAGTATGATTTGACTATTAAAACATAAAAGGAGAGAGAGGATAACATGGAGCTAAGGTAAACTTTTTTAAGTCAAATTGTCGAAATAATATCCAAAAAAATTCCATGAATGAATACATCAAAATGGCGTCCCAAGAAAGTTGTGATATAAGAAATAGATAGATAGCTATTCAGATTTATAACAACTATTCAATAAACGAGTAACTAGACATTAACAAAGAACTCTACATTTTCAGAGCATTTTAGTCACAATAAAAATACTCTCACAATAGTCTCTTGACTTAAAATAATGATACATTTCCCTCTTCATTGTCATATTTTTTCCAACTCTAATCCCGATCAGTACTAACAAGGTAAAACGGCCTTGCTGAACAATTTAGGTTTAAAGACATTTATTTCTCATAAAAAACTACAAGTTTTACTTAAAATGAGATTATACAAACTACACATACATTACACTTTTGCCTCTGGTGCTTCATTAATATTATGTAGACTATTAACAATTTAAATTGCAAACAATTATATCTTTTAAAAAAAACTATTAACCCTATACTTGACGATGTGCACCTGAATGCACACTTTTTTTTAAAAATTCGTGAGCAAAATCTAAGAAGATTTTTAATTTTGTTTTATCATCGCCGAGTAGTGTATTAGCCATACTTTAGTAGAAAAATAAATTATGAACACTGGCTACACTAAAGAGCTCAGTAGAACGCAAGATGGTGGATCGTGCGCAGGCGTCTACGAGATACAAGGTAAAAATCGATTGAAATACTATAATTTATCAATAAAATCAAAAAGAATTATATCTAACCTGTTACCTAAATATAAAAACTTTTGAATAAATAATGTATTTTGCGTAATGAAATCAGTTTTATCAATTATTTTTGTGAGTAATTTTGCATGTATCTAGAAATGCACATTGCCAACTCATCAACAGTATTACCTGAATTTTATCGTGTGCATTTGAAGATACATTGCCAGCTCATTGAAGATTTTGTTTTTGTGAATAAATGGTATGATTTTTATGAAATTGTTTTATGTTTTTGCATATTTTGTAATATTTTTATATTCGTTTTAGTCTACCACAAGGGCCTCAAAATCCTGGCTTTAGTGCCTAAGTCGGGTGCTGGTTCCGACATCGATGAGAGTGATTCTTCGAAGGATGAGTTGAACTACTACAATTTTTTACCTAAAAACAACGAATAGAAGCTCTATTATTCTTAGAGACGAAATAGAGGTTATTTTTGAAAATATCCTTCACGTGGGAAGGACTGATGTATGTATTTACAAGATGTATAAAAATATGTGAAGAACAATATGATAGGCAAAGTTATTTCATAATTATAATATAATACTCGTTTTCATGTTCCTGTGTTTCTGCTACTTCAAGTCATGATGTTGTAGCCTAGGTAGCATTCTTACAGTTACGATAGGATTTTTTCAGAGATCGACAAATGGCGCCATTGTTCGCTATATATTGTTGGCCTAATAATTATAATAAGAAATCAATAGGAGCCATTATTAGGTATGTTTGTTGTGAAACATTCTTGGTTATACAAGAAGGTCCGGTGTTCATTAGGAGATGAGACCGAGTTGAAAATAGTGCTTGCTGCAGCTACCATAGTAAACTACAAGAGAGTAAGTCAGCTCGTGACGTGATCGCTAATCGCATCGCTCCACTCGCGTAATTGATAGAGCCATAAATCACCTCGCTTGGCCGCGTGTATGTGCAGTAAAAGCCACTGTTTTGTCATAGTAAACAATGGCGGAGTAAGTTAGCTTGTGATTTGATCTCACGTAGTCCCTACCACGTTCATAACATAGTCATAAGTTACTCCGCTCGACTGATTGTTTATATGTAATTTAAGCTCCTGTTCTGCCATAGTAAACTACAGAAGAGTAGGTTATTTCATACGGTGATTGTCAACTGCAAAGCTTTAAAGTAACAGTTGCTGTTAAATGGACCAAACAAGAGTGAGAGCTTCTTTGCTTTTAAATTGTTAGTCGCATTTAGGTATATCAATTGCAAGAGGAAATGTCGCCAAACTTTAACAACTTCGTCATTTACTAAGTCATACAGTATTTTATACGCATAGGAAACGCCCGAAACGATACAGATATGTTTATGGAAACACACATAATGTTAGTGGAGGTAGAAGCTACAAAAGCTTCTCAAATACTGTGTTTAATTTATTATTTTGACTTTTATACAACGTTGAATTTAGTAAAAAATAAACAGGAATTGACTTACTTTATAGAATTTACTTGAATCGCACCCGTAGCATAGGAGCACGTAGCGTTCGCAGCCATTAGGGAAAATTGGAAAATTACCGCCGAACAATTAAACCGGTGCTCCGATATAATCCGTGGAAACTGAAACTCTACCAAAGTTACCTTAGTAACCGTACAGGGTGCAACAAGATACATGGTTCAATAAATAACAAGCTCCCTACTGTGTTCGGCGTCGCTCAAGGCTGTATCTTAGGCCCCACGCTGTTGTGTGACCTATTGTATAAGATACATATATAATTGTGTTAAGGCGTTAAGGCGCGTGTGGATAGATACTCTTTATTGTACAAAGCACTTTATGGCAAACATGTAATATATAAAAGCTGTACAATATAGGAGGACTTATCGCTAATAGCGATCTTTTCTAGTCAACCTTAGGAAAGAGGAAAGTATGAAAAATAGTTTGAACAGAATAAATGAGTAATGACTTCCTTTTATTTTATAAGCCATTGGTACGATGGAGCGCACTTGCTTAAAAAAATTCCGTTCCTGTAGAGTCTCTGCAGTTCCTCATATGACACGTGGTGCATCATGAGGTTTTAGTGGGTAGTCGGCAAATTGCAGGCGTCCCACATAATCCTATGGCTCCCCTAAACCCATACCCTCTTATTACAAAAAACATCGCTAAAACAGGTTTAAAACTGTACTAGTTAGTACAGGTTTAGGTCCGGACTATTTTTTAAAACTTTCCTTATTACAAAACAAATACCAACATAAGAATAATTTACTGGTACTAACTCGTTCAGTGCGTTTCATTTTACAAGACTTTGTTTTATGACATGTTTTAAAATCTTTAAATATGATAGTAAAAATAATAATTCTTTATTTATAAATATGTTTTAGTAATGTAAGAAAAACTAACATATATTTTTAATTTTCTGTTCACAAATTTAAGTGATTCTTTTCAAAAATTGTCTTTCTATACGTAGAACGGAGCGGAATTTTAAAAGTGTTATCCTTTTGACGTTTGAAAGTTAGTCCATAGTAAAACTAGGGGCATCGGCGGACTTTCTTGGGTCTAACTTTAGTACTCGAAATGAAGTAAAACTTCGTTTTGTAATAGCGTTTGACTTTAGTCAGGAGTTTAGTCAGAACTAAGCTCGGTTTAATTTTTAAACCACGTTCTGTTATAAGAGGGATAGGGTATACCTAAAAGCACTTTTGGCGTAGTAGATGAGAAATTCGCTATTACATCGGAGGTCACAGCTTCGTTCTCCACCCGGAAAATGTCGTTTGTCTGGTTAGCCAGGGTAAGTCTATTTTTTATGGAATTAATTTACTAAAAAAGCGTTTAAGTTATGTTTATCCATGCTAACACCCCATTAGCACAAGCTATGCTTAAATAGTTTGGAACTGGATGGCGCTAAGTAAATACTATCCAGGGATTTACTATCAATTAACCTGTCAAGCGTCAATCCGAATTCGAGGTGTCACAAACAGATTTGGAAAAAAACTAACAATTTCCCTTTCGAGCAAATAGCGGGCGAACCAACATTTCCCGGTGTTTGTGGACCTAATTGTGTTTGATCCGGGTTCGGGGTTCAATATCCGACCGCCCGCGGCTATCGGCTGCGACACGGCGCCATTCTGCGCGACTTTCTATTTTTTCTGTGACTCGTAAGCTAAGCAACTTTCGCTCGATTAGTATTAGGATGGGTGAACATTACGTTGTAACGGTTAAAAGGTCGACTGTATTCTGTTACAACGACAGGGCTAATCTAAGTAGGGTATCGTGTTTTCTATAGAGTTTACATTATTTCTGTAATATATGTAGGTTTTAAAGTTAATACGTAATCTATTAGCTTTGTTTAGTAATAACTCAGAAACTGACGTTGGGACTGTATTGAAGATCTATGCAACACATTGCCTATGCAATAGTCTATACCAACTTTCGTTTTTTTTTTGGAGGAGAATAGAGAGAGGCTAGCTAGACCTGCGGCCGTGTGTGGGACTCGAGACTAAAGCGCCTAGTCTACTTCCTACTAAACTCCCCCGGTTTCCCCTTCACACCCGATTGGGACGAGCCGGTGCCCGCGGTTGATCTGCCCTCTGTGTGGCCCTGAATGTATGAATATAACAACCATAAAATTAGGCGAACAAATATTTGAAATCGTCCCAGATTGATCAGTGGTTTCTGCTGAATGAATATGTTTTATTAAACGCCTGCGAGTGAGGATAAATAAACTAGTTGTGTGATGACGCGGCTTCAAAGGATCTCCGCCTGCGATAGAGACGCGCAAACACGGAGTTATGTAATGTATGTAATGTGTGTTTGTTTAGATCTGCGCCGACACTTACACCGAATGGAATTTAAACTCGAACTTCATCTTCATCTTTATTTTTTTTAATATTATTGGGCGTTTACTTACTCACTTGAGAGGGAGCAGTGGCGTAATCTCGTGTTGGAGGCCAATATCCACTTCGGGTCGCTGAGCCAGCGAAGTAAGTAAGTAAGTTTACTTACTCCAAATTACGAAGACCTAGCACCATTCAAGCCTAGTCATATCTAATTTAACTCGCACGTTTCATCGTCATCAACTGAGAGATGTCCACTGCTGGACATGGGACATAGAGTAAATAAGACGTAGAGTAACAAGACACAGAAGTTAAAAAAAAAATCTTTAGAAAAATCTTGAATCTTAAAGTGGAATGAAAAAACCTTTTTTTCATACAACGTTTGTGGAGTGTAAAGATTTATAAATATTTTATTATTTAGGTATCTGTTTGTATGTCTTAAATATATTTTATACTTTTTATACTAATAACTAATGGTATTCGTTGGAAATAGAACATTTATTACGATAATAAACAAATACCATTGGTATTAGTTTTTGGTATTAGCAAGGAATATATCATAATTATTTCTCTTCTTGCTTATTTAGTACAAAAGAGCAAATCATTTTATTGAAATTCGATAGTTACGTGAGTGCCGACGAGATTACGAGACGGTGTGACAGCAGGACAACAGACCAAACTTTAGAAGCGGCGTATTATTCAAGAGGTTTCATTTGGGGTTCCATATAATAAACACGGATTAATATTGAAGGGTTCCTTACATCTTGCGATAGCGCTACTTAACTTTCATGGGGTTTTGGTCTGAAGTTACATCGAATATTCGAGGAAATGAATGAGATATTAAGAGGGTAGAGGTTTCAAACGATGGGAAATTGAGGAAATACGATGAAAAGAAAAAGGTGGTTCAATGAATAAGTAAGTATTTCTGAACTACGCCTTTAATAATGTATAGTGTTAGGAAATGTTTTTATTTTTCCGAACGTGTAGAGTATGTGTGTGGGTGTGTGTTTGTCTAGTGTGCATATAGCTCAACTTAGTACCTTGGGAAAGGACATAGGCTATATTTTATTCTGGGAAAGTGGTCACTTCCCATGGGATAACAGACTTGTAAGTGTTATTGTTTGTCTTTTCCCGTAGTAACGAATTGACGTAATTTAAATAGTCTTTCTTTATTAAGTAACTAGTAGTCGCCTCCGCGGTTTGACACACGCGTTTTTTTTTTGTCAATTATCTCTCTTTCCCTCAAATTTCCGGGATCAAAAGTACCCTATTGTCCTTTGTTATAGTGTAGCTTTCCTGTTGGAAAGAATTTTTCAAATCGGTTCAGCAGTTTCAGAGCCCATTCAATACAATTAAATAAACAAACAAATCCTTCCTCTTTATAATATTATTATAAGTACGAGTATATTATATTAAGTATACATAAATTGCCAGATTTGTGAAATTAACTCTAGTTACAAATTTGGAAATTTACCAGATTAACTGATTAGAAGAAAAGACGAGGTGACCACATCGATGGCAAGGAGATAACATTCAGGGCCTATAAAATAGCTATACAGCCGACATATCCGTTAGTTTATTATACTAGAATATATCGACAGTTTCACAAGAGACCGTTCGTACCGAGAAGTCTTTACATTATCAAACCAAAAGATAGCACAGTGAGGCATCTCCATGATAGTGGTTTAATGCTGAAAACTGTAATGCTCAACGTAATTAAGTCTGATTAGTATTTTTCTTAGTTCTTCTTCCACTTCGCAAAGAAGGAACAGATTGATTAACATACGTATTTTTTGGTGTGGGGATAGTTTTTGAGCTGGAAAGCAACATCTGTTACTGTTTGACCCTAACAACAATATCTTATTCCTGATTTCCTGCGGGATAACGTCGTATAGTCCACGCGGGTGGAGCCGCGGGCTGAAGGTAAGTATTTTCCGATTCTACCTTTTGGAAGCAAAAATGACTGGTCAGTAACGTTAGCAACCAATAGCAACGCATTATTTTATCTAAGTGTTTGACTTTACTGTTACTGTCCAAACTATGTCCCAAAGCTGGGAGCTGTTCAGCTAGTCGAGCGAAAAAACGAGCCTCCAGCGAAAACCGGCGCCAGGCAATAACTGCGGCTGCGCGAACCGCGACCTTATCACCGCCGCATAAGGCGCACCGCTTCTCTACCGAACGAGTGCGCCGGCGCCGAAGAAAGTGTACTGGCATGCAGAACGTAAACGCGTTCGCTTGGATTTTATTAATGTACTGATGTCTTTTTGTTTTGACAGATTAAAAGATGTTTGCCAAATTCATAGATAGACGCGAATTACAAAAATATTCACACGTTTTTGTTTTTCTGTCTGTGTGCTCCGAAAATCTTTCAAGCGGGCTGATAGCAAAAATCTAAAGTTATCTATACAGTGTTATTAAAGCTTAATTACGATAAATAAAAAAAGAAAAAACGTTCCCAAAGTCCACTTGGTAAAAAGTAAACAGTCCTATATGAACTCTCAACCAGAGTTAAAGCGGAAATTGAATTCACGATCAATTTGGCCTATTTCCACACTGTTTTCACGTTAAAATAATATTTTTTTATTAAAAGTACATACATAAAATTTTTGTTTGTTACTTGTTAATTTTTGTTGTTGTTGTTTTGTTGTTTTTGATTGTGAATCCTTTTCAAATTAACCTTTTTTTAATAAAATCGAGATATGCTTGAACTATCATCTAAGATATGGAAAGTCCGATTATTATAACGGATCGATTACAACTTCTGCAAATTTTGATATGATTATGGTTCATTATTGTGAAATAATTTATTCTTCATCGCCAAGTAATGAATAGAACTTCTATTAAGCGAGTGCCGAGATTAAAACTGTCAACCTAATGTGTCGATCGCAAGTGACGCTTTATTTCAATCAAATCTCTGCATATATGCGTAGTTAGAACATCAGAGATTCAGAGGGTCTTTCATTGTAACTTATTTTCTCAATAATCTCGAGTTTTTAATACCCTTTATTCTAAAATAAGGTTTAATACCTTCTTAAACCATTTTTTTTTGAATTAGATATCTCCAGTCAATAACTAAAGGTATGTATTAACTTTTAATATTTGAAACGTACAAAGTTACGTTCTCAATCTATGACCTTTTCTAAGCGCCGCCCGGATACGCTACAGTTAATCGAAGGGCTGGCCCAAATCAGCGTTATTCCACCGTCAATATGGCTTGAAGTCCCCTAGCAAGCTCGTCTGCGTATACGCAGCCTACGGCCCTTTGCGATCGGCTCGATTAGGCCTCGTCTCGGATATATGTCGAGGTACCGTACGCCAGTTATAACATATTGATGCTAACCTTTTAAGAGAAGATTTGTGATAGTGTTTCCCTAGTTCGGTTACAGTCAATTCTAACGTTTTTCCACTTCTAAGAATATAATGTTTTCTTAGCCAATTTCAGAAACAGCAGCCATTTATTTTTATTGTGGGGACTGCATATTACCCATCTACATAAAATAAATCTTGCGCTGGCCGAGCAGTAGGGTAAAATATTAAATGTTTTTGTTGATTGTGAGACCCGGCTTTTCGTATTTTGTATAGCAATAAACGAAAATAATTTCGAATGTATGCAACTGCAATTTTCAGAAATGAAATAATTTATTCTGCAAATAGATTCCTTTAGCCCTTTCCCCGCCACACTTTTTTCCAAAAATGGTGCCCCTAACGAAAGGCACGACCATTAAAAAAAAAATTCCAAAAAATTATTAAGTTATACTCAACTCATCTAACCCATTCAGGCAAGCAAAAATACAACGTTTCTTGATCCTGTATTTTTGTCTGATATATCAGTCATTGGCGTGGTGGGCACGAAAATGGTTTGTCTAATATACCTATCAGATATTGGCGTTGAAAGGGTTAAAATACTTTTGCTGTGCACGTCATTTTTTTCCCTACCAGCACTTCGACGTCAATGATGGCCTATTGAGAAGAAGTGCAGCAGAAACTTAACAGTTTCCCTTCTTTTAATATTATAAATTACAATTTCAAACATTTCATGAGTATGCAAGTACAAGCAAACCACCGTGAAGTAAATAAAGAGGTTACGCGGCACAGTAAACTAGTTATGACATACTGCTGACCTTTTAAGTTTAGATTTGAAACAGTGATTTCAAGATGTTATCTTGATATCAGACAGGAACTGAGTAATAAAACTTAATGCGATATGCGAGATAGTGGACAACAATTGCTTGATCTTGTGATAAAAGTTTCCGATGAAAGCTATAAATCTGCTTTCTTTAGGACAGGAAATGCTTGTGCGTATAACCAATGGTTTATGTTTGTGGTTTATGTACACAACTGGTTATATGGAACTTGACTGGGACGATGAGGATGATGATGTAGTGGTAGGGTAAAAGCCGGATAGTTGCCACACTTTTTAAAAAAGCTCTTTTATTCAAAATCTGTACCAATACATGTTTTATTCAAAGTGTATTCTTAAAAACAGTTTATTAATCTTCTTACATAGCCTATTTTTTCAAATATAAATATTATTAGTTTTGAGTAAATCCTGTTTTATGTGACCTTTAAAAAAGGGGATAGTTGCCTACTATGGCGGATACTAGCCTAACGTTAAAAATCGTTCGGGGGATACTTGCCTAATGTGAGGATAGATGCCTGTCTGTCTTTTTTCAAATAGAAATAAACTTACATTAATTTATGTAATCAGTTTTTATTATTAAATACAGTCTTTTACTAAGTATTAATTAAAGTTTAATTATTAAAATTATAAAACTACAACTGAAATAGACTCCAAAATGGTAATAAGGTATCCAAAATAATAATGAAATATTATCTTTTATTTTTAGATAAAAATAATAATTAACTTTTTAGCATTAGCATCTATTAAGTAAGTTTTATTAAATACAATCTTTTATTAAGTATTAATTAAATATATCTTCTATCTTCTGTCCAGTTGATGTGGCGCAGCACCACCCCAGGCTTTTGTTTATACCTATTTGCGAGGATTTTGCTATTGAGTATTTATTTTATTTAAGATAAACTATATTAAAACCAAATATAAACACCAAGCCCTATACAACAACAATAACAACAATAGTTTCCCTAGGGCAACAATCCGCAAAAGATGTCCGGGCAACTATCCGTTTTGATACGGATACTTGCCCTTTTTATTTACGAAATAAATAAAAAATATTTAACAATAAAATGTAATAAACAGTGCAATTTAAACTCTAATGCATTCAAAGAAATATTTTTTTAACTAAAATCGCAATCAGTTATAAAAATATTTAAAAGAGATTACAAGCCAATATAATTCTGACGCTTGTCAAAGTATCGCCGCGGAAGATTTTTACTCACACGGACAAAACACGTGCGCCTACTTTAACGGCTTATGTGGCACTGAAGCCTACCCGGGGGACGCTTTTAATTATGATAAAAAAGAAACACTGTCAATACGTCTAGAATAGAGCATTTGAAACTGAGGCATGTATCCCTCCGAGGCAACTATCCGGCTTTTACCCTAGAGCAATCTGTTTTACAGAACGAATGGCTAGATCTTCCGGGGAAGTACCACCGTCATCCTGGGAACTATTAGGTGTTGTTCATTTCAGTTGTGATGTAGGTATTATGTATTATACTAAAACTTTGAGTTCAAAAGCCGTTTCAAATTCGAAACTTGAATTAATAAAACCAGCTGGGTGTACCTGTTTTATCGTATATTTTAAGAATTTTGGCGTGTCAAGTTCTTTGAAACTTGAAACCTATTAAAAAATTATGTAGGTACACGGCTCAGAATAAACAAGCAATGAATAGGGAAGATGCATATATAATAATTATGAAAATTTTATGACTAAAATGTTAAAATAATATAAAAGAAAGGTCACTGCAACATTTTTATTTTTCATAGTGTTGTTTTTTAACTGTAATTACGAATTAAAAATAACTGAAACGAAACGTATTTTAAAACAGCAATCAACTTATTTGACGTTAGACCGACAAACTTATTTGTTCTGATGGCGGCGTCGCTATTGTCAGTATAGAACTGTCAATAAATATCGCTTTTGCATTGCATTTCACGTAGTTCCAATTTTGGCCACCGGAACACCATAAGTTTGTCGGTCTATATGGTTGAAAAAGTAAATATTATTTTATCGGAATATTAATTGCGTTTTTGTAATAAATATGGAAGTTGGGTTCATCAAAGCAGACTCCAGGAATTTACCAAGAGTTAGTGTTGACATGGTTCTAACTTTATTTGTCGAAAGTGCAGAGTTTTCAAGGGTAGAAATGAAAGGGACTAAATTACTACGGTATGTATAAATCATAGTTGTTAAACTTTGTATTTTCGCAGCTTGAAACCACTTTTTTCTCAGTTTTGGGTCAGAAGGTCCTGTCAAAAACAATTAATTTGGAAACTTTGTTGAAATAGATGTGTGTTGACCGTGTTGACTCGTGTTTTATGCCAATGTCCACATTGGCATAAAACACGGTTTTTTTCGGAATATTAGGGGTATTGTTATGATCACCTGATGTTGATAGATAGTCCATTTTAAATTTTTTACAAAAAAATATTTCAAAACTCGAAAAAATATGCAAAAGTATGAAAGCCAGCGACGAACAAGTACAGTGAAGTACGACCACTCGACTAGTGAGGCAGTGACAAGACTTGAGTGACGTCATTCATGTCATCGGAACCATAGGTCCGTTTTCGCGCGAAAATTAAAACGGTCAATTTAAAACCGCATTTTTTCCGATAAATTACAATGTATTAATTTTTTAATTAAACTGTGGTTTATTCTACATGGAATTCTTTAAAATGAAGACAAAAATAAAAATAGTGCATGTTCCCTATTATACGACCGGAACGATTGTTTTTGGGCGACATGAAAAAGTTGGACAGCCCTCTTTTTCCTTATTACATGAGGAAAGTACATAGATCAAAGAAGTGCAGAAGGGAAAATGTTAAGTGTAAGAAACAGTGCTTTTTAATTTTTGTAGTCAATGTCATTGAAACACCTAAAATTGCCCTCGAAATCATAACAGTAAACGAAAGAAACTAGTTTTAAATATTTTGTTTTACTCTGAGTCTGTTTTTTTTAATCATAAGCACAGCAAAATCTGTTATAATCTTATAGTAACGGATCGCACACGAGCCATACCTCACAGCCTTAATCCTGAAAGCTAAAAGCTTGTAGAGACTAGAGTGTATCGGCGTAAAGCGTGTGCAGCGAGTCCATATAAAATGTATGGAAACTACAAGAAATGTGCCGTGTGTGAATGAGCTTATAATTATGCCGCTTAATTTTATTCATACTTTTATTTTAGTTTATCCACTTCCTTAGGCAATCACGAATGGTTGGCCGTGTTCATGTACCCTTTGTACCCTCTGTATTTTATATTCTCCAGGGGGGTATCGTCGTTTCCCGATAGAATAGGTAACTTCAGCGTTATTTTTTTACCTGTTCCATTTTCTTTATTGTCGTATTTGGACTACGTTGTAAATAGAAACTTGGTAGTTACATGGTATTTATGGCCCGAGTTGCGGACAAATACATTGCCTACGAACAATGGTAAATTAAATTATATACTTTTTACGAAGACGGTTATATTTTTACAAGGTTTTCTTTCTTTTGTTGTTGGCGCTTAAATATTTATAGTACCTTTCCTTTGTTCCTTCGCTTAGATGATTTCATTCCATGAAAGTGACTTCGCTCATAAATAGAGCTGAAAAACATATTATATGTCGCAAGTTTGATGTTTCGCAGGGGGCCGTTTAGTTGCTGAGTACAAAAATGAATAAAACAGTAGTCTAGTTTGGAAATAAATAAATAAATAAAATAAATTTTGAATAACATCATATACCTTCATCTAAAGCCAAGGTAGCTTTTGTGTTTTGGGTATAAAAAAATTTGAAGGTAGTAAGATTTATACAAATAAACATAATTTAAAGATGGCGCTGTGTGTTAATAATGTTTTAAAATGTTAGAGAGCAAACGAACAAGTGTGCCAACTGATGGTTACAACTGCCCTTGGACGCATATTATATATTTAATTATTGATAGTGCAGAAAATAGTATGACATAATATTTACCACCAGCTGGGCGGTTATGGAAAACATAGTTTTTTTAATTCTTTCAGTTGCTTTAACTAACCTAACAGCTGGGCCAGCCTAATCCTGGGTCATACTGAAAGTCATAAAAAATGCTTGGAGAAAACAGTCACAGCAATTTATATAAATAAAAATTAATTTCGGCGATGGGTCAGTTCTGTTCGTTAGACTCGAGAACGGCAGAACCAATTTGACTAATTTAGTCTTGAAATATTCGTGGAAGTCCAGGAAAGGTTTAAACGATGAGAAAATAAGGAAAAATTGCAAGGAAAATACTAAAAACGTCAATTTTATTTCCCCATACAAACTGTGCCTACCTGTCATACGAAGTGATACGAAGTTCACCGGGTCAGTTAGTATTTCATTAATATTTCATGATAAACTTATCTTTAGTATTGTAGATTGTCCGTAGCGTCACTAAGGCAACTCCCTCGTAAACACACTATTCTTGCTTAACTAGATGTAAACAGAGATCAAAGATCGCATGTTACTTCTCCTCGACGATTTATTGAACCTTCCACGAGTAGGTATTTACTTTTTAGGGTTCTAAAAGCTAAAAATTCGGCTTCAGTTAGTTGCTGATTAGTAAGTCGATTAAAGGATAGTTGTTCAAAATATACAGCAAGATGGTATTGACTTACAAAATATGTATAAAAAGCCGCACATAACATTCCAATTAAAGAGAAAGATTTATTATAAAATGGAGGACTACTAGGATAGTAGCCAAGTCTAACAAACTCTAAAAGAGTAGTTGTATTTGTAGTCGGTCGTCTGCCTGCGCTTATATTGACATGATTATTGGTATTGCCATTATTTCGTCTGTAAAGCATTGTTATGCAAAATATTTGTTATATGTTATTAAATTTTTTAAGTTTAACTGCTGTTTAGTTTGTTTAGTATTTTGCGGCTCTTTTCTCAACAGATCTTTGACGTCGCCAAAAAAACTGACGTGCAAATGTTTTTATTATACAATAAAGATAAATTATATAATAAAATTACTTAGTATTATAAATTAACTTAGAAAAAATACGATACAATGTTTTCTAAGTTAATCAAAATATCCACAACACATACAAGTTTGTACAGAACCTTTGATACGTGAGTACCGCTCGCACTTGACCGGCGTTCTGAAGGTCCTATTTATTTTGCCACGCGTCGTCGTAGCGGTTCAAAGAAATTGGGCCACTCGTAAGAAGTTGTAATCAACTGCTCAACTTTATGCTTCGACAAAGGGACCGTGAGAATGACGAGCCCATTAAACTTGAACGAGAGTGTATGAAAAAAAAAACGAATGTGACAATCTCTGGATTACTCCGAAAAACTTTTGACCGCCTCCATGGAATGTTGCTAAGCCGCTCGGGTATAAATATCCGGAGGTCGTGGGTTCGATTCCCGCCTGGGGTCTGGTGGTTTTTCAGAGTCCTACTAGGTAGGTAGGGGAGCGGGGGGCACGTTGTTACAATTTTTAGATATTTGTTAATATGACAAAAGCTATCAAATAAATTATACATTTGATTACTTGTAATGTTAGTATGTCTATTTAGCTATTAAAATATGACTGAAAAATTATTAAAATTTATGTAATTTTTTCACAATGGACAATTTAACTAAACAAGTAGATTGTAACATCTTACCCCGGAATTGGGGCTAGTTGTTACATCATCGGGGCACGATGTTACGGTAGATAAATAAACAAAATCAGCAGTGATACATATTTTTTTATTAGTATTTCAAAACGATATAAACAATAGAGATCTCTTTATACAGTCTTCTAACATATATGAGTAATTATAATATCTATATCACTTTGGCAGGAACATTTTTGAATCTTATATAAAAACACAGACTTACTCTGCAAATAACAACTTGAGTAATTAAATTATTCACTTTCACTTCTAATTAGTTATTTTAATATACTTTTGACAAACCAAAATTTTTTTCTTCACCATTTCATGTAACAACTTACCCCAAAAAATTGTAACTACTTGCCCCAGGGCACGTTTTTTAATATAAATTAAAGTCATTATTAATGGATATCGATAGTAGAATAAAACAATATTGTAAATTAAAGGTAGATATAATTATTATGAACGTTCAAAGTTAAAAATTTTGACAAAATAAAAAATATAGTCATCAGGAATCAAAAATTTCGTAAAGGATATTTTTTCGTACTTGGTTGAAATCGGGACACACGCACATAACCTAGCAGCTCAGCGCTTGGCGGGTCACTGATTGTTTTTATCTAATGCACGATGTTATAAGAAAACGAATGAGTCCAATTATGTCAATCAAAGAGTTTAAGATCCCGGTAAAAAACGCGTGTAACTTCTTACCCCTGTAACAACAAGCCCCCCGCTCCCCTACACTTGAAAGTCCCGCAATGCAATAGGCCGCAGTGGCCGCTTACCATCAGGTGGGCTGTGTGTCTGTCTGCCAACTGATGTAGTTTAAAAAAAATATATACTTTAACGTAGGAGCAATAGGTATTTTAGCATGCACACAAATATTTAGGTAAGTAGGTACTGCGCAGGAATCGAAGCTGCATTATAATCTAGAGAACTTCTCTTCCATACAACTGTCGACAAATACCAACCAAATAAAAAGTTTAATATCCCATAAAACAGTATTATGAAAAACTGTAATTTCTGGTAAACAAAATATAAAAAGAATTTGTCCTTGTCTTTTATTCCGCGATTCAAGCTATATTTACTTACACGTGGAACCGTTTGGTCTGGCACGCTTGAAAGAGATAGAAATATTAAAACAAATAAGATAGTTATTTTCATTTTATTGTTGGGACTAGCTTAATCGCCACGCTTGCCAAATGCGTGCCAACTTTTGGAAATTGGACCCAGAACTCTATGATTACTGCCTGATACTTGAACCTCATGATCGAGGTGTTATAACATCACATATTTACATACAATTTATCTAATCCCAAAGTTCATCATCATCACTGAGCTCCAATATAATACGCTCAGGTTGTCTATGGAGATCAGTGATCATCATCATCCCAAATTCCCAAAGTTCATCATCACTGCTGGACATTGGCTCCTCCTAACTTTTTTTTTCAGAGGCGGCAAACGAGCTAGCGGGTCGCCTGATGGTAAGCAATCACCGCCGCTTATGGACATCTGCAACACCAGAGGGATCGCTGATGCGTTGTCGGCCTATGGGGGTTTGGTCCTCCGGCACAATACTGTCACTATTATTTTACGCTGGTGTTATGTGAGAGTACTTCCCCGGATGAGCTGGCCCATTCTTGCTGTAAAACAGCATGGCTCTACCACTGGCATGGCATCGCCACTTTGTTCGATCCGCAGCTACTTAAATCTAGTCTCAAAGTAAACCTATCTTAATTACTCATGTATTAAAACAAACAAAAATGAATAACCTAACACAACAAGGAAATAGAAGATCAGATAAAGATTCTCAGTTTCTAGACAGTACTGTCGGATATTCGTCCAATTACCGAGAACCGACGCAATCAGTATTATCGACGGCACGTGCCCGCTAATTACGCTGCAAGCCACAACTGCATACGACACTGCACTCATGTCTATATGCAGCCGGTATACAGGGTATTGTAAAGAAATTGACCATTCGAAGTCCAGTGAAATTGACATTTGAAATAACGATAATTTACATAAACTGCCCATAGGTAGGTATATTTGACCGCCTCAGTTAGAACAGTGACTTAGCCTGGCTGGTATAAAACCCGGAGGTCATAGGTTCGATCCTTGCTTAGGTCGTTGGTAAGTATAGCAACTGATCTATAAAACTTGAAATTAAAGGCTGTCAAGTGCGTTTTGTTATACCGCTAACAATCAGAATAATATCTGTTGCAACTCGAGATTTTAACGCAGGTCTAAAAGTAATGTGAAGTATCAGCCTGTTTAATGTCCTACTGCAGGGCATAGGCCTCCATCATTAAAAACAACTGGCACTGGCCTTATCACCACGTTTGCTAAGTGCGAATTGGTAATCACCATCCCGAGCTGTGTTAAAAAAAACACACAATTTTTTTTTTATTGCAATGTGTAACAAGACGAACAGATCGTACACCTGATGGTAAGCGCCACGTCTGCCCTTATACAGTTCAGTGCCAAATAGTAACTAAGCAGTTCGGCGAAATTTTACTCGATCCGGAAATTGAACCTAGTACCCCGAGATCACGACCCGGTGCTTCCGCCATCGAGTCGCAGGTTTAGAATGCGCCTTACATACCACGTGTGGTACTGTACCACTGCACCACAGAGACACCATCGGTGTAAAGCCGTTGGAAGAATTGGGTCCAGTTACACAGGAGCGTGGGTAGCGCATGCGCATAACAAAGTCCACGTGGCGGTTGTTTGTGATGCACTTCAAGGCCAGCTCGCGTTATGCAACTGCATTAAGGATGCATACTAAACACGGAATGGTAATAAATTTCAAATGACTGGATCGCTTAACTTTTTTATAACAGGATATAGGGCATGACCCATGTCATAGCTCCGTAACTATTGTATATTATATAAATTAGCACATACAAGGTGGGCCAAAAGAAGTCATCCGATGTTGTTTGGCTCTAATTTTTTTTCTAAATGAAAAATTTCGATTCTGTTTTTTGATTATGTTTATTTGAACCTTTAGAATTTTATTGGTCATGTCGAGAAGATGATATCGGTCAAATAGGCGCCGTCACAATTGATTTCCATACGGGCTCGTTTTATGGCATTTCTCATCACCTCGGCGAGAACTTCGGGCCACAGATTCTCGCACTCGTGTCAAATGTTGTCCTTGAGGGCCTCCAGGGTCTTGGGCTTGTTCACGTATACATGGGACTTCAAAAAACCCCACAAAAATAAAACAGGAACGGTTAAATTGGGCGATCTTGCAGGCCAGTGCAAATCGCCAAAACGAGAGATGAGGCGACCCGGGAACGCCGCCTATAGAATATCGGTTGTGGCTCACGCAGTGTGTGCCGTTGCTCCGTCCTGTTAAAACCACATGTCCACCAGTCCTTATTAGTCCAATTGCGGCAGAAAAAAGTCGATTAACATGGCCCTATAGTGCGCACCGTCCACTGTTGTCGTTTCCGGCGACAGCTCGACATCCTCAGCAACAGCGGCGATATTCTCGGCAGAACGGGCACTCCGGGGCCGGCCACTCCTGGCAATGTCTCGTGTGGTCCCATACTCTTCAAGGTTAGTGGCCAAACGGCGCAGTGTTTGCGCAGTCGGTGTCGGACGGCCGGAGAATCGGCGACGAAATTCGCGCTGCGCCAACACCACTGACGAATTGGTTACGCAAAAAAATAGACACGATTATTCCGCGTTTTTGGGGAGTGTATCGCTCCATGGCTTGTTTACATAAATTCTACATCTGTCTAGTCCACAAATGTCATAACAGAATTGACATTGGTGGCCATTTACAAAAATAAGAGCATCTTCCAATAGGGTGATTTCTTTTGGCCCACCTTGTACATATATGCTACCGGCTTCGTTCGCGTAAAATCCATCTTTAGCAGGAAAATTATAACGGTGTTACTTACAGGATTCTAGAGTCATAATCAACCCATTTGGCTGAATTCTAAAAAAAAACAGTTTCTGTTAGAACAAGCTTGTGTGCTAATGTGTAATAAAGCACATATTATATTAACTTTTAAGCATCATACCACATATCAAGATTGCTAATAAAATTTTAAACTAACTTGCAACCTATATTTTTCCCCCTTCGGCAGTGAATTATGACTAGTCGGTTTCTTCGATTTCTAGTGCTTTACTTTGGGTTTTGTTTCATAGGTCTGAAACCTACATTATTGGTGTGTATTCTGCGTCTGGATATTTATTTGTATTTAAGAATATAATTGTGCCACATTTTTTGCGTATACACGTGCAAAAGATTCCTTTGCAGTTTGAAAAAAAAAAACTATTGTTAACTGAGAGTGCTGAGTCTGGTAGGTTCGATAATACCAAATATGTAAATGTAAATAAATGCAGTAATATCGCGTAATAAATGATGCAATAGCAAATAAACGAGCGATGGACAGAGCCCGCGTGCCCGCCCATACTACGTCGCATGTAGTACAATCACACGCGAAAAATATCCTCCTAAAAGTCATAAATATAGGAGAAATGGCCTTTGGGGCTGGAAAGGGTACGCGAGGCAGAGGACGGCCATTTATGAGATGAATAAACGACTGTGGGATATACTGGATGTAGTTCGGTTGGACCACACCGTGGTTTGTGGCTTATTGGAAGAGCTAGAAGCTAACTGAGCTCTTTCAGACGAGGGTCAGGGGGCATCACCAACTACATACACGAATTCCTTGTCAAAGTCGGATGGAAATGGGTCGTGTTCCTAGTTACGCGCTTGGCGCTTTTTATTTAAACAAATAATATTTAGTTATCGAAATATATTTTTTTTTGGGGAGGGGAATGCGTATTTATACCAATATGGTACTAGTTGGAGTCGGTGTTGGTTACGTCGGTATGTTGACCGACACGGACTCCACTTTTAAGTGCAATTGGTCAGAGGTCATGAACCGAAAGATAGTTGAACTTTTCAAAATGATATGAGATTATTTGACGAGCCATTTTGTGTAATGGTCGAGAAGTCGGTTATTACACCAAAAGTCGCTTGGCACCCATAGCACAAGCTAATGCTTATTAGTTTGGGGCTAGATGGCGCTGTGTGAATAATGTCCAGAGATATTTATTACTAACATGAAAGTGCAATACCGCGTCTGAGTGTACCGGCAGCCCACATGTGCGGCTGTCTCGTTGATATACGGCTGCCGCTAATCACTTGCAGCGAGCCCGTGCCTCTCTGATAACGCGATTATTTATTGAATACGCCATTTTACGAACAATTGTATTGTATTAGCTAACACCTATATCTCATTTCATCATTTTGACCTGGCTATTATTTTATATTATTTTATTTATTATATTTACACTAAAAAAGCTAGAGATCTTGATGTTTGAAGAGATTTAGAGGAGGCCTTTGCTCAGCAGTGGGATCATATAGGCTAATAAAGAAAGAATAAAGAATATGCACTAAGTCAGGTCTTGACCACAAAGTTGCCTGATGTTAAAAATAAGCAGTCTACGATGAAGCGCGCTTGCTTTGAAGAGGCCCGTTAATTAACTATCGTTGAAGGGCCCTAAAAGTTACTCGTATAATGGTTAGGAAAGACGGACCCAGGCAGAGAATTCCAATCCTGCGCAGTCCGTATCAAAAAAGACTAAGCATATCGTTTAGTTTGTACGGCATCTCCACTGTATACAGATGCTACTTAGTCTCATGGTTGTACAGACATGATCCAAAAGGTATATACATACATAGTTCCCCTGTTCAGGGAATTCTGTTACGGAGGTGAGATAACAGTGGGTTTAGTCACAGAATATATAATAGTACTAACGTACTTTAGTGTGATAACTGGACTGGCCAAATCTTGTATCATAGTTCAAGCGTAAGTGCGTACATGGGCAGTAGTGATTACTTACCATTAGGTGTCACATTTGGTGGTTTACTTTATAAAAATAAGCGTTGATTAAACAACAAAACTTAAACGGATTTATATGGCAATTTTTTTGTGTAGTTATTACCAGTTATTACATAAATATCAGAAGCTACTACAAAAAAATTGAGTTTGACCTGACATATACAGTTTGAACGATACCTATTTATACTTCATACTAGACACAATATAATTTATAAATACATACTCCTTAATATTACAAAAATTCAGCGAGCGATAGTTTATCATCGCGCGGACCAGCCGCGGTTGGCGCCCACATGTGGGGTCGGGGGTCGCAGGTTATCTTCCCGCGTATCACCAGACAGAATAGACTGTACCACGTCTACACGTGCCTAATTTAATTAGTCATAGCATTTTAACTATTAGATCGATTTTCTATTGTATTATTACTTCTAGTGAGTCCTAGGATCAATTCCAGGGCCCGGCAAAATATTATTATTAGATGAGAAGTCATAGTCTAGAATAACTTAAATCAAAACGTTGAAATTTGACGATTCATAAGTGACTCTACCAACGCCTTCGGAATGCTGTTGTATATTGAGAAGAACCGTCACTGTCATACTGTTTTGTGTCAAAGATAAAATTAAATAAATATTCTAGATTAGGTTCTAGCAAACCAGTTCTAAGCACCTGATTATAAATAAGTATAACATATGCCATCATCATCATCTAAGCGTATTCCCAATTGCATCCAGTATGGGGGTCAGGGTCCGCTTCGACTATGATCCTAGATTTGACACGCCTGGTTATTACAAGAGCGATTGCCAACTTACCTCCGTAACCCTTACAAGGGAAACCGAACCTACTTGGAACATAGTCGGGACCAACGGCTTAACGTGTCTTCCGAAGCGTGAAATCATCATTATTTTCAGAAATTCAGGTGATTCAAGCCTGCAATGTTCTAACTGGAAACAATCACAAAGTAATGCTCCCCGCGGGATTCGAACCCATGACCTCTGGAATTTAGAGCTCAACGCTCTAACCACTGTACGACGGAGGCAGTTGTATAACGTATGTGTCAGCCTTAATTTTACTTAACCATATGAGAAAGACTTTAATGACCCGACCATAGATAACAGAACCTAAGACTAAACCAAACTATTATTTAGATCTCTATGGACCCGACACATAGCGAATGCCATCCTATACAAATTAGTCCATTCGAATCCATTTTCACTTTCCGTTATTTTCCATGCTGGCCTACAGATGAAAGCAACAATATGATGTTTAACACGTGACGTACACGTGTTCTTCTTAATAAATCAGTTAATAAGTGAGCTTGTTTACAGACATGCAACACCGTGTGAAGGGAATTTGTTTGTTATTTTATTAAACTCAACATTATTTCAGATGTCGCTTGTTATATAATGTAGCGGAAACATTGGGAGCTTGGTCGGTTAGTATAGTGTATGATGAATGATGAAGAAGTTTGTTATCATTTTTGAACCACGAGGGATGCGCGCAAGCCTAGCACAGAATATATATCTCTCTCTCTTTGGACATTATTCACACCAGCGCCATCTAGCCCCAAACTAAGCATTAGCTTGTGCTATGGGTGCCAGACAACGGATAAACATAACTCATATACTTTTTTTGTAAATACATACATATTATACATAGAAACACCCAGACCGATACAAACAGTCATGTTCATGCACACAAATGTTTGTACCGTGCGGGGATCGAACCCGCGACCCTTGGTGTAATAGCCGACTTCTCGACCATTACACCAAACGGCTCGTCAAACTCGTCACGGTATTGCATATAATGGTACTAAACTAACCCTACGGCCCGCCTGATGGTAAGCGGCTACGACCGCCTATAGACGCATTAACCAACACGTTGGTAGCAGAAAAAGAAGTATTGCCCTGTCCCTGTAATCACAACTATGCTTTGAAAACCTTAGCCACCGGCAGAAACATACATTGCACAATTATGAAGTACCACTGTACCGTGGTTTTCTGTACTAATATTATAAAGAGGAAAGATTTGATTGTTTGTTTGTTTGGTAATATTAAATGGGCTCCGAAACTACTGAACCGATTTGAATAATTCTTTTACTGTTGGAAAGCTACACTATCCCCGGTGAACATAGGGTACTTTTGATCCCGGAAATGAAGGTGGAATTTTTTTCGTAAAAACTACAAAATACAAGGAGAAATAATTATACAGCGCATTTCAATAGCCTTATTGAGCCGCATTTACCGTTTGAAGACGTTTATTAAGACATTAATGCCTTGACTGGCAACTACCCTCTTCTAAGTAGCGACAAGCCGATGCTTTGTTCTGAAATTAATTAAACCATAACTTCCATCGCTGTCAGAAGTTCGGCCATGTTTATTTTTTAAATTCCACTCCGCAATTTGGGGCCTTTCTGTTCACAAAGAGTACTTTAGGAGTTGCTGCAGGCTCAGTCATAGACTAGAGATACAGAGGGTGCGAATTTATTTTGAGTGGTACTTTACTAAGGCCCATCGCCCAATCTGCTGAAAGCGTCCTCTGATCTTGGATCGTTTAATTGCAAGTGAATTGGCTCCCATATTAATTTTGCCACAAGACAGGCAAAGCTATTATGGCGGCAATTTTCACTTGTGTGGAAGCTGAAAGAAGTGCGTAGTAAAGAGAAAGAGAAATTAAATTGAATAGAAAAGATTATTATTGTGCAACGTCAAGACGACTTCTACTGGTTCCATATTTGTATTATTATAATATACGTTTTGCCGCATTTCTTATCAGTTTAAATATTCGCCCATGTCAATGTGCCTTCTGCAAATTTTTAGTCTTTTCCCCGGTCCACTACTGCCAAGAATTCCGTCATTAATTAATTCAAAAGATCATCTGCAAAGTGGAAAGTTTAATAAACAAACTTGTGTACGGAACATCGGAAGTAAAAGTAGTGTTCCAGTGAGGAGACGGGCGATAGATATCTTTGTTCACTTAAGAATCCGATTTGCTCTAATGTTATGTTTACTCATAATATATTTTCTCGCAGCGCATCCTGCAGTGCGCGCGTTGCGCAGATTCCCGGCCGAAGTCCGCACCGAGCCTGCTTCATAAATGCTGGATGCTTGCGTCGTCGGAGCCCGAGTCATTGTATATGTTCGCTTATAATGTCCTTCTAGCCGAGTTTTCGGCTACGGCGGCCGATCTTTTACGATCAGCCAACTACGCAGGATATTCATAGTGCACAAGTGAGTGCGCAAGCACAGATGCACTCCCTATTCCCTCACTCTCATAACACGGTGGCACAGCAGTCTGACACGACCGAAGAGAGATCAGGCGCAGGACCAACGGCTTAACGTGCCTTCCGAAACACGGAATCATCATTCTTTTCAGACATGCAGGTGGTGCATGTTCGCTTATACTCATAATATAGCATCAACTATCTTCCTTGCAGCGCATCCAGCAGTGATTGCGTTCTTAACTACTCTCCTCGGATGAAAGCCGCAATGTCCCGGGGCTCACATCGAGCCTGCTGCATAAATGCTGGATACCTGCGGCGGTGGGGAGCCCGACTCATTTTTGTTTATGTTCACTGTAAACACAAAATTAGAGGAGATTTTGGAGAGTTTTGGCAAGCTTTTGGTGTAGTGTTCCGTAGAAAATTATTGCGATGTTTTTTTTGGAATTATAATATATTTTTCTTGTCTACTATACTGCGCTATTCGACTGTCATTTGTGATTTAAAAATATGTGGTTTTTACTTTCCATTATTTATTATTCGGTATTTAATGGCCGAATATTCGTGGCATCTCTACTAATCGCCATAAATGTAACCAAAAAAGTGTCATACGCAAAAGAAAAATTGGTTTTAGAAAAATATTAATTTGTGTCTGATACTTGGACAGTTTATAAATAAAGTAACAAATGAAAAGAAATAAGCTACCTTATTTGTAATTGTTTATAAACAATCCTACAGAACATTATTATGTATAGTTATTTATAAAGCACCGGTCTCGATAACGTATCACGTTAACCTAATTAGAAGTAGGAAAATGGCGAATACTCAATGTGGCTATAAATTCTGAAGACATTAATACCTTAATAATATCAGAACTGAGCAATAATCTGACAGTTTTTTTTATGTCAGAGGAGGCAAACGAGGCAGCGTGCAGCGGGTCGCCTGATAGTACTTGTGTGATGTTCGAGGCCTTTATTGGTAAACAACGCCACAGTAAGCAATCACCGCCGCCCATGGACATCTGCAACACCAGAGGGACTGCTAATGCGTTGCCGGCCTGTGGGGGTATGGGGGGTGTGGGCCTCCGGCACTCTCACAAAACAGACGAAGCATGGCTCCACCACTACTAAAAATTAATGAGTACATAGACTAAGTCCTTTCTTAAAATTTAATTTATGTCCGGACCAAAATCGGTTCATGGGTTTCGGCGTGCAAGCGTTACAGACAGACTGAAAGTTGTATCTATAATAAATTACTAATTGTGGGGTTTATTGTTGTCTAATATAAAATCTATTATGGCAGAAAATCTTACTTATGAAGGCAAACAAGTTAGATTTTAAAATAGATTTCACCTGTTAAACACTGAAAAATCATTTAGCCTAAATGTATTAAAAGTCCTGTTTTGTCCTTTGTTTTGCAAAATAACTGGTTATGCTACAGAGGCTATATTTGAATCTCATACATAATAATATACATCGAAAACAGAACGATATTTCAGAAGACGTAGAAATGGACACGCTAATTTATGTATACGATGTTTGTATATAAACAGACATACCTACCTATTATATGACTAATCCCTGGCACGTGTAAGAAAAATAATTTGAATAATGCAAATTAAGTAGATATACGATCTTTAACATTTGTGTGCGTGGACGCGTCTGATTGTATCGAGGGTGTTAGATTTATCTCTTTAGAATAGTAACACTTTGTTTTTCGATGTGTTGTGACAGAATTTAATTACACAATTCACCATAATGAATAAAAAAATTTTTTTTTTACATTTGACACTGGAAGCCGGTACGGCCAACTATGTCCTTTTGGACACAGTTGAATGTTCCTCAAAACAAGTGCTCGGACTAGGTTTCTATAAAATGTTATTATTCTCAGCTTTTCTCATCATACTATGCTGGCTCATTCAAGTGATAGGTATTTCTTACCAGCTTTCAGTTAGTTCCCAGTTCCACCGGCTCTTCTTTGTCTCTGGTTGTCAGGGTCTGTCCCAGCCCAGAGACGCCGCCGACGGCGATGTGCCATCATTTGCCAGAAATTAATGATGATGTTTTATTTAATGCCAAAACACACAGCATAAAAGAAAAAGATAGATTCCTCAGGTAAAGATACATCGATCCTCAGGTAAAGATAGAATGCTAGAATTACTTAGGCTTTATATGATTTTGTAATAATATTCGAAGAATGATTGAATGAAAGAAAACTGATTCGTTCACGTTGGCTAAAATACAAACATAGGCGTACTATCCAGAACGCTCAATAAATAATAATTTAATTTACCTCTCAGAGTAATATCGACATCTTATTCTAAGATCGACATTATATTTAGCAAAGTATTTGTTTGAAAGCGTGGGAATTGAAGATTATGATTCGGAATATTTCCATTTTTATAATCAAGATAGTAGGTGTAAAGTAAATTTTCTGTTATGGAATAGACTGATGTAAAATAAAATAATGTAACGACTAAAGGAATAGCTAATATAATTTTAATTTAAAATTTTGTTACATATTCGATAATAATAATCTTGTTTCAGCCGAGTACAAAAAGAAAATTCAAGGAAGAGGAGGTGTAAAGCAAATAGCTTCATATTACTTTGAAAACAAATGGCCCTAAATGACATCCTTGAGGTACACCAAAGCTAAAAGTTTTATTTGTAAAAAAATATCAATGCTTAAAAAGTATAGTTTACTTGTCTTGCAAAACAAGGTTATCAATTACGTGAAATAGCTCCTATTAGTCACGACCTAATACGTATATCCCTTGAATGCAATGCACAGATAGTATACAAACGCGTTAGACATAATTGGCAGTATCAGTTCTCAGTGTAACCAGATCCTCTATAATTGTACAATGAGCACAAGTAATGTTATCTAATGCAGGGCAAACAGAATCGTGTAATAATACTTCACGCGATGATACGAAACAAACAACAGAACAATATAGTTAAAAACACATGTCCAGTTATCGTTTAGACCAGGAAGTGTGGCCTCGAGAATTCGCCATACTTGTTTACGAGCAACATAGCAATCCACTACTGACTCTACTCGAAACAGGACTAGGTTCAAATTTGAATGTTGTAAAATATAGGTGACGTAGGAAACGAAATCAAAATTCAACTATATTAGCACGATGTAAGTTGTAAATTGGTATAATTCGTTAATTTTTCTGAATTCGCCACGTGTAAGGAGTTTTGATTTGCATGTATGAGCGGTTTTAGCTTTTATGGAAATGATTTTAAAGTTGTATTTGGATTGTGTAGGTACATGTATGTTTTTATATTTGGAATCGGGTGTCAAGGACTTTAGTTATCGAGAGTTGAGTTATTCAACAAGGCACAACTTACAGCGAAAATACATGAGCATTGAAAATTTAAAAAGTGTCTTATTTTCAAGGTGATAAGGTCTTTTAACAGCTTTGTATTTGCCATTACTTTATCTCGACTGTACCTACATATACACGTGTACCATTCACATGTTGTTAAGTAAATTACGTATAATTTTCAGTTAATTAATTGAGTACAATTAATTTATGCAGGATATAAGGTTCATGATCATCCATCATAATTTCTGGTATTTCATTAGCTCATTTACTTACCCTGCATAGAAAGAATTGGACAAACAAGCAAGAATTCAATAAAGTATGTAAATAGAATAAATACCTACACACAAGTCTAAACAAACAGTTTTAAGTATATACACAAAACATTTTGAGTTGTTTCTTGTGTTATGGCACTTTTTCAGATGTCAACTGGCATAGCATTCAGATTTCAAATCATCTGCATCATCATCAGCCTATATACGTTTCCACTGCTGGGACACAGGCCTTATCTCAATTGTGAGATGGTGATTAGATTATAGATACAGATTATTTATATTTCAAATAATTTCGTTCAAATACCCTAAGTGCGTCGAACTAGTTACTTCAATATTCTCACTTTAATGTCTTTCAAATATAAATATCTACATTATAATTACACTTTAAGACTTTCAGCTCTATATCCTTCATCAAGACGATCGGGAGTTTATGGCTTACGATCCATAAAACAGTATGAACAGATGGACGGTGGCAGAAATACAGACCAAGGTGAGACAACGTCGTTAATTCATATTTGGGGTCAAGGTGACAAGAAACGGTGTTTTCAAGGATAGAAATATGATCGTAGAGACTCCTGTTTTGACATGGGACTTTTCGAAAGTCCGGCTGGCTAGCTACCACAGGTGAAATCATGAGCCTACAGGGTGTCCCTCAATAGAAAAAGCCACAGTGGCCGCTTGCCGGGCGGGCTGCGAGCATTTCTGCCTACATGGCATTAAAAAAAAGTTTAGTAAGAGATTGAATATATTCAATTAGGTACTTTTTATACTTCTAAGTTTGTGACTGATCTATACTCATATTAAAAAGAGGAAAGATTGGATTGTTTGTTTGTATTGAATAGGCTTCGAAACTACTAAACCGATTAAAATAATTCTTTCACTGTTGGAAAGCTTCACTATCCCCGGGTGACATAAGGTACTTTTGATCCCGGAAATGTGGGGGGAAGGGGGGGAGATATATAAAAAAAGAAATTACACGCGTGTGAAACCGCATGCAGAAGGCTAGTATAGAATGAATCTGTGATTTAACTTAATCTTTCACGATCTACTGGACGTGAAAAGTTTTCGTCTCCAAATGGAAACGGTTAATTTCACCGAGGGGTGGTTAACTCGAGGTTAACTTACAAGTGGGCCGGTTAACGCTCTCCATGCTAATAAGGTACAAAGTTATCTTCATCTCGTCCCTATTTTAGGTCTACTAGCGCCAATTTTCGAAGATAGAGCCGAATAACTAAAATTCAAATGCCAGTTTTCTTAAAATTTTCCGTCCTGACAAAAATATTATTATGTTTCAAAAAAATGCTATGTGATTGGAAGATTTTTATACCTTTGTATTGGCATTGTTAAAGGCAAATGTAAATTGTTTTAATTCCACTCCTTGGGACATACAGAGGAAAAGGTAACAGACAGTCAGATAACTTTCTTTCGAATGTGAATATTAATAAACTGGCGCTAGTGACCATTTGACTGTTGCCTATACTTAGCCGTAGTGGATCGGATGTTCGATTGACTTCGCGAAGTGGGATTCTCTGATTACAACTTCGCTGATCTACGCCCACTGCAGCGGGTACTCCGGACTTGCCAATTGATTGGTTTCCCACTTACAATTCATTTAGCTGAGTTTACTAAAACCAAATTAGAAGCAAATCAAAGCCACTTTGGTTGATGGTAGGACTTTTACAGACTCTGACTGGCCAGCTACCTGCAGGTTAATGCCGCTATAACAGCTTTGGCTGTGCTTCGGCAATATTATTGTCTGAAATTGCTTAACGGAGATAGCAGTTCACTTTTAAAATAATAAGCTCGGCTCGAAGATCATAAGAGTAATGTTTTATCGACCTGGGAATTTAACCTAGGAACCCTAGAACCAATCCACATGATAGGCCAACAAAGAGTGAAATAATAAACTGTTTTAATAAATCATACATCTAGTTTCCAAAACCATTTACAGTCAATCGCCTAAAGCTCATCCACTCCCTTTCCACATTCTTCCTTACAACTTCTTCCATAAAACAAGTAAAAATCCAAGAAACCCATCGTATTTTAAGGAAACTGTCTGAAATTGCTTAACGGCTCTGGTTCACAAAATTTCATCGCCAACACGGAGAGCGTAGAGGAGTGGCGCGCGCAGATTGCGCTGCGGCCGCTCGGCAAAACATGCGGATAAGCCTGCGTTCGCGTGTCATGCGCTGCTTAATGGCCCGAGTGAACTTCCTGCCTGCCGCCGAGAGGGGGAGCGACGAGCGGATTCCCGACGAAGTGTCTACGTCACGAATTTTATCAACACCAGTGTTGCCAGCGAGGTCTTGTCAAAAGTCACCTGAGATGTACAGTCAAAAGCACGTCAGACGTAACACTTTGGACTTTGTACCGCTCTTATGTCGCGGGCATAAGCGCTATTATTATCGAACTGCAAGTGTATACCGTGATGAGCTGCTGACTGTACAAAAAGGTAACCTTTTTGTTAGGAAAAATAACCATTTACATTTTATAGGTGAGCAAAAAAAAAAAGATGTCCGACAGGATACGAACGAATCCGATTGTAAGGGCGAGCGAGACGGACGGTTCAATTAGGCATTGGTGTGAAAAAGAAAATTATGTTGTTCCTTTGAAAAAAGCTTTTCGCACGCAAATTCCAAAAAAATCACGTCAATGTAACCTTTTGTGTCGTGTAACCTAATAGTAACCTGAAGGAGTCAAAAATCATTCGTTCAATCAACGCACCGAACTCGACCGATCACAGCGCGAAAACTCCCGAATGCACATTCGGTTTCGGTCGTAGTTTCGGCAAGTTTGCCGCCGAAAACGAAACTAAACCGAAACTCGTGTTTTTGCCGAAACTAAACCGAAAACGAAACCGAAACCTAATAAACTGATACGGCGGCAGATTTTACGTGTGGACGTGGAAGCTTGCCAGCCGGACTCAGTAAAAGTTCGGTTCTACCACCGGTTTTACACCAAGGTTTACTTTAGACAGATCATTGTATGTAATGTTGTACAATATTTGAATAACTATTCGCCAGAGCTCGTACCTTGTACCACAAGGACCGCCGCTAAAACTTTAGGCGAAATCATCATAATTTGGAATGAATGTGAGGAAATTTTCCGAAACACACACAGACCCCAACTTGTTGTTTCGGCGCTGCCTGAATTAAATATAGCGGACTTATTAAATTCATATCCCCGGAAACTTTTGATACGGAAATTCTGATAGCGAAGAGTTGCCGAGTTTTTGAAGTAGGTATATGTTTTGGTTCGACGGGCCGTCTCGGGAATTGGCTGAGTGACTCAAGTTTGAGAGCTGAGGTTGAGTGTAACTTTTCTGAGTGGGATTTTAATGACGTTGGCTGTTTGATTCTAGTTTATTATTAACTTTCTTGACTGCCTTGTTGGCTTGGTGGCAAGTAAGTTTTAACAGGAAGGTAGTATTCGTGGGTTCGATTCTCAGGCAAGACGGAAATACATGTATTTGTTTTTTTCCTATTGATTTCTATTGCCACGTCTTTGAATACATGTATGTCCACGATCATCATCCATTCTGTTCTTTAATCCAAAATAGATACTTCTACCTATTTAGGACGAAAATAATATAAACAAACTATAAAATATAAACAAACCCTTTAAAAGATTGTCCTGATTGACACGGAAACTAACAATGTTAATCGATCCTGCGACTTCTGTCGTAGAAAAAATCTCATCCACTACGTCTTTGTTGGTAGAGACAAAACCTGTTTATTATTATAATATTGTTCAAACTTTCCAAATAACTTCACCCAACACTGCTTCAAGAAATATTGCTGTAAAATATTACGAACTGTTTTGTAAAGATTCATTGAAATGTTTTAAGTTGGATCGTTAAATTGAAACTTTTGAAAGTCCCCCGAATGGAGGAGGGATGTTCGGGGGAGGGTATAAATCGTCTCCTAATTGATACAGCTTCGTTTAGATGGCACGCGAGTAATTAAACTCTCAGTGTCTTTAGATAATGGTGTTATTTTGAAAGAAATATTTCTAAGGAGTGTCATATTGCTTTTGGCGTGGCTATACGTCTGATATTAGCCAATGACCTACTTATCCTTTTTAATGTTTTTAATTTGATTGGAAAACAAAGATACGGTAGTGATGACACTGTTAAAGTGCCAGGAGGTCAAAACCCTGACCCATACTCGTACTTTCATGTTTCTCTTGTGTCTTTTGTCTAATCTCATATAGAGAAAAGATTTGATTGTTTGTTTGTTTGCGTTGAATAGGCTCTGAAGCTACACTATCCCCGGGTGACATAGGGTACTTTTGATCCCGAAAATGTAGGGTAAGGGGGAGATATTTGAAAAAAGAAAATACGCGCGGGTGAAACCGCGGACGGAAAGCTAGTTTCGGTATTTATTTGCTAAAGTAGTTTTTGTTACACATAACACAAGTGCCTATGATACTTTGCGATCAAATCAATGATGGTAATGTTGTTCGATATTTATTTAACGGTTACTGCGGCACTTGAACAAAGTTTTAAGCAGGGATGTAAGGGAGGGAAATTTATCGGAACCGAAGTTGGAATCGGAGTTTTTAAATTTGATTTATCGGAATCGGAACCGGATTCGGTACCGGAATCGGAGACGGAGTCGTAGTGGCCAAAGATAAATTTTTAGGGACATTAATAAAAACATCATTTTGTCATTTAGTCTTTTTTTTCATTTTAATTACAAGAAAAAATTAACACAGACAATGAAAAAAAATTCAACATGTTTCTAATAAACAACAAATTAAATCAAATGCATTGACTCCAAAAGTAGCTTTGACTTCTTCTTCTTAGTTACAGAAAGTGTATTATGTATTAATCGGAAGTTCCGACTTAACGGAATCGAATTCGAAGCTCCGTAACATCCCTGATTCAAGTATCTACTAAGATAAAATTCAACAACCGTGAATCAAGTTCTAGTATATTTCCCAGTTTCCAACCGGACTTCGGCGAGGGTCACTCAAGCCGGGGAAGTTAATTTCAACCCTCGCTTAATGGAATCTACTGTACTTCATAACTTTGTCAGGATTAATTAAAAGTTGGACGAGTGAGGGAAGAATTGTACTGAAGGAGTTAGGTAGTCATTTCTCAGTTAAATTCTGAGGAAACAGGAAATGAGAACATGTTCCCTTGAGATATATAATAACCTATTTAATGTTTTACTGCGAGGCTCTTTAATTGTAATACGAGTAGTCATCGTCACAGTATCGATTATTATGTTTGAGATGTTTTGTATTACATATATATGAAAATAAATTCCATCAAAGCATATGTATCAGTCATAGAAATATTATATAATAGCTCAATGGTATCAGTCGAGATCAATCCATACTAATAAAGGTAAAGTCATGCTGCAGCATGTTTTTTTTTTTATGTCAGAGGCGGCAAACGAGCCAGCGGGTCACCGGATGGTAAGCAATCACCGCCGCCCATGGACAGCTGCAACACCAGAGTGATCACTGATGCTGCTCCCTCCTTACCCTGTCTCCATAGCACACCATCTTCCATAACATTCCCCTTACACCTTTGCATGTGTCCATGAGCGGGAGTGATTACTTACCAACAGGTGTCATACTTGCTCATTTGCTTCTTATAATATTAATCTTTATTCCTATAAAACAATAAACAGAACAACTTTAGTTTAGCGCCTCTGCACTAAGCAAGATTACATTCGTCGCAGAAGCCAAATGAAGGCATTGCTTTTAGACAACAATAGACGAGAGTGAGTTAATGTTACTGTCTAAAATTGAATGTGTAACAACTAAAAGAAAGGAATAATGATTATCGCAATCACATTATTATTAATATCTTTTATTTTATAAACTGGATAGTTGTCCAATAATAGCTTATCAAAACCAGTTACGTAATTACTTGACATTTGGCCTCGAAATGTCCTTGAAGATTGCCGAAAACAGTTGCATTATCTAAAGAATGTTTTAATTTATGTAAACAGAAAATGCATAACATCGTGTGTGACGAGTTTGTTCATTTGTGCATGTATTTATGGATAAGACAGCTGCTTAAACAATAATAGCCTTGGCACAAATTGTTTTTATTAATTTACATTTAAATATAATATAATTATTTTATTCTAATGATTATTATTGCGAACGTGAATTTTTTTGATGGAGTCTTTATACTTTTGTGTGCATGAACGTGTTTGCTGTAATATGTAGATAGATAGATAGATAGATAGATATACTCTTTATTGCACAAAATTATAAAAGAAAATATGTTACAGAAATGGGTGATACAATGTAGGCGGACTTATTGCTAATAGCAATCTCTTCCAGTCAACCTTAAGGTAGAGGAAAATTCTAAATTAATTTTAAAAAGTAGGCAGTGCAAAACTCAAGAACAAGAAATAAATACAAGTAGAACACAATTCAAACTTCTCAAAAAAGTAAGAGAAAAAAAAACAATACAAAAAAAATATATAACATATACTTACTTATATAGGCATACACAAACACATACTTATACATACATACATACATACCGACTTAGTAAAATAAATACATAGAAAATAATAACCATGGATTTCACACAAAAGAAACAGCTGACAAAAGTAAACCATGAAGATGGAATTAGAAAAAAAGAAAGAAAACAATTGAGTTACCTAGTCTCGCGGAAGTTAACGGAGGGAAAGAAAATAGGATTTGACACGGGATTTAAAAATGTGAGGTGTCTGGGATTCACGGATAGATAGGGGCAGAGAGTTCCAAAGGTGAATAGATTTGATAGTGAAAGATTGAGAGTAAAACTGTGTGGAGTGGGATGGACAATTTAGATGCAGCTTACGGGAAGAACGCAAATCATGACCTCTGGTGGATTGCAAGAAATTGAAACGTTCTTTTAGATAAGGAGGAGATAAAGGGTTAAATAGTATAGAAAAAAGTAGACTGAGAACGTGTAAGTCACGGCGACGCCGTATAGGAAGCCAACCAAGCTGTGCTCGGTACTCAGACACATGATCATATTTACGAAGGCCAAAAATAATACGAATGCAGAAGTTTTGCAGTCGTTCCAGCTTATCAAGAGATGATTCGCAAAGATCGACATAGCAACAGTCTGCGTAATCGAGTATCGGCAGCAAAAGGGCCTGCACAAGCACAATTTTGGTGGGTACTGGTAAAAAATTGCGAAGTCTGTTTATAGAACGAGCCGAAGCAAACACCCTCCTGCTCACCTCCCCAATTTGCTTATCCCAAGACAGAGTGCTGTCTACATAAACACCCAGGATTTTAACCACTTGGCTTAAAGCTATATGGACACCGTCAAGTAAAATTGGTGGTAAAGAACCATAGTCAACCCGTTTGATCATCCCTGATCCACCAACTAGTATTACTTGCGTTTTTGCAGGATTGACTTTAAGCCCAAAAGACTTGCTCCAAACCGAAATACGATCTAAATCGTCATTAATTGCCCCAATAATACTCGAAAGCTCATCACGATCACCGTGGGAGTAAAGTTGAAGGTCGTCTGCATAAAGATGGTAGGAAGAAGATAGTCCAAGGGTGATACCATTGATAAAAGTAGAAAAAAGAAGAGGAGACAAGACGCCACCCTGAGGTACACCAGCATTGACATCATTCCATGCTGAAAAGGAATCGTCAATACGAATACGTTGCCGGCGACCATACAGATAACTATGAAACCAATCAACTACCGTTGGAGATATGTTAAGTGAGCGTAACAGTCCAAGCAGGATGTCGAAGTCAACACAGTTGAAAGCATCACTGAAATCCAGTAACGCCAGCACCGTTAGACGTCTACTGTCCATGGCAAGGCGGATGTCATCGGTGATCTTAACTAAAGCCGTGACCGTACTATGACCACGACGGAAACCAGATTGAAAAGGATTTAAAAGGTTATTTTTAGACAGGAAAAAGCTGAGCTGTTGATAAACTACACGCTCCAGGACTTTGGATAGGAATGGCAAAATGGATATAGGACGGAAATCTGAAAAGGAAGATGGATTTACTTTCTTTGGGAGTGGAACGATTTGAGCATGTTTCCAAGAAGTCGGAAAGATACTCGTGGACAAGGAGTAATTTAGGATATGGGTAATGATGGGAGTCAAAAGGTCAAGGAGAGGAATGATCATTTTACGGCTAACACTGTCACTGCCAACAGCGTTAGAGGCTATAGCTAAAATGTTCTTCTTAACATCACAATCGGTTAGTTGATCAAAGACAAAAGATGAGTAGTCAGGAATTGGAAGAGATGAAAGATCATTTAAAGTTTTAGTTTTAGTATTACTATCAATTACAGATGATGATGAAAAATGCTTGTTTAAGTGGTCGATGTTGATATCTATAGGAAAGGAACTGTTAGATGTCTTACCAATTCCAAGTGACTTTAGAAATTTCCAGACTTTGGCCGGATTTTCATTCTCTACTGATGCGTGAATGTAGCGTCGTTGAGCATCCCTACACAATCTATTGCATCGGTTCCTTATCAACTTATACTTTTCTCGGTTTCTGTCGGACGGGTCCATTTTATACTTAGACTTTGCCGCATGTTTCCTATCTCGGAGTGTTTTTAACTCATCAGAGAGCCAAGGAGCAGGAGAGTGTTTTATCTTAACAGGCCGAACTGGCGCGTGCTTATCAAAGAGCTGGATCAATAATGAATTGAAAGTGTTTACTTTCTCATCAACAGAATTAGAATTATAAACAATAGACCAGTCCATACCAATAGCATCCCGTCGTAGTTCTTCAATGTTCATGCCACCAAAATTGCGTTGCAAGGCGACCTTCACTTTAGACTTAGGGGGTCGGACCTTGTATGATAAGTAAATAAGATCATGGAAAGAAAAGGCCTCGGCATTACATTGACCATGCTTGGCAACGTGATCGCTGGAGGATACAATAATTAGGTCTAAAAGAGAAGGAGAACAATTCGGAAAATAATGAGTAGCGTCAAGCGGAAGAATATTAAGGTTGCTAGCATTTATGATAGATTTAAGTCGAGAAGAACGAGAGTCGTTTTTAAGAAGACAAGTATTAAAGTCGCCCATAAGGATCGTGTGGCTGTAAAGGGGAGTCAGATCCTCTAACAGCTTCTCCAGAGTAGAAAAAAAGTCTACCCTTAGAGAAGGACTGTAGAAGACTCCGAGAAGAATTTTGCAATGTGAGAGAGTAAGCTCAACAAAGAGGTGCTGTGCTACTTCTGATGAAGATGTAGGAGAAGAGACATTTACTATAGAAAAGGGAATATAGGAACGAATATAAATTGCAATACCACCTCCAGATCTGATAATACGATCATTCCGTACAAGTTGGAACCCTGGAAGAGAGAAGGACGAGGATGGAAGACAAGGATTAAGCCAAGTTTCTGACACAAGAATGGCGTGAATATTTTTATTGTCAAAAGAGGCAACCATGTCTGGGAAATGTGCTGGAATACTTTGAGCATTGATGTGAATAAAATTAAAGTTTTTAGACACATCAGAGAAAGCATTAGTAAGAACATCAGAGAGTGGCAAAGATGTCGAGTGGAAACTATCATTTAAAGAAGAAGATAAAGATTGAAAATGGTCACTCTGGTCAGCTGAAGTGGCACTATGTGAATCCATAAACAAAAAAATATAATAATAATAATTATAAAAAAGAATAATTACAAAATAAATAAATAATATAATACAAAATTAAATATAACCTATATAAAATTTGCGCTTTTCTAAACTCCTCTACCCGCCAGCTGCTAATTAATTACAAAGTAAAACAAACACATAATATATAAAACATATTAGAAAACATAAAAGAGAAAAATAAAAACAATAAAAATTAATTGAAAGAAGGAAATTAAGTAAGAATTAAAGTAGAATGGCAAAAATAAAAACAAGTTTAAATAAAATCATAACTTATGCAATTTCCTTTCCGTGCAATAACAAAACGCAGTCTGCAAGTGACAGCTAACCTTCAAACTGTTCTGTCATTGTCATAGTAGTGGGTAATATCGGATTTTTACAATATCGAATCGAAACTATATATTGATATCTGATATCGGATTCTGAAACTATATATTATTTGAAACTATATATTGGTGTATCGGAGTATCGGACTGTGAAACTATATATTGGTGTATCGGAGTATCGGACTGTATTTGGTTACACTAAACCTATAAAACGATGTGTTCTGAAACTAGATACTGTATCATGTGACACGATATTTTCATTGTGATTTATTTCTTAAAACTGACTCGATTAGTTACTTTAGGTGTATTAAGGATGCTTTAATAGTATTTACTTAGTTATTTGTGTTTCAGTAAGTACTGCATTAATAAAGATCGTATTTAGAACTTCTAAATACGATGTTTATTAATGCAGAACTCATTAGTAGTAACTAAAAGCATGAAATACATAAACTTAATAATACCAACCATCGAATCTATTAATAGAATAACAAAAGTTAGAAATGGATCACCAATGCTATGAGTTCAAGGACGAAGGTCCGTGAGAGTTACGTAAAATTGCAAATCGAAAATGCATCTTATTGCTGACAAAATAAGATCTAATAAAAATGTGTCAAAATACACAAGAAAGTATTGAAACAACCTTATTCTTATACAAATAAGGTTTAGAATTGTACGAAAACACGACTAATGCTATTTCACTCACTCACAAATCCTTTCTTTAGCTCGTATCGCAACGCGATACGGTTTAATATCCTTTATCGATAGGTCTTGGATATCGAGCTAGATATCAAATCGAGACGCATCGCATCGATCCAGCAATATCGTGTATCACCAAATATATAGTTTGGATACGCAGCGATATCGGATTTTACGATATTGGCCTGATATACGATTTAATATCTATATACGATTTGTATCGGCCATTCCTACATTGTCATAACAAACAAAATTTTTTATCTAAAATACACAACACAAATTACACAAACTCTGATTTAATTTAAATAGATTATGGAATATAATATTTATATAAGCATAAAAAGTGTTACTATTTAAGCAATTAAAACTTACTAGTCAGAGTCAAAGTAAGATTTATAACTCAAATCAATTGAGGGTATATAAAAAGTAACAAAGACAAAACACACAAATTGATACAGTAAGAACTGAAGGTACGAAATACACGTGTGGGAAAACCTATTTACGGGTTCGCCTGGACCTCCCAGTGACCACGGCATCCGCACGTACTTCCGACGAAGTAGTTGGACGGGCATCTGCGCTTTGGGGACCAATTATTTTGTCGAGTTCACTGATAGATGTAATGCGGTGATGCTTGCCATCGACTCCCGATACCACGACGACCCCACTCCTCGTCCAGCAACGGGAAACACCAACACGCTTACGCGCCTCCATGAAAGTGTTGTGGCGCGTTTTTGTCAGAAACTCCGATAAAGTGAAACCAGAGCCCTTTAGAGCAGTCTTCTTAAACCAGACACTGTCTCTAGTCTCAACCTGGCGAAATTTGACTAGGATTGGCCTTGGTTTATTTGGTACAGCTTGGCCCATCCGCTGAGTACGGCTTATATTTTCTCGGGTCAAAGGAACTTTAAGCCGTTCACCTACAGCCTGCAGAAAAACACCCACTAAATCCTCCATGGGAGCCTCCGGAACCCCGTGCACTAGAAGTATCTTCCGTCGAGTGTGCATTTCCAGCCTATCGCATTCCTGTGAAAGCAACTGCACTTGCGTCTGGATGGTTGTCAGTGTTGTGACGACAAACTTTCTGAACGAAGCGAAGTCAGCTTCCAGGGATGCCAATGTGTTGGAAGACGGCGCAGCGGTCGGTGTAGCCTTGTCCAGATTTGAATGGAACTCAGCCATCCTCGCCATGCACATTTTCTTGACATCATCAAGTGACTGCTGTAGTGAATCCATGATGTAGATGTTATTGATGACTTTATGAAGTTTTTGCCAATTATGTGAAAGTGAACTTCTTGTAAAGGACAGCTGGCAGGTATTTAATAGTTATGCAAGCATAAAACACAGAGATTTATTTAAAATTGTACTAAAAAACTAGGAGAGCTCAAATTAACGTCTATTTGCAACCACCGGTTTTTTTTTTTTTTTTTTTTTATGTAGGTACTTACTCTACTTTATTGTCTTCAGAATAGCTGTTTCCCAAAACATATCTGTAATCATTGATTTTAAGTGTTGGAACGTCATTAAACTAGACAGTTATGTAAACAAGCACAATAGATAACCATAAAATCCGCACCAAATAGTAATGTCGACCAAACCCGGCAAAACAAAGCAAAGGTATTATAACACGTGAAAGCTACCCCTCGAATTATACAAATTACGGAATAGAATTTTACGACTACGGTTATATCTTCATAAGGGAAATCTGTGATGAGTTCCGCAAACATTACATGCGCATATAAATTAATGCGTAAAATATACAGTAATTGCATATTGAATGGGGTTTCGGCAGGGTTACGGGAGGGTCTTGGGGAATATTACAACCTGCAGCAACGAGGGAGATGGTATTGCTACTTTTTCTATGGGACTAATTATGGTAATGGGAAAAAACAAATAGGAAAATATGGTATAAGTGGGTAGATAAAGATAAGACAAGTAGGAGAATGAGTGAACGACTGAGATAGGAAATATTTTGTGGTTACGAGTGCTTTCGCCTTCAATTATTATAATAATAAAATTAAAACGATATCTTCCGACATCTTAAAAAAGAATAAAATTGGTAATATTTCATTTGTAGCAATGCAATGGTAGTTAGCCAGTCAAACTTGGAAAGAGTCCCAAAATACACACACCCGTCATATCACTTATACCTACATGACAGAAGAATCACTCATTCATTCCTATACAAAAAAATAAAAACAGTAGTTTTCTATTCCATAAAAAATGTCTTAACAAGAATCATTGATATAAAAAGAATCAGCGGTCAGTAGGTCAGATTAACTCTTTGCATGGTATATTATAGAAAGCGTGTTACCATAAATCTACCAATCTGTTTTGTGGTACTACTGCGTAATTTTACAGTAGTATTGATGGTTCGGTCCATTAGATCGTAATATAAACACACGATTGATTCCCAAGGCCACGACTCGTAGAGTAATAATATATTGGTCAAGTCGAAAATAGAAGATAATTACACACTACAAAAGGACCAGCGATCGTAAAAAAACATGATTTATCCACAAAAAATAAATATTGAGTATACAAATACGTTTTTATGGTTTGTTGATAAGGTTCGCCGCAAACGAGTACAACAAGACCGCGTATGTTACGATTTTTTGTATATTTCCGCCATGATTTTCCAATACAACAACATTTTAAATCTGTTCGATGGATACCTTCATCTGAATCCGTGGTCCATCCAATATTAATATTTTCTAACTCTGTCTGTCGATCTGTTTCGCTTTGACGTTTAAGCCACTAAACCCATTTTGATAATATTAAGTGCAGCACATAGACTCAACTTTTCAAAAGGGTAAGGCTACTTTTTATCCCAGAGTGCCTTGTATGTTGTAGGGAACGAACCCGCGATTGTGTAGCAGCCGACTTCCCCTTATACCAATGTTGTAAAAGTATTATAAATTACTATTACCGTGCGTCCGCCCTAAGGCATGGTGGCGGGCGCCAAACAGGCCCAATTCGATTACCATACAAACGACTACAAAAACGTAACGGAGGCCATCGAGTGACGCGCATTTTACACAAAGATACCTAATGATGTTTATCTACTTCATTACATCAAAGAAAGCACAATCGGCCACATCCATAGAACAGTGTATTTTTAGACTCCACTTTGGTGAGTGTGCTGCTCAGCTGCACGATTTAGTTCCACCAGCTCCGTTCCATCATCGAACTACTAGACTCAGTCAGGGACTCTATCCGTATACAGTAGAGATGCCGCGCGTACGAACTAAGCGATTTGCTTCATCTTTTTTCATATGGACTTCTCTGCCGGGATCTATCTTTCCTACACAATACAACTTGGGGCTCTTCAAGGCCAGAATTAACGGGCTTTTCCTAAGCAAGCACGCTCCACCATAGACCGCATAGTTATTTAACATCAGGCAACTTTGTGGTCAAGTGCTAACTTAGTCCAAATATAAAAAAACAGTGTCTAAAACACGGAGATAGTGGGTTTGATTAGGTCTCGCCATGGACCCCTAGGTGGCAGGACTTTTTACGAGTTCGACTGGTTAGCTACCACATCCACAGGTGAAATAAGCCGCCATAATAGCTCTGAATGTGGTCAATGAATGTGGGCGCTAGTACATTTGTAATTGTCAAGAAATCGAAGATCAGAGGAGCCAACAGTGTGGCCTCATTGAGCGATGTTTCATGGTTAAACATCCCTCAATGTTATAAGAAACAGTGGCTGATTTTTATCAGGATAGCCAATTTGTTTTTATTAGTGGAGTCTTGAGTGGAAATGTCTGGTAACTTTCGTAAAAGTTTTTAAACAAAACAGTGTTAGCTACGTGTCTTTTTAGATTATAGTTAAAGCAGAAAAAAAATTGAAAACAGAAGACGAAGTTTCCGTACGCCCTAAACGTAAATAATTTAATAGATCCAAAAACTTACTATTGGATAATAACACGAGTTTGTAAAGTCGGGTATACATTATATCAGTAAGAACTTTACATAACGCGGGGTGCAAGTGAGCCTTGTTTAGGACAACTTTTGTCTCGGAATTATTAATACGACGTGACGTTTACGTGCGGTCTTGCTACGGCGAACGCTCTGGCATTTTATACGTGCGGATTCGATCTGCTGATATATTAAATGGTATGAGGTAATGAAAAAGGCTTTGAATGTGGTGTCTCATGCATTGTTTAATAGCTCCTGATATGCGCTACAAAAGCAGTGTGACTATATAAATAACAACTTAAGAAAAACACCGCCTCCTTTAAACAGATTCCCAACTTGGGTTTGGTTGGTCGCCATTACAGTATTCGATTTGCAATACTCATTTCAAAGCCTGTAAACTTCAAATAACATACTTGAAGATAAGAGGAGCCTTGAGTGATGAAGTAAATTGTACAATGCTCCTAGTTATATTATGATATAGCCGCTTATAGTAGTGGGCTGTGTGCCCGTATTTAAACTGAAACGACATAAAAATAAACGGTAAATGTTGCAGACGTGGAAGTCAATCAGCAAAGTAATCTTGCATCGCGCTAGCAAAGTCATACTATCCGCTAGTATTATACAATCACTCAAAATGTTACGATGGGTCGTGGGTTTTGAGTGATCCGTCATAAATCTATCTTATGATCTTTATTACGCGCTATATTGTAATATTCAACGTCACAATAGAAAAGATATAATAAAATAGATATTAAAACTGTGATCAATGATACGCTTTTTATGTAATAACAATTTTAAGAAAGTTTGAAAGCATAAGAAAGAAAGAAAAATAGGGATATTCCTTTTTGGTAGAGCCACGCTGCAGACATTTTTTGTCAGTCAGTCTCGATTGGGGAAGTACCACCCTCGCATAGAAGACCGACGTGTGAGTAGTACTATCGTGCTTCGCTTGGTGAGCGAAAGTGCCAAGTGCCTTCTCAGAAAGAAACTCCGCTTCCCTTCTCCCTTCCTTCATATTCTCCATATAAAGGAAATGTGACCGCCTCCGTGGAACAGTGGCTAAGCCGCTCGGGTATAACAACCCGGAGGTCGTGGGTTCGATCCCGCCTTGGGTCTGGTTGGTGGTAGGGCTATTTCAGAGTCCGACTGGCTAGCTACCACCCCCACAGATGAAATCTGCCGCTATAGCTCTGCCTGTGTTCCGGCAATATTAACGTGGGAGCCAGTACACTTTAAAACAAAGGCTCGAAGATCAGATGAGCCTACAGTCTAATAGCACATTGAGCGAAAATAAGAATTCGTCGTAACGAAACTGCCAGTCAAAGTGAAATCCTAGTCGTTTAATATTCATCGCCGATCCTCCGTTATACTACACTCACAATACATGGTTAAACTCTGTATTCCGAACGTAATCGCTCCATACACGCTTTGTATACCGACGAATGGTATACGTTTATAATTATGTTATTGTGTTTCTATTCGTGAAATAATACTCCATCATTTTGCTTCCTTCGCTCGCAATTATGCCGGAAGCGTAGGGGGTTGTTTCAGGCCTCGTGTATTATTAACTAGAAATTGTTTACAGGAGGAAAGCTTGGGAAATCTGATCGTATATACCTAACTGTTTTGTCTTTTTTTTTAATGCGAATAGAATCTTATCTTATTACCAAAAAACTACATCCAGTTTTTTGGTCAACATTGTACTAAGCTGTGCAGGTTTCCTTACGATTTTTCGATTTGAATTATTCTTTTCTTGAAAAATGTTATAAGTCACACTTAACACTTAGTCGGCATACTCGGCATGTAGACAAAATTGAGACACAATTAGAGAAAGATCAGACGAACAGTAACTAAGAGATTTCGATGTGCTGCTTACTTCAGCAGATTTTGGTACAAATTGTAGATGTTCCCTTAAAAGTTGAAGCTAGATTGACTATGCTCCCGAGCACCACATTTGGTTTCCGGACCATGGTCCAATTATTGTACTGACATACATCTTTGGTGTGTTGTTTATAAGTTAGCAGGCAATAAGTTTGCTTGCGCGATGCAGGGTCCTATACTTTAAAATCGTATTCGTAGGTTGGTGCCTTTTTTATCAGTTTGTGGCAAGCGGGTATTTGATGTTTGCTGATCAGAGGTCACCCCAAAATTAATATGGACGTAACATCTCTTTTGTTTAATATATCGTTGACCGAGACAGTAAATTGTATTCCATTTTAACATTCTATTCGTGTACAGGTCATCGGGATCATCTATTCAGTGATGGGTTTGACCTTCAAGATCAATCTTGATTAGCACGACTGCTCTGACTAGTATCATACAGATTTGTATCTTTGTCTGTTTGACTTGTGATTCTGTTTTTTGTAATAAAATTCAATAAGATTCTCAGTAAGTTTGTGCAGTTTATGATGACCCTACTTTAGTCTAGTATAACCTTACGATGTCCTAGGAGTTCAAGAACCGTGCCAAGATTTCGGGGTCCTGGGATCGATACCGGGGTCGAGCAAAACTTTTATCAGAATTTCCGAACACAGATTAGTTTGTGATCTTCGATCCGCAATTGGCAAGCGTGGTGATTATGTCACTAGTTCACTACCCATCGTTGTGACGATCACTTGATTTTAATAAAATACACGGGAGGTTTAAACTGTGTATAGCTACTGGCATTAGATAACTAATTCATTTAATATTGTAATACCTCCAAACTTTTTTTAATAAATATGTATTTGCAATTTATATGATATTGAATTTAGGGGTTTAGTCTGGGGACTAATACCTGAAAATGATAGATAAATTTGTGCGGACGTTAGGAAAAGTCCTCTTCCACAATGCGATTCAAACTAACCACAGAATTTCAACTGTCCTTCGGTGCGTTATGCTTTACTATGGGTATCTATGAGTATCTATGGATCGTATTGTTATGATAGATTGCAACAAAGCTGGTGTTCCGAAGCGAGGCCATGCACGCGCGCATGTGTCGCATTATCAATTTACCTATTCCTCCGCCGCCGACCTGCCATTTGTATTCGGCTCGTATGTCTTAAGTATCTATTATCAGTTCCAGAGCTAGGAGTTGGATTTGCAACCTGAATAAATGCACGAGACCACAGTATGGAGTCCTTCAAGAAAGGCGTGAAAAGGTTTTTATCAGGTCGGCAATGCGCACGTGATACCCCTGGTGTTGCAGGCGTTCATAGGCTACGGTAACCGCTTACAATCAAATGGGCCGTATGCTTGATTGCCAACTTTATGGCATAAAAAAACCTGAATAAATAAAAAAAAATACCCATGGACAAGATGGACATAGCTCTGGTCTGCAAGGCAGTTATCTCGCAGAAGGAGATAGCGGAGAGGAGGATCCTTTTGCCGCTCCCCTCCGGCGTAGACGGCTGTGGTGAAGGCGTGGTCTCCAAGTGATTTCAAGCATCGCTACACTGCGTGAGGTGATTCAAACCAACGTAGAATACCTTTGTGTTTGTTTTTATCACTAGCTTGGTAGTGACGCACTGTAGCAGCCCTCTGCCCCACCTGGAGGCCATAGAACATTAAGTCAAGTAAGTCAAGGTGGTGACGTAAAACATCATGAGGAAATCTGCACATTTCATCGATTGAGTGGTGCAGCAAGCCAGTTGAAGTGTTAAGAAGTCCCTCCAATGAAATTCATGGATGTCTATATAGTTAATGCACTCAGAATATTTCGAAATGACGTCGGGATCACATTGAATGGACATACAATGTATTCCCGTCTACATACGGTAAAAACATATACATAAGTTATGTTTATCTGTTGTCTGGCAGCTATAGCACAAGCTATGCTAAGTTTGGGACTGGACGGCACTGCGTGTATTATGTCTAGCGATATTTATGTACTTTGTGGGCTTGTGGCAGGGAAATGTCAAATCTAGGAGTGTGGCTCTTGCGCTATATGCCAGTATTCGTGACATGGCTAACCACAGCTGTTGTGCCGCAAACAACGCATTGACATTCAGCAGACAGCGGCGCGCCATGTTCGACCAGGCTAAGCCAGAACTTGGGTTCTAATTGTGTTTAATTTCATTGTCTGTACTATATTATATCTCATTATAATAAATAAACATAGTTCATGCATAAAGTCAGCTTGTTTAGAAAGTCTAAGTATGTAGTCTTAAGCCTCAAGTAGTTACTGAACATACTCATCCTGGCTATTATAGAAGGCAAATTCTTTTTAGCCGACTTTAGTTAGGCAGATCGACGGTCCCTACGTATAAAGCGACATGTCAAAATTACCAATTTTTTTTTATTCCATATATTGCTTTAGATTCTCCATATGCTCATACCTGTGAAGGAGATTTTTTGAAATAATGCTCCGAAATGGATATTTTAAAATCGTATAAGCGAACAAGTATCATAAAAAAAAGAAATTAGTGTCGTAGAAGCGGATATCTAATAGATGTCCTTTTCTACAGTGATGCGTGCGAGGTCTTGACAAACTTAACGTCATTTACGTGTCCGTTTAGGAACAAATTGTCAAATTTGCAAATTGTCAAGCGGTCGCAATCGGTCAAATTCTCAAATTCTCAAATAGGCAAGTTCGCAAATTCTCAAATTCGCAAATTGTCAAAGTCCCAAATTGCCTATTCGCAAAATGTCAAATTAACAAGTTTTCGGAATGTCCAGTTGTTTAGGTTTAAAAATAACGGCTCTGTGGATTTCCACCACCGTACTCCCTGGTGTGGGGTAAGAATTACCAAATGGGGACCTTAGGGATGTTGATGCGAAGGGTGGGGAACCTTAGTACCTTTAAAGCATCCCTGAGTACGTTGGCAGTGTGGGGTGGCCTCACATTGCCGATCGCCATGAGGAAACGGGGAAGACCATGGTTGCCCCCGAGACCCGCTGCGCTAAAGCTGCAGAGCGCAGCTGGTGGGGGGCAAATGTGTGAATCTCTGCATTCTCAGCTACATCTTCCAATTTTTTACCTAAATCACCAAACTAGTACTATTTCGTTTACGAACTTAAAACGGAAGCCAATTGTTAAGATCGTATAATGAAAGATAAATTATTTAGAGATATGAAGAGCAAAAGAAGGTTGAAAAATGTTCGTTTGAAGTTAGGTATAAGAAATGTCAAAAAAAATTGGAAGAAGACAAAAAATCGATTACGCTAAGGCCCCCCCCCATCCACAGGGCCGTTATGTTAAACCTAAACAACTGGACATTCTGAAACATGACATTTTGCGAATTGGAAAATTTGCGAATCTGACTTTTGCCAACTTGACAATTTGCGAATTTGACAATTTGCGAATTTGACAATTTGCGAATTTGACAATTTGCGAATTTGACCGATTGCGACCGCTTGACAATTTGCGAATTTGACAAGTTGCGCCTAAACGATCGTGTTGATTCGTGTTCGCGCGCCAGAAAAGTGTTGTAAAACAGTGTAATAGTGTGTTCTTAAGTTATGTGCACTGTAAATACAACAACATTATTGAATGAGACAAGTAGTTTTTTTTTAAGTTATTGTTTAACTTAAAAATAACTTCTATTTAATATTTAACATGATTAAAGAATATAGGTAATAAATACATCTTTTATTAAAACATCCATCTATGACTTTTATTACACATGTCTTTGTTTTTATAGCACAAAATTAGACAAATAAAACAATAACACCATACTACCTATTCTGTGACAATAATCATGCATGTATAAACGGACATGTGTTGTTTAATGTATTTTAATACTTAATGAATAGCTATCTTGGAATGTTTAAAGTAATTTATTGAAAATTAAAACAGTATCCTAAGTTTTCATACAACATTTCAATTAATATTATTTCAAAATAATGTTTTATATTGTCCCACGTATAAACAGACAACTAAGAGTTGTCTGAGAAAGTGGTATTGTGGGTTGACAATGTAGAAACAGTCATCTGTACGTTTTATTAAGAAAATACAATAAAAATAAAAAATAACTGATACAAGTTTAAACTTTCCAAAATAATTGAGATATAGCAGCAAAAATATACCCATAATTGTTGAAAGCATAATTTATATATCAATTCAAACCTTTATTGCGCTCTACTGTAAACCTCCATTTTTGACATGTCGCTTTATATACGTAGGGACCGTCGAGATATCAGTCCACCTGCTGGTAGGCGACCGCTGCGGTCCATTTATTTAGAAACAATGTATTTCTCCTCTGATCTTCAAGCTTTTCATTTCAATTGTACAGGCTTAAACATTATTATTGAACACAACCAGAGCTGTCGTAGCGGCAGATTTCATCTTTGGGTGGTAGATAGCCAGCCGGCCACAGAAAAGGTACTAAAATCAACAAAATTTACGATTGATCATTTACGTAGCGCATACATTTATAGTGTAATAAGTGCACTAGCACCGGACTTAACAGAAAAAAAGTACGGTCTACTGAAAATAGGTAAGACGCAGGACTAACGGCTTTTCATGCTTTTCGGAGTTCGGGAAGTTTATTCTTCATTTTCCAGACTCCGGGTTGTTGTAACCTATAGTTATTAACTATCTATTGCAAAGAACTCTCTGTCTCATACCTATGTGTTTGTTATACACGTATGTGTCTCAATAACTGTGGTATACCATAGCAACAGCTTGCATGGCCGAGGAGCGATTCGAGTAGGTTCGCCCGATGAATATCAATCAAGTATTTGTTTACACCCGCCACCGACCGCGATGGATCATGAATACTAGTTGCTTACGAGCGGTCCTTATTGTTCATAACTATACAAAGCACTTTATATAATCTGCATCTGTCAATATTGTTTAGGATAGAACCACAGGTTTTACGCAAATCATATAATGAGGTAGAGTCATGTAGAGTGTAGTGTAGACATGTAGCTTTGCCAAAGGTCCACATTCATGCAAAATAAAACAATGTTGTTTTTCAGAAGGCAATTTGGAGTCATAGGTGCAAACCTATGACTTCGAAGCAAAAATCAAAATATTTAGTCATATACGCCATAGAAATATTATGTATTGACGTACTAATAATAGCACAATGATATACGCAAAGACATCGTCATCGTCAAAGACAATACACTTGTGAAACGTCAAAAACGATTGTGAACTAAAATAATATATATAATACTTGACGTATATAGGACTCCACCATTACCACCAGTTCGGAATTTTTTTTTATTGAGAAGACACCGGTGAGGAATGTTGCTAGTTTTCCATTATTTTCCATTTTCTATTGCCAAGATTAGTTACACTGATCTTGTAACATAGACTTATTGTTTAGTTGTAATGCATAATCATAGGATAAGCAAGCTTAGGACATTTTACGACCTTTATAGGTAATAATATATTTGAATTTCTTTAATAATTTCCGCATTAATATTGCCGTCCACATACATCCTACAGGTTTAACTGGTGGCCAACTAGACTAAAATGGTTTGACTCTGAAGAATCTCAACTCAAAACAAATGTTCTCTATTACTAATTAAATATTTTCAATTTCCTCTAGCGTATTTAAAACTTCTCTAAAGCAATCTAAGTAACTAATTAAAGTTTAGTTATTTGAACAGTGATCGGACACTTTTGTCACTTTTGTTTTGGGCGATGGAACTCAACCTTTGATAAAGCCAGTTGAGGGGTGGATTTTAAATTACCTACACATAAGATATATATTTTGAATTTTCAAAAAGGAGGTATTCGGTTCGTATTTATTTTGTGACGATTAAGTTTAAAGTGATAGGGTGCAGTATCAGCTGATAGCATATTTATTACCTTCCCCTGTCGGTTGTTTGGTCAACCCAAATATAATGCGCGTGACATTATAACTTTTTAATTTCCCGTACGACATTTATATAGGGCGAGAAATCACTTGAAACATTGAACCCAGGTACCTGACTCAGTCACTTTCAAATATGACCACTGCACCAAAGGGAAACTTTCGTGAAGCATAGACTATAGAGCATTGCAGCCATGTATTGGTATAAACGAATACGACTTCGTCCCATACAACTCATACAAGTTAGTATCGACATACAGTTTCTGACGCAAACAATCGTGCATTCAAAATTCAAACATTCGGCACGTAGCCGCTTGGCGGAGAGCCCGCATTGATTAGACGCAGGTTCCGGGTTCGATTCCCAATATTGATTAGGCTGGCTTCTAACTATTATTTCGTACACGTAGACTTAAGTGATACTTCATTTATTGCATAGTTTATGTTGTTCATTTCAGTACACTATCCGCATCATCCCGTCCTTTTCAAATCTTTTATAGTTTTTTTAAACGTAAAAGTAAAAACCGGCCAAGTGCGAGTCGGACTCGCCCATGAAGGGTTCCGTAGCAGCAAGTATCATCATAATATAAAAGTTCTTGTAGTTCTTTGTAAGTTTGATCGACGTTTTTATATTTGAGTTGATTGAATGAGAGGAAAATTGCGGTTTACGATTTATGACGTTTTAAAAAAAACTAATTACTTGATCTCGTTCAAACCAATTTTCAATGAAAGTTTGCATGGTAATGTACATCATATATATTTTTTAGTTTTATCGTTCTCTTATTTTAGAAGTTAGAGGGGGGGGGACCAACATTTTACCACTTTGGAAGTGTCTCTCGCGCAAACTATTCAGTTTAGAAAAAAATGATATAAGAAACCTTATTATCATTTTAAAAGACCTATCCATAGATACCCCACACGTAAGGATTGGATGAAAAAATTTTTTTTGAGATTCAGTTCTAAGTATGGGAAGCCCCAAAAATTTATAAACTAATTACTTGATCTCGTTCAAACCAATTTTCAATGGAAGTTTGCATAATAATGTACATCATATATTTTTTTTAGATTTATCGTTCTCTTATTTTAGAAGTTACAGGGGGGGGGGACCAATATTTTACCACTTTGGAAGTGTCTCTCGCGCAAACTATTCAGTTTAGAAAAAAATGATATAAGAAACCTTATTATCATTTAAAAAGACCTATCCATAGATACCCCACACGTAAGGATTGGATGAAAAAAATTTTTTTGAGTTTCAGTTCTAAGTATGGAGAGCCCCCAAAATTTATTATTATTTTTCTATTTTTATATGAAAATCTTAATGCGGTTCACAGAATACATCTACTTACTAATTTTCAACAGTGTAGCTCTTATAGTTTCGGTAAAAAGTGGCTGTGACATACGGACGGACAGACAGACAGACAGACAGACAGACCGACAGACAGACAGACAGACATGACGAATCCATAAGGGTTCCGTTTTTTGCCATTTGGCTACGGAACCCTAAAAAGTAAAGTCAGTTATTTCATGTTCCAATGGCAGAGCAAACGCCTCGATCATTGAATTCAAGTCATTGCCACAGGGATGGGTCAATACCTATTTACAAATTTGGCAAGCGTGGTGAGCGTTAACATTGGCTTAATGCGGGTTGGACCAAATTTTGCCCAACCTGGGAATTGAACCTCGAGATCATGACCAAGTCTTTTAACATTTTACAACCTGTCTTCAGTTAGGTCTTTAAGGTTTTTATAGAGCTTTGCTCATTTAAGGTAAGCGGTTATCACGGCCTATTTTCTCTCTAAGAAACTTCGCACAATATGCGCCTATACTTGTACTATCGAAACACTTTATGTTATCGGCAATCAAACTTATTACCTCTATATAAAATCTACCTACATTCCATGTTATCGATAACACATAAATTTTATTACCATCGTTATGTAAGTATACTAAAATCAGAAGTAATGAATTCAAAATAGTATATTTATCTCCCTTGTCGTCAAAAATACTAATTGTTGTATTATGTAAATGCGAGAGTTGGATATAACCGGTGTTATCTAGTACGCCAAGGCTGCGGTGCGTAGAGTGATGTGGAGGTAACAAAACAAAAGCTTGTATTATCGATAGCGTCTATTGAAGAAAAACAAAGAGTTTTGTACCCCGTGTAGGTCACAGGTATTACCATAGAATATCTTTTTTCTATGCGTGGTACAAACGTCTCTTTCTTATACATTATAATTTATTTTTCTTAACTTAAACCTAACTAATTTAAACTTTAACCAAAGTAATAATATTATTATCATAATGTGCAAATTAGATTGGAATATTTGAGTATATCAGTGACGTGCGCATCACGAGTTTCAGCCGATGTTTGCATGTGCACTTTTGACAGCTTGCTATCTCAGTATCTCACGTAACTATAGTCAGTATGTCGTATCTGGTTAGGCAGTATTGATGCTGTGTCTAAATTTAGCACATATATATAACATTTTTACTTCATTAGTGGCCCTTGTACGCTGTCGCGGAGGGTTGACGGCTCGTTAACCAGAGTGATGATTTGCGCAAGATGGCTGGCAGAAGCTGGATGTGAGTGGCCGATTTATCGATCAGTGTGGCGAGCATTTGTAGAGGTCTATGTCCAGCAGTAGACTGGGATAGGATGATGTTGTTTCTGGCCTTTTGGTATCATTGTTTAACACCAGGCAGGTAGATAGATAGATACTCTTTATTGTAAACACTTTAGGACAAACATGTAACATATAAAAGCTGTACAATATAGGCGGAATTATCGCTAAAGCGATCTCTTCCAGTCAACCTTAGGAAAGAGGAAAGTATGAAAAATAGTTTGAACAGAATACATACAGGGCAGTGCAAGACAGAATATTTATTTATATATTAGGCAGCTTAGAATCATCGATAGCGCGTATAGTGATAGCATATTACAAGCACATCACTAGCGATTACCATACACGGCACAATTAAACAGGAGCGGTCGGCACGCGACGCCTCCGCAAATCACTGGTACACTCGGCGACGTAACCATACCATATCACTTAAAAAGGCATCATTAATATTAAGGAAGAATTGCATCATACAAGGTCAACTTGATTCAATTTGTATTATTTTTTGAGTTCTAAACACGTGTATTTTTTATATCGTGCCATTTAATCAATTTAAAAAAGAAATAAGAAACAACCTTATTTATGTACAAGACAATTTGAGAACAGGATAGAAACTTTTAGAGATTTAGTTAGCAATAAAACCATCAGGTTTTTAGACTCTTCTAATATTTTCTTCAATACGAAATTTATCCTGGCATCGAGAATACTCGTACAATCATAGAAAAGAAAATTTTCTTTGTTCTGTGCGTACAATGAAACATAAATCAGTCTGATGATTATTGTCGTAATTAACTTTGAATGATCACAGTGTCATCAGCACGCTAAAAGACTACAACTGCTACTAAACTTATCTATACTAATATTATGAAGATGAAAGATTTGATTGTTTGTTTGTTTGTATTGGATAGGCTCCGAAACTACTGAACCGATATGAATAATTCTTTCACTGTTGGAAAGCTACATTATCTCCGGATGACATAGAGTACTTTGATCCAGGTAATGTGGGGGAAGAGGTATTTGAAAAAGAAATTACGCGCGGGTGATTAGCGAACGGCTATCCCCAATTAATCTTAAAAAAAAAACACAGAACACATCTTCAAAAAAAAAAAAATGTTCCGCCGTACTCTAGGCGGCAAAAGCCAGAGCTCAAAAAAAAACGCGGAGGCGACTAGTAGGATAAAAAACTCGTCTGTTCTAATTGGTTCGATCGCGAGAATGATCGTAATCATAAATAGAAAACCTTCCAACGGGCAATGACACAGCAACAGGGCAGATAATCAATCAATCAATTTGCTTCTCTGGAAGTGTGTCAATTGTTCTGTTTACTCCATTCTGTCTCCTTTGAGTCGAAACTAATATTATTAGCGCAATTTTCTAAGTGAATTGAGGAAGGTGAAAAGATATTGTGATACTCTTATCAGTTCTTCTACTTACTGTGATGAAAATATAATATTATCTTGATGATAAAAGAACTTTGTTTTTTGGGTGTTTTTTATTAGTTACAATCTAAGCCTAAGGACTCTTTGTAAGAATCCCCTCCGATCAGAAGAGAGCCTATTAATAGGCTGATTGCCTAGTTTCTAGCTTTTAGTATAGATAATCCTAGCTTATCGTTTTTGTTGATTCTTGTGAGTTTTCTTCTAGAGTTACTCAATGAATGATTAAGGTATTAATAAAAAGATGCTATTAGGAGACTAGAGAATTACATCTGAGCCTGTTGCGATTGTCTTATAAGACCGACCGCCTTCGCGCTCATTAGTATCTATAACACCAACGGGGCTCACAGATCCTTCTAGATATTACCTACTGTTGAGTAATTTTACTTCCTGTAAACTCATAAACTGTATGATTTGGTATTTATGACTAAACAAATAAAGCATTTCACAACTGACTGATAAATTCGTAAGAGTTTATCTTTCAGAAACGTCAGAAACCTATCATGCTGTCTGCTGTGTTCATTTAAAATTAAGAAAAGGGACATCACCTAAGTTATATGGTTTTATTATTTCACGCCATAAGTCGCTTTATTATGGCTGTATTAAACGTTAAAAGCCATTGAGTTACAAGTACTTCGTAAATTGTAGTTCAATGTTAAAAGCATTGTTTGTTTACATTAATGGTAATATTGCCGCCACCTGTACCCGTGTTAGATTTAATTGTGGACAATTTACGCGGTTTTTATGCCCAAGACCGCCTTGACACGCATCTTAACTAACAATGTGAAAGTCTGTGTGTTTGCCCTCACCCTCCCAACCAACCTTTTCCGTAGTCTTAAACATATTCCAATTTGAAATCTAGATTAAATTGTCAACAGGTTATTCTGGTTTAAATTAGCCGAGTAATTTTAATACGTATGTTTGTGACCGAAACTCTTAGGTAGAAACTCGTAGAAATAAATAAAAAAAGTTTGACTAGTAGAGAATGCCATTAGGCATTAAGTCCGCCTTTTGTACTCTTGATTGTTCATTATATTTTAAATTAATAAATATTGACGTTGCTTGTATGGTTTCCATAGCACCTGATTAGTTACTGAATGGTAGATTATATAAATTTATTAATCCTACTTAATATTATAAATGCTAAAGTGTGGATGTTTGGATCTTTGTTACTCATTCACGCCAAAACGGCTGAACGGATTTAGATGACATTTGGCACACGTATACTTTATAACCCGGATTAGGACATAGGCTATAAAATTCCTACGGGAAACGTCTCATTCCCGCGAGATATTTGAAAAAAAATTTAGCGCGGGTGAAAGCTAGTAAATTTAAAAAAACAGTAAAATCCTGGCTAATATCTAAGCGTAACCTTAACTCACGAACAAGAGAGCTTTGTTTGAGAGAGTCATATTAATTATTCCTACTTGAGTCGTTAAGCCAGCTATTTAGACTAATCTTGACTAACCTCAGCTAATTACAGATTCTGGGACAGTAAGACTCTGTCGGGCTTTGAAAGGAGATTGTTAAGCGAGCTTAATCCTGGCCTTTGTATCTTCTTGTGTCTTACAACATCCACCTACACGCCTTACTCTGCCACAGTGTAAAGAAGGTTACAGTATTATTCGACAATTTTTTTTGTATTTTTTTTATTCTGATATGGGCTTGCTCTTGACCCCAATCTTGCTCTAGAGCAGAGATGGGATCTACGATGGAGCGAACTTGCCCATAAGATGCCTATTTACTCTAGACTTAAAGAGAGTCAAGTTAAATGCACTCGGAAATACAGACGCAGGCAGGGAATTCCACTCATTAGCTGTGCGCATTATAAAAGATGATACCTATTTAATTTCCCAGTGCAGGACAAAGGCCTCCATCATTGAAATATAGTCATCGTCAGCGGGTAGGTACTGACTTACTAACCACCCAAGTTGTGTTCGGAAAATCTGACAGAAATTCCGAACCCGGGATTATACCCATGTACCCATGATCATTGCCTAGTACTAAAACCAATCCATATATCGAGGCGTATAACTAACTTTAATGGTATTAAATGGAGGAGGAAAACTTAGCCTCTAGGCTCATCTGATTTGAAGCCTATAGGCCTTTTGTGTCAAGTTTGTTGTCCCCTATTGATACTGCTTGAGCATAGGCGGTTAAACAACTAATTCTAGAAAGGTAAGATTTTAAAGGTTTTTTAGCCTATTATACAATTATTATAAAGATCAAGTTTCAGAAGTTCTCACTTCAAATTACTCCAAAATTACCCGAAACAACAAATTACTATAATTTGAAAGTAGCTATTATTGGCATCATTAAGTATTTTCGCAGTTAGCTCACTGTCCCTGGCGGTATTGTATTCAAGTGGTACAATGTGGCATCGAAACGCCTCACGTGTTTATCCGCGAACAACAGTTCAACACAAGCCTCTTACTGCACAGGCGTGTGCAGCAGGACGAATGCACAATCCGACAGAGCTATAAGTGGCTAAGATGCGCTCCGTCCACTTGAATCATGGCTTCGCTTTCATGGGATCCACTGATTATTTATTCACCTCTTAGATCCTGTATATCTTTTGTATGTAAATTTTAAAACTAGGCTCCAACGAGGTTTGTAGCCCTGCGGTGTTTCTAGTTGTCAGGGTCTGTCCCAGCCGCCCAGAGACGCCGCCGACGGCGATGCAAGAGTGTGGGGGGTTTAGTGGGTATCCTTCGTGCACCAGTCTTTATAAAGACTGGGGCATGGAATTGCACGAGTCCCATACACGGCTCGCCTTCCCAAGGCGAGTTATGGTGCCTAATAGCATTCTCCTCCACAAAAAAGGCTTCAACGAGGCTGCTCCCATGGAATTTTTGGGGGAGGAAATGCGAATCGCGTCCTATCGGTATGTTGTCGGGCCGGGGGTATGTGGGACTATCTTTTTTAAAAGACTAATAGCCAAGAATCTAGAGGTCCTAGAGACCTTAATCACCATTTCTCTATTTAACTGCGGTCTGTAAGGTGGTATAGCACAAAAAACCTTTTAACTTGAATTGGCAATAAGCGAGAAGTGTGGACGAGTTTTAATTATTTAAGGAATGACGTTTGTATTTTAAGTGGTTCCAACTTTTTTTTACACTTTGTACAATCTTGCGCTTGCCCCACTACTTACTAAACTTTCCTGGTTTCCCCTTTTCTCCCGAAATGGACAAGTTTCTGCCCACCTTAATGCCCTTCAAAATTTCAACCAAGGTAATCAAACTGCTCAAAGCTCTACCAATCGATTAATGAACAGTAAATAAAAACATCAAGAGACTGTCTAAGCCGCTATGACAAAAGAGCTTAATAAAAAAATTTGCCACATCTACATACAACTGATTTAGGAGAAGTATCTGCAACACGAGCGTGGACGGCCGAGTGTCTGTATGATTGTGTCGAGTGCAGCTCAGCTGTTTGTTGTTGTATCGAGGCGGGTCAGCGACCTGCGCATAGATGGTGGTGCAGACGCGACTGCATGTTACGGTGGTTTTGTGCCTATGCTAGTTATAAATTATTTTGACTTCGTTGCCAGTGTAGTTGGTAGGGGGCCGTATTTAGTCGTCAGGTAGAAAATGTTCAATGTTTTCTTTTGTGATATGCAAAAGCGTAAATTTTTGCGGAGTAGAATACCTTTAAGGATCATAACCGTAGGCTAACAAAACCTGCGGCAGTGTGTGGCTGGAACTTGGGACTAAGGAATGTTCTTCCAACTACCTACTAAAGGGAAGGTTTTTAGGAGGTAAAACTACTTGTGATCTCCATTTATTCACACAGATCCAATTGGTCTTCAAAATACTGTGTGTTCGTAAAAAGAAAACAACTTCTGTGTTAAGAGCACCAAGTAGGCAAAAAATTCTCTGTTTTAAGGCTGTGTAGTTCCGCAGATGCCGCGCGTATGGTTTTTAAAAGCCACCTGAGACATACAAATCAGTGTTTTCAATTCTAAAAAAAATATATGTATCAGTTAAGGATCTGATCTAGTTAAAATCGCATCCAATTACATGTTTTTATAAACTTCACTCGATAGAAAAAAATCCCAAAGTTACCCCTTTTTTTAACGATTTTCTTATTTTATGTCTAAGCTCCTGCCAATTAACATTTGAATTTTCACTCAATTATAGCCACTAAATATTTACAGATAAATTCGCAGAGTTTGACTTGATAAAATTAGTGTCTCGTTTACTATGTTTAAAAAACTACGAAATGTGCGAGCGCGGCGCCATATTTGGACGTCGCATAATACAGACCTACAAACTTATCTGTTCCGGTGGCCAAAATTGGAACTACGTGAAATACAATGCAAAAACGATATTTAATGACAGTTCTAAATAGACAGTAGCGACGCCGCCACCGGAACAGATAAGTTTGTCGGTCTATGCCTCTTTTATGTACTCCCACCCCCCCTTAAATTCACCTTCTGCACTTTGCTTGATCAATGTGGCTTAGCAACAAGGCGAGTAGTTCGGTAGTCGGCCCATGCATTGCGCAAGACCCCGGTTCGATTCCAGTCGGGGCATTAAAATAAACAACTTATTGTTGTTTACAGTTCAACGAGGTCTCTCTGTGAATAGCTGTTGTGTTGAATTCATTGATGTGTGCTTGAAAGGCGAGATAGTTAGATAGGCGAACTATTATTGCTCATAATGAGTAGTCGGTTTGGTTCTTAGTCGTAGATTGTATGTATAAAGGTCTTTATGTGAATGGGATAAAGTTTATATTGAAATTTGTATTTTTTTTGGGATTTGGGGCAGATATTCATATGAATGAAAATGGATGCATAGATATCAGTATAAACTGTTTGGACTAGTACCATCTTTTTTTTTTCGTAGGAGAATGCATTTATGCACCATAACCGCAGGCTAGCTAAACCTGCGGCCGTGTGTGGGACTCGAGACTGAATCGTCCACTACCCACTAAACTCCTCTTCACACCCGATTGGGACGAGCCGGTGCCAGCGTTAGCTATCCTACTAAGTTCCACTAAAATTCTCGATACAAATATATAAGTAATAAGTAAATATAATTATATAGAAAGTAACTGAATGGCGGTTAAGTGTTGTGAATCTTTAAATGCGAAAGTAACTCCATCTGGCAGTCTATTACGCTTTCTCGCCTAGACCACTGAAACGGTGTTAATATTATTTGGAACTAACATAATATTTGAAACTAAATTTACACGATCCGGGAATTGAACTCAGACTCGAAAAATGACAGCTACTCACTCAAACAATGCTAAAGAAACGTATCGCTAAATACTTCACAGAACACTGAGTAGGTAATTCTCTAAAAATCTCATTGAAATCTGTAAACAAGCAAAATATTATACAGGGTGTTCGGAAGAACGTTGAACATACGATAATGGGGGGTAGTTGGGGTGGTCTGTTAACTAACTAGCTCAAAAGATTTCACCTAGGTCTCAAGATTTTTTTTTAATTATTTTTTTTATAAATTTCTATAATTTTTCGGTTTTGTACCTTTAAACCCGTCTAACTTTTTTTTTAATGACCAGATCCAAATAATTTTTTCATTATTGGAATCTTAGTGATTGGTAGGTCCCTTTAAATAAAAAGTTGTAAATTGCACATTGCTAGAAACAAAGTTATGGGCCCTCAAACATAAAATAAGAGTTGAAACTAATTTTGAATCTCAACTTCGCGTAGCATTTAAAAAATAAATAAAAGGGATGGATGACTTCTGATTTGTTAAAAACATCTCCAAAGTGTAAGCTTTCTAACGATATGTCGTTTGTTTTGATATCTTTTTTGTAACCAAAATTATTCGATGTTTTCTACCCAGGCGGACCATTTCGACGAAAATCTACATACGTGAAAACTTAAATGTTTTGCGAAATTTATCAATGCAAAGGTCAAAATAACGAATTACTGGGATAGTGTAGTTTTCTCTCTTTCACTCTGTGTGGAATGCGCGGCGAGTGACGCTTCCCAAGATGGTAATAATAATAATGTTTCACTCTAGTACACTTACATCGTATCTTTCCTCTCTTTCGCTTTCGGAACAGGCGACTCAGTTAAGTGACAGAACTCTTAGTCGAGACTTAACTGTCTCTGCGATCATACGTGCCCTTTGTGCTTGCTCTTGTTACAGTTATCTTCGTTCTTGATAAATTCTACGCGCTTCACGCGCATTGGAGTTAGCTCTTCCAAATGCCATTAAAATGTCCGCATATTCCTCATTGGTAAATGAAGTCATTTTACCGATTAAAAAACGTAACAGAAATAACAAAACTTAACAAAACAACTGATAACAATAATACAAAACGAAGATAACTGTAACAAGAGTAGGCACAAAGGGCACGTATGATCGCAGAGGCAGTTAAGTCTCGACTAAGAATTCTGTCCTCTTTGGTTCTGTCACTTACACTGAGTCGCCTGTTCCGAAAGCGAAAGAGAGGAAAGATACGATGTAAGTGTACTAGAGTGAAACATTATTATTATTACCATCTTGGGAAGCGTCACTCGCCGCGCATTCCACACAGAGTGAAAGAGAGAAAACTACACTATCCCAGTAATTCGTTATTTTGACCTTTGCATTGATAAATTTCGCAAAACATTTAGTGCAGTCATTGAAGCGAAAAATACGGTCTTACCTCTGAATTTTTTTACTGTGAACCGATTTGCATGAAATTTTGGAATTAGGCTCATCTTACCCTTAACTTCAAAAGTGAAAATGATCTGAACTCCGCCTATTATTTTTAAGGGGTGTAAACAACCACTTAATGGAGAAACTTACATTGAGCCATTTTATCGCTAGAAAACATGTCTAATCGTAAGTGGTGAAATTGTAAAGTATTTTCTAACATAATTACCTCATATTAAAATAATTTTCAACCCCTTGAAAATCTTACATCCTTTGCAAACAACCCCTAAATTGAAAAAATCACAAAAAATACTTTGGTATGACATAAAAAGGTGTAAGTATAGAGTAAGTAATATTTTATATTCTCTATAATAATTATTATCAAATATTTAACCACCTTTCAACCGTTGAAAAATACCCCTTGATAAAAAAAAAAAAAAATTTTTTTTTTGATAAAATGAAAAGGATTTCAATATTATTCCACACTCTCGAAAATGATTATCATATTCTTTAGCTTTTCTACCCTTAAAACTACCCCTAAATTAAATTTTCAGTACTAAGTAGAACAAAATATGATACGTTTTTGGACCATAACTACTTCAATTTTCATGCTATCACAATTTATAAAAAACCATTGTAAAGGTAATTAAGAGAGCTACAACATCCTATATTGCAATATATAGTAAAAAACCTTTTTCTAAAACGGTGAAGGTTTAAAGGGCTTAAGAGAGGCTGTGATTGCGCTGCCACGCGCTCTTTAAACAATCATATCTCCGTCAATTTTTCTTTGACAGAAAAAAACAAAAAAATTAAATTGTTTGTCGGAAAAATACCTAAATTTTTAATCCTTACACTTTTATACGTATCTGTCGTCATTTTTGAGATATTATGAAAAGAAAGTGGGTTTTTTAAAAATTTGAAATTTTGATTTTTTATTTAATCGTGACTTTTTTGAAAAATATGTGTCCTGAAGAAGCCAAACTTATACTATCTATCAAACTCTTCATAATAAAGTTATTTCTAGGCGGAATACGATTAATTTTAATTTTGGTGGAAATGGCACTTATGAAACCCATTGATTTTAAAGAAAAAACATTAGATGCTCCCCTTATTTGCAATACAGCTCACTTATTTTACGTGCAATAGACTTTTAATAGTGCTCACTTTAAAGCTTATTTCAAGCACTACAAAACCCTTTTGTATTAGAATGCATAAAATGCATCTGCTCGCCGCTAGATGGCATTGACCACATCGATTAAATTTCAGACAAAATAAAAACGGCTTGGATCTTTAATATCTAGCTTAATATTGCACTTAGAATACTTTATAAAAATTCAAATTGTTCATTGTTTTACCTGCTACAATTTTGGTCTTTATAAAATTTTCGATAAAACGTATATTTTTGGAGACATTTGCAAAAAACCGATGAAATACGTGAAAAAATTGCGAATTTTCAATTGCCAATAACTTGAAAAGTATTGAATTTTTTGAAAAACTGTATAGATGATTTTTTGCTTAAAATTAAGCCTTCTATCGATATCCGAGGTTATTTTGATAAAAAAATAATTCACCCCCGAGAAGGGGTGGCAACCACCCCCATGGTGGTTGCGGAGTTCAAATCATTTTCACTTTTGAAGTTAAGGGTAAGATGAACCTAATTCCAAAATTGTATGCAATTCGGTTCACAGTAAAAAAATTCGGAGCTATAATACTTCAATGACTGCACTAATTTAAGTTTTCACGTATGTAGATTTTCGTCGAAATGGTCCGCCTGGGTAGAAAACATCAAATAATTTTGGTTACAAAAAAGATATCAAAACAAACGACATATCGTTAGAAAGCTTACACTTTGGAGATGTTTTTAACAAATCAGAAGTCATCCATCCCTTTTATTTATTTTTTAAATGCTACGCGAAGTTGAGATTCAAAATTAGTTTCAACTCTTATTTTATGTTTGAGGGCCCATAACTTTGTTTCTAGCAATGTGCAATTTACAACTTTTTATTTAAAGGGACCTACCAATCACTAAGATTCCAATAATGAAAAAATTATTTGGATCTGGTCATTAAAAATAAAATTTAGACGGGTTTAAAGGTACAAAACCGAAAAATTATAAAAATTTATAAAAAAAATAATTAAAAAAAATTCTTGAGACCTAGGTGAAATCTTTTGAGCTAGTTAGTTAACAGACCACCCCAACTACCCCCCATTATCGTATGTTCAACGTTCTTCCGAACACCCTGTATAATATTTAAAAAGCATTATTTTTTTTATAAATAACAAACCTTTTCCAGTGTTCTCAAAATAAAAACGTATAACACGTAGCTCAACTCAATTCTAATCCAATAAATACCAGTTCATAAAAACCATTAACCCTCTTCTACTTCGGGATGAAAACAATAAAAATTCATAAAGGGGCCTCTTTATCCCTGTTTGGTACCCACAGTGTAATAGGAACAGTAAAGTTGCTCATTAATTAACAAAAATTGTTGTGCTTTGGACTTTATGTAGGTACTCTTATATTTTTATATACTAGTTCCGTTGGCAGACAGGTACGCAGCCCAACAGATAGTAAGCGGTTACTGCGGCCTATTCCATTGAGGGATACTTCAAGAGAAAGCGTTGCTCAATGTGCCAGACTGCTCATCTGATCGTCGAGCCTTTAATTTTAAGTATACTGGCCTGGCTCCCACATTAATACTGCCGGAACACAGCCAGATGAGAGCTGTTATGGCGGCAGATTTCACCTGTGGGGGTTATAACTAGCCAGTCTTAAACGCGCAGTTTAATAACCCACTAGCCTTCCGTCCGCAGTTTTGCCTGCATATATAATATTATACGACGCGGGAATGTTATAAGGAATTTTTCTGATATAAGGAGAATGTCACTTTCCAGCTCCCAAACTATTTCTATACCAAAATTTATGTCGACCCGTTGTTTTGTTGTGACGTAAAAGAAAAGTGGCCATGTTGCAGAGATATCCTTTCTGTCTGTAGAAATGGACTGGAAAAGCATCACCCTGCCACGAAAGATCGGCCTTCTAGTGGATTTGCTATTGCGCTTCGTTGCGTGAGTGAGAGTTCCGGAGGCCGCCTCGTTTCCCTTCTATATTATTTTCTCTAAGGTGGGCAACACATCTGAGGCCCGGCTTGTGTCTTTAGTAGTAAAACTTACCATCAGCCCCCCTAGACCAGCGGCATTTATGACGTTCGTTATTGCTCAATAAATGTCAAAACCCGTACTTTCAATATCGATTGACCACGTGACTTTTCTAAGGCACCTGTCCAATCCATACAATTTGAAGTTAGCGAATTTCGCTATCGCTGTCAAAATGTTACTTTGTCTAGGCCCCGGTGTCGCGCTTGCTCGATTGTCTCGTAAAAAAGCTTTTGAGTTGATTATAAGCCGTTGCACAAAGATTCCTCACTGCAATTTATTTTCTTTTGTTAAAAGTTTTCGTCCTACCCAGTGCGGGTAATGGGATCATTAAAACCATCCCATAGCAATAATAACGATATTTATCTGATAACAACGATAAAAATAACGATAACGACACCCTTTTATGGGTTAACAATACAAAGTGCCCCGGTAACGATGTTTCTATTGACCGTTGCCGGTCGTTACTCACAATTAAAGCCTATTTTTAAGATCGTTAAGCTGTTTTTCGTTATGAGTAATGAATTTCATAGGATAAGTATTGTTTTTATCTGAAATTGCTTAATGATTTTATCGACATTTGGTTCGATTCTTGGGGAGATATTGAGATAATAAATATTACAGACATTTTCTGAGACTGACTGACTTAAGATTACTATCACCATTGCGTATGGCTTCTTCATAAGTCCTCAGATGTCCATGTCGAGTAGCTGCAACCAGTCCACTGCAGCCGGAGTGAGGTGAGATTACTATACTATCTTATACTATCTTACAGGTGAAATCTGACTTACCGGTTGAAAGCTGCTTATACAATCTGTTTAGTAGTTCCCACTGTGTTATGTATTTATAAATTTAATTGACTCAATAGTTTGATTCTTCTCTCGTTCTAGTCTGAGAGAGCTTACACCAAGACCCTGATTTGGAAATTCCGATTTTAACATTGGTGCAACTGCCATCTGACCCTTAATCATGGCTACACAGCTATTCGACCGACGCGTTTCCTCACAATGTTTTCCGTCAACGCTAGTACCCGTAAAGCACACAGAAAAATCCTGCTTCCAATAAAATAAGCTATTCACCAAGTCTTCGTTCATCCAATAATTTGATCGCATCAAATCAGAGCAACAAATCAAGGCAGGACAGTAATGCGCCAATCTCATCGCCGGTCACGGCACTGTCCCAGGTTTGATGGCCGGCCTAAACCGCCAGATTTCGCTGCCTCTTTTACGACGTCACAAACGTCACCTGATTGATAATATATTACCTACCATCATAAAGAGATCTTTAAAAAAAATAACACTTGCGAATTTCATCCTTAAAACAATGCAATAAGGTACATGGTTGTGAATTTGGGACAGCGTTTTAAGTGGTCGTGCTAAACGGAGCCCCCACTAGGGAAACGAGACTAGTTTGGATGAGGCATAAAAAGGAAATAAAGAGGCGATAAAAAGGTGAAACTTAAGGGTGGGACAGGACCGATAAGGGCTTTTGAGTTGCGTGCGACCGACAAACACGTAATGCCGAGTGTATATAAGTACGTAAGCAAAATGGTCGTTGAGTTCACATCAAACTCGTAAAAGGTTGTTGAAATGAGCCTACTATGCGCAAAATAACAAGTTTAATAAAGGAAGGGAGTTTGGTCGCCGATTTGATGCTGAATAACTAAATAACAAGGAAATAAATGTTATTATATTTCGTGAGTGCTACACTCTAAAAAGGAGGATTAACTTTTGGTCCTTGGTTCACTTCCTAGGCCAATCAGGTTGTGAACTTGTAGCAGTGCCAGAATATCTGCACTTTTGAGGAAATTTATTTTATCGTACGTAGCTTATGCTTAGCTAGAGTTTAAATTGGCTATATATAAATACCGCACAGTATTTTTATTGTCTCGTAATTTTCATGTTCACATTGAACTATCAATGTTCAATAATATATTTTTTGTAATTTGTTTCTTTCTAGATCTCTCTTTCTAACAGTGTATTACATTTTAGATGAAGCTATTTTCCTGATAAAGGGATATTAATAAATAATAATTGTTTCCTTGGTTATTTAGCTAAAACAATAAGAAAGCAAATACATAATTATTGGATTCACTTTGAGTTAATGGACTTATCCTTCGGCTGCAAAGTGGACCCCCCCGATGGGCCATCACCTTGTCGCGGTGGGGGGGCTTAGTAGCCGGGTGGGCTCCGGTGAACTAAGAGTGGCCAAGTGGGCGGACCGACAGGTCTGCCTGCGACACGAGGGGAGCGGACAGTAGTCATTACTGTCTGCTCAGCGCGCCCTCGGGCGCGTGGTGGGGAGGTGGGGGCCGCGGTGCGCAACCGGTTGGAGGGGGCCGGTGTTACGTTGCCGTTCCCCCCTGCGCATCGGCGGCCCAAGCGGGGCCACACCGCAGGTTGTGGCATGGCGGTAGTACAGGGGGCCAGTAGGCCCCCCGTGTCGGGCGGTAGCAGCCAAGTGCTGCTCCCCACCCTCCAAAGCGGAGGGTGCGAGGGATCCGCTGGTAGTGTCACAGATGCAAGGCTATGCCGATTCCTGTGACACTACCATTAAAGCGTCTGTTGGGCACTGTGGGGTTTAGTGGGTATACCTACCCCTCGGGTAGGTGAGTCCCACATAACCCTCTGACGGGTGGTGTTGTCACTTCTCGCCAGCACCACCCGGCCGAGGGTATGCGTAACGCATTCCCCACATTAAAAAAAAAAAAAATCGGCTGCAAAGTGGAAGGACTACTAAAAATTAACACTTCCTAACACACTTAACCACTTCTTATATCTTATCTTTAGTATTAACTGGGCTAACGATTAAAGCTAATGGGCTATTAATGCTAACTCTCGAGTTTATTTTAGTATAATAATACTTATTGATAAAATATGAATAAAAACATTGGTTTACTAGGTAAATGACTGATTAATGGCTCTCACGTGAGAATGGATATTAATTTGTTTTAATTTCAACCTAGTTAAAATGAAGTAATTAATTATATGCGGAAACAGAGTGACCTAAACCAAATTAGCTCTGTGTAAACATGGTTAGTGTGTTTCGTTGATTGTTTGTCAAGGTAATATTAGTTTGCGAGTGATGACATGTATGCCTATGCCTAGCCTATGTAGATAAGCTGACCTCGATGGCAAATTAGTTAAAGTTGGACGATCACAACGCGGAAGGTCCTGGGTTAAATTAATGTTGGCATTTCTTTTGTCGAGGAGAAAACTTTTTAGCACCGTAAACAGGCTAGCGAGACCTTTTTTTTCGGAGGAGAATGCGTTTTTGCGCAATAACCGCAGGCAAGCTAGACCTGCGGCCGTGTGTGGGACTCGAGACTAAAGTGTCCACTACCCACTAAAGTTCCCCGGTTTCCCCTTCACATCCAAATTGGGACGAGCCGGTGCCAGCCTTGTGGCTATTGACCAGTCCAGGCTAGCGAGACGTGCAGTCGTGTGTGGGACTTGCGACTAAAGACGTCTGGGTTACTTCCTAAGCTCCCCCGATGAGGAAGGTCAAAGGCCAGTAACCTGCCTGTTGACCGACCCACTGCTGTAATGTGGAAGCTACTGTTACCGAGGAGAAGATCGCGTCGCGTATAGCCAACGCCAGAGCTGTCTTTGCACAACTTCGCCCTGTGTGATCATCACAGAATCTGACTCAAAGAGTCAAAATACCTATACAGGACCCACATCAAATCCTTAAAGCCTTCATGGCGAGCTGGGATTATAACTAGGCTGGATTTATTGCTACATAACAAAACTACTCGGCTTCCACATAAAATAGATCAGATAGATTAATGCCGCTAGAATATAGATCATGATGAAATACTCCGATCAGAAATTTCGAAAAGGGAATTCGGAACTTCCAGCTTTTAACAGCTAAGAACTCACGTGCGCGCCGTTAACACACATTCGACTGAGAGAATTAATACAAAATTGCAATATCTGGCACCGTGTCAACTCGGCAGGACTATAAATACGACACGCGGAAATCGACACACGCCTTACGTTAAATTAATATTGAATTTAGTTATGCTAATATAAAAAGTTTAGAACCATGCAAAATGGAAAATAAAAAATTTGATGAGAGAAGAGACTTCAAACAAAAAATGCACCAAAATGTTTAAAAGCAATTAGGCATTTCTAAAATTAATGCTAGTTTTGGAGTCGGTTACATTAGTATACTACGCATTGGCTGCCTGACGACGACTTCAAACATCTGCTGTGATACGATTTTTTTCTTCAATTAGACCTAGTAATGTGCTCAAAATTTACAGTTTCATCTTGTGTGATGTTTTATAATAATTCACTCAATTTACTCATCATAGATTCTCTTTCTAAGCGGATTTCGACACACATTACTATCGACGTAACATCATGTCTATTGTATAAATATTATTAGTTGTAATGTTTAAGAACTCGCCTTATCTAATGATTCAGTAATGGCAAGATGCATTGTCATTCCCCATGAGTGTAGTTGTCTCGTTAGCAGCTTTCGCTGAGGGCAGCCCGCGGCCCTTAGACGCCGAGGGCACCGTGTTACTGCGCCAGTGCTATTGAAAGTCACTGCCTGTACGGCCTCTCTACACTATACCGCAAATTATTGAATATTTAAAGAAATAGAGAAATTGTTTTAATAATCCACTATAGAGTATGAATACGAATGGCCCTAGAACAGATCCTTGAGGTACACCAATAAATTTTGCAAATTATGTAAAGAATTTAGGTGTTTAAGTTAATGTTATTGTTAATTTTGTTTTATTTTCAAGATTTATTTTCTGTATGGATGGATATTATGTTAGAAATAAATGTTCGTTCTTTTTTTTTTCTAATTAAATGCTGATGACCGATTTGGTTGAAAAGTGTGCTAGTATTGACTTCTCTTTAAAACGCTTTGGAATTTGGATGATTATGATAGACAACATACCTATCTGCCAAAAGTTGTATACGCAAATGGCTACTTCTTGGAAAAGCATTTTCAGAGTGTCACAGACTCATATCTCCTATTAAAATAAATTATTACGATAAAAACTATTATTACAACGTTTCTTCATTTCATTAAGCATCAGGTCATATAGATTTCTTTGATTAAAAACTACGAAGATCTGAGTAATTCACCATCAACACCTCAAATCCGGTGAATTTTGCACGTTTTTTACGTGTCACACAAGCGCCGACTTCTGAACAATCGCATATATTTTTAAAACCACCCACGTTTTTAACCAGTTTTCTACACACATTTAAAATAGATAAATCAGTTTACATACTGGTCAAATTTTAAATTAATTGGAAGGAAACTTTTGATTTTATGGTCATTAGTATATATGTCACACGCTTAGCAAGATTTTCGCGGCGCCCCTTTCGAGGGGCACTGCTCAGGGCTGGCCAGGCGTAGGCGAACCCTGATAGGTGTATTCGAATCGTCAGTTATCCCGCAGCTAGCAGGTGAGGTGGCCATGTCGCTGGTTCCCGCGCTTTGGATGCTGGAGTACGTTCTTCAATTTTAAAAATTTTGGTTCCCAGTTTTCCGGCATTCCCGTGTCACATTTTTTCAATGTAATTGTACTACTTTTGGTAAATGGGTTTTGAGGTAAAATACCTAGCTCCGTAATGTAGATGGACAGTAAAAAACTAGCTGGTTATATCTTTTCAATGAAAAGTTATTCCAAAATATATGTTTTTTTGTAATTTCCATGGTGTAATTTCCATGGATAAAACACCATGGAAATTACGTAAGACCCATGGAAATGACCTTGTTTCTTTTAATTTCATCATCATCAGCCATACGACGCCCACTGCTGGGTATAGGCCTCCCCCAAGGATCTCCACACTGATCGGTCCTTGCGCCACGCACATCCCGCGGTTTCCGGCGGCCTTGTCAAGGTCGTCAGTCCAGCTAGTAAAGGGCCTTCCCACTGATAGTCTTTCAGTGCGAGGTCGCACTGAAAGACACCATTGCAGAACCTTTCCACCCCAACGGCCATCGGTTCTGCGGGATATGTGTCCCGTCCACTATCACTTTAACTGAGCAACTCTTCGAGCTATGTCGGTTACCTTCATTCTTCTGCGAATTTCCTCATTTTTGACTCTATCGCACAAAGAAACACCAAGCATAACGCTCTCCATTTCCCAATGTGTGACCTTGAGGCTTCTTATAAGACCCATAGTGAATGACCACGTTTCGCTTCCATATGTTATTACTGGCAACACACACTGTTCAAAGACTTTCGTCTTGAGGCACTGAGGTATGTAGGATGCGAATATGTTCCGTAGCTTCCCGAACGCTGCCCATCCGAGCTGGATTCGTCAAGAGAACTCTTTCTCGAAGTTGGACTTACCTAACTGAACTGCCTGTCCAGGTAAACATAATTATGCATAGGCATGGTCAACAACTTCAAGCGTAACGTTTCCAATGCTAACTGGAGCGGGTGCAACGACCTTTGACATAATTTTCGTCGTGTCAATATTCATTTTAAGACCAACTCGGAATCGTTACTAAGATCTTCGAGCATTGTGTTCAGATCCACCATGGTCTCGACAATGAGAACTACATCGTCGGCAAAACGTAGCTATGTAAGGTACTCGCCATTGATGTTAATACAGAATCCTTGCCAATCTAGAGGCTTGAAAATATCCTCCAGCACAGCAGTGAACAGTTTAGAAATTACGTCTCCCTGTTACCTCGCTCTAGTTGGATAGGATTTGAGCTCTGGTTTTGCAATCGAACCGATATGCAGCGTTTTGGTATAAGTACCTCAATCCGTCGATATACATGTAGTCCACTTGGCACCTTTTTAGAGACTGCGGCACTGCCTAGGTCTCGATTGAATCAAAGACTTTCTCATAGTTCAAACTAAGCAACGCTTTTAAAGAATTTCAACAATTAAATTAAAGACTTAAACTGATTGATGAAAAGACTTTATTTTTTTAAAATTTAATTTGTTATTTTTTATGTTTACTATTATGTTTATCCATAAGTATAATGTTATGGGAACAATTTTAATGTATAAGAAAGTTAATTGATAACAGTTTTATCACTTTCATGTTCCTACTTTGAGTATCATAAGTAAGTTTTGAAATAAGCTACTATTTTGCTAAATATTGTTTTAATACAATGTAGATCTTTATACCACCCTAACTAACTAATATGACAGCTTAATTTCATATTTGACATAGTGTTTAGCTAAATTTAATCTGCTGGGTAATTTCCATGGCCTTTATTGTAATTTCCATGGGCCGCCAATTTTCTCCATTTTTTTTTTAGCAAAAGTATAGATCCCGTACGTGGCGAATTTTGATATGTTGTTTAAATTTGCACAAGCTTTCGGAATATTTGTGCGATTCACCATAATTTACCGATTTCAAAAATGCCGTGGAAATTACGCAGAGAGCACTTTTCTGAAGATCGACCCAAATGATGTTTTCGGCAATATATCTCTCAATATCAAGGTTGTTATTCGAGAATTCCTAGCGCGTCATGTATATAAAACTGGTAACGATGACAATAATATTCGGCCCGAGTTTGTAGCAAACAGGGTGATTAGCGCCCACGCGGTCACCGGCTCTGGCGTCTGGAGCTAGGTCTGGATCGATAGGACGAAATAAATGAACAAAAAAGATTTACTCGTACATAGCTTTGTGCTATGTAAATCATCTATTTTCATTTATTTTGTATACTTCTACATACACACACTCATCCATTTATTGTAGTTCCTATTCTACTTCATGCATTAATTAGTCTTCCAAAGCTACGTACACCGCTTGCACTTCAGACTGAAGACATAACTGAAGACCTAAGACGGCTTGTACAAGCAGAAAATCTCTAACCAAATTTTGATTAGGTAGCTTATGACAAACACAGACTCACGCTAACAGAAAGCTTGCTTGAACAGTGATATTTGAAAATTCTGACACCGTGAGCTAGGAGGAATCTCAAGGAATGTTGACGTTATGAGCTAGAGTTGTACAAACTAGAGAACAGGGTGTGTGTGAGTGACGCTTCGCAGCTCCTCTCCGATTACTCTTAGTACAGTGGGGCTATATCTTTTTTGACCGAAGTCCAAAGATACAAGCAGACAAGAATTTGTCATCAGAAGTGATATCTTATCGAGGGATATTTCCGAGTGATGGGTCAATTAAGCTGCCTCTAACCGGATTGAAGTTGTATAAAGAATATTCTTTCTTCCAAACACTCAGGAATTTTTCATAGATGACAATATTCAACCAGTTTTTGCTATAAACAGGGCGATTAGCGCCCACGCGGTCTAGGACTGGGCGTGTCTGGAGTCAAGTCTGGATCGATCAGACGAGTTATAAGAGGCGCTCGTTCGAGGCTCCAAGTCCGTCCACAGTACACGAATTTTGGATCGGCTCGTGCTCCGCTCGTGCGCCGCTCGTGCTCGCTTCGTAAGCATAGACGCACCATAAGAAGTCACGATGCGCGTGCACGGTATCTTTTTCCAAAAGTGATCACGCGCGGGAGACCTCGATCGTACGAGCAGGCTTGAAACTGTTCGCCTAAACGAGAGCGCGTGTTACTTCGTTTACTTACTTGTTCAGAAATAAAGACACTAATGGAAGACCATTACAAGCATGTTAAAATGAGCTATCGAAACTATGGACAGTTCAATTTGGTGTTTAATTATACTGTAGGGCAAGTATCTTTAAGCATATTATAATTGTGCAAGGCTGAAATTTTTGTAACATAATATTTATTACATTCTATGGCAAATAAATAAAATATAAAAATATTTTATACACAGGGTCATTTACCCACCATTGTAGCGATAATTTGATTTCAAGGATCCATGGAGGCCTTTGCCCTGCAGTGGGACATTAATAGGCTGATACTTTTTTACTTTTAGGGTCATTTAGCCTACTACTCTATCTATCTATAGTATGTATATCTATAGAAATGAAAATAAATAACATAAGTGCGCTCACAACTTAAATCCAAATAAATTGCAAGTATACTTCTTCTCAACAGGTCATTCACGTCGAAGTGCTGCAGTAGGATAAAAAAGTTTTGACATGCAAAAGAATTTAATTGTAAATCAAATTGCAAAGTAAATACTTTGACTTTGACTTTTGTACCCTGACTAGACAGGACAAACATACAGAGAAAGAAAAAGTTGGTAAAAGAGATTGATTTCAAATATAAACCAAAACCTAACCCGTGCTACTGGCGTATTGTTTCGCAAGCTTACTGCAAGGCGTCTGGCAAAGGTTACTCTCTACCGCTGATAGTGCGTTTACATAAGTGCAGCGTACGCGTGTTACTGTGCACCGCTAGTGATGTCACGAGCCTGTCCCGGAACGAACTCTCTAGTGATATCAACCCCTGAAGTCCAAAAAGCATATAAGAAACAAAACTGCTGCTGATGTCACTCGTTAAAACGAGTCCGTGATTTAAACCGTCAAAGTCCCTTTAAATCTTAGAAAGGAGAGTGGAGTTCAATTGCTGGAGTAACAAAATTGTACCTATATAGAATCCTAAAACGAAAGTCAATAATAGAGTCAGTTGAAGTGCGGAATATTACGTAATTTTTATTAGGTTAGGTACATACGAGTATATGCAGTTTTTAATATGGGTATCTTGTTACAAAATTAACGCTAACAAAGTCACTATCATCACCTTAATATACCATGGTCTGCAGAGCCAATAATAATAATAATAATCCTGAAGAGTTTGTAACCTTGGCGGTCATGCTCGCTAAAATGTGCTTGGGGTGGTGGCGTTATGTGTCGGGTGGTTACATTCCCTCTAATATGGTTGAGTGAAATTATGGCTGGCACATACGTCATATTTGTGCTGCAGGTGCCACCTTTGGGCACTGGTCTTCCAGGGCTCACGGATTTTTCTCGATTATAGTCTCATTCTTATACTTCATACTGTATGGCTTGGTATTCTAAAACTAATCAGTAATTGTAACAAACAAATTGTAAACAAACATGGCGATGAAAAAGAGTAACTGTCGAGTTTCTTGCCGGTTCTTCTCGGCAGATGACTGCATTCCGATACCGGTGGTAGAGTCACTCTGTAATTGACGATTCATAAATACTTGATACAAGTTTACATGAATAAAGAATATTTTGATTTTGATTTTTGATTTTGAATAGTCGTTTATTTGCGTTATGTGGTTACATGCCTTTGTTTTTTGAATCAACGTATCTTACTACGCTTGCAAAATAAGGCTTTCTTCTTCTTCTGCACAAACCAATATTATTTATAAACTTAAAAAAAAAAAAAATTAAACCAATTAAATAATGTAACTACAAAATAAAAAGTACCGACCTAGTAGTACCTAATACTGTCCCAGAAAGGAATTAATAGTAATTCTCCTGTCCCGGTACGAGTCAGTTGATAAACAACACTAGTCGTAACTCGTACACCGCACTAGGGCTTCGCTACTCAATTTATGGTTTGGTAAACATCACGGTTGCCTCACAGCTACCCGATACAGAAATAAGATTTTGATGGGAACGACGTTGTGCCACAATGAACAATTCTCCAATATTATTTAATATTCATAAAATTACTACGCTTTTTGTGACAGCCATGATTTTTTCAACCGACTCCAATAAAAGACGGGGTTATCAATCAACTGGCATTGGCAATGGTCTTTCTAGGCTTACAGATTAAGTAAGTGGTCTTTTGAATGCCTATATGAATAAAGACATTTTTGATTCAAATTTTGTATTCGACAGTATTTTTTACCGAAAAAACTACTCGTATGTAATTTGTGAAAATTAAACAAATAATTTTTATTACAAGTTAAGCAACTTGTGTTTTATTCTACACGGACATCCATTGTGTAAAACAAAAAGGTTTTGCAATTATGATAGTTTTTCAAAACTGGTGTGATAAGTACTATCTTATTTTTATATCATGAGTTTACGTACTGGTTACGTTTTACATAACATTACCCTTCAATATTTAATGTAACGACGTAGCAAAGGGCGTCCGCGGCATCGAACCAACTACACCCAGCCTTGAGTGCTGATTTTACTCTGCCTTACGTCAGCAGTAACTCTGAGAGTAATGGATTCATTAATTTCGGCTATGTGTTATTGTTTAGTGAATACTGTAACGAGTTTACAGTTATGATTGATTTATATAAGTTATTGTAGATTTATTTATGTAAATTCACAAGTCTGTCGGTATTATTCATAGGGTGTTTTATATTTATGTATTTATTGGGCATTAAGTCCAATGAAGCTACTACACAAAGAAACATAATATAAACGTCTTCTCCAGTAAAAATTAGGTAACAACCCATTAAATGTTTAATTGAAATCAAGTTATCGCCATAGTGATGAATACCTACTGGCATAATTTAATCCACCACGACTACCACCAAGACGACCGCCTCCGTGGAACAGTGATTAAGCCGCTCGGGTACAAAAACACGGAGGTTTTGGGTTCGATTTCCGCCTTGGGTCTGGTTGGTGGTAGGGCTTTTTAGAGTCCGACTGGCCAGCTACCACTCCCACAGGTGAAATCTGCCGCCATAACAGCTCTGGCTGTGTTCCGGCTATACCGATTAATGTGACTGTAACTCGAAGATTAGATGAGTCTACAGTCTAACGTTTCTAGGTGGAGTGTCCCTCAATGGAATAGGCTGCAATGTCCACTTACCATCAGGTGGGCTTTGTGCCTGTCTGGTCTGCCAACTGATCTAGTATAAAAAAAAACAAAACCACGCTTGCTAAATGCGTGTTGATGATCACAAACCATAAAAATTAAAGGCTTGTTTATTACTTAGTATCTCCTCAAAATCTCTTGTTCATTAACGATCTTTTCAAACGAAATTTTAATTAAAAACTGTTATTTTCACAATGCCAACAAAATTTATCTGTTGCCATAAACAAAGGGATTTTTCACGTCAAAAAAGACGTTCTATTTTTAACGTTTGACCTAAAAAATATAGTTAAAACCAAATAACATAACACATTTCAAAACATACAAATCACTCAAAGAACAAAACTTATTAAGTAATAAAATTTTATTGTAACATAACTTAGTCACTCTTAACAAAATAGATAGAACATAGAAAACAAAATTAATAAAAATATATAATTCAAATTGAACGTTACCACCAAGCGGTAGGGTTGAGAATGCACGAATATTTTAAAACAAACACTATGGCGCCTACTATTTTACTAAATGGATGTAAATTTTAATTTTTCGGCCGTAAACTATGCACAATATTAGGGCTGTGATATTATTAAAAAAAAAAGTAAAGAGTCTATTAAAATACAACTTAATGCAGGGTAAAGGCCTCCATCGTTGAATTGAAATCATGGCATTCATTACCATTGATATTAGTTTTATCACCACCCTTATCAAATGCGGACCGGTAATCCGCATGTGGCAAGCGTGGCATGTGGCACTTGCCATGCGGATGCATGTGAAGTGACGTTTCATACCACTTAGTTTTTTTTTCCGGAGGAGGAGTCCTGAGGACGCATTTATACGCCATAACAGACTAGCGACGCCTGCGACCGTGTATGGGGCTCGGGTCTAAGTCTCACTACTCACTAAACTCCCCCGGTTTCCCCTCTTCACCCGATTGGTACGAGCCGGTGCCAGTCTGGCTATTGACCAGCCCATATCTGATCTATCTCAAATATACCTCGGGGGTATATCTATACTAATATTATAAAGAGGAAAGATTTGATTGTTTGTTTGTTTGTATTGAATAGGCTCCGAAAATACTAAACCGATTTGAATAATTATTACACTGTTGGAAAGTTACACTATCCCCGGTGAACATAGAGTACTTTTGATCCCGGAAATGTAGGGGGAAGGGGGGGATATTTGAAAAAAGAAATTACCCGCGGGTGAAACCGCGGGCGGAAGGCTAGTCTCAGATAAATTAGTATAAAAACCACAAATTATCACCACCAAAAAAACAGTCTAAAATATCCCCAGCCCTAATAATATTAGTGTGGGGCGAGCCATAATGATGCCCCACGGTCGCTTCGGCATAATTCGCCCATACATCGATGGATTTCATTGGCTTTTATTACCATAGCTGCGTTTATGGTGTTTTTGTCCATAAGTCAGCGTTACGCAAGTTGTCGATACTTATGGCCCTGATCTGAATAATGTACGGCTTAGGAATACTCTCTAATGCATAAGGTATACGTAATTGTGTTTGTGTCAGTACAGATTTTTATGTGAGAACTAGAATATTTAAATATTTAACTTCCTTTGAGGAAAGCTATGATTTAACTTTAATAAAACTATTTGAGATGACATTAAAATATAACTAGCGGCCGCCCGCGGTTTCACCCGCGTGGTTCCCGTGGGAATTGATCAAAATCCTTTCTGAGCGGATGCCTACGTCATAACATCTACCTGCATGCCAAAATTCAGCCCGATCCGTCCAGTGGTTTGGGCTGTGCGTTGATAGATCACTATATCAGTCAGTCACCTTTGAGTTATATATTATATAGATATAGATTTAGGTGTTATAGTATCTGCCTATGTAATGTCTAAATGCATAGTAAAGGTATACATCATTGAAATCAAGTCATCGCTATAATTAAGGGTACTGGCTTAACACGCTTGCTATTAAAGATTGGTGATCAAAGTTATGTTCGAAAAATAACATATTTTTTCCGACCTAGAAAATAAACACAGGACACCGAGATGTGCGGCGTTATGTTTTAATATTGTTATGTTGTATGTTGTAAAAAATTAGTAATTTTTCTGTCTGCGAAATATTTAATACATACCTTAGCCCGGAAAGCGAGTGGCGGGTTTGATCCCCGGCACCTAAAAAGGAGATATTTTATAGTTTAATCATTCCTTCATTTTCATCTGTACACGAACTTAAAAATGCTCAATTTATCACACAGCCATCTAGCGCCAAATGAAACATAGCTGGAGAACTAAAAATTTTTTTGGAAATTAAGAATTATTATAGAGACACACTTTTCATAACAAAGAGACACTTTGAGGATCGAATCCGAAAGGTGTGGTGTTATATCCGATGTCTCACCTATTACCAATTCGGTTGACAGTACAATTTTACTACAACCATTGCTTTTTTACCTCAAATACCCTTGAAAGCAGCTTAAAGTTTAAGGGATCAAAAGGTACTTAATGCTGTTTGTCGACTGACATAATCCGCAAACACTCCCACTTCCCTACCCGACTTTGCACAAGAGTGCGTGTGTTTGCGCGGCGCTGCGCAAGCGCAGGCCTTGTAATCCGTTTAAGTAATCGCTAGTAATATTAGTTCTGCGCTTAATTTTGTCATGTCTGCATGTTTGCTTACTCTATGGCGTGAAGTACGAAATGCGAAGGGCCCTAGATGTGTAAGGAATAATATTAAAAAAATATACAGAGCCTTCTAGCAGTAAGCTCTTTGTTTATAATCATCATCATCATCATCATCATTTCAGCCAAACGACGTCCACTGCTGGACATAGGCCTCCCCCAAGGATCTCCAAACCGATCGGTCCTGCGCCACCCGCATCCAGTGGATTCCGGCGATCTTTATGAGATCATCAGTCCACCTTGTGGGAGGCCTACCACGGCTGCGTTTCCCGGTACGTGGCCACCACTCGAGGACCTTTCCGCCCCAACGGCCGTCAGTCCTCCTTGCAATGTGTCCTGCCCACTGCCACTTTAGGCTCGCAATTCTTCGTTCTTGTTTGTAATACCTAAAACTTAATCTACTAAGTTGTACATAAGCATTGGAATCACAGCTATCTGACCTCCGTAACTCTTAACACGATATCGCGATAATTGGAAGTTAGTAAAAGTACCTAAAAGACAAGTCAAGATTTTTTTAAATTTACAACCTCTTTAACACAAAACAAATTAACAACTTACCGAATACCTACATGCCAAGGGTATAATAATAGGTTGAGAAGTTATAAATACGTTTACGTATTATCTACTTTAGTAAAAAGTGAGCATGTACAGTCAGCGTCAAAATGATCTGAGCGTTTAAAACCTAAGTACCAAAAATATCTGAACATTTGGCAAAAATCAATCCTACCTCAATACATAATGGTGCATTTTCATTAATTTGTTGTTTGAGAACAAATGACAAAAAACGATATTTACTCTAAGAGTGATTTCTGTCAAATGTTCTGATATTTTTGGTAGGTTTGAAAGCTCAGATCATTCTGGCGCTGACTGTACAAAAACTTCAAACGCAATACGAAAGCGATTTGAAAAAGTACAGCCTACTGAGGCAAAGTCGGAGGAAACTAATTCAGCCCCACCCTATTAGAAAACAACACGGTATCCGCTACAAACAACCGACTTGCATGACGCTTGAGTGGAAAAAAACAGGTTAAGAGGGAATCGAGTGGAGGGGTGAGGTTCTGTAGGGTTTATTCAATGTTTGACTTCAATTGTCGGCTAAGAATGCATGTAGTCCATTTGGTTATAAGCGGTCACTGTTAAGGAAGCTTATCCACTGTGTGCGATAGTGACCGAACGCTAAACAAACAAGGTGGCTAAAAGATCAGTCGAATTTATTGAGGGATTATTTATTTTCCATTCTTTTTGCAGGACAATCTCTTCTACCGTTTTAGATTGCTGTCAGAAATTAAGGTTCTGTGAACTGCGATTGGCTACTGTTTACAAAATCATTATTATGACCGCACTTAACAATAATAAATTACGTATGTCGCTTCTTCTACCTATATTGAAACATGTGTAAAAAAAACGTGTTGCAAATCGATTAAAATCCTGTTTGTTGCTTACAATACTACAATTTCATATCATTATTAGCCCGTAACAGTCCACTGCTGGACATAGGCCTCTCCAAATTCTCGCCACGCTGGTCGATCCTAGACCACTCGTATCCAGTTCCTGCCAGCCATCTTGCGCAGATCATCGATCCACCTGGCCTGAGGGAGTCCTAGACCACGTTTACCGAGACGCGGTCTTCACTCTAGGACCCGTTTAACCCAACGGTTACCGGTATTATCAGCAACAATTGCATATTAAACAACGCTTAATAAATTATTTAAGTCTTCAAAATTTCATTAGTCCATGAGTCTCCCTTGTCTAAGACAAGCGTAAGCCTAGGGATCCCTAAATGTAAGGAAAGCACCCTAAAAGTCGTCAGGGGAGGTTCGTGCCCGGCCGTGTTTGTTCGCGTCCGCTCAGATTAAATCTAAGAGCCGACTGCCTCTGTTTAGCATATTTCACTAATTAAAGATACGGAAAATGCTTCCCTTTGAGACAAGGGGACGCGACCCGCAGCTGTCATCGTACACTGCAAGCGATAAAGATTGCGATTACGAAATAATTTAAAGCAAAATTTAAAATATGTAAGTTTGTTTATTTGATCGATACAACAATTTATGTTTTTCTTTTAACATAACATTACAGGTTTTTCCGCTCCGATCAACTCTAAAATATACTTTCATTTTATTAGGGATCAAATCAATGTTTGTATTCATGCCTGAACTACTAAACTAGATAACTATAACGCTTATAGAACTGTTTTCCAATATGTTTACTAGCTTCGATCACACTGGACGAAGGGCACGCTTTGCTTGAGTGTTGACGTTTTAATACTATTTAAGGCGCGCATCAAATTTGCATAAGAACCTCTCGAGGATATTTTTAAAAGGATGTATTTTTGATGGCTCGAGGAAATTATACCGGGAATTATGGACGTGGTGTTGCCATGCTGCTCTGTTTACGGATGCCCTTTGTAAGAATACGTAATTGGATATTTTCATTAATTATTTTTAAATTGTGTGTACGTAACGAAATGATACGATATAATTTTGTTTAGTACCACGGACTTTTGAAGTAAGTTGAATGTTAGTAGCCGAGGATCGAGCCGAGTGGCGAGCATTTTGGGAGGCCTATATCCAGCAGTGGACTGCGATAGTTTCATGGTTATGGACGAACGTGTCCACATGGCAACAGGACTACTAACCCGCGTGTACGGTGCTTAAAGGCTGGTTTAAAAAAATATATACTATTTGATTAACATTAAAATGGTAAAGAATGAGGGAGGCCTTTGCCCAACAGTGGGAAAGTTTATAGACTATATAAAAATATGATTAACATGTAAACTGGAAAAATTATCAAAGAACAAAGAAGTTATACACACTGTATTTTCCCTTTTGTTCGATTTATGCTTTCACGGACGAGTTTATTACGTCCAGAAGGAAAATGTTTTAATAAACTGATACTTTTACTTTGAAAGCTGCCTTTAATAACATTATTCGTTGAAAAGAACAAAGATTGTGAAAGAAATTGAAGGCTTTTTGTAGATAAGAAGATTTTTTGCTAATTCAGTAGGTAAACAACAATTTTTCCATGTAGCATTTTCAATGTTTTTTTATCTTGATATTTTTCTGCCAGATTTTAATGATACTGTCTCTTTTGCCCATCTATACTAATATTAAAAACAGGAAAGATTTGTTTGTTATTGAATAGGTTCCGAAACTACTGAACCGATTTGAATAATTCTTTCACTGTTGGAAAGCTACCGTGCGACATAGGGTACTTTTGATCCCGGAAATGTGGGAGGAGGGGGGGATATTTAAAAAAGAAACCGCGGAGGCGGCTGCTAGTTTTCAATAAAATTGTCAGTAAGATATCTGACAGATGAATTATTGTGAATATATCATACATTGGTAAACTATATTTCAATCTATGTATAACAATTAACATAAATAAGTACGATTCCCTTGAAACATCAGAGATGAGTGCCTCCCATAATTGATATCATACGAGTAAATTGTGAAGGTAAAAACGATCTTTGTATGTTAATTACGGTGTAAATATTGAATATTTACACGACACGGAAACGGAAGCCTAACAAAGATTTCGGGCCCTCAGAATAAGTCGAGGTTTCTACGAGGCCCTTACGAGGTCAAAACGTTACGGTTGACCAACACTTGGAAAAAAAGTACCGATCATTAGGAAGCTTGTAGAGCAATTGAGTTAATTCAATGACCTTATATGTAGTCATTAAGGATAAACTTTTGAAGGGCGGGTTTGAGTTCTATTCCCGGTTAGTACCTGCTCTTTATTTAGGAAGGTAACGAAGTTTGATTGTTTCGCTATGTCCTTTTTGCAATATCAGTAGAAATATGTGGCTCATCAGTTATTTTACCTATAACGCTTGCAAATTGCATATGGCATCAGAATTCAAACGAAACCTTTAACATATTGTGGTCGAGCGATCGAACCTATGACTTCATAGTCGGCACTTGAACTACTTCAGTATGTAGTATCAATAAATAAATATAGAATAACATCACGACATTTATCTGACTTCAAAGTAAGTAGCGTAAGCACTTGTGTTATGGGTGTCAGAAACAACGAAGGTACCACTATACTTAAATACAAATAAACATCCAGACACAGAACAAACACAAATGTACATCACATAAGTGTTTGTCCTGGGTGGGATTCACCCACGACCCCTGGCGCATAGCGCAGGGTCACTACCAAATGTGCCATCGGACTACCCTACATACCTCTCACTCCCAATCAAGATATTACTTTATTGGTATTTCTAACCAACAAAAAATCCAAATAAGAGATCTAAACTTGAACTATGTTCCATATATAACACACTTGGGTCGGGGAATCAAACTTAAGACTCTACATCATTTAACCGCTAGCCAAATGAGTCGTCACATCAATGATTGAGCAGACCTTGAATGAACACGGTGATTTGGCAGCTGTTCCGTGGCCTACTTTCATGTATGTACATAATTCAATTACGTCTATCGTATGTTTAAACAAATTGAAGTCTATTTTTTGAATCATTTTATATAAAATGCATACAAGGTTGTTCTCATTGGTTTACTTTCATAGCGATTTTATTTTTCAGAACTCGGTTATTAATGCCTTAAAATGCTGTAGGGACATTTTCTTTACTTGAGAAGCCGGTTTTGACAGGTATCTACATAAGTAAAATATTGAAGTATGGGTGATTTCCGTTACTTTTTTAATGAATAAGTAATATTAAATTTTGATTAGTTAGTAATCTTTTCGTTTATAAACAAATGCGCGATGTATACTTAATTTTAATAAATTAGAAAAACTTTTAAACTACCTGTCCTGATCAGGATCACAGTTGTCCATGGACATTGAGTAATCTTTTTTTTAAGCAACCACTGCGGCCTATTCCATTAAGATACTCTCAACCAGGAAGATACGAGTAAGCTGAATGTGCTGCCACACTGGCCGTTCCTCGTAAATCTACATAGAACAAACAAACACACAATCTCATAATACATCCCTAGATTAAATTTGATGATATTAAAATGCGTAAAATGGTTGACGCAGCTTCCTGAGACGGTGTCCAAGTGGGCCGCGAACGGTTCTGCGATAATTCAGAGCGCGCGAGCCGATAGCGACCTAGTTGCGGCTCTGGACTCTAACCACAGACTGGACGGGAACAGAATAGACAAACACTTCGACCACCGCTGTAGAACATCACACACTACATAGGTTTTACAATCCGAAAGTTGTAGGATACTTTTAAAAAGTGTAGCCTTTGATTGATGAGGTAAGATTTAGCCAGATTTTAACTAGCTAGAGGTACTTTTTTATTGCAATGTGTAACAAGACGAGCAGATCGCACACCTGATGGTAAGCGCTACATCTGCCCTTAGACAGTTCAGTGCCAAACAGTAACTAAGCAGTTACACCGAGACGACAGTTATTAGGTCTCATATACCCAGTGATTTCACTAATTCTTCTTTTCTCAAGAGGCCACTGACGTCGAAGTGGTGGTAGGGAAAAAAATTGACGTGCAAAAGTATTTGTTTTACATATATTTGCTGAATAAATAATTTCATTTCATTTCGATCACCGCTCTGGAACATAATATAACACACCACATAGGTCTTACAATCCGAAGGTTGTTACAAGGTGTGACATTTAAAAAGTTTGGCCTTAGATTGATGAGGTAACTTTTCCAGATTTCAACTAGCTAGATACTTAGTTGGCAGATTTCACCAGTGGAGGTGGTAGCTACCCTACCCAGTCGGACTCTGAAAAAGCCCTAACACCAACCAACCAACCAACCTAAGGTGGGAATCGAACCCACGACCTCCGTATTTTTATACCCGAGCGGCTTAGCAACTGTTCCACGGAGGCGGTCAAATAAAAAATATGCTGGAGCACTATTTACTAATGAGTAAAATGTTTTTTATTTTTACTCAGGGGAAACAACTTTCCAAAGTCATAGTTATTTTCTTTACGCAAACATCTTCGTCTTGCCTGATAATAAAAACCAGCGTTGCCAAACTTAAACGACGAGACATGCATAAATTGATTATGTAAAAGAGCATAAATTTCAACAACCTTAATAAAACCAACTTAAAAACTAGATTATTCAGGTTATTGTTACAACCTCAGAGGCTTTCTTCATTATAATTATTCCATGAATAAATCAATAAATATTAATTTATGTCGGACTTAATTTTGGACCGCTTCCGATTTAATCAAAAATTGTGGTCAGTGTAATTTTCCGTGCGCCAGTTAATTAGAGACGCCACTCTAGAAAACAATTTAATATAATACCGATTAACGTTTTAATTAAAAAGTAATTATGAGACTTAATTTAAAAATATGCTATGACGCTTCATTGCCATTAGGTTCCTCGTGTAAATTACAGATTGTGAATCGCAGAGGCAACTTTTATATTAGCTAATGCATGGCCGATCGCGCCATGATTAATGTTTGTTTTAATGATATTGTATGGCTTAATAAATAAATATACTTGTTAAGTAGGTAATAAGAGAACTAGGCTTTCGCCGGCGGCTTTGCCTTTAAGTTATCCCATAAAATAGCCTACCTATATCTTTTCATAAGGTTTTGTCTACCTCTGTATCAAATGTTATCAAAATCGGTTCAGAGGTTAAACCTCTCGCTTTTTAAAAAAAAACGGAAATCGTGGGATAGATTTCCACAATAAACTGGTAGGAGACCTGCCGCAAAAAAAGCCTTAATGCCTTAAAGTAGTTAATATCGCGCAGTCCATTCTGTATTTATTTAATCATTATCACATCAACAGTACGTAACAATAAATACTAATATTTTAACTAACATCTACGAATTCGTGCTCTAGAATTTTAATATTAGCAATGTGAAATATTTACTCACTGTCATAGATAATCACTATTTCAGTGTATCAGCACCAGACGTGTAACACGGCTTAAGATATTCACAGAAATTGGGTCATAGTGAAAAATTTGCTGATTTTAGTTTAGTATTTATTGAGATGACAAAAATACAAGGACGGTGAATTGCCAAAAGGCGGGCATCGGCTCTACCCTGTCGGATGTGAAGCGGAAACCGGGAGTTTAGTGGTTGGAACATCTTAAGTTTCGATTCCCATTTATTTTTCTACTAGCGTTCCGCCCGCGGTTTCACCCGCGCGTAATCTCTTTTTACAAATATCCCCCCTTCCCCCTACATTTCCGGGATCAAAAATACCCTATGTTCACCGGGGATAGTGTAGCTTTCCAACAGTGAAAGAATTATTCAAATCGGTTTAGTAGTTTCGAAATTGTTTTCCCGCAGGAATGAGACGTTTCCCGTAGGTATTTTATAGCCTATGTCCTATTCCGAGTTATAAACTATACGTGTGCCAAATTTCATCTTAATCCGTTCAGCCGTTTAGGCGTGATTGAGTAACAAACATGCAAACATCTAAACATCCAAACATCCAAACATCCAAACATCCAAACATCTAAACATAAAAAACATCCAGACTTTCGCATTAATAATATTGGTAAGATTTTTTCCTTCTGTAATTTGTATGTGTCTATGGTCAATAAATGATTTTCTTTCTTTCTCTCTTTCAATAATTAAGTTCTTTGCCCTTCCATGGGACATTAATAGACTGATAATTTATTTTTTAAGATACAACGAAGGGGTAGCCGTGGGCGTGTCCAGTATAAAACAAGCGGTTATTAATAAAGAAATGTCACTGGGTTGGCAACTCGCCTAAAAAAACATCCTATATTAGGCCACTGCCGTGGGCCATTGACCCACAGCCGGCCACGTGGGCTGAGGGTTTCAGACGTCAGAGGGTTAAAAAAAGAAATGATACTGAAAAAGTATTCGAAGTACATTGTAAACATTGTCATGTTGTTTTTAATAAGCTATGATTCGAATGTTATTTGACTTCATGTAAACCTGAAAGTTTGAAACTGTTATATCGCGGGTAGAAAAAGGGTCCAACATTTTACATGGGCAAAGTTGCGGGCACATCTAGTTTGACCATACAAATTCGCATGTCCCAATAATACACTCCATCATTTTAAGCAAAATATTTATAAAACATGGTGATTTGGATCGCCCGACATGTCTCTCTCAATGAAAGATGAGATACCTCATACAAGAAGCAATTGGTAATAATTTTAATATTGGGGTAATCTTATCATTATTAATTATCTACTAACGGCCGCCTCCGCGGTTACACTTAACGGTATGCGGTAAATTCTTTTTTCAAAAATCCCCCCCACATTTCCGGGATAAAAAAGTACCCTATTTCACCCGGGGATAATGTAGCTTTTCAACAGTGAAAGATTTATTCAAATCGGTTTAGTAGTTTCGAAGCCTATTCAATACAAACAAACAAGCAAGCAAACAAATCTTTTCTCTTTATAATATTAGTATAGATAAATTGGTGGTTTTCTCTTTTTAAAATAAGCGTATTGGTGACATAATATCTGTATAATAGGTATAATACGTATGTGATGCTTCTACCCTAACGATGCAAAATACTTTAAAGTTGCAAAACACTCGGGAAATCGAACCCGCAACGATACGCACATCAAACATGTCGATTGTCACTGAGTACTAAAAACAACATAAAAGAGGCGCCGGGAAGCGAATTCCGATCTTTACGGCCATGTCACAGCCAGAGGTGGCCCTGAACGTGTTTGCGAATCGTTTTGTCGCTGTTATTTCGCTTGATGAGTCTTTTAATGAATGACTGAATGTATTTGATTGTAGTATGTAATCGAACCACAGTTTTGTGGAACAATCTCACTGCAACAGTATTTCCTGACGGTTACGACTTAAAGACCTTCAAGAAAAGAGCGAAGCCGGCAACGAATCAGCGATCCCTCTGGTGTTGCAGATGTCTATGTGCGGCGGTGTTTACTTACCATCAGGCGACCCGCTGGCTCGTTTGTCGCCTCCGGCATAGAAAAAAATTACCTGAATAAAATCGTCTTCCTACATTACATCAGTACAGTGAAATTATTATAAAAAGGCATACTTAGGTATTTAAAAAGACCTTCTGTAAATTTTCTGCGGCACTTCTTCTCAACAGACCATTCACGTCGGAGTGCTAGTAGGGAAAAAAAGATTGACGAGCAAAAGTATTTTTTTAAAATCTATTTGCAGATTAATAAAAAAAAACCATTTCATTTCATTTTATTGTTAAGGGAAAACCAGGAGAGTCTTCACACGGACTTGCTAAAACACGTACCACCTATCTCCTTTGTAAAACAGCATTATTTTCGTATGCCTAATAAAGTTGTATGGAATATGGCCTGTATCCTGAATGATTAGTTCACGGAATTATCAACAACGCCATTACAAAGTTGCCAATTGATAACCTGAGTAGTTTAATGTGCAGTTGTCTTTAATGACTTGTTTGTTGCTTCTACTCATGTGTCTATTATTTATAATTGTTACTGCATTTGACTGGTGTGGTATTTTTATTTATTACCGTAAATACAAACTGAAACCTTCTAAAGCGCCTTGTATCCCAAAACTCAGTGGTAAGACAGATTTTCCATTTCGTGGGTTAGTATTTTAGACCTCGGGGACCTGGGTTCAATTTCCGGTTAGAGAAAAAATTGTCTCAGTTTTTTCGAACATAGTAATACGTCGGGTTCGTGAGCATGCGCATTTGACAAGCGTAGTGATTAAAATCGAGTCATTTTAATACACCACATTTGACAGTTAATTTATGCAAAGAAAAGTGCTTCTTTTGTCATCAGGAGTAGAGTCTAATTTTCTAAATAAATAATTGTATTAATAAGAACTGATGTTGTTTTCTTGAGTTTTATTCCTTTAGCGTACCTAAGGCATATTTTTCTTTGCATAAATGAACTGTCAAATGTGGCCTATTAAAATGGCTCGACTACAATTTAATTGTATCAATGATTTTTAATGATGGAGGCTTTGACAAAAATCGGCTGATACTGTACTTTTTTAGAAGTACCACAACTCACAAGTATATACAATACTACTTGCAAATCAAGATCATAATGAATCTTTTCCCTAGGTGGGGTTGAAACCCACGAATCCTGGCACATAATATAATAAACCGTTTTTATTATTATATAGCAAGAAGATCACTACCAAATGCGCCAACGAGCCAATCATTTCAGTAAGATTGCTTTGAGCATCATTTATCACTACGAAGGATGTAATATATTTCCCGTTATCTACGACAATTATTGTTAAAAGTTATTCCCATTCAGATAAAGAACGTAAAACAAACATCTAAATCATTACAAGTCAGCCATTTTACCTCCAGAAATGTATTCCAGAGGGATTCTCGAGATAATTTAAAATAATTCGTTTGTTATCTGAATATTTAAGAGCAGCTGTTATTGCACGAAATGGCCAGTACAGTCAGCTCGAATCAAGCGGTCTCATCGCGACGACAAAATGTTGATACAATTGTGTTCCGAGATGATTTTACACCGTTTGTTTAAGATTTTAAGATGTCATAAAGATTTATTTGTTAGATATTAAACTGAAAGTAGATTTTTTGTAATTATTTAAACGACTGAGTGCAGGTATTATCTATAAATACAAAATTTAATATGAATTTAATTATTTCATTTAGTTCGTGTAACCAAATAACCATCCGAACTGTGGATGAAAATAAACCAAATCCGAGGGTGATAGCTAACTTTTCGAACGATACACCAAATTAGTCGACAATTAAAACGCATAGAGTCTTCACTGAATCAACCGAAAATCGTTTTAAATCAACTATTTATTAATTATACAGGGTACCTATAAAAAAAAATTAAACGTTCTTTGAAACACGTGTACATCACGCCCAGTTCGTCTTAAAGCCTATTTTTGGTCGTTCCGGTTACTAAGACTAAAACCCATGACTAGGATTTACATTTTTATAGTCCAAAACACGGAGGCTCTGAAGTTTTTGCATATATTTTTTCATTTGTGATAGGTTTTCTATTGACGATAAGCACGATACAATGGCTGACTTTGGGACCAGTTTTCCAACAAGATTTGAGGTGGATCGTAAATCATTGGCCTTCAAGAGGGTTATATGCAACTGAAAATAGACAAAAGCAAAGAAATGCATACCTGGGTAATGTCTTTAGATGTGTATGTAGGAAAAGCGGTATAGCATGTTTCTTCAAAACTAGCTTTCCGCCTACGGTTTCACCCGCGCGTAATTTCTTTTTTCATATATCCCGCGGGAATAAGACGTTTCCCGTTGGAATTTTATAGCCTATGTCCTAATCCGGGTTATAAACTATACGTGCGCAAAATTTCACCTCAATCGTTCAGCCGTTTGGGCGTGATTTAGTAACAAACATCCAGACTTTCGCATTAATATTATTAGTAGGATTAAATTTTATAAGATTGAGGCAGCGGGCATGTGTAAAGCTGATGGTAAGTGATCACTAGTCCGCCATGGTCATCTGCGACTTGGTTCTCAGATGCGTGCCCCTCTTTGAAAATTTGGAGGGAGAGAGAATGGGAATGCGGAAGAGGGGAAAAGAGGCCTCAAGCATTAATCTATCTCTGAGGATCTTGCACGTTATGCCTATGTTATATCTGCAAAAGTGAAGGCATCATGGGTTGTCGATTAATTTTAAATATCAAAGTTTAACCGCAGAAGTCAATTCATGTATGTAGGCAATAAACTCTCTCTACCGCTTCACAGTTACGTCGATTATCGACTTCTCAGTGGAATTACACACGAAAGTCCACTGTTATTAAACACTTAGATACGGACTTCCACTTTTATATCCGTTCGACACGCACTTCTCTGGGTTTGGAGATCATCTTGAGGTTTGTGGCACGTCTTTCTGCCGAGTCTTTCTGCTTACGACGAGCCATTTGGTGTAATGGTCGAGAAGTCGGCTATTACACCAGAGGTCGCGGGTTCAATCCCCGCACGGTACAAACATTTGTTTGCATGAACATGTCTGTTTGTATCGGTCTGGGTGTTTCTGTGTATAATATGTATGTATTTACAAAAAAAAAAGTATTTAAGTAATGTTTATCCGTTGTCTGGCACCCATAGCACAAGCTAATGCTTAGTTTGGGGTCAGATGGCGCTGTGTGAATAATGTCCAGAGATATTTATTATTATTATTTATTATTATTATTCTGCCAGCTAATCATAAGCTCTCTTGTATAACAACGAGAGAACTCATGTTTGTTATGCTTTCACGCCAACACTGGATCGTTTCTGACAAAAATTACGCATTAATTAAAACGCAATAAAGCATAACTAAAGGCTATCTAAACAAAGGAATCAGGACTACTTCGTCCCACTAATTAAATAAAAAAATATTGGACAACATCACATAAGTACATTGATCTGACCCCAAGGTAGTAGCGTAAGCACTTGTGTTATGGGTTTCAGAAACAACGAAGGTACCACATATATATACATATGTACAAATAAACATCTAGACACAGAAGAAACACAAATGTTCATCACATAAGTGTTTGTCCTGTGTGGGATTCGAACTCACGACCCATAGGACAGGGTCACTATCAAATGCGCCATCAGGTCAGTCATTATGACTTAGTCGTCAACTCGCGGCCGCGACACTCGCGGACGTCCACGAGTTGGCACTTTTCTTGTCGTCAACTCGCGCGATCATGAAATCTGACGTATTAATGTATAGTCAGCTACAAAAAAGTTACAACAAATTCCTAATTAAAATTAGGCCAACTAAATATGTAATATACTTTTTCATAATAAAGTGTAATTACTTTAGTAATAAGGTTGATAATACGGATACTAGTATAATTGTACTAGGGCAACATAACCTTATTGGAGATATTTATTTGTCATGCATTGTTTTTTTCATCAAGGTTATACATACTGCAGCATTAAATCTCTTTTTTTTTCTATACGCTTGGTTCGTCTTAATAATCAACTCGTAAAAAATCCTTAACAAATTAATACATCTCCCATAAGGTCATGTTGCCCTAGAACATTGTAAATTATCTTATGGCTTTAACCTGTTTTTATTTGACTGTACTTTATATAGACGCGCGAGTTGACGACGAATTTAATATCGTAATTCGAAAAGTATATAATGTGTATCGCATTTAGCCCCGTTATCATAATTTATTATTAAGGTGCTTTTAACGACACCTCATTTATGTTAAAATCGATTATGCCTTTTTAAAGTGTGCGATGTGTCCAATAGATACTTAAATACGTTAATTTAGTACACACTTAACCTCTGTTGTCGGCAGTTGACTGTTAAATAACTTGTTGCTAATATACTTTACATGTCGGTTCTCACAAGCCTGGGCCTTTTCTAAAAGCTCAAAACATATTTTTCTAATTGAAAAAAGTCTTAGACGTCAGTTTTCATAAAAAAAATATATATCACACAAGACATTTTCACGATAAATACATCAACATATTAAATCAACAAATTAGCTATGCTAGTAAATAAATACTATTTGCTCAACCGAAAATTGCTTTATTCTTTTGACCTTTAACCTTTTTCCAGGATCCCTCAATACGTCTGCTCTTCGAAAAAATCGTGGAAAGTAAACATTAATTCATTTAGTAGTAAATATTTGCTTGTACATTATTGTGATTATGTTAGACACGTGTACAGCGGAGTACAGTGACCTAGTCTGATGGCACAAATTGTAGATTTGTACGATAGTACCTACAGCTAGTGATGTGGCTATGGGGTAGGTTCGAGAATTATCGATAATATTTCCTTCGTTAAATAAAATAAAATAATTAAAAATTGGCTTCCCTGTCGTGTTAGATTTGTATCCAATTTAAATGACCGCGTTGCTGAAAAATGTGGTATGAATGACACTTTTTTATTTTGGACACTTTACTGAAGAAGGTTACTGAATTTTAAAACTTTGACTCTTCCATATCTCATTGAATAATTGTTTATATGGTATTTGAAATTGTAATATATGTATATAGGATAGGCTAGATTTATATGAGCGCAATTTTTTTTTCATATGTGCGAATTGTTGACTACAACATAATACAAGTGTATATTCTAGTTAATACAATAACTAAAAAATACAATACCAATTACCAAAATTAACTTACAAAAAATATTTTTAGCTCTGTTGTCAGATCAATGTATGTTAAAATTATATTTATTTATTCTCAATTAAGAAAACTCCACTTCATCGAAATAGATACTTAAGATTATCGAAAAAAGTCCTAATGCAATTATAAACAAGTAAGTATTTTCACGATAACCCAAAAACATATTTTTACTTTCACTGCCAAATACTGAGCGGAGACCAATTTGTACCAACCCTGTCTTGCATGTTTTGTGATTTCTTATTTTGTTTTTTATTAATTTACTGTGTCTGTATTTTATGTTTCATTGGTACCAAATGAAGTATTATTCTATTCTATTCTATATTTTTACATAAAAAGAAAGCATCGATACCAAAAAAGTAACGTAACATCACAGCCCTATTAAAACAGTTTATGTGCAAATTGTCACTGTTATTTCTCCTCAAAGCACTAAATCTCTTCCCGCTCACAAATAGAACAAAAACCAGTGTTGTGAGGGAAATGTGTGAAAAGTTCATCGACACGATAGTGGTGGCGATAAATTAGCTTTTATTGCCGACGGTGGTGACGACAAGTTCCTATTCAATGTGGATTAAAGAAATGGTGTCGATCTGTCTATCGCACACATTTTTTAGCTATAAAATAGTAGGTTATAAGTATTGCGCGTTTTCAAGCTGTAAACGAGTAGCTCATTTAGACTTTGCGAGGTCCTAACTGGCAGACAGTATATTTTCTTATAATATTATGTATTTTATTTGTTAGGACTCGTTAGTGTTATCTCGTTGGTTTAAATACCTGGCCGTGATTTCGGGGTCCTGAGTTTAAATCACGGGAGAAGCAAAATTAATTTTAATTTTTTTCACACTCGACTTAGATCCTGCAATCACTAATCTGCATTTTTTTATGTATTTGGTTGTTTTTTAGCCACCTGTTTAGTGTTATGGTCGAAAATTTACAGATAATTGTGAATTGACATTTTGGAAATGTAGTACTTTTTGTTTTATTTTCGTGGCGCTAGTGTGTTTTCAAAGTTATATTTGCAGTAAAAATACGTCGTCTAAATCAAAAGATTACATTCCAAAGATTCCCACACCATCAGACCGCCAACCAAACTAAATTTTATTATTAAAATTTGAAAACACGCCCGTTTCTCATTCCCTAACGAAACATCGTAAATACTCGTATAAGACTGCGACGTTAATTTTGTTTATAAGCTTTTTAGAAAAGATTCAAAAATATCGTGTTTTCGGAACCAACTAATCTTACTAAGTAATCCAATGTGTTAATAAGGTCAAATGTTATAAGTGACACTGCCATACTATTTACAGTCCTATCTAGAAATACCTATAAATATTAGGGATTTCAACTTGTGATGTAAAAATAAAAGTAAAGTATCAGCCTATTGATGTCCTACTACAGGGCAAAGGCCTCCATCCTTGTAATCAAGTTATCGTTACAATTATGAAAAAACCGACACACAGTTAGCTCGACCCGGGACTTCAACCCAGGACCCCGAGATCTCGAACCGGTACTTACACCATCGAGGAGTTTTAATTAATTTCTAAAACGGCTCGATGGTGTAAGTACACTTAATTTTTTATTACATTGAATCTTTATCTTGCGAATATTCTTAGTAAATGTAAAGGTTCATAATGTTTGTTACTCTTTCACGCACAAACGACTTTATACTAAGTATACATAGTTTACAGTAGTTATAAATGAATATGACTTCAGTACGTATTCAAATATCATTTTCTTTGTTCGTGACCCAAATTAGATACGAACGGATACACGGGCAAAGTATAGTACCAAATAAAATATTTAATTTTCACAGTTAACTCGTTAACGAAACCTTTAGAAAGACGAAAACATCATAAATAAACTTCTAAAAAGAATTAACAGACTTTACCAGTTCTATAATTGTAGCAGTAAACATCTGCCTCAATTTCACCCTTATCTGTAAAGCTTTAGGGTTGAAAATCGATTGGTAACGTTTTTACTAGTGCAAGTGTAACTGGTTTGAACCAGATCGTCGTGATTTGAGCGCCAAGAATATTGAAGCGAATACGCATTATTCGCTTTTAAAATTATTGCGAGTGATTACGCCAAAAAAAATGTGTTGTTAATTGGGTTTTATGTCCGAGACAATGGTGAGGTCATTGCGAAGTATATAAACGTCTTGCAAATGCTCATTGTCTCGGTAAACTCACTGACCTATATATCACCGTGTAGACAAAACCAATAAATACCTATAATAGTAGAAACATTTATGAGTTTCTCTCTTAAGCTTATACCTATACTCGTACCTATATTCTTGTACTAACTAAAATTTGTAGAACTTATTAAGTAATTAAGTCTTAATTAAGTCAGTTGATGTGTATTGCATCTCTCTTTAAGTAACTAGGTATTGTTTGTGTAAAGAACAAAGAAGAATTATTGAACAGTGATTTCTTATTTTTACGCTTTAAGTAGTTACTAGATTTTAATGTAAACGGACTAATCCGCATTTTATTAAGGTCTCCAGAGCTTTATGAGGAGGGCATGGAGTCGGTAGCGGGATTAAATTGCTACCAACTTTAGTAGTGATAGAGCCATGCTGTTTTACAGCACGAATGGGCCGGCTCGTCCAGGGAAGTACCACCCTCTCACCAGCGTGAAATGATAGTGGCTACTATTGTGTTTCGTCTGGTTTGTGAGAGTGCCGGAGAACCACACTCCCCATGCGCCCACAGGCCGGCAACGCATCAGCGATCCCTCTGGTGTTGCAGATGTCCATGGGTGGCGGTGATTGCTCACCATCAGGCGGGCCGCCTGATGGTGAGCAATCAGCTGGCTCGTTTGCCGCCTCTAAGTAAAAAAAAAGTACCCTTTTTGGCAACGTTATGTTTTTTGCGACGGTATCCATTTACTTACCTAAAAAAAAAAACAGCTGATGAAATCCACCCTGAAGTCCCTGAAAAACAGAATCCCTCTCACAGCTGTATAAATCACGCTCTGAAACAATTCCAATCATTTCAACCTGACACAAAAAATATGAAAATATGAATGAAATAGATAATGGAATAAAAATATAATTAAGATAAAAAAGCAATTTCGCTGTATGTCACAGTTCTTGCCATCAAGATGTATAAATAAAGGGAGGTCACATTGCGCTCTTCCTGGTTCAGAGTGGCACAGGCACAGCAGAGAATTGTGTTAGCAGAAAGTTCACATAAATAACGCCATGCTAATAATCATACCAAGATGCGGATGTCCTCAAAATCTAAACATAAACAACTTAAAAGCATGGAAAGGCGTTAAATGCTTCTTATTTATTTTGTAATTTCTAAAGAAATTTGTTCAAAGATTTTCATTAATAGTCCAACTTGAAAGGCCGGCCAATCCGAGTCCGAATAAGCATTTCTTATTATATCACCAAAGTTGTATATCTGTCCAAATCGTACTTCGCATAAATTGATATACGGAAAAGTATAAAAAGTATTTAAAAAAAAACAATAATAACAATGCACTGATAAAAAAAAACCACATCACTCTTGCTAACACAAGCTTCTGCCTCCACCTGCATTGTGACCCAGATATATGAATATTTAACGTACGGGCAGTCCGTTTGTCCGCAGATGGAATATTATATGACCCCCATCAGACGCGGTGCGAAATTTTAAAACATTAACCCCACTTGAATATTACAAGGGATGGCTTCTAAGGGGCGACTAAAATGATTTATGGTGGAAAGTTAGCGACTGAGCAAAAAGGGAAATGGTTTTTCTCGCTAAATGCAAAGTGAAAGAAGTGGACGATTTTTTTTATTAATAACACTTTTAACTTTCTTGGTTTTAATTCCTTTGTTGATACTTCATTAAGCGCTTTAAAGGGTGAAGCGGGGAGTGTACAGGGTGGGGTCTTTTTATATTTATTTTAAGCTTATTACATTGATAACTATGTAATTCATCTACATACCTGCATGATTATTATTTACGGTATCATCTCCAAGCTTTTCATAAATTCGTAAAACGTGTAAACTGACACGTTTTACGTAAATGTTTATTACTCTTTGACGCAAAAACAGTAAATGAGTTACTTAACAATCATATAGGTGACACAATATCTATAGTTAGACATGAGAATAACAGATGAGCTGCATTTTGTACGCAGGCGAAGCCAATAGCGAAAGCTAGTACTTGAAAATACAAAACTTGATCATAATCGCGAAAAATAAAAACAAAAAGAACAGTCCATTAAAATGTCTGTACATGTTATACAAAATTCTTCCAAACAAATCGAAAACACGTGTATTAACATTTTTTTTTCACTCAGAGTACATCAGGAAGCTTTTTAAAATTCCCTTTCATGGCGTGACGTCAGGTCTGGCAGCCATCTTGACGTGAGCCGACATCCCCTGACGGCAAATGGGATTATCAAGTGGATACTTGAAAGTGGGAAATTAATGCCTCGCGGGATATTATGTGGTTAAATAAAATGGGAGTGTTTTTTTTAATGGCAAGATAAGAGCTTTTTGAAAAAAAAGTTATTTTTAGCAAAGATTTTTTCTTACTTTCTGTTTATCTCAATTTTTACATGATTTTCATTGGTAGATTGGTAAGGATATGGAAAAAGAAAAGAGCTTTACTACCCAGTTTCATTGCAGATGTGTGATCAAAACGGCGTACACACACACCACACACACGATTTGAAATATAAATATGAGATTACAAACAAAATTTAAAAGCTAAATATTTTTTTATCAATGTACTTGAAAGAGTCTTATACTAGGAACCTAAATTTTGAAAGCTTATCGCCAAATACATCTTACTGACGAATTTCTCAAACTAAATTTTGTGTCGTGGGGGGTGTAGGATCGTTTAGCTTAGATATCCTTGGGAGAGGCCTATGTCCAGCAGTGGACGTTTTTTGTCTAATGATGATTATGATAAATGGGAAACGACTAACGGATTTTTTTTTCATTGAGTGTTATAAGCTTCAACTTCAGATCTCGATTTGTATGTTGTACTATTTATACGATGAGTCGCTACTATATGCGTATGCGTACCATTATGTAATTACAAATTAAGATTGTAATCTATTACGCAACCCTGAAGAGAAGAACTAAAATAATAAACATCAAACCGCAAAACTCAAACTCCGTGTAAACCTAGCCATTAGACAGAGTTAAGTAATTAGCTTAAAACAGCACCCTGTCGCTGTTAGTGGAAACAACTGAACTTTTTGTACCATTACTGTCGACAATCCCGCTCCTAATTAACAAAACACTACAATAATACTTAAACTAAACGACATAAAGTAAGGGTGGCCACGCGTGCTGTCAACATGAGAGGTCCTGATGTCAGTTAAAAGAAAAATACGTTTAGAGATTGAAGACTTATGAAATGAAATCAAATAATTTATTCAGTAATTTGAATGACATGGCACAAAATAATTAATATGTTACTTCTTAATATAATTAATAATGAATTATTTTTAAAACAACACAGACGATGATGTATATTAGCAATAACTATAAGCCTTTATTTTTAAGTACTAACCCAATATTTTGTCTCTGCGCGGAGCAAAATGTAACGAAACACTAACCCAAAACATTACATTGTCAACATTGCCGGAAACATGTACCTACAAAACATTTACCTGTTTTCTTACACATTCGTTAAAAGCAATCAGGTCTTGAAGAACAGAGGAGCCCATAATATTGTAGAGTCCCTTACGACACAGCGTCACGCGAATGAAGTAGCATAAACAAATTCAATCAGGAACTCGTCCACCTAATTACCAATCGCGTGTTAACCCTCTCGTAGCGGGAACAAACAGCTCTAGTTGTCTAATGGCACTTCTGTGTCGAGCGTGTTTTTTCTCGCGAGTTGAGGGCTGCCACGGGCCCGGTCGGTTGCACGCAACGGCACGAGGGCATACGGGTATTGACAAATGGATGTTCTGACGTTTATGGCGAAGATAAAGGACAGGCAGTTCGCATTGTTTTTACGACTGACATGTTGCGATGGACGGTATAGTTTTAATGCTTTCGAAAGCGTGGGAAATCTATTGATAATCAACCTAATTTGGTCGGTATTGTTTGTGCTTTGTCTTTGAACAGCGAAAACATACACAACAATAACACAACACAGCACACACACACGCAAACACACATCAGAAAAAAAAAGCCAGCCGACATCATCTTGCGAAGTAATATTCTACTAATCCTACCTATAAATGCGAAAGTCTGGGTGTTTGGATGTTTGTTACTCAATCACGCCTAAACGGCTGAACGGATTTAGATGAAATGTTACACACGTATAGTTTATAACCCGGATAAGGACGTAGGCTATTAATTTCCTACGGGAAATTTAATTCCTGCGGGATATATGAAAAAAGAAATTACGCGGAAAGCTAGTGGGTAATAAGACAATAAAGTTATATTGATTTTATTATTGTTACGTTTTATTAAAATGTATCGATTGGAATGAAAAACTATCTACGAGTAGTTTCTTGCCAACGTTTTTCAGAGAATATTAGGTTTGCGGCTTCTATCATCAAGTTGTAGAAACAATTATTTCTAACGACTACATGACGTTTACTTAACAGATTGCCCCAAACTTACAACTGTTTCAATGACGAATATCCTAGCCAATCTTTTCAGATTAGCTTGCTAATGAAACTATCGCTACCGATTCACTTATCTCCCGTGTTAAACGAGTAGCTAATTCATGGCGGATCATACCTGCCAGTCATAACAGTGCAATAACCATTCCAATTATATTCGGTGCTGACGCAGAGCAGCAAGCAGTTTAGGAACCTAACCGAAAGCAGTTTGCTTGCAGCTGCCACAGTGCTGAGAAGTCAGCAGTGAGGTAACGTGACGTCATAAGGCTAAAAAGAAAAACATTCACTATTAGAAAGTTATGAATTGTACAGGTTAAAAGTTTCCTAAACACTAACAGTGTTCTGCCAAACACATTACAAGTCCTAAAATCACGTTGATCTAAAGTTATTTGTTCTAATTGTGGTGATTTTGTATTTTACTATTATTATATGTGCGCCCGTGGTTTTACCCGCGTGGTTCCCGTTCCCGTGGGAATTGATCAAAATCCTTTCTTAACGGATGCCTACGTCATAACATCTACCTGCATGCCAAATTTCAGCCTGATCCGTCCAGTGGTTTGGGCTGTGCGTTGATATCTATCTATGTCAGTCAGTCAGTAGTCTTCACTACACCAGTAGGCATTCATCAGCAGGCAGAACATCAGCGTCGTTGTCGCCACGACATAATGCTGAGCTAAAGTACCAAAAAGGCCTCCTTTTGATACTTTTAATATTTAGTTTTAATTGTTCTCATGTAATATTTTATTACCAAATGAACGTTATTCTATTCTATTTTAAATCCAACGTTTGCACGTCAGAAGAGCGTTCAAGCAGCATATTAAGCGATACTTATTTTGCAAATGAATCCTTATTCAAATAGATGGTACTGGGTCCCCGGAAATCACAATTTAGTTGCTCCAATGTAAAAATTTAGCTAGCCAAATACTAAATCAAGCGTGACATAACTAGATCAGGACAAATCATGGAGAGAGAATTCTAATTCATATATAAATTTTTTTCTGGCAAAAGATCTGGCCATGGAAATTGATGATATTTCCTTTTTGTTGTTTCTCAAAACTTTCAGTGTGAAGTAGCATACTGTCCTACCGTGCAGTGCGGAAGAGATCGCCGCGGGTCATCGGTCCGACCTAGTTGCGCACGCGCCGCTGTTGCTACGCGCGGATACGTTTCTATTAGCGACGAGCATCAGACTTTGTTGTTGCTCTCTCTACATACTCCCTTTGATGGAGATGTGTATAAGGTACTGGGAAATGTGAGTCAATTTTGGTTTTCATTTCCTGTAACCTTTTCATTTGCTGTTGTTGCAGTCAATCGCCCAAGATGGCCACCGACTTATTTCTTTCGGGTATGAAGGGAAAAATGGAGAAGTTTAACGGGTAGTGGGACACCCAGATAGACAGTTTTTTATAAATATCGTGATGCGATGGCAACCGGAACCGGGCTTAAGGGATTTTTTTAACACGGATTAAATTCAGCCTCTAAATTATAGGTACTGACTGCATCGATTTAAACTTTTTCAAATCTGAGTTCGGGCACAGCCTTCGCGATAAGGTAACTGACAACAGTGACAACTGCTCTACCGAGGTAGTCAAAAGTTTGCCTATTGAATAGTGAACAGCAAATTGATCTCACCTGGCACGCTGCGTTTGCGCAGGGTCGACGACCGCGCTGTACCCACGTTGGTTGACTGCCATCTGAAATAATATAAAAATTTTGTTGTGTTACATAGTTGATATGTAAGACAACAAAGTGTATAGCGTTGTAATCAGAGTTCGTAGGGAAAAAAATGAAAAAGTTTACACACTTTTTTAAAACACATATCACTTTTTACTTCTATGTAAACTATTAAGACTGAAAGCCAGTTTCACCAATGAAACATACGTTTGTAATAATTTATTTGTCAGAGAAAAATATACTGTATTAAATTTTTGAGAATTGAATAACAGAGATTAGAGAAGCCAAATTATGACAGCATGTACAGCACATTGTGGTTATGCACCTATTCACCAACTGAATTCGTATAAAACTAAATACCAATATTTACATTTTTGATTACCTACTATCAGGTGGGATGCGTACCTTTCTGCTAACTGATCAAGTGTTAAACATATTATATCCCAAAGCCAAACAGTTGTCCCGATATCAACCCTAGTTCCCGACTGTTCGTTCCGACTTGTAGGAGTAGGTAATAATAATTATAAAAATAAAAAAATAAAATGTATTTATTCTGAAACAAAGTCCATTGTGTTAGTAACAATTAATCTTAAAAACTATGTTAGTACAAAAAGATATGTATTTTAGTGACTTTGACAAGCTGGAAGTATGTCGAGTGCCCCATAATAGCACTGTCCACGTCCAGTCTTGCCGCGACCATCTTCAATTATATCAATCTATTCCCTCCAGCTCCCGTTACTCAATATCTCATTATCTCAATAACAGGCTTGTTGGATTAAAAGGCAATCTTTCACTTTACTTGATCTGTCCGGTCTCGCTAGTAGTTTAAGGCTAGGTAATACCTCTGACAGTGGTTAGGCAATAACAGCGACGTCCAGGCACTTGTCAGCGGTTATTTATCGACTCACGTCCTCATAAATAAAGTGACCTTTATTAACCATTCGAGCTTGTTTATTAGCAACTCGCTGGAGACTATCGCTTCTCGTAAATTTTACTGCGTGTTTGTAAAATGGTAAATGGCATGACAAGCTGAAAGGGGGCGATGGTTGCAAAACAAATGACTTAATGTTTTAAATTATGGTGGTATTTATTCGATCTGGCGGATGCAGATCACAGTGCATCACAGTGACCAACTGGCTACTGTGATCATATTTCAAGGAATAAAACTTTATTTCTTGAAATATGTATTCTTTACAGGTTTTGATATTTTTCAAATTTAAACTAAGCCAGCACTTTACCACAAAGTTGCCTGATGTTAAACAACTATGCGGTCTACGATGGAGCGCGTGTGTTTAGGAAAAGCCCGTTAATTCTGACCTAGAAGAGCTCCAAGTTAAGTTTTGGAGTCCATGGCCCAAAATAGCTTCTGGAGTGGTGCATATTACAAAATTATTTTACTTAGTGCAAATCAGGTAAAAGTTGTTGATCAATTGTTTGTCTCAGTGACGTGAGCATGACGAGTCTTGACGCCGATGTTTACTTGCGCTTTTCACTGACTTGCAAATTTTTTGTTAGCGTCGTCTGTAGTCAATTAATAAACCACAGACATGTTACGTCAATACTTGTGCTGAAATCTGTGCCAAACATAAAACTGATAAATTGACAATTTGACGTGTTTCATTGATAAGTAGATCTAAAGATACGTGTAAGGTGCTAAGTACATTGCGCCCATTGAGCAATACTCAATATCTCGCAAATATCATTCACCTTACTAACATAATTACTTCAAATACTAATAGTTGCATTTAGTATTAATCATTTCAATTCAATAAACATAATTATATCAATAAATGAATCCTGTAATTTTTTTTTATTTTAAAACATGTATGTACGCGATGCACGTACGATACACTAAACCAGAGAAAAAGAGGGCTATAGTTTAATGATTGGTCAAATGTTATCGTCATTTTACAACTTATAGGTTGATAAAGCCTCGATGTTCTAGTGGTTTACGCACTGGGCCATGGTTTTGGGATCCTGGTTACCTAGTTAGGCAAACTTTGTGTCGAGATTTTCCAAGCTCGGGTTTGTGATCGTAATGATTAAGCCAGTAACGACTATCAACGATAACTGGATTTTAATAATGGATGCGATTGCCCTGCAGTGCGACTGTGATGATAATTTACGACTACTTGGTTGCGTTATATAACCATATCACTACATCTACAAGTAAACTAATATTATAAAGAGAAAATATTTGATTGTTTGTTTGCATGGAATAGGCTCCGAAACTACTGAAACGATTCGAAAAATTCTTTTACTGTTGGAAAGCTAGGTACACAAAGCATAGCATGGGTGACATAGGGTACTTTGATCCCGGAAATGTGGGGGAAGTGGGGGATATTTAAAAATGAAATTACGCGCGGGTGAAACTGCGGGCGGAAGGCAGGGTGGGGTATAATTTTGGCAACCTGGTTTCTTTATTCATAAGCTACAAAAAGCACTGATAAGAAGTAAAATGACTACTACTACTAAGGTTTTGTTACTAAGCCCTTGAGATCGTTGGAAACGCTGTTCTCTCCGGCGCTTGCGCAGGCTGTATGCAATGAGGCTGTCGCCGCCGGCCCGAATGTCACGTATGCACGCCGCCAAAAGTGCTACTTTCTTTCTTTTTGGTCTGAAAATATCTTTTTTATACACCCGGCCTTGGCGCTTAAGCCTACGGCTCGCCTGATGGTAAGCGGTTATCATTAGCTTTGTCTAAGCTTGTAACAATGTAATTTAAAAGGAAAACAACATTGATTCCCAAAAACATATGGTTCTTCTTGTCAACATTATCCCCTTCCCAATTCAACTCTAGTCAAAGTCAAAGTATTTTTTGACTTTGACTAGAGATCTTTCTCACTGACAGAAACGTATGGATAACTTCACCGGTCGTCTGTAAGGTGGAGGTACCTCTCTAGATCAGCGGCTCTTTCAAATTGAAGGTCAACTATGCTTTACCTCTACTATTTTTGGGACTGAAACATGAAGGAATGGCTCTCCGATTATGACTATGTATCTTCTATTTCCAAGAATTAGTATACCCCTAGTTCTGAATTAATTAACGATTTGATGTAATTGGTCGAGGAATCGAATCACCAATCTACATTGGTCTTTGCATTGCAGTGGGGCATACAAGTGAATGTCAGTCAGATCAAATCAAATCAAATCAAATCAAAATATTATGTAAACTTGTATCAAGTATTTATGAATCGTCAATTACAGAGTGACTCTACCACCGGATTCGGAATGCAGTCATCTGCCGAGAAGAACCGGCAAGAAACTCGACAGTTACTCTTTTTAATCGCCAAAGTTTATACAACATTGATAATAAATCTATCTATCAGTCAATTGACTAATTTTTTCTTTTTATTTGAATCTTGTAATTTCATACAAAACAATCTAAAATATCAACACAACAAAAGCGGTTTTATCAATATGTATCTTAAACTTCTACTTTTCATCTCGCCAGTACTCCCGCGTCGATATTAGAAAGCGACTTGGCGCCAGCTTGGGCGCTTCCACTTTTAACTTTAATTATACCAATCAACCGAACTACAATATAATATGAAAGTTGTCCGTGTGTCTGTTTGCATAATGTCCTAGAACGGAACCCGGCGGGCTTTATTTGTGTTCTTTATCGTCTTTCCGGGTCGTTAAAATGCTTTTCCGGAGTGCTAATCACCTTATTATAATTTCGTTGAGTTTTGTTAGGGTTTCGTCAAAATTTAACAACAATATTTGCTATTATAATAAAGGAAAATTATTTGTCAGGTCACTTGTTATAAGTAGCTTGACCGTGTGGCTTCATTTGCGGAGCTCGTTAGTTCGATTCCCGACTTGGTTCTGATCTATTTAGTCCTAATGACTAGACACCTGGTTTACTCTACGGCCTTTGGGACTAGTGAGAACTGCCGTGTCCAGGACAGGACGTCTCAGGACTAAAGCGTCTCATTACCCATTTAACTCTTCCACTTTCCACTTCGCACCCAAAGAAGATGAGCGGGTGCCCCCCTAGTGGCGATTGACCGACTCAGGCAACAACAAGACTATAATTTAAAACCATTTCTTACGAAACACGATCGAAGTATCTGGTTATTTCCCTAACCGACTCTGCTATAAATCTCAACATATCCGACAGAGTAATAAAAATAACCCATCTGTATTTATAAGACGGAAAATGTTATACAAATTGTGAATTTCGTAAACACAGGCGGAATAGATTGACGGGAGCTGGGCTGTCCAAACATGTCTTGGCGGGTAGAAATAATACTCTACATAATTTACTACGTACGCTTTCTTAAAATATCCACAAAAACCACAAACATATTATACAAAAAACATTTACCTTCTTTAATATTCATTGCTAACGCCGCGTTTATCTAGTGGTTTAAGTACAGAGCCATAATCTCGAGGTTTTAGGTTCTCTTCCCGGGTCGGGTAAAGTTATTGTCGGATCTAACACAGCTCGTTTTTGTAATCACTAATTCGCATTTGACAAGTGTAGTGATTAACTTAATACCCATTATTGCCACGATAACTTGATTACAATAATTGTGGTTAAGTGATGAGGACTTTATTCCTGCAGTTGGACATAAAATAGTAGATTAAAATAAAATTCACGCTTGGTGTCTTTTCGGTGTCTTCTCGGTGGTTAATGTAACAGGATTTAACTCTTTGTTCTGACAAAATTTGTTTTAGTTTAATTAAAATTAGCTTGGGTTTGCGATCACCTAAACTTAGATAAAAGTGTAGGTGATTAGGATTACTCGTATGCTAGGCTGGCACCGGCTCGTCCCAATAGAGTGTGAAGGAAAAACCGGGGAGTTTAGTGGGTAGTGGACGCTTTAGTCTCGAGTCCCACACACGGCCGCAAGTGTAGCTAGCCTGCGGTTAGGGTGCATAAACGCAATCTCCTTTTAAAAAGAAAAGGATTACTCGTATGCTTATTTTCTGATTGTAACGATGACTTGACTATTGATTTAATGATGAAGACCATTGCTTTGCACTAGAATTTTATTGACCTTTTTGCTGTTGCAAAGTTTGTATAAAAATCCTTTTTACTTTTCCCATGAAACCGGGGCGTTTTCTGTAAAATAATAGGCGGCTAGAAAAACCATCAATGGAATAACCATTTGGATTATCACATGATAGACAAAGAGTGTTACGAAATATAGCATTGGTTCTACCATTGTATGTATTAACTATGTATGTGGTACACCGTGTTAAGAGAGAAAGCGTGACTCGACTTACAATCCTGACACAATGGGTTATGTCAGAAAAGAGCGCTTAAAAAGTATAAAATGGCAGCTGAAATTATACACTTGGAAATGTTCATATTTTTCACATTGGGGTAGGTTCCTGCGATTCGGGTCGATGACTTTACTCACAGACTTACACAACAAAATACACCCGACAAAACTTCAATGATTAACCTAAAAACTGTATTTACCAACAAATAGAGCTCATTTTCGAACAGCGAACGTAATAGTAGGACTGTAGTGCAACAACTATAGTCGTTTTGCGATTGTGTGCGTAACACTTCTAACAGATATTAGTAGGGTTGTGAAACTATTTCGTAATGTTCTTTCGAAAATTCAACTATGGTAGGTATAGATTCGATCAATGATTTGTTTTGAGATTGGCCGATTATTTACTAAAGGTCAGACGGCAATACTATTAAATTAGATTGTTTTATGTGTTGTAAATTTCGTTTGATTGTTTAATTTAGATTCCCTTTGACTAAAAGATACGATACGAGTTTACGATCGGAGTGAATTGATAGTACATATAATTTTATTCAAGTTACCTATTCATATATGCAAAATGGTGTTTTGATTTATATAAATTATGCGTCGTTGGTTATGCCTAACAATTTAGTGCTTGTATAAATTAAGTGCTAGGATCTTCAGGTACCTAAGGCCAATCCTCAGTTATAAAGCAGACGATAATTATTATTCGGAGTTAAGTTTAGTTTAAGTGTCACTTCACCGTTCTACTCACTTTTACTTTTTTCCTTCTTGTAAACATTAATAAATAAGTAACATCATCAATAATAATTAATCTATTAATATTGAATACGATTGTATAAAATCATAATCACACCTTTCTGTACAGTGTTATTTATACGTGGATCTAGTATGAACATAGACCTTTAAATATCTCCAAGAATTTTAGTGTAAAATATTACAAAATAACTTTTTGCTGCAATAAGTCAAAGCATGAAATAGGTACTCTATCGGTCAAGTTCAAACATTTTCAACTTGAATAAATATCAACAAGGGCTATAATAGCTACTTACATCAGCTACTTACAATACTTATATTAGCTACTTTTTTGCCGATACGCACCAGAAATCAAACTTGGATCCTCCTGCAACAACAATCATCGTCGATATCGATAAAACCATCTAAATAAGCCAGAACATCACTACCACGGGCAGTGCACTCACTCACACACTCTCACATTTCGCTTAGCAACAGAAGTGAAGGCAAAAAGATCGACTACATGGACCGGTATTACTGCAACACCACTTTCTGTCACTAGCCCTTCACTGATCACTATGTAATTCATCCATTGCTCGTTCTGTTCAGAATGATTCTCGTTGGGTTGCTAGCATACAAGTAGTGGATACGGAACATAGCTAAAGATTAGAGTAAGTTTCGAGTGTGCGAGGTCACAATGAAGGTTCATAGAATCGTATCTATTTTCTAGGTTGTATAGCAGGATTGGAGCTAGGTGTAGCAAAGTAAAAACTAGTTGGCACATGTCTTATATTTTAAACGGCGGATGTGTTCGCCATGTAGGACGACTGTTGGTTTTCTAAAATGGACTAGAAATGGATTTTAATGGCGGTCGGGTTTGAAAAAGTGTTGTAACACTGAATATTACAGAGATCTTTCGAGCTAGGATGGTTTCGCATTAATAGCAGATTTACGACTCGTTTCACTACATGCAGGTTTTATGTAAGCAACTTTTAAAAGAAAATACAGTAGGTACTATTATACAGTAAGGACTAGGTAGAGAGTGTAAGAAATAGTTTGCAGAAGTCCATTTTGTTTCTAAGTCATAATACAAACTCGTCGTAACGGAGGCCGTTATTTTGGGGGCCTGAGTCCAATTTCCAGGTCGCTCAATATTTTGTTGATTTTTTCAATTCATAAAAACTGCACTTGGCAATTCGCGTTATTAAGCCATGGCCCAAGCATTCCTCAACTAAAGTCATTATTATTTATAATTCACTAGTGATTTCTTTCTTTCATAGCACGCTGGGGTACCATACCATGACCGAAGAGAGGTCAATCAAAAGACCAACGGTGTTACGTATTTTCCGAGTCATGGGTGTTTATTACAACGCCAACTTAAAGACTGGACTGTAAGGGCCGGTATTTCAATGTAACCTTATCTTATTGCTTAAGTTAAGTATAACATTTAAGATAAGTATTACTTTTGACAGGTAAAAGTGTATGACTTTAGTGCCGCTTAACTTTAATCCTATAATGAAATACACTTAAGTCATACTTATTATCAATCCCGGATTAAGATCAAGATAAGTATATATTGAAATACCGGCCCTTAGAATATTTTTTTAACAAAAAATATACCTATTAATATTCATTTTCTTCTACTAGCCAATGCACCACGGACACGATTTTAAATAAAACAGTGAAGACGACAAATATTAAAGTACTTTAGCTTTTGTTAACTTATGAATATGAAGATCACAACTATGGGAGGCGCACAGTGGATCTTTTACTTGAATGAGTCCCTCGTCTAGTGATGTATACTTCTACCTAACAAAAGATCACAGCAAAGTAGCACTTTATAACTGTTGTGCAATGTCTGATGGGGGAGGACATGGTTTTAGCTGTAGAAAGAACCTTTTTTGCTGCTAACGTTATGTTTTCCCTTTGATTTAATTACAGGGTTGGAGACGGAGGGATGCCTCAGGTTTGACAAGCCATATAGGCGGCGAAAACTGCTTATCATCAGGTATATAAAAAAAAACATATGAGTTGTCCAGAGTTTGATACTAGATGGCGTTGTGTGTATATTTTTACATTATTTTCAAGATCATATTGATACAAAAAAATATACCTAATTATCGCACAAAACAAGTGCACAAACAAAAACTCAAATTACACCTACTCATAGTTTACGTCAAGTCATAAGCCTAAAGCGCAAAGGTCAAGATTCTATTACTGATTCGTATGTCGTGTCGACACTTCATTTAACATTATGCAGAGTGTCATGTTATTTGATTTTGCATATTACTAACGATAAATCCGATATCTTTGCCATCAGCGTTCTTTGAAGTCGATACAAACAGGTAAAACAGGGGCAGACAGAGCGACGCGGTTTTTAGTTTATTTTTAATAGCCTTCCGCCCGCGGTTTCACCCGCGCGTAATCTCTTTTTTCAAATATCCCCCTACATTTCCAGGATCAAAAGTACCCTATGTTCACCGGGGATAGTGTAGCTTTCCAACAGTGAAAGAATTATTCAAATCGGTTCAGTAGTTTCAAAATTGATATTCCCGCGGGAATGAGACGTTTCCCGTAGGAATTTATAGCCTATGTTATTTTAAACTATACGTGTGCCTAATTTCATCTAAATCCGTTTAGCCGTTTAGGCGTGATTGAGGAACAAACATCCAAACATCCAAACATCTAAACATCCAAACATCCAGACTTTCGCATTTATGATATTAGTAGGATTAGTAGGAAGTAGGATAGGATTAGTAGGATGCTAGATAAATTGGCAGAGTAGCAGCAATGCAGCCCACCTGATTGTAAGCCTTTGCGGCCTATTCCATTGAGGGCATAACCAGCAAGGTTCACTTAATTTCCTGCCATATTGTAAGCTCCTATGATCAACCTTTTCATTTAAAGTATACTTGCTCCCACATAAATGTGGTTGAAATACATCCAGAGCTGTTATGGAGACAGATTTCAGGTGGGGGTGGTAGCTCGCCAGCCGGACTATAAAAAAGGCATTTTTTTATACCACATCAGTTTGCACTGTTGGCAGATAGACACGCAGCCCACCTGATGGTAAGCGGTCACTGCGGCCATTGAGGTGACTCCATCAGGAAGCGGCGCTCAATGTGCCTGCTAGACTGTAGGCTTATCTGATCTTCGAGCCTCTGATTTCAAGTGTACTGGCTCCCACATTAATATTGCCGGAACACAGCCAGAGCTGTTATGGCGGCAGATTTCACCTGTGGGGGTAGCTAGTCGGACTCTTAAAAAAGCCCTACATATGCATGCGACATCAAAACCTTTATCTTGTAAAAGTGATTATTTAAAGGCCTTTTACTAAATTGTCTTGAAAGGAAGTTGCAGGGTCGCATATAATCACCAAAGCGGAAAAACACACGTCATTACTTCAATCAACTATAATTTAAACATGTGTCTCAAACTGATACGACAATGCAACTGCACTTAGCAACACATGTAACGCGAGTCCAAGATTGTGAATCGCTTATCAGCGGGAAAAATGGTTATTGCGGCTGGTCATGGTTTACCTACATACTTATAAGTTTTATAGTTTCAACAATAACCTGCGACGCATAAACCACTCTATTTTCAGCGCACCACGTCACAAAATGCAGTAAAGCTTTTATTGTAAACAAAGCATTAAAACAGGTTTCCGATAACACTATTGTTGTTAACTATGAAAATTCATTGTATAATTGATTACCTATTTACTTCGATGATTGTGGCGGTCGACTCAAGTGCATTCGTATATCTACGTTACAGAATTTGCTTTGTAAGTGAATAGGGCACTTCATTTTTATTACTGTTCGAAGAACGACTGTAAACTTACAAGTAATAATAATAATAGCAAAGCGTGACTTATTTTACGTAGGCTTAGAATTAATAATAAATATCAGTAAACAGTAGTTTGATCGCCTCCGTGGAACAGTGGCTAAGCCGCTCGGGTATTAAACCCGGAGGTCGTGGGTGCGATTCCCGCCTTGGGTCTGGTTGGTGGTAGGGCTTTTTCAGAGTCCGACTGGCTAACTGATCATCAACTGAACAAATCTGCCGCCATAACAGCTTTTCCGGCAGTATTCATGTGGGAGCCAGTACACTTGAAAGCAAAGGCTCGAAGATCAGATGAGCCTACAGTCTGGAAGTACTGGCTCCCTCATAACATTGCAGGAAATCGGCCAGAGCTGTTATGGCGGCAGATTTCACCTGAGGGGTGGTAGCTAGCCAGTAGGACTCTGAAAAAATTCCTGCCACCAACCACCAACCAAAAAGATGTATGTAGATTAGAGTTCCCGTAAGAAATGCAGTGTATAGCCCAACTTAATGTATCGCACTGAACATAAATAGCTTGGACGGACGCCGAGAGAAAGTGATATCACACAGAAGCATGCGATGTTGCCAAACTGCGATAACCGATTTGGCATAGTGGCAATAAACCCCATGCGAGTTGGGCTTAGGGAAAGTTGGGCTAAGACTGGCGTCCAGTAAGCGGCTGCTGAGAAGATAGTACTTGATTATATTATAAAATGCTGCATGCAATCGACTTTGACGAGCCATTTGGTGTTGGGGTAAGAAGCCGGCTATTACACCAGAGGTCGCGGGTTTTCTCGGGTTTCATTTGTGTGCATGAAGATGTCTGTTTATATCGGTCTGGGTATTCCTATGCTTTCAGATAAAAACGAGTAAAATTAAAATAAATCTTATATGATTTAGTCGATTAATAAATTATGGTCTAGTTTTATAAACTATTTCATTTGTACCCTACATCTAACACAATTTTCAGAGTCATTAACGTTTTTACGGAATGCACCTCCCTGAAATAGGATTTTGTAGTTTGTCCATGGCGTTGAGTTGAGCTGCATGGCTGTTTGCCAAACGAAGTTTTACAAAACAATAGCTGCCAATGGACGCCAGGCTACAGGCAACAACAAAAAGGCGTGGCCGCAATAAAACGAACTACATCGTAAAACGCACTGCGCTATCTCGCCCATTTAGCGCTAGTTGCTCGAGGGATTGAGCCTTTGTAAATTCACGTTTGCAAATATCTACGAGGATGAGGGGGTAGGAAGAACGGTTAAGAACGCTTCAGTTGCGTAACGTCGCACGTCGCTGAGACAGCAATGCGAGCTTATCACGATACTCGTAGTTAAGTTGTAGAGAGATATTGGTATATTATTGAGAAAAATCGGCGAGAAACTTGATAGTTACTTTTTATGATATTTATCAAAACAATGTATATTTTAAGCCATGTAAGTTGCCTAATTTTTAAAATAATTAAAAATAGATTGTGTCCCAGCCATTGTATTCATAAAAGTAGCACCAAATCACAATTAAGTATATTTTACAGTCAGAACTCATAACCGGTCAAAACTACTTTTGACTGCAAAAATCAGGCAAAAGTAGTTTTGACCAATGCCCTTGGTCAAAAACAATTTTGACTGATTTTCGCAGTCAAAAGTGGTTTTGACTAAGGGCATCGGTCAAAACTAATTTTGCCTGATTTTTGCAGTCTAAAGTAGTGAATTCGGTTCTGGCAGTCACAGTCGCAGTTTTAACCTAACCTAAAATTACACAAAGTGATGCTTCCCGTAGAATTCGAACCCATTTTTGAAGTCAAAAGTGGTTTTGACCAACGCCTTTAGTTAAAACCACTTTTGACTGCGAAAATCAGTCAAAACTGACCAAGGGCATTGGTCAAAAGTACTTTTGCCTGATTTATGTAGTTAAAAGTGGTCTTGACCGGCTATGAGTTTTGACTGTAACATATACACACAAACAAAAATCGCTTATCACCCAGCTCGCACAAAGCTAGACAGTCTAAGCATGTAAATTAGGCGCAACAATAGCCAATCTAGGATGTTTGCAGCGTCAAGTGCGCGAGTCGGGCGATCAGCGCGCGCCGACTGGAATATCGATGCGACACTTACTACTTGTCTATAGGAATAATATGAGAGGTTACACAATTTATTTTATTTAGGGTTGTATTTACTGCACACCAAAAAATACCGATTGTGCATCAAAAATACTGAATTGCTATCCTAACCTAACCTTTGGGGTGCAATCAGTTATTTTGATGTGCATTTCAGTATTTTTTTGATGTACACTTAAAAATATCCCTTTTATTGGGTTGTATTTAACTACACATCAAAAAACCTACCTACCTACCTACCTAACCTTTGATGTGCAATCATTTTATTTAGGAGTAGGTTTTTATTCTAATATCATTGGGAGTAGGGACTAAAACGCTTGTGGCGTGAATGTCGCCGATATAGAAATGCGATCGTGAATCGCGCTAGTACCTAAAGCTGTTTTATTATTCAAGATCAGTTAGCAGTCCACCTGATGGTAAGCGGCCACTGCGAATTATTCCATTGAGGGACACTTCACAAGGAAGCGTCACTCAATGTGCTGCGAGACTGTAAGGTCATCTGATCTTCGAGCCTTTGATTACACGTGTTCTGGCTCCCACGTTAATACAACTGGGATCACAGCCACAGAACTGTTTTGGCAACAAACACTTGTAGTAGGGGTGGTAGCTAGCCAGTCAGATATCGAAATATACCCGATCAGATTAGCCACAGTTTCACGGAAGCGTTCATATGTTTGTAGGCATTTGTGGTACGTTTGTGGTTTCTGATACGAATAAATACTGCTTGATCTACTTAATTTGGGGTCAGATTGGTCAGGGATTGGCAGTTGGCACAGATCTTATTAAAAGTTACTTTGGAAGTAATATCTATAATATTTAAAATTTATTATTGGTTCCAGCTGAATCACATAACTGCATCAAATATTCTAACATATAAAGCAATCTCGATTCATTCCCAACAGTATCCTCTCAATGTAACATGAATTTTAATACCGGGTTCACGGCAGGTTGTGCATCTTATGCATTCGTGTCGTTGCATATGCATTTTGCATTACCAAGTTCATCGCGACCTCGGTGCTAGCACGGGTCATCAACTTGCCTCTTGTGACCTAGTAGCATTCTAATTAACATGTAATGTTAACGGAAGAAGTGGAATTAAAAAGCTTTTTAGTCTAGAACCTATGTATTTCAAAATAAATAAGATTGCAAACATAATACTCACTAACAAAATATGAACTAAAGAAATCCACTGAAAAGTTTCTCCGGTCACTAACATATTATCAGATTGAGGCATTGAGTGTAAATTACTGTAAATTGTACTGATTTCAATAAATTAATAAATAAATTTGCCCAATTCGTTTCCCATTGCATTCATTGAAATTAAATAGTCACAAGAATGGTTACCATTTGCGAATTTGTGTTCTGAAACCCCAACTTTGTTTAAAAAATCCAACACCAACTTTCCCCGATTTGGAAATTGAACTGGGATCGCCTTGACCATTGAGGCGTTTAATTTCAATAAATAAATTACTAGACTGGCTAAAAAAAGACAAGATTTTTTTAAGTACATAAATATTTCATTGCATCGGTTACCTTCGTTCAGCATAATTCTTTTCCTTTTCTTAGACAACGTTGTCATCTGCAAGTGTCATGTATTTGAATGCTAAGTTACCGATAGAATAGAGAAAATTTTCTTGTTCTGTGGATAGAATCACACATACAAAAGAAAACCAGAAGGACCGCTAAAATACAGTAAAATACCTAAACTAGCCCGAGTAAGTGATGTTTTATTTTTTGAAATTATGGAATTTCAGTAACAATCCTTTCCGACTTTGCAAGGTGCTTTTTGGCATTAAAATAGTGCTTTTGAATTTTGACAACTATGTTTTAGTCGAGATTGGAGTCTTTTGTAAATCTTTGAGAGAGTAAAGAGTAAAGACATGGCAGTTTAATCTGAATGGTCTCTCTGCTTAGGTGCCGCTGCCTTATGTATTTTGTGGAAGAACTGCATCTGATAAGCATTCAAGCCGATGCATTTGCCATCACGACCTCGACACCATTATCCAGGTCATTGACATTAGACCTAGTATACCTACTCTTAGATTTAACAGGATAGTAACAATATTCCATGTAAAAAAAGTAAAGTATCAGCATTTAATGTTCCACTGCAGTGAAAAGACGTCCATCATTGAATTCAAGTCATTTTCACAATGTTAGGCTTTATAAAGCGTGTAGTATATGAGATATATAAATAATTCATAGTGTACGAATAAGCTATGCTTAGTTCGGGATTATACTGCGCAGTGCGCTACAGTGCCCAGGCATATTTATTTATTTCCATAAAAAGTAAGTTTAGTTATGTTCATACAATGGTAATGAAAAAGAAACATATTTTGTACATAGTGCAAAATTCGAACCAGCGACCCTTGACGTAATGCTTACGACTAACAAAATTATATTCACGAAACGTAATTACGTTACGAAAAGCATTCTTTTGAAGTTAACTTTGTGTTATCCGAACAATAAGAAAACCAATTTAAAATAGAAAAGAAAAAAATCCCTTAGAGAATTCAAAGAGCAATAGATGAGAGCGAGATTCTTGAAGGCTTTCATTGGATATCGGAGCCTCACAACTGTTCGCGCCATTTTGTAAATAAATAGGTATTCGCTGTGTAATTGTGTGCGAAATCAATTTCATAAGTGTTCTGGGTTTAAATGGGACGCCGATTGCGAAGTGGGTCGGGGGCAGGGATGCTGGGAATAAGCATTAGTGCGGGACGTCCCGATTTGATGTATGATTTTTTTATACATATTATAGGGGGACAAGCGAGCAAGTGGGTCACCTGATGGTAAGTGATCACCGCCGTCCATAAGCACCCGAGACCCCCTTGGGGTCGCAGACGCGTTGCCCGCCTTTAAGGGTGGAATATGCTCGCTTCTTGAAGGATTTTTTTTCGTATTGGTTTGGAAACACCGCTGCGGGAAGCTGGTGAAATTAAACTTGAGTTTTACAGATAGATGATCAAACTAAGGGGATGGATTTTTCGGATGGTAAAGAAATTATGTAGAGTGACTTAACTCTTCTTTTCGGGTAGGGCTATAGGAGGTGGCATCTGAGTCTATTTTAAGTGAAACATGTTAATAAGTTTTGTTGCACTGATGATAGCAATTTTTGGCAGAATACTAAACATTTACTTAATTCCAAATGAACAACATGATAAAACACTGCAATTTTTTTTATTTCACCTACATCACTTTCGACAAGGTTTTCTTACAAACACAGAAGTACTTAATTAATGTATAGAATCGATAATAACAAGCAGTTTACACAAAGGTGGATTCAGTCTAGTCTAGTACAATGTCCCGATACAAAATCCAAATATAGTGTCCCTCTTGCCCCGATGTGCGTGACATGTAACACACAACACTAGTTAAGATAAAGCTTTCGTGTTCGTTTAAGAGGCCAGACTCGTTTGATGAGAACGCATAGAACTGCTGTTGGTTCTGTGTGTTTGGAAGGCCCGAAGGGGCTTACGGGGCGAACAATGGAAATATAAAGTACTTAAACAAATTCCTTTTTTTTTTCATTAGTGGTGGTATTAGGTATCCTTAAATAAATCGCGAGGTCTTTGTGTTTTTCTATTCAGACCTACATGGAGAAATCAAATTAGTGTCAGTTTGTATGGTGAAAATATCAGCTTTTCAATATAAGCTTCTTGCTATTCTAATTTAGAAATTGTGCTTTAATTGCTTGATTTGTAAAAATAAACCAATTTTTTAAAATATTTAAAGATAATATTTCCATCCAAAAGTTAAAATCTGATAAAAGTGAGTGATAGTATAAATACTTTATCATACTTAAAGCCGATTACAGAAAAATAATTATGAAATCCTCCAGGATGTTTTGCTGAATGTGCTGTCTTATATAGGGTCCTCTAATATTTAAGTCGCTTTAAGAGTCCATGTGTTTTGGAGAAATCATAAATCTCATTTGATTGCCAACATCGATAAGAATTTATCAAGCGTCATTACTATTGATAGAAATCGATTACAAACTCGGAACGTGTTCGGAATATACTTGTTGTATATAATTATCACACAACAATTACATAATAGTGGTCATCCATCATGTTTTGGCTCTAATTTTAAAAGCCACGCACAAGCACACTATACTAGCGCGCCGCTGTCATAACTGTCAAAAATCAAAAATGGCGGGCAAGATGGCGCGCGCCACGTGGCGGGAAAGTAATTCCACGCTCGTGTAGATTAATTTAGTTGTCTATTTTAGTTGGAGTTAAAAATACTAACATATTTCCCGTGTCAGAGTGAACGTTGTGTGGTATCGAATGCGTAGGCCGCTTGAAACTATTTAGCAAAGAGTTCTAGAAATTACGATAAAAAACTAAGCATAGTAAAATAGACAAGTTATGTAAATCTATATTTTAATTAATTACCGTGACACAAAAGTTATCAATTCGTCATTTCACGTAGAATTCCTATTAAGACAATATATCAAGCCCAAGAAAGTTCGCAGATACTTTTGTTTATTAGGTACATCATCAGTAAAATTACTATGAATGATTAATGAGAAGTTAAGTATGAAAATCTTCATGCTAAAGCTAAATATTTTATGTAACAGGATAGGTACATTTTGCATAACTTAGGCGACTTGGAATATAAGAATCTATATTAGAATTTTTTTACGTAAATAATAAAATTGGAAACTTCCATATTAAAACACGGCCACGAAAAACAAGAAATACTTTACGTATTATGATAATCGCTAAATGCTGTCATTTTGTCAAATACTGCAACACGGAAAAAACATTCACTTTCAATATGAATATAATTTAAAAAAAAGTTTGAAGCTGTCAATTTTTACTATTCTAACCTCAATCATAAGGAACTACATATAAACCTTGGCCTATGTTTTACCGTGCCCCCACACACTGTAAACACGATGTAATGCATTATCGTTTTTCATGTAGTCCATCGCTCGGCTGCATTACCATCTCATTTATTCCTACCGCTGAAAACACACAAACAGACTGACAGATTGAATATTTTAAGTGTTGTTGCGGCTGTAAATAAGAATTCTATTGCTGACTTTTTACTAATGTCTTTCCATTAGGATAAACACGAGTGGAGATGGATTAGGATACATAGAAATAATATATTTTACAACTTGACACAATTAGACTTGTTTAACGACCGATATTGTAGTCTACTTATAAGTATTTTACGGTGGGAAATGAACCCACGCCCCGATGTTTGAACTAAATATTAGAACCACTAATCTACGGGGGTGTTCAAAATGGTATTTCTTTATAAAAACACAATATAAAAAGACAGCAAGGACAGAGTTATCATTTCACTCTCATTTTTTCCAAATCCACACCCAATAAACCGACATAAAATTAAAAGACCCATAACTCAAGTTTTTAAAAAATTGCACACGTTTCAGAGTGAACCCCTGTAAGTCATAAATTGTTGATTTTGAGAGCGACGCAAGCGGTTTTTCGTGTCTTATCAACCTGTTCACAGTCTACAGGTTATTGAATTAATACAATACATTTTCGGATGCACTTACTGATATAAGAGAGGGTTGGTTTTCACAACGATGTTTTAAAAATAGATTGAATGGTATGCTGCGTAATCTTGTTACGTTTTCAAGAGAAATTTACTGTTAGGGTTTCGTAGTCAACGAGATTTCTTTTTACAAAAGAACGAAAAATTTTTAGCCCTAGTTTAACAACGTAATAATTCCTTATCCTCTTTATCTCTCTGTAACAAACTGGACGTAGGATTTCTTGAAGTTTTAATAAATAAATAAAATAATACGTAGTTACGCAGTAAGGAACTAATCCATATTATTGCTTCATATGGATTGGATCCTTATTCCTTAACTATGCCCTATATTATCCAAGAATATTCTATAAGTATTGTATGGGAGCTTTTTGGCGTTAACGTGGGACTTAAATATTGATTTACATAGTTTGGGACAAATGGCCAGTGTAGTAAAAAGCCCCAGTTTACCTATTTATTCTCGGGTCAGTCAATTACCACAAGGCCAGTACCAGCAAGTCCCTCTCTGGTGCGAAGGAGAAACCCTCGGGTTTAGTGGGTAGTGGGACGGTCCTGAGTCCGACCACACCACGTTACGACCACAGGTCTGGCTAGATTGCGGTTGTGCATTCTCCTCCTGATAAAAAAATGCTATTTATACTAAATACTCGAAGCAGGACGAATAAACATTATAACGTCAGTAAATAACACTCGCGCGTACGAGCATAGACCGCTGTCCAAAGCAAACACGCGCCCTGCGCTGGCGCACGTCCAGGCTGGGTGCGCGTGGCGGTATTATTACCTATTACGGAACTATTTGCGGTTCTGGATGTTTACGTGAAGACCAGCTTCTATCCTCAACTTAATATATATAACTAATATCCCGCCCTTCCCCCCAAATTTCCGGGATCAAAAGTACTTTATGTTCACTAGGGACAGTGTAGCTATCCAACAGTGAAAGAATTATTCAAATCGGTTCAGTAGTTTTGGAGCCTATTCAATTCAAATAAACAAACATACAAACAAACAATCAAACCTTTCCTCATTATAATATTAGTATAGATAAGCAACATGTTATTTATTTCAGCCTTTTTTAACCCGAGGTGTGTGGTGTATGGGACTCTAATGCCCTATAGAAGGAGCGGAGCTTACCCAATGTATTATGGTGTGCTCTGCCTTGCCTCATGGTGGGTTCCGGTGGTGTCTCTTGCCGGTGGTGTTCCGGTGGTGTCATGGAATACCACCGGCAAGCGTGTAAAAAGAAGCGCAATATTGGACCCTCCTCCGCAGGGAGGGGGCGATAGAAATAGCAGTATCATTTACCTGGCTCTAAGTCCAAGATGTGTACATGGTGCGCTTCGAGGAGTAATTGGGTGCGTTTTGAAGAATAATTTAATTTTTACAACTTACTTCAATATAGATAAACAAACACATCTCCTGTTGTTAATTCTGGCGCGTGCGGCTATTTGCGTGCGCCTGCGCCGCTAATGGTTAATTAATCCGCGTTAACACGTGCACGATTAACGCGTTTAACGCCACTTTGTTTGCTTTCAATAGAAGGAAAATACACAACAGTCATGTTATTACTATCGTAGATCTTAATCAATCGTCTTCTCCTACCATTTTTTTTAATACTAGATCAGTTGGTAGACAGGCACGCAGCCCACCTGATGGTAAGCGGTCACTGCGGCCAATTCCATTGAGGGACACTTCTCCAGGAAGCGTCGCTCAATGTGCTGCCGGACTGTAGGCTTATCTGATCTTCGAGCCTTTGATTACAAGTGAACTGGCTCTTACATGAATACTGCCGGAACACAGCCGGGGCTGTTATGGCGGCAGATTTTACCTGTGGGGGTGGTAGCTAGCCATTCGGACTCTGGAAAAGTCCTACCACCAACCAGACCCAAGGCAGGAGTCAAACCCACGCTTCTTACTTCTAGGTCAGATCAATGTTACACACATAGATCTAATATGGTAATGGATGTGGTCCAATATTATACGAGTATATCTTAGGTATCGCCATAGCAACAAGAGAACATCGTGTTGACGTGATCAGACAAGACGTCTGCGTTTAATCAAGCCGCCAAAGATGTAAGAATTACGCAACTGGCTGACACGTGGGGCTTAGGACTACTATACATTGCGGATTATTATTAAATATTTATTCAAAAATATAAGCAACTTCCGCCCGCGGTTTCACCCGCGCGTAATCTCTTTTTTCAAATATCCCCCCTTCCCCCCACATTTCCAGGATCAAAAGCACCCTCTGTTCATCGGGGATAGTGTAGCTTTCCAACAGTGAAAGAATTATTCAAATCGGTTCAGTAGTTTCAAAATTGATATTCCCGCGAGAATGAGACGTTTCCCGTAGGATTTTTATAGCCTACGTCCTAATCCGGGTTATAAACTATACGTGTGCCAAATTTCATCTAAATCCGTTCAGCCGTTTAGGCGTGATTGAGGAACAAACAAACATCCAAACATCTAAACATCCAGACTTTCGCATTTATAATATTAGTAGGATTCATTCAAAAATATAAGCAATGTAAAGTACCAGCCTATTTAATGTCCCACTGCAGGGCAAAGGCCTCCACCTTGGAAGTCATCGCTACAATGATGGGGACTGGCATAATCACCACGCTTGCCAAATGTCTATCTCGGGGGGTTATCTTGTGTTTTAGCCGAAGGTCAAACATGGTTTGTATTTTAAAAATCAATATGCAATGTTACTTAATTAAGTAGGTAAAACCGAATGGTGAACAATACCTACTATTAAAAGACTTAGCTATTACTTTATTTGCTATGTAACTATTTAATAATTTGTGCTATAGTCCATGGTAATAGTACGTCTACCAAAGCTAACGAAAAATAGAAGTAATTGACTTTACGTGCTATGCGTTATCTGCCAAAACAATTTTTTCCTGCCACAAATCAGTGCGTACACACGACACGCTAAAACATGCGCGCACATAAATAACAATATTTAATTAGTGACAGACATCCACAGACATCTGTGAGGAAAAACAATGTCACTGTCAAGGAAATTCGGGTGTAGAGAACAAAAAATTAAATGTCGTTCATCTTTGAAAAAGTAAAATATTATTAAGGGATCGAAAAAAATATATAGATATTCTGTAATTTTGTTATTACTAGAAAATAAGAAATGTGCTATATTTGATGTGTCTTTAGCCAATCTAATATTGCGATTTGGTCGGTAAATCGCGCCAAGCCAGGCACCGACTCGTCTGTCGTCTGTAGTAAAGAGGAAACCGGAGTACTCCAGTGCAATGTGTTTGTGTATGGGTAGTACAACGCTTCAACACCGAATCCCACACACAGTCACAGGTCTTGTAAGCCTATAGTGCGGCTATGATGCCTTAACGATTTAAATCTTTGGCCTTAACAATTTTCATCTGCAAAAAAAAGACCTAGATCAGACCCAGAGTTTTTAAAACACATGTGCTTATTCACATAACACAGACTAAATAAGAAACAATTTATACTTAATATACCACAAACACGAGTTATGTAAAAAATAGTAATTAAAGTTATCAGACAAATAATATTTGCATAAATATTGAGCTCCTTAAACAGCAACAAGTCTTACATTATACCTAAATATTAATAATAACTTATGAACATTCAGAGATGATAGAACGAATATACTAATAGTTTCTGTCTTAGGGTGGTTAGCTAGCTAATTAGACCTAGGTAGCAATATTGTAACAAACATCCACGCCTACAAACAATGTGTATGGAAGAGCCATGCAGTGAAGACAGTTGCTGCCTATTAATATTCTATCTAAAATTTCTGTACAAGAATACACTTTTAAACCCACAATATAACAAAAGCCTGCTTTAAAAGGGAAGACTCCAAACGGAAAAGAACTCGAGCGCGACAAAAACCACTCGAGCGCTAAAAATCACTCCGAATCTTATGTCGCGGTCAAGAGCTCATAATATAGACTTGAGTTCTCTCGAGTCTTGAGTCCTGTTGTTCGGAGTCGAGTCGTACAATTGTGAGCCGAGCTCAAAAAGGACTCAAAGACTCGAGTTCTTTACAATTCTAGTCAAAATGGGCCTGCTTGATTCGGAAAGTAGTTAGTTACCACCCTATCACAGAAGGATGGGGAAGGTATGAATTGTTGCTGTGCTAATGTGCTACGGTCTTGTGACTTTTTCTTATCTTACTCTCTTGCCTTACCATTCCACTACAACCATTAACCTCCCTATGAAATTTTTGAAAATGCATCTGAGCTCCTAGTAACAGGTAACCTTTATTTTTTACGGAGGAGAACGCATTTACGCGCCTAACCGACATTTACGACGCCTGCGGTCGTGTGTAGGGCTCGAGACTAAGGGCCTCGTTCACCATCTCTGAGTAAAGTATCAAGTAGGCTATTCGGCGGTTAAAGTGACGAGTAATATTTTTTTGAATTTCACCACCTCTGAATAAGGCTAATTGACGATCAAAGTAACTAGTAACTTACTTGGAGCTTCGCCTTATGAGTAAATACTTTAACTGGCGGTTAAGTAGGTTTGCTTTGTAGGTTTCCAACTGAATTGACCTTAAAAAAATTCAAGAAAAGGATAAATATGGATGTTTTAACATAATAGAGCATCGAATCGAGGAAATAGAAGACGAATATAATTCTAGGATACAAAAAGTTCATAGAAGTCGTATATTTTACACGCGTGTGGAGTTGTGGACTAGGTATTTTATGAAATTTGATGAATAAGATTTTTTTGCTAATTTAGTTTGTCTAAAAAATCTTGTAAAAAATTTGATAGCTAACGGATTAAAAACCAAAACCCAAATTTTATATTTGCTGTATGTTCTACGTAGTAATATGTATACCAACGTAAAATATTAATTGATTATGCAAGTAGATACGTAAGTACGGAAAAAGTAACTGGGATAATAATATGAGCCTATAATGTTATCTATTCTTCATCTTAAACTTTCCTCGAAGAGCTGCACTCATGTCGCAATAAAATCGCCAGGTATAAACATTTGATTAATATTGTATTTAAGAATACAAGAAATAATACATTTAATTTTTCTGTTTTACGGTATTTTTTTTTGGTTATCTTACATGCAGCTTCAAATAATTTAATGTTGTTTTTCCATGTGAATAAGATAAATTTCAACTTGCAACTCAAAAGAAACACCACGAAAATAACAACACTGCGAGCAGTCAGTTTGCCATAAGCTGTAAAAAATGAATGAACAATTGTTTGAGAATGAATGAGTTTCGGCTTAACCGTTGATTTGCTAATCGGAACTTTATTTTGCTTGGTGAAATTGAAAAAAATTACTTGAGACTTTTACTTGACGGTTAGTTTTAATCAGGAAGTAACTAATTAGAACTTTACTCGGAGATGGTGAAAGAGGCCCTTAGTCATACTGCGCACTAAACTCCCACGGTTTCCAATTTACAGCCGATTGGGACGAGCCGGTGCCAGCCTTGTGGCAATTACCAGCCCATCCCCGAAGTAACAGGTAACCATGGGAGGTAGAGATCATTTACTCGTCCCATCAGGAGTCATTAAACTTTCTTGTTTGCCTCCCTCTTTCATTAAAAAAAATATTAATAGGTAAGATTTAAAAGTAATGTTGTAAACATATTAAACATGTCATGCGATAACTCGAAAGATGTTTTTGTTTTCACGAGCACGTCCCATAAAGTGACGCAGGGAGATAGGAAAAATAGGAAATGAATTATTTTTAGACGAGTCGTGAATGAGTGTCTGTACCTACATGTTTATCGTGTTATGTTTATCTTAGTGACAGTGTACAGAGAAAAAGATAATATCACAAGACAGTAGATAAACGCTTTTTATTAATATTTCAGTGAAGTGTATTCTTATTAAAATTTTCTAATTGTGTTATTAGCGTTAGACACTTAACATAGATTTCTAACATTACTTTTCCTTAGTCTGTTGACTGATCTACCGGTTTAATTCTCCTTGGACGATTATAATACCTACGTATCAGCCTATTCAAACTATACGTCTCTATATAACATTTGAAATATTATGAAAATTACGATTTTGCAGCACATAGTGAAGCTTCCTTCTATTGTATAGGCCGCAGTGGCCGCTTACCATCAGGTGGGTTGGATATCTGCCTGCCAACAGAATGTAGTATAATGAAAAAGAAATGATGGGTACTGACTGACTTAATTAAGACTATCTTTGCTAAATGCGCATTGGTGATCACAAACCCGAGCTGTGTAAAGGTCATTGGGCATAATCTGACCCGGTCTTCGAAATATTTCCTACAGATATCAAATTATTTGTAAATTAATGAGTGCTAGCCTACATTTCATTATGTGTAGTTCTTTTTTTTTTTAAACGCGGGAGAAATCTAAAAAACAACTATCTTTAGGTGCCCAACAGACTTGTATTGTTAGAGGGGGCAGACGAACACGACGAGTTCAGTTGCTCCAGCGTGTAATCAAGACACCCTTTCAATGCAAATAGTCTAAAAATGTCTTATCACTAGAGGATATTACTTAATATTTTATTTTTAATTTTTGGGCAGATTCCCATACTCTACTATTGATGCGACATATATCTTCGTAATATCATTTAGGTGCCCAACAGACTTGTATTGTTAGAGGGGGCAGACAAGCAGACAAATAGTCTAAAAATGTCTTATCACTAGAGGATATTACTTATATTTTATTTTTAATTTTTGGGCAGATTCCCATACTCTACATTGATGCGACATATATCTTCGTAATATCATTTAGGTGCCCAACAGACTTGTATTGTTAGAGGGGGCAGACAAACACGACGAGTTCAGTTGCTCCAGCGTGTAATCAAGACACCCATTCAATGCAAATAGTCTAAAAATGTCTCATCACTAGAGGATATTACTTATAATTTTATTTTTAATTTTTAGGCAGATTCCCATACTCTACATTGATGCGACATATATCTTCGTAAACTAGGGAAGTTTACCTAAACATCCAAACCAATTTCGTTTTTGTAGGCCGTGGGTATAGTTTCCATACTAAGTTGCCCATTGACCTTTGTCACAAATTTTTATTTGCGAATTTTTGACCTATTTTTTATTATTATTAATAGCGGCTTAGTGTTTCCACAGTCACCTCGACCAATTCTGATATATTGTGAACGTCACTTAGATTACAATAATTCTTCTCCAAGCCCAACATTTTTTTGAAAAGGAGGATATAATATTCTTGAGGAGGATATCTTTAGCCTCATCTGGTTTTAGAATGTGCTTCCCTAGAATAAGGCTACGTTTGTGCATCAATGGTTCGCCGTCCGTGAGCATATGCATTTTTGACTTAAGTAATTTGTGTCACATATCACTGGACGTCGGCAGGGATGGGTGTTGTGGGTAATATGAATATTGATAAAGCGCCGTAACTCACAGCTGCGCCGGCGCGGAAACGGCGGATAGCGACAGGTCACCAAGACGGCGTGGGGACACGCTCGCCAACAAAAGTGTTTTAATAATTTAGATCGCGCTGACAGAAACATGTTATAATACCAAATTTAGTTTTTGTACAGAAAAAAGTAAAATAATTATACAATATTTTAAAACTTACATTAATAAAACATAAAAAGTTGTATTCAGTGTATGTAAATTTACACTTTTTTTATCTGGTTATGTTGTCATGACATTTTCATGGCCACATGAGATACGAGTAGAATAATCTATTTTAGAAACCACTTATGTTATATTATTACAATTGTTAAGTTAATTACAGTGGCATTATAATAACGATGCTGCAATTACGGTCTAGACTAGCACTACAAGGATTGGCCAATTCTTGGTAAACAACGTGCAGCCCAACTGATTGGCAAGCAGTCACTGTAGCCTATTTCATTAAGGAATACTTCACCAGAAAGCATAGCTTTATTTTCTGCCACTGTTAACTTTTATGATCATAAAACGATCATGAAAGATCATTAGATTTGGGTCTTAAATTTCAAGTTTACTGATTGCAAATTGAATTTTCCAAAACACAGTCCAAAATGCGGTATTATAGCTCAGGAAAAGTCCTACCATCAACTAGACCCAAGATACGATTCAAACAAATGACATTTAATATAATTGTTATATAAATATTCTAAATATTACTATTTACATTTTAAAAAGCTCAAGTCACTTCTCTCTCCAACAGTACGCAAAGCTGTCACTTTTGGTCCAGTAAAACTTCCTATCGCGGTCAAATTTACATCCTCGGCCGCACTGAAAGAACATGAAAAATGAGAGCCACCGCGATGGGTCGCCGCGATACCGGGTAACGGCGGCCATTGTGCGGCGCGGCTATGCGACGAACTACACTTTTGAGGTAAAGAAACCGAGGCATAGACATATTATAAATAGAGTCGTTTATTCTAGGTAACAATATCCCTTAATAACGAAAAACCAAATATTATTAATTAACAGTAGCGGCCGCCTCCACGGTTTCACACGCGCGTTATTTCTTGTTTAAAACATCCCCTCCCCTTTCCCCTATATTTTTTTTAAATCGGTCCAGTAGTTTCGGAGCCTATTCAATAGAAACAAACAAACAATCAAATATCTTTATAATATTAGTATAGATTTTATTTCTCGGGCATTTCTAATTCCAATTAAAAAGCAAATCTTTTTCTACGTGTCAGATAGCTGATCAACATTACTTATACTTTTTAACAAATATATTATACAGGGTTATTGGTAATGTGTCTTGATCCTTTTAAGGGCATGTAGAGGAGGTTCCCAGCTAGCAATTGACCCATTAAAGTGCAGGTCAAAAGTGAACCAATAATGAGATATTTTTTTTTAAATATTTTTTCGAAAAATTAGGGATTCACAACTTTAAAAATGTATTAAAAAAAAACTACAACATATTTTAATGTAATTATTTATGATTAAGTTAGAGCTTAGTCTAGTACATAATAAAACACACTAGGATAACTGAAAGTTTTGTTGATTTTGAAATAAGAGATCAAATACTAGAATTTTTTTACGACGCTTATAATTTTGTTTACAATAAAGTATCATTTTCTTCAAAAAATCACCTAATTACTTGGACGGCAGAACATTTCAAAAACATCTTCATATCAATGGCTATCCAACAAGATACAATGTGCACTTAAAAAATTGATAACAACTGTAAAAACAACTAAGGAGCATAAAAGGGTAATAAATCTCTGTACACATTTTTCCGCTATATCGGTGTATTTTTCAACCAGATGACAATTAATAGACAAACGACACTTGATTAAAACATGAATGGATGAAAGAGACCGGTCAAGAGATGACTCATCATCAAAAAAAATTCTGGGAATTAGTTTCATATATCTGCTTTTGTTATGTCAAAACGTTTTATTCCAATGATGTCTTAAGGACACTCACTTGAAATTTTGCAATGCACTTAAAGAAGGTTTCTTCCTGCCTGACCCCACCAATTCTGCCTTTAGTGGGGGCAGTCGAAACTTTTTAGGTTTGCCTGCCCCCCCCCCCCCACTAGGGGCAGACGAAACTAAAAAGAAGGAACCGAAATTAGTAGTTGGTTTAAACTAAAAAGTTTGGTGCCACCAATTCTGCCCCCACTGGTGGCAGAATTGGTGGTTTCAGGTGGGAATGAACCTTCATTAAGTGCATTGAAAAATTTAAGTTTGTACCAGTGGGGGCAGTCGAAACTTTTTAGTTTAAACTAACTACTAATTTAGGTTCCGTCTTTTTTGTTTCGTCTGCCCCTAGGGTGGGGGGGGGGGGGGGGGGGCAGGCAAAACTAAAAAGTTTCGACTGCCCCCACTGAAGGTAGAATTGGAGAGGTCAGGCGGGAATGAACCTTCTTTAAGTGCATTGTGCATCCATTCATGGTTTAACCAAGTGTCGTTTGTCTATTGATTGTCATCTGGTTAAAAAATACACCGATATAGCGAAATATTTTTATAGAGATTTATTACCCTTTTATGCTCCTTAGTTGTTTTTACAGTTGTTATCAATTTTTTAAGTGCACATTGTATCTTGTTGGATAGCCATTGATATGCAGATGTTTTTGAAATATTCTGCCGTCCAAGTACTTAGGTGATTTTTTGAAGAAAATGATACTTTATTGTCAACAAAATTATAAGCGTCGTAAAAAAATTCTAGTTTTTGATCTCTTATTTCAAAATTAACAAAACTTTCAGTTATCCTAGTGTGTTTTATTATGTACTAGACTAAGCTCTAACTTAATCATAAATAATTACATTAAAATATCTTGTAGTTTTTTTTTAATAAATTTTTAAAGTTGTGAATCCCTAATTTTCCGAAAAAATATTAAAAAAAAATATATCTCATTATTGGTTCACTTTTGACCTCCACTTTAATGGGTCAATTGCTAGCTGGGGACCTCCTCTACATGCCCTTAAAAGGATCAAGACACATTACCAATAACCCTGTATACCTAACGTTGTAGACAATACGAGTATGTTTCTGTATAAACATTTTTGTACTCGATGGAATCAAACCCGCGATGTTAGGTTGACTTCTCATCCAGTACACCACGGTAGTCCTCAATAATTGATGAACTATGAAACTTTTCTTTTAGTTTTTTTAAAACGTAAACTGTGCTTTATGCTACTCCAGTTGGTTCTGCGCCTACTGGCAATCTTACGATTCGGTTCAGTGCGGTATGTAGCGAAACTAATGTTACAGTAAAACATTTTACATCTCAATACGAAGTGAAATGTTAAAGACTAGTCAAAACGGGTTAGTAGTCGATTCGCACGAAAATAATTCGCACTAAAGTGCGAATCGACAACTTTCAAAAATAATATTATTTTTAGTAGTCGATTCGCCCGAACGAATTTTAATCGCGTGCGAGTCGACCCCTTTAAGAATTGATAGTAGGCGATTCGCACTTTTGCAGAATGTGGATAAAAACAATCAAAGTACAGTCGTGTCAGGAAATCTTTATAATATTTATAATATTATTAACATATTCCTTGTCTATATATCTAGAGCTTAGAAGCATTAGGGCGGATGTCGATTTTGCCAACTTTACAGGAGAGAGTAAAATAAAAATTCAATTTTATCGGCAAATATTTTAATAAGTACAAACAATACGTAAATGATTTCTTTGCATTTATTTAGCTAAATAAGTAACTTTCCTAGCTTTATAATTAAAGTTTAAAAACAATGTTTCTAAACAGTGAAAAATTAACTTATTTTAAAAAAATGATGATATCCGCCTTTATGCCACTAAAATTATTCAATGTATTTGTTCAACTAATTAGTATATGCCCATACGGCTTTATGCCTTCAATTTAGGTAATTAATTGTGATTTAATGTGAGGTGTATGTCCAAATATAACGTAATGCCTAAACAATAAATCAATATCTATTAAAACTTAACAAGACGAAACTGCAAATGCGACTTATAGTGTTCATTTATTAACTGGGTTTTTTTGGCAAAAAGTCGGACATCTCTTATTTGACTAGACTTTTTACCCACACTTAGTTATACACACAGACACTTATGTAGTTTTTTTACTTATTTTATTCATACCGATAATAAACACGGTTGATTATTAGGTAAGCGTCAAGATAAAGGTTATAAAGATCAGATATAAGTATTTTGAATGTACTTAAAGTAAAGGCACCTATGATGGACGCGGACCAGCCATGGACAGTTTATAATTAACAATAAAATTAAAATTAAGCAATCTGGTTTTTCTTTTCAATGTAAATAAATTAAAACTCAAAGGTGACTGACTGACATAGTGATCTATCAACGCACAGCCCAAACTACTGGACGGATTGGCCTGAAATTTGGCATGCAGGTAGATGTTATGACGTAGGCATCCGCAAGAAAGGATTTTGATCAAATCCCACGGGAACGGGAATCACGCGGGTGAAACCGCGGGCGGCGGTTATATTTAGTAATAACATAAATCCGTGATGCCAGTATTTAAGCTCCCATAGCAACTGTTTGACAGCCGATAGTCATTTCCATGCCGGTGTTTTACGGTTGTTAGTTACGCGGTATTACCTATTAAGTGTCGGGAATCTTAATTTCTTATAAGAATCGCGACGCCCTATAAGTTACACTTAACGTTTTATTTTGTGTCAGGTGTATCGTCGTTGGATTTCACGACATTTAATGATTTATGAATAGTGGTAATACATTATTTTTATGTTATAACCGAAATTACATTAGCATTCTAATCCTAAATTTTACCGGTGTCCGTTACTGGATATTATTTAAGCACGTACACATAATCATGGACAGAGTGTCCATAAAGAGGATTTCATTGTTTTTGTTTTCTTTAATGCGTCATACGTCTGCTTACTCAAGTATATTTTACTGTTTCTAATATAAATCAGCAGTAAATTATTACTCTATCCAATAATGGACATATTAGAAATTCTGTCCATGACTAGGTGTACATAATAGGCTCACACATAACACACATTCCCAATACAAAAAAACATTTTCATCCTAATAGGTCCAAATCGAGTACACACAAGAACAAATGGCCAAGACTATCGAAGAAGTAAGAGAAATCGAGTAAAGAATTGCAAAATAGAGCAATGTAAAGAGAGCCGCTTGCTCCTAACTTTAAGGCAGCTTCACGAAATATTTCCATAGATACAATAAGAAACGGATTTCGTAAAAGAGGGCTTTTTCTCTTTGGCCCGGAATATGTCTGAAGATCTGCCGTTATCTAGTCTTACCATAAGTTCTGTCCCAATTTATTTAAGAGTATTTGAGTCTGAGTAATCCGTCAGCAGAAAATCATTGTTGGGAAAATGAAAATTTCCTCTAGGAATATTTATCTCGTATTATAAAATAATACCTTAGGGCTTATCGAAAAAGGACAGGTCATCTGTTGACTGCACCCTTTCGTCTCAAATGAAAGTTGTTGCAGAGACACGCCACGCGCGGTGACCATGGAGGAATTCTTTTTTCAGATGAGATTTTTTTACGGTTGAAGAAAAAAATCATAGTCAAAATGACAGGGCATGTACACAACTCCCAAAAAGCTACTAGGATAATTCCGATGGTAGAAAAAGGTCACTACCCAGCATCTGTGATGGTTTGGTGGGGCATGCGTGTCAAACGTAGGGGTGACAAAGCTCCATTTTTGTGAACCAAGAGTGAAGACACGTGCAACTACCTAAGACATTTGCCGCAACTATCATGGAGTGATCAACCTATCTCCCATACTTCAGAACCTGAACATGAAAGAGAATTCGAATTATTGCCACCAAAAAACCCCGAGGCATGGATGGATAATTATTGATGTCCATAATTGGAGGTCCGGCATTGGATCATTTACTTCGACCATGCCTGAGTAGGAGTGTTATTTTTTAATAATATTTTATTTTACTGATCATTTAACTGAAACTGAACATTGAATAATGACTGAGAAAAGAACATTTTATTTACCTTCAAATCCAAAAGAATGTGTATTGAAAAATGAACCAACTACAAAGAAAAACCAAAAAATGTTTCCTTAAACTGTCCATGACTGGTGACTTTACCTTACTTCACTTTTGTCGTCCATCATTAAATTACAACTAAAACTCCACTTTTAATCACTCACTACTGATCAGTTAACAAAACACCAACAGACCTAAGGGTAACTATTTAATAATTAATTAATCTGTGCCGAAAGTAAAACAAAAACACCGAAATGTAAGTAAATAAACAGAAACAATGCGTGCAAGGAGCAAAGGGAGAGGCGGCCAGACATAGGATCGCGCAAAGACCAATCACAATGTATCTCATTACACTTAAACTGATTTAGTGTCAGTCATTAGACACGCCGTGACCAATGGATAATGCCCGATGTCACTAATTTTTTGGCGCCATATTTTAAGTAGTTCACATCCATAACGATTTATTTTCACATTGGCCCACCAATGCATTCACAAAGTTACTAAAACAAAAGGCATAAAGCCGTATATCTGCAACCGTTTTAATGTTATTTATAGGAATCTTAGATGCATAATGTCGGAAGTTTAGTTATGATGAATATTTTAAATCACTGTTTGGACCAAAAAGGCGTAACTCTTTTTACGTAGCCTTTGTGCGAATAAATTTTTTAAGCATAAGGGCCAAACTTACAATCCACCAAAAGAAAGATACAGCAATGTAGACGCAGAAAGATGGAAGTAAAAATGAAACCTTAAGGTTCTAATGATTTTAGAAAAGCTGTCAGAACCGACATTATGCACGAAATTATCTCAGCCCAGAAAAGAGATAGAAATACAGCTCCCAGTGGTATGGAAAGAGAAAGAAGCGCTTATCTCTGATATCCAATAAAAAAATTTTGCCCGATCTGCACATCCGCCCATATGCTTCTAGGCTCTAGATATCTTACAGCATACAGAATCAATTTAATTTCAAATGTTATATTTTTTTCGGACAGGAAACATGTTAAATTATAAACTAATATCATTAAGCGTTAAAATATATTTGAACACTTTAATATTAAAATGACACCAAAAATTAGAAACGTGTTAAGGACAGCGGAGACAAAATCTCAATTTATGCTTATACTAGCTTAAATTTTATTTTGTTACGTAGGATTTATTGTAAATAAGTGAAATAAATATAAATCCAATTAGTTACGCAAGAACTGTAATAGGTATTAAGCATAGAATGTGTAAGAATCATAGTTTTGTAAGAAGAACTTTTTACGTAGAGATAAGATTCTAATAAGAAAAATTGTTGTAATCAATATGTAAGTTATGTTTTCTAATTAGAATTAACGCGAACTTTAGAAAGATGTAAGATACATGTATATTCTAATTAGAAAAATTATAGAAATAAGCAAATAATGTCAACTTGCATAGTGAAAATGCAAGCGAAATTGTGTAAGTTTAACGGGGCTCTCTTTAAGGTATTGCTCCGAGGTACTTAAGCGTGTAATTTTTTGTGTCATTTTAATATTAAAGTTATCTATCAAATATAATTTAACGCTTAATGATATTAGTTTATAATTTAACATGTTCCCTGTCCGAAAAAATATAACATTTGAAATTTAATTGATTCTGTATGCTGTAAGGTATATAGACAGCGAATAGGTTAATATTATTATAAAGATTTCCTGTACACGACTGTACTTTGTTCTTTTTTTATGCACATAATATTGCAAAAGTGCGAATCGCCTACTATCAATTTTTAAAGGGGTCGACTCGCACGCGATCAAAATTCATTCGGGCGAATCGACTACTAAAAATAATGTTATTTTTGAAAGTTGTCGATTCGCACTTTCGTGCGAATTATTTTCGTGCGAATCGACTACTAACCCGTCAAAACTAATGTTTATCAAACTGCACAAGATCTCTCACACAAGCCGCTGCGAATAAATCATTGTTCCACCATTGTTTACAATCGGAGGAGCGCAGGCACAACGTAGTGTTTTAAATAGCTCTGTTGTTCTGACCCAGTTTCGATGGTTTTGTAAACCAATGAATGTTTTTGGAGGAAATTTTCGCTAATGAGTACCCATCGACAGGTATTTCGAGCATTATTTTCGTAAATGTTTGTTTGAACGTTCGTCAACAAAACAATGTATGTTAGAAATACGCGCAAGATTTTTAGTATAATCTATTTAACGTAGGGTAGCCCTGGTGTATAAGAAATGTTTATCGATAGCTGACGCCCCTTAATGGTGACATTAGAGGGACTACGCGTGTCTTCTATTGAAAATTGAATAATATTATCAGTCATATTAAAAAAGCTATTTAAACCATTGAAGACCATTTGAACTGTAAAAATACAACAAGAAAAAGATGTTATCAAAATGACACATAAAAAGATTTCATTAATAAATATTATATACTACACGATCACTTCGAGAACTTGGTGAACAATCATTTCCCATGCAAACAACTCGTAATTTATTACGTAAATTAATTTGCTGAATAATCAAATCCTATTTCCACTTAGACAAGCCAATTATCAATCGATCAATTACCAACATTAGCACACAGATCCAATTTTCCCTTCAGCTGTATCGACGTTGCATTATCTGAATCTAATTATCGGTCATGCCGATGGATGGTTCATAAGAGGCCATTGAAATGAGCCACAATCACGCTCATGATGGTTGTAATATCGTGGTTGCGTCAGACCAGTGGTTCTGATCTGAACCAAGGTTGACTCCAGGGGCGGAATTAAGGGTTTTAGTAGGGCCCACTTGGAGCAGTTAACCGTAATTGGTAAGGGCTAGGCCCCTCTTTTATACATGTAGTTATAACCAATTAAACATCGGTAGATATTTATATCTTCAAAATTCATGGGGATTGATCCCTTACAAAAGCCTTAGTTATAGAGCCAATGTTATCTGACAACAGATTTTTGTGCATATAAATCAAGTTAGATTAGATAGTTGTTATGTAATTTTGTCAATATATTTTGTTTTTACTACTTCAGTTGGCAGAATCAATTTCAAGTCTTATAGAGAAAGAAGCTCTCTAAAAGTGATGCTAGAGTTTTTGCATTTGAACGTAGTTATAAAGTACTTTTAATTGCATATTATAATAAACAAATATTTTCCTTTTTCATTTACATTTTACCTTTGCTTTAAAATACAATAACTTTTTTTTTTCAGAGCCCCGTAACCTCCAAGTCCGCCACTGTCTTTACATTGATTTGTTGCGTGAAATCCAACCAACTTTGCAGAGGCTAATGCACTTTTTAATTACAATGGTGCTTCAAGGTGTTCCTAGGCGCGATTGTTTTGTTAGGACAGCCTTGGATCAGATCTTATACTTAACCCTTTCAACGCCAAAGTCTGATATATCAGACAAACCATTTTCGTGCCCACCACGCCAATGTCTGATATATCAGACAAAAAAACATGATCAAGAAACTTTGTATTTTTACTTGCCTGAATGAGTTGAGTATAACCTAATCATTTTTTGGAATTTTTTTTTAATGGTCGTGGCGTGTGGGGCACCATTTTCGGAAAAAAGCGTGGCGGGGAAAAGGTTAATAGACGTTTAATTTTGAAACGGTATCATTGTACTCTTATCATGGCTCATTAAGTAGGTATTTGAATATGTTATTTTTTTCATGTCCATTCCAAATTATGTTCATTGTTTTGGTTTCTTTTTATCTAGTCATGTGGTGCGTTCACTTTTTTATAGTAAGTTTACTTATTTCTTTTTATATTTAAAATAACAAGATCGCTAATTTTACCTTCATAAATAAAAATATTTTAGCCACAAGGCTGGCACCGGCTCGTCTCAATCGGGTGTGAAGAGAAAACCGGGGGAGTTTAGTGGGTAGTGGACGCTTTAGTCTCGAGTCCTACACACGGCCGTAGGTCTAGCTAGCCTGCGGTTATGTTGCATAAAAGCATTCCTCTCCGAAAATATATTTTTTTATGTTGGTATAGGATTAAAATGTATGACGTATACAAGTAAAGATGCTTTCAACTTAGCCAACTGTCTTAGACATCGTAAAATTATGTTTGTTTTTGTGTTTTGGTATAAGTATTTATTTTTGTCATTGTATTATAATTGATAACATTTTAGGGGTTTAAAATAAAAAAAAACGTGGTTATGGTGTCCTGCAGATTGATATCATAGGACTGCCTTTATCTATATCTATACTAATATTATAAAGAGGAAAGATTTGATTGTTTGTTTGTATTGAATAGGCTCCGAAAATACTGAACCGATTTGAATAATCCTTTTACTGTTCGAAAGCTACACTATCCCTGGTGAACATGGGGTACTTTTTATCCCGGAAATGTGTGGGGAAGAGAGGATATTTGAAAAAAGAAATTACTTGATAAATATACATATAGACTGCGTAAATTGATAGTCAAAATGAATGAAGAAACATAATACAAACGACCTTTTCAAAAAATACCTAGCCGGCAGTGTCACAGAAAACGCTAGGAAAATTCGAAACGCTATGTAAAAGAAAAACAAAACTTTTAATTTACTTTTTATTACTGTCAAACTTTTGTAGCACTATTGCCAGTGTTTAAAATAACAAAATAACCACGAAGGTTACATCAAATTAATAACCAAGCAGGTTAATCTATAAGTTATTAAAAATTTAATGCTGGCTAAATAATTCAGAAAAAAATCTATACGCCATTAAAGAAAAAAATATTTAATTTACTTTTTATTGCTGTCAAATTTCAGAAGCACTGTTGCCAGTGCCTCTTTAAAATAAATAAGGTCAACGTATTTTCAAAACTTTTTGATATTCCTGTAAAAAAAAATATTTGCTTTTTATTGCTGCCAAATTAATCGTAACTCCTGATGCCATTGAAAAAACCAAGCAGATTATTATGCAAATTTTTCATTTGATGCTGGCTAGATTCTTCAGAAAAAAATCTAAACGCCTTTAAAGGAAAAAGAAACAATTATTTTCTTTTTATTACTGTCAAAACGGAAATTATGCTGATCCAAATGATCCAAAAAAGGTTTCATGTTATTTGAAAAGAATGATAATGAGATACAAAAAAATTATGATCGACTATGTATGTACTAAAATATTAGTTTTTAATAGTCGAAACAGAATAAATATTTGGTCATCGAAACTACTGAACCGATTTTAAAAATTCTTTCATTGTTGGAAAGCTAAGCTATTCTCGGGCAACATAGGGTACTTTTTATCCCGGAAATGTAGGGGGAAGGGAAGGGACATTCGAAAAAAAAATACGCGCGGGTGAAACCGTGGAGGCGGCCGCTAGTTTATTATAAATTCCACTGACATAATTAAGTCTACTGATGCTAGACTATCTAAGACAATACAAAATTTTATGGAACATAAAACCATGACAGGCAAGGAAAATTAATTAACCGTGATTGCGAAAAATTTTGTACAAAGGTTGATTGTTTTACCATAATTATTGTTCATTTGCACAGAGGCTAATGCACTTTTTAATTACAATGGTTGTTCAAGGTGTTTCTAAGCGCAATTGTTATTTTGTTCCAATGGCAATAATGGGATGCTTAACTCTTAAGTAACGCTTAAGTTTAGTTTTCTTTGCCTCCGCGGAATAGTTCAGTTCTAAAACATCGGGTTTGATTCCCGCCTTGGGTCTGGTTAGTGGTAGTACTTTTTGTCAGACTGGCTGGCCACTAGCTCCATCTGAAATCTGCCGCTATAACAGATTTCGATCCCCGCACGGTCTTAACATTTGTGTGCATGAACAATTAAACATGCCTTTTTGTATCGGTCTGAATGTTTCTATGTATAAATATGTAGTAGGTATTTACAAACAAAAAGTATATTATGTAACTAGCGGCCGCCCGCGGTTTCATCCACGTGGTTCCCGTTCCCGTGGGAATTGATCAACATCCTTTCTTAGCGGATGCCTACGTCATAACATCTACCTGCATGCCCAGCCCGATCCGTCCAGTGGTTTAGGCTGTGCGTTGATATCTATCTATGTCAGTAAGTCACCTTTGAGTTTTATATAATAGATGTTTATCCTATATGTAATGTTTGTTAAGTGCCCAGGAATATTTATGTATTATTTAATAAATTATCCTGCATAGGTAAAAATTTTGCTTAGTTTGGAGGCACTGTGTGAAAAAACAAGGATACACGTTGTTCTTTCGAGAGGATAATGCACTTTGGCATTTAATGCAGTGGTTTTGAAGGTGTTTCTAAGCGCATTGTCTGCGAGGACATCACCACATAACACAATAGGCATTTGATTTGGAAAAGATATCATTGTTTAATATTATTATTTACTACATTCTTATCTTTTATTAAATAAATACTTTAAAGAGGAAAGATTTGATTGTTTGTTTGTTTGTATTGAATAGGCTCCGAAACTACTGAACCGATTTAAATAAATCTTTTACTGTTGTAAAGCTACACTATCCCCGGTGAACATAGGGTACTTTTGATCCCGGAAATGGGGGGCAAGGGGGGGATATTTGAAAAAAAAATACACGCGGGTTAAACCGCGTGCGGAAGGCCAGTATTAAGTAAAAAGAAGTGAAAAAATAAAATCAACATTTTTTTTTAAATATAAAACTCGCATACGTGTATAAAGTGTGACTACGCTGCTCGGGTATGAAACCTAGAGATCGTGGATTCGATTCCCGCTAAAGGTCTCCTCCCTGTATGACAGATTGCAGAATGCTTTCTGGAAACCTCTTCGAGAGAAACCTAGTGTGTTTTTAGGGTTCCGTAGCCAAATGGCAAAAAACGGAACCCTTATGGATTCGTCATGTCTGTCTGTCTGTCTGTCTGTCCGTCCGTATGTCACAGCCACTTTTTACCGAAACTATAAGAGCTATACTGTTGAAAATTAGTAAGTAGATGTATTCTGTGAACCGCATTAAGATTTTCATACAAAAATAGAAAAATAATAATAAATTTTGGGGGCTCTCCATACTTAGAACTGAAACTCAAAATTTTTTTTTCATCCACCCCTTTCGTGTGTGGTATCTATGGATAGGTCTTTAAAAATGATAATAAGGTTTCTAATATAATTTTTTTCTAAACTGAATAGTTTGCGCGAGAGACACTTCCAAAGTGGTAAAATGTTGGTCCCCCCCCCCTGTAACTTCTAAAATAAGAGAACGATAAATCTAAAAAAAATTTATGATGTACATTATTATGCAAACTTCCATTGAAAATTGGTTTGAACGAGATCAAGTAATTAGTTTATAAATTTTTGGGGCTTCCCATACTTAGAACTGAAACTCAAAAATTTTTTTTTCTTCAAACCCTTACGTGTGGGGTATCTATAGATAGGTCTTTAAAAATGATAATAAGGTTTCTTATATCATTTTTTTCTAAACGGAATAGTTTGCGCGAGAGACACTTCCAAAGTGGAAAAATGTTGGTCCCCCCCCCCCCTCTAACTTCTAAAATAGGAGAACGATAAAACTAAAAAAAATATATGATGTACATAACCATGCAAACTTCCATTGAAAATTGGTTTGAACGAGATCAAGTAATTAGTTTTTTTTAAAACGTCATAAATCATAAACCGCAATTTTCCTCTCATTCAATCAACTCAAATATAAAAACGTCGATTAAACTTACAAAGAACTACAAGAACTTTTATATTATGATGATACTTGCTGCTACGGAACCCTTCATGGGCGAGTCCGACTCGCACTTGGCCGGTTTTTTTAACTTTATTTATTTTCTCCTTATTTTTATTTTTTTTAGTAAAGATCCAAAAATTATCTGAACGAATGTTAAACTGGTCTCATCAAACGACATTTATTTTAAATCTATGTCACCTTTCTCTCAAATAAAAAGAAACTATAGTATCATGGTAAGTAGACCCCATACAGCCATTTAAGCCAGATCTGTCCGTGACCCGCAGTGAAAGGAGTCATTTTGCCTAGCCCATTCGGCGGACGCTGACTCTTCTAAACACAAAACGTGGGGGGAAGGGGGGTAATGACACTGTTAGTTGCCCCATGACGTTTGAGCGACCACAATGGCCTAATGGTCTATTCTAAGGAATAGTTACATAATTCACCAGAAAACATCGTCTGCTTTTCCACAGTTACGTAAACAATATTTCTAATTTTTACTATAATAATATAGTTATCGTTACAATGATGGATACTGGCTTAATCACCACGCTTGCCAAACGCGGATTGGTGATCACAAACCCGCGCTGTGTAAGTTGATTTCAAGGATGGAGGCCTTTGCCCTGTAGTGGAACATATTTAAATAGGCTGATACTTATATTATCTAATCCTAAATAAAGTGGAGTCATTTTGATAGGTAACATTTGACGTATGTCAGTTTCTTCGTCTTCAGTCTGTAAAATTACTGTTACCGGTCATTATTACAATGAATCTGTAATCAAAATTATAAAAGGTAAGGAATTGTGCAGTTCTAACAAAAAGAAAAAATGTATTATTTCATGCCCGCCGAAATCCAAATCTGCCACCAGTGGGGCAGTCAATAATTAATTTTAAGTTCCGTCTGGCCCCAGTTCAATTCAATTTTAATTGTCATCTAAATATAAAAGTATAGTTATTTGTGGTGCCTTCGTTGCTTTTGTCACTCAAACAAAAAGTGCGTTAGCTACATACTCGTACTTTGGAACATGCAGATCAGTTTATCTGATATGGTCTAAAATGCAGAATTACAATCATCCATTTTATAGCAATAATTAATGACCACAATAACAAGAACTTTATCCCATGCCCTCGCTATACAAATATATAAATCACCGTTCACGTCCTCGCTCCTATCTAGAGCTCCAAGCAAGTCCTAGGCAATTACCGAAGCCCTAATGACCAAAGTTAAACACCGATCATTTGAATACCGATAAATAATGATTGTTTCCCAACTGATTAGCAAGTTTAATTGATGCGAAATTACGCTGATTGTTGTTCGGGTTCACGTAAACAGTAATAAATTGTAATCAAGACGTTGATTTGTGGAAGTGATGAGAGGAAGCGGGCCAATTATTGGGGAAATTGAAGTAATATTTATTCGCAATAGAACCGAACCGATACGACTTGCAAGTGTTCAAAAAAAGAGTGCATTCCTACCTTAAAGGCCGGCAGCGCATCTGTGATTCCACCTGATTTGCAGATGTCTGTGGGCTTTGCGGTACCTAGTCACTTTTCATCAGGTATGCCGCATGCTCGTCTACCCGCTATACCATAAAAAATGCTATGTATGACGCTGATCTGTTCATACATTTGAGCCGGTCAATCGCCATGAGTCTCGCATCGGCTCGCCTATTTTGGGTGTGTAGGATCCCCTTTAAATCTAATCTTTAATAAGCATAATTTGCAGCCACATTGAAGCCCATCTTATCTTCCAGCCTTTTATTTTGAATAAACTGGCTCTCGCATTAATTTTACCGGAACGCAGCCAAAGCTATTATAGCGGAAGATTTTATCGGAAAACTTAAAGTTACCATAAAGTGGAAGATCTTCATCCGAGCTACAAGATCGACTGTGCTCAGGGACCATAGTCCTATGTAAGTACCGTATTTGGTGTACCGTATTATGGAAAACAACTTTAGCCATTCCACGCAGGTGCTCAAACTTTAAAGTGAAATAATTTGTAATGCAAACTTATTAATTTCTGTCTTTGACGTATATTTTTTATTTATGATATAGCGGGCAGACGAGCATGCGGCACACTTAGTAGTAAAAAGTGTCTAGGTACCGCTGCCTATAATAGACATCCGCCACACCAAAGGAATCCCAAAGGCGCTGCCGGCGTATGCGCTTTTTTCTAGAAGATTTGCAAGTCATATCGGTTCGGAAACACCAGAATAATGGGACTAATGCATCCGCCACAGTTTTCAACTTAAGCCCCAGTCAATATAGTAGCTAACTGCGGTTTGTCATGTGACGTGTCGACACCATTGCGTACGCGCCTGTTGCCGAGCGTTACAATGGCTGATGCCTTTACCCACTTTAGCAGTTCTTGCTCGTCGCTTATGTAACGTTAGGTGACAACGTTAGATTTGAAATGAGCTCACATTCGACTGCACTGTGCTGCGAGCAATTGCGCTTGCTCATTTCAGTGCGCGGGTGTGTTAACTCACTTATTGAAAGTTTGCAGCGCAGCACTGGGGATTTTCGGAAAAAAAAATAACAATCCCTACTGGTAGGGATTTTTTGGTGTGGATTTCCGGAATAAACCCTCAATACGAGCTAGAGTTCTTAAATTTTTACCCTCACTCGTATTTTACACACTGGGTCAACGTCATCAAAATTAAGGAGCCAACACAGTTGAACGCTATGCTCTATGACACTCTTAAGTGGGATAACAGAATTAGAAGTGATATATTGGAATAACCTGAGAGCTAGTGACATAATCCATGCGTGTGTCGCCGCGGGTGGAAGGGAAGTAATAAATAATTTAATAAACCTATGAATGATAAACCCTATAATTTTTAATAGATAAGGGAATACTTAAACGCTTTAGTTGCCAGTACAACAGTTTTAATTATTGTGTCAAAATATTAACCTAGCGTGACCTGCGCTAGTTAGGGTGACGGAGGTACATGTCGCAACGCGAGGAAACCCTGGAGGCGCGGTAGCTGTGTCAATGGAGGGCTTATTTGGCAGTCTGTGTGGAATGCTGGTGTTTACTAGAGCTGGTGATACACTGGCGAGCAGGGAACTCGAGGCACTCATTTTTTTATCCTGTTATTAAGAAGTTTACTCCAGTTGCCAATTGTAATTATAGGTCATATATTTTATTCCTATTGTATTTTCAAAGCCACCACAAAAAACGAGCTACTCTAAAGTTCAACTTCGCTCTAGTCAAATATAATTACTACGTTCTCACTTATTTTTATCACCTCATATCTGTCCTTACCCTTACGCATCTCTTATTAATAATAATCAGCAAAAAAGTCAACTACAACATTAAAAAATCAGTTAAGTCCCACGAAGCTGCAAGAGTTACGTAAAATAATAATAACATACGTATCAGAGTTTATCCAAAAAATATATTTTTAAACCACGATCCGCTATTATTAAACCAATTATGGTCTCGAAATGTTGCGCTGAGAAACAAGTTTACTAATTTACGATTTACCTTTTGAGGATATTTCCTCGCGGAACTCACCTCGCCCTTTCGACAAGAGTTAAATGTAATGTGAATTGTACAAATGTTATGAAATGGTACCGGAAAGGTGATATTTATAGAGTTTTGTTTCTTTTTTTAACTAAAAAGGAGGTTTGCAAACAGTTTTTTTAGCCAAAGAGGTTTTCAAACTGCAAATGTAAATGCAAAAGTATGTTTATTTATTTGTCCTCTTTCTTGCAATAAAAGCGCATTAATATTGCCAAAACACAATCAAAACTATTATGACGACAGATTACCTAAGGGGGTAGCTAACCAGTTCTATTCTACGGCAGGTAAAGTGGTTAAGCAGCTTGGGTTCCAGAGGCGGTCAAACATATTTATGAGCACAATGTGAAATACATATTTAAGTGGTATCCCTTTTCCCGGGCCGCCACAACCCCAGGCTTACGGCGCGGACGCACGCAAGTACGGAACTGCGTAATTTTTCAACCGTCTTCCGTATGCAGTTAATAACTTTCATAATGTGTTTGTGGCCAAACAAAGGTTCTCTACCACTGCCAGCAACTTGTGCTTACACCATTCTCAACCTTATTTTTTAAGGTGTAAGGTAAGACAGCTAATATGAAATTGAGGACGATTTGTTTTGTACACATTAGAGTTCTAAATGTCATACTTATAAAAGCCTATGGTGTGTTGACTGTACCTTATAAGGTGATCTTTTGTTCAAAACAGACACAGCTTACTTTAATTAACATAAATTACCTAAGGGGTCCGGCCGTTATGCCCCCATTCCGGTTTGCCCCCGGCCGGTATGCCCCCACAATTTTAAGTAAATTTGTTCCAGTTTGCCGTTAAACCGTGGGGGCACACCGGCCGGAGGCAAACCGGAATGGGGGCATAACGGCCGGACCCGTTTCAATTTGTTAAGATTAAACCTTGGATTCAAAGTGCTTTATTGAACGTTAGTTTATTCAAAAGCTATTATAGAAGTAACCAGAGTTAGGCAAGTTAGGTAATTACTTTTGAAGATAGCGGGAGAGGTTATTCTGTATTTTGTTAATTTATTATCAACGAGCCAGTTAAATCCATATAAATGCTACAGTCAAAACTCATAGCCGGTCAAAACCACTTTTAACTACAAAAATCAGGCAAAAGTGGTTTTGACCGATGCCCTCAGTCAAAAACAGTTTTGACTGATTTTCGCAGTCAAAAGTGGTTTTAACTAAGGGCGTTGGTAAAACCAGTTTTAACTTCAAAAATGGGTTCGAATCCCACGGGGAGCATCCCTTTGTGACAGGTTAGGTTAGGTTAGAACTGCGACCACCAAACCAGGCCAGAACCGAATTCACTACTTTTGACTGAAAAAATAAGGCAAAAGTGGTTTTGACCGGCTATGAGTTTTGACTGTAACATATATCGAGAATGAAACTTAATGCAGGCCCTGGCAAACTTCTTGACTATCCGGTGGGGACTGCGCCGCAGAACACTAATTTTGACATGCCGGCGCGCTATTGGTCACGCGCAAGTGCACATGCGCGAACTTTCCCCTTCTCCGTTTACCGATGGTCAAAAAGTTTGCCGGTACCAATATAAAGAACCAATTATGTAAAAATACTTATCAACCAATCATTATCATCATTAACTTAAGAGTTGTCATCATTATCATCATCTTGCTGGTGGAGTAATTTATTTTATACTACGTCAGTTGGCAGACAGACACGCAGCCCACCTGATGGTAAGCGCCCACTGCGTCCTATTCCATTGAGGGACACTTCACCAGGAAGCGTCGCTCAATATGCTGCCAGACTGTAGACTCATCTAATCTTCGAGCCTTAGATTTCAAGTGTACTGGCTCCCACATTAATACTGCCGGAACACAGCCAGAGCTATTATGGCGGCAGATTTCACCTGTGGGGGTGGTAGCTAGCCAGTCGGACTCAGAAAAAGCCCTATCAATTTCCCTCAATATCAACAAATATATGATATTAATTTCCATGGAAATAATAAATCACTCTTCAGATATTTACATTTATTTTAAAATCCCTTTTCACAACAGCTATTTCACAACAAACAAAGTATTTTTCCACAAACATCTAGCGAAGGATTCCAGGTATTCTCTTCACGTTTACTCGTTGTAACTTTATTTTTATAAAATTCCTCTTACTCAACATTCCGGGAACGGAAAAAATAAAGCTTGCTTAGAACAACACTGTATTTTTCCACTCCTGGTAGGTAAGTGATGTAATTCTAAACGATAATATTTTTAGAGAAATCCCTGTTTTAGTCTTCTCAGCTTGAGGCAGTCGTGGTGCAGCTGTGACAGAGGCTCGCTAGCGATAATAAAAGTCAAGCTACCCACGCCACGGTCGGTTAATGGATGGGTGACTATTATGACCACATTTAGTGTCATTTTTTCGAGCGTCTCCGTGCTTCGAAATGCACGTTAAGCGGTTGGTCCCAGCTCATATTTTACTATAATGTAGATATTAGTCGTCAAGCCTAGTCGACGCCATTTGTCGGCTTGATAACATCTGACAATAAGGTTGGTCACTTGCTTTACATACCCCTCCACCAACCCGCACAAGGCCAGCGTGGTGGAGTATGGCCCACATTATCTCAAAATTAAGATAATGCCTGTGTCCCAGCAATAGGAACGTATATAGGCTGAAGATGAAGTCTTCTCAGAAGTGAAAAAAGCACACACAAGTTCCTCTCAGGTCTAAAAACCTGCAGTGTCGTGGTAGAGGGTTCGATTCCCACCTGGTTGCTGGAAAGCAGTTTTCCAGAGTCCGATTGGCTATCACCTCCTATTGAAATCTGCCACCGTAATAGCTCTGACTGTGTTCAGAAATATTATATAGGAGTTATGACACTTGTAATAAAAAACTGGAAGATGCTCCAGCCAATGTACCAATAAATCAATCATCAATGTTTCATAGTTATATAGTATAGTTGAGGAATGTCCTCTTCGTCGTTTCCCCGGCGGCATGTGTGAGCTTCATAACCTCACTCCGGCTGCAGTGGACTGGTTGCACCAACTTGACATTGACATCTGAGGATTCATGAAGAAGCCATACGCAATGATGATGATCAATGTTTCAGAATGAATTTTATTATGGAATATGTTATATTATAGTGGTCGTTGTCCAGTCACCCTCACCCTGAAGGCCTGCATAGATGCCGCTTCACGCCCCGCCTGAAAAGCCCAGGATTATAGGATTATTGATTGAGGATTATTGAAATACGACTAGCAATTATTCGTACATAAGTAAGTAATAGACAAATTACCAACTTTATGGAGCCCTAGAGAAACCATTTAGGTCAAAAACAAATAAAAACGGAAGATAATAAAATAATTACAAAGTATACCAAACAAAGTAGACGTAATAATAGCAATCACAACTTTTAACGGCACATAATGCCTCCATGTTGAAATTAAAAACTCCAATTAAAATCCCTCACTAAAATTGCCTATCGCACCCAGGACGGCTTTCACAACCTTCCAAACTTCTATAAATACAACACCATAATCCGAAACCCAGCCATTTTCAAATTAACCTTCAAATAATCCTTGATTAATAAACAGATCTAAGCTATACTTTATTATGATTAAAATTGGACAAACTTCAACTTTGCCTTCATCAAAATAGAGTTGAATTTGTGTTTTTAGCTTAGTGGTATATAATTTGAAGGCAGTAAAACGATGCATAGTCACGCACGGTATCAGTTTAATCACGCATAGGAAAATGATTTTTACATAATGAGTTTGTAATTAAAATGGGCGGGGCGCGGAAGTTTAACGGCAGAGTTGTGCGGCTTTGCTGAATTAGAAAATTTGGGTAGCAACTGATGAATACATTCACATTTTATATACAAATATATAAAATTATTATATTTGAAATTGAATCTACATTTTCTCCGTGGGCTTGATGACCACATCAGTCCTGAATTACGGTCATTATTATATTTATTTTTGCTATCAATCGCCCATATTGATGGGTACTCCTAATGATACCTAAGTAGTCCTAGGGGCTTAGACAAGATGACATCGCTTCATAGCTGGCGAATTTCGCTAAGTCCAATTTGTATGGATTTGACAGATGCCATAGAAAAGTCACGTGTTGAAAGTATGGGATTTGACATTCGCTATCGCAAACTGAGCTATAACGAACTTCATAAATGCCGCTTGTCTAAGGGGGCTGGAATCAACGTACCGCGAAATGAGAACGCATTTCAACCACTGCATGCCGTTATCAGCTATTTAAAAGTTAATTTATTAATGTAGGTAAATCTAGTTGGTAATGTAATAAATAGAATAAATAAATTGAATTCTCACAAACAAGAGCTCTCAACAATCTCATTTATAAGCTGGATAAACAAACAGACCACTAGGACAACCGACCGAAGAAAGTAACACAATTTAACGGAAACAAGATCTCTGGAGGGCGCCTTGCACTCTAAAAGTTTCTGACCGGAGAACTCGTCTCGGTAACTCGGTAAATAGTTTAAAAGTCGAACTGAACGCGTTACCTTTCTTGACTTCGTTATTGCTTGCACCTCTGTTTTGGAGGAGTCCACTTCTAATAAGGATGAAGGATAAGAAGGTTTTTCCCGTGGGTTTGCCCATGCGGACTATACAAGATTCCGCTGTGTTATTTTTCGGGATAAATAGTAACCCATTTCACTCTCCATATCTATCTACATACATATCTACATATCTATCAACTTTAATAAAAATCACGACGATCCGTTGCTCTGCTGCGAAGTGAATGAAGGACCAAAAAATACCATACTATTACCCCATGGGAATTGAGAATTTTTCAGTATAAAAAGTAGTCTATATTCTTTCTTACAGTCTAGTCTCGATTTGTACTATATCAAAATCGGTTTCGTTATGTCGCCGTAAAATGCTTTCAACAGACAGACAGACAGAGTAACTTTTTGTATGGATTAAAAGTCTGTGTTTAGCCACCCCAAGCAAGCTCATTTACCTTGATTTCACATAAATAGATCCCTGCATCCACTATACTTTCAGGGGGTTTGCGGAAAGTCCATAATGAAATAAACAAAGGCCACTACGCCAATAAGTTCTCCCTTCGTTGCTCACGTCACTTACGACCAACCAAACAAAGCCATCACTTGAGGTATAATGTCACAATGTAAAAAAACCGACTTTAAAATGCACTCAAAATTAATAAAATAATTACTTAAAACTAATTGTAATTTTCGGAGTTGGTGTTGGTTACATCGATTCATTGACTGACAACGCATTTTGAGGCAAAAATAATCATCAAATCGTTACCTATACACAGTAGTTAAGTGGTAGCACACATAAAAAAAAACATTAAGTCGAACCTTTGCCTGCCTTTGAATTCAGTTGAAATTAAATAACACCTTTTCAAATATCACGCATCTTTAACGACCTAGTTGAAACACATTATCACGAATGAACTCAGGATTAATTAAAATAAACACTTAGTATAAACCTGAAGTTCCGATTGCTTTCAGCAACCGTGATACCGAATTAACTAAGATGTATGCGTCAGAGTATAATTAATTTCTACCGTAACTAGTAATATTTTTAACTACCCCCATTTTCACTATTAAAAACGTTCCTTTCCATGCAGTGGGAGCTAATAGTGTTTTTAAGCTATAGTAATGTTTTTTTATTTTATTTTAATAATAGCTTAATGTTCTAGTGGTATAAGGGCCGTAATTTTATTTTCCATTCTCGGATCGGAAAAAAGTAGTTAGGGATATTTCAAAGTTCTGGTTGCGATCACCAATCCGCTTTTGGCAAGCGTGGTGATTAAGCCAGTACCCATCAACGGGAAGATGACTTGATTTCAATGGCGGAGGCATTTGGCCTGTAGTTGCTACTTTTACTACCTACTAATAGCCTGATAGGTACTTATCTTTAATATCTAGGTGTTGGATAATATCAGATTCTCACATACGTTTTTATGCTAACTAAGCTTAAGCACTTGTGTATGTGTATTTAATATAATGTATGTATGTATAATTGTACCTCAATGAATACCAATATTAATAAGCGTTACAAATAACGTTTTTTATCATAATTTTTTCGTGTGGAAAGATTTTCTCTAGTTAACCTTTAGTTTATAAAGTCGTAATTATCTAGTAGTTTTAAAATTTTGCAATATTTAGCATAAATCTCACATCAGCATGACACAGCATTGAATAACAATATTACCATAAAAATACCCATAATGTAAGATTAACAGCAATTTATTTTATTTTTTGTCGCCAGACTACACTTGACTTCCGTTTTTAATAAAATGAAATGCAAAACAACTCTAACGGTTAAATTTATCATTAACACAGTTTTTAATCTGTAGTTAATATACTGACATCGATTTAGACTGGTCAGTTAAATTGTGCCTTATTTTTAATACAGTAGGGTCCACAATAAATTCAATTTGGGAGAATTAGTGATGTGATGACTAGAGATACGAGAATTATTAAGGGATATTTAATTTTGTATGTACGTTGGTTGGCGATTCAAATAGTAAGTGAGGATAGGACTGGGAAATTAAATGTTAATTTTACGTAAATTAAATTTGAATTAAAACAATCCATCAATTTCATTTATAGAATATAAGCTTCAGGATTAAAAGCTTAATGTAATCAAAAATTAAATTTAAATTACGAGATTTGAATAGATTCAAGTTACGTTTTGAAATAAAATTAACACTGATTATTGTGTTACGAATTAAATGTATTTTGATATTTTAATAACGTTGTTCATAAAATATTATAAAATATATTAGATATCAAAACTATTATAGGTACTGTTTGGTGGTCGGTCACCACATGGCGGGCACTGGCTGGTCCTTTCCGGATGAGAGTTTAGTTCGTAGTGGGACAAACGTCTTTAATCCAGATTCCCACCCACGGTCACAGTGCTCGCTAGCTTGCGGTTATGGAGCATCAACGCATTTTCCCCCAAAAACAATCATATCGGATATTTCGACGGACATACCCCCATCACTGGCCGTAAATAACATTGTCAAGTTGTTTTATTGTAGCATGAATATGCAGGGACCATTAAGGCCCATGACACACAGTCGAGGGCCACGCAACCCAAGCTTGTAAGGGCGCCCCCGAATTCGATGGAACATCGGAAATGAGTGATTGGACGATAAGACCGCGTTGCGGACAGGTGTTAATGCAAGGTATTTTATGGTTAAATCAGAATAGTACACGCTTTTTTTGACAGGTGAAAGGGCTGATAATTCTATTGTGTTTTTATATAACGAAAATTAAAGGCTGTGTTAACCGAATAGTTTCCACACACAAGTTTGACAAAACTTTGATAATAGTTGGTATAGAAAGACCAAACCAAAAATGTTAGATTAGACACTGGATTTAAGCCCCGAACCACCTTTAGCAGCGGTCGTCTGAGTACAGATGTAAATACCTAACTAACGACACCAAAAATATTTACCAGTATTAACAAAGAGACGAACAACAAAATAGATTCGAGCTCAAGACCCTAGGCTACAAGAAATTGCCACAAAATTTTCGTGAGCATTTCATTTTGTATGCAATCTGCGTTTAAAATGCAACTAAAATCCAGAGCAGTAAGCCACATTTTACTGAAAACTGCGATCGTACCTATTTAATAGGCCATCGTATATAATAGGCCAAATTAGGACATTCAGCAACATTAACTAATTTAAAATTATAATGTCTCTAGCTAAAGTTTGTGAACGGTTCCCATTATGAAATTTAAATTACATAATATTATTTATCTTGCGTTCGTATCGAAACTGTATAGTAAAAAACGTCCATGCAAATATTAGTAATGCGAAAGTAACTGTCTTTCTGTATGCATTGATCCACCATAGCCGCAGCCACACGATATTGAGACCTCCAACTTGACGTGGGACACGGGACGGCTTCGTTCTACTATTCACTAAAGTTCCAGTTTCCCTTCATACCCAAAGAGGGACAAGCCGGTGCCAGCCTTGTAGCAATGGACCGGCCTATCCCCGGGTATCCCAACTGTAACCTTCATCCTGCATTTACAGGTGTAATAATGATACGCCTAACGACATTTAGTGATGAGCCAGTGACCTTATAGTCGACTAAAGGTCAAACTGAAAGACAGTTATTAACAGCGAGGGTTGCTATGTAATCAACAAACAAAGAAACACAATATGTTAATTAATTAGGAAGGTAGCTTTTACTAAAAATAGCGGTAAAACATATTCAAAAATGTCAATATCTTTTTTGTATTGTTTTATCTCGTTATTGAATAAATGACGAAAAAAACATCTTATCCCAGTTTAATTAGTTTTACAGTACAGCGATTATAAGAAAGATTTTGTCATGATTTAAAAATAACACGTTTTAATTTTCCATTTATAAACATGATTAGCTCTTTACAATATCCAAATAACATATTTATTTTTAATTTAAATACACAGGTAAAAAATTATAGGGATAACATGAAACATAATCCTACTAATATTATAAATGCTAAAGTCTGGATGTTAGGATGTTTGTTACTCAATCACGCCTAAACGGCTAAACGGATTTAGATGAAATTTGGCACACGTATAGTTTATAACCCGGATTAGGACACAGGCTATAAAATTCATACGGGGAACGTCTCATCCAGCGGGATATTACGCGCGGGTGAAACCGCGGGCGGAGAGCTAGTTATATACCGCGAACAATATTACAACACATATTGTCTTTGCTAATAATTAATCAGACAAACAAACTAGCAGACCCGCAAACAATATAGGTACATTACATTGTTCTAATGACCGGGACAAACGCGCAAACTTGGACATCGTAAATCTCCCAAAGTATTGTTAACAAAAACAAAGAACTTCCCGTCTCGCTCCCTCGCATCACAAAGTTATACATCCGTCCTTGTCTCGCGTTAATTGAAATAATAAATTATAGTTTACTTGTAAGTTATGACTTTCTTAGGCAGATAAATTAAATCTCAGTTGTTTTTTTGGCGTGAAAGTCGGGAAAGAGAGATATAAATTAGGGCGTGGAAAGGGTTTATGAAATATTTTCTGATTAAAAATGGGTTGGCTTTTGACCCTGTCTTCGTCCTTTTTATGTAACTATGGTAAGAATTGTGTAATTTATGAAATAAGTATCACTTGAGGAAAATTAATTGCCTAAGTTTTTTTTATGTCAGAGGCGGCAAACGAGCCAGCGGGTCACCTGATGGTAAGCAATCACCGCCGCAATGGACATCTGCAACACCAGAGGGATCGCTGATGCGTTGCCGGCTATGGGGGTGAGGGCCTCCGGCACTCTCACAAACCAGACGAAACACAATAGTGGTACTTTTCCGGTCGAGCCGGCAAAGTTTATTTTACAATAAAATAAGCGTGGTGATATCAAATGCGATTCTTTTTTCTGTCTCGTACTCTTTCACGAATAACACTTTTGAACCGATTTTAGCTTTGAGCTTGGAAGACGGTCAGATCTGGACAAAAAACGAGATGAACGGAAAGCCAGATCACCTGCGGCTATACCGTGCCACTACAACAACGGTGTGCTGACGTGCCCCCGATGCGAGCGCACGTTTATTGCGAAGATCGGGTTCACCAGTCACCGGAAAGCACACCAGCGAGCGGAACCACGTAATGCTCAGAATTTCTTTTGGCATCATCATCATCATGACTTTTTATATAGGTAACGTCGTATAGTCCACGCTAGCTACGCATAGCTAGCGTCCGTACATCAGGTATACTGGCACGCATAGCTTACGTCCGTACAAGGCTTAGTCTTTGTGCGGAACCCATCCATTTCCCGTTCTCTTAGTCACGACGCGGAGGCTCGCGAGCCGAAAAGGCAAGGGAGCTGGATTTATCGGCGGAACGTTATCGGTATATCGGTAGGAACGCTCGTTTGTTAAGTGATAGCCATCGAGGAAGCGGTGCGTGTTTCCAGTGACCGACGAGATTTGCAAGAATATTATTGATATTTTTAATACTCCTATCTGATGGTAAGCTATTACCATCGCTTATAGACGCTTGGAGTTACGAATATGGCTGAAGGGGTAGCAACATCCATATCCATAGTGTGTCTCTATAATGCAGCATTTGTTGAAAGGTCTATAAAATTCAACAATGTATAGTTTTTTTTTTATACTAAGTTAGTAACTATAGTTATTTTTCATCATTAGATCTTACTTACATAAACACAAGATAGAACACAGACATAATTTGAAATACGAGAGTTGTGTAGCACTAAAATGTAATTTATCACAACAATTTATTAAAATAAAACAACTTTAAACGGATGAAAACTCGCGTATATTCTACATTTTGAATTTAAACCCGACGTTTCGACTACTTTTCAGTAGCCGTGATCACGGTATTGCAAAGCTACTGAAAAGTAGTCGAAACGTCGGGTTTAAATTCAAAATGTAGAATATACGCGAGTTTTCATCCGTTTAAAGTTGTTTTATTTTAATGAGTAGTAACCACAGGTAGTAACCGTGTAAATATTAGAAATCATTACAACAATTTATAATAATTCTCGTTTCCTCTCCAGTCACTTTAACTCCGTGCCGTCATGAACTTTGGAAACGCTCCGCCGCGGAGATACAGTCGGCTGGCCACTTTCGAAGCTGCTACCTTTGTGCCGGCCAACTGGGCTGGCAAACCCAATTCATCGCCCGATGCTTCGCCGCATGCTAATCATTCGAATTATTTACCGCACGAATCGGTTACCCTACAGTGAGGCACGTGGCAGTGAGCCAGCACTTAAGGAAATTATAATTACGTATTAGATAAAGTTAAAAATCAATAGCGAAAATAACTCTTTTTGTCTGTTAAGTGTCAACTGATATAACTTTAAAATAAACTTTAAGCTCCTTTAGTCTACTCAATAGGAGAGAAATCTGACACAAGCCGAGAAAGAGATCGGGTGTCAGAATAGAACCAACGAATACGACGGCTATACTATGTGTAAGTATCTGCATAAATAAATAAATAAATATCTCGGGACATTATTCCCACAACGCCATCTAGCCCCAAACTAAACATTAACTTGTGCTATAGATGCCAGACAACGGATAAACTTTACTTATATACTTTTTTTTGTAAATACATACATAATTTATAAAAAGAAACACCCAGACCGATACAAACAGACATGTTCATGCACACAAAATTAAATGTTTGTACCGTGCGGGGATCGAACCCGCGACCTCTGGTGTAATAACCGACTTCTCGACCATTACACCAAATGGCTTGCTATATGTCCTAGAAAGTAAATAATATAAGTTTTTTTTTCTGAAATACTGTGTCGATAGGTATTACCATCAAACAAGTTTTTACTCACTTTAAGATAAGACCAGTGCATGTGTGTGAGATAGTCTCATATTTTATTATACGAGTATTTATTTTTAAGCGCAAAATATACTTGAACAAAATATCTGGTTTATATAATTTATTGTTACTGATAAGTTTCAGTAATGGGTTGAGTTTTTATTGGAGTAAAAGGTTAAGTTTCTTACGAGTGTAATCGAAAGCAATATTTTCACAAATCCTCTTGAAATTAAGTAAGTAACAAGGTTTTTAAATTTGGTTGCTGATTCAAATGTCAAGTGAGATAAGAGTAAAATACGATGTGATAATTTCGCAATAAGCGGAGAATGAGTGAATGAGGCACTCGTGGCGCAGCTGTGACAGTGGTTCGTTAAAGATAACGAAAGTCAAGCTTCCCACGCCGTGGTCGGTTAATGGATGGGTGACCATTCTGACCACATTCTTCTTCCACCAGACCAGACCAGTTAAAAGTATGATAATAGTTGTCCGTAGTCAGGCACCTAAAATACAAGCTATGCTTAGTTTGGGGCTAGACGGCTATGTTTTAATATTATTATTATTTTATTAATACCGGGATATTACATAAAACACACGTGCTCTAAAATAGCATGCTAAAAGTGTGCTTTTGAGTATGCTCAATACGAGCATGCTTATGAGTTTACATATTTTGCTAGCAATAGGCATGCTAGGTTTTAAGTATGCTCCTGTCATACATCTGCATGCCATTTTAAAGCGTGCTTTCTCGCTCTCTGTCAGTTCAAACAACTCTCTGTCTCTCTGTCTGTTGCGAACGACTGAACGATACTAGCATGCTCAATAAACGTGTCGGGAACTCGTCGGGAATGTATGAATGATAGGCCGAATAGATTTCCCGGATGTATTCAGTATTACAACTCTGGGATTATACAATTATAACAAGAGTACAACGAAAATTAGGTACAAAGTCTCCGCCATTAAAATTATGCAGTATCGGAGTAAGTGAGACGGCACTAGGACGCGCTAGTGCCGCTCCACCAAAATAGTGACGTGACAATAAAAGACGAATCGATTGATTGTGCGACGATGTCGCCACACCACCCCCCCACGGAGAGAGGTAACTAATCGAAGATCTTGAAACGCACATGTCTGCCCGCTCTGGTAACGTACGGGGCCTTCTGGGGTTCTGTAATAGGATCCGTGCGAGGCTTCGTTGAAAGAGCGGGTGGAAGCTGAGCTGGCATAAGGTCCGTTGGAGGCGATGGAGCTGCAGTAGGAGTCGGCTCTGAGTTCGCCACAGTTTGGCTAGGCCAGTCCGGAAGCTGTTCTACAAATGCGGGTTCTAGGCGGTCGGTGCTAACCACGACAGGTTTGCCTTTAAAATCGATCGTGAAAGTTTTACCATCCTGGGATCGATCAATCACGGTATGTGGTCCTGTGTACGGTGGTTGAAGGGGACGCCGTACCGCGTCGTCTCTCAGGAACACATGTGTGGCAGTCGGCAAATCTTTGAAGATGAAGGACGCGCGCTGATTGTGCCTGGATGCGCCGACAGGTCGAATGTTCGACATGTGTCTGCGCAACTTTACGACCAGGTCAGCTGCGTCTTCGATTTTCTCTGGGCCGGGGACCGGGATCAGCATTTCGCCCGGAAGACGCAAGGCTTCCCCGTAGAGCAACTCGGCGGTAGAAGCCCTGACGTCTTCTTTATATGCAGTGCGCATTCCTAAAAGAACGAAAGGGAGGGCTTGCACCCAAGAATCCCCACGGCACATCAATGAGGCTTTTAAATTACGATGCACCCGTTCTATCATGCCGTTCGCGGCTGGGTGATAGGCGGTAGTTCGTATACGTTGGGTGGCGAAACTTTGGAGTAATCGTCTGAACAAATCGGACTCGAACTGAGCACCGCGATCTGTCGTCAAAACGAGAGGCACACCAAATCTAGAGATCCACTCTCTGGTGAAAGTGTCAGCAACTTCCTCTGCCGTCACCGTTCGCATAGGCCACGCTTCAGGCCATCTGGTCACCCGGTCAATGGCTGTAAGGAGGTACCGGTATTCGCTGCAGACGGGCAGCGGCCCCACAATGTCCATATGGACGTGGGAGAAACGACCAGAAGGGACGCTGAAATTGCCCAGCGGAGCGGAGCAGTGTCTAGACACTTTACTGCGTTGACACGCTAAACAACCCCGCGACCAGTTTTGGCAGTCTTTTTTAACGGAAGGCCAGACGTAGCGTTCGGTGACGAGGCGGGTAGTGGCTCTGGCACCGGGGTGGCTCATGCTGTGAAGTTTATCGAAGATTGTTCGACGGAACTCAGGGGTAACGTAGGGACGAGCTTTACCAGTAGAGGTGTCGCAGATCAACGACAGTCCTGTAGCCGGAATGTTGATCTTGGTAAGGGCGAGGCTCGTTGTTCCTTTGTGCATGAGTTCTGCAAGTTCTTCGTCCTTGTCTTGGGATTTAGCGAGTGCTTCGTACTCTTGCTCAAGCGAGATCGCCTCTATCCTAGACATAGTATCAGCAACAATGTTGTCTTCGCCTTTGATATATTTGATATCAGTAGAAAACTGGCTGATGAATGACAGTTGATTAAGCTGGGAAGGAGGAAGTTTGTCACGACGTTGTGCGAAAGCGTACAGCAGCGGTTTGTGGTCCGTAAATATGGTGACGTGTTGGACTTCGAGAAGATAGCGGAAATGCTGTACGCTTTCGTACACCGCCAGAAGTTCTCGATAGTATGCAGGCCACTCGGACTGACGTGCTGTAAGCTTCTTGCTGAAAAAGGCGAGTGGTCGCCATTGACCGTCGATTTGCTGTTGCAAACAGGAGCCTATGTGTACGCTCGAAGCATCAGTGAACAATGCTAATGGAGCGTTGTTAACTGGGTGTTGAAGAAGTGTAGCAGTTGACAGGCTCTGCTTGCAGGCATTAAAAGCTTCGTGCAACTCGGGCGTCCATGGAAATGGTTTTGCGCCTTTACTGTTGGTGGAAGCAACGGCGTCAACTAAAGGTGCCTGAAACTTTGCAGCATGTGGTATGAAACGGCGGTAATAGTTGATCATACCGAGGAAACGTCTCATACCTTGTACGGTTTCAGGAGGTGGAAAATCCATTAGGGCGCGTACTCGCTCTTCGGGAGGTTGTGTGCCCTCGGCGCTAATAACATGGCCCAAGAACACAACTTGTTCGGCACCAAAGATACATTTTGAGGGGTTTAATACAACTCCATATTCCTGTAAACGCTTAAATAGCGTGCGGAGATGTTCCAGGTGAGTAGCCTCGTCTGGAGAGAAAATGAGCACGTCATCTATGTAAGGGAAACAGAAATCGAGACCCCGTGTGACCTCATCGATAAAACGTTGAAACGTTTGACCCGCGTTTCGAAGCCCGAAGGTCATAAACGGAAATTCGAAGAGGCCAAACGGGGTAACGATGGCTGTCTTCGAAATATCGTCTTCAAAAACGGGTATTTGATGGTAGGCCTTAACAAGGTCGCAGGTGCTGAAGATTTTGGCTCCAGACAGACCGTGAGTGAAATCGTTGATGTTCCTCACAGGATATCTATCGGGAACGGTCCTGGCGTTCAGGCCGCGGTAATCGCCGCATGGACGCCACAGGCCGTTCTTCTTGAGTACCATTTGTAGTGGTGATGACCAGGCACTCTTGGATGGTCTGGCAATACCGCATCGCATCATGTCCTCGAATTCCTTCCTAGCTGCGACTAATTTGTGTGGTGCTAAGCGGCGGGGACGACACGACACAGGAGGGCCTTCGGTTGTCTTGATGTAATGCACAGTATTGTGTTTGACTTCTTTGGGCAAGCCAGGCGGGCGCGTGATGTCGGGAAATTCAGCAAGCAACTGGGCAAAAACTGAACTTCCGGTAACCACGGCTTTGACGCTGAACTGAGAAACCTGGACGGAGGTGGCGCTGACGAAAAGTTTGGAGTTTCCGTCGACAAGGCGCTTATTCCGGCAGTCAGGAAGCAGGTTGTAATGGCTTAGGAAGTCTGAGCCAATGATGGGCGTGCTAACGTCGGCAATAACAAAATTCCAAAAGAAATCCCGCCGTAGTCCGAGGTTAAGATGGAGGGCTACGGTGCCGTAAGTCTTGATGGAGCTCCCATTGGCGGCGCTGAGGTCGAAGTTACTGCTGTCGAAACGACCTTTCAGTAGGCGCCGGGGGAAACAGCAGAGATCCGATCCTGTATCAATTAGATACTGGTGCTTGGATTTCTGATCAGTGACGAAAAGTCGGCGGCCGGGATGTGAACAATCAGTCGCCGCCTCTACTGACCGTTGTTGACGTTTCCCTGCTGGGCAGGTGTCCAGGAACAGGGTTTGGTGCACTTCGTTGCTTTGCTGTCAAATGTTCGGTGATACCAGCAAATTTTGTTACCATTGGCTGGTGAAGAAGTACGTGAGCGCCTGCGGTTGAATGAGGCTGAACGGTCTCGAGGGCGACGGGAACGCTGATCTGTGGAGATGGCTGCAATTTGTTTGCTCATTTCTTCAACCCGCTGTACGAGGGATTCCAATACTGATGGTGATGTTGGTAGGGCAGAACATGAGAAAACTTGTGGATTCTTAGGACTAGCAACCTCCATGACCTTGTCAGCAAGGTCGGATAATCTGTCAAGGCTGAGCTCTGGCTGGGAGGCAAGGATGGCTTGAACTTGCTGCGGTAAACGTCTTAGCCATAGTTGTCTAAGAATGTTATCATCCGATAATGCTTGTCCGGATAATGATCTCAGATGCCGAAGAAATTGTGAGGGACGACGATCTCCAAGTTCTTCTTCACTAATTAGCTGTCGCACCCGTTGTTCTTCGGACATTGAAAGTCTCCTAATCAACTGTTCTTTGAGCCTTGCGTATCTTGTTCCTATCGGTGGAGGTGATATGATGAGGTCCTCGACTTCCCCCACGAGGCGTTGGTCCAAATTCGAAATCACATAATTATACATCGTAGTGTCAGCTGTTATGCCTGCGATGTCGAATTGAGCTTCGACCTGGCCAAACCATACTGCTGGCCTGTCGGGCCAAAATGGAGGTAACTTGACCGTTACACGACATACCTCGGGTTTGTCATTGTCGTTGTTTAGTTTTGACAGGAGTGCGGCTTTCTCAGCTTCCAACCGCTCGATTTCAGCCTGTAATTTTGCGCTCTCAGCCATGTTGTGGTGTTAGTTTTTAGCAAGAAGGCGTTACAAACAAAATAAAACCGTTTAAAAGAATTATTAAAATCCGTGCAATGATTAATATGGTGTGGCAAAATCGACTCAGTCACAGTATAAACAATACCAGGCAATTACACAAAAAAAACTAATGTTTTGTTAGTCACACACACAACTAAAATTAAATTGTAAAATACAATCAAATTAAATTGTGAAATACAATTAAATTAAATTAAAAATACTATTTTTAAAATAAATTTTGCAAGTAATTTTGTTAACGCCTGTACCAAATTAATATTATTAGTAGTATTATTGGTTAATGCTAAATCTAAGCAACACACAATGCACACAAAAATATGATTAGTAGTATTATGGGTTAATGCAAAATTAAAGTAACACACAATGCACACAAAAACAGGTAAATGCACAAATAAACACAGCAAAAATGCAATTAGAACACACAAAAAGTATTATCTATATTATAAGAACACAGTAAGCAATTCAATGTGAAATTAAAATTAATGGATAGTTAATTATGTTACCAGAATCTCTAAACTATAAATTCAGGGTTAATAATAGTCTCTATATGTACTGTTAGTTAGGTAGGTTAGGTAATTAATAATATTCAAGAATCTAGATTCACTGAGTTGAAAGCACGAAAGTTTCACTTTATCACTCGGAGAAAGTTAATCACTCGGTAAGTAGGAAATTGTACATACCGCTGAGGTGTGACTGTGACTCACTCAATGTTCTCCCAGGTGACAGCGGCCACGCTGGGCATCGTGCAGGTGTTCTGGGGCCTGGACAAGAAGCTGGCGCAGCGCAAGCACTTCCCGTCCATCAACTGGCTCATCTCCTACTCCAAGTACATGCGCGCGCTCGACGACTTCTACGAGAAGAACTACGCGGACTTCGTGCCGCTCCGGACCAAGGTCAAGGAGATCCTCCAGGAGGAGGAGGATCTGTCAGAAATCGTGCAGCTGGTCGGCAAGGCGTCGCTGGCCGAGACCGACAAGATCACGTCGGGGTCACTAATGTCGGGAACTCGTCGGGAATGTATGAATGATAGGCCGAATAGATTTCCCGGATGTATTCAGTATTACAACTCTGGGATTATACAATTATAACAAGAGTACAACGAAAATTAGGTACAAAGTCTCCGCCATTAAAATTATGCAGTATCGGAGTAAGTGAGACGGCACTAGGACGCGCTAGTGCCGCTCCACCAAAATAGTGACGTGACAATAAAAGACGAATCGATTGATTGTGCGACGATGTCGCCACAAACGAACCTGGTTTGCTCAAAAATCGCACGCCTGTCGATTTTTGAGCAAACACGAAATGAGCATGCTGATTTTAAGCAACATTACTAAGTGACTCACTAAGTGACAACTGCTTAATAGAAGCATGCTTTCATGCTTGAAATGAGCATGTGTAAGCTTTAGTTAATTAAAACCATCGAAATGAAGATTCATGATGTAAAACTTAGTAAAAAATTCTAATTCTTAATTATCATAATGACTATTTGCTAAATTAATATCGTAAACAAAATGTGAACTTTCCGGAAATCGATCCGCTGCACGGAGGAGTATTTGTATTAAAAACTCGGTCAAAATTATTTGATGTTTCTAGTGAAATGAAAACTACTTATTATCATTGAAAAAACATTTATCGTTTATTATAAAGCCATATTTTTATAAATATTGGTATTTTCAGTTAAAAAATGCAATTTTACAAATATATTACAAATAAAATATAAAAATAAAAGACATTACACAATGTATGATTATACTAATCAGATTCGCAATCAGTTTCTTCATCTGAGTCATTATTTTCTTCAAGACTAGTGTCTCAGGACTTTGAAGGTTCGTTCGAAATTAGTAATTCCAAGGCACTTTTAGTAAAACATTTACTTTTTTTTTTGTGATCTTTTTCTATTGCTGCTCAACAATGGGTCCGAACTTAGAAGCAATCGATGCAAAATATCTCGGTTACATGTCACTCTTGAAAATATCCTCGCAAAATCGAGTATGTAAGTACTGTCTAAAATGCTTGTTTCTTGCTTCTGCCGCTATTTTAGACAACTGACCTATTGGAAGAATAGCTTCCTTAATTACTGCTTCTCCATGTAAGAGTATTTTGTGTAGAGTTGGAGGCATTGGACCCATTTAGCCTTAAATTCACTTTTGAAATGCCTCAGAGATTGAGTCAGAGTATTTTCTTCGTCATCCGGGCAGCCAGTAACCTCCACAAGCTTACCCTCCAATGAAGCCAACTGTTCTTAAATTTTCGTTGCAGAAAATTATTGCATCATGTCAAATAATGCCCGCCTAGTAAATATCTTAACATTTCCTACAACAAAAAAGAAAAAGAATTAATAAATTGTTGAAATCGAAAAAAAGTTACATTTGACCTAGAGTGATTAAAATTTATTTTTTTCAAAATGGAGGAAGAATGAGGAAATAATTTTAACTAAATATAATAGATGAGGGTCCTTACTTTCATATATAAAAAAAGTTTTGCCCGACAAAGCCCGGCACATAAACAAAAATGCCTGTAAATTTTTTTCTAAGGAAAAAAAATAATATTTATAACATGTCTGAATTAACACTCAATAGACCTAACATTTCCGCATTAAAATGATAAAATAATACATGAAAAATTCAGAACATACCTTCCTCTTCCATGTTTAAAACAATTTATTGTAGCACGCCACCAAAAATAACCACAAATCACCTTAGACGTTGAGACAATATCGAGAGCGTCGAGAACACAGTTAAGCGATGCACACGAATGACTCTATTCAGATTGATTGTAGTGTTAAGTTTTTGGCGTAGTGTTAATTTTTTGGCTTGTACCCTACGCGTGGGTTAATAAAGTTTATAAAAAACCAGGTTTGAGGTTACTTTGCGTTAGTTTCTGAATTGGACTTTTGACCAGTTTTAAAGCAAAAATACTCCTCTGTGCGCTGAACCCATCGTGTTTTACGGTGATCGTCGTTATCGTGAGGTTATAACGATTCTGATGCGGCGATCGTTAGATCGAACGACCGTAGAGTTGAGAAACTTGATATTTCACGTGGTTGTGTAACGTGATATTTGAAAGCAGTGATTTTAATAATTCAGAGCAAATAATATTTACAAGTTCGCTTGGGTTATTTGCGTTTTTATTGTGTATTTAAATTTAAATAACATAAGCTTTACGATTTCAACCGAAATAAATAACAGGCACAATGGCAACAATGTAATATTATCGATGTCAACGGAGACTAACTTGAAGATAAAAGCAATTTTTATGAACGTTACTCTTTCATAAAAGCTACATAAAAAAGTTCCATGCACGTTTGCATGTGCATGTTTTTCTTATATAGGTTTTTTTTTTCACATTAAATAAGTATTTAAAAAAATAACCTTGGACATTATTCACACAGCGCTATCTAACACAGAACTAAGAATAATGTCTGTACTATCGATAGTTCAGATATCATTAGATAGACAACGGATTAACATTACCTATTTTATTTCGTACATACAACACATATCAGCAAACACCTAAACCAATAAAAATAGAGTCAACGACGAACCATTTGGTGTAATGGTCGAAAAGTCGGCTATTACACCATAGGTCGCGGGTTCGATCCCCGCATGGTACGAACATTTGTTTGCATGAACATGTCTGTTTGTATCGGTCTGGGTGTTTCTATGAATAAAATGTATTTACAAAAAAAAGTATGTATATAAGTCATGTTTATCACCCATAGCACAAGCTAATGCTTAGTTTGGGGCTAGATGGCGCTGCAGCAGTGTGAATAATGTCCAGAGGTATTTATCATTTTTTTATAAAAGAAAAGTCGAAGTAATCATAATCAAAAATCATCAGTAGATATCTGTGATATCACTGTGACTGCTTCATCCCTTCCCATCACTACATTTTAAGCGCGAAGATTATTAGTGCTTAAACTGTTTATTAGTTCGTTATCTTTACGACGCATCTGGAAGTAGGGGGAGGGGGTATTACCTATCAGATCCGAATGTGGTACTAGATGGCCGGAGATACGACCAATTCACGGGTCTTAGGTGAAGAGATAGGCTTAAGTGACATCAAAGTCAAAGTATTTATTTTGCAATTTGATTTACCAAGAAATTCTTTTGCACGTCATAAACTTTTTTTCCTACCAGCACTTCGACGTGAATGAATGGCCGACTGTTGAGAAGAAGTGCCGCAAGAAACTCAACAGTTACATATGATAGCCTTTTTTAAATCATTTTGTGTTGTACAATAATAACTTAATAATAATATAATGTCAAATTAATAACAATATAATGTCAACTTAATAATAATATATGTAATAAGTACAATAAATAAGCATAAGAGTAGATGTGCAGAGAAGCAAATGTGTTTCATGTCCACAGAGTCTTGTCATTTAAGTAATCTTCTACTTTATAGTAACCTTTCTTCATAAGGTAATCTTTAATTACGACTTTAAATTTATTTAAAGGTAATTCTACAAGACGTTGTGGTACCTTGTTATATAGTTTAATGCTCAGTCCAACAAATGACTTTCCTGTTTTATGGAGCCTGACATTAGGAACGGCAAGTCTGTGCTTATTCCTTGTGTTAAATTTGTGACAGTCGGATTTTTTTAGAAAATTATTGTAATTCTTCCGAACATACATTAAACAATCAAAAATGTATTGTGAAGGAACGGTTAAAATGTTAATTTGTGTAAATAGATCTCTGAGCGAGTCACGAGGTCTAAGGTTGTAGATTGCACGAATAGCTCTTTTCTGTAATATAAATATAGACTCGATGTCAGCAGCAGAGCCCCACAACAGTAGACCATATGACATGACACTATGAAAATAACTAAAATAAACCAATCTTGCCGTTTCAACATCAGTGATATATCTTATTCTTCTTACTGCATAAGCAGCTGAGCTAAGTCTTGCTGCTAATGCAGTAATATGAGGACCCCATTGAAGTTTGGAATCAATATTAATTCCTAAAAACAAAGTATCATTAACTATTTCTAATTGCTCATCATTCATAGTAATGAATGTATCCATCTGTTTTACATTAGGCATCATAAATTTAACACATTTCGTTTTCTTTGCATTTAGTAATAAGTTGTTTGTGTTAAACCATTGTGACACTCGCGACAGAGCCCTGTTCACCTTGTCAAATGTTTTTTCATTTCTATCTGTTTTAAATATCAAAGAAGTATCATCAGCAAACAGAACTATCTCACAGAGGTCCCCGGTGTAGTATGGTAGATCGTTTATATAAATCAAAAATAGCAAAGGGCCCAGTATAGAGCCTTGTGGCACGCCCATTCTCAGTTTAGCACCACACGAATTAATATTGTTGATATTGACTCTTTGTATCCTGTCAGTGAGATACGATTCAATTAGTTTCATGGCAGCGTTGGAGACACCGTAATGTTTTAATTTATTAAGTAACACAAGTACATAATATGTGATTATTAATATTAATGGCCGAGAAAATGTGAGGGAAGTTCATATTATATTGCGTTGGCTGTGTAATGACACTTATTCTTTTAACATTACGTGTTGTTAAAAGAAAATATCGTGAGGAAGTAAGACACAAAAAAAATGATCTGAATTAATATTGCAAAGAAATCATGTATGTTTGTTAGCTGTAATTTTCGCCAATTAACTACAAAAAATATCAAATTTTATCTAAAAAGGCTATAAGCTCGTACTTATCAATCACATTTTTCATAAGAATGTTTAATTTTGTATTTAAGTTTATCTGGATTTTCGTTGATTCTGATCTGATATCAAAAAACAAGGTTACTACCATGCGCCTTCAGGCCAGTTGAAGTTACTACTCCCACGTTAGTCTTCTGTGAGGGCGGTACTACCGGTCAAGCTTGACCATTTCTCAATCAGACTGTAGTGAATTTAATTTTCCTCCGGGCCCTCTCCAACAAACTCAAAGTCGTTAGAAGTATTTTGTCCTTTGAAGTGCTAATTGATCGTTTCCTCCGAACACAAGTGACCAGCAGACAACAAGTGAGACAAAGCAGCATGGGACGAACTGAAATGTGTTTTTAACTGGTTAATTGGGAGGGTTAGGAATACAGTTACTGCTAGGGATGTGACCGATATCCATGTTTGTAGTGAACACTATTTGGCGTATATACGTAATACTCGAATTATTATGATGGAGATTTTTTTAATAATAGAGTTTTTCCACAGACTCTTGGGTCCGTGCCTTTTTTGGGTTGAAATTTTTGGGTTAATGTTGACATGTTGCTCCGCGCAGCGACAAAATGTTGGGTTAGTGCTCAAAACTAAAGGCGTATTGCTACATACACATCGTCTCTGTGTTATTTCTAAAAACAATGCTTGAACGAATATAAATTTCTTTGATTTTAAAATAAATAAAAAAATGATGGATAATTCGGTATTGCAATAATCCATGGACATTTTAAAATTAGGAAAGCATCTTAAAAGTACAAGGGGTTTGTTTATTATGGCCTCGATCCCGTATTTACGTACAACACAGTGATTCTGTCAATGTCATGTGTTCAGAGAGTTTTGTCGATAAATACCTATATCGGTAAAACAAAGAAGTTATTAAAATTGAATTATGATGGTAAAACTTTGTTTAATTGTTAAAAAAATCCGTTTGTAATAATTGTCAATGTCTCATGTTTTTCAATAAATGAAAATATTATAGTTCTCATAATCTTTTGGGCGTGAAGCTGGGTCGTTCTACTAGTTTATAATAAAAATGTTTCCATTTGGAGCTTTCCTTTTAAATATAAATAATAATAAACATTCATATTCATTCGGCCGTCAGCCCATCCCTATTCAGGATCATTAAAGTTGAATTAGCCGACTTGCTGACAAATGATAGTTCCCGGACTTGTCCTAAACGGAATACTTAACTAATAGCCACTGTACTACAATCTTAGTTACTTGACCACAAACTGTTCCTATTCTGGACAGATTCTAGGGTTGAGTAATTGAAAAGAGATTATTATTATTACTGGTTGAAGCAGGCGTGTCTAACACTCGTGTCTATGGACGAGAAAAAAGGATTATTTGAGACTAAGGTTGCGTCCCCATGAAATTATGTTTAAAAACAATAAACGATGTTTTTTAAGAATACGTGAACAAGAATAATATTGTTACTTTTTACAGCTCGTTTATTGTAGAAAAACGGTTATTTATGTAATGTCTTAAGCACGCATAGTGTAGAACGCCCTTCTCGTAGAACTGATGTCTGGCTGGATGGCTGGATGGCTTGGGATAGAGATTAGTGGCAAAGCATGAAATAAGTCTACATTCAGCAGTAGACGGATTGACTGATTAAATTTTATTAATTATCCTTGATGACATTTTAAGACAGAGAATTTTTTCTTCAGGGAGGGCTCAAATCACAATAATACAGCCTCCTTACCTTATCCCAGCTACTTTAGTATATGTTCTGTGTCCCAGCTAAAACTGGATCTTACCATATCATAAGTACCATTAAGAAGCACCTAGTCCCTTTAGTAGGTAGGTCTCACAGATGTTTAACGACCGCAGGCAAGCAAAGTCACAGATAAAGGTACTGCTGACAATTAACCTAATTCTCTAAGTGGAAATTGAACGAGGGTGTGACAGTCGTTAGGCGAAGGTACGCGGGTTAGGACTAGTATACTTGCATAGCTTGGATATTTTGTTGTTGCCTAATTGGAAGCTTCTACGTTTGCAATATTAAAACAAAAAATAGGATTGTATTTAGATAGGGCCATCCAGCTTCAAACATAACCTGTGCTATGGGTCTTATACTAATGGATAAACATTCACAATTTCAGCCTAAAGACTTCCACTGCTGGACATAGGCCTCCCCCAAGGATCTCCAAACCGATCATTCCTGCGCCATCCGCATCCAGTGGATTCCGGCGACCTTTATAAGATCATCATATAGGATCATCGGCTATTATGCTGCGCTGTCAGGAAATTACTTTAGAAGCTTACCAAAACACGATCAATCATTTCTGTAGGCGGTTAATTAATCTGTAGTATTGAAATCGGAGCCTCTTTGTTCGCTTGTGAATAGGAAACGTGTGTTACGCTGTTGTGTTTTTTAGCCCTGTATGTAAATTGATATATAAGAATAAAAGTAAAAATGAAACTAAGCAATTGGGGACTTTTTTATCAGCTATTTTGTCTCTAAGAATAAATTGGTTTCTAAATAACATTTTATACATAGAAACACCCAGACCGATACAAACAGACATGTTCATGCACACAAATGTTTTTACGTGCGGTGATCGAACCTGCGACCTCTGGTGTTATAGCCGACTTCTCAACCATTACACCAAACGGCTCATCAAATAAAGATGTAGGTATGAAGTGTAGACAAATCATGTAAATACAATGGGAACTGATCTGTTCAGAGCAATCGTGTCTAATTTATCAGTCAATGTGTATGCGTGCAGCGCGCGCATTAAATCACCGCTAAATGTAATGCAGCTGCAATTTATTGTTTAACGGCCGTGACGTCACCAACGGGACTTGTCTCAAGTTCAACTGATCACACAATAGACATTATTGATTTATATCTTGGTGACAATCAGATTACATTGTTGGTCCAAAGCTGAATTCTTTTATGACCGAACTCCTAAAGTTTGGTCATAAAAGAATTTAGCTTTTTTGCACATCTAGCTAGCTATTTATTTACTCTAGTTATATTATATTAATATCATTAATCTTAAAAAAAAAACACTGAACGCATCTCCAAAAAAAATTATTATTCTTCTGACTTGACACAATTATTTGAAAAAAGGCTTGCGGAACTTCTTCTCAACACTTCGAAGTACTAGTAGAAACAAAACGTTTTGACGTGCAAAAGAATGTACTCGTCAAATAATCAAGTTACAAAATAATTTAATATTGATATTGATTATATATATAATAATTTCAATCTTCCTACTAATACGGATATAGCCTAGGGTCGGGGTCCCGATACGGTAATGGCATTACCCTGCCATTAGGAAAGTTATAACGCTCCTCCGCGCTGAGCAATCATAATTGATCTCTGAGGTGTAGTGAGGGTTAATGATGCTAGCTATAGCAAATTTGGTACCGTCTGTTTGTTTGGTTATAGGTAAACTCTATCTAACAACCCTCGGGGTTTTCAGTTATTTCCTTGATATCCTGTTTGTAACTAAGGAATTTGGCTTGCATAATGGCTGATAATAAGTCGCAATTTAATTTTAAAGGATATCCTTTAAAATTAACTTCACTCAAGTCAACATCAAAGGGCAGCATATGCTGCCCTTTGATGTTGACTTGAGTGAAGTTGAGTGCTATTGGGACGAAGTTTTGTGCTTTTGTTTTTCTTAAACTTGATACAAGAGTTTGGAAGTTACCGCTTTTGTTTTGTATCCCAATGCTTCGTAAAAGTGTTTAGAGCCTGGTTTTCTTATTTCCGAAAAAACATTAGCAATTTTTAATAATTATAAAAAGAGAACTAACTGGCCTGCTTCTAATGTTCAATTTTAACCATAAATTAGTCATGATCATTTAAGGCATAAAAAAACTGCGCCTAGGCCCAGTTAAATCTAGCATCATCAAATCTGTTTCGACTTGAAATTCTGTACTTTCGCAAGAGTTGGTAAAACAAACGCCTCGCGATTCATCATTGGCAGAGCCCTTCCTCATTACGACTCCATGGCAACATCGCCGGCTACCGTATCCAGTGACACTTCACCAGGAAGCGTCCCTCAATGTGCTGCCAGACTGTAGACTCATTAGATCTTCAAGCCTCTGATTTCAAGTGTACTGATCCACATTAATATTGCCGGAACACAGCCAGAGCTGTTATTGCGGCAGATTTCACCTGTGGGGGTAGCTAGCCAGTCGGACTCTGAAAAAGCCCTACCACCAACCAGACCCAAAGCGGGAATCGAGCCCACTACCTCCGTGTTTTATACCCGAGTGGCTTAGCCACTGTTTCACGGAGGCGGTCAAATTGAGTGAAGGCCCACTCATATAATAAAATAGTAACTGCTTGGATATGGTAGCTGGCCACGTCGCCACGGCGTCTCTATGAGGCAGAGCCCTTGCCCTAAAGATCACGGCAGCGCACAGTCGGTGTGAGGCGTCCCCCGGCATTTGCAAAGGTTGCGCTGAACTTTGCGCGGAGACAGCGCTTCCACGATAAATCAACTCCCGCACCTTTACACTACATTTGCGCAACCCGCTGCCACAGTGGGTAATGCTGTAGTTGCGATTTTATCGAAATATAAATGTTTGTTATGGAATACGAATTTTAGGTCGATTTTAGAATCACAAAGTCAGCACGCGTAGCGGAGATTTTTGTTTTGTTTGAGTACACTTGCTTTTTGAAGGACCTTATGTCTTATTGGAATAGAAAGACAGCGATCGGAAGTTGGTTCCTCTGTTTGTTTTTACAAGATATGACTATATAAAAAAGAAAATGGGCAGTTTAGGCCACTACATTGTTAACATAATAATGGTGACTTGAATGGCTGAGCGTTTGACATTATTGTATTGATTTACTATATTGAACATAACAATAGTATTGAATTGATTCATTATTAAAAAGTTAGCTATAAATATATCGATCGACCCATTTCAAAGCTAATATGGAGAGATGCTGTTTATTTTTTGCAGAAAAAAGAGTTGTAATTAACGCACACCACTAGATATAAATACAGGAAATAAATAAACTTCCATTTTGATTTTCAAAACCTATGTTAAACTTCAAATAGGTTGAAACACAAAAAAAAAAACCTTTCGAAAAACGATTATTTCTCAAAAACAGTTACCACATGCGACATATCAGCAGAGCGAGTTAGTATGACTGTTCAGAAGCTGTTTAGGAAGCTGATGATTTATAATTCAGTTCCTGGCGAACTCGGCTACGATCTGAGAGGAACACCGGGGCTCCGGGCTACGGAATATTTTATCACTAGTCTACGATATTGCAATATCGGTTGGAACCCATTTTATTATTAATATATTTATTAATAATACATCATACTTGTGCTGCAGGTGCCATCTTTGGGTTCTGGTCTGCCGGGACTCACAGATCCTTCAGGTTGATAGTTTTTTTTACTCGAAACTGTATGACTTAGTTATAGTATAAAAGTGAAGATTTTATATTGAACTAGCCTTCCGCCCGCGGTTTCAACCGCGCGTTATCTCTTTTTTCAAATATCCCCCCTTCCCCTCACATTTCCGGGATCAAAAGTACCCTATGTTCACCGGGGATAGTGTAGCTTTCCAACGGTGAAAGAATTATTCAAATCGGTTCAGTATTTTCAAGATTGTTATTCCCGCGGGAATGAGACGTTTCCCGTAGTTTAGTTAATTTTATAGCCTTTGTCCTAATCCAGGTTATGAGCTATACGTGTGCCAAATTTCATCTAAATCCGTTCAGCCGTTTAGGCGTGATTGAGGAACAAACATCCAAACATCTAAACATCCAAACATCCAGACTTTCGCATTTATAATATTAGTATGATTCTTGTAACCTTATTGGCGATTGAAAGGAGTAACTGTTGAGTTTCTTGCCGGTTCTTCTCGACAGATGACTGCATTACGAATCCGGTGGTAGAGTCACTATATTTTTTATTTTATTTCTGACGATTCTTATGGGTCTCTTTGAAGCCTATTTGAATAAAGCATATTTTTATTTTGATTTTTGATTAATTCTACCTTTTTTATGAAAGATGCAGGTAAATAAGCAAGTATGACACCCGATTGGTAAGTCTCCCGGCCTCCCCTTTGAACCGAGAGGGAGGAGTTGCTATTGAACGGCCATTATGAATGAATTAAGCTTTCTTATTGTTTTATTTTCTATTTTATGCTGTTATCTAACTGTGAATACTTCATTGAATTTGTCCATTTTTCCTTTCAGGGGGAGTATGGAGCAGGTTGAGATCTGATGACAGTCGCAGTTATCGAAATTGACCAGCTCAGACTTCTTAATGCCTTAATTAAATTAGTGAATTTGATTCTTGATTCTTTCAATCTCAAGAATCAATCATTCTCCTTATAGTATAGAAGATCCGAACCTAAATCGACCTTCACCGGGTTGATAATAGAATGAAACATATTTTATCATGAATTTAGTATATTAGAAAAAAATTAAAAAGTGGGTTCGCAAAAAAAATCCTGGACAGCCATAATTTAATTATTAAAAAAAAAAAAAAATTAACTTCAGGTCTTAGACTTTTAAATCAAGGATTGAGTAATCATGACATTTATCATAATACGACGTAAAACATTAGTAACACGTTCCTTATAGGTAAGATAATGGCAAGTATCATGCATCGAGACGCCGGTAGCAACAGCCGGGCGTCAAACCCGCACTTTCTCCGGCTAATTGCGGCGTTGTTAATCACCTGCGCTTGTGTAACGCTCCTTCGAGGGACCGAGGAAAAGCTGACGGCATTGTATAAGATTAGACTATACTACTAATTATACTATCGAACAATGTGAGTTGTGTGAGACGTGAGGTTTTAAACGCCTCTTCAAATGCATGAGGTCTTTTATTTATTAAATAGAAGCCGCCTCCGCGGATTCACCCGCGCGTAATTTCTTTTGTCAAATATCTCCCCCTTCTCTCTACATTTCCGGGATGAAAAGTACCCTATGACACTCGGGGATAGTGTAGCTTTCCAACAGTGAAAGAATTTTTCAAATCGGTTCAGTAGTTTCGGAGCCTATTCAACACAAACAAATAAACAATAAAATCTTTCCTCTTTATAATATTAGTATATAATATATATAAAACTCAAAGGTGACTGACTGACTGACTGACATATATATCTATCAACGCACAGCCCAAACCACTGGACGGATCGGGCTGAAATTTGGCATGCAGGTAGATGTTATGGCGTAGGCATCCGCTAAGAAAGGATTTTGATCAATTCCCACGGGAACGGGAACCACGCGGGTGAAACCGCGGGCGGCCGCTAGTGTGAGTATAGATGAGGGAGGCAAACAAGCAAGAGTGCTACCTCATGGTAAGTGAAAATTACCACCCATAGACACCTGACTGTGGGTTGCCCGCCTTTAAAGGAATATGTTGGTATGGAGGGGGAAGGAAAGATGGGGATGGGGGATGGGGAGGTGTTGGTTTCTCTTCTTCACCTTAGGGGTAGGAATGCCAACTTTTTTTTTCAGAGGAGAGTGCGTTTATGCACCATTACCGCACGCTGCCTAGACCTGCGGCCGTGTGTGGGACTCAAGACTGCTATGGTTATACATACTCACAAATAACTTATTTTTTATATTTGGACTAAGCTACCACTTGACCACAAAGTTGCCTGATGTTAGACAACTATGCGGTCTACGATCGAGCGCGTTTGCTTAGGAAAAGCCCGTTAATTCTGGCCTTGAAGAGCTCCAAGTTGTATTACTAACAATATCCAGTAATAAAGGCACGGTTGACAATTGACATCACACTTTGACAGACAGCAATAATGAATGACATCTTATTGTTCTTTGATTTGATTGTAGCCACTTGAAGAAATTAGTTCCAATATTTTTTCGCAATATGGCGAGGTTTTTTATTTTAATAATCGGGCTATATATTATAAAGTAAAGCATAGACTCAATACCGAAAAAAAAACTATAAAAGCTGGTAGGCATTCTACAGACCAATTGCATAATTTAAACTAGTTATTATTATGTCAACCTTGGACACGAAACCGCAAGAACGATTTGTCATAACTGTATACCTATTATTACATCACACATTAAGCCGATACGGCATTATTCTAAACAATCGTGTTAAATAACATTACTTAGTTTTGTAAGTCCATTTCCGTTTACGTGAAATTAAAAGTCATTTAGTCAGCACGGATTAAAGCTACGACAGCTGTAAAAAAATTTAGTGCTAAATCGTGAGTTCAATACACTTCAACATCACATATTGATCTGACCCCGAAGTAAGCTTGAGCAGTGTGTTGTGGGTACAAATATATACAAGAGAAACACAAACGTTCATCAAATGAAATGTTTGTCATGGTCGGGATTCGAACCAGCAACTCGCGAGCAAAAGAAACCAATGTGATAATAGCCCTGTCTGCTGAAGTGTTCCTGGTTTTTAATTACCAAGCCCGATTTATGGTTATTTGATTTTGGGTTAACTGCAAAAACAATAAATATTCCAAAATACTCTACTTAGCAATAAATCTGATGTGCAAATAATTTACAATATAAATCAAATTGCTGAAAATAATATTTCATTTCATACTAAAAAAGACGTCTGTTCAAGGCAAACTGCGTTATAAAAACGTTACGCCATATTACAACAGCAACCCTTATGTAAATCTCTTAACCCCCAAGAAACCCTTCTCGAAGCCTAAAATCAAAACACATCCGAACCCACCCGTTATTAATTCAAGCCGGGCCGTAACTCATAGCTCTGCAATAAAGCCTGCCCGCCATACATTACCCGCGGACAAGCGACGCTGGAAGACGATTTATGGAGTCACGCATCGGTGGACGACGAACGGAGGGATGGGCGGTGGTGATGTTCGGCGCGAATGATTGGTCCATTCGGCATACTGTATACGTAACACAGATTTTTTGCCACAGGGTTACAGTGTTTTTTTATGTGGTTCTCATCGCCACTACGACTTCTTTCGCTGCCGAAAGTTGTTTCCACAGTATAAGCGAACATGGCAGTGGGCTCTAGAAAAATGCATGAATTCTAGACCGTCATATAGATGGTACGGATGAAATATCTTTTGTGGTGCGTGGTACGATGGTGGCACTTGGCAGCGGGTAATCATCTAAAAAAAATTCTGAATGATAGAGCCTATAAAGGGGATGGGTCGGTTAAAGGGGCAAGCGGTCACCGCGTCATCCCCTTTCGGGTATGTAGTGAAAAAGAGCGAGTTTCGGCAATTAGACGAAGTAGTTCCGAGTCCCGCACCACCGGTTATGTTATCTCTATTTATGTATTATGTTGCTTCAAAGCATTTAGTAGAGCCTATAAAAATAGTACCTAGAATATTTATTTTCCGTCCAAAAATCCGAACCGCGTATACACCTCCCCTCCCTACCCACTACATCCTCACAAAGGCGAACCGATTAAATACGAAAACAATAGTAACAATTGCCGCACGCGCTTTATGACCCTCGTAGTTCGCTTTTATTTTAATTCCTTTGTTTATTTGTCAGCTAAATGGATTAATTTATCTACGAGTTCTTTTATATCGGTAACACCAGCATTGTGTCACAGTTAATGTGCCGTGTCAATGTGTTGTGGACTTATCGGTCCATCTATAATATGCCTAGTTAGAGTAAAAAACATGAGTTTTATCTTTTATAAGTAGAATTAGTTTGTTCGTCATGTTTATCTGTAGCAAGCGATCCGATTTATATTTAAACTGTTTTATTGTTATATTTATAAAAGTATTCTTCATCATCATCAACAGCCTGTTGCAGTCCACTGCTGGACATAAGCCTCTCCTAAATGCTCAGCACTTCATGGGAACCTCGACTACTCACATCCAGCTCCTGCCAGCCATCTTGTGCAAATTTTCACTCCACCTGACCTGAGGTGTTCTAAACTACTATTACCGAGACGCGGTCTGTACTGCAGGAATATTTTCTTTGTTTATTAATATTTGTTTGTTTATAGCTATCACTAAGGGGTTAATAGATCAATGTATGAGGTGTTGTCTTATATTTATTGTGTATACCATCAGAGACACTATCTGATAAATGAAATCTATATCTATACTTCACTACATAGTATAAAACAAAGTCGCTTTCTCTGTCCCTATGTCCCTTTGTACGCTTAAATCTTTAAAACTACGCAACGGATTTTGATGCGGTTTTTTTCATTAGATAGACTGATTCAAGAGGAAGGTTTATATGTATAATACATGCATAATATAGTAGAGAAACACTGATAATTTTAGAGGTTTTTAATTTAAGGTCGTAAATAATCGCATTTTTTTGCGCTTACATTGCAAACGCTGGCTGAACCCTACGAGATAGATCAAAATAATGTACTACACTATTGTACACCTTTAAAAGTTTTACAAAAAAGTCCGCGATGGTATATGTCTATCTCTTAGGGATAACCCACAATAACCATTTTCCTTTACTTATTACGATAAAATAATGGCTTATTTACGAAAAAGTGATTTTAAGCAATACAGTATTAATCCTTATCCAATAAAGTACCATAAATAAATTGTGCATGTAATATAGATCAATATGGCCCTCTACATCATGTAATTTAAATGAATAGTTTCGAAGATATTACAGATTTAAAATGCAGGGACATAGCGGTTGCGGCGGTTACCGGCCGGGGAGCGGATGGATGAACTTTTGTTATTCTTTCACGTAAAAATTACTGAATTGATTTTAATGAAACTTTACAATAATAAAGCCTATACATATGGATAACACATAGGCTACAATTTACAAGATATTCCCGCGGGATAACGTCCTATAGTTCACGCGGGCGAAGCCGCGGGCGGAAGTATATTATAAAGAGGAAAGATTTGATTGTTTGTTTATTTGTTTGTATTGAAAAGGTTCCGAATCTACTGAACCGATTTGAATAATTCTTTCACTGTTGGAAAGCTACACTATCCCCCGTGAACATAGGGTACTTTTTATGCCGGAAATGTGGGAAGGGGCGGATATTTGATAAAAGAAATTACGTGCGGGTAAAACCGCGGGCGGAAGGCTATTATAATAAATCTAAGACTACTAACTGACTATCTAGATTCTAGATAATAAGAACCGCATTGAATCATCTTCCGGAAACTCTGGTACCCTGAACCCGCATAAATAAGGCCAGTGATACATGTCTCGAAAGCGCTGAAACAACGAAATACGACGCCTAATGCCTCCCGCTGATGGCGGCCAATTTCCTTTAATATCAAAACAAATTATTACGTAAACTGACCCGAATGGTTTTGTTTACATACCGACTCCTGCCTTCGCGGCAAACATATTGGTTTGAATCACGCCATCAACATAGTAGCGAAGGGAGCAGTAGGGTAATATTATATAATATGACACAAGCCTCAGTGGAACTGTGGTTCTTACACTCGGGAACTCCAGAGGTCATAGGTTTCCCATTGGATGAAGGTCAAATTCCATAAGAGGCCTTATTTGCAATTACTATGGTGACATATGACGTCATATTAGCTTTTTGAGTGTTTAGGAAGGCACACACACACACACTTAATTTGTATGATCCGAGAGGAAAATAACTACTTATTTGGCGAAGGAAACAAACATAAAGAAATCGAAAAAACTTGGGAGACATTGTACAAACCTATTCTATGATTAAGCGTGTTAGTATGAAGAATCCCTTTGTCAGATTATCTGTGTGCTATGTGGTTGCAGTTAAAATAGATATATAAAATGATACTGAATTGTTTTTTTTTGACAGTCAACGATATCATCACTACGAACTACGAACCAGTAAAAGATATCATGAAATTCAGGAAAAAATACAACTTACTGATATTATACTGTGTCGCTATAAATAACAGTACAGCCGTATTGGCAATTTAAATGATATAATATTATCCAATACTCGTTTCAATTAATGCGCATTGCTCATAAACTGTAATTGAAAATGGAAATGAAACTCCATTTTAGGTGCTTTGTTATTTTTGTTGCCATATGCAGGACAAACTTTTTTTTTCTCGGAGGAGAATGCGTTTATGCACCATTACCGCAGGGTATCTAGACACGCGGCCATGTGTGGGACTCAAAACTGAAGCGTCCACTACCCACTAAACTCCCCCGGGTTGCAGGACAAACTGGTTTTATTTCACTCACAAATTCAAAGCGAAAACTAAGTCCATTCTTCGCATTAAGGCCTGGCGGCACACTACAAAGAGAAAGAAACATAAATAGAAGCTTTCTCCCCTAGTCATACGCTGCTATTCATAAAATACCACATAATTGAAAAACTGAATTAAATTAGATTTTCCATTGCTCACTTCCTGCATATCTGGGTCATGCATTGTGTCGTTATTATACTGCTATTGTCGCGTAATATTACATTTGTTTACAATGCAGCGATATTAGAGGTGACGGCTTTGTCTGGTAGAATAAATGGGAAACAACGATATTAATGGGAAACCATAGGTTAGACCTAGTTATATTTTGCGCGCCACAAGGCGGGCGCCAGTTTGTCAGTTTCGGGTTTGAAGGGGACACTGGGATAGTTAAGGTAGTAGGCAAACGCCTTTACACCCAAATCCCATACACAAAAACGATTCTCCTCCGGAAAAGATAGGTGTTACTAATTTTATTGCAATCAATGTTCTTCTTTTCAAATATTTTTCTCTTTATTCTTTATTTCTTTCTCTTATTTTCTAAAATTTTAGCTTTGTCTTTCACTCGCAGCTTCTCTCACGTAGAATGTGATATTTTTCAGGGTAAATTATTTATCCCAAACATTCGTACTTCAAACAAAAATGCAATAAAAAGTTCAAAAGAAAACACCTTTTGTAAGATATTTAATTTTGTTGACAGGCAACCTATCAATGTAGTCGGCACTGACGACTGCATTTATAGATAATTATTATATATTTCACCAAGCCGGTAGTAACTGTTATAATATGTGCAGATATACATAGTTCGGATTACTATTTTTTTTTTTATTGCAAAGACGAGCAGATCTTACACCTGATGGTAAGCACCACGTCTGCCCGTCAGGGCCAAACAGTAACTAAGCATTTACTATCTGGCACCCACCCTGCGCCCGCTACACCGAGACGACAGTTATTAGGTCTCATAAACCCAGTAATTTCACTAGCTTCAGTGCCCTTTCCTCGAAACACAGAAGTGCTTGACACACTTTTATTTCACGGGAAAATATCTGGCACTGCGGTGGTACCCGCCTAGACGGTCCAGTACAGGAACCTACCACCTGGTAAATTAAACCTGAAAGTATACTTATATAACCTATTATACTATTGTGCGTACAAATCTGCGGTCATCGACCTGTGACCCAGTAGAAACACTACAATCAGTATTGGCCAACGCCGCCATAAGGTCTCTGACTGTAATTATCAATTTCCATGTAATTATTAATATTCCAGCGCGGACCTGCTACGTGCGCCGGCGCACGCAGTTGAGGCAGGTCAATAACTTGCTAGATTGTTGCCACACGGACTGGCATGGACGGGATATTCCTGACGTGGACTTCAGCCAAAAATCTGCAGATATTCTCGTAAGGATAGATTCTAAACAGATAATATTTTTATCAGCCTATTAATGTCCCACTGCAGGGCACAGGTCTCCATCCTTGAAATCAAGTTTTCATTACAATGCGGTTTGGTGATCACAAACGTGAGCTGTGTCCGAAAAAACCGACACAAAGTAGACCCGGGAATAGAACCCAGGACCCCGAGATCTCGGCCCGGTACTTAAACCACTAGAGTCTAGACCATCGAGGCGTTTTAACCAGTAAGCGTTTTAACACTGCAGGCTCCTCTAATTTTAAGCCATTGACTTCAGGTGTTCTGGCTCCCCCATTATATATTAGTCAAAGCTATTATGGCGGCAGATTTTACCAGTATCTCGTGGTAGTATTGTGTAGTTGTAACTAGGGATAGCGAGCCAGTCGGACTATGAAATATTCCTACCACTAACCAGACTTATGGCAGGAATCGAACCCACGACCTCCAGAACCCGGCTTAACCAATTAAGGATACCGAAATAATAATTCTAATTGGAGTCGCCTATGATCACCTAGGTGATAATTTTCGCGGGTGACCAGAGGATACTCAAACTGTCGCCAATGGTCACCTGGCTGATATCACCCAGGTGATCAAACTGGAATAGACCTATTCCGCAGCGGCAGTCAAACCAAAAATCACGTCACGAAAGTGAGTGAGGACGACTCAATATCCCAAACTCTCCCAAACCATGGAGTCTTTAGCTAGGCGCATTTATTTATACCGCATACAATGCGTGCGCATAAACAGTCCGCCATTTTCGCAACAGCCGATAACATTTATCCATATTGGAAAACTATTTAATAGTTATGTTACGAATACAGCAGATTGCGCAGTCTCTAATCCGCATTTACATCATGATCCCTAAATACATGCATATGTTGAATAAAAGAGACTAATTAGGCTTGTTTTTAAGCAGAAATTAACATTATTTTCTAGAGCAAATACAATAACAATTTACGTTAATTTATCTATCTGCTTACGACAAATTATTAAGGCAGATAAGTTCGTCATATCTAAACACGCGACAGCGTGTCAAGCCAAGTTCAAGCAAAAAGCAAAGGAACGGGCTAGCCACAGCGCCAAGTGTATATTTACTTACACGAACCATTTCGTGTCACTTTTGACCCTTCTATAACTTAATACCTATTTAACGTAAACACATGAAACTACGTGAGTTTAATAAGATCCATAAGGACACCTAGAAGCCCACACCCCCCCTCCCCCTATTTTTTTAACTTTTTTCTATATTCCCTACGATTACACACAATTACCAAGCTAGATTCCAAATTTCATCCTTCTAGGTCATCTGGCAGTAGGTTACTATAAGTCAGTCAGTCCTAAACGCGCGCTAAACAACCGGCCAACGCGACGGTGTGTCTTCGGCGGCGCGCAGCACCACATTAAATCTCAATTACCTGCCTAGTTTTCTTTACAAAAAGTAATGATATCCCACCAAAAACATAAATGTAAAAAGGAGAGCCAAGTTCAATACAAAAATTATGTTTGGCTGTGGGCTTCGCCGCAAAAAGAATGGAGATCTAAATGAGTGCCAAGTTCTATGATCTTAAAGTAGGTAAGATTTGACTTGGCCAGTTTTTATCAGATTTAAAATATATAAAATATAAGTTCGCTGCATAAAATTATATATGTTGAATAACTTTATAAAATGACTGATGTAATAAAAACTGGCCAAGTCAAATCTTACCTACTTTGAGATCATAGAACTTGGCACTTATTTAGATCTTTTTGCGGCGAAGCCCACAGCCAAACATAATTTTTGTATTGAACTTGGCTCTCCTTTTTCACATTTATGTTTTTGGTGGGATTATTTATTACTTGGATGCTGTTTCTTTTATCTATTTTTAAGAAAAGTACCTCCAAACTGACAAATTAATTATCACAAACTGTGACAGGGGTAAAACTGGCCCTAATATTACTAAAAAAACAAATAATTTATTCTTCACCATTATACTTGTAGAATTTTGACTGTAACACATTAGACTGTAGTGGGTTTGTCACTTGAACTTCGTGTCTCTGAATCTAGTGTCTCAGGTAATTAACCCTCTATCCATATAATAGTATACCTAGGTTTGATATGCTATCACACCTCAACTACTGACACCTTGAATTTAGTTGAGTATAATTATGCTTTGCTAACAGACATCAATGTTAAACTGGTTCCCGAAAAATAACATCGCAAATTCGCGATGACACCGCGTCGTCTCGCGAAACCTTTGACATACAAACGAAATGCCAACGTACCGTATTTGATGTGTCTTGGACTCAATCCAAACGCATGTTTTCTTGCTTGCTCTTGCATTCGGAGGGGGATGTCATTGAACTATAATTATCTAATTGTTTGTGTAACGAATGTAAAAGATAAAAAATACGCGTAATGATGCCAAATTGGCTATTAGAAAACAGGTCGATTTGTGGTCGTAAAATCATCCCACTACTCGGCACATGCTTTACAGATTTCTTAAAATGTTGCTCTCTTTTGTTGGCACTCTTTCCAAAGTGCTTATTAATTAATTAAAGTTTCTTCTTTAAACGTGACGTATGCGCTACCCACGATCAATTGCTTGGGCCGAGAACAGAATGTGGGAACTATCGCCTTGGCAGGTAAGACTGGAAGACTTGAAGATTCAGGTGAGCCTACAGTTTAGAAGCAGATTAAGTGTCGCTCAATGCAATATGCCGCAATAACTGCTTACCATCAGACGGGCTGCGTGCCAAGTGACATAAAAAAATCTATGTCTACCTACGTAGTTGCCATAGTAGTTTGAGACTTGACGGCTAGCTAAACCTATTCATGGTCTATAGACTAAACAACGGTGGTCGAAAATGCGCGCGTGCAGCTAATGCACTTTTAAACGCATCCACCAGAGGGCGGTTGCGAAACGCGCTAATTTCCAACTTGTTGTGATCCGTTGATTGCAGCTCACTTGATACTGCAGTCACTGACCTGCCACAAGGATGCAATTGTACCTACACTGCTTCCAACACTATTCAAGCAAAAACAACTCTTATACATCTACGGTCACGATTCATTTTGTTTTGGCACAGCAATTTCGTTCTGCCTCATCAAGGGAATAGAAGCCTAATTGCGTAAACGATTGGGTATGGTTTCCAGTGTTAGGAGATGAAGTTGATTCTGATTAGAGTCGATTGCAAATTGTGAGCATTTGAAACGTAACTAAATGACTGATTGCGTTGGGCTCGGTCGGTTTGTTGACTTCATTAAAATTATTGAATCATTTATTTGCTCTGTAATATATTTTTAATAATCAGCCGCACACGTGATACATCGGTGGTGATATTGGTATTTATAAAGTCGTAGAGCCATGCTGCAAACAGATTCTTTCTATCAGTCAAAGTCGACTGGGGAAGTGGACAACCCTCTCTCTTCCAGAAGACAAACTTTAGTTTTATTTGAGTTCTTTTGTTCCCAATTATTATTTTCAAAATTTTCAAAGAAAAGAACTTTTACAAGAATTCAAAGTTCGTCCCTAGTTGTTTAATCAGTGTTTTGTCCCATCATAGGGACGATAACTAGGTTTTTTTTTGCATTTAAGCACCATCACGCCTGATGGTAAGCGATGATGTGACCTACGTTGTTACATGCCTGAAAAGGTTTTACGCCAAAAAGAGATTTATGAATAAAGTCGCAAGCTTTATTTGTTAGACCTACCTTCTATCCAAATGCAGTACATATACCTAGCTCGGATGTTTTCGGTCTGACCGCCTAGGCAGCAACACGCCTAACCTGCCTAGCCGGCCCCGCGGTGGCCTTCGTCCGCCATTACAATACCAAACGCTACCACTGATAAATAACAGCGTACAGGACTGCAGTCCACTGCAAGCAAAGGATATAGATAGAGATATTAACACGACACGGGACGTGTCATGAATTTACGAAGCAAGCTACTAAAAAATTACTGCGGACCATTTGAGTTTGACAGCTTCATCAATAATTTTTCTAGTTTTTTATCTAGATAATGTAGAGACAAAAAGCGTCTGCAGACCTTCGTGACCATAAACAATTGACTCAATTATTGAGTCCTATAAAAATACTAGCGGTCGCCATCGCGGTTTCACCCGCGTGTAATTACCTTTTTCAACTATCCCCCCCTTTCCCCCACTTTCCCGGGATAAAAAGTATCTTATGTCCGTTTCCTAGTTATAAACTACCTCTCCACCAATTTTCAGCCAAATCGATTTTATATAATTATGTACACAGATTTTCCGTGCTTCGGAAGGCACGTTAAGCCGTTGGTCCTGCGCCTGATCTCTCTTCGGTCGTGTCAGACTGCTGTCCCACCGTGTTATGAGAGTGAGGGAATAGGGAGTGCACCTGTGCTTGCGCACTCACTTGTGCACTATAATACCTATATTCTGCGTAGTTGGCTGATCGTAAAAGATTGGCCGCCGTAGCCGAATCGGCTAGGCGGACATTATTATTATTATACAGATTTTATGTCACTTCATTTGGCAGATAAGCACTCAGTGCACTGTAATTTCAAGAGGAGATCATGGTTTATTCCACTGAGGGATACCCAACCAGAAAATATCGCTTAATGTGCTGCCACACCGTATGCTCCTCTGATCTTCGAGCCTCAAACTTCAAATACTTAACTAAAAGGGCTCCCACACTAAAAAAATCATAACACAACCAGAGCAGAGAATTCGTCTGTAGGGGTGATACCAAGTCAGTCAGAAGTGCTGGTAGGAAAAAAAAGATTGACGTGCAAAAGTATTTTTCTAAAATCTATTTGCAGAATAAATTATTTCATTTCATTTTAGTCATAATACGTTTCATCGATTCACACCACACGTTAGCTTGATATATTTCCGCTCACACTGAGGCACGCCCTAACAAAGCATAATATTCTATGTTCAAAATGTATTTATTAGGCAAATACAAAACAAACCAGTAAATATCATTGCGGTTCACCTTCAGTTGGTACCTGCTAGAATTATTTCAACAATAATTCTAGCAGGTACCAACTGCAATGACATTGTTTTGTTGTGCAAAATTGTTTGTATCATAATATTCATATGAATATTTTGTAGTGGTAGAGCCATGCTGTTTTACAGCACGAATGGGCGGGCTCGTCCGGGGAAAATACCAACCTCTCACATAACACCAGCGTGAAATAATAGTGATTACTAGAATCCTCTGTGTTTCGTCTGGTTTGTGAGAGTGCCGGAGGCCCACACCCCCATACCGGCAACGCATCAGCAATCCCTCTGGTGTTGCAGATGTCCATAGGCAGCGGTGATTGCTTACCATCAGGCGACCCGCTGGCTCGTTTGCAGCCTCTGACATAAAAAATAACAGCGCAATACTAAAGCTACTATTCATAATTACGTCTGTCTTCTGTGAAAAGGTGGTACCTTCCCTGCCGAGCCGACGTGCCGGCTCGTTTTATTGACACACAGGAATCGTCTCCAGCATGGCTTTACTAATAAATCATCAAAATTATAGAAAAAAAAAACATTTAGACAGAAACAAACAAACAAGTTCATGTACAAATTTTTTTGTCCCGTGCGAGGATCGAACCTGTAACTTATAGTGTTATCCGATTTGTCAACCATTACACTAGATGGGTCGCACAACCGGTCATCTTACAATATAAACAAAAAAAAACAATAATAATTCTTGAAGTTCACCCACGCGACTTTGTTTTGCTCAGTTCAAAACAACAAGCTTTAATTGTCGTTACCGGTTAAAAATAGTTTGACTTTTTTTTGTCTATTTACTTTTTTCTAGAGGAGAATTGTGTAAGGCTATTTTGGTTTATCACATGCTCTGATAAAAATGCTTGAAACATCTGCACATAAAACACGTATTAATATTATTAAAACTGACTACTTATCATCAGAAAGAGTATATTTGTTTTAGTATTCGAAATGTCACTGCCGGGCCAAGGTCTCCACTCACTATGCTTGTCAAATGCGAGGTGATAACAAACCCAAACCGTGTACAAAAAAAACCGATATAAAAATTTGCCCGATTCGGGAACCAAGGATACCGAGGTCTCAGCCCAGTGGTGGTAATGAAACCACTTACTCGTAGATCATAGATCTTGCATTTTGATGTTTTTTTAGTTAACATAAAGGTGGTGGATGTCAAGCCTGCGCTCCGCTCGATGTAGCGAAAATAACCTAGCAACAACGAGTTCATCGTCCTTAGGGTGTCCCGAATACTTCTACATCCATCAGCATTTGTGATCAGCATATATCCTCGCGCGATATCGCACAAATCGAGAAAGGCCCACGTGCGTTCCTCACGTGTGAACCGTCACGTTCCGCTGAGATCTGCCATGAAACGTTTTTGCTTTACTTTTGCAAATTTTCGCCTACATTTTATTGTGATTTTACGCTTCACACGCTGCAAATTTGTATAGCTGGCTACTTATGTAAGGAATTGAATCTATTGTGGGAATTGATTCGCAATTTGTACGGACTATTAGTAATGAATGAGACTAGTAGACAAGATATTTTTTCTAAAAACAAAATTTGGCTAATGTACATAATATTTTATATTTACTGCTCCACTATCTTGTCTTGTCTGGCACAACAAGCTATAAAACTTAGATTGAGGCTAGCGCTGTGTGAATAACGTCCTAGGATAACGTTCATTATTATTATTTTGAGCAATTTTTTCTGGATAAATAAATAAATAAATATCTCTGGACATTATTCACACAGCGCCATCTAGCCCCAAACTAAGCATTAGCTTGTGCTATGGGTGCTAGACAACGGATAAATATTACTTATATACTTTTTTTTGTAAATACATACATAATATACATAGAAACACCCACACCGATACAAACAGACATGTTCATGCACACAAATGTTTGTACCGTGCGGGAATCGAACCCGCGACCTCTGGTGTAATGGCCGACTTCTCGACCATTACACCAAATGGCTCGTCAAATAAAAAGGCCATAATAAAATTAAAGAAAGGTGATGGAAATTAAATGCGTATGCGTAGATAGATGTGTGGAGTGACAAGGTTAAATAAGATTAGTGATGACTGAAAGTCTGAAAGTGGCACTGGTAGTGGTTAAAGTTAAGAAAGCAAGGTTCGCATGTTATAGGCATGTCATGAGGAGAGAAGAATAAATATATGTCGGTAGACATACATAGATGTTAGCAGATAAAGGCCAAAAACAGGAATGAAGGATTGGGTGAAGTATACTCGTTATATGGACATAAAAGAAGACTTGACGGTTGATGAGAGTTGAGTGGGGAAGGAAAAACATGTTATGCCGATCGCATTTAGTGTGGTATAAGAGAAGGAAAATGATGATGATCCCGGCCGTAGTCAATGTTTGTCCAGCTGTGGTGACTTGCAACCATATGCAACCCTGAATATTCTAGTCAGCTGCCATAGATACAGTGAAATGACCTCAAAACATCATCATCAGTGTCATTCACAATTTTCCTTCTTGTCAACAACGGAACGTTGATACTTTTGTTTATTTGAACTTGGCGTTTATTATATTCCTTTTAACATAAAATGTAGTGTTTTTAAAACAATATTATGTTATTTACGGTCTCAGGCCCGATGTGACGTTGCCTGTGATATAATATCACAATGACCTGATAGACACGTGACTCTGTGATATGCGAACACATAAATAAGTTGACTAACTGTCGATTCGGACACATTTTATTCGGACACAGTGTCCGAATTGACACTTTTTAATTTTAATATTTTTTCACTGTCGATTCGGACACCGCGATATAAATAGCTGTTTTGTACAGTCAGATAAAAAATATTCCTACGATTTCTTTTCGTTTTAAAAATAAAGTCTCAACGAAGCAATCGGTAGTGTTTCTAAAGATAACTGGGTCAAATGTGTGAGGCATGCAGAGGAATAACAGAATCAGGATTTAGCCAAGGCAATTTTAAAAGATCAGAGAATACAGCCTCTGGTAATAAATTTACTCGAAGATGACAGTGCTCCTGACCCGTCGTGCTACAACTGCGATGTCCGTACCACGGGGAAGTAAAGTTACCAACTGGTTGTTCTATGATTGTTGTGCGTCCCCATGATCCATCTCCCTGATAGTTGTATTACAGGGAGTTGGACCAAGGAAAACACAACTCATCTTTGATTCAGAATTCTCAGCAAAGTGGATTTTTGAACTAATGCGTGTCTGAAAATCTATTAAGGAATGGCGGACAAATGCAATCTTCTTTCATCAAACATAACTTTTCTGGATAACGTAAACTTTTTAAATAACTCCACTAAGGTCATGTTGCCCTGGTACCCTTTGCTGAGAATTCTGAATCAAGGATTAAAGGGGGACAACCACAACAATCATAGAACAACCAGTTAAACCATGGGTCACTTTACTTCAGCAGTTGGACCACGGGTCGGGAGCGATTTCCAGTAGTAGGTACAACTAGTTGGACCAAGGACAGAACAACTCACTCGAGTTGAACTATTGGTAAAGATATTTACCCATAGAACAACCAATTGAACCATGGATAACTTTACTTCCCCGTGGTACGGACATCACAGTTGTACCACGACGGGTCAGGAGCGCTGTCATCTTCGAGTAAATTTATTACCAGAGGCTGTATTCTCTGATCTTTTAAAATTGCCGTGGCTAAATCCTGATTCTGTAATTCCTCTGCATGCCTCACACGTTTGACCCAGTCATCTTTAGAAACACTACCGATAGCTTCGTGTAGAAGGCTTCGTTGAGACTTTATTTTTAAAACGAAAAGAAATCGTAGGAAGATTTTTTATCTGACTGTACAAAACAGCTATTTATATCGCGGTGTCCGAATCGACAGTGAAAAAATATTAAAATTAAAAAGTGTCAATTCGGACACTGTGTCCGAATAAACTGTGTCCGAATCGACAGTTAGTCAATAAGTTTAAGTTATTACGACTGACTTATTGGACCAACATACCGGTGAAAACACTGTATATTATACTAGGAAGGCTAGTATAATATACAGTGGTAATTTCACCCGCGCGTAATTTCTTTTTTCAAATATCCCCCCCTTCCCCCCACATTTCCGGGATCAAAAGTACCCTATGTTCACCGGGAATAGTGTAAGTGTGTACTTTTCAACAGCGAAAGAATTATTCAAATCGGTTAAGTAGCTTCGGAGCCTATTCAATACAAACAATCAAATCTTTCCTCTTTATAATATTAGTATAGAGTATAGATGGGGTCTGTATAGATTCTAGATTTCTGTTTGAGATCATAATAGCTCTAGCTGAATCGTATTTTCTGGCAACGTTTATAGAACAAAAAGGCTAACACTTGAACAATTCTGTAATTAGGGAATGCAATCTCGATCTCGCGAGATCTCGTTTTCGCGAGATCTCGCTTGAGCCCTAATCTCGCGAGATTTGCATTCCCTAACTGTAATAAACTTTAACTTTACCAGCAAAGATTTTACCTATCCGGTTACGCCTTCTGTCATTCTTCTGTCATGGGTAGCATTATTTGTGGAAACAGTTCAATGACGTTGTAGCAAAAGTCTGCCCACCCGACTATTGGGCAGAGTTTCCGTTTAGTTGTATACAATTGACATTTAACACTAACTGCCACGAGATAAGGTGTTAATTTGAACGAATGTGTTAATGTCATCTATGTCAACGCCGCTCGGACGATTTTTGAGGATTTTTTCTTAGAGATTGGGTGTCTAGTTGTTTAATTGAACGTCATTGAAACAGTTCTACAAACTAATGACAGAAGGTTTGGCATATTTAATATGCCATCCTTTTTTTTTCGCAGGAGAATGCATTTATGCATCATAAATGCAGGCTAGCTAGACCTGCGTCCGTGTGTGGGACTCGATACTAAGCGTCCACTACCCACTAAACTGCCCCGGTTTCTCTTTCACACCCGATTGGGACGAGCATGCCAGCCTTGAGGCTATTGACCAGCCCGATTGGTATGAAATCCTGCATCACGCAAGCAAAGTACTCGTAGTAAGAACCATGGTCCTTGAGCACAGTCCGTCTAGCTGGGTAGAACAACTCTTTTAACCAGCAATTGTAAAATTTCTTTGAATTTAAAAAGTTTGAACATATCTTTGAACAATTTAGGTGACCACGATTCTGTCAAATGCGGATCGGTGGTGATAATATTATTTATTTAAGTAGAACAGAGAACAAAACGTTATGTGCATACCTATTGTGTGTGTGCGCGCAACGCCTTCAGTAGGCCGAAGACCTATTGCGCCACTCTGTTTGCTATTGGCGAAGTGCGCTATGAGCACACTTATGACCTTATTTAAACATAATAAGATTTACTAAGCTGAAAAGAGAAGTGTTGTTATAAGCTCGAAGTCTTACAATCTGTCCACTTGGAGATTGGTTGATGAGGTCTTGCGAATCAATTGCTAATTTTTGATTTTATTGATTTGATGATGAAAAATCGGCTGTATAAACGCACTGAGGGTCTGGTTTAAGTACCTGGCCGTGGTCTTAGAGTCCTGGCTTCAATTCGCGGGTTGAGCAAAATTTATGTTGTTTTTTTTTCTAACACAGCTTGGGTTTGTGATCACCAATCCGCACTTGGCTAGCATGGTGATCAAGCCAGTAGGACCCATCATTGTAGCGATAACTTGATTTCAATGATGGAGGCCTTTGCCCTGCAGTAGGACATTTTGGATGTCACTTTTACAAAATAGGGTACATTCAACGGGCAATTTTTCTACCGGTGAATATTAAAAATATTCATACCGATACAAAGCGATATGTTCATGACCTCAAATGTTTGTACCGTGCGGGGATCGATCGAGAAACTTCTTCCGATATCGGGACAATGATCTGATACTTTATTTTAAACTTAGTTAAAACCATGTTAAGGGGCATTAGTCAAGGTTTGTTCAGCTGGGGATGTGACTGCGCATCGGTGGTAGCGTGTGCTTGTGCAAACAACAACGCATGGTGCAAGAATGCGACAGTGTAACTCACCATTGTCTGGTCTTCCTCTATTATGCGTTTTTGTGCAAGGTTACATAATTATCTTTGCTGCAGGCAGTTCTGGTCAGTCAAAATGTCCAACCAGGGAAGCACCATCCCTCACAGAAGACGGACTACTCCATTATGCGATATGTGAAAGGTTCTACACCTTGCTGGAAACGGTTCTATTCCATAGAACCATTACCATCTTCATCCAGAAGACCGTCGTATTTACTTTGCTATTGCGATTAGTTTGGTTTATTCGACAACGTTTTAATCACCAGCGGGATCATTTGCGCATCGCCAACACTTTTATTTCGAGACGATGGTGTATGGGACTCGGAACAAAGATCGCACTACCCAGCAGACTGTGGTTTTCCTTTACACCCAAGAGGGATAAGGTAGGCCCTACAATTGCCCCTACAGAGAAACTTAAGCGCCTTTTAATGTGACGACCCACGAGTAGATTTCGTCAACATTCTTTAAAAAATATAAAGCTCACGCGTGGACTGTACATTATTTTATATTATTATTATTTCTACCCACAGACAAAGTGCATAATAGTTTAGGTGATTCTTGCTATCTTAATCGTAATCTCATTGCAATTGACCTTCGCGGCGGCATTTACCCAAATTCAATGTTGGGAAAACAACACGACTTGAAACAAATGTCTATTCTGATAGGGATAAGACTATTGTGATAAACACGAGGCAATTTGACTCGTGCCTTCACGGTTCTCTGCAATGCTATGCATGGTTTTTGTAGTAGGATGTAGTCCCTAGTCGATGTCTATACTAATATTATAAAGAGGAAAGATTTGTTTGTTTGTATCGATTAGGCTCCGAAACTACTGAAACGATTTTTGAACAATTTTTTTCACTGTTGGAAAGCTACATTATTCCCGGGTTAAAAAAGGTATTTTTGATCCCGAAAATGTGGGGGAAGGGGGGTTAGTTGACAAAAGAAATTGCGCGCTGGTGAAACCACGGAGGCGACCGCTAGTAATACATATCATAAATGCGAAAGTAACTGTTACGACTTCTTGCCCATTGAACCTTTTCTTATTTTCATAGATAATAACAATAAGGGTATTATTTTGAGCACCAGAATCGAAGGCTAGTGGGACCCCCGGTCATGTGTGGAACTTGGTCCTAAACATGTTCGTGCCACTACCCACTAATTACCCACCCATCACCCACTTCGATCGACACTTCGGGTAGATGATACTTGACCTGTGCTATCCACCCCGTTAAAATCTCGCCAAGGTGGATGACACTTAATCAGTGCTATCCACCCCGTTGACGTAACGGGGCAGTTCTACCGGGGTCGATGAAACAATTTTATCCCAATAGCCCCGTTAACGGGGCGGGGCACCAGGGTGGTTGGTAGCGACTCTAAACTTCCTGAATTTTCCATTCAAACTAGAGAGGGGAGAGCCGAAAATATAGTTCCTTTTTCACCCACACATCGGCAGCACAATCAACTTTAAAAATGTTACTATGGCAAAATTTCGCTTCTGGTTTCCAGTTTATTCAATACAGCAAAACATTGAATGAAATATTTAAAAATAAACTTAACAAAAATGATGACTTCAGACCGAAACATGTGCAAATATGAAAAGCTGGCTTTATTCAGCTGCGCGATACACAATGAGACGGGGAAAAATATCCACTGAATTGTCACTCGCGACAGACCCACTGTATTTGATTAGATGGCGAAGAAAACTATTAATCAGTTGAAAACAATGCAGGAAGGCAATGGGTCTTGTAGAGAATTAGCATAAAACACTCTTAAAATAACTCGTGTTGAATGTAATTAGTATCGATATTATAACACCACTAGCTTCTGGTTCGTTAGTGCTATCATATTAATTATATTCTGTCCTTCTGTCCGGCTTCTATTTCTGTTATCCTATGAGTACTGACCGTTTTCCTGGAATAAAAAGTAGCATATATCCTTTCTTAAATCAATACTTTTGTAGGCTTGTAAGTTGTATTTGACTTTTTTCTCACCTGATGATAAGAGATGAAGTGGCCAACGTTTGCTACATGCCTGCCCAGAAAGGATATATTATGTTAACTCGCGACTTAAAGACCCCCTTATTTTAAACTAGCCTTCCGCCCGCGGTTTTATAATAAATAATAATAAATTTTTCAAGTATCCCCCCTTCCCCCCACATTTCCGGGATCAAAAGTACCCTATATTCTCCGGGGATAACAGTTTTCCAACAGTGCAAGAATTATTCAAATCGGTTTAGTAGTTTCAGAGCCTATTCAATACAAACAAACAAAAAAACAATCAAATCTTTCCTCTTCATTAGTATATAAATAGATAAATAGATATCATAAAACAGAGTCGGAAAAGTTTCACAGCTTTGTATTGCAAGCGGAACCTTTACTACGTATTTATGGGGTTTTGTAGTCTAAACCTGTACCTAACTTCACCCATACGGAGATGAGTAGGCTTACGGCGAAAGTCTGGTACGCCGGCCTGAAATGATGAGTTGGCACCTATGGAGGACCCTTGAAAAATTAAGCTACGTTAGTATAGGTAATAAATAAAAATAACAAGATTCAATTAATATACATAACAACATCCTAAGAACTTTGCAACTGGCTGGCAATAATAAGCATTTATTCGCATGTAAACAACTTGTTTATCATTGTTTTGCTGAATATATGACTGTATAGATTATGACGTAGGTTAGTAAACAAGTGCAGATTTTGTTACTATCGAGACTAGCGATAGTGCATCCAGTTCATACTCGATCAAATCAACAATTCGGAACCGGTGTAAAGAGTATTATACCTACAGGCATTTTATATTAATTCTGATGATGACGACAATGCCAGTTATTCAGTTAGATATAAAACACATGATATTATTATTTTATAATGATAATGATTCGCAGTGTTTTTGGCTATTGGGTTGGTTGCGTGTCCAAACTAAATTGTACTAAGTACCAATGTAGAGTTGTTGTCGGCCTTTTATTGTTTTCTATAAAAATGAAAACCATGTGAAGGCTCTGAAAGAGGGCCGTTACGTAATGGTTACGTAACCATTGCCATGCCATTCATTGGAAACATTTTACAAAGTTACGGGTGGAAAAACATAGTTTAAATGATGAACGCTATCCACTGAACTCTCCCGATTTCTCTTCACACACGAGGTGGGAAGAGCCGGTGCCCGCCTTGTGGCGATTAGCCAACTCATTCCCAAAAAATTGCTCGACCCGGGAATTGAAACCAGCAATTAGCCATACATAGATTATAGCCAGGTAGGTACTGAAACTACTGCCGGGGATAGGCTGGTCAATAGCCACAAGGCTTTTTTTTTGCGGAGGAGAACGCATTTGCGCGTCATAACCACAGGCTAGCGACGCCTGCGGTCGTGTGTGGGGCTCAAGACTAAGTCCCACTACCCACTAAACTCCCCCGGTTTCCCCTTCACACCCGATTGGGACGAGCAGGTGCCAGCTTTGTGGCTGTTACCCGGGGATGGGCTGGTCAAGTGTATTTTTTTTTTTATAAAGAGGCAGTCATGATGACCACACTCCACCTGATGGTAAGCGGAAGTGAGGTCCAAATATAAGGTTGACTGGCTCAATAGATCATAGTACCCATTGAGCCAGTCACCCTCACCCTGAAGGCCTGCATAGATGCCGCTTCACGCCCCGCCTGAAAAGCCCAGGATTATAGGAGGAAGGAAACACGTGAGCCGGAAGGGCATTCCATGCCCTAATGGCACGGGGCAAAAAAGAGGAACTATACCTCTTGGTACGGGCCACCAGTTGTGTAGTGTGAGTTTAGTGGTTAGTGGACGCTTCAGTCTCGAGTCTCACACACGGCCACGGGTCTAGCTGGCCTGCGGTTATGCTGCATAAACGCGTTCTCTTCCGAGAAAACTTCTACTTCATTATTAAGTAATCAGATGTACGATCGTAGATGACCACAGGTCTCATCATCGGATCACCTTGTCCACGCTTAGAAACAATTGGAATCTATTTCTTAATCGCGGTTAATCAGAGCGACCTATTTATGCTATCGCATCGCCGATTACGTATCATGGCGACTGCAGATAACCGGAATCGCATAGAAATAATTTAATATTTGCACAGTCGATGTTTATTTAAAAGTGGCTGTTTTTACTACGGAGGTTAAATATGAGGGGAATGATGAAATGCGATTTCCAGTTCTAAACATCGAAATTAAAATCATTGCAAATAATTATAAATTTTTTTTTTGCACTTTAATCTTTTTTCTTTCCTACCAGCACTGTGACGTCGTATAGAACGAGATAGGAGTAGAATAAGAACATCACGAATAAATTTATGTAGTAAAAAAAATATGAAGGAAACTCCATGCATACTTTTAAAACTCAAAATCTTACAAGGAAGTGGCATATAATTTCAACGGTAGATAAACGTGTTTGTTATTTATAACATATTAATGGTTTTGAAGATTTTTGCGAATAAAATTGATGTGTCGGTCAACCTTCGATTCGGCGGGGCGGCCATTACTGCTATTTTCGACACGTAATAGGTCCAGTTTGAGCCGAACCGGTTTCAACTAGTTTGATCAACCTAGTTCATTATCTTCCTTTTTGCAAATCGCTCGCTATATCGCCAACATCAGTCCAAACGAATTTCAACTTTAAAACATTACAGACAAAGTTTAAAGTGGTGTTTAGCTGTTCTTAGTATATGAGCCTGTTTGCAAGTAAGGATTAATTTATTCAAATAATATTATATTTACTCTCAGCGATAAAGTAAATTCAAAATGGAGGTCGTTTCGACCATGTGTTATCTCAAGTGTAGGCCCGTTTGCTGTTCATTGTTTAATGCTTGTACAAATGGATTTAATTGAATTTTTATGCTTTTGCTTTGACGAGCCAGTGTTATTCATATTTGGGGGCTGCCGCTTGGTGAGGTCGCTGCTTCGATTCTAGCTTTGTATTTAATTCAGACAATATCATATACATTGATAATAATGATTAGATCCCGAATTAATTAGCGTAGGGACTTTTATTACGGGAATCAGAAACTCAGAGTCCCTTCATTTATCTTCTCTCGTTGAATCCTACTTACTTTCTGTTTATTACAAATGCTGAACCAACCCCATTCACTCCTTTCAATATTTCTTGTATTTTTACCATACTAAATGTTTGTCCTCTGTTATTTGTTTGTAATTGTAAATAATTTTACTGTTTTATTATGGATGTGTGTCATAACTGGACTTGCCAAATATCGGGTCGGTTTAAGTGTACCCTGATTAGATCGGTAAAAACCAAGGATGTTACGGAGCTTCGATTCCGATCCCGTTCCGATCCACTTCTGGTTCCAATTTCAGCTCGGAAATTTTTAAATCGGAGGTTTTAATTTAATTGGAGGTTTGAAGCATTAGAGGAATTTGATTTAATTTGTTGTTTAGTTAGAAACATGGTAACTTTTTCATCGCCTGTGTTAATTTGTTTTCGTACCAAATTAAAATGAAAAAAATTACTGAATGATGTTTTTATTTTTCCTTCAATAAAAATTGCCACTACTTCTGCCACTACAGATTCCAATTCCGATAAATCATATTTTACAACTCCGATTCCGACTTCGGTTCCGATTAAACCTCCGTTATATCCCTGGGACAAACCACTCGGAGAAAGATCGGAATCAATAATTTATGTTTGTTGCCAACGACTGCAAAATAAATTGTATAATCACACTCATGCAGTTATCTTGTTGAAAGTTTGATGTAATAAGCTTCAAGGCAATTCAGAGTGGGTATAATGACACTCGAGCCGTATCATGTCTAAACACAATTATCACTCGATAGACGCTATCGCTATGAAAATAAGGACGTTATTATACGTAATCCTGATTATACATATTTAAAATATTTACACTTAAAAAGATTTTAAATTTAAATTACGCTGTTACTAAGAATATTACTTTTTTTTTTTTTTTATAAAGTGGCAGTCAGGATGACCTCACTCCACCTGATGGTAAGCGGAAGTGAGGTCCAAATGTAAGGTTGACTGGCTCAATAGATCATACCAATTGAGCCAGTCACCCTCACCCCGAAGGCCTGCATAGATGCCGCTTCACGCCCCGCCTGAAAAGCCCAGGATTATAGGAGGAAGGAAACACGTGAGCCGGAAGGGCATTCCATGCCCTAATGGCACGGGGCAAAAAAGAGGAACTATACCTCTTGGTACGGGCCACCAGTGTCTGGATGGTATGGGGATGGCAACGCAGTCCGGCGCGTTTTTAGACGAATTTAGGCAATACAAGTGAAAGGAAAGAAATAATAAGGACCAAACTCAGACAAAGTCACTCAGGCTCAGCTGCAATTCTGTAGGCTTATTTTATTAACGCTTCTATATATTATTACTATCCCTTTGTGAGTGAGATTCCCGCCTTTGGTCTGGTTGGTGGTAGGATAGGAAAAATAGTTTATCACCAATCTGTCTCTTCCAATTCAAGAAAAAAAAGCAACTTTCTACTTTTTAGACCAGAGTAACTAGACCATATTCCTCTAAGGTTAGCGACTTATGTAGTATTACGGTGATATTTATGGTGCGCTAAGAGCTTGGGCATACAGAGTATAGACCAACAAACTTATCTGTTCCGCTGGCGGCGTCGCTACTGTCGATTTAGAACTGTCATTAAATATCGTTTTTGCATTGCATTTCACGTAGTTCCAATTTTGGCCACCGGAACAGATAAGTTTGTCGGTCTATAAAGTGTAGGCGGCGTGGCTTGAGTCAATATTGGGCGCCACCGTCGCCGTGGATTACCCGCACGAGTGGCACACAATCTGACTAAGATTATGGGAAATCGGTCAAAGATAATAATAATTATGTGACTTGCTACACTTTGTTTCAAAACTTTTCTCTATGCTTCACCGATAACGTTGTTATATTATCCTAGTTGCGTATGAAGTATGCGACGTAGCATGAGAGAAAACATTTCAAGAGATCCCCATAGCACCCCCCCCCCCCCTTCCTTAATTATTTTTAAGCAGGCTCCGTTCAAGGACAGTGAGGTACGTAGCAATGGTTTGAGTGGATATATCGTCGGGGACAGTGCCACACAACCAAAGGACGTAGAATTATTGCAGTTCGGTTTAAAAAAGAAGAATATAATTTCCGTGCTTTTGGCTATCTAGCCATGTAAATGGAGACGTGTAAATATTGTTATTGGTTTTATCTATTTTATTTCCACCCTGTATATTACGCCGTCTACCGACAGCACCTTTTAGCCCTGTATTTTGTAGCTGTATCGTTACTAATTATTATATCAGAGGACAGGTCAGGCGAGTTAGAAAGTTGCGGTGCGGCCGCCGCGGGAAATGTGCAGTGGCCATGAGATCACGGAGCGGCGGACGTGCGGAAATCAACTAATAGGCTTCGATTATTTTGAGAGATTATTTTGGTAGAACATAGCACTTTAGGATCGCCTCCGTGGATCAATTGAACTTTCTTGAACTACTTGAAGCCTCTTGCGTATAAAATTACATAGTCGTGAGTTCAATTTCCGCCTTTGGTCTAGTTAATGCTAACACCAGATATCTGCTGCCATAACAGCTGTGGCTGTATTCGGCAATATTTATGTGGGAGCCAGTACACTTAAAGGATGAGGGGCATTTTTCTATGGGAGCTGGGCGTAAAACCAACAGAAATAAAATGTGTTGTAATTTACTTCATTGTATGTACTTCTAAATAACCCCTAAATACTTTTTAACCTCAATATAGACCGGGTTTAACTGCAAAAAAACCCCAAAGATTGGTTACATAAAACACACATATTATTATTAGTTAAAACTACTATTTATTAATACTTTTTATTCAAATATCAATGGTATTCATCAAGTTTAACATCTAATAAATGTTTTCCGAGTGCAACAAAAGGCGCGGGTCGGGCGCGGTACTGTGTGCGTACACCCGACCCGACCCGCGCCGTCCTCTGTGTGTTTTGCGCTTTAGAGTTACCGACCGATGGATTGGTTTCTTTGGCTTTATAGCTCTGCACAACATCCTGTCGGGTTATCTCCGTTGTATTAGCGATTGTTTTTAATACTATAACAAATAAATATGTTATATTAATAACGAGAAACGTATATGTTTGAACATGAATATCTCTGTTCTCCGGTTGTTTAGGTGATTGCCCTCACAGTATAAAATTAAGAAATGGTCATTAGCTTTCACATAAAATATATTTTAAAGCTGTTGGTCTTACGCCCATTTTGACCATGACTCAAAAGGCTCGAAGATCCACCATGCAGCGTCCCTTTTTGCCAACTAATAAAATGAATCTTCCGTTCGAATGAGCTGCTCGTCTGTGGAAGTACCTTTACAGAAGACCACTGTGAAATAGCACTTCATAGCTGTTGTGCTATGTTTCTTCCGGTCAGTAGAGTTTCCAGAGCACAGCCTCAAATAAAGATATAATGATAAGAAAGCAACATATCAAACTCTACTGTTCTACAAAGTCTAAAAGTCTCATTTAAAATAATATGTATAAATGCATGCGATGGGGCCAACGAGCAGGTCGCTTGATGGTAAGCAATCACCGCCGCCCATGGACATGTGCAACACCAGGGGGCTCGCTGATCGTTGTCGCCTATGGAAGTATGGGGGTGTGGGCCTCCGGCACTGTCACAAACCAGACGAAACACAATAGTAGTCACTATTATTTCACGCTGGTATTATGTGAGTGTGGACATTAAGCTAAAAATTGGTTGTTGAAATTGAAAAGACTAGAAAAGGTTTATGTACTGTTTATTGTACATTTGAAAATGTTATTACCGGAAGCAAAGATAGATGTTTTGTTCTAACAAAGTATAAAATCTTTATCCATTTATCAGGCTGAATCATCGGATAGAACATTGACTGTTCCACTGACCTCTAAATATACAATTTTTTTACAAAATTATCTTCGAATCAAGATTTACCGTCATAGACATGTCATAGATATAAAATTTTCAGTCAAATATGTAATTTTCGAAATATTATCTTGCTCTATCTTAGAATCTTACTTTTTATATTGTTAAAACAAAAAAAGTATATAGTCAAACCACTAAGGCAAGAATCTCGAAACATGGCTATTTAAAGGTAAAATAAGTTGTCAAAAAGTTAGGAAGGACCAATTTTAGCCCTTTATTTCGATGCAAAATTATTTTAACCTGCTGTCAAATGTGAACTGGTGATGATAAACCCGAGCTGTGTCCGAAAGTTTGCTCAATTACCAATTGAGCTCAGAACCTCAAGTAGCTATACTAGGTATTTAAACCACTGGATCCATCTCAAAAATCTAAATAACGTACTGTATAGAGCTAATCAAAAAGATTTATCCTCTTCAGCTCAGAGTCCATGGACCCCCATCCCCATATATCTTAAGTCATAGATAACACGGCGCCTTTATGAATTCATTTCTTTGCTCGGCAAATAGAAACTCCGTCCACAGATAATATGCTACAGCCGTAACCCGTACAATGGCGCTCACGCAACAGCGGCCATTTTGGCCGCTTTGAGGTTAATTCTAGAGATATGGTTTGGAGCTCTTAATGTTCAAACCGTTTATGTTAGTAGGTTAAGCTTTCGCGTATCTAATAGAAAATTACATAATTCGACGTCTGTCGAACAGTGGTTAGGCGTGATCGTTGGTTCGATTCCCGCTTTGGATCTTTTCATGTTAAAGGAAAAGCACCTTTACCGCAGGATAGCAAGACCTGTGGACATGTGTGGAAGTTGGGTCTGTAGACGTTAGTCCCACTACCCACTAAGCACCCCCGGTTTCCCGTTCCCACCCTTCAAGGAAGGAGGGAGGAGATTGACCTTCCTCTTCTTGGTATATAAATTAAGTATTTTTGCTTTTTGAAGAGTAATGATAATAATAAATACGAAATATATTCCGAGCATGAACACACGGACTTGGTTTGTATTTTATTCATCATCATCATCTAAGCGTATTCCCGATTGCATCCAGTATGGAGCTCAGGGTCCGCTTCGACTATGATCCTAGATTTGACAAGCCTGGTTATGACAATAGAGCGATTGCCTCTGACCTCCGTAACTCTTACAAGGAAAACCAGACCTGCTTAGAACATAGTGGGGACCAACGGCTTAACGTGCCTTCCGTAGCACGGAATCATTATTATTTTCAGACATTCAGGTGATTCAAGCCTGCAATGTCCTAACCAAACTGTAAACAATCACACAAAGTGATGCTCCCCGCGGGATTCGAACCCACGACCTCCGGGTTTTAGAGCTAGCACTCTAACCACTTGTATCTTATTATTACACTCAATGCTCGCATCACGCTTGACCGTATTTTTTTCTCTCATTAACATTTGCGTGCGCAGATAAGAACAGTTTAAGAGATAACGCGTTCACGCACCGCGCCTATCGCTCCGTGCGGATCGCATCGACTTTTGTTCAGCTTTTTAATGGGGAACGGAATGTATTCAAATTAGATCGGAATTACAAATGTATTGTTGAAAGTAATAATGATAGCTAACTTTTAACGGTTCGATACCTTGCTGTGGCTATTTGGAAAGCACATTTTTAAATGTGTTGCTAGGTACTAAAAATCGCCAATGGTTAATGTTAAAAGTAAGGGAGTATGACATAGAAGTTTTGCTTGCCACTAAACAGTCCATGCTTTGTATTTTTTTTTCCTAAAAAAAATCCATCGACATTAGACAAAATATTGATAATTATGTTTCGTTCTTTATCATGATCTTTTTAGTAGATTTTTTATGTCACAATATTTTCACTAAACCGCAATAAAATATTATGCGTCATGTAGTTTATCTGCTTGTCCTATGGTGGAAAGAGGACAATAATTTTTTCATTGTTGATTAATGAACTCTAAGAATCTAATCCTGAATATTTCAGTACAATCGTAGTGTTCTAGAAAATGTAACCGTGTCACAATGAGTATTGGACTGAACCTCGAACCCCCGACCCCTGCATTGTATGCTAAACGTCAGCCACTGAGTCATCCCTTTATTGTGCCACAGTGTAAATATACCAGTGGTAAAACTCTAGCACGGTCATTGAATTACAAACTCTATAATTATTATACAATATACCCATTCTTTCGGTAGTCCTTTACTTAGAGGTTGTCTGGTAAAGCTGCTATCTAGCGATAAGACCGCATTTATATTGTGCATTTTTGTTCTTTTTATTGTAATTTTTATCTATTTTTGTGTGCAATAAAGAATATTTATATTAAGTATCAGTGCATTTAATGATCTACTGCAGACAAAGACCTCCATCATTGGAATCACGTCACTGTCACAATTAATGAGCACTGGCTTAATCACCACCTTTATCAAATACTAGCGGCCGCCTCCGCGGTTTCATCCGCGCCTAATTTTTTTTTCGAATATCCCCCCATTCCCCCCACATATCTGGGATAAAAAGTACCCTATGTCACCCGGGTATAGTGTAGCTTTCCAACAGTGAAAGATTTTTTTAAATCGGTTGAGTAGATTTGGAGCCTATTCAATACAAACAAACAATCAAATCTTTCTTCATTATAATATTAGTACAGACGAATCGTAAGTTCGAAAAAGAAGAATTTAGCCCAAGACCCCAAAAACATAACCATAACCATAGGTATTAAAATCTTTATATCATCGACACTTATTATACATATATTGTTCTAATAATAAATTAGCTCTTCATATCCAATCAAACACGAAAACGAAACGAAAGGCGAATACAAAAAAATATTATTAAATCATCCATTAACAGCCTACTGCATAATTAGACTGCGTCATCGTCTTCCGATAAACAAATTGTTTTCCAGACGTGGCGATAAGAAGCCACGGTAGATAGCAGGCTTGTTTCTATGCCGGCCTAATTGGTTCAGAGGCAGATAGGCTGCGTCAGCGCGATAGGCCTGTCTTATCTGAGATAGCTCGTCGCTTGACAGCCTTTGGCATGGTGGTTACACCGATCGTTGAAGCACCGGAGGTCGTGGGTTCGATTTCTGACAGTAATGTGTGAGCTAGTAACACTTGGAATCAGGTTAGAGGAGCTTACAGTGAGGCAGAAGAGTGGCTTCTTACCATTAGGTGGGCTGCGTGCAAAGGCCGTTTTTAGACGTAGTACCTACTATTGAGTTTTCTGTGCTTAAGACCAATAAAATCAGCTAGTGAGTCACAAACATAGATATAAATAAATATATACAAAAATAAAAAAAAAGTGTCGGAGTTAGGTTTTCGTAAGTATGTATAAATGACCTACAGAATTCAATCAGCTAATCAAAATGCTAATGATATATTATGTACGTCAAAGATTTGGGCGTATTTATAGCCTTAAACAATGTGATATTGAGCACAAACAACTTTAAAAGCATTCGTTAATTCCTTAATTATAAACAAGTTCTGAACTAAGACAAGAATAGAACCCTAGCCCCCACACCCAATGAGCTACGGCCTTGTTTATCACTAGACCGACGACCTTTCCTCGATCCACCAGCGGGAAACATACCTATTGCAGAAACATAAAAATATACTCGAATACGTTAATTTCTAACCTTGATAGGAAAGTGCAGAGGAAATTGGAGCTTAGTGGAAGGTAATAGAGAAAACATTGAGGGAAAGCTGGGACTTGCTTTGGATGTAGGTTAGCCAGATTGGAAAATTTTTGCAGGACTGTTTATGTTAAGTGAAAAATGTCATGTTTGTTAGGCGTAGGCCTCGAACTTCACGGGCAGCGGGGCGGTAGCGGCAGCGCAAGCGGCAGTGGCGTGATGATTTGTATGGAATCCTATAGCGGATCACCGCTTGACAGCATCGTACCGCTTTTTACGGCAAGCGTCAAGCGGTGACCACAGAGCGCCTACGTGCGCCTTAGCTCCCGCTGCCGCGAAATTGGAGGCCGAGGCCTTAGTGACTGTAACCTGTTGCCATAATTGCTGTGTTCATGCAATACAAAGATGGAAACCAGTCCATTGGAAACAAATACCTCGAGGGTCGGAAGATGTACAGTGGGTGTAGCATATTGGGCGATGTAATCGAAGTGTCTCTTAATGACAAAGGTCGCAATGGGCGCTTACGATCAAGAAAGCTGTGAGCCTAGCTGCCAACTTCTTTTCCGTGGTTTTCGTGATTTGCTTTTAAGCATCGTTTTGGGTGTCGATTTCTTGAAACACCAATCTGCATTTGGGGAGTGTGGTGATAAAGGCAGTACCCATTATAACTGTGACGTCATGCTTTCAATGATGGAGGTCTTTGCCCTATAATGGGATATTAAAAAGGCTTATATTTATTTGTTGCTCATACTTGTTGTGTATACTTTAGTACATTATTACTCATTAAGTCTGCAATTCCTCTGACCTTGTAGATAATTATTATCCTTATTTTCGAGTGGGAGATAAACACCCTAGTCGTAATGCATTGAAAACATGTTTACAGGTTTTGCTCGTTGCTGTGTGCTTATGTAATGTAGTTTATGGATCCGCATATAAATTAGAAAACCTGTGCAAAATACATTTGTGTTAATAATTTATTACTACTTGTGTCTTACCAAAGAAAGATTGTCAAAGAAAATCACCGACTAGTACGGTCTGGGAACACAGAGTAAATAATAATCATACTATAGAGTGGTAATGGTTATTTAACCAAAAAATCTCAAGATTAGGTTGAAGTTTTTATTCAGTCATTCCGCACAGCGATAGATTATTACCAATCCATGAACTCAATTATGGTAATCAAAATACATATTTTAAATAGATTTATCCTTGACTGTATTAATTAAGGCACTACATATATCTAATTATTGTACAGAACCTTTGAATAATGTAAGTTAAACACGCGACTATATTTTTATCCTTGTGATAAGCTATCAATGTTTTGTACATCTGTTATTTAGGGTGTTGTAATCAAAGATATCAGTGAGTACATACGTTATCAGCTGGCTCAAATAAGACCAGACTATATGGAGCCAGTATATGTATATAGATTATATTTAAACGGGCTACGTGACTTAACCACTCAACGCCGAACCGGCACTCGGGTGCCGCATAACAATAGATTTTCTATTGTGTCTAGTAATCCGGGGCTAGAAGGATTAATAAGAGTATTATTTTACAAAGTATAATTAACACGATATAATGCCTCTTTGGTCTTGAGGTTTAAGTATCTGTCCGTGATATCGGTATCCTGAATTCGAACCAAGGATTTGAATGAATGAATGAATGAATGCAATTTATTTCAATCAACAGGGGATCATAACATAATACAAATTAAAATTAAAAAATTCAATAAATTATACAAATAAATTCAATAAATTATAAAATCAAATAAATTACACAATAAAACAAAACATAAAATAAATACACACAATAAGTAAATTAAATTAAAATAATATTTTTTCACCAGCCTGTACATGAACCATATTGCAATGGTTCAGGCAGTCAAAACGCTCGGCGAATCCGGCCAGGATATTATTTAGGATTTGTGATGACCAATTTGCATTAAATTTGGTAATGGTGGAGAATCAACCAGTACCCATCATTGTGGTTGGTTTCAATGATACAGGCCTTTGCTCTGCATGCATTTTTTTCTTCTAAATGAGCTGAAAGACAGAGTCATCTGTTAGTCTCTTCCTATTTTGATTTCAAGAGTAGCAGTTTTTAATAGTTATTAAATTTTAGTATAGGTCAGATTCTCAAACTGTCTCCAACGAACGAGACGGGAATCGAACTCACGACTTTCGCGCCACAACTTCGTTGTTATGTACAATTTTTGGAAATAAAACTTTATTAATTATTTATTTGCGTTATATTAGGTACTAAGACATTATTTTGTAGTGCCTTTATTTATGACATTAGGTATCGTTACAAATTCGAACGAAAATTCTTTTGTTCATAATCAGGGATCGATCCCTTAATCTGAATGGGAAGCCTTATACAATGTAATACTCTTAATGGCTAACCACAGGATTTAAAAACCATTTTGTTATATCCTAATCGTCTGGTTCGATGGGTATCGTATTACGTTGTGATCTGATTTAATTATTCCAAAAACGAATTAGTTCCTTCTATAATAAAAATAGATCGTCGAAATGTATGTCCGCATATAACTTCAAAATGTTGGTTATTATTTACATAATCATTTGGCTGGTTTTGATGTAGTAGACTGTATTTGGAGACATGAAAAATGTGAGAAGGTAAGTCTGTATCAATGACTGGTTAAAAGATGAAGCTCCACCTACCTTTAATCCAGCTACTCTCAGGAATCAGGATAGCAGCTAGCCTCACTGTCACCACACCACAGTATTAAACTGAATAGAATACTCGTAGAATAGAATAACGTTTATTTGGTACTAAAATATAGACAAAGTATCTTATGGCTTCTGGTTCGCAAGAGATGGATCCAACACGATCACGACTAAGCCAAGACACGAGATAACACATGAAAAGTTCACGGAGTCACGTCACAAAGACAGACACGCCCAGGAGATGTGGAAACGTTCCTTCTCCGAAGGGCGTAAGGCGACTGACTTCACCATCATCCCAAACGAGGGTAGAAGTAAAAAAATATGGAGCAGAAAAAATCAATCTACCCACCATAATGACAACATTTTTTTATTGTCAGCTTCTGTGGAACAGTGCCTACAGCCACTAAGTTTATAAAATCGTGGGTTCGATTCCCGCCTTGGGTCTTTTTTTTTTTTTGTTTTTTTTTCTCCGAGGAGAATGCCTTTATGCACCATAACCGCAGGCTAGCTAGACCCGCGGCCGTGTGTGGGACTCGAGATCGAAAGGTCCACTTCCCACTAAACTCCCCCGGTTTCTCCTTCACACCCGATTAGGACAAGCCGGTGCTAGACTTTTTCAGCGTCCGTTTTTTCATATAAAAATGCAATCAGAAGGCCACATAAAACGGAATATACACGAGTATGTATGAGTACTATGCACATGGAGCGTGCTATTACAAGCGGATAATTCTTATATACTTAGAGTATAAATAAAGCCTGCCATTAATAGACAATCAGATCCATTCATCCCATCGCATTAAATGACCTATATCTTGGACCACGCGAACGCATGTCATCTCCGATTTAGAAGCCATTATTAATAAGTCGTGTTATGTCAAAAGATTTACATAACCAATCTTGAGAACATGACCGTACACTCAGGTCTATATACACGGTTTATGTACTTAGACATAGAGTCGAAAATTGTCTGGCAAATTGTCGTGGTGTGAGTGGACGCTCACTAAATCTCATTGAACGAATGTGTGTCAAGGTAACGTGTGAATGAACTCTACGCGTGTTTGCGTTCCGTTCTACGTGCGCAGGCGCACCGGTGTGTGCCTGTTTGTGTTTTACAATTAATTTGTTGTATAATAACGCTTGCAATTGGCTGCGAATTTGTTGGTAAAGTAATTCTGTTGCTAATGAGACTGTGTTTAGTACCAGTTTAATTTAACGAGAATCATGCATTCGTTACTTGTTTTAATGCTTTGCGAAGACAGAACGTGTATTCGCAGTTTATTTGTAAGATAATAAAATGTTTGGCAAATTAACCTAAAAATAGGTCTTGTGTAATCGAAACAGGAAGTTAGGGTTACATTAATGTGATTTGTAAAACAGAAATTGAGAACCCTCATAATATTTTGAGTGGAGTATTATTTTACGTCTAATGTACTAAGAGAACTTCAGAAAACTTCAAATCGAGTCCTCTGGGACCTACCTATTCCAGAGGACTCCATTAACAAGTAAAACAGGGAAAAAGGTGAATTGTAAGAAACAGATTTTATGCAAATTAAATAGGTATCTACGTCGTTAGGAAATCTGCAGTCCAAATGGCTGTGTAGCCATGATCCAATTGGAATAATTCCCCTGTCCAGGGTTACGGAGTACGAATGGCACTTGCTCCAATAGGTATATTATGTAATAACTGTTCTTTTCAAATCCTGGAACTTGGTGCCAGCATTATCCTGGTTCGACTGGGAAAAATGCTCAGAGACAAACAATTTGGTAAAACTTTAACATTGTGAATTTGTTTGAAAATCTAGCAAGACAAGCCACAGGTTTTAGGTAACTTTGACGAGCCATTTGTATTTGGTCGAGAAGTTGGCTATTACACCAAAGGTCGCGGGTTCGATCCCCACACGGTACAAACATTTGTGTACATGAAAATGTCTGTTTGTATCGGTCTGGGTGTTTCTATGTATAAAATGTATGTATTTACAAAAAAAGTATATAAGTACTGTTTATCCGTTGTCTGGCCCCCATAGCACAAGTTAATACTTAGCTTGGGGCTAGATGGCGCTGTGTGAATAATGTCCAGAGATATTATTATTAACCTGAATTAATATAAACCAGTTACTACTAGTAAAAATGTCCGCAATTTACATTTCGGGAAGTTTAAATTCAGCAAACAGACTTATTTATCACTAACAATGTCATTTATTCGCCGAGTTATAGTCAGTTTTAAAATTCAACACGTCTCTTCAATTTCCTAATCCCAGCATGAATTTCAATTCAAATCAAATTCAGCCATTTAAATACAAAGTCATTGGAATCTGAACGCTTCTTGATGAATTTGAATCGAATTTATTGTGAATGTACAAACACACATACTACAACACAGTTTGGTCTAGGCGGCTGGCATTGGATTTATTCAACAAACCAAGGTTCCTCGATGTTTTTAAACATTGAATTGTTCCTGCTATGTACGTGGTAGCGACGTGTAATTAAATCAGAGTAATTGTTCCTACGTGCGCAAGAATCATTAATTCCTCGAATGTTTTGTCCCAATTAATCTAAATTCGTGCGGTAGTTGTACCGCCTCAGCGGAACAGTAGCTAAGGTGATCGTGTAAAAGAGAGGTGGTAATTTCGATTCTCACGTTGGGTCTGATTGTGGCATCTCCGGCCTGAGGGTTGACCTACGGGCGGGGGTAGCTCCTCAACGCCCGCATTGCACAGGTCGCCCGAGCCAAGTCTGGGGGTCACCTACTTTCTCGGTTGGCTCTCACTAGGCGCCACCCCGACTTGAGGCTTCAAGTCGGGGTATACGGGGATGGGCTGGTCAATAGCCAAGCTCTGTTTTTTTTTGTGTGAGATCGCCAGAGAGCACATTCTCGAACAAACCCAAGTGCATCAGCTAGCGAATCAGAAATTCTCCCACGTGTGTGTTTCCACGCGCCTGTGTGCGCGGCGCCATTGCCAAGTCTATTTGCGCGCGCGCAACTCCATGTGCACTCTGCATCGATCATGCGAGTGACGTGTGGGGTAACCGACTGGGAGGATGGAAAGTATCAGCCTACTTATGTCCATAGGCAAAAGTGGGATAAAAAAGTTTTGACGTACAAAAGATTATCATGGTGAATCAAATTGCAAAATTTTGACTTTGACTTGAAAGGCAAAGGCAGTAATCCTGACCCGGGAATTAAACCAAGGACCCAAAGATCAAGGTTCATTATATAAACCACTAGACCATCGATGCCAAGTATCGGCCTATTAATGTCCCAACTGAGGTTAGGTTAGAGTCCTTCATCTTTGGGATCAAGTAATACTTGCTTAATCACCAAGCTTGTCAAATATACTAACCGAAGCAATGATAAGTCTTTGATCCAAAGCGAAAAATTGTCAGACCGGATATAATCAAACTCAAAACCCTAAAAGTGGTTCTTCTGATATTCGATCCTTTTTATTTTAACACTATTTCTGTCAGAGCACAGCTAAAGCTATTATTGCAATCATTTGACAAACTTTGTTTTACCAATCCTCATTTGATTATTTGATTTAAATAACCTTCCTACGTAAATGACTGTACAAAATTCTGTCTGTATAATTTCGCAAATAAACATCAATCTAAAACAGTCAAGCAATCAACCGTCATTATGGCATATCATACAATAAAATTAGTAGACCAATTGGTTCATATTGCGAAGGGTACGTGGAGTCGGAATTACCTCAATTGACTTGCAGATAAAACCTTAAAGAACACTGTCTACTGTGGCTTTTCGTTACTTCTATAGCATCGTATAGTATAGCGTATTAATTACTTATTTTGGACATTATTCAAAACCGTCATCTAGTCTTGAACTAAGCATAGGTTGTTATTTTTTATACCACATCAGTTGACAGACAGACACGCAGCCCACCTGATGGTAAGCAGCCACTGCGGCCTATTTCATTGAGGGACACTTCACCAGGAAGCTGCCAGACTGTAGGCTCATCTGATCTTTGAGCCTTTGATTTCAAGTGTACTGGTTGTACTATTGGGGCCGAACAACGTGTACCTATTAATTTTAAACATATAAATATTATACTTAAAGGAAACATACAGACTTCTACAACAGTCTTTCGGCTGAAATATCATTTGATGATTCAGTTCATATTTGAGAAAGTGGGATATATATTGTAAACTTCAATTATTTTTTATTCATATCAATCTGTATTTAAGACACATCGTTATGTGTGTATTTTAAAGTTTGATAAATGACAGATAATTAGTCTAATAATAAATATGACAGAGAATATTGGTCGGTTTAAAGATTAATCCCTTCCATAAACCTGCTTACTTTAATATCACTGGGTGTGTGACCATTAGTTTGCCGTTTCTAGAATTTCAGAGTTTTTCATGGCTATTATTCCTATGAATCCAATAAGTTGCAGGAAGTTACATAAACGGACGTTACAGCTCATTGAGCTATTTCTTTGTTTAGTCATTCTTCTACCATCAGGTGCATTGCATTGCTGTCTAATAAGTGAACTGCCCTTAAAAAACGAAAATCTCACACCAATAGACAACGATCTTTACATTAGCTAATTGTAAGATATTATTTTTAGACGCGGAACTGCTCAAATTGGATTACAGCATGCGTGGACGCAATTACGAGCAGCTCGCAGCAGTGTGAATATGTTATGTTTCGTTATGTAAATATTTCTATGTCCAACATAGATAACGATACCACCTAGTGATTTGCTGGCGAGAATAGGGTGAGTTACAGTGGTAATCAAGTTGACTTCTGAAACGAACTACGTATAACTTCTGCCATCGGAGTTATAAATGGAAAAAAGACTCCAGAACTTTTTCTTATTGACAACTGATTAATTCTATGTAAGTAAATTAATTTTAAATAAGTAAAGATTTTATTAAGTGTAAAAAAGATTTCTATCAAAACATTACGATTCTTCTAAACTAATGCTCTTATGTAACAAAAGAATTTATTTTCCTGGTTCCAAATAAAGCATTCTCACTCAAACTCAAGGCGAATGCGATCATCAAAGACTTCTTTAAAGGACGATGATGACCTTCTAAAAATAAACTTAAATCTCGCTTCAACAACAAAGCTCGCTTTATTTCCTTAGCATATTGAATTTAAGATGTCTCACGTTTTCATTTAAAATGCTTTTTAATGAACGAAAAAGTCAAAGCTGATGCGCTTTAAGTGAACAGAAACACAAAAAGAGCAAAAAAACAAGTGTAACGACGCGCAGCAGTGCCTGCGATTTACATTTTTTATTAACACATTCAGTGCGTTACGACCACTATTTTGACGTATTCGCCTTTCCGCCAGCGCGGCAGCCCTCTGTCCCTGTTTTACGCTTGGTGCGGGGGCTATTTTTCTATGTTCCCATACGTGTATAAAAGAGATAGTGGTATTCCCATTTTTGTTGTTTCTAGTAGAACAATAATCTGCAAAAAAAATGTACGGCAAAATAATGGTCGTAACGCATAGAAAGGAAATTGTTTTCGTCTGGTGCGGTACGACCAGTATTTTGACGCACCCCCCCAGCCCCGCAACCACCCGCTTGCGCCCGCGCTGAGTCTCAGTTCGCACTAGTTCTGCCTGTAATATCGACACGCGTATCGATAGATTTTTTGGGGCTCGCGAGAACGAAATGATCGCGAAAAAAACTTGTCATTAAATCTTATATTGTGTGATCTCTGTGGTTAATATAAAAGTAAAATTGACAGGTGCCAAATTATAAAATCGCAATTGGTTAAATAAACGCTAAAAACAAAGTATTATATAATAATAACCTCAGATTATATTAATAATGATTGAAAGGAAACTAACGATTTTCATACTTTTTTCCTTAATTGATTATATTCTAGTTAAAAATATGTAACATCTTTTAGGTCTGAATAAAAAATATCGATAAAAATCATTTGTTGTTTAACTGTTTAGATCCCATCACTAGTATTTTTTCGCTTCTGTGCTAAACGCCTAATATATGGTCGTAAATCAATGATTTCGAAAAATGCTTATATTTTCCAAAATATCCTTCAGAACCCTGTGCTACGGCAGTTGTATATAAACAGGGATATGACCTAAAGGTTTAAAAAAGAAAATCTTTGGTACGATGAGTTTCCACGTCTGTGTAGGGCCTGGAAGTCAGGTCGTGGTGCGTCAAAATACTGGTCGTAACGCACTTCTGGCTTAGGTACGTACGACCAGTATTTGTTCGTAACGCAGTCGCGGCAAGTTCAGGTTTTTGTGCCAACGCACTTAAAGTGTTAAAATATTACCGTTTCACAAAAATCGCGGAGGAAATTAACTAAAATGGCACAGAAACAATCCTATTTCCATAACGGTGCAATATTAGAATTAAACGGGAGAGATCCGCCTCTGGGAGTAAGTAAACACTGTAGAATTTAATGGTAACAGGCTCGGTTTTACACCTTCAAAACAATTCTGAATCTAACGGCTCATTTGGTGATTTTCTAACCATCGATGGCATTGTAATTGCTGATGAGAACAAACATGATGAAAAAGAAGCAGTGGATAGTGAAACCAGCGATGTAGAAAATGTTTCACGTAAAGTTTTCGTTGTAGTTGTACGAGTTTTAAGAGTGAATCCAGACTGCCAGTTGGCGATGGTAAACAACGCTATTAAGGATCGTGCTTCAATTGACGATACGTGGTTTTCCAGCAAGATACACAGTGTCGTTCCAGCCATAGAATCGAGTGCACATACAGACACAGTTGTGAATGCTTGCTTGTTTTTTAGTGAGATGGAACATCGCGCGGACTAATTTTAGGCGTTGCTAAGGTATACTGTTTCTGGTTGAGAACTGGTTAGAAATTAGCGAGTTTTATGCGGTCAGAAAAGTTACCAATTGTATTGTTTTATAAAAATAAGTAGGTACATTGTTTGTTGTGAACATGAATTCTAAAAAATAGAATAACTGGTTTTATCATAGATCATAAAGCAAGCATAAATGAAATCGGTATATTAGGACTTACTAAAAAACACATTAATTATTTATGAGATACAGATTTATAGGTTTTATTAATGCTATAAATGATTTATAGGTATATTGACAATGACAATGAACAAGATTGATACTAAACGACAATAAGAATACAAAGCTGTCTTATTTCGGATTGCTCAGTTTGATTTCCGGCTCGGGGAAAATGTGTTTCTTATTTTAATAGATTTACAGGGATTTTTACTATACAAATACTGTGTTTCTAATAAATTTACTACATAAACAATACCTAAAGCTGAATAAAATAATTATGTTGACATTATTATTATCACTTTCCTATGCAATATTGTATGAAAACTTATCAAGTATGCGTTGTAAAATTATTGGATAATTTACAAATAGTCAAATCGAAAAGGTGACATTTAAGATGAGTTGAACTTAACTCAAAGCGAACTAAGTTCTAAATCAACTTCCTTCCTAAAGACAACTATTGCAAATTTAAATTCATTTATTACTACCAATAAACGAATAAGGGCTAAGCTTAAACCTACATCCTCCTCCTCTACATCGTCGCTCACCTGTCCCAGTCGTTAGCCGTATGTACTGTGTATATATATTTTATATATTGATATTATGTAATATGTATGTATATTTATGTAATTTTATATTGTGTATTTATTTATGATATATTATTTCGTTTATTTCTGTTGTTTTTGTTTTCAAGTTTTATGTTTATTGGCACTGCCCACTGTTTCTTTCTGCTTGGCCTAAAGGTTGACTGGGAGAGAATGCCATGAGGCATTAAGTCCGCCTTTGTACTTGATTTGTGCAATGAAGCCTAAATAAATAAATAAATAAATAAACCAGTAGCTAAGGACGTCGAATTTCGTGTCACGAACAACTCGCACTGACAAACAAATAAATTAACAGTCAATAATAAATTCGTTCATACTAACAATTTTAATCTTGCACTTGTCAAAATATTTAATAGGCAAAATTGAACCTTTTGTAAAGATGATAAAGGCGTCGACAGCGTTATTAAAGTGGCAGATTAGTTTGGTAGCCAACATAAAGGGACCTCACTTATGATATTTTTAGCTTGCGCGTGCGCTGGGATCAGTTATATCGAGTTAGCGATCGTTCTGCCCTATATGACAATTGTACGAGATGAAATAGTTTATGTATGTACAAGGATTTGCTTTGTGTGAAGAGTAGAAGTCCATGTTTGTTTGGCGCCTGAAAGGACTTGATACTTGTAGTACTTATACGATAGTGGTTGTGGTGTAGGTTGCACTAAATCAAGAGTTTTCTGTTAGGAAATGCTAAGAGACTTATATTTATCTATATTATTATTATATATATTTATATTTACTTGTATTTATCTAGCATTGCATTGTATACCCACTGCGTAGGTCTTCATTAAAGAAGTTATCTAGTCATGGTTTAAATAACTTAATCACACGTGTAAAATTCAGTTTTTCTGCACAATTTTAAAGGAATACCAATTTGTGGTTTCAAGACTTGTATTAGTTCTTACTGCTGAGCAAAGGTTCCCTTTTATTTCCTACTTTTCTCTATATACCTACCAATTATATTGATAAATTAAATTTTTTAAAGTTTTTCACAGTTTCATAAGTTTCCAAGCAACAGTAACAGTAGTTCTTGATTTCTAACTCAGCCGTCATAGCGGAACTGGTCTGCGATAGGCGGTGTTAACTCCCTCATTGACGGCATGAAAATTGTCGTAATGAGCATGAGCGTGGCTATTAGAATCGCATTAAAATCTAATAAGTGCAGCTATTAATGCATCTAGACATTGCAGGTGCAACGAGTGGGATATGGTTTCTAAAAATGTGTGTTGTGAAGTTAAAGACGCGTTTGGTTTGATGGTTGAGTCGGCTAGTAAACCAGAGGACGCGGATTCGATTTCCAAACAACCTATATGTTTGTGTGCATTACCACTTTTGTTCCTTTCCTTTTGTAAATGTTCTTTATAAGTATGCATGTGTTACAAAAAATATTCAAATAAGTTTATCGGTTATCAATATCAAATCGGAATAATGTCCAGAGATATTTATTTATTTTATTTTATTTATTTGGGACGAAATAAGCCTCGTATAATAAAATGGATACAGCATTATGATTGAAAGACATCTTATGAATCCCAACTTTTCAATAGCTAATAATAAAATACGATTATTATGCACAATTATGATACTTAATATGGTAATAAGTACTAAGTACTATCCTGAAAATATTTAAAGTATCAATATTAAACCATCCAACAACATGGATATTGTTGGCTTTAAGGTTAGCTAAAGCCAATAGAAATATTTACAGTTTGGTTAGTATTTGACTGTGAAATCAAACAACATAATCACACACTCGTTGCATGATGGGTATTAACTAACTTAATCTATGTTAAGCCTATTACTATGTCTGTACCTTGTTCTTTCTCCGAGCGATTTGTCCCGAACTAGCCAAGGAACGATAGCACCACGATCACCACGATTAAGATTTGGCAAGTTGAGTAATAATATTATAGACAGAAAAGAAAAAAAAAGGTTGACGTGAAAAGTATTTTTTAAAAATCTTTTTGCAGAATAAATGATTTTATTTTTTATTTTTATTTTTTATTTTATAGCGCCTGCCATCTGAACTCCGTAGCCCTTAACAGGGGACCCAGACCAATTGGATCAAGGCTACGCAGCCATTCGACTATTCAGATTTCCTCATCATGTTATAAAAGTACATTGGCATGTGAATCTTTTTTAACTTAAAAAAAAAGTAAATTCTCAAATCAACTGTTTTTGTTATGTGTGCTATTACCGTCTGTATTTACTGATTTTTATGTAATCTAGCTGATATCAAGAATTTAGAAAACATCGATTTCAAACTAATAAATTCACTAAAAAGCAATAAAATATCTAATTGATCTTATTTTTGGAGTCGGAACCATAAAGCATAAACAAGATTCAAGCTCAGAATTAAAGACAGTCGTTCCACTACCTACTAAACTTCCCCGGTTTCCTTTCACACCCCAAATGAGACGAGCTGGTACCAGTATTTGAACGATTGACCGGCACAAACACTTTGACCCATGTCTTTCAGAACTAAAATAACAAATTCTGAATTAATTATGAATCATACCAATTTTTTTAATGCAAAAATTCATAAAAATCGCTAATGAATCCATCTTCAATCTAACAACAATCCCGCTAGTATTCCACTTGTTAGCGGAGCTATTAAATTTAATCACCAAACTTGGTTCATTCCTTACGATCGAAGTTGTTTTAGGCAATCCCCGTAACTCCAGATATTATTTTTATGTTCCCTAATGAAATCGGGAATGTGGGGAATTTCCTTCGCCCACCTCTTTTAATTCCTGTTTGAATTGTTTCAATTAAAACTTGAATCGTGAACTTTCATTTATCATCATCATTAGTGGAATGGTGGAAGTTGTTCGAAGTTTATCGCGTCTGGAATAGGTGTTGTTTGATTACTATGGAACAGAGAAGACGCATAGAAAATGTTTTTGATAAAAATAAGGTTTAAACATTGGACAACATGCCTGCATTGATCTGACCCCAAAGTAATTACTTAAATATTATCTATTACTAGACATTATTCACACAGTGCCATCTAGCCCCGAACTAAGTGGCCCCAAACTTAGGTTCAGCACTTGTGTTAAGGGTATTAGAAACATATAGAAATATACAACCAGACACACACAACATCATGTTCATCACATAGAATTTGTTTGCTCCGGGTGAGATTAAAACAAAGCCGAAAGTTTGTCTTTCGTAATATAATTTATTGTTCATACATCCAATAATCCAAATGTTTTCCCGGGGCTGTGATCCAACGATATTAATTCGTTGCTGTGATCGAACCTGCAACTTCTGGTGTAAGAGCTCCCCAACCATTACACCAAACCGGTAGTCAATCACTTTCCCAAAGTTTGTCTCATAGGTTATATTTTACTTATGAAAAATTTCCTCAATTGTTCAATAATTCCTCTCTTGTTTAGTCACACCAGCCGCTCTCTCATCTATCACCAAACTCTATAGTTTTATTTCTTTTTTATATGTACAGTCTCTGGTTTCAACACTGCACCATGCACTATCAGCTGTGATGACAGTGATAACAGTGATAACAGAGGTGACTGCTCGCCTCGACACGTGGCGCGAGTTGACTCAGCTCAGCTGTTTCTATTTACCTTAAATTATAGTAAGGGTATCATATAAGCCAGCTGGAAGTGGTATTGATTGGGTATGAAAAAAAAATTGAATATCAAAGCTTACCTCTTTTTATGTATCTTTCGTTGGCAGACAGGCAGCGGACCTGATGATAAGCGGCTGCAGCAACTTGGTCAAGTATTTCATTGGAAGATACTTAACCAAGCCAGGAATCATTGCTCAATGTGCGGCCACACTGTAGGCTTATGAAATGAAATGAAATAATTTATTCTGCAAATAGAATTTTTTTTTCAAACTTTTGCACCTTATTTTTTTCCCCTACCAGCACTTCGACGTCAATGGCCTGTTGAGGAAAGAAGTGCCGCAAGAAACTGAACAGTTTTGCCTTTTTTAAAAAATATTAGATATAATTTAAATTATAAATTCAAAACATTACAAAATTAATTTATGTCAATGTAAATAATAATGACAATACAAAGGATCATGCCAATTACAAAGTAACATCGACTGTTTGATTTAAGTGTACTAGCTCCTGGCAGATTGTGATGGCGGTAGCTACGCATTCGAACACTGAAAAAGTCCAAATACCAACCAGACTCAAGGGGCGACATAATCGCATTTGTGATTAGGCCTTTTTATTGAGATTAAAAAAAAACCAGACTCAAGGTGAGAATCGAACCCACGACCTTCTGATTTTATAACCCGCACGGCTTTAACCACTGTTCCGCTGAAGCGGTCAATAAAAAAATCTTGTCATTGTGGTGGGTAGATTGATATTGCATTTACTCCATAGTTATTTCCTTCTACCATCGTTTGGGAAGGTGAAGTCAGTCGCCTTACGCCCGTTTTCGGAGAAGGAACATTTCCACATCTCCTTGATCGTGACGTAACACCGTGAAAATTTCATGTGTATCTTGTGTCCTGGCTAAGCCGTGCTTGTGTTGTGATCTGTTTCTTACCAGAAGCCATAAGATAGTGACAAACTGTGTACTTACTGTGGTGTGTTAAGGTGAGACTAGCGGTTATCCTGAGTTCTAGGAGTTGGTGGAATAAAGGTTAGTGCATCATGTATTTAACAGACATTGGCAAGGGTGATATATTACATTCTCACATTTTTATATGTCTTTAAATACATAGTAAACTACATCAGAACTAGCCGAATGATTGTAAATATCTTACATTCATAATTTAGCATTGACACAATTGAAAAGTGAAAAGTCATTTGAACCAAGAAATTCCTTCACCACAGTACACTATGACGGGTACTAGCTTAATCTCCAAATGCGGGTTGATAGTCAGAAGCTTAAGCTGTGCCTGAAAAATGCGACACGAATTTTGCCCCAAGGCTCGGACATCAGCTCCAAAATCAAATGTACTTGTTCCAAAGGCTAAAGAATATTATAAAGGTACCTTGGACGACTGCTCGAACGTAGCTTGTGAAGCGTGGAGAAAATTGGAGTCAACATTTTGGCCACCGATCCATGATTTGACCGCAAAGAAAATTTCTTACCGCAGATCTGTTCCAGTAATGCTTTAAGTAGGCTTAATTCAAGAACGTTCGATACAGTTATTAATAAATACTAGAACAGTCATCTCATATTACAACATTATTAATATTCCGATCCATAAATGCATGGTTTGCAATTTACACTTTGTTTGTCGTTCTGGCGTTTGAATCAAAATAACAATAATTAATATGTTATAATAACGCGTGCGATAATAAATGTTGTTGGTTCAATTGAATAACATGTATGCTTATTGGTATTATGAGAGGATGGGATAAACATACAAAACACAAAATTGCTAGCTATTGTGACTTATATTAAAAAATAACGCAGTGATTACACTGGGGCTTGTGCATTCTTTATTCCCTTCTTCTTCTTCTTCTTCTGCCTTGCCTTATTATTCCCATATTAATTGGGGTCGGCACTCCTTATGCATTTTCGCCACAAGGCTCTAAATTGGGTCATATCATATCCGTATCAACATTAGCCGCTCGCATATCATTCCGTACAGTCGTCATTCAAGTCGTCAGTGGTCGTCCACGACCTCTCTTTCCCTCCTCCATCTCCAGCACTCTTCTTGTCACGTGAACTTCTTCCCGTCTCATTAAGTGGCCGCATTCATTATTCCCGTCATCTTATAACCCAGTGGTACTGCAAGCAGGTAAGGTAAAAAAAGAATTGGGTTCAGGCAGGCTTTACGTATTTTTCAAGGCAAAAGGTTGATGTACTATGTACTATCTAGCTTCGGGCTAAAATTAGGATTTTTCTCACATTGACCAAATAGTCACGCTTGGTCAACAAATAGAGTACTTTGGCTCCTAGCTCGGGAGATGAGAAATGAAACAGCCAGCGTAACGGTGTATAACTAAGAGCAACTTTATTGAATAATTAACAGCTTATATACTACTTATTGCTAATGCACACTAACGTGATTATGTGAGCGTCAGCAGATGATTGCTCTCTGTGTGTGCTCCAGATACAAAGTCTGAGCTGACGCTACATCACTCCCCCCTTAAAAAAAAGGAATTTAAAAAAATTAGGACTACTTTAAATATAAACTAGTCTAAACGTATAAAATTATTACATAACTAGCGGCCCGCCCGCGCGGCTTCGCCCGCGTGAACTATAGGACGTTATCCCGCGGGAATTGAACTATAGGACGTTATCCCATGGGAATATCTTGTAAATTGTAGCCTATGTGTTATCCTTATGTATAAACTATATTATTGTAAAATCAATTCAGTAGGTTTTACGTGAAAGAATAACAAAAGTTCATCCATCCGCTCCCCGGCCGGTACCGCCGCAACCGCTATGTCCCTGCATTTTAAATCTGTAATATCTTCGAAACTATTCATTTAAATTACATAATGTAAAGGGCCATATTGATCTATATTACATGCACAATTTATTTATGTTACTTTATTGGATAAGGATTAATACTGTATTGCTTAAAATCACTTTTTCGTAAATAAGCCATTATTTTATCGTAATAAGTAAAGGAAAATGGTTATTGTGGGTTATCCCTAAGAGATAGACATATATCATCGCGGACTTTTTTGTAAAACTTTTTAAGGTGTACAATAGTGTAGTACATTATTTTGATCTATCTCGTAGGGTTCAGCCAGCGTTTGCAATGTAAGCGCAAAAAAATGCGATTATTTACGACCTTTAATTAAAAACCTCTAAAGTTATCAGTGTTTCTCTACTATATTATGCATGTATTATACATATAAACCTTCCTCTTGAATCAGTCTATCTAATGAAAAAAACCGCATCAAAATCCGTTGCGTAGTTTCAAAGATTTAAGCGTACAAAGGGACATAGGGACAGAAAAGCGACTTTGTTTTATACTATGTAGTGATACATAAACAATGCTTTAGTTATCTAAGTCAGCTAGCAACAACAGGTGTTGTAAAATGACACGAGTTGATGCGCTGACCCCGTAGGTATTTGCTGTACAGGCAAAATACCGCGAGTGTAATTAGACTGTTGCATAATAGGTATTGTTCACAAACAGTGCTAGCGCTATGTAGGAGCTAGAGGCTCAGCAGTCTGGACGACTGGACGTCATAGCTTTGAGTGCCAGTGAGAGTCTCAATTCCACGGTGAGTCGGGAAGAGAGCGTAAAAACGGGTGCTCGATACCTCGGTGAGTCGGGAAGAGTGTATGCTTGAGTCCGCGGTGAGTCGGGACGAACGTGAAGGTCCTCGAGTCCACAGTGAGTCGGGACAAGTGAGGAGTTACTCGAGTCCGCAGTGAGTCGGGACGAGTTGGTACGTAGTAGCTGCCGGGGAACCAAGAGGCTGTTGCGTAGCTGCGGTGGTTCCGTGCGGCCGGAGGCTGGCTTGCTGTGACTGACTGCTAAAGTCCTGCTGATGTGCGCTGACTTCGGTGTCATCCCTGATTGCAATGCGCAGGCCGATTTTGTTGAAATGCAAGTGTGCAAAACGATCGGACTGCGGAAAATGCTTTAGTGGCGAAACCGTGTGGCGTTGAACTAGATTGCTGACATAATAGACACGCCTTGGCCTAGTGTCCGATATTTTTGTACATGGAAGGCCAAAAGTAGCGATGTAATTATGTATCAACAACAGTCTTATTTTTATAACGCCGGGATGACTGAGGTGGTGTACGATGTGGTGACGTACGGGCTGCTGTGGAATTGCACCCGCGCAAGTGGCCAAACAATCTGTGTTTTAGGCCTAGACGAGCTAGAGTAGATGAATGAGAAAATGCAATATCGCGTTATTTGCTCTCTTTGCATTTCCCGAACGCTCCTTTGGACGTTTGTGTCCACTCTAGGGTGCTCTTGTCAGTCTTGCGTGGATGCTGCAGCTGTCGGGTCGGTGCGTTATACGTCATAGCGACTACTTGTATGTTGTAAGTAGGTATTTCAAACAGTTACGTTCCACGGTTCTATATGCGCCTTCTCAATTCGACTGGTGAGACCCGCTTGTGGGAAGCCAATCGAACCGAATCGCTAGAACGCTGAACGACGAGTAACGTAAACAGTCTGGCTATGCGCGCTTCCTGGATGACCCGTGTGTCTCTTGACTATACACAGACACTGGCTGTTTGGCTGTGGTATGTTGTCTCCCGGGGCGACGAGGGAATTCCGTGATATTTATGCCTCTTGAAATTTCAATCGGTGAGATCCGCTTCTGGAAGGCCGATTGAAATGTGCAGTCACGGAGAATCACGTCGTATGATGAAGATCACGTCGGGTGATGAAGATCACGTCGGGTGATGAAGATCACGTCGGGGTCACCAATTTGGCTCCTAGCTCGGGAGATGAGAAATGAAACAGCCAGCGTAACGGTGTATAACTAAGAGCAACTTTATTGAATAATTAACAGCTTATATACTACTTATTGCTAATGCACACTAACGTGATTATGTGAGCGTCAGCAGATGATTGCTCTCTGTGTGTGCTCCAGATACAAAGTCTGAGCTGACGCTACAGTACCTCGAAGTGTTATAAAATCCGAGACAATTTTGCTTTGCCAAGGAATTGTAAACACGACCCCCAGCAAAAACAAATCCATGTACACTTAATATTGTGCCAATGTCTTCTAAAGCCTGACCAAGAAAATGAAATACCTGCTCTGGAGGCGCCACATTAGCTATGGTTGTAGCAACACTTGGTTGCTATGGTTATACTCACAATATCTAAGAAATAACAAGGCATGGTTGACAACTGACATCACACTTTGACAGACAGCAATAATGAATGACATCTTATTGTTTTTTTTTTTATTGTTGCTACTTGAAGAAATTAGTTTTAATATTTTTCCTTGCGATGTGTTTTATTTTAATAATCGAGCTATAACTAGATTTTAATTGTAAACTTCTAAACAATGTTATTGAATCGGCCATCGACTAGACAGATATTATTATTATTTAAAAGATAAAAATATGTATTCATAACCGGTTTCAAGATATGCCAAATTCTAACTTCCTTCGTTTCAAAACAACTTTTTTGTCATAAGATATGAAAATAAATAAGCGGATTCATTGGATAGATACGACATTTGCAATTCAAATATTAAATTACTTGCCCGTAATAAAAATATGAATAACATACCTTATATTAATAAACTGGATCATAACACGTGAGAGACATAAATTATAATGAATATCAAGAAACATTACAAAAATGGTTTTGATCCTACAAAGTATTTAGCATAGGCAGTTATCCATATTCATAATCTATATATTATATAAAACTCAAAGGTGACTGACTGACTGACTGACATAGATAGATATCAACGCACAGCCCAAACCACTGGACGGATCGGGCTGAAATTTGGCATGCAGGTAGATGTTATGACGTAGGCATCCGCTAAGAAAGGATTTTGATCAATTCCCACGGGAACGGGAACCACGCGGGTGAAACCGCGTGCGGCCGCTAGTAATAATATAAATGCGAAAATAACTCTGTCTGTCCGTCTTTCTGTCTATCAAGACTTCTTGCGAACTGAGCTGATTTTGATGAAATTTCGTACAGACCTTGGTAAAAGACAGCCAAGACGTATAAATGTGAGTAATAGTTTTGTTTGTCCCGTACCTTTTAGCCCTAGTGTGGGACTTGTCACACGATCGCAGGCCCAGCTAGCCTGCGGTTATGGTAGGTACCTAAACGCGTAATCCTCTGAAAAGAAAGTACATATAACTCGTATTATCCAATTTAAATGCTATTAGGATAATACCTTTTGCAATTGAGCAACAAATGATGTCAACCGCGCCTTTTCGTTATGTTAGCAACCAATATAGCAACGTATTATTTTGTCAGTGTGTATGTCAGTTTTCTAATAGCATTTAAACCAGATAGGTAGTATTATTTTGTAGTTCCTTCATTGATTCTGCTACCTTAGACTAAGTGCTTACGCACTTGTCCAATTTTTATTATAATTTATTTATTAAATAAATCTCGTACCTATCTGTTAATACGTCCTATCACACGTGATTGGTTCGTGCTGTTGCTATTTGACAACATGATTGAGGTACCGATCCCGATCCAGATAAAACTGGAATTATAGTCTTTCACAGTCATAAATCGATGGTATCGGCCGATTGTGTAATTGAACAAAAGTCGTGTTTCCATTACGTTATCAGGGAAAAAGTTTTAATTGAAAATTGCTCTTGACGGCCGATTTAGTGCACTACACCAATTGAATGAGATGTGGTGTGATTTTGTAGTACCAATACCACCAATATCCTTTTTTTGTTTTTTGTTTTTTTTTTCTTCGGAGGAGAATGCTTTTATGCACCATAACCGCAGGCCAGGAGACCAGGCTCGAAGATCAGATGAGTCTACAGTCTGGCAGCACATTGAGCGACGCTTCCTGGTGAAGTGTCCCTCGATAGAATAGGCCGCAGTGGCTGCTTACCAGCCCATCCCTGGGACCTATGCTTAACTAGTCAGTCGACATAACACTAAGATTTAATTTAATGTTAAATACAAAATTAATACATAAAAAATCTCCTTAATACATATTCTAATGTAATGAACTAAGACGTGAAATGGATTTGCAAAAACTAGGTTAGTAAGTAGAAACCTATGCACAAAATGTGCCTATTTTACATCAAATTAACTGCATCTCACCTACACATCTGTTCATCTTAATAAATAAAATTAATCCCAGTTTCTTTTCTCACTGAAATACCTGAATAGCTTTATTAACCCATTTAGATAACTTTTTCCACTTTAACTAAAAAAACTAACTAGAACACAACAGGATTAGTAATTCAAAGTACTCTAATGACAAAAAAGACATTAATGCTTGAATATTTTGATGTCGTGTTACCACGCACTTCAAAAGCTATTGTCATAAAGGCATTGCTTAAAGGCAACTAAAATACAGCAGAAACCTTCTTTGGCTCTGCCAACTTACAATTAGTTCATAAAAGATTCAACAGATGGCGCTAGTAGTCTTGAACGAAGCGAAACGTAATATTAAAACGAGCATAGCAACAACACAAAGTATGTATTTCGTAATTTATCAAAATGAGATGCATTTCATTAGATAAATGAACATTTTGATTGCATAATTATGTGTGATGTCGATGATTCGAATCTTGATGATTTTTCTATGTGCGTATTATGATGGCCGTTTTGATATTAGGACTTGTGTTATGGGTTACTCGTATGGGTATCAGAAACAACGAAGATACAAAAATATTTCTGCGAATGGATTTCTAATGAATACTTAAATACAGATAAACATCCAGACACAGAACAAACACAAATGTTCATCACATAAGAACCTAAGTGTTTGTCCTGGGTGGGATTCGAACCTACGACCCCTGGCGCAAAGGGCAGGGTCACTACCAAATGTGCCATCGGGTCAGTCGGGATAAAATGCTCGGAAAACAAAATATAACGTTTTGATTACTTACGTCGGTCCGGAAATTGCATATAATAAAATACCTACCTACATAAGATCTTGATGTAACTATCTATGAAGGTAAAAAAACAATTCAATCAGATAAACGTTTACGATACCTATTATTTTTTAAAGTAATGAATGACGCAGGTATTTATTATTCCTATGTTTGTGAGCACTGAATGTAACATTGGAAATATGAAAAATAGCACCTATTATCCGTTTATACAAAAATATTACTTAATCGTACAATAATAATGAAGGTGCCCCAAGGCGGACGTTTATAGATATGCACTTTTTGTTTTAATTCTTCAAACAAACTTTGTTATTGATTTTTGCCAACGCTTTGTGGTAAGCTAAGCCTTTCTTTGAGGATGGTTTCTCTCCTACCCTTTGGTCAGCGTCATCTACCTACAATAAATCATTCATTCATTCATATTTATGAATGCGAAAAGACCGCCTCCGTGGACCAGCGGCTAAGCCGCTCGGGTATAAAAAAAACCAGAGGCCGTGGGTACAATTCCCGTCTTCGGTCCAGACCCATTCGTTGGTGGTAGGGCTTCTTCAGAGTCCAACTGGCTAGCTACCACCCCCACAAGTGAAATCTGCCGACATAACAGCTTTGCCTGTGTTCCGGCAATAATAATGTGGGATGGGTACACTTGAAATCTAAGGCTCGAAGATCAGATGAGCCTACAGCCTGGCACCACATTGAGCGACGCTTCCTGGTAAAGTATCCTTCAATGAAATAGGCCGCAGTGACCGCTTACCATCAGGTGGGCTGCGTGTCTGTCTGCCGAGACTGACGTTGTATAAGTTGTTAAGTGTTGCCAGTTTCAACACTGAGAGATAAGTTTTCTGTTAAATAACTTAGATGTTGTCTCTTTTGTCAGTTTCAATAAAGAGATATTTATATCTGACAGATGAGCTTCAGTAAAACTTACCTGTCACTGGTGAAAATACTACTCATACATACTAAGCAGTACAAAAAGTAAGAAGAAAATGCGATTCCGTAAATCAAAACTTTGTATACAATTCGGTCGAGTTTCCGCGTGAACAAAAAACAATTTCCACTCGTAATAGTGATGTGCAACGCGCAATCAAGTATCGATTATTCCGCTAACGACTCCACTCGGCATTATGGTCACGAAGCAGGGCTGCAACCGTTAGCGCTGATGCCTTTATGATTTGAACGGTACTCACCAGCCCAGGAAAACTCTAATTGCTTTTTATATCTTTTTATTCAGACTGCGATGTGTGTGGGTGAAATATTTTTTCTGTAATATCAAAAATTATTTTAATAATATCGATAATCGGCTATGCATGGTCCAAAATTAGGTGTATCGTATGTTGTATGCCAATCAGCGACTATCTCTTTACTCGCACGATGCTGTATTCCATATTAATTTGGAATCGTAGGTAATTTTGCTCAACACATAAGGTGTGTTTAGCACAACTTGGGCATTGGTTACCTTTTTTATGAGGGAAATGCATTACAGATACCTTTGTCGGCCGGGTGGTGTTAATGATAAACGATAACACCATCCAACCGATTTATGAGGGAATCCTCCATCGCTAGGGTATACCCACTTTACCCCACTGTGCCCCTCAGACGCCGCAGTAGTTGTGTCTTCATGATGGGGATCTAGAGACCGCTGAATGCAATCAAGTCCTTTGCAACTGTGATAATACCGGCACAACCCTACAGAGGGCTGAAAGCAGCTCTTGCTTGCATTCACTGGTCTCTAGTACCCCATCATGCCACAACTTGCATTCTGGCCCCGCTAAGGCAGCCGATGCGCAGGGAGAAACGTCGAAGTCACACTGCCTACAACAACGCTAGGGGAAAGTTCTGCAATGATCGAAGAAGGCAAGAGGCAGCCCTGGCCGATCATTGCAACAATCATGTCGTTTGCTCTGCGGTTAGAAAGCCAATTGGTTCCAACGTGGAATTAGCTCTTGCACAAATGCGGCGAACGCCGAAAATACGCATTTCGCGTTACATAAACCTCGTTCGTGGTTTATGACAAAATACTGATTATCTTGCTCTTAAATGGGGGGTAATTTGCCTTTATAACGTTCCCTGCAGTCGGTAACTGCGTTGAGATACTTGCTTATAGTCATTTTTTAAACATTATCCCTTTTTAGATGGTAAGTGATTTCTTTAATAACAGTGCAGGTTTAAGATTTGAACATTTTTATAAAAGAGATTTTGAGTTGGGGAGTCATCTTTGTTTGCTCTTTTTTTGCATGATATATTACGTTTTTTGTTAAGAAAAGTAAACAAAAAACTAAAATGTTCTTAAATTAAAAACTTTTCATTAATAAGAATAATAAATAAGAATGAACAAGCGACTTAAATTATCGCAACTATATTGGTTATAATTATCTCCTCAAAATTACTCAGATATAAGAATAACAGAATATATATTTACTCAGATATAAGAAAAACAGAATATATATTTTTATTAATAATAAATTTAACGGACACTAATGGGACGATTAAAAATGTTTTTTACCTACCTACCTACTTACTCCTAAGTTCCTAACTATTGAAAAAAACTAACTGTCAAGTTTCTTACCGGTTTCTCCTCAGTAAGATCAGATTTCCTATCCGATAGGCGAATCTGTAGTTTATTTTATCTGTAAGTACAGATTGAATATGTATAAATATTACCGATTACAGAATTTATAATAATAATATCTTTTTGATTTTCTTGGCAGACAGGCACGCAGTCCACCCGATGGTACGCGGCCAATGCAGTCTAGCAATGCCTAATCTGATCTTCGATTCTTTGATTTCAAGTCTACTTTTTACTTAGTGCTGCTTCAAATTAGGATTTCTTACTTCAAAAGACAATAGGCTTACAGACAACATTATTAATAAATAAATATAAATGCTATGCACCTGTCTCAGTACACCCAGCTCTGCTATCGAATGCAATGCATTAAACATTACCTGCAGAACAACAAGCTACCATAAATTGTATAGCATTATCAATGCTTAAGCCTAAGTACGTATCAACAACTCGTTCTAAGATGAACCGACAATCTCTAATGGAGTATTGCCACAGTACTCTCAATGGCAGTTAGAAAAGTGCCACACTACGTTTCAACCAAAAATATTTGGCTTTTTTTAATATTTTCTATAATTAATTAAAATAATTTCCACTACATTATTCTTAGTCAGTGTAAAGCGGACTGTTACACAATACATCAACTTGTTCTAAATCTCGAGCTTTGTATTCTCAAAGCTTGTATAACTAACTCAACCGTTAAACTAACTACGAGTATAAGATACTAAATATTAATTGGGTGATTCTCCAATGAAACTTCATTCAAATAATCATTTATGTGCTTTTTTTTAACAATGCAATTACTGAATCGTTTTTGTTTTAGAAAATGTAGAAATATCTTTTACACTGTTTGAGATTTTCCCGAGTGCTGTTTCTTTTTTCGGGTAAAATTGTAACTCCATACTGTCAAATTTCATGCACTATGCACCCTCCTCGATATTAATCAGTCGAACTGGGGGCAGAATGCTAAGCCGGCTCTCATAGTAATAATTTAGTGCCATGGCACCTATAACGACTTCAATTTCCGCTGATAGAATTGCCTCTGATCCTAGCTTGGAATTGTTTACGGGCGCAGTGATTTATGCTGTGGACTCGAAAATACTGTAATATGCACTTTTAGAACTGGTGAAATGTGTTGGATTGAATTTTGGTATAAATTGAAAATCGATGTTAATTTATCTTCTATTTTTTATAACGTTAATAAACGGAAGCATGACGTAAAACTTTGCCTAATTTTGGTCAACCTTCTGGGTTAAAAATAATGTTCAAAATTGTACGGCGCCTCACTATCGTTTGCTATAAAGTACTGAAATGTTTCCATAAAACATAATAATTCCATAAATAGTAAATTGTAAAGATTCGTTGTTCGTTTATTGTCAAGATTGTGGTTAACCAAAAATAGATAGGATACGTCATAGCTCCCCCTCCCAACTTTTTTATTCCCCTTGCTCTCCCCCTCCATATTATCAGATGCGTTGCTAGCATCTTAGCTTAGACCCTAGTAGCAGAAGTCCATGGGCAGTAGTGATCACTTACAATCACTGAGACTGATGATCCATCAGGTGTCAAACATGGTCGGAGGGGGAGGAGAAGACGGGTTTATAACCAATCGTCTCTTCTCCCTAGCAATGGCCTGCGGGATGGAGGTGTGGGGATACCTCCTCCTGCATTGCACAGGCCACGGCTCCCGACGGGTAGCAATGACCAGGCGCTCTCGGCCGTTGTTGCCCAGCCTCCTCCCTCCGCCGGGGGGAGGCAAGTGGGGCCCGCCCTGTAAGAGGCGGGCAGGTCGCCCTGTAAGAGGCGGGCAGGTCGCCCTGCGGTGTCTCTGGTTGTCAGGGTCTGTCCCAGCCCAGAGACGCCGCCGAAGGCGATGCAGGAGCGCGGGGGGGTTTAGTGGAGTATTCTTCGTGCACCAGTCTTTATAAAGACTGGGGCATGAAATTGCACGAGTCCCACACACGGCTCGCCTTCCTCAGGCGAGTTATGGTGCCTAATAGCATTCCCCTCCACAAAAAAAAAAAAAAAAAAGTGTCAAACATGGTCGTTGCCTCCACTTTTAATTAAAAAAAAATGCACAGTACGATATTGTATACTCGTAATGTAGGTATACAATTTCCTAAGCAACAGAAGCCGGCGGCGTTTTGTCTACGGTAGGTATAATTTAGCTTCATTTGCAGTAATGATTCATTACTTATACATCGGCTTAAAATTACTCGTCATTGTTTTTGATTGTACGAATATTTACTTTAAACTTGCTTGATCGTATGAACTTGATGATTCATTTCTTTTGTTTTTGTAATTACTTTCAGATAGGCAACACTTAAAAAAAATCGAAAGCCCAAAAACATGACTAGTAGTAGTGTTGTTTGATATTAATCAGTTTATTACTACTCATACAGCGCCATCTAGCTCTAAATTATGGAAGAAAACACGTCGTATTTTTTTTAATCTAGAAATAAGCTCATCTAAAATACTTGACTGTATTACAACCGCAATGTAAATGATGGTGGCAGATAATGAATAATTTGCCAATATACTGCCACACTGTGAGGTTACACTGACACTGGGGGAGTTTAGTGGGTAGTGGGATAAACTTTTCTAGTCCTGAAACTTGGCCGCAGATTTTGCTAGCCTGCCCCATGAGTTGCGTAAAAGTATCGTCCAAAAAAAAGGCAACTCTGATCTGGAGCTGCTTTTTAGAGTTGATGGTTCCTGAAAGATGGCCAATCGGTTACTAAAAGAGGCGAACAGAAATCAGTTTCATAGCAAGACTCGACCTAAGAAACTCCACTGTTGAACCCAGTAGCAAATAGACCCACAATTTTTAATTCCGAAACATAAACTAAACCTGAAGGTATAAAATACTCATTATAGCAGCACAAAAACCTGCGTTAAATTTAAAAACAAAGAAGTTGAAAAAAAGTTGGTCATTTTCTTAACTATTTTCGTTACACGGTTAGTTTTTATGTATGGTATAGTCACTTCTCATTATATTTGACAAATAAAACGAAAATTTAATAAAAGTAAAGTATTATACTCTTACAAAAGTTAAATGTCATAATAACCTCCAAATTAGTTTCTAATCTTCGATACAGACATCACTATATTGTTTTCGACAAACAACCATTTTAGAAATAACCGGTTCCCACTTTCCAACAGCTATAAAAGTTGACGACTGCCTAGGAATATGTACCTGAATAAGCGAACTCGTATCATGAATATGTATAAAGATAGTCTATGTCGATAGAAATAAACAATGATGGGGTTGCACCTCTAAACTGGTTTCGATGTGGTTCTGGTTCGAACTGGTTATGGATTGAACCGGTCTGGCCTGGCTTGTTTGTGCTGGTTAGATATTTTTATGGAAATGTTTGGAAACGCCTAAAGTACCTATCGGAATCACAGAACATATTCTGAATCTCATTTTTTACTTTTTCGTCTATAGTGCCTTTTTTAAGGAATGTCTTAGTATCTAAATTGTGTTTTTCTGTTGGAAAGATCCAACGAATAGTAAGGACATCATTTTGTGATGTCCTAGAGAGTAGAATCAGAAATGGATTTCTCCATTTCAAAGGGAAAGGATAGGTAGTAAAACAATAAATTCCATTATTGAAACTATGTATTTTTTTTTCAATAATTTCTACATTTTTTACGGTCTATCAAATAAATATCAATTATAAACAATTGATACATTTATTATTATTGTTAGTTTTGTATATGTCGATTCAAGTTTAGAAGTAAAATGTTTTTGTAGTATTTTTTAATATCTTTTTTGATGAAAGTGAAATCTAGGACTATGATATTGTGCGTTTTAAACACTGGACCCTACAAACATTTAGATTTCGTTTAAAAACGGTTAGTCTATTGATTTACATTTAATGTAATAATTAAACTGGATGAAGAAAATGCATTCGACTGCAATATTAACATCAAGTCACCAAGTACCGTCTGTACAATATATCAACATCCACTGGACTTGCGCAGATTTGCGCGGCGATAGAAAACAATCTTACAAAAAATTACAATCTTTTTATTTTAACTTAAATAACTTAATACTTTTTATAACTATAATAATATAACCTGAGATCTTTGCAGGAGGGGCGCGGCGGTCGCGAGCGCTCGATCGCTCGCTCGCTTTCGCCGCTCCGCTCCTATTATTGCCTCCTTCGTTCTCGGCACTATGATACAGCTCTAACTTTATAATCTGCTCGCGTGTTCTCTCATTCATAAAAGTATATTTTTTCTCATTTAAATTTTATACATTACAAAAGTAGTATCACAAACAAATGTACGAACTAGTACAATTACAAAAAACATACACATATCTCCGACCTCGGCAGAGATCGCTCTAATAAATACAATTACGATACATGAAATATACTCTACTCAACTTCAGATAGAATTGAACTCGAAACAAAAAATAATACCTAAGACTAAACGATCAGGGTATCATTATCACTCGCGCGGCGGCGACTGAGATCATGAGGTGCGCGCGCCGCCGCGCCACTCACGCGTCCAACCAGCGATTCGCAACCATTAAAATATTCATTAATAAAATACAAACAATCGTAATGATTAACGTAATGCGAGCGGCGCGGGGCGGCAGGCGCAGCGGTGGGCAGGGAGTGTGGGGGTGGGGGCGAGATCGGCCCGCCGCCCCGGGCCGCGTGCGCAGGACCCGCCGGCGGCGCCACCGCGCGCCAGCGACTACTCCGCGCTTACTCTATTACTATACATTACATATCACGCTGTGCTTTTTTCTCTTATTAAAAATATATAATAATTAATATACATATAATATTGATATCTGTTAAAATAACGATACGTAGACATCGAGGAGGGCAGTCAGTCGGCTCGCTCGCATCACGCGGTATCACAGGCGGTTCATTCGGCCTGGCCTCTGAAGAGTTTCTTCTTTTCTATCGTGAACTGGGGGCTGATGATGATGGTGCCGCCTCGTGTTAAATTTCTACGACAAAAGAAAGGAATTGTTAGTTATACTCTTTATAAACTAAATTAGGGAAGTTCTAGAAATTTCTCAAAGTTAGAAAGGTAAAAGTTTATGATCAAATTAAAGAAACAAGGAAAGTTAATTTTATTGATTTATATTATTTATGTTTGTAAGATGTTGAGATATTTTGAAATTAGAAAGAGAAAAAACTTATTTAAGAGTTTAAAGAAAGTTAGAAAAGAAACTCACTTTAAGAACTGCGGCAACAGGCTAGTCCAGTTCGTAGAATCGTGTTCTAAATGTAGATGTATTTCATGTGTCGTTAGTGTGTTGGGGTCAATTTTGAAGGCGGCTAGCCTCCTCCCGGCGACGTCCACGATCACGGCCGCTCCCCTCGATCCGCAGGGCTCTCCCTCCGCCAGTGCCAGCGCTTGCCGCGACGCCCTCGCGAGCAACTCCGCTGGGACTAAGACCTCCGCTGTGGCCAACTCGCTGGCGCCCTTGGCCGCTCGCAGCTCCCGCTCCAGCCTCTGAGCCAGCGCTGCCTCCGTCGGCACCGGCATCGGCGCTTCCCGCCATGTCGGCCCGTTCCATGCTAAAACAAAAGAAAGCAAAATTCAAATTCTGAACGAACGAACAATATTTTTTTTTCTCTTTTCAAATTTAAAAAACGATCACCTTCAACTTTTTTATTGACTGTTGTAAATGCATCGCTAGAACGATTTTTATTTCAAATTATAATTTCTATGCCTTTCAAAAAAGAAATGAGAAAGTGAATCCAATTGTATTCAAGGGCAAGGGAGCGCATCGCCGGCGATCAGCTGAGCGGTCAGCTGTACGCGGCGGCGCACTGCAAGCGCTCGGATACAGTTAGTGAGCACTAGAGCTGTTATTGGCTGGCACTAAGTTATCGCCGAGGCCGGCTTGCGCGCGCCGCCTAGCAACATCTGATGGCCGGCTTTCTACCACTTCCCTCACCAACGCGCAAAATAGAAAGTCAACTCACCTTTTTCACTGTTGAATCCAACATTAAACTGATTGGTGACCGGTAGGATCTCCATGTTCTCCAAATTTTTACTTATATTGTACACTTTTAATACGAAAATTTAAAGCGTTCCGTTGCGGAACTTAAACGCTAGAAAAATATCACAAGTCTCTTTTGTACTGCGAATGCGCACTGAACAACCGGCTTCACGACCGGCGACTAGTATATCGTGAAGAGATCGATGGGAAATGAAATGTCCGGGTTTTAACACGACTGCATCAGATCTGATCTCGTAACCTTAGGGCTTCGTATCTCGCCCTTGGCTCACTACTCGACCCACCCGACCCTGTCGCTGTGTGTGACGGACTGGCGATATCGGGAAGCGCTCGGTATTTATATAGCGGGCCGCGGGCGGGTGTGCGGGGGGCGTGGCCGAGGGCGAGTGCGGGGCCCCCGCGCGCCAGTTGCGCCCGTGCGCTGTTGCGGCCGGTCGTCTCCGCGTCGCTCCGTGCCGGCTTTCGCCGCAAGCCGGCCGGCTTCTTTGTTCTAACCTCGTGCTTATCCCTAGTCACCGAGAGACCCCTATTTTCCCATATCCGAAATATACAAGTGATAATAATATGTAACGCGTGTGTAATCCGTTTTCGATTTCATAAGAAAATTCTAGATCAATTCTTTGTTCGTTGGCTGTGATGTGGAAGTTCTTACAACGAGTTTATAAACTTGCGGCTGTTCAAATTTAGAATGCCGACGTCGTCTCAAGGCGTCTTTCGTTGTAAGAACTTAAACAGGTTTTCGAAATTAGTTGTAATTTTATCGAATAAGTGTGTTTAGTTTATAAGATTTAATTTTGAAATCTAATCAGACTTGTAGTGGATTATGAAAGCAATATTTAGTTATCAGTTATCGTCGCTTCGGCTGCCAGGGTAGGTCTAGAAGCTGATAAAGAGAAGATAAACTTTAGTCATTGTTTTTCATGTATTAAAATACAATTATGCTTTTATGCCAGTAACCTAATTGTTTTTAAAATATATTATATTGTTATAAACCATTTTTGCTTCCAACAATTTGGTCTTAATTTTCTTTCAACTATGAAAGCCTCATAAAAAGTGAAGGTAATAAAAATCACAGATGATTGAAATATCCATTGTTATTTAGGAGTAAAATACAGAGATTTAGTTGGATTGGATTACACTTTACGACTCGCAACGTAATAAAATCGAGGTTTTACAAAAGGTAGAAACGAATACGATAATTCAATAGTTCGCTGGCAACCAAAGCAATGACGATATCGCTAGTTTATTTTATTGCAAGAGCAAAATGGAATTCTTCAAACTCAATAACATGTTATGTAAGTAAGAGATTTTTAGTAAACAAGTACAGTGAATCGACGGCTTATCGATAAACACCGGTAAATAACTCAATAACCTTATAAGTTGCATCAGCCCTCGAGAATTCACTCTGAATGTGATTGTAGAACTAAATAGGTACTGGTTTTTAATCTCGTTTTAAGCATATTATATTATGCGAAAACAACATTTAATTTACTTCACATGGAAGTAATAATCATTGTGACGATGGACAATAATTGAAATGTGCAGATTACGAAGCCACCAAAGTAATATAGGTTAATGACAAAGTGAATAAAAAATAACAGTTTAAAGAAAACTGGTAGGGTGAAACTGATTTATTGCGTTTACCGGAGGAAAATTATTATGTTGTTTATCTTGATAAACATCTTAAAAGATTTATGTTAATTGCATAGAAATCATGCCAACTTCACAATCATCCGACTTTCATGCAAATTTATCAAAATTACAAAATTAAAATATGAGTTTTGGTTTTTGAATAACAGTTTCAAAAGTTAAGAGTATACCCTCATACTAAACTCGTAAGAAAAGTTTTTGCTAAACGAGGATAAGATCCTAATTGGGGCCCAAATGATAGTGAAGTTCCAAAAACAAAGACCCTGGCAACAGATTTCGTGCTCGCAAAAGTAACACACGAAGCAAAAAAGGTTAGACAAAAAAGAGAAAAGAAAAATGGCCGGTTGCTACGCGTTACCGGCGTTTTGGCCTTGGCAGGAGTGAGTCACGGCGGCCGCTTCGTGACTGACGATTATACCTATCTGATGAGCCGATGATTTTAACTGTGACTTGAGGCAGATTGGAAATCGATATAGGAATATCTTTAAAAAAGATAGTTACTCATGTCAAAAAAAATATTGATGATGATAAGATGAGATGAGAAAGTTTTTAATGAATTTTAAAATCTGAACTGATCTGTGATCTTAAAAAAAATTGTAATTTTAACGTAATAGAAACTGGTTTGGGTGTGATAGAGTAATGATAGCGACAATAAGTGAATAGATATTATGATATGTATTAATAAAATCGAATAACCTTGTATTTTTAAAACTTAAGGAAATAATGTAAAAAGAATATCCATCTATAAAGACTTTCATTTTTGTTATCGCAGAAACTCAAGTGTTATCAATATTGAATGACCAAACATGTCTCCTTATTTAAGTAAGTACATTTCTTATGCACACATTTAGATATCAGCCCCCTTATCTGTTTATTTAATAATTTAAGATTTTTCTATATTTATAAAAAGAAGAACTTGTATTATCTTAAAATGTTGATATAACAATTTTACTCTTTGTAATAAATCATGAATACCCGGCAAGTGACTTCTTTTTGATGATATAAGTAATGCCTTCTTAATTATCTGTATGTTTTTTTTATTATAACAATTATAACCCATATTACATTATTTGTAAAACTAAAGCGCTCCTTATGAAATCGTTTTTTATTTACGTGACAAAGAAATAAAGTAAATTATTGAATTCAATTATGCCCGAAGCTTAAATGTTTATAAAAGTATAAATTGTTACAAAAGAACTTTCTCCGAATGACACTCTGATGTTACTTGATTGTAAAAGACCCATTTAATGTGAAGGTTATAACAATCACAGAGGAAAACAATATACTTTATCTATTAAGAAATACTTTTGGATCAAAGATTTAATTAAGTTTAATGATTCGTAAAGTAATAATGTCGAAGTCAAAAAGGACCAGATTATACAAACGAAGCCAAAAGAAATACCTAGTTTGATTGCCAGAGAGATATTGTAAAATTATCAACGTATGACAAACACTTCAGTCACTGCCTACTTTGAAATACAATTGAAAGTGTAGCCATTGTGTTGTTTAAAAAACTCGTGAATTGAAACGAGTCGACATACCTATTCAGATCAAAACTTTAGCACAGTGAGACGAAAAGTCCGATAACCCTTAATATTTTCGGTAGTTTCTGTTTTCAAAACATTGTACAGAATATCATTGTTGTTATGGATAAACTCAAAACTCACATGTTTAAACAATGATAAAAAAATTACTAGGTACAAAGTATTACGTCATCCAATTTTGACGACTGAATTTTTATTCTTCAATCCTTAAATTATGTGGGATTTAAACACCAGAAATATTCACCATCATTATTATATAATGAAAAAGAAAAAACAATAGAAGTCAGGAATACCAAAAAATAAAAAAATTATACAATTCGTATTCTCGATTTCAAATCCCCAACCTGTTCCGTGAGATACATTCGAACAAAGCGTCCCTTCCTACCTTCCTCGACAACAAAAGAAAAAGTTAAACTCGGTTAGCGGCGAAGTCTCGCGATCGCCTGTCACGACTCGTCCCAACCTGTCCCAGGACTCGTTCTTATCTGTCCTAACTTGTTACACAACAATGTTCAGTTTTTTTTCGTGAACGACCATGATTCTGTTTTGAAATTTCAATACCTAATTGTAATCTATAATGTATATTGTTTATGCGATATCGCGAAATATTAAAGGAAAAAAAGCATGAACATCAGATATGAACGTTAAATTTTAATTAGCTCGCTCCATAATGCATTAGATAGCCTCATGCTTTGTTATTTGCCATTATACACTATTTATAACTAGAGCCCAGTGTTTGATCAAACGCGTCTGTTTGAGTTTTACTGGCAATTTGTGATCGTTTAATTTTATCTCTATTCTCAACGGCATAAGCTACATCTTCATTTGGCAGAGTTTCGTTTGTATAGTAAACATTCGCTGCAACAGTGACAATTTCAGAAGGCTCGCTTTTATCTTTATTGCTTATAGTGTAGGTAACATGTTCGTTTGGCCGGGTATTCTCATTTGTATGGCAAACGTTCATCGTAATCAGTATTCAAGTTGAGCGCTGTGCCAAGTTTAGGCAAGACTCATTAGCAATTTTAAAGCGGTTTTGTTTACGCCGAGTTTCTTAGTCAGAACGACACGTGTGTCCATTGTCATACATTATTGTTACATTTGTAAATGTTTAGCTGCCATAAAACGGAGAACTTGAATTTAAATGTAAGGTTATGAATTAGGTAAGAGATTGAAAGCGCCAACTATTGTTCTATTTAAGGTTGCTTAAATATATCATTAGTTAAGTTACTAGCTTGAACAATAGTGTTCAAGTCATCGACTTTGTGTTGCTGATTCATGTCAATTCTTTAATTACTTTCTGTGTTTCTAATTTCTTGTAATTGTACAAGTTTGGCTAAGACAATAATTTTAAGGCTGACAGTGTTTATATTATTAATAATATTAATGTGCAATGTAAATGTTTGAAAGTGTTTTGGAATATACGTATGGTTATTAAAACGTGGTTTTATTTTAACTCACCTTATAACGTAAAGTAATGAAGAAGTAATACGAAAAGACATTAATAATATATCAAAGGCCCATGATAATTTAGTATATAGGTTATCGCTCATATAATAATTATCTCTTGTGTTCGTGTGCGCAGCGAACAATTATCGCAGGTCATTAAGTTATACCATGACATAGTATTTGGCAATTTAGATAAAATTAATTAATAGTATATTAATTAGATTAACTACTACGATTATTATTTAAAGTTTGGTTCTTATCTCTTTACCTATAAGATCGTTTTTCCTGACCATTAAAATCTGTTGGGTCTAGAAAGAAGAAATTTCATTATAGTAGTTTATAATTTTATTGCGTAATTTACAAATTATTTTCCATTCATATTTGCAAGTAAGAATTCTTGTTTTTAAAAATGGGACGGAGGGACATTAAAACAGATTGTATACCTATTTTGCTACACTTAATATACATATCTAGCTAATATATATACCTATGGTTAAATTCGCTTTATTAAATTGGAAGTCATATTCACAAATAAGAATAATTATACCAATTTATAAAATCGTGGCAAGAAAATTAATATAAGAAAAAAATTAATGAGAAACGTTGCCACAAGCGAAATCTATTGAAATTCTCATTCATAACGTAGCTTAATTAAAACACCACAAGACCATTGAATAACTGGTAAAGTTGTTCTATGGGTTAAAAAGTATTCATTTGAAAAAATTACTAAATTATTACTTATTTTACTGAATCAAATATCCTTTGAAGATCATTGTAAAGGCAATTATGGAACCGTTCAAAGATGTTTCAGATTTAATTTTACTACATCTTTTGATGAATAAATAACTTACTTCCGTTAGAAAGAAAAACATGTTTTTAGAACAGTTTAAGATGAAACATCTTTTTACATAATACCATCAACACCATTTTTAAACAAATAAAGAATATAGGTAACTAATGTCATTTACTGTCGAACGAAGTCCAAATGTTAGTTTTAACAAAGAAATATCCGTCCATTATAAAAATTCACTAACAAAAGACGTGTAGCAACGAGGAACAAAGAACAATTCAAATACTGTTCCAAAATATAATTTTACTTGGGACAATGGTAACCGCAAAATGTATTCTAGTGTTATTCAAATTAAGTACAAACAATTGAGCCCTAGAAACGATGTTGTAACTAGTTGTAAGTAAAGCCGTATAGTTATTAATATAAGTTGATTCTCTTCACAAATCACAATGCCTTCATCTTAAGGCCGCTCTACACTTAGCCCGCGGATCGCGCGCGATGGCTGGGAAAGGGCGCGAACGCTAAGTGTGGTACTGCTCTTACCATCTATGACATTATTTTATAATTTATACTAAGTTTCAAAACTTAGGACCGCATATATAAAAAAAAACCAACAAACAAAATAAAAATGTAGGCATAAAAAAAAGAAGCCGGTAATTTAAGACAAAAAAAGTAAAGCCGTTTGAATGTACTGGCTACGTTCTATCCATTTATTGTTACTTCGTCAATATCAACGTAGACGCCAGTAAGTACACTTAAATTAAGAGGAACCAAGATCAGAGGAACCTACAGTGTGGCAGTTCAAGAGTTTTTACCAGAACATGAATTTATGTATTCTTAAAAAAATACTTTAAATCACAACAAAAATAGAATCCATTTTCGAAACAAAAACAATAGGTATCTATACACCGAATAGTACTAAAACTGCAGTTTAGAAAATCTGAACTCAGTGTACACTTAAAAGTTCCAAGCTTTCAATCTAGGTACATTAAAGATAGCATTCAAGACCTATGTTGGGCTACAATGGACGTAGATAGTGACTTTGCAATCTAAAATGGGCCACGCGACTTTAGGCGAAGGTTATTTAAGGGTTAGAGAATATTCAGCGTAGAGGTGAATTCAAAGACTTGTAAGTGAAATTACGACACAATTTAGTATTACATTGGCCTGATCGATCGCCTAGTAATTGCTTAGTTTTAGGCTTTTTCTAATACTCTAATGTATTGGCTGTAGAATCAATACTTATTGTACACATGCACTACACTAAATACTTATATATTGCCATTATGATATGTTTGAAGAAAATGATGATACTTTATTGTAAACAACATTGTGATAATCGTTAAAAAATCTAGTTTTAGATCTCTTATTTCAAAACTAACAAATCTTTCAGTTATCCTACTGTGTTTTATTATGTTCTAGACTAAGCTCTAACTTGATAATAAATAATGACATTGAAATTTATGTTGTAGCTTTTTATTACATTTTTAAGGTGTGTTTCTATCATTTTCCGAAAAAAATGTGAAAAATAATAATATCTCATTATTGGTTCACTTTTGACCTGCATTCTCATGGGTCAAATTGTTAGCTGGGGACCTCCTCTACATTCCGATCGATACACATTACCAGTAACCCTAGATTGCTAGATTGTATGCCTTCAGCTAGTCTATTAGACTGAAGGCAGAATTGTTTAAAAATGCTGCCAGATTTATTTTTATAATATTGGTCAATATCTGACCACAAAGTAAGAACCGTAAGTACTTGTGTTATAGCTAGGTATTGTACCGTTGGCACTTGTGTTATGGGTATGAGAAACAACACCCGGTTCTACAACGAGTTAAGTTTTCAATACCCATAACAGAAGTGCCTTGCTTCTTTCATTGAGATCAAAATATCAATGTAGGTTTGTTATGTACTCCAATATTAATATTTTATTATCTACTCCGCGGTTTCACTCGCATGTAATTTCTTTTTTAAATATGCCACTCTTCCCCCCACATTTCCGGGATTAAAAGTATCCTATGTCACCTAGGGATAGTGTAGCTTTCCAATAGTGAAAGAATTACTCAAATCGGTTAGTAGTTTTGAAGCCTATTCAATACAAAAAACCAACAAACCTTTCTATATAATATTAGTATAGATTGCGTAAGGATGATGTAAACTTACTCCAGCTTTGCTAATGAATAGTATATGCTCAGTTATAAGACCATGGTAGTTCTGATAAACAAGATAATAATTAAGTAATACGTTTTTCGATCATAAATCTTGGCTAAATGTAAGTTGGGCCGACGCCAAATGTTTGAAATTCTCAAACGATCGCACCGATTTCCTACACTGAGTTGAAACGCGTGAAAAACAAACTCAATAATAATGAAAACCAAAACATTTTCATTCGTATAGACATTTATAAGCGCTTTTGTATTGTTGAAAATCCTGGTGGATTGTTTTTTGACACTTTTTGTGTCTCTTCTAATCATTAGTGATCAAACTACAAATCTTTTTAAGATATTTTCAAGATCGTTGTAGTTTGTCATCGTTTTTCTTATTTTTTTCTTACTTCTTCGATTGATTGGGACAGATGTTAGGGATTTTTCCCTTTAAGATTTTGTGGTTTATCTTAGTCTGATAACGGACACCATATCGTGGCCAATGCATCCTTATTTTCTTGACTGCAGGCTTGTAAGGACTGTAAGCCAGTAAATTGTCATGATGCGGGCACCGGCTCGTCCCTTTCGGATGTGATGGGGAGAGGGGGGTTTAGTGGGTAGTAGGAAGCTTTAGTCCCGAGTTCTACACATGGCCGCAGGTCTCGGCTAAAAAAGGCTAGGACGAACTGGGACCGTATAAGGGACTAGTAATTAAATGACAGGGTCGTTCTTCTCAGGTGTTTAAGACTGGGGGAAGGGAAATATGGCCGAAATGCATTCTTCTTGGTATGATTAAGAATCTATGTCCAACCTCTAATATTCTTAAACCCAAACTATCACCGTTTCCATATAAATCGGCCTGTTATAAATCGTGCAAACGTGACTGACACAGATTCTGACGCATTTATAGTAATTGTTCTTTATTAAGTATGGATAACTCCTTTATAATTACATAGAACAAGTTTAACACATAAATTGCGGTGCTCTGAAATGCACAGTTATCAGCCACGAGGAAACATCAAAATAGTTTATAATTGTAAACACGCTTTAAGTTGTTCACCTTGATGTTAGCGATTTGCATATTAAGTGAAACAATTGTGTTAAAATTAATTCTGTGACCAGCGTGTGCGCATCGCAAACAGTTTCATAATTTAGTTTTTTACTTCTTTTTGTTGGTGACGCCTCGTTGGTTAGTGTTTTATGATCATGTTTTTTTTTATATTTGGACTAAGCTAGCACTTGACCACAAAGTTGCCTGATGTTAAACAACTATGCGATCTACAAGCGCGCTTGCTTAGGAAAAGACCGTTAATTCTGGCCTTGAAGAGCCCCAAGTTGTATTGTGTAGGAAAAAAAAGGGTTTAATGTTTGTTTAAATGTGTTTATTATTTTATTATTAACTATCTGTACCTACATACAGATAATATTAGTTACGGCTAGAGATGGGCATTCTGCCCGATATTATACCCAAAATGGGTAAATGCCGGGCAGAATGCCCATCTCTAGTTACTGCACATAAATATGTGCCGTACTGAATAAACGATTTATCTGTCTTTATTTAAATACTGCAATAAATTATAGATTTTTGAATAAATGCATATATATTATTTACGAATTACCTACCTGTGATTTCAGCATTGTTTTAACTTTCATAGATCCTTTATGTTTTCTAGTACAATGCTCATGTTTGCTACGGTATAAATGTTTATAGCAAGTAAGCATAGTGCAAAACCATAGTTATAACACTCTTACCTCACTATGACCTCTGCTCTGTCTTTGTTTCCATTACAATAAATATTTGCGGTACGCAATTTTTTGTTCTACATTTGGAACTATTGTTCCTTTTGTTGTGTGTTCGTTGCTACTCAAAAACCGAAGGCTACGTGTCATACAGACACGTGTAGGATCCTAGCATAAACATCATGTCATATGAGAATCAAGTTCTATATCGATGGAAGAACGCACTGTCGATGTCGGGTCCTGGCTACATTTAATTTGCAAGTGAGTGGATTTTTATCTTTTCACTAATTTAGTATTATTAGGATGAACAAAAATTTGCGTGGGACGTGGGCGCCTCTTTGCTTGCGAGGAACTAATCTCACAGAAACTTCTTTGCATAAAATAAACCAAATATCAAGCAAAGTAATTGTAGTTCAATGATATCAAGTAACTGGGTGATCTAGAAGTGAAATAGATTTTGATCTACCTGTAAGTAATATTAATTCCTTTTTTATTTCCTGGACACGCTGCCTGCTGCTTAAAATATTTTTTATGTGTTTTTTTAGCAATTGTTGAAACCAATACATGTCACTTTGTGGTCAAGGACTAAAGACAATAATAATTACAACTGAATATAATATGTTTTAATAAATTTTATATCTCATTTCAATTTTGTGTTTCAATACTTCATGAAAGAGTTGAAATGTGCAAAAAAAATCATCCTTGTAATAATAATTAATCTTTATTTTTATTTTTGATACAAAATATAGCAATTCTATTCCCTCCATTGAGCGTAGCCTGTTCTGTAAGGAAAATAAACTGTTTACATCATACAGATAAATGTATTTAATAAACAATAATCACTACTATATATAGTTGTTAGCATTCCAATCAAAATCAGCTTTAATGAGGTGGATAAAAAAAGTTTGATGAAAGTAGAGGTGATTATTTGAGATCACAAGCGGCAAACACTGTTTTTTTTCATTATATAACAGCATCCTAATTTAATTATTAATATCTTCAGCTATAAGCCAGTGAAATGCTGGACGAAAATAGGCGAACCATTTTTCGTCTACATCGTTTCAGCCGAAAGATTTCCACTACTGAACATTGTCCTCCAAATTTTACACTAGAAAAATACTGCATCAACGTAAACACAATTGTAAATTAAATTTTGTATTGGCACCTTAGATTAAAACAAAATTGGCACAAATACGTATATCTTGTGATTACATTAAATGCGTTGTTGTCTGAGCCCACGATATCCGTAAAACTAAAATATAAATCTACATTTTTATTAAACGCTTTAAACGCGGATTTCCCTAATCCCACAATCGTGACGTGATTATGTCCTCCGTCACGAATCGTCACAGATTCACCAGGAAACAGTGCAGTGTTGCCAATGGCACAAGAGAGACCTAAAAATGTGATGTTCTCATGGCAGAAGTAACATTAACTTACCGCAACAACTAAAGGGCAAAAAGGTTGTCAACTATTACTTTCTTTGTCTGAGTGACCTTTTTATTTGTTGAAGAATTCTATAAAAAAGGTAGTTAACGTTTGTGTTGTCTTGTGTTCGGTAACATAAGTACGAGTTTGCAGTCAACCCTCCCTACGTAGACGAAGACACTTTTTGTGTCTACTTACACACTATGTTACAGTAGTGTGTCGTGTCAGCAACAGTGTCTAAGTCTGTGCAGCACCTTATTACATTTCAAGTCTTGTAACATGAAAGTAATACGAAAGTGTCGAAAATAAAATGTTTAAGTTGTGTAACATCACAGGGTCAAAAGTAACGTAAAATGTGACAAAAGTTAACATTCTGGCAACGTCGCTAGGAAACTAAGAAACCTTGAGGCGATCCGGAAATCTTAGGGACGAACTCGGGACACTATTTTTGTACTATCTCGATTCGATGCGGTGTTTTTTTTAACCGAGTGGCGTGTTATTTGCGCGTGTTTGAAAACCTTGAATTTGTTGTTTCGGAATGATAAAAAATGTCACATTCGGGTACGTACACTGCAGTTATCAGACGATACATTTAGAATGTTGACGTACGGTGTTCAACTGATACTTACAAGATAATTCAATACTTTATAATAAAAATACTTTCTTTGGAGCATACTTCTAATCAAATGTTTTAAATATTAGGTGACTCATGCATGAGACACAGTTTTACCATTATTTCTTTCTTCTTATGTCACCTAAGATGACAGACAGGCAGCCCCCTTGTTGGTAAACGGTTACTGCAGCCTACGAAAACAGAAATAACTACGGTCCTCAATAGTAATTGAAGATGTGCTGCCATGCTGGAAGCTTCTCTAAACGTCCAAGTTTTAATTTCATATGTACTGGCTCCCACTTTGATATTACTGGAACGGAGCCGAAGCAGATTTCATCTGTGGGGGTAGTTGGCCAGTAAACATAGGTAACAGTAATTGCATAATTAGAATGCAAGAATAGAACAAAGAAAGCCATATAAAATACTTTTTGTTTTGTATTATTGTTTAAACTCGACTAACTGCCTCAGTAGGACAAGCACCTACATAGTGTCGTTATTTATTGGAATTGGTGGCAAATAAACATTATTTCTTTTTTGTTAATAATAGCGGACTGAATGCTCAGAAACTCGCTACGTTTAACGTGTTATTGAAACACAAATCCTGGTTTTATCGAGCTCTTAACGACCGAATTATGGCTACAACATTATCACTAGTTTACAAAAAGCCAATCCCATTAAGTATTACATAAAATCCCGTAATTACTAGCACTTAAGGCCATTTACTCTGATTTACGTACAGACCAGTCATTCGTAACATAATTTAAGCTGCATTAGTTCGCCACCATGATTTAAAGGTTTACTTGGTATCATAATAATGGAGAAATGGAGTGTTCATTATAAAAAAATAGTTTATCAAAGTTATATGAAATCAAAGATTTCTAAATTAACTGAGGAATAACAAAGTATAGTAGAATAACGCGTCCAGATTTTGGAGGATTCAGGCGACTGGGACCATATAAAACTGGGACCGCGGTCCCTCGCCTGACAAAAGAAACAAATAAAAACTAATCAGGGAACTGTGATCGCGGTCCCAGTTATGTAGTGGTCTTAGTCGCCTGAATCCTCTTTCATCACCATCCCAGCGTATTCCCGATTGCATCCAGTATGGAGCTCAGGCTCCGCTTCGACTATGATCCTAGATTTGACAAGCCTGTGGTTATTACAATGGAGCGATTGTCATCTGACCTCCGTAACCCTTACAAGGGAAACCAGACCTACTTGGAACATAGTCGCCTGAATCCTCTTTGTTAATATTAATATTTATATGTTATAATGTAGTATAATTTCTGTTCGGAAACAAACATAATAAGAAACTAGTTTTTCCGGTTCAGAAAGCTATCGAGAAGACACTTTTTGTAGCTAGTTTTATAAATATTTTATTAACATTCCCGCTATACACCCCCAACTTGGCAACCGTCGGAAGACTGTGTGACACAACTTTTGAAAATATGTTCCACTTTTCCTAGGCGATCAAAACATAGGTATTTTACCTGTCAAAATCTGATAACAAGTACGAATGGCAAGCTGCAATGATTGCGGGAAAGGGGAAAATCTTATGATATAAAATACACCAATTACTAGTCATCTTTTCACTTAAATGTTTTTTAAGTCGTACAACGTTAACATGAGGATACAAGTTTCTTGTACAGACAAGTCCGAACAAGTCAGCACCGTTCGCAGATAGGACAGCTCAGTACTTTCTATATGCGCCCGCGCATAATAAAACAAGTCGTGGTTTGTCAGTCTGACTACGCTTATAATGTTGGTCTCTCTGTTTATCGACGGGTACCTACCTACTGCTGACAAATCGACAAAGGAAATACTTTCTTCAGACTAAAAGCACGGTAATATTATTACCGTGCTGAAAGCTCTCATAATTTAATAATAATATTTACATACAGTGCACAGTGATTCGAAACTCCGGTTTTTAATTTTGAATATACTGTCCGGCATTATTATATTGGGTTAGTAGTATTGACTGACTGACGAATGTCAGTACAAACAATTGTACATAATTTATAAAAGCGACAATCAGTGGGGACAGAATATGATGGACACTATACAAACATTATGGTTATGGTGCCTAAAACCATTCTCCTCCGAAAAATGTAATCGGTATACCTAACATTTCAAAGCACCTACTAAATGTCGTTAGTAAAACTGCAACAAACAGTAGTTAACCGGTTTGCGACCGGCGCAGTAACCGATCTGACAAATAGACGATCTCGAAACCCGCTACCCGGTCACGCGCGCGCGCAAAAAACTCACGCAGTGGCAACGCGCCCACAGTGCAGTGTCAGAAACGCAGTGACTTGAATCTGCAATGGAGTCTTTTGAAGATGGTATGATTAACGTTGCTAGTAGAACATTTGTGGAAGTTCAAAAAAGTTTTTTTTTTCTATAGACTAAGGTTTTTCCATGAATATATTAAGTGACATGATAGTAAAAGAATAAAGAAGCTTAGAAAAGGATGAAATATTTAGAACTGAATGAGCTACTTTTGTGCTTTTAAAATGGTAAGTGATTTTTTATTATGTAGAGTATACTGGCCGCATTAAAGATTTTTAAACGTGATATTCTAGAATAAAAAATGCCCATGAAACCCACTTTGCGGGTTGAACGTCGCTCCAGTCACGTAGACCATTCAGACAATTACCTGCGTAGGATTTACTTGCTTATTAAATGACTAATAGGTACAGAATTTTTAGCAAAAGTACCAGTCTCTGTGGTCTTTTTGCTAACCTATCTGCAACGTTTTTTAGCCAGTATTGGTTTCACGAATCAGTTTACGAATTGAAATCGATACGTGTTATTCATGTAACTATATGTTTGTTAAAGTAACAAAATACTAATGTGGTCACCACGCTTAGCCAGCTTTACTTTAAACAATAGACAAAAGAAGTAAAAAAATACGTAAGGCTTACTTTAACAATCGGATCATGCCCGATAGTGCAGTCATTGAAGCGAAAAATACGGTCTTACCTCCGAATTTTTTTACTGTGAACCGATTTGCATGAAATTTTGGAATTAGGCTCATCTTACCCTTAACTTCAAAAGTGAAAATGATCTGAACTCCGCCTATTATTTTTAAGGGTTGTAAACAACCCCTTAATGGAAAAATTTACATTGAGCCATTTTATCGCTAGAAAATGATAAGTTTTTGGACCATAACTACTTCAATTTTCATGCTATCACAATTTATAAAAAACCATTGTAAAGGTAATTAAGAGAGCTACAACATCCTATATTGCAATATATAGTAAAAAACCTTTTTCTAAAACGGTGAAGGGTTAAAGGGCTTAAGAGAGGCTGTGATTGCGCTGCCACGCGCTCTTTAAACAATCATATCTCCGTCAATTTTTGTTTGACAGAAAAAACAAAAAAACCAAATTGTTTGTCAGAAAAATACCTAAATTTTTAATCCATACACTTTTATACGTATCTGTCGTCATTTTTGAGATATTATGAAAAGAAAGTGGGTTTTTTAAAAATTTGAAATTTTGATTTTTTATTAAATCGTGACTTTTTTGAAAAATATGTGTCCTGAAGCAGCCAAACTGATACTATCTATCAAACTCTTCATAATAAAGTTATTTCTAGGCGGAATACGATTAATTTTAATTTTGGTGGAAATGGCACTTATGAAACCCATTGACTTTAAAGAAAAAACATTAGATGCTCCCCTTATTTGCAATACAGCTCACTTATTTTACGTGCAAAATACTTTTAATAGTGTTTATTTTAAAGCTTATTTCAAGCACTACAAAACCTTTTTGTATTAGAATGCATAAAATGCATCTGCTCGCCGCTAGATGGCATTGACCACATCGATTAAATTTCAGACAAACTAAAAACGGCTTTGATCTTTAATATCTAGCTTAATATTGCACTTAGAATACTTTATAAAAATTCAAATTGTTCATTGTTTTACCTGCTACAATTTTGGTCTTTATAAAATTTTCGATAAAACGTATATTTTTGGAGATATTTGCAAAAAACCGATGAAATACGTGAAAAAATTGCGAATTTTCAATTGCCAATAACTTGAAAAGTATTGAATTTTTTAAAAAACTGTATAGATGATTTTTTGCTTAAAATTAGGCCTTTTATCGATATCCGAGGTTATTTTGATAAAAAAATAATTCACCCCCGAGAAGGGGTGGCAACCACCCCCATGGTGGTTGCGGAGTTCAAATCATTTTCACTTTTGAAGTTAAGGGTAAGATGAACCTAATTCCAAAATTGTATGCAATTCGGTTCACAGTAAAAAAATTCGGAGCTATAATGCTTCAATGACTGCACTACGATAAGTGTTCATAAAAATAGTAAAGACTACTAGTTGTCTAACTTGAACTTAATTAAGAAATAAAGGTTAGCCCATCAATTCTCAATAGAAAATAGTCTGCAATATCCCCGTGTTAGTTTAATATAAAGTACTTTATTAAGAACCGTGGTAATTTCAAGGCCTTTACAAATCACCAAATTACACATGCCTATAAATGGGTAATTATGTTAGTATATTCACTGGAGGTAATTAGGTTTGAATTTTTTATTACTCATAATACTTATTAAGTTTAATTTACTATGAGAAATGGAAACTACTAACTACTTAGTTTAATTACATTAATAATTACATCTAGTGATTTACATTATTTAAATTATATCATTTATGGTAAATAAGTACCTGTAAATGTATCTTCCAATGTTTAAAATATACATTTTGTATGTATGATTTTTTTGTTGCCCATACGCCTATACTTTTCATTAGCGCACAAACGCTCTAGGGAGGTTTATTCATCCGTAAATGTTATAGTAAGGTAAATTCCTAATTTACTTTTAAAATAAAGCTCGAGTTTATGACTATATTTCAGTGACAGAGGTCTTTGTCCTGCCGTTGGTCATTCATTAGTCAACCTAACTAAACATTATCTACTAATTCAGTCGCATAGTCACACACGCAGACAACATACCGGCTTTCCCCAGTACTGTGGCAATCGAGCGGTGTTGCTAGGCAGAAAGAGGCATTGTTCGTTTTTACCTACGCGGTAATGATGGGGGCATTTTAACAATGTTCCTCCACGGGTCGCGATTGTGTGGTAACAATTGCAGTGTTTGATAGAATAGTGGGGTGAGACTTCGCTTGTAGAATAGGTGCTGTTGCTAAGTCAATCGATCGAATGGGTTAAGTTGGAAGTTTAATTGCATTGTTGATTTTCGGCGACCTATGACGAGGAATAATCCTGTATATATCCAGTTAGATTACCCAGTGAGATTATAATGTATTCAGGAAACGATTACTTTCTAAATAAAGATTTTCGACGCATGAGTATCAGTATCTATTAACCATGTCCATAAAAACATAATTTATTGAATAAAGAAATACCATATCGTATGAGAAAGTTCATAAAATACTATTTTTAAACTTTTTCGTCCACTTAACCCTTCTTTTTTATCTTTTTCTATAAACCCTAAATTACTAAAGACATTGCAACATAGTACGTGTATAGGTAAAGTCATTTTGTACAATTTTCTGTATTGTATGGGCAAATGTGGTCCAAATTTTTTCTGGCTTGTTTCTAGCTTAACAAATCTTAATAAAATTGACGGTAACCTTTAGGGTATTTTGAGAAATAATATTTTTAAAAATAAGACATATCGAACTTTTGGTCCCGGAAACTATCTCAACACGGGAGTAAAAATAAGCCGCATCACGTTTGCTCCAAACCAGCTCGTGAAAACTGTTAACCGCACGATAACGAGCAGATAATTGACTGTTTACATTCAGATATTGCCTCCTTGATAGAGAAACTAAGTACGTTCACATTATCACGTACACGAGTTTTAGGGAAATTGCTTAAGAAAAATATTTACTTACAAAAGTGTACCTACCTGTAATTCCTTACTTCAGGTCAAAGATCTCCTCCATTGAAGTCAAGTTATCGTTACAATGATAGGTGACTGGCTTAATTAACGACTCGCTAATTACGAATTGAAAACATCAAAAATATTGTACGACCCGAGTGTTGATAAGACCCCAAAGATCATGGCTTCGTATCTACTAAAAACTAGGACCAAACCACTCAAGACCAACGGGGAAAATGAGTATAAAATGCAGTCATAGAAAAATCTATAGATATCCTAGATGATGTAAAGGGTGATGAATATGAATGTGGATGGTTATGTAAGCAGAGAAAGGCCGAAAAAGAGATGGATGGATTGCGTGAAGTGATATGGGAATTAAAGATGTGAATGTAGAATTACGGCTGATAGGAGTGTGTCGAAGGAAAAAACATGTTGCGCCGACCCTACTTAGCGTGGGAAAATGGCAAGAAAATGATGATCCTAGATCCCGATTCCCGAACCATTGACCGCACGTATAGGAAGCGATGCTTGAAATTCCATGTTTATGTTAGAAGTGTATCTTTTACATTGTCCAAGGGATGGACAGGGGATCTGTAGGAAGCTGGGTCTCAGTTTGTCCTCTTCGAGTGTGAAGGGAAACCAGGGGAGTTTATTGGATAGTACCTATATCGCTTTAGTTCCGAGCCCCACATTAGACCACAGCAGGTCTTGCTGGCGGTTAAGGCATTTTCTTTCGGAAAAATAGTGTACATTATACACCATAACAATACAAGCATTGTAAAGGGTGTCTCAGCGCGGATTTTAAACTTTAAACACGAATTCCTCGGGGACCCGCGGGGCTAGCGGGAGGGGAGTGGTAGCGTTGGGTAGATGATGAGTGCGGATTTTTTAGTCGCTATGTCGCAGTGGTCTGGCGCGCTCCGCGCGTACGCAGTAGAGGCGTACTTTTGCAACGAGTTTTCGTTGGGTAGAGCACAACGCAAAACATGCTGCTTCTTTGAGCCTTTACCGTTCAAGTGTTCAATGAATTTTGGCCTTAGACTTAAAATTACATCCTTACAAGATCCAAATAGTCCAAAAAATCAAACCAGAAGACTACAACAAGCGAAAAATTTACTGTCCGAAGATGTTAGAGATTTTTTCAGAGGAAAACAACGAAAACTTGTTGCAAAAGTACGCCTCTACTGCGTACGCGCGGAGCGCGCCAGACCACTGCGACATGGCGATTAAAAAATCCGCACTCATCATCTACCCAACGCTACCACTCCCCTCCCGCTAGCCCCGCGGGTTCCCGAGGAATTCGTGTTTAAAGTTTAAAATCCGCGCTGAGACACCCTTTATCAACATACCACGCAGGCGCATCCGTGGGTGGATACTAGTAAGTTCATAAAAGGCAACTGAATAACAAGTCAAATTGTTAAGAGACATTTTAACACTCAAATGCAAATGAAAGCCATATAAGGAGCACACTAATAAACCTTCAAAAACGTACGTACGAGCGAGCGAAAACATCGTTAGACAGATGATGCAACAATGTTTTCTGGTTGGTTCAGAATAAATGTCTGGGTTAATAAAACAGATAATGACTGTTATTTTTAAACCAACAGAGATGATAAAAATAATAAAATCACACGTGATTTCGGTAGATTGCTGAGTTTACCTACTGTTCTCTTTTTTGCAGATTTTTTACAATTTAGGAATGTATTTTTTTTACGAAAAGGTGACTAGTTCAATGTCGCATTTGGTAGCAAGCCTGCGTCCTAAAATCTGCTAAAGTTAAAGAACTTTAGCAGACTATTTGCGACTATCTACTATACAATATTTGACACATGTCACATTGTATAACAAAACTATGTACGTATGTCGTATCCTGTTGGAAGTCTTTTACTGATTGTGCAAAATCTATAATATCTATATTCTATACTAACATTATAAGAGAAAGGATTTGATTGTTTGTTTGTTTTGAATCGGTCCTGCGCCATCCGCCACCAAAAATTTAAGTTGGAAACATTATTTCGAATAGATAAATAAATAAATAAATATCTCTGGACATTACGAGTGTTCACACATCGCCATATAGCCCCAAACTAAGCATTAGCTTGTGCTACGGGTGCCAGACAACGGATATCCATTACCTATTATACTTTTTTTTTTGTAAATACATATGTACATATTATACAAACACCCAAACCGATACAAAGTGCGAATTATTTTCGTGCGAATCGACTACTAACTCAAACAGACATGTTCATGCACACAAATGTTTGTACCGTGCGGGGATCGAACCCGCGACCTCTCGTGTAATAGCCGACTTCTCGACTATTACACCAAATGGCTCGTCAATATAATGAAATAAAGTAGGTAACTTACATATTTGTCGCTGATTACCAACCTGTATATGTGACGATATTGGTGATTTCCCAACTTACACAAAATTAAAGTAACGATGACTTCATATCATTAAGCGAGAGCTTTGCACTCCAGTAGGTCATCAAGCTGATTATATTATTTAGTTGTGTCTGCAAAATTGTTATTATCTCTTCCGGAAATAACGGTGTCGGATCAGCTTTCGAACCTGTGACCCTATCAAGAATGACGCAGAGCTATCGTGAGATGTTGTAGGTAAGTTACGTAATATTTTTGGTGAAATTAATATCGTAATTTCAGTTATGGAAAGTATTTTTCTTATTGATGAAGCCTTGGAGTTATTTATACAAAACTTGCTTTGTGCGATCAAACTACTGTTAAATTGATTTTAACGTAAATATCAACTTACTTACTTACGCCTGTGGCTCAGCGACCCAAAGTGTGTCTTAGCCTCCGATACAAGATGACGGACGCCACCTATCTCGGTTCCCTGCGGTTGCGCGCCAGTCTCTCGATTCAAGCTCTTGGAGGTCTGCATCTACCAGTGCAGCGTCACTCCACCGGTAGCGAGGACGACCGACCGGCCGTCGACCAACAGGTTATCTGAGATATGCTTTCTTGACACTTCGATCTGAAGCCATTTTCTCAATATGACCGAGCCATCGGAGTCTGTGTGCTTTGGTCTCTTCGATAATGTTGGCTTAAATGTCAACTGATATGAACAATCGTAACGTGTAGTTATGCGTTAGCTTATTAATATGCTTTAGGTGTTAACAGTTTGCTAGAGTTTCAATAAAGTGGTGATCTAATGAGTCTCAGTTCCCCTACAATGTTATAGCTAACTTTTTTACTTGAGTGAGTAAAGCGGGCCTGATAATAAACAATTGTTTATTAAATAGATTAAGTAGTAGAACGTTTTAACAACAATGCTCTGTTAATCTACATAATTATAGCTAAGGCTACGTACCTTATGAAAGGAAAAGTCTAATTTCTTGACCAATTTCATTGACGAGTAGATCAAAATGCGATACATCATGCAGGAGTAAGAAATATTATAGGTAATAAACTTTTGATGACTGTTCAAAAGTCAGAGTATAAAAAGATATTGCAAACACTTGCCGAAATTATCATTCTTCAAAATAGGTGCATCACTAAAAAAATATTTGTTATAATAATTTTAGAATCACGAGTTCTTTTATTTTAAAAAGTGTTCAGCTAAGATAGGATACAAATATTTTTATAAGTTATTTGCATGAGGTAAAGTCTACAGCCATACTTAGGTGCCCTCTTATCTTGCAGTTCAAGTTTAGCACTCACATGACTAAATACCTAACCAGACTTATCATGTCCAGAATAAGACAGACAGATGGAGACATTTTTGCACATATTGCTTACTGTCTAGTAGGACGACAGACACAAATAAAACACGTTTATTTTTAACACATTCAAAACATAATACAAACCAGATAATTTTTCCAAAATTTCTTCACCTCTAAAACGGGAAACTTGACTAGGACAATTCTGTACAAACTTTAGGAATCATAGAATTTTATTAGCGTACCTACACCAGATCATAATCAAAACGTAACATACATCTTTAAAGTAGTTTCATAATCATAAGTTTTCATTTATTTTAGACAACACAATGACAGAAATTGAATGACCCAATATTATAAATACCTTACACACTCGTAAACACGGCAAATAAGAAGATTTTTTTGTTATTTAGTTAGCTGGTGGTTAGTGGCTCTCCATCTTCGATAAACGCCAGAAATTACTAATACATGGCATAGTCGCCGCAAACGAATCGAAGTCCAATCGCCCATAGCGAGAATTTTGATTCTATTCGGACATGTGAGTAGTTACAAGATCGTTGATGCACATATTATTATGTACATCACCGTTATATTGGACAACATCACATACATAATTTGACCCCATAGTAAATAGCGTAAGCACTTGTGTTATGGGTATCATCAATGAAACATCCAGACCCCTGGACCATAGGGCAGAGTCACTACCAAATGCGCCATTGGGTCAGTCAAAGTCGTTGAAAAGTTATATAAGAATAAAATTGTGACAAGACTCAATTTTATTTTAAAATAGAATGACATCACTCCGCTAATTTTATGTTAAACACGTGTTGTTTAACCAAAACGCAAATGAATCAGCCGCTTTAGATAAGAGAGAAAATTCGAGAAATTTGGCGATTCAGATAAAGGAGTGCTTATGACTACTTTGTCTAATTACAAGCATGTAAATGAGCAATTTAAAGGAAACAAAGCTATAAGTGGCTTGTTTGATGCAGTGGGTAAAATGTTTGATGGTGATATCGCTGTTCGTTTCCTGGATAAGGCACAGTTTGTTTCTAAATCACCAAGGGACAGTTTACACGCTGTTTGATAAGTTTTTCGTAATTTATCTGACAGACATCAATGCTGCTGCCTTTTTTTTGAAGTTGACAAAAAAGCCAGTTTTAGAATAGGTACATAATATTATGTATAATTGTGTAAAAAGTTTGACCAAAATTAATAAAATAAAAAATCGTTTATTCTGATAGAAACATTACGTAGAATTTATCTGAGCACACAACGGTTAAAATAAGTGTTCCTTCATAAAGTAATTTTTATTTTCATGAAACAATCACTCATGCTATGTTAACGACTAAGACGTTTGTTCGTGAGTCAGTGTTTTTCGCCTAATAATTTTCTCCCTTCATCCAAAATAACGCTAAAAATAGATCAAACAACACTTTCATAAATCGACAGTAAAATCTCCATCTATTTCCCTTTAACTCGAATAAACAACGGACTCATAATAAACAAGCGATCCCCTATAAATAATAAATCCATTTTCCTAAGCGGGGCACATTCTTTCTCAAAAAATGTCCGTCGGGCGTCAAGGCAATTCTTCTCAATTCCTCGCCCCAATCCGTTCTTTGGTGACATCTCCCTATAAACAACTCAATGAAGACTATCGCTCTAGAATTACTAGTACAGAAGGGGCAATCAGTAGAAGTTCTGCCTGAAGTAGGTGCGATATAGGTACACTTGTCATTGTCATCATCATGTCGTATGGCGAAAGCTGCATGAAACCGTACTCCTCTCAAACTTCCAGACTTAATTGCTGCAACCAGTCCTCAGCAGCCGGAGTCAAATTATTCAGCTCTTTCAGCCCCCCAGGAAACCTATAGAGTGGGCAGTCATTAACGACATGCGCAAGAGTCTGATCCTCGAATTCACATTCACAGGCCGGAGATTCCCTCAGTCCCCACCTGTGCAGGTGGTGGTTGGACCGCCCGTACCCTGTCCTAAACCGATTCAGACCCACCCATATTTTCCGTGAGGCATCAAAACCAGCGGGTTTCAAGGTTGGGTCTGAAATAAGGGTTTTCTGCGGACCATCGAATGCCTCCCAAGATCGCTGCCACTCCGATTTCAGGCTGAAGTCGACGATCCGGCTTGTGTCGGTCCATATTGGGGATCTCGAAGGGAGTCGAAGAGGTGGTAGGTCCTCAAGCGTTTTTGTAATAGGCATACCTGGGCGGAGACACTTATTCCACTCAGACGCCGCGGCGTTGCATCTACGCAAGTTAGGAGGCGGTATATGGGCCAGAACTGGTAGCCATGGGAGCGGGGTAGGTTTCATCAAACCCGAAATTATGCGCATCGCCTCGTTAAGCTGGGTATCCACTTTGTCTGTGTGTGTGCTGCGATACCATACAGGTGCACAGTACTCGGCAGTCGAGTAGACCAAGGCCATTGCTGTGGTAATAAAATTATAGTATGAGACTCCATGCGTATTTTAGAATGGCAATTATTTGAAAGATTTAGTACACAAATATATTATTTCGGTTTTCTTTTTGACATTCGATGAGAAAGATAATATTTATTGTCATCATTGCGTGTGGCTTCCGTATGAATCTACAGATATTTATGTCGAGTTGCCGCAATTAGATCACTGGAGCCGGAGTGAGGTTATGGAGCTCACACATGCCTCCGACTCTTGTGAAATCTGCGAAAAAAATCGATAATATTTAGTACATTTGAAAAATGTGACATTAAGTTTAAAAGAAGCTGCAATTGTTCAGTAAGAAGATTACAGCAGTATTTTTTTTCATTAGGATCTTCTGCATAGCTACTCTTTGCCCCCCTCTCTCGATCGGCCGGGGTGGACAGATGCCTTTTTATTTTTATTTTTAACACTCCACCGCCGAATTGGTTTGCATAATTACATCGGCTTTGAGGGTTATTTACGATTCTTTGTGGGGTTAGTAATTCGATTCTGGATTTTATGACCAGACTTTTTGTGGGCCATTGAATAAGTGAAATGTTGAATTTATTTGGATTATAAGATTATAATATGTATGGGACATGAGGATGATCTTCGCGTTTCATGTCTAACAGCTACGTTTTATTGCGACAATAAAATTTTCACTGCAATCAGGGATATAGTACCTAAGTGTAAATATGTAATGGTTTTATGGCGCGAGATTTTCTCAAAACTGTTTATTTTGACTACAACAAAACTATATTTTTATATAACTTTATGATTTTTTATGTTCGTTGTTAAAGTACCGGACCGTGACCTCAGGCTTCCGGATTCAATTTCCAGAACAAGCCAAAATTTGTTTCGGAACTTCCGAAATTGTTTGAATTTTTCACCAACTTATATTTGCCCTGCACTTATTTCTTATTTGTCTTATAACTAAAACATAAAACAGCGCCGAAAATAAAGTATTTTCGACCCCTTTGGTAACAAATGCACAGTCATTTTATAATACAGAGTTAAAACGTTCGTGAATTGCACAAAAAGTGGCACATATGACATTTAAACGCTACCGGCTTATCAAGCGATCCCTGGCAAATTAATCTTCAATCGAACATACATCAATAAGTCGATGACAGACGGCCTGGAAATTATAGGAATATTTTTATAGAAATTATTCTGTTCCATTAGGGTTGCCGGTAACCCCTGTAGAAAGACTGTAAATGCGTCAGTAAAAAAGGATGACAAGATATTAATTTGTCAAAACATCTTTGCGATTGGTATTGTAGTTTTAACCAACCAAACACAACACACAACATGTTCATCACATAATATTTAACCACCGAGAGTTGAAGTTGAGAAGTCGGCTTAGACACCCCGTACCTACGGCTTTGCTCATGAGAACTATACGAAGAATGATATATTTTTTCTATTATAAAAAAGTATATTTTGTCCACTCTTTAGCCTCCAATCTATTTCCAGCCAAAAATTAGATGGATATGTTACTCTGTTGCGCCGTGATGGAAGAACTAAGAAAATCTCTCTATTTCTGTCTAAGAACACGGTTCTGTATGATCTTAGAGTATAACTCGTCTATAGCTAAACTCCTAAGTCATCATCATCAAAGGAGGACGCTGGAGAAAGACCACTAAATAGACGCTGCAACTTATTCTCAAGCAAGCTTTTGGTATCTGATTTTCAACTATTGCCTGTATGCTGTAATTTACCTAACACGGAATCAAACTGCCAACCCTACCGCACCAGCTGCCAGTGCCACCCTCAGTGTCGCCTCGACCTTGAGCCATCGCCATGGCAACGGCGGTTACATAACGACGGAAAATGCCGCCTCTACGCCAGTTACTATGGTAATCCAGCACTTACATAAAACAATTAAAATAAATGAAGTTCTAATTGCGTTTTATTTTGGCATAATGACCGGTTGAAAGTGTGTTGCCAATTGGAGTAATCTTCCACTCTTATTTTCAACATCATGATTCAAACCTCCGTGGAATAGTGATTAAACTGCTTGGGTCATAAAGCCCGGAGATCGTAGGTTCAATTCCCGTCTCAAATCTATTATCAAATCACATATATATGAATGTTGCTAGAATATGGCCTGGAATATTATTATGCCAAAAACTTTGGGAGTTGTACCTAGCCAGTCGGACTGTAAAAAAGTCTTACCATCAACAAAATTTAAAGGTCACGATAATAAATCATACACGATAAATAAATCGAACACGATTTTGAGGTTGAGCTGGCAACATCGCTGTTTTACGAAGTATGATGACGGTGTGCCTGCAGTGAATTAATATTTGTTGCCATGGTACCATTTCTAGCCGGCTCGTCCTAATCGGGTGTGAAGGAGAAACCGGGGGAGTTTAGTGGGTAGTGGACGTTTCAGTCTTGAGTCCCACATACGGCCGCGGGTCTAGCTAGCCTGCGGTTATGGTGCATAAATGCATTCTCCTCCGAGAAAAAAAAAAAAAAAAAAAAAAAATGGTACCATTTCTAGTTCTTATCTAATTTTAGATTGTTTAGACGGAAACAATGTCGGCATTTTGCCTTGATTTTAAATAATAAATAAGGATACTTATAATAATTTTACATAACATGAAATTTAAATATACCTCTTCTTACAAATTTGCTTAATACTAAACTTTACCATCGCTATCGTTATAGTAACTGAATAAATTAGGTACTAGGTGAATGAAACGTTCTACGAATCTAATTAAATAATTAATTTAAATAAGAACAATCTAACATTATTAATATTAAATGCTAGATTTTGTGAAGATAAATGTATGGATGTTTGATTTTGTTCCATGCAAAAACTAGTGAACGTACACAGGTAACAGCACTGGGCAGAACTGTGGAATCTGCCCAGCCCCACAGCTATGGGGGGGGGGGGGGGGCTTTGCAGCGCAACCAGACGGACGCGCCACACGATAGCCAAGTCAGAGATGATGCCAGAAACACGGCCCTGCCCAAGAGGGGAAATTGGGTTCTGCAGTCCTACTATGTATTTGATTATACAGGACACAGTTTTCCCACACATGTTTTTTTAAATAACAAATAAGACAGAGGTAGCAAACCCTCATTACTTTTTAATAAGCACCCCAGGCAAACGGTGAAGTTTCAGCGTCTGATTAGAACAAAAGACCATCTAAATGAGCACTTGCGCGGGAGTCGATCTTAATTCGCTGGTAACAGGCTAAGAATTCTCACTAAAGGCTTACTCGTGGTCCAAGTGATGGGTTGGACGAGTTATTTAAGACAAATAGAAACACGACAAATCTTGATAAAATCAAAGTGACTACTTTTACCATATAACATTATGAAAAGACAAAATCCATATGTTGCAACAATTGATACGAGAGCCACGGGCACAGTTGATATAGATAGAATTGTATCGATAATCTAAAAATGAAGTGTCGTTGTATTGAAATGGTAGGTGTCTAATGCGGATTTTTATCAGACGTAATACGTCAACATGATGATCTAATAAATACTTCTAATTTATTCTGCACTGTATATTTTGGTGTCATTATCAAAATATGTCTCGCAGAAAAAAGAACAAAATGGAAGTTTCGAATGTCGGCGAATGTTATAAGCCGCCACAATCAGCTTTTAGGCAGCAGTTTCAGTGGTACCGGCAATAATAATATGGGAGCCATTGAACTTACAATTATTTTTTTAGATATCACACAAGCCAAAGCAGTTGCACATTAAGTTTTATCAGTTATAGACCAAAATATTGATTAATACTTAAAAAAAAACTAAAACAAAATGGCCTATTCTCTCAAGTAAAGTTACCATCACTTACGTGAACACAATTTAAAAGAACAATTATTCATGCCGACGCTAACTTCATCTTGTAATTCTTACATGAAATTAATTCTGAAACATTTACATAATGATATAATCGATTAAGGCTTGGTATAATAACCTTACAAGACCGTATTCATCATGTAACTCCTTGTTACTGTAGAAAAATATCTACTTTTAGCTCTGTTAATTAGCATTTAAAATGTTATTTATAGAAGCCCGAAAAGAATCCAATTTATATAATCTGAATCATGTGATGTGTAATTTATTCGAAGTTTATTTAAATTTTATAGGAACAATGAAATAATTCTTTTTTTTTCATATTGTGAATTGAAATGAGCCTGATAGGACGTTGCAGTTGTTTTGTCAGAGGTATGACTAACGTTTGGAAATGGCTAGAATTACCCAAGTTCGTGACGATCTGTTACAAAATTGCTTCAAGCAAGTTTATGCGACCTTCACTTGGTTGTCAACCGTTTTATTTTTGGATGTTCACTGTATTTCTTGTCAAAGATTAAACTTACATTATATGCATCTAAATAATGGTACATTGCAAAATAAAACCCTGTACAGTATAAATAAAATAGATATTCATGGACAAGTAAAACAGGCCGCTTATCATCAAAAAGATGTCTATCATCATCAAGGTCAGCCTGTTGCAGTCTACTGCTGGACATAGGCCTCCCCAAACGTAGACTAAAGTGGCATACTTTACTCGGACCTCGGCTAATCGCAACCAGCTCCTCTCAGCCATCTTGCGCAAATCGTCACTCCACCCGACCTGAGGGCGTCCTACACTGCAAATAAATAAATAACGCCAGGGGTAGTGGGTTCGAATCCTTACTATCAAATGTACCACCAGACCAGTGAAAGAAATATAATGTTATTCGCTCAAATCTCTTAACTTGTTGGTACCCGTACGCAGTGGGCGTGTATGTTTGTTTGTATCAGTTTTAGTATGTTACCGTCAACTGGGCACTTGCCGTTAATTATACATTAGTTTGTGTGGGAAAGTTCTGATTTTTCTTTCTCCAAACTTTGTATAGAATTATAAAAAAAGGCTTTAAAGTTAAGTGAATAATTGTATACAGTGTTTCCTAAGTATTTTAGAGATATTTATCTCTCGAAAATATTTGTTCTATTTAGGTATTTATGGATCAACGAAATCTGTATTAGCTTTTTTAAACAAAAAATACATAGATTCGACCCATCAAAATTTAGTTATAAAACAGTTCATAATTTATACCAAAGGCATTAAAGATATCACCAGATATTTAATCAGATCTGGTCTGCAGAACAGTATCACTAATGCTTTCTGTTTCTAGGCTGAGTTGTACATAGATTAATTGACGAGTTTGCGACTGGAATACTAATTCAGTAGATCCGGGAAGATTTTGAAAGCCGAAATAGTATATCCTTGACCGTATAACAGCTATATTCGGATCGAGTAATCTATTTAGTTAATTGTTTTGTATGGAGTAAGTACGTGACTTTAAACTTTTGGACGCCAAAGTTGTCCATACTAAACTTGACAAGCATATGCGGATCCTGTGCGCCGGCGACGTCTATATTTGACAAAAACCCTGCCTCTTAAAATTTAATAAATATGTTTAAAAGGGAGGATTACTAGCATTTTTTCCTTACATTCTACAATAAAAAATAACCCAACTCTGGCGTACACGACACGACATAGGGAGCTAACAGACGAACGACCCATCGTTTGCAACCCTCGACGACTGCGGTGAGCGGCTGTCGTTCGGGGCCGCAACGACAGCCGACGACCCTCTGCGTCTGTCGCGCGGGGCCGAAATGACTGTCAGCGACAGTCGTCGAGAGTCGTCGGCTGTCGTTGCGGCCCCGAACGACTCTAGATGACTGTCGCTGGTCGTCTGTTAGATCCCATACTCGTACCTACAGTGCGTTCGTAGCTTGGCGTTCAGAAGGTTAATTACATATATCAAAAGTTAAGCATTCTGTGGCGGGTGGCGCAGGACCGATAGGTTTGGAGATCCTTGGGGGAGGCCTATGTCCAGCAGTGGACTTCGTTTGTCTGAAATGAAGATGATGATGAAGCATTCTGTGTGGAGAGGTTGGTATGGGATGGGTAAAAATAATATACCTACATATACCATTTACAGAATACTTTTTTCATTCTAATTTTTTTCTCCAAGCAATAGGTTTTATTTGGTCTTAAACTAAATATACCTGAATTCAACACAGATTAACATAAATACCTCTCATTATTCTCGTAGAATCGTGTTTTTTTATTGTATTTAAATAAGATACCATTCATGACGCCCATTTTATTACATTTTATCGTCATTTTATCGTTTTTATGAGCCCTGACGGCATTTGATAGTTTTTTTTTATTCAATGTCGTTTGCGAGTTTTGCGACCGATCATGTAACCTGACTCGTTGAAAGTCAAAATACAGCCTAATTAATTTGGTTTATAAATGAAATCGGCTGTATTTCTGTTGTTTCGGCCTTGGTATAACTTATTTTTAACTTTATTTTCTTTTTCTTTAGCTAGTAATTTCCTTCTGGAAGGTTCTTTCCAATCTTTTTTTTTTCTTTTTCATGAGCATAAATTAATACTTGTATTAGTATGTTAATGTTGTGTTTGTTGAATAATTTTACAACACTATATAAAAGTTCTGATTGGTTCAATCAACTTTACTCGTTCGTACTCGTAGTAGTTCGTAGTTCTCGTGTGTCATTCTAGAGGAAATTGGAACAATCTTCGCTGCTGGGCTTTAATTTTAACCGATTCTAGTATCAAGAAATAGGTCGATAATTTGTCTGAATATTTTCATAAGATTAGAGGAAGAGAAATAAACCCCAAGGTTTTCTGGTATTTCTTACAATCAGGTGAGCTATGTGCCTGACTAGTTGCGGATCTGGCATTCAAAATAAACCATTAAAAGTATCAATCATGTCTCACTGCAGGGCAAAGTCCTCCATCCTTGAAATCAAGTCATCGTCACAATGATCGATACTGGCTTAATCACCACGCTGGCCAAATGCGGATTGGTGATCACAAGCCCGAGCAGTGTCCGAAAAAACCGACACAAAGTAAGCTCGACCCGGGAATTGAACCCAGGACCCCGAGTCTCGGCCCGGTACTTAAACAGACCATCGAGGCGTTAACTATTACAAGCCATAAATCATGTACTGCATAAATTTAATCTGACCCCAAACATAGATTGTTCTTAAGACATTATTCCATATTTTGTTATTTGTTGTTCAAGTTATACATAATTTAGAATATTAATAAGGATGCTGAATACCTCTTGAAGAAAATAAGGTTACGAATGACGTGTGCGCGAAAAAATAGTGCATTTAGATAAACTCTCGTACTAGCCAGTTCAAACCAGTTGCTTTGCTGGTGTGCACAATATAACAGATAACTTTGAGAAAAATAATGAATAATGTCTTCATAAGCATGTCAAATTATGTTGGGCCGATTAAACGCCACAAGGGTACCGGCTCGTCCCTTTGTTGTGTGAAGAGAAAAAGAAGCCGGGGGAGTTTGTAGATGAGCCAATTTAGTCCCGAGTCACAGAACATATAGGTACTAAAGTACCCGAGTCCCACTCATGTTTGCAGATCTTGCTAGCCTGCGGACTGCGGTGGACTCCACTCCACCGCATAAAAACTTTTTTTTATTTACAAAAATAAGTGGTTTAAATACCGGGCTATCTGGGGTTCATAGGTTTGGATTCAACGATCGACGATGAACTGATTTCAAAGAATTATGAGGTCTTTGATTTGAAATGGAATGGATAAGGTACTGAATCCAAAGCAACTCTTTTTTTAGTGGGAATACTCCAATGGAGACATGGATGGATAGGTACATAGGTACTGATGATCAGTGCGATCTCACATAGCAGACATACTTCAGATAACTCAGGAATAATAGCCCAATGTGCTGCCACATTGAAGGCTCCTAATTGGATTTCGTTCATTTCAAGTTTTGACTACGCAGATTACTTACTGAAGTTTTCTCGACTGTACTACGTGACAAATTTATCGTATTATTTATTTTCATATAAAGAAACCGGACGATAAGTAAATTATTATTAAAGTTCAACGATGCCTCTGCCGGGCTATTAGCGATAATAATATAATAATATGTGAACCCGACATTTATGGACACCTACAGTTTATTACATTTTATCAGCTCACTCACTCAAGGCCTCTAAGCCAATCAGGCCGTTTATAAATAAAGAAACAGATCATTGAGCCGTGCACACCAATCATTGGACCGATAGTATAGTGACCCCTGAGCTTTGGGCATCAGGCGACGACTACCTACTTGATGTGTCGAACCAGCTCAATAGAATTTAGGTCTTGTTCTGGTTACACTTACTTTTTTTGTCTTGTCATTGTTTATTTCGAAAACGTGCGTATGTGCAAGTTAGAAGACATGTTAATGCACATACGAGTAATATGTTGTACCGTACGGAGATCAAACCCGGAACCTTTGGTATAATAGCCAACTTCTCAACTATAAGGTACACTGAATCGGTCGTCCAGTGATAGAATACCTACTATCTTTAGTTTACACGAAAATCGCGTAAAACTTTGGTCACGTAGTGCTTGTAGTCACTGGCAATTTATTTAAAGTCTTTCGAAAATGGGATAAGGTTAAAATTTGAATGACATTGTTTTCTTATCAATGCTGTTACTGTACATTTAAGGTGATTAATGCAGGGAAACTAGTTATTTAATTGTATCTATAAGACATTAAATTAAAATTAACGTAACTGTGACGGAACCAGGCATTCAAGTTTAAAATTAGTCTATAATTGATAAAATAGTTAGGCAAATAAAGACTCGGCGCCAGTCTAAATATAAAAACGTCGATAAAATTTAATAGAATTCGTGCTGAAACTAGACGGGGAAAAAACTAATTAAAGAAGGGAAAAAATACTGCTAAAGCAACATCCTCCTTCGTGAAACAGAGGTGAAATTGTTAGGACTTAGAACCCTGGAGGTCGTGGGTTCAATGCACTTTGAAGTAAGTTAGTTTCTCTGTAGCATAACTAAATTGATAACACTCTAACACAGGAGCTTAATCAGATAAGCGCTAAGCCTGCAGAATCTGCCAATTTTCATGTGTCATAGGATATCAACATTTGACATATGCGGTTAACCAACTGTACTAGTCGGATTATGAACTATGAAAATTACCTTAGCCTAATTACTGTGGCAATTTAAATTTAACTGTGGCTTTCTTAACCGTAATCGGTTGTAATAGGCTCATCAATATACTTGTTCTTTACTTTAGGTGTAATTAAAGCGTTATCATACCACTAATGTTGGTAACACACACTTGATTTATCTAAAACAAGCTACGAGTATGTTACTTTCTTCTCTTTTAAGAAAAAATATAGTCTTAAATTCTCAAGTTGAAAACTCAGAAAGTAATTTTTTTTGTTCAATAAAATCGGTTCGTTGACACTAGTTCCATGATACAGTTCCATGATGGAACTACTGATAATAATTTTTATCATTAGTTCCATTATAAATGGAACTCGAAATAATGGAACTACTGATAATAAAATTTGTAACACCAGTCCCAATCAGTTATTTTCTGGACACAATAGAACTCAATGTCAATTTTGTCGTTTATTCCCCATTGTCTCCCACTGGTGGACACCACCACTATTGTATATTTTTTTTATATATTTTAATAAAATGTGTGCAAATTCTGTTCATGCGACAAATGAATGTCGGGAAAACAAGTGAATGTCGGAGAAAACAAATGAATGATGTCGGGGAAACAAATGAATGTCGGGAAAACATATGAATGTCGGGAAAACAAGTGAACGTCGGATCGGGGATCGAACCCGCGACCTCTGGTGTAATAGCCGACGTCTCGACCATTACAGCAAATGGCTCGTCAGAAATTGTTGTTCACTCAAATGTTTGTATGCAGAGATCGAATTATTGATTCTCCTACTTAAAGATCAACGCAGTAGTACTTGTGTGCTACCGTTCACTCTGATGACCATGTGTTTACACGCGTGTCGATTATCTGGTATGATTGATCGTCAATTCTACGACGGCCATCCGCGAGTGAGTAATCATAGACATAATAAAGTGCATAATGAAAGCAATTTCACAATTTCATCATGGCGGCATAGCAACGGAAGCGATTCACTGAGTAAGCTAATGCGCAGAGGGGACAAGTCTTTGCAACTGGACACTGGACAGCTAGACAGAGACGATTTCGAAAGCAAGACCAACTCGTTTGTAATGTGAACTAATATTGTTTTGGCACAAACACTATATTAACCCTTATCAAAAAAAGGCAACTTTTATCACTTGACTTTGGTTGTTTTTTTTTTCATATAAAAACCGACTACCTCATCGCCTGAATGATGCATTAATTTAGTTTCTGGTTTGGTTCGAATTCCACTCAAGACAAACATTTATGGGATCAACATATTTTGTGTTTATCCTGTGTCGCAATGTTAATTTATCTAGTATACATAATAGGTATAATAGTTTTTTACTTAAGTGGTTTCAGTCAGGCATAACATAATTATTATTATTGCTTACGCTTCTTACTTCGGGGTCAGATCAATAAATTGATGTTATCCGACATTTATCTATTTATTATCTGCAGGTACTACATAGTCTATGTGACTACGTCACGCGTTTCGAATCACTGCGTCCGCGCAACGTGACGTTTTGCACTCACACCCCTGGTTCGTATTCTATCCACAATTAACAACCTAACTACCCACACATAAAGTCCATTTTCCTTCAAAGCTTCATACAGAAATAAAACCATTTTTGACTCTCATCGACTACACTTAGAACCTTGTTTAAAGTGTGGATAAGTCCATTTTCGAGTGCTAATCCGTTCGCGAATTTGAATTGCAAGTTTACACGGAGTTTTTTCCTCCATAACATGTAGTTTCCTGCCATACAAATAAAGTTGTTATTCGCGTGGCATTTCCGTCCATAAAGAAGTTGCATCAGACAGACTGGCTACAACAATTGTATCATATTTATGTGTAATTTTCTTTCTCATGAATTGGCTACCGTAGTTTCCCTAGAGGAAAAATCACAGTAATTGTAGTAATGATACCAGTTGGCGTGTTTTTGTCGAGTGGAATGAGATAAGTTTTCCATTAACACTTGCTCTATTGTTCTAACTTCATAATTGTTTTAGAGCAATTTTTAAATTGTTCAATGATGTGTAATACAATTGTCCATTTGATGACACAACTGACATTTTCCTATAAACAAATGTTTAATAGGTCTTTTGTGTACTTGGTAACAAGATAGCTCATTACAGAAGATACACTAAAAAATAGTACCAGTCTGTATTTTCTTTATGCCATTAAATCCGCGTCATGAATCGTTACTATGAACAAGAGAAGGCTGTTCACCTCACTTTGACATAAACGACACAAAGTAAAATAAAATAAATTATTTAAAAAACAATATAGAAAGCAGTATAACATTGTCGAGAAGAAAACTTTGGCAAATATTTGTTAGGAGACAGGATTATTTGATCAGAGGTGAAATCTGATAGATGGGAGGTGAAATCTGCCGCCATAATAGCTTTTCTGTGTTATGGAATCATTAATATACCAATACTCTTGCGAGTTGTCAAAACTCATGGCTGTTTATCTGTTAGGGAAGAGCTAACAGAAATACATCACGCACGAATCCTAAATCAGAAACAAAGTCTCAGTCATTTATTAAACTTTAATTCCGACCGCTATTAATAAAGTGATCTACGGGGTTTATCTTTTAATTGGATCTCGTAACACGATATTGCCGCCACAGATACCAACAATTGCTAATGTCAAAATAATTACGAGTGTGAATCACATTTTATACTACTTAGCAGCTGGATTTTTCCCACAATGTTAAAGCTCCGTCAATTTGTAAAATGGAAATAAATTACTATGTCTGTGGTTATGTTGCATTAACCCCATTCTCCTCCAAAATATCAGAACTCAGCAATAATATTAATTATTTTGGCATATTTCATCTGGCAGAAAAGCAGTCTTTCCCAAAACGTGATTCGGATCCACCATCGATACAAAATAAAGAAACAGGAATCGTATAGAAATTGGTGTACATTATTTAAACACATTAACTTAATGAAGCAATTTAAAAGGTAATTTTGCTACGAACTTATCAGAGGACAAACAAACGTAATTACAGCTAAATCGTCCGATATCGCAATAATCGAACCCACTACCGCCCAGTCACGTAGCGCGGTCGTCCACCGTTTATTAATGTCTTTTATTAACGATTATTTTATAATTACTGAATCGGGCGTAATGGCCGCTTCGTGAAATATGGCGACGATTTTTAAATCGCTTTAATGCTTGCAATTAGCTCGTGACTGTTAATTTTGTTATTACTGAGTGTTAGTCATAGTCATGCAACTTTTTTATGCCGTTTCTGTAGACAGATATGCATGAACTCGTAGTTCACCTGATGGTGAGCGGCCACTGCTGCATTGGTCAAAGTGAGCCTCTTAAAATTAAAAGGGAAAAAAGCAAGCATCATATTTCTATAAAGATGGCAAGTGATCATTACGTATAATAAATGCCGTGTAAATTCTGTACAGGGCCATGGGTGGATTCTATCTAGAATTGTAAAAATGCACAACATAGGCGGCCTTATCGCTAGAAGTGACCTCTACCAGACAACACCCAAGTAAAGGACTACCGTCCATGGAAACCATAACCTTGGGTCCTTTGAGTAAAATAATATTGAGGGATGGGAAAATATGCAACAACCCAGTAACGGGCTGCAACATCACCGGTGCGATCGCCAACACATCAGTTGGCAGACAGGCACGCAGCCCACCTGATGGTAAGCGGTCACTGCGACCTATCGCATTGAGGGACATTTTACCAGAAAGCGTAACCTCCTAATTAAATGCTTGAGAGCTTTTGAAGAGGCCTGTGTCCAGCAGTGGACTGTGACAAGCTGATGATGATGATGGGAAAGGAAGAGTTATGAAGTAAGGGAAGATTGAGAAACCAGCTTCACCACTCTGTAACTAAGCTACCCTTTAGTTCTATAAAACACAAAAGACTTATGATATCCAAACCGCAAAAGGAATATTTAACAAGCTCTTCTGTTTATCGCATTCAGTGCTATTACCGAGTTAGGTAAATAACTTGAACAAAAGAAGCATGGTCGGACAAAGATACCGCCTGTGTCGGTAAACAAAGACGGCTAGTCACTAAGTCTAGCCTAGGCCACAGAGGTTCTAGGGCTGCTACGTTCGTCGTAATGATAATGTAATGTAGTCATTTATTGTTCGAGTATAGGTTTGTATTATAGGTACATACTATAAATAGTGTTTCACTTTGTCGTAAATATCCTTTCTTCTTTGTGGAAATATACAATGGAGAAAATTTATGAATCTACGAAATAACTTTTTACTCTTTTTACTTGGAAACATTGCAATTTTTTTTTTCTAAACTATGGCTTGATCAATATCGAGTTCATTCTTTTTTAAATTTTCAATTAACAATTTTATAACTAACTACTCTTGAGACAGATCTGAACATCTGAAATTAGATAAATTACAAAAAAAAATACGCCTTAAGAATAGGCATGCGTAAATGTTGCCAGCCCTAACCGGGCATCGAATGTGACCTAGATATTGATGACTAGACCGCGGGTGACTCACGCTTCAGTGGCGCGTTAAATTATTGATATTTATTCAGCATATTCATGTTACAGCTTTTCATAAGTATTCATAAGTTTTTACTGCATTTTTATTGCTTAATGCGATTTTAATACGATCGTAAAACGAGGTACAAGGGTAAAATAATATTAGCTCTGGTTGCTAAAATGATAAGAAATAAGAATCGAGGTTATTTTATTTCCGTGTGTTGTGTCTTCATATCAGTAAATCAATTAAATCAACACATTCGTAGCACTTAATATCAAACTTTACTAAAATAAATTAAAATAACAAAACCAAGCATAGTGATATAAAACGACGTATAAACATTACTCTTATACTTTATGTGGAATTACACAAACATTTGGTATTTAAAAATATGGTATGTTTGTCGAATAACAAAACGAACCATTTCACAATCTCGCTACTATGCGTAATTTATTGTGAAATAAAATAAACCGTTAACGGACGAATATAAACTCGTATCCACCTAGCAACGGAATAAGAATGGAACCGTTAAGACTCGGATCTCAATACTGGAACATGTTGTGAAATCAATGTGGAAATCCAACAGGAAATTGATTACAAATAATTTTTTTTTAATAAAACTATTAACGTCAACTTCCTTAATTATTTAATTATATTTAAACAAACAATTAACAAATTATAATACAGCGAAACTGGCGGCGGAAGTTAGTTTTAAAAGTTTATGAGGATGAATGAATGTTTGTTAATTAGGTATTCAAGTAAAACTACTGAATGGATTATGTAAAATGAGGAAACTTTACATAATATAACCTAAATAATACCTACTAAAACTAATCATAGTTAGTCGTAGTATTGGTATGTAAAACATTAAAGGCTATCATGAACTAGGGAATCCCTCAAAAAATGAGGTAATAAAAACCACAATGCCTCCACACACAATACCATTTATTCTAAGTCACATATTAAACTAGCTATCGACTTGGTGAAACAAGAGCGGTTTTCTCTAGAATGAAAAGGAAAAGTCTTTTGGACTGATGTTAGTAAATCTCTCTATGTGAGGTAAATTATATTGTGAAATCGGAATAATGCAAAATTCATAAGGGTACAAAGTGAAATTTTCTACAAAATGTCTGAGTTAAGTAGGTAAAATATATTTTTGTATGCGTGGTAAAATCACACAATGATAACAATACATTTCACAATACATGATAATATCTGCCCGGCAACAGAACAAGACCGAACATGTTTGAAAGTGACGCACACGCATACAGACGTCTTCAAAATCAAACTGATAATTGAGTCACATGTGACGCATGTGTCACCATCGACTGCAACTATTTTTGTATTACTGCGAATAATACAATAATTTAACCGATTAGTTTATTTGGCATAAGTAGTATCACTGCAAAAGTATTAAATTCCTTGAACAAAAGAAGGTAGATTGATCCGTTGTATCCTTACCTTACATTTCTAACTGGTAGGTACCCTGTACAATTACCATAGTCATGCCTAGATTTCTATTTTAATTGAGACTCAGGGTAGGTTTTTGTGTGCCCGTCAATCGCAACAAGGCAGCTCTTCCTTTTCTGATGAAAAGGGGAAACCGAGGTAATTTTGTGGGGAGTAGGCCCAAACCCCCTTAAAAGGCCGAAAACACATCAGCGATCCCTCGCTCGGGTGTTGCAGATGTCCATGGGCCGACCCGCTGGATCGTTTGCCGCCTCTGGCAAAAAAAAAATAGGACGAATTTCTTCAGTCCCGACTTCCATATACAGCCGCTGGTGGATTAGCATGTGCGATTATGGTGCCTAAAAACGCATTACCTTCCGCTACAAAAAGGAATTATTTGTCGATATAGGCAGCAGCAGTGGACTGTCACAGGCTGATGATGATGATGATGATGATGATAGGTTTTATTTCAAAATATATCATGTTGTGGTCATGATCACTGATCGGTACCTAAATATTGCGTGAGCCACGTGTATCAGCTGAAGTAGGTAGGTACTGTAAAAGTTTACCTTATTTCATCATTAAGGATAATATCAGACCGTTACCATAGTTGTGTGTGAATCAACCCTGAAGGCACTTTTGAGTATACCTAACTAGAAATAAAAAACCGTTAGGTACGGGTGTTTCCTCACGTTAGTCATTGATAAGCTGACGAAATAATTATCTGTATTATAAAATGCAGCTTTAATGCTAGTGATAAAATTATGTCCTCCTAGCCCATTTTTGGCTACGGCGGTCAATCATTACAATCAACTAACTACGCCCACAGGATATTATTTTAGTGCACAAGTGAATGCGCAAGCACACTCCCGATTCCCTCACTTCACACGGTGGAAAACCAGTCTGAAACGACCAAAGGTAGATCAGGCGCAGGACCAACGGATATACGTGCTTTCTCATGGAAAACGGGTTTCCAAACTCCGCATTCTGACTTGCATTTTCCAAATTAATTATTACTTTTAAATTTTTACTACGTTACTGGCGTTGCCCAAGGTGGAACGAACTCAGAAATAAACTATCATTTTGTAACAAAATTATTTTCCTAGGTACTTGTGAAGGCCCGATTAAAAGAGCTCTATCCAGATGGTATTGTTACGCCACTGACGTCACATATCAAAACCTCTGATAACACCTCAAACTAATCGAATAATGTCACGTAACGTCTCCATAGCAACAAGGGCTTTACTCGGAACCAAACCCGCGCCAAGGCTGCTTGCTAAACATCTGTGCATTGACACAATGTAAGCACGAACCGCTGACGCACACGTTTGAGTATTATGTTTTATCTCTTTTACATAAGTATGTATAATCGCGTTGAATTAAGGCGTTAAAATAAACTAGTATGTAACAAAGAACATCATCTATTTTGTATTGCATAAGTTTATCTATACTATTCTGAAAGAAGCACAAGAAGCTTATGGTGCCATGAAGCAGCAAATTGTTGACATGTCGATTTGGTTTTTCTTGAAGATTTTTTTCACATTAAGCTTTTCTTTTAAGTAATAATTAACTTTTTAGGAGGCCCACACCCCCCCTTCAAAAGCCGGCAACGTATCAGTTCCGTCTGGTGTTGCAGATGTCTATATGCGGCAGTGATTGCTTACCATCAAGCGACACGCTGCATGGCTCGTTTGCCGCCTCTGACATAAACAAAAATGCCTGTTAAATTTTCAATATTTGGTTCCGTAAAAACATATCGAATATTCGGCTGTTCGTTTTGACTGGTCTGAGACCCATGTTTTTCCCATGTCTATTTTATGCCAGCTAGTTTCGCTAATCGAGCAATGATTACAAACAGAAGTCGATATACAAACCATAACACCAGTTTACGCATTTTCCATCGATTCTACCTCAATCGCCTGGTGAGTCAACGCGACATGATTTATATAACTATAATGACAGTTACGAAGCTTATTTGCAGGTATTGGCTGTAACAACGGAAAATTACTAGTAATCTGGCGGTGCGTAATCATTTCCTATAATAATATTATAGTTTACGGGAGCCAAGGAAAGGGGAGGGAACGCCGCGGGTGATGTCACTGTTTTCCATCTAACTACATGTTATTTTTGCAAAGGTTGACAGGACTTATGAGTTTCTTGCAGTCTTTCGAAGATATTACTACTGATTTAACGAAAGATTTGATGTAGGTAATGGTTGAGAAGGACACCAGAGGTCGCGGATTCCGTCCCCGCACGCACGGTACGAACATTAGTGTGCATGAATGTTTTTTTTCATCTCTTCATACGTTTCTAGTGTTAACAAAAAAGTACATATATTATAAGTGTTTATTGGTCTGGCGCCCATAAGTACAAGCTATAATATTAGCTAGAGTTTGGGCAAACGTCGTTTGAGTCAAATATCCTGTGCCCAAAATTTATTTGACGGTACAAAGTTTTGTTTACTAATAAATAGTAGTGGGTTGTGGTCTGTAGGATTTGGAAACCTATGAATTTTTAGGAGTAGAACCCAGAACCCCAGTATTATGGCGGTTACTTAACCACTAAGCCAACGAGATCTTCCACTTAACTTTATTAAGGCGCAATGGCAATATTTAAAATCTAGAAAATGAATTCATGTAAGCACGCTTGCCCGAGCTAGACTTTCCATTTCGGTCTGGCTAGACAAATTGCCAGCTATAAAAAACTGGTAGGACTGGAGACTGGAATGGCTTTCTCTCGGGCCAGTGAGGTCACAGTGAGGTAATGACAGTATATTACTGTTAAATACGCAATCATTTACTTCATTAGCTGTTATTTAATTGCAATAGGCCTGGATAACCTCTGTCTATTTTGTGGACAGGCACGTAATTCACCTGATAAGTAGCCAGTTTTTTTTATACATCTTCAGTTGGCTGACAGGCAGGCAGCCCACCTGATGGTAAGCGGTCACTGCGGCCTATTCCAATGAGGGACGCTTCACCAGGAAGCGTCGCTCAGTGTGGTGCCAGACTGTAGGCTCATCTGATCTTCGAGGCTTTGATTTTAAGTATACTGGCTCCCACATTAATATTGCCGGAACACAGCCAAAGCTGTTATGGCGGCAGATTTTACCTGTGGGGGTTGTAGCTAGCCAGTCGGACTCTGAAAAAGCCCTCCCAACAACCAGATCCAAGGCGGGAATCGAACCCACGACCTCCAGGTTTTATACCCGAGCGGCTTAGCCACCGTTTCACGGGGGCGGTCAAATATAGGCTAACAAGACCTTCGGACATGTATAGGACTTGGAGCTGGAGACGTTTAAGCGACGCTTCCTGATGAAGTGTCCCTCATTAGAATAGGCCACAGTGAACGCTTACCATCAGGTGGGCGGCGCTGTGTAAATGCGCACAGGGACCTACCCCTGCAGGATCATCACTAAGTTCGCCAGAAAGCATAGATGATGTGTCGCTATACTGCTTTTATTTTGATTATAGACTTGTTCATCTGGCACTCGGTTCACTTAAAGAGCTACCACGCATTTTTTTAAGACACTTAAACAGGAAATATTTGCTCATGCCAGTCTTCAAGACTTTTATTTCAAGTCTACTTACTGATACAGTAATGGTGGTAGAAAATCTAAAGAGCTGTTATGGAAATACGAAGATTTTAACTAACGTGTTCTATCGCGAAAACCTTAGTCGAAAAACATCGAAAAAAAGCACAAGGTAAGGTTACTAAAATAGTCAGAAGGTTTTATGATAGCTGGAAAGTATTTGCAGCATCTGTGCCTTTTGGGGAAGGATCCCGGTGGTACGAAATGAACAGGGTTTGTATACAAGAAGTGGAATATTTCATTGAAGGTATTTCCTATGAGGTAAACAGAAGGGATGCTGATAGCGCGGATGGCGCCGTAAACCGCCCCGCGCCGCTTGCATCATGGCGGGTTGCGTAACCTATGCGTGTGCGCAGACGAGCGGGCGAGAACGAAAGTGTTATGGACTCAGATTTTTCAGAAAGTTAACTGACCACCTAGGTGGATGGATTGTGTGGTCCGTTGATAACAAATGGAACACCCACGAGGACGGAAGGTCGTTTGTTAGGAATGAAATTCCTAACTGACCACCTAGGTGGATGGATTGAGTGGTCCGTTGATAACAAAGGGTTACCAAGTGGCACCCTCATGGGTGGGTGGGATTCGAACACACGATCCCTATAAGGCAGGGTCACTATTAAAATATCTGCCATCAGGCCATTGAAAGTAAAAGGTTTTCTTTTGTTAAAACTAAGTACATAAATTGATCTGACCTCGAAATTAACAACTGATTAGTGTTTAAGAAATCATTGCTATGTAAATTACCATTTAAACACACATTCACACGGAAGGCACTCAATTAAATCTTCTGAATGTATTTTAATTTATAATGTATTGAATGTTTATATATTTATCTTTTATTTTACTAAAGTCGATTCAAAACTCAAACAAAGTCCAGTATATATAGTTGATTATTAATTAAAAATGTATTTCTGTTTTTTTTTAACTGTAGAATAGCCAAATATTTTCCTGCAATCTGACCTGATGAAAGAGTTATGACGCGGCCGAGGGTCGATCTAGTCTGGCTAGTAACAGTCCAGTCACTCTTTTCTTTAAGAAATCCAAACATGCTATCGTTTGCCAAAAAACGTTTGCTGCGGTCAAAAAACCGCTTCACAACCGCTCGTCTGCACATCCAACCCAACAGTCGCAATCGCACAAATGATTCCAGAGTTTACGTCCCGACGCAGGTGCCTCTTTACGACTGCCATACACGCACATACAAATGTATGACGTGTCTCATACATACTGCCTTTCATTAACTCCTGGTTACGACCCCAGTTTATGACCCTGGGTACCCATTAGAACCTGATTTGGAGGGTCTTAATGAATTTTGATGCGTAGCATGTATAATTGACGGGTTTTATTGGTTTTTGGACTCCTTTCTACATGATACATGGTGTGACAGATTTTTTATAGCCTAACAGTAAAATTTAATTACATAAAGATAAAACAGAAACAGCCTCGACAAATTTTATAAAGAGAAAATGTAAAATCCCCAAAAGAATGATAAACGTAAATCTAAAAAAGCCTAGTCCAAAAAATCTAACTCGGGAGCCCAGTTATGTAAGCTACCTAATTTGCACCAGTAAGGAATTCATTCAAAACCATTGTGAAATAGTTGGCTTGATAACTATTGTGCTAAGTTTCTGTTTGTACGTCAGATCTCCAGTGATGATGGTAATGTGGAAAGCGACGCTGACGATTTGTTACCAAAAGAGTACTGCTTAGTAGACTATGACAAAAAAATGAAAAAAAGTATTTTCTCCACTCAAGAGCAGGTATTTTATATCTATTTACATTCGCGTTTATTATTAAAAAGCGATTACTAATTCTGCCAAACAAGATAAAAATAATGAAAGCAAAGAGTAATTGTCACTTCCTTGTGTGATAAAAAGCGTGATAACAGTTGTATTATGCCACACTCGGCTTTATTGCCTAATTAGGAAGCTGATGCGAGTTACAAGAAAATTTAGTGATTTCCGCGTAGCGATTATTTCATACATTTGCTTTCATGCCTGTTTTCTTTTGTTGCATCACACTTAAATTATTTTGGTGAGTCATGACAGACAAACCTGGATTGATATCGTACCACTGTGTAACTAATCTTAAAAGATATTGTATTAATGTAAGAAACTTGCCGTTTCTTTTCGATTAATGCCAAACGAATCCGGTGGTCAGTCTGTAACATTGATAAGTTAAGTTGATGACGATTCATAAGTTCATTTTTGAAACCTTAATGGTCATACTATACGTATACATACACATTGTGATACTTTTTTGATTCTTCTACAAACTTAGTTACATTTTGTTCTTAATATTATTTCATTTATTTTATTTCATTGCATCACAGTCTTCATGACTCCATGAGTCATAAGTACATTTCGCGTAGCTCGTATTGCAATAAATATGTTTTCTGTAATAAATTGCGCCGTGTCTTTATAAATGTGCATTTATTAGCCATTTGTCTCGTTAGATCTCTCTGATTGCCTCTGTAGGAAAATTTTGCAGACAGAGAAACTACTTGGTATTCGAGTTACGTCAGGATCTGTGAACTCCCAGAGATTTTTCTTACAGCTTAATTATAGATAGGCTCGGAACCGTATTGTGTAGCATTAACCACATAAAATTCATCATCAGCATCGTAAATTGGTAGACAATTTCATAACGAATTTAAAAAAAGCCGAATTGTTTAAAAGCTTACTCCTTGGTCATATACAATTTAAATTATTGAAAGTCAATTCAATATTTTCGTTTTGTTTATGAAGACAACCGAAAGAACAACTAATAACAGTATTTTAAGTACGTCGAGACATAGGTACTGACTTAAGCCTTCAGACGTAATTACGGGTTACCACGGTATGTAATTTTCGGATAAAGAAGGCAGGTACAAATCACTATTTAATAAAAATTTCTTTTGGAGTACCGTACTTAAAAATTATAAGAGCTGTGGTAGGCAGCAGACTCGTTTTGAAATATCGTTTCACATGTAATAAGCAAATACGAAATTTATTCTTCCATAATTTTTTTCTTTAATGTGCTGTCATACTGTTGACTTTGCTGATCTTTGAAGCTTTGAAAAAGTCCTATGACCAACCAGACCCAAGGCGAGAATCCAACCTGTTAAAGTTTTCGACATTCTGAAGGAGTCAATGCAATCTAGTCTAATGGAGGTAGACATTTATTTGGTAGTTACATGCATAAAAAATAAAAAAAATATCTGTTCTATCTTTTGTTTATGAAAGATCTGATGATAGAAAAGAGAGAGTGTCGAATATAAAACTGAATCACCTTATGATTTGTAACAGCATTATATCGCATCGTTACCGGTTAGCGACAGTGATGAATCATACACAGCGTGGTTAATTTCATGAGTTTCACGAGTTTCTTATCTTGAAGCACCAATGCACAACAAACAGCAGTGGCAGTAAAGTAAGCGTTTACATACGGCTGTTTTCCGACAAACTAATAGGGAGTCAGCACACTTGAAAAGTTGAAAATAGGTTAAGATCAGAGGAGCCTTCAGTGTAACGATGATTAATTCCTGATTAAGTGCCACTAAATGGTCGCCTAGTTTGACGTTATTATTGTCTACCTTAATATGGGACTAGATAATAATTTCAAAGCTAAGGGAAAATTAGTCTGTGACTTTGATCACAATGTTTTTCCGTCAGCAATAAGCAAGTTAATGGGAGCTAATTAAAACACCAATTTTGTTTTCGATGATTATAAAACTTTACTGATTCATTTTATACTGTTGTAAAAAAAACACTGCATAAACACAAATACGTTATGAAATATTAGTTCAGTTTCACGGAACTAAGCCTATCACTTAAACTATGCGTGTCTTTATAAGCACTCAGGAAAATTGAGGTTTAAATATTTGGACATCCATCTCCTATCTCTTTCTATAAACATATCAGATACTATCAAGCATGATCTGAGTATCCAGATAGTGGAAAAGATGAAAATAGGTTTCATAAGAATACTCTTTCCAATATACTATACTTTGAGGTGCTGTATCAATAGTGTCTTGTGGTAGATGATTTAAGCGGTAGTGTTCAATTAGCATCAGGTGAAACATATTCTAGTAAAGGTCCTATCTTATAAAAACATACTTCCTCTTCTATAATTAATTTATTTTATGACCAATAAAAATCTAAATCTAAATACATATTTGGTGGCAAACCAATAAATTTATCTAGCCTCTATTACATTTATTGGTCATGATTACCTAATATAAATGCTCCTAAATTTTAAGGCTGATTAGATTGTACGAATAATGTGATGAAATTGCAATAGAACTCAAAGCTAGCTCACTTCTATAACCCTCCCCTACACAGTATGATACGATCGGACCTAAACAAGAGCCCTGAGGTACACCAATTAATCTAGCATACGATAAGGCTGCAGCAAAGGCACGACTTGTTGGGCTATCTGCTCGTACGATGTTATTTGCCCGATAACAGCTGATAAGGGAGTAGGACGCCGACTCTGCCCGTATTAGCTTATCAGTCGACCGGTGTATTCCGGCTCGCGGCGGATCAACCACACCCTAGTTAAGTTCTCACGTTGCTAACATTGTATTGATGGCCTCGTTCATTAAGTGTATCGATTGTTATATTGACTAGATATTTTAAGACGTATTTAAGTTGTAAATTAGAACGGTGGATGATTGGTAGGTAATGTTCATTTTGAGTTTGCGCTTAGTTGCCTAAGAAGATTAATAATGTATAATTTACAAGTGGCTTGCAATGGATATTTTTTGAGTCCCACACTAACTCAGCCATTTCTTTAGCAAGGTATCAGGAAGTATATGTAAATTAATCAACTTTTTATTTTTATTTTAATATTAAATTATTTACACCCTTTCAGTTTGCAGCTGCTTGACATCTTGACATAAATTTCCCGTTGAGAAGAGTCCACAAAAATCTGTCTTTTCAATTTTTTTTTCATCAAGATAAAATATCTGTTGATGAAAATCCCATACATAGTTCCGTAGCTTATGCAGGTGCATAGGTACTAGGTAGTAGTCGACGCATCCAAATTCTATACGTACTCGTATCATATCATTTTTGTTTGTTTCTATAAATTAACATTTCTATAAATTGTGTAAGTAGTTATTTCTTTTTATCTCCGGCTTAATTATTGTAGATATCATTAAGAAAATAACTTATTATCAATTGAAGAGGCGTGTATCTTATCGACTCGTTTGCTGTTTCGTCCCACAACACGTTCGTCCCACTGGGACGAAACAGTGAATTCAAAAATATATTACTTTTTGTTCTGCGATTCGTCCCATTTAATTTAATTTTTTAACATCATGAGATTTAGTACCGTCAGCAAGTCAATGAAATAAAAGACAAAACATGATTTATTTATTTATAAGAAATTCAACAATAAACATGTTTTTATACTTAAATCATAATAAAAGTAAATACTGTAAAAATAAAGGATTTATTGTGAAAATAGAAACACTTAAGTTTTAATTACATATTTATTATTGTTAAAGTTATGACTGCTCAAAACAATAAAAAAATTCCACTAATTACACTCTAATAATGAACAAAAAAATAACACGTGAATATACTCATAAAAAATCTTAACTACTTTTATTAATAAGAAATCACAGCTTAGAATCACAGAATCAAATATGTATTATTAATGATTTTAAATAAGTCTTAATCTAAATATTTATCTTTAAAAAATCAACACTTAAGTTTTAATCACGACGTATTCTTCTCAAATATGAATTATATATCTATTATAGCTCAAAACAAATTAAAAAATCCACTAATTATACCCTATTATATGGTATAAAAAACGTTTAGGTATTCATAGAAAAACTTAACCGCTTCTATTATAAAAACTCACAATTTAGTATCACAGAATCAAATATTTAAAATAATTTTAAATCAGTCATCTCAAGATGTGTGTATACAGGGAATTTGGTAAATATGCTAAAGAGCCGAATAGTATCCATTACTATCCATACAGTATGTCCACACAAATGTTATTATGTCACTATCAAAAAATGGAAATTGCGAACTTTACATACTAACTCGATCAGCTGATCGGTCTTTATTATGTATGGAGAGTTGAATTTTTAAAGTGAAAACTTCTTTAGCGGCGCCAACACTTTTTTTCTAAGGGAAAAATGTTAAACTCGCGACTGATTTTCGCGTCGTCAGATTATCATCGTAAGATTGATTCGCCATGCTCGTCGAAGTACTAGGCGCCCAGAAACACCAAAGAGTTTAAGCACAGATTACTAAATAGTTCGGAATATCTAATGGCGGAGTAGAATTTCATGGAAATAAAAGCGAGTGATGCAAAACTTCTATTTGAAGTACCAGGCGTTTTCACGCGGATAGATTTACAACTGTAGTTAGTAATATAATTTTATTTAATAAACTTTTTTGCTGATATTACTTTGCAAAAATTTTGCTTAGAATTGTGAAAAAAAACTCATTGGGACGAATCGCAGAACGAAAAATAATATATTTTTGAATTCACTGTTTCACTGTTTCGTCCCAGTGGGACGAACGTGTTGTGGGACGAAACAGCGAACGAGTCATCTTATCACTTTCATTGGTTTCTTACCGGGGTGCGTAATTAGGCATAACCAGAACAATCGCTCTCGGAGTGGACGAAACGAGTGACGCAAGCCACCTTGACCCACTGGCCTCTAGCGACAAAGGATTTCCTCAAACCGGATTAAATGTGGACTAAGTACATAATACCGCATGGATTCGGAACATTTTATTATTGACAATGATTTTGTTCTATTAAATGTGTTTGTATTTACTAGCTGTTATCGCGGTTTTGCATGTGGAACTTGCGATGAGTGATGGCGGTGAAAATGCATCAATTTGCCAATAAAATAAAATAAAAATATATTTGTACCGACTGGTTTCTTTACTTAGCTTGTTAGATTCATGCATTTAATTATTTTTTTTTAAAACATAAAATAGATCAAATCTTAGATCTGATAAAGACTTCTAGTCGTATACAAATCGTTTATGATTTCGTATAATAACGACGATTAATGGATACGAGTTTATTCATAATTTTGTATTTTCTAAAATCTTTTTAAACGAAAGGTTTAGAACCTCTTTGTGAGACGAAGAACTTATAGTTTTAAGCAAACGTCATATGTAACTCATGTTAGATTTAATACCTATATCTGACGTAATATTCGTATTACCAGTTTAACTAAGTTTCTTTTGACATAACAAAAGTTAAGCAACTGATGTCATTGTCCGGAAGCAGACGGATGACCGAGTCCTACTTTGGTTACATTAGGTACTCTTTTTTGCATCTTCTGCTCATTTTGGTTTTTTTCTTTTTAAGTTTTTCTTTGATAATTTTTTTGTCTTTTAAACCTACCTGAGAACAGAATAAGTCACAATCATAAGTGATTAATAATATTTGCGACAACCTTATCACACCCATATCATTAGAACACTGAATACTCGTATCAACCAAGGCAGACATGCCGGCACCTGAGAAAAGTTAGATCTAAAAAACTAGTTTTTCCTTTGCCTTTATGATGCATAGAATAGGGTTTAAATTTAAACACAATTATTTACAACCACCTCACCAGACAAACCGTTGTTAAAAAATTACTTCAAATTAAAATTAGACCGTATTTTATGCCAGATAAGTTTTAATTTGCAACCTTCTTGAGAGACAACTGTTTGTTGTGGCTCATAGACAATAGTACAGTGAATATAAGACTTTATTGTGATAAGTAAAAGGTACGTATTTCTTTTGAAATTGAGTGTGGTTATGTTGTGACGTCAAATCACGCCACTCGTACGATGCACAGGTAATGCATAAGTCATTATTCTTAATAGATAGGTGATGAAAGAGGAAATAAGTTATAATTTATTATTTTAATATATCTGAGACTTGACATTATAAGATATAGCCTTCAAGAACTCTGATACTACTTTTTGATGCAATTTCAGATAAATTAATTATTTATTTAATTATCATTAATTTTTTTATCTACATCCATACCATAATATGTCTATTTTATATTCAGGAGCGATGAGCAAACGCCCTACATTTAGATATAAGTATCTGTGGCTGCATTGAAATCTTTACATTTTAGTGTCGGTAACCGATACGAAATTACGTTCAAATTTAGAACGTCTTCTTTAAAAGTAAAAATTAATAGGTTTTTTCGATTATCGAATTAGTCGATTAGTAATTTTATGTTCCATTCCTATACATTTAATTCGATGCTGAAATTATAACAATCGATTTGAGAATCGAAATCAACTCGAGTCTAGATTGTTTATGGATTTTAAAAACTACAAACGTCAGTCATTAATTATGACAGTACTAAACTAACTTTTACATACAGATTATGTTGGTAACTAGGGCGTTTGCTCATCAATCCTGACTATAAAATAGACATATTATCGTATGAATGAAGATAAAGTTATGTATGTGACTATACATAATTAGTCATTAGGGCTCACGGATTTTTCTCGATTATAGTCTCATTCTTATACTTTATACTGTATGGCTTGGTATTCTAAAACTAATCAGTAATTGTAACAAACAAATTGTAAACAAACATGGCGATGAAAAAGAGTAACTGTCGAGTTTCTTGCCGGTTCTTCTCGGCAGATGACTGCATTCCGATACCGGTGGTAGAGTCACTCTGTAATTGACGATTCATAAATACTTGATACAAGTTTACATGAATAAAGAATATTTTGATTTTTGATTTTGATTTTGATTTTGATTAAAATACTCATGTGATTCTTTTATGAAACTCACTTCGTTCGTTTCATAAAACCACATTCGTATTTTAATGACCCTCATTATGCAGCAGTCACATAAATAACTAATTTTTTATAATATTTTTTTTATAATGCAATTCATAAATTATTTTTAACGCGACCATAAAGTTTCTTTACTATCGCGATCTTTGAATGACAAAGAGACACGCGTCAATTTGTATTTCAGTTTAGATTATTTAATTTTCACCTTCACTTGAACGACATCTGTTTAAATTTAAATAAGGAGTAATAAACTCTCTGATCTCAATTTCCGCATAACATACCTATTGACGAAAACAGGTGAAAAATGTGTTTACAAATAACTAAGTCATTTGCCAATAGCCTACGTGACTTCAGTCAGAAGAAGCGATGTGCGAGCGAGACGGCACCACATCGCCGCTCAAAGCCAGACAAGGACAGATGCGAGGGTAAGGACCGTGGTTATTTCTATACGAGATATTATCTGGTCGGGTTTTTCCAGGGTTGATTTGGGGCGATGAAATAGGGTTAAAATGGATTAATTTTTTTCGTATTCTTTTGTGATCGTGGTGTTTTTAGATTGCTTAATTGAGCGTTTGAGATGATAATTAACTTTTGATAATAATTACTGCATAGAAAGAAAACGTATCTATTATGTAAATTTTTTTTAGGAATTCTGTTGTCACACTGAGTTCTGATTGAAAAGTTATAGCCCTTAAACCTACTCCGTTTTGAGGACATTCGGGCCTTTTTAGTTTTCCTTAGGTGCTGATTCCTACTTTAGTTTTTCTAGAACCATGGCAAATAATATCAATTTAGCAGGTTTCATATTATATTAAAATTATGTGGTATGTAAAGGTGACCCGTATTTACAAGCGACCCACAATGTAGGACATAGGTAATATTATAGGTATAGGGCATAAGTGAGAGCGCAAAGCACAGGTAAAATCATTATTCCGTAACAAATGAAGGTGGGATAGCAATCACATACGATCTAAGAAAGATCGGACGCAGGGCGACTTTACGAAAAACTAAATCTAATATTGTACCTAGTTACATCGACTTTTTTCAGCGAACTCTCCACTAACTACAATCAGACAACCAGCAACCAAAATGCTGCAACTGAAAACTGAAATTCGAATTTTTTTTTCTGTAAAGTTCATGGATTCTATTCCCACCTAGACAAATATGAAAGCATCGTAAATTTTACTTGTTCTGACATATATTTTATAATTTAACAGTAATACCAATATGACTGTTACACATCCTTATGTAAGTACGTTCCATTACATAAAATTTATTCTTCGTAAACAACAAAGTTAAACGTGTAATAAGTTTATAACTAGACATGTAGGTATTCCTACTGTACCTAATTACCATTTACGATACATTTGAAGGTTTAGACAATCTAAGATGATGATACCGAATAAAAACAAATGGATAATTTTATGATTCCGAATCATCACAAAACGTCAGTAAATCACGAACATTTTGAATGTCACAACTGAAGAAACTGCAATAGGTATATCCATTACCTTGGTACCTACTTTTGTAAAAAAAAAGTTACTTTTGTCAAAAACATGCGAACATTTTCACCACAAAAACATGCACTCACAATGCACATTTCAATGCATTTTACTTAAAATTTCGAAGCGGATGCTCACGTCTCAAATTTCCTTAACTTTGTTGCCTTTATCCTGTTTTACAAAGGATCATAAAACTGTCTTTGGGTCTGTTAAAGAACTTTCGACTTAATGGACATGATTATATAGGAGAAAGTAAAGCGATGTGTTTGTTCGTTTTTGGATGATTTCGCACCGTGGCGTTTCGCACGTACGCCAGGCGTTCAGCCTTGCGTCCAGGGCTTTCGCGATAATGAGCATAGAGTATATTGAATATACGGAGATGAGCCAAGATTGAGCGGTGAAAAAACCCTCCGTTTCTTTGTAGTGCATCAGGTGTAAAGACTATAAAAACATAACTAATAATAGTCCTATGTTATAGCTTAATTTAAGTAATACCTGGAGAATTTAGACTCTTTAGATAACTATGAAAACGTTTTACTTAATTATACGTAAATGTAGTTACTACAACAAATTCAGAATCTTAGTTTACTTAAAACTACAGATTCGAAGAATAATTTAATAATTTTAAAAACATACACTATAATTATCATAATAATACCAGGCTATTTTATTAACTAAGTGATAAACATAAAAATACCTACATAATTATAATAAAATAATGCTCCATGTTATAGCACTGTATTTTTATAGGAATAAATAAATTGACAAAGTTGTTTACACAGTTTTTCCGCGGGATCAAGAATCTCATAAATGTTTTATTTTGCATATCTACATAAATAAATGTATGTATGTAGGTATCTACTGTGTTAAGCTGAGAGAAATTTTTCTTGTTCTATGGTGTTAAGAACCTTTGACGTAGTAACGAACTTCTCAACTACACCAAATGAATATGCTTTTATTGCATGTGATTACAGTTCGAACGGATAAAGCTACGGGCATCAGTCGGTGACAGCACAGGTACGCGGCGCTCCAAAATGGCGGCGCTGCGTCAAAGTATGTGCGTACCAATGGCAACGCTCACACTCGAGCGTCGTGTGGCGTCCGCCGTCACGTCACCACCACGCTAGTCCGTCCGTACTCCGTAGTACGCCGCGCTCCATCGCCGCGCTAGCACGCGAGCGCTACGGTCGCGAAATTCAAAAACATTAGCGCAAGAGTTTAAGGTTAAGTACGTCGCGCGCCCAAATTGTGAATTGTTTATCGTGACGTCATTGTACGCTTATCAGCATTAGCGTCCGTTTAAATTGTGATCTAGAACACTTTTCGCTGTTAAAGACCTATACGCTACGTTACGCTTAGTAAACGTAAGAAGCGTACGCGACGCTTTTACTCTCGAAGTGAATAAGCGAGAAGTTTTAATTTGTGCGAAGACATTGAGGCATAGAAATGACGGACAGGCTTATCGAATGCGTGAAGAAACACCCGTGTCTATACGACTCGAGGGACGCGTCGTACAAGAACATTGCGTTGAAGAACAGGGTGTGGAAGCAGATCGCGAGGGATATCGACGAAACAAGTTTGTTGGCTTTGTTTACTAGCGGCTATCGGCGTGCGCTGTGCCTTTGGATCGCGGTTGACTTGATCGAGTCAATGTGTTTCGCGGTTGATGCTGTATCTAAATAATATGACTGATTAGTCAAAGTATACTACACCAAACACTAAAAATCTATTATGCAAAGTAGCACAGGAGAAAAATATGTTTGAACTATTTACAAGTACCTACAACTAGAATATTTTTCACTTAGAAAATTAATAATAAATATAACATTTTTGAAAAAGCAAAACTTATGGCGAATTCGAAAACTTGTTTATTTTCATCATAAATGATTATTTGATGACAAATTATTATTGATCTGTCAATTGGCTTATACTAAATCTATGATTGGCTTAAATAGCAGTGACGTTGACGTCAAAACTCCCGTTTCGCTAAATGGTCCAATTTCATTTGACATGTTAACAAAAAGTTACTTAATTGACGTTTACACTCCTATTTTAATAAGTTATATACGAATGCAGCATTCATATTTTTTGGTACCTTCGTTCATTGCATCTGTAAAAAATAACGTAATTGCTAAGGTTATTTAATATTGTGTAAAACAATGATTGTATTGTCATATTACTAGTCCTTATTATTGCTGTCAGTTGATCAAATTCTATATTCTACCAGCTGTCTTTCAATTTGAAAAATCTGCTCACTACAGATCTAATGCCTCAGCTTCTTTTTATAATGCTATGGGATAAGTTCCTCGTAATTTATCTGTCTGATATCAATGATGATGTCTCTTATGTAAATTGTTTAAAACAGCAGACATACTGAAATTTGGCAGAACAATAGCCAGAAAATTGTTTTACAGTGGTTTAACTGGCCCTTGAAGTCTGATATTTTAATAAAATACCGTTATGTCAACGTAGGTACCACTTAAAAACAAAAAGACACTAAGTGATAAGATCGTAAACAAAGACAAACAATACTGTTAAGACAGTTTGACAGGATCCCATGATTCACAAGTATCACAACACAAGTATAGTGTTTAATTAAATTATTCCAAATATGACTCATATCTTACTGGATATTATTTCAAACAATACCTTTTGTGTTAGTGCGTTTGCGAACATTGTTTGGTGTTAGCTTGCCATCTCTTGGTCCTAAGTTAGGTTCCCGAGAAAAAAATGCTTTGGTTGAGAATCATATTTCTCATAATCAAGGATGTTAATCTTTAATTTAAGTTATTTAGTGGTCTCAAGGGGTCTTAGCGGGAAGATAGTATTTTCAGCTCAGTATTGTAAATACCATTTTACATTTAGTTGTTATCTCAATTCAGAGGCAAAAGAATATTTAAAATTAAAAACGAATAACTTCAATAACATTATTTTCCTATCTTTCCCAGGTGAGGTGGCTAAAACAAAATGGAAGAGTTTACGAGACAACTACGGAAGGTATAAAAAAGAGATGGCAGATCCAACACAAAAAAAAAAGTTTATTAAATGGCCTTGGGCGAACTACCTCCAGTTCTTAGACGAAACAACGGCAGATCGTAAGAAAAAAGCGGAGGAGACACGGTCCGATACTCCTCCACCGCAGCAATTTTTAGAAATCTCACTAAAAGAACCAGAATATGAAGGTGTGTCAAGAGATTCAGACTACTTAGATGTAAAACCACCAAACTCACCTCCATTAGAAGACACGTTAGAAGACGCACCTGGTCCTAAAAGGTTAAAAAGGGAGAACAGTACGACAAAAGATGCAGAATTAGATGCAATAGATCATCTTTTCAAAAGTTACGCTCAAACATTTAAGACTTTTACAATAAGGAACCAAATCGCATTGAAAGTTGAACTCGCGCAGTTATTTGCAGACATAGAAGCAAAAGAAAATATTTATAAAATTGAGCAAGTATGAGTTCTAAGTGATATTAACTTTACTACAAAAGTACTACTTACCTGATTTATTGTATATTTTTCGAATAAACAATTTGTAATACAATAATATGTAGCTTAATTATTAAAGTTTTTACCCCATTTTCGGCTAGTTAATATTAAATAGGTAAAGTTATGGTACCTATGTACCTATTAACAAGAGGTGTCCAAGCATATAAGTGAACTTTTAATCCTATACTTAGCAGGACAACTATCCGATGACTGTTTTAAAGCCATTCCAAGTTACAGTGTTCTTAACATCGTCATTTAATACAGACTGCACAAAAAAATAATAAGCGAAAAACCTAAGCACAGTTAAATTCCAGTCCAACCCAGTATCCCGGAAACAAGCGTCGTAAAAAAGTTTTTATTTTTGTAGCACGGAATCCTACGAACAAACGTTATGCTACAAAAGTTTGCAGTACGAGTCAAAAATCAAAATCAAAATCAAAATATTCTTTATTCATGTAAACTTGTATCAAGTATTTATGAATCGTCAATTACAGAGTGACTCTACCACCGGTATCGGAATGCAGTCATCTGTCGAGAAGAACCGGCAAGAAACTCGACAGTTACTCTTTTTAATCGCCAAATAATTTATACAACAATGATAATAAATCTATCTATACTAAGCCATACAGTTTTTCGTGTGAATGTAGATATAATAATATAGTGCAGTCATTGAAGCATTATTGCTCCGTTTTTTTTCACTGTGAACCGAACCGCATACAATCTTGGAACTAGGCTCATCCCACCCCCAACTTCAAAAGTGAAAATGATCTGAACTCCGCAACCACCCTGGGGGTGGTTGCCAACCTTTCTCGGGGGTGAATTTCTTTTTTTTCAAAATAACCTCGGATATCGATAGCAGGCCTAATTTTAAGCAAAAAATCATATGTAAAGTTTTTCAAAAAATCCAATACTTTTCAAGTTATTGGCAATTGAAAATTCGCAATTTTTTCACGTTTTTCATCGGTTTTTTGCAAATATCTCCAAAAATATACGTTTCATCGAAAATTTTATAAAGAACAAAATTGTAGCAGGTAAAACAATGAACAATTTAGTTTTTTATAAAATATTCTAAGTGCAATATTAAGCTAGATATTAAAGATCAAAGCCGTTTTTATTTTGTCTGAAATTTAATCGATGTGGTAAATGCCATCTAGCGGCGAGCAGATGCATTTTATGCATTCTAACTTATAAGGGTTTTGAAGTGCTTGAAATGAGCTTTAAAATGAGCACTATTAAACGTCTTTTGCACGTAAAATAAGTGAGCTGTATTGCAAATAAGGGGAGCATCTAATCTTTTTTCTTTTAAATCAATGGGTTTCATAAGTGCCATTTCCACCAAAATTTAAATTAATCGTATTCCGCCTAGGAATAACTTTATAATGAAGAGTTTGATAGATAGTATCAGTTTGGCTGCTTCAGGACACATATTGTTCAAAAAAGTCACGATTAAATAAAAAATCAAAATTTCAAATTTTTAAAAAACCCACTTTCTTTTCATAATATCTCAAAAATGACGACAGATACGTATGAAAGTGTATGGATTAAAAATTTTGGTATTTTTCTGACAAACAATTTGGTTTTTTTGTTTTTTCTGTCAAACAAAAATTGGCGGAGATATGATTGTTTAAAGAGCGCGTGGCAGCGCAATCACAGCCTCTCTTAAGCCCTTTAACCCTTCACCGTTTTCGAAAAAGGTTTTTTACTATATATTGCAAAAAAGGATGTTGTAGCTCTCTTAATTACCTTTACAATGGTTTTTTATAAATTGTGATAGCATGAAAATTGAAGGAGTTATGGTCCAAAAACTTATCATATTTTTTTCTACTTTGTAACTGAAAATTTCGGAATGTGGATATTTGGCGCAATGTGAAAGTACGCAGTATAATAGAGACCCACAACTATTCTAATGTGTATATATATACATAATATGGCTGCGGATGCAGAAAAGTTGGTCTGTTTTGTAATAGTACCTGTGGAACGTGCAGTGGAGATAACTGCCAAAATAGCCCTCCAATTCAGCCAGAGAAGATGTTGAATGTGACAGCGACTCCGACATTGAGTCATGAATAATAATATTATATTTTAATAATAATCCCATCAAAAACATTCTGCAAAAAAAACCGGCCAAGTCTCGATGGAGCCGCCTGCCTATCTCTAAAAAGCAATGAAATCCTGACAAAGTCGTGCCAAGTCCAAGGCTCCCCACTGCGACTTCTCTATTACCACAGCCAATGTTGTGTGACTTGGCCGTTGAAGGGTACACAAGGGTACAAAACCAGGTAAATTGACTTGTATCCACTAATGTATAAAGAATGTTCAACGGCCAAGTCACACAACACCAACTACAATAACAAAGAAATCGCAGCAAGGAACCCCAGACCTGCCACGACCCCGTCCAGACTCCATCACTTCTTAGAGCCAACAAGCAGCTCCATCGAGACCCGGCCAGCCCTTCACAGAATGTTTTTGGTGGGATTTCACTTCTTTTAGTAGAAACGTGGGCATATTGGTTTATTTTATACTAGCTTTCCGCCCGCGGTTTTAACCAATTTCTTTTTTCAAATATCCCGCGGGAATGCGACGTTTCCCGTATGAATTTTATAGCCTATGTCCAAATTCGGGTTATAATCTATACATGTGCCAAATTTCATCTAAATCCGTTTAGCCGTTTAGGCGTGATTGAGTATCAAACATCCAAACATTAAACATCACCAGGTACTCCAGATATTCGATTATCCTAGTTTTTATAGCTTTCCCTTTATGTGGCCAATGAACCCTAACTCCGTGCCAAATTTCAGCTCTCTGAGTCTATGGGAAGTACTAGTTCTATTTTGATGATCATGAGTGATTGTTTATAAATGAGTGTCTGTCATAAATGCGGAACTTTGCTTTCGCTTAACTTCGGAACTAAATGACCTACAGACTTGAAATTTTGGATTTAAAGTACCTATGTGATTATAGCTTACTGGATGACAAAAATTTCTGCGTTCTGGTCTTAACTAAAAGTTCAGAAATCCCCATTGATGGGGATTTCCGATGGGGATTTGTGGAATAACCCTTATCCAGAGGTTCTCAAATAGGGGCCTGAAAATGCGGCGAAATGGTTCCAGTAAAGGATGGTACGGCAGTGTTTGCTTCGCGCTCGACTTGGCGGAGGCACTGCCGTGCCCCCAGATAGTACAATTTTATATAATTTGTAAATATTTTATTCAATAAATGGCAATTTTTGTGATTTTTTCAATTTAGGGGTTGTTTGCAAGGGTTGTAAGATTTTCAAGGGGTTGAAAATGATTTTAATATTAGGTAATTATGTTAGAAAATACTTTACAATTTCACCACTTACTATTAGACATGTTTTCTAGCGATAAAATGTCTTAATGACAATTTTTTCATTAAGGGGTTGTTTACACCCCTTAAAAATAATAGGCGGAGTTCAGATCATTTTCACTCCCGAAGCCAAGGGCAAGATGAGCCCAACTCCAAAACTCCATGCAAATCGGTTCACAGCAAAAAAATTCGGAGGTAAGACCATATTTTTCGCTTCAATGACTGCACTAATAATAATAAAGAAAAAATTATAACTGTAGGACGTAGTGTAGATATCTTAGAGTAGAACACATGGAGAGGCCCTAAGTAGGTACAAAACGTGTATACCTAAAGTTGGAACACAAAATGGCGCCACCAATGATAGCGCCCGACCGTAGTGCAACCAATATTGTATATCGATATATTTATCGATACAAGTTTACGTGTCGATCATAAATGCACATATTTTGTTAGAAATCTATAAATAGTTTCTTATTTTCCTATCACAAAATAATGATGATGCAGTGCCTTAATATAACAAAAGGTTAGTTATATATATTAATTTGGAAATTTCAACTTCACATGGTTAATAAACCTATTACATTTTTCCAAAAATCCTTACCAGAAGATAAAGTGAAGATACTGTACTGTATCATACTATTCATACTACCATCACGTAATCTTGATATGACGAGAGTTCTGTAAAACCAGTTTTCGTTGAAGTGTAGCGAGCAAACGTGCCTTATTTTATGTCGCGGATTTATATTTTCCCCACCTATTAACTCTATCTATTTCTTTTTTAATGTTTCACTTACAGGAAATCTGCAGAAATATACCATTGCAGAATATAACTATCTAAAACGTATCGATACATAAAAATATTGTGCCACATCACTAGCTGGAACACAATATGGCGAAACCGGCACGCGTCAAAAACTGTGTGACGTCACTAAAAAGTGTTGCCAAAATGGGTACAATGCAAAGATATCTGTCTCTTTTTTCATACGCAACAATCACTTAGATGAAAAGAGATAAGTATATATTTGTAAGGCAAGTGTCGATTCTATGTATATTCATATAAGCAATTTTTTGTATAGATCAATAGGGCATCTCCATATGTTCTACTCTAAGGTAGATATAACAAAAATGACAACAGATTAAAATACAGTTTGCGCTGACAGGGAGCGAAGCATTCCTACTACCAGTATCTACAGATCTCCATCATTAAGAAAATCTTCAATTTTATAGTAACCTTTTTTCATCAGACGGGTCTTGATCCACGACTTAAATTGATTTATGGGTAAGCTAACAACATCCATTGGCAATTTATTATACATTGTAATACTTAATCCTTTAAAAGAATTTCCAATCTTTTGAAGTCTAATATTTGGAATAGCAAGCCTATGTTTATTTCTTGTGTTAAATTGATGATGATCTGATTTCTTTGAAAAATTTTGTATGTTCTTTTGTACATACATAACACAATCCAGTATATATTGTGATGGCACAGTTAATATATTTATTTCCCGGAATAATTCTCTTAACGAGTCACGGGTTTTGAGGCCATATATAGCGCGGATGGCTCTCTTTTGCAAAATAAATATATTTTTTATGTCAGCGGCAGATCCCCATAAGAGCAGCCCATATGACATAATACTGTGGAAGTAACTGAAATAAACTAGTCTCGCCGTTTCCAAATCAGTCAGATTTCTTATTTTTCTGACAGCATATGCAGCTGAGCTAAGTCTTTTGGCAAGAGCAGTTACATGAGGCCCCCACTGCAATTTAGAGTCGAGGGTTATCCCCAGAAACACTGTTGAATTGACAATTTCAATGAGTTCTCCATTTACAGTGATCTCAGGAACCACCTGTCGCACATTCGGCATTGTGAATTTAACACATTTCGTTTTATTGGTGTTCAATAACAAATTGTTAACAGTAAACCAGTGTAAAGTTTGTGAGACAGCATTACTCACATCGTCAAATGATTGTTTTCGTCTGTCAACTTTAAATATAAGGGAGGTATCATCAGCGAATAACACTGTGTCACACAGGTTTTCTGTATAATATGGAAGATCATTAATATAAATTAAAAAGAACAAAGGTCCTAGTATTGAGCCTTGAGGGACCCCCAACAGTAAAGGGGCTCCTTTGGAATCAATACCATTCACGTTTACCTTCTGGATTCTGTCAGATAGGTACGATCTTATAAGACTTAACGCGTTGGCAGAGATGCCATAATGCCGCAACTTCATCAACAATGTCTCGTGATCAACACAGTCGAAAGCTTTAGACAGATCGCAGAATATGCCTATAGCATCTTGCTTATTATCCCAGGCATCAAAAATATGTTCGATGAGTGCTATACCTGCATCTGTAGTAGACTTGCTCTTGTTAATGATATGCAGTTTGTGCAGAATTTTTATTATTTGTTACAACAAGCAACAAGCAATTGACAGAGAAGTATCAAAACCGTAGCATAGCAACGTACATTAGGCAGCAGGCACACAGTACCTTAACACTTCCCCTCAAACGAATATCATCTGGTCATCTGACACACGTATTCCAGAAAAGCTAAATTAATACAATGCACTAGCACTCCTCTAAACTCATTCTTGCGTCATCAAACGTAAGCCCGAAACACATTTCTCAAAGTTAATACGCCCTAACGGCTTCGTCAAAACATCAGCTACATTATCCTCAGTACACACATACTGTAATGCAACCGTTGCATCCTCAACGCATTGCCGCACGTAGTGATATCTTATATCGATGTGCTTCGTCCGTCTATGTGCAATAGGATTCAGAGCTAACTTTATAGCACTCTGGTTATCCACGTATAGAGACACTGAACGCTCAGGCACTTGTAAAAGAGAATTCACAAAACCATGTAAATAAGTAGCTTCTTTACATGCTTCTGACAGCGCTATGTATTCTGCTTCTGTTGACGACAGAGCCACACAAGTTTGCTTCTTGCACTCCCACGACACAAGGTTTCCACCTACCTTAAAGGTGAACCCGGAGAATGACTTTCTGTCTTTTACATTTCCTCCCCAGTCGGCGTCAACGTAGCCGGTAATACTACCAATGGCAGCAGCATCCGCCTTGAACTCTAGGCTATAACTGATTGTGCCTTTGAGATATCTTAGTACCCGCTTTGCAGCTTGCATGTGCACCTGGTAGCAACAAGAATTATATTGAGACAAAAAACTTACTGCGGCCGAGATATCAGGCCGAGTATTGCAGGCCAAGTAATTCAATGCTCCTATTAACGACTGATATCTAAGCCGGTTTGGTTGATCCAGTGCTACACCACCTTCCCCTTCAGCCAAAACCGAGTGAAGATTCACCTCTATAGGAGTTTTTACTGGTTTGCAATCATCAAGACCGAAATCTGCCAACAATTTCTTGATAAACTTACTTTGTGAAACTCGTAATGAACCACTGTCTCTGGTAAGTTCCATTCCTAGACATTGCCGTGCCTTTCCTAGATCCTTGATTTTAAATTTCTTTCTCAGATTTTCCAAGAGTTCATTTTTCTTTTGCGTATCATCAAAGAAAACTAAAAAATCGTCAACATACAAGGCGATATAAACATTGTCTCTAAAATATAAACATTTATCAAATTTTGAACGTCTAAATGACAATGACAGCAAAACTTCATTTACTTTTTCGTTCCATGAACGAGATGCTTGTTTAAGGCCATATATTGCCTTTCGCAATAAACAAACCTTTTTGCTATTTTTATCGCATCCGTCTGGCTGTTGCATGTAGACCTTTTCATGCAGTTCGCCATTCAGAAATGCGGTGTTCACATCAAAATGATCAATTTGAAGATTTTTGTGAACAGCCAACGAAAATAACAACCTGATAGTGGACCTCCGAACAACCGGTGAATAGGTCTCAAAGTAGTCAACTCCATATGACTGCGTGAACCCTTTCGCCACAAGTCGAGCTTTGTAGGATTTGCGTCCATCAGCGTCGAACTTGTATTTGAATATCCACTTGCAACCTACTACCTTTGCTCCAGGTGGTCTGTCCACAATCTCCCAAACTTCATTTTCGTACATAGAGTCCAACTCTTTCTGAATGGCTTCTCTCCAGTAAATCTCATCTTTACTCTTCAGAGCTTCTTGAAAAGTACGAGGTTCGTCGTCAGTGACAAGAAAGACCAAATCCTCTTGGTTTCGCAGTCTATTCCGTAAAGGATACCTAGGCTGTTCCACCACAGGTTCTGGTTCTTCACCATTTGGCACTGCTTCCTCAACTTCCAAGTTAGAAGATGATGAGATCTCTGGTTCCGAGATAGGTTCAGGTTCAGTCGACACGTCATTAGTGATTTCCCATGTGACATCAGAGTCCTGTCCTCTTGACAGCTCTGCGGGAACATCAGACTTCTGAGTGTCGCTGTATCCACCTGTATCCTCTATGAACACAACGTCTCTTGCCTTTATGACGTTTCGTGGATTTTTCAAATCTGCTAAACGGTAACCTTTCGTTTCCGTGCAATATCCCACGAAGCGATATGCTTTGGCTTTCTTATCCCACTTCTTCCGAGTTTCCTTTGGTACATGCGCGTAAGCAATTGAACCAAATACTCTAAAGTGAGTGACAGTTTGAGCTTTATTGGTCCAAAGCTCCTCCGGAATCTTACCCTGGTTGCCTGAATGAGGTAGTCTATTTTTAATGTAAACCGCAGTATTACAAGCTTCCGCCCAATACCGATTACTAAGACTTTCTCCCAGCATGGTCCGAGCCATCTCCACGATCGTTCGGTTAGCTCGTTCAGCAACGCCATTTTGTTCCGGGGTATAAGGGACTGTCAACTGGTGTTTTATTCCCTTACTGCGAATATATTGACTAAACTTCTGGTTAACAAATTCTGTTCCATTGTCAGTTCGTATAGCCTTCAGTTTTAAGCCAGTCTCGTTCTCCACATGTGTCACAAACTCTTTGAAGAATTTTAAAGTATCTGATTTTGACTTGAGAAAATATGCAAACATTTTCCGTGTCAAATCATCCACCAAGACAAACATGTAACGAGATCCATTAAACGAACTCTCTGACATTGGACCACAGATATCCATATGTACTAACCCTAATTTGTCACTTGCTCTGTCTGCTTCACCTGCTGGAAAAGGTAATCTGTGTGACTTCCCCTTAATGCAGTCAACACAAGGTTCCATTACGCTCTTTCCAAAATCGAAACCAGGTAGCTTACGTAAATCTCGCTCATTTACGTGTCCAAGCCGCCGATGCCACAATGTCAACGAGTTCCCAGCCTGAACTGTAGCCAGCGCCTCATCTACAACAGGATAACAATCATCAAGTTTATAGATGCCTGAGACCTTGCTTGCAGTAGCTACAAGCCTACTCGAAATGTGACCTACCGATTTGTGAAACATATTACAGCCATCTGCACTAAAAACTACTTTCCATCCTCTTTCAACCATCTTTGAAACTGATAAAAGATTTACTTTCAAACCAGGTACATACGTAACATCCCTTATGGGCATCTCAACACCTTTCAGTCTGACCATAATGTTACCTATTCCTGCACTTGAAATCTTTTCATTGTTTGCACAAGTCACGTCGAAGCTCTTAACACTATCACAAACCTTAATGTCTCTAAACCAATGTTTTTGAAATGACATATGATTCGATGCACCGCTGTCGATATACCAGGATCCAGAATCGAATGTATCACGAACACTTAATGAAGTTAATAGTCCAGTGTCGCCACTCTTCTGACCTGTATGAAGCAGTTGACATTGATTCTTCCTATGCCCTTTTTCTCCACATTTAAAGCATTTGACAGGTTTGACAGACTGCTTTTTATGTCTGCTCCCTTTTGAAGCTAAAGCTGACTCACTCATAGTGTTGGATGTACTGCCTTTCGTCGAGTCTTCTTGAAGTAGTTTCTGTCGCACATTTTGCGAAGTGATCTTCATGCCAGAGTGTTCCATTGCCATTCTCATGGGTTTGTACTCGTCTGGTAGACCTCGCAACAGCACGACAGCGACAAGTTCGTCGTCAACACTATGGTCTATTTCTCTCAGTTTTTGAGTGTGACTCATGATGGCAGCTATGTATTCATGCATATTCGCATGTCTATCCAATCTCTCGTCTAAGAGTGCATTCAACAGACTTATTTTCCTGTTGAAACCTTTATCTTCGAATACAGCAGCTAATGCGTCCCATGCTTCCTTCGCCGTCCTCGCTTCTTGAACGTAGGGGTAGAGGTGCGGTTCTAGGTGCAAGCATATGGTCGCCAGTGCTTCTTCATCTTTTTGGATAGCAGAAAGATCATCAGGTTCCGGAGACTTCGCCGTGTAGGAAAAAAGCTTTTCACGTAGTAAAAGCATTTTCAATGCGAACTTCCATGTTGAGTAATCTTCTAAGCCGTTGAGCTTCGGGATGGAAAATTTCGTGATCTGGGCCCATAACCTCTTGTTAATGATATGCAGTTTGTGCAGAATTTTTATTATTTGTTACAACAAGCAACAAGCAATTGACAGAGAAGTATCAAAACCGTAGCATAGCAACGTACATTAGGCAGCAGGCACACAGTACCTTAACACTTGCCTCTAGTGAACCCAAACTGATTACTATGTAATAAATTATTTACTTTAAAATGAGAAAGCAATTGAGAATAAATAAGCTTTTCAAATATTTTACTTAATGTTGGGAGAATCGATATTGGTCTAAAATTGGATGGGTCACTTTTTTCGCCTGATTTGAATAATGGTATTATTTTACTGTGCTTCATTAAATCCGGAAATTCACCATCATCCACGCATTGATTAAAAATAATAGCTAAGTGAGGTGCAATAGAATGGATTATATTTTTTAATATATCCATTGAGATTCCCCATAGATCTTCGGTTCTTTTCATGTTCAGTTCTTTGAAAGTTTTATAGATAACTTCAGGACTGACATGGGTAAATTTAAAGGATGTTACACACTCATCCACATGAGATTTGAGGAGGGAGTTGGCAAGATGTGGGCTAGAATTTAATTGACAAGTAGTTTTGACTGCAATGTTTGAGAAAAACGATTCAAATGCATTCGCCACATTCACATTAGAATCATGAATAATACCGTCAATATTTAAAGAGATCTTCACAGAGATCCATTGGACTAGAGACCGCAAGTACGTCAATTTGTATGAGAACCGACCGTGCCATATTTTTTGTACCTACTGTGACGTAACGAGCGCGATTTAGTGATGAGAAGTAGGGACACGCCCACTTCGTCTCGATTCTCGATTCGATTATAAAAATCACTACATAGTATAAAACACAAAGTCGCTTCCTGTCTGTCTGTCCCTATGTATGCTTAGATCTTTAAAACTACGCTACGGATTTTGATGCGGTTTTTTTTAATGGATAGAGTGATTCAAGAGGAATGTTTATATGTATAAAACATGCATAATATAGTAGAGAAACACTGATAATTTTAGAGGTTTCTTATGTGAGGTCGTAAATTAACACATTTTTTGCGCTTACATTGCAAACGCTGGCTAAACCCTACGAGATAGATCAAAATAATGTACTACATTATTGTACACCTTAAAAAGTTTTACAAAAAAGTCCGCGATGGTATATGTCTATCTCTTAGGGATAACCCACAACAATCATTTTCCTTTACTTATTACGATAAAATAATAGCTTATTTACGAAAAAGTGATTTTAAGCAATACAGTATTAATCCTTATCCAATAAAGTACCTTAAATAAATTGTGCATGTAATATAGATCAATATGGCCCTTTACATCATGTAATGTAAATGAATATTTTCGAAGATATTACAGATTTAAAATGCAGGGACATAGCGGTTGCGGCGGTACCGGCCGGGGGGGGGGGGGGGATAGATGAACGTCTGTTACTCTTTCACGTTAAAACTTAAACTTTACAATAATATAGCTTAACCATCAGAATAACACATAGGCTACAATAATTTACAAGATATTCGCGGGATAACGTCCTATAGTTCACGCGGGCGAAGCCACGGGCGGAAGGTTAGTATAATAATTAAATAAAAATTTTGTTTATTATTTCAATTTTAGTTTTATACAACAAAGTTGTCGAAGCCTCCTTTTAAGCATTTTAATGCCTGTACCAGGAGACTCCGCTTTTCTGGCTACTTCCCATCTGGTAAACTTCCCATTTGGTAAACCTCAATCTGTGCCTACTCAAAAGTTTTTGGGGCTAGATGGCGCTGTGTGAATAATGTCCAGAGATATTTATTATTTATTTATTTATACTTAATATTTCAATGATTAAATAAATATCGCCAATGATATTATATACAAACAACAGCATAAAACATCATTGAATATCGCGCAAAAACGCTACTTTGACAAGATGGCGCTGCAATGGGGTCGGTGACACGTCACGTCACTTGCAATACTTGCTTATAAACAGTAAATACTCTACTATGTACAAACAATATCCATGTTTATTCTATTCTTTCTGTATTTATGTATGAAAATAATATAAGAGTATAATTTAATTTGACAAATATTTAAATGGTGAAAATTATTCTTACAGCTTTTCCTAACTACCTGATCCGTCATAAAGTTCCTATTCATTCCAAATTTCCGTATTCTTTCTTTCTTCCTAAACGTTTCCTTTCCTTGCACAAAATCCTTCCAAAATGTCTCATCTGCCATTACCAGCAAGAGTACAACATACAATACAACACAAGCAACAGTCAACCCAAAGAAGCTGATTCATCAAAACTTTGTCGTGGCTTAAGCACAAACCGTGCAGAGCCAAAAAGAAAAAAAAAAAAAAAAAAAACAGATTTTGGCATGTGTCAATCTACATAGATTTGATGCAAACATAAAACGAAAATGCGATTGGATTTACATTCTATCAGTTTCCTATCTATGTAACAAAATGAGTTATAAATGCCGTGCAGTTTCAAAATGTACAAATACGTCGGTGAAAACTCCGGATAAACTATTTGTGAGTGTTCCCAAAAATGTCAAAGTGCGCGGAAAGTGGTTGCTACTTTCTCCGAGAGATATTCTAATATTCTAAGGACAAAATATTTAATATTTTCTCCTGTGAAGACCATTTCGAAATTTCGATATAAGTAAACATCATGTTTATATTCTGTAATAATTATTTACATAGAATGTAAATATTTTTGTTATTAATAAGAGGTTATAATAGGTACCTCTAATGTTTTTAACAGAATATCTCTCTTGAAACTCACTTAGAATATTTCTGCTGTTATCCATAATATAAGTTAAAATTTGTAGCTACAGAGTCTTATTATTTTAGAAAGCTTAACACTATGAGATCCTGACTAACTTGTTTGTTTGTTACAGATGGAAAATGACATGGCAAATTCCTATCAATACAAAATGGATTTAAAAGCCAGAGAATTATTTTTAAAGAAAAAGTTTTGCCTCATAAATTATATTCAAAGGCCAATGGTCAAATTTATATAAAGAATAAGTTTGGCAAACAAAAAATATTGCCAGTTTAAGGATTCATGTGGAAACCAGTCATAAGGTGTCTAAGAGAGTTTAACATGTTGAACCAACACTCTTGTTTTTAATAGAATTTTTTAAGATACTCAATGATAATATTATTGTTATATAATGTGCACTAAATTTATTCTGATTAAGCTATTATTAGGTATACCATTAAAAATAGGACTTAAGACTGACAGCATTATAGCAATTCATTACAGTTGTGCAAACTGCATTCTTGTTTCTGAACTGCAGTTTAGCCACCCCTTTCTAGACTGTTTTAAGTAAAGATCCTATCGCTTAGTCTGTAAATTATATTTGTGGACTTTTATAATTTAATAAATAAAACATAATTATGAAAACCTTAAGAATAAATTTTATTTTTATTTATCCTTGTCTGTACTTACATTAATATATGTAATAGGAATACATTTATTTATCAGCAATATTAAATAAAATATGTATGTACATTGTCAATTACAAAGTATTATATTAATACAAATATTATCAATAGAAACAGGTAAGCGGCAACAATACTACTGGCATCTACAAACTGTCATCCTTCCACTTTACAATAATTATTTTTGATAAGTTGGCATTTAATGTGAGGCTTAAACTTGTGCATTGGCAAGTCAACACCATCTTTAGGTGATTTATATAACTGTACACTTAATCTTAAAAACAAATTACTAATCTTATGAAGTCTTCTTTAAGGAATGGCTAGCCTATGCTTGTTTCTAGTATTGAAACCATGACAATGAGATTTTTTAAGAAATTCATGTAGTTCTTTCTGCAATACAATCTAAGATGTATTGAGATGGTACACTGATAATACACCATTTTACTAAAAATAATGCATCATAGGTATTATGTATGTAATCTAACATTACAAATTAATACTTAATAGTGAAAAATATAATATGCTTTCCAAAAATATGCCACATTTATTACCAATTGACTCACATATTCATTGTCATAGTTGACTACAATAACATCCATTTCTTTTAATGTACATTGTGCTTGAAATCTTGTTGATATTTTAACAGTTTAGTTTGTAATTTTCCTTTTTTTTATTTTATTTTGCTTCATGAGTCAACTCTGTGAAAAGGCTAGTGTTGTTTTCACATTGTGAAGCTTGCTTTCACAATTTAACTGTTCCACAGTTACAAATTTCATGGTCGTACCTACTTTGGAGAGTCTTGGTTTTTTCCAAAAACATCCTCTTAAGTGCAAGAAGGTTCTTCTGTGCAACGGTGGGTCCAAAGGGGAAATGCACTGCATGTTTACAACTACCAGCTGTAGATGCACAGTCCAAGAACTTACAGCTGATACCTAAGTTCACCTTTATTCTGGTCTATTTATATCTGACTCGCGACGCAGTTGCACATAATTATCCAATGACATCATACATCCATCCCCAGACAAACCTGCAAAAGTAAACAAATTATTGATTAAGTTCACGAAACTGCGCGTAAAGTTCTTGCTTGCTGTGGAAGTTCATAATTATTTCACTTTCTCATGATGTATAAGTTACCACTAAAGTGATTATTATACTTACTTTCACATTTTTTATCGGAATTATTTTCGAAAAATAAGCCGACCATGATTTCGTCTACTTGGGGCAGGTTTCTGCTGTTTGCTTTTACGAAATCGTTTTCCATAGTAAAAGTACTTCACCGAATTTGTGTAATTTTGCAAATAAATCACAATAACAATGGATAAATAGGAAAATGCTATTAAAACGATACGAGAGCATAAAATCACAACTAGGCGCAAGGAGGTAAACGAGGACGTGAGGCACGTGACGTGATTTTAATTTACTAATTTATAAATAAATAAATTATTATTTTTAACTAATGTTAATAAATATCCATTTTTAAACTCGTCTTAATTTATACGCCGGTTGACAGTACCTAATGTAACCTAATTGTCACTTTATGCTTGATTTTATTTTTCACATTGTCAAATAGCCTATTATCATTCCTGCTTCCAAAATCGACTAGGTACCTTTAATCGATTTTAATACATTATGTGTATGATGCATAGAACGAACATCACTAAACGCTGTATTTGGCTAAAAACGCCTGTGCCACGAAACTTAAACGATATGCGAAAGTACCGCCTTGTTTGATATTCATTGCTTATAAAGCACGCAATACAATTGGAAGGCCAGTATAAAATACGCAATGTATTACGAAATTGCGATTCACGCGTCTTAAGCATTATTTACATAATTGTTTTCTCAAAATTGATAAATAATTCATTTTAAAATAAATTACGCGTATTCAGATAACAAAATGACTTACCGATGAAAGGAAACATCTTTGTTTTATGGAGTAATCTTTTTGGTATTGTTTTTGCAGCTTAAAATAGCACAAATCGTCATTTTTTGCTATTTCGTCTGACGTCTAACAAGGGGAACGGTCGCGCGGGACTAAAGCTAAGAATCGGCACATTCAGTACGATGGACTGAAGCTGGGCACGCGAAGTAGCTACACTGGCGGGCTCTAGTCCAATGGATCTCTGTGGAGATCTTGCTAGTTTGTGTTTTATTTTTACAAGTCTCTTTATTAATGATTTTCCACGTAGCTTTGCTTTTGTTAGTGGCTTTCGATATTTTATCTTTTAAGTAATTTGATTTTGCTACTGCACATACTTTTTTAAATAATTTAGAATATTTTCGTACATATTCTACAGTAGCAGGGTTATTTGACTGTGTTTTCATTAACAGTTTTTTTAAGTACAATAAATCACTCCAACGTTACATTGTTACACCAAACTTACTAATGTACAATCAAATAATGACAAATGTTGCGGTTTCATGAACCAGCAAGAACAGCCTGCTACCAGTTCTGGTCGGGTCTTGAGAAAACCGCATACTGGCAACTGGCCACATCAGTGACGTCACAAGTCAATAGCTACTAGTTGTACCTATTAGTCATTTGCGAGTACATCTAACAGTTTTTTTAATCCTTCTAGCCCCGGATTACTAGACACAATAGAAAATCTATTGTTATGCGGCACCCGAGTGCCGGTTCGGCGTTGAGTGGTTAAGTACAATAAATCACTCCAACGTTAATTGTTACACCAAACTTACTAATGTACAATCAAATAATGACAAATGTTGCGGTTTCATGAACCAGCAAGAACAGCCTGCTACCAGTTCTGGTCGGGTCTTGAGAAAACCGCATACTGGCAACTGGCCACATCAGTGACGTCACAAGTCAATAGCTACTAGTTGTACCTATTAGTCATTTGCCGTTTTTGTTAATTTTGCCTTTTAAACTTACGTTGGAGTATAATATGCAGTTTTTTATTTAAGTGTAATGTATTTTTTTTAAATTTCATAAAGAATCTCTGGCGTTTTCACACTGCTGAAAGAATAGCCAAGTTTTTGAAATCAGTTCACACCAGAAAGATTTTAAAGTATGAAACCTTTTATGATATGAACATTTTGTTTAAAACACAGATAATAATTATAATGTTTACAGCGATTGAGTTTTAATGAAAAAAATCAGAGGTCCAAATTTTGTAGCAATTTATTTTACTAATGTTTAAAAGAAGAAAGCATATGTTACAAAAATAATATTCATAATTGTGGAACAAGAATCTTTATTTATTTAACATAGATATTTAAATATGTATCTAAATAAAATTCGTTAAATCTAACAAATGCATTGACAAACCTTCTTTCTATAAATCAGCGGGGACCTTATAAATAACCATTCTCAAATTAATGTGTAATCAACAGAGCCATCAACCTCTCATTAATGCAAATTAAAGCTTCACAAACAACTACTTATCGTGAATATCATTATATTTACCACTGACGTGTTATTAATCTTGATTTTCTTAATACTAACGCAGATATAAGATAGATAGATATTCCTCTTACTGTAGAAATGTTTATTTATAAGTAATGGTGGACTGTTGTGACAACTGGTTGTATTTTATGCAAATGAATCGTAATGATTGTCCTTTCATCCTGTGACGGCTTTTTTAAACGTATTCAGTTAGCAAGCAGACACGCAGCCTACTTTTATTAAAATGTTTTATAGGTAGTGTATTATGTCAAATAAAAAAACCATATTGTCTGGTTTTTTTTATTACATTAAAATAGTCATAATTAAAATTTTAAATAAAATCCCACAATAATACCTAAAAAATATACTAGAAAACTACATTCCGAATCCGGTGGTAGAGTCAGTCTGTAAAATTAATGTATGACGATTTATAAGTGCTTCTTTGAAGCTTACATGAAAAAAATGGGGATTTCATATAGGGATTTATGAATTAACCCTTGATTTTGATCTTGTTCATCCTTTCTCAATAGACAATCAACTTGACAATGAATATTCAGAACCTTTACCAGAAAATAAAGAAAATTTGTTAAAAATGCACAGCCTTATAGTCATCTAACACAGGGATTTTCCTCGCGAATAAGGATCACAATCGCGATTTCATTTACAAGATAGTATTTTAAATACAATTGTTGCTGATTTCTTTCCATTTTAGTTTTTCTAAATTATTCAATTAAAAATAAAATCCAATTTACGCCATTTAAGCCCATCTCCAAGCTATCCATCACAACCTTCACCGGACCCTCTGACTGCTCAATCTGGAGTATTAGCTTCAGTTTTATTTCTGTCCTCCCTGCGTCACGTACGCGAGACCACGTCTAGCGATTTATGGGGATTATTCGGATGTTTCGTATCAACAAAACATTTAGTGGTACTACATGAGGACACGGGGTTGGAATACCAAAGGGAATCGTGATGGATTGTTTTTAGAAGTGCGTTTAAAATGTGTTCCGATTAATTCTTATAACATTTATCACTGCAAAAAGTTTTTACTTGCATTCTACCCAATCAAATCTCAAACTAAATCAACGTTTATCACGCGAGTTTTCGTTTTAGAAAAGAAGAATAAAGAGAGAAATAGGACACAACATTGAGAAGCCGAAAATTATAATAATGTTTTCAGCAACATTGCTTCACATCAATTCATGTCAGAAAACCAAATGAACAAATTAATAAACAATCAAATTAAGACGTCACTAACCTTGTCTCTTACCTTACGTGTTCAAATTAAGATATTACAAGATTAAATCCTGTAAACAGCTTTACAGAAATTTCCAGAAACAAATTCTTGATACCTATAATATGTAAGTAAATTCGTTACGTAGATTACAGTGTTCAGCACTGGGAAACAGACAATCCTATTGATAAAAGAAAATAAAAACAAATAACACCGCGATACGGCCAAGGTCTTCTTATCTATAGACCTAGCTTTGGGTTTTCGCCAAATACAACTCTCTCATATAGAAAATAAGAGCGATGATATAAACACGTGTTTACAATGCTCGGACTCGATACATCAGACCGATTGGCTGAAACTTACGTAAGATCTATTTAAAGACGGCGACAAGTTGTCTGTAGAATATGTATTACATTACGAATCGTCATTTGCCTACGTTTATATTGTCATTGCAATTGTTTTTTAGATACAGTTGCCACAGACTGTTAAATTGTTATTAATCTACTTCCATTGACTTATAAGGTATCTGCATGCATTTCAGTTTAATAGCAATTTATAATTAATTTGGAACATTCGCGTTTTTATAGTACAGTCGACAGCATCAGACCACCAAAATCTGTCAAATTTCTTCAACCAATTTTCAGCTTTATTCACTTCACATAGAGTTCTCTTTCAATTGAGAATTTTAGACAGATAAGATTAGGTTGATCTGTTGCCGTCCGAACTACTTTTCCCTTAAAACACTTCATACTGAGACAACAATATTTTTTTTTATCTACTCTTAATAGATTAAAAGACATTGTTTAGGAAACTTCCGCTAATAAAGCCTTACTAGATTTAATCAGTAATTGACTACTTCTTGCGTAAGAATAAAGTACCTACCAGACATTCTATAGATGGTAAATGGTAACCTAAGCTCATAGATAAAAACTTATAAACAAAATTTTTCCATGTTTATTATTATTAAAGATATTATAGATAAGTACTGTATCATTTGAATTGCAAGGCACGAGTGACATTCACATGACTTCAATATTCGTAATGCCGATATGAGAATTGCTGTGTCACACAAGAACGACCTTCAACAGGATCAAATTAAAGTTACTGCCATTGATCACAGGTACAAGCCAGCATTTATTATTGTCAGGAAAATTCCCAGCACACAAAGCGAATGCAGTGAACGTACCTCCATTATTATTGAATCAAACATCAACTGTGCTACCTAGGACATAGCTATTGAAGTCTAGATCACTCGCGTGACTAAACTTAGAAAAAGCCTAGCAACCAGTGAATTGTGAATGTGCAGTGGCCTGAAAAAATTCACAACGACCTTGAGCTTTTGCATTTTCATTACTTTTTTGCTCTAATTACACGGTGCAGTACATTATTCAACTTTCAAAGTTAATTTTCTTCCCATTTGTATTTTAATTGCTTTATCATTTCCTGTAAATTCATTTGTGACTCATTTCGTGTCAGATCCAGTTAAGTGACTTGTAGTTGAAAAATTAACATCAAGTGCACAGAAATAAGATTCAAATTTGAAATCATCTGTGTAATTACGAATTGTGTTTTTTGAAGACTGCTAGCAAATCTACATACAATAAGCATATTATCTTATTATTTGTGTAGCTAAGTGGCAGCCTAAATATTTTCGTGTGTTGCCCCTTTTACATGAATTATAATGTAATAAATAATTAATTCAGTGTTTTTCCTATTAAGGTAAGATATTCAATAACATAATTTAAGCCATCAACACCACACCACTTTATGAATGACTCAATAAGGCATGCAATTTAATATAAACGTAGGATTCTTGATCTTGGATCAATAGCGAGGCTGATGCAATATTGTCCGACAACATGTCTATACTTTCACGTGTGAGCTGACGCAATTTAGTCTTCAATTTAGTCTGACTATTAATAAATGGGTGGCTACGGGCTGATTAGATAAAGAGATATATTTATAAGTACTATCTTTGACGAATTTGTAATTCTAAAGACAGTTGTTTTTTGTTGTGTTCAAAGTTTATCTTTTAATTCTTGTTGTTTGTTTGTACAAATTTCTTTGGAAAGGTTGACTCTGTTGTTTTTGATTGGACTTAAGGCTGTAGGATAATTATTGGTCGTATAAGTTCGTACAAAGTTTTAAATTTAACTATTTAACCAGTAAAATTATAATCCTTATTTACAACGCATAAGAGAAGTCTATGCTCTAAAACTGGCATTTATTCATATTTTGTGAACGTAACATACTTTTGTCACTTGAATAAATAGGACAAGTGAATCAACCCTTAATCTAGTCTTAAAAAAAGTTAATTTTTTGAAACAATTGGTTTTTGGAAAAAAATAATCAATCATCTGTAGCAATGATTTCAACGATACGAAAAAAATTCACAACGTTTCTGCACAAAAACGAATAGCTTATGCACAAATGCAGTAAAAAATAAGTATCGCGCATAATTACGTGGTGGCGTGATCTAGTCCACTTTGCTCTAATGCATCGTATTACCACATTAAACGTCGATTCTTATCAACAAGCATACACTGCTGGGCCCCTAGCAACAGTAATAACGACTGCCAATACAAAACCGGTTATGGTTGACGTAAAACACGAAGATGTATCAACAGCATCAGATGCAATTACAAGCAGTTAATAGCCGTCATTAAAATCAATTAAACTGGTTGCGGTGAACACGATTGATATCGCTACATTACTGGTTGGGTAGGGCGAGTAATCTGGTTGGTTATAGTGGGAGAGCAATGTAAAGTATAATTAGCGAGCCTGTCGCGGTAATGGCGCGATAAGAGGTGGACGGAGTCGTGCAGCGACTCACGTAGACAGGCAGACTGTTCTAGATACACTGAGCGATTGCTGTAAAAAATAAGGAAAACTTGAACAAAACAGTTTCATACATCTGGAGTACGTGATCGCCGGTGTCTCATGAGATAGTTGCTAATTTTTTCATCAGTTATCATTGTTGAGAAAACCCCATAACCCATTGCGAGAAACTCGCGAAGGCGTCAATGCAATTCCAAAAGTAATACAGAATGCAGGTGACACTTTTATGAGTTAAACACATAATTTTGACTGCATCCATTCCATGGAACAGTGGCTAAGCCGTTCGAAATAAAATCATAGGGTCGTGTTCAATTTCTGCTTTGTGCAAGACCTTTTTCGACTTTGAATGGCTAGCTGCCACCCCACAGGTGAATGCAAAATAAAAATATACTTTATTTACCTAGGCTTCAATGAAGCACTTATAAATCGTCGTACAATAATGTTACAGACTGACTCTACCACCGAATTCTTAATGTAGTTGTCTGTCAAGAAGAACTGGCAAGAAACTCGACAGTTTCTTTTTTCAATCGCCAAAACAAAAATCTGCCATTTGGCATCGTTAACTTGTGTCCTGCTCTGATGATTAGTGTGGGAGCCAGTACTCTTGAAATCGGGCTTCAAAACTAAAGGAGCCTACAGTGTGACAGCACGTTAGGAAAATGTTTAAGAGTCCCTCAATGGAATAACCGCAGTGCCCGCTGCCCATCCGAATCAGTTGGTCACTCAGTGCCAAAAAGTTATTAAGGTAATAGCAACGATGATAATTAACTGATAAGAGTGAGTCAGGGGCATCGTTATCAACAAAATCATTTGTTTATAATATGACACATGAAGTTTTAGATAATAACTATTATCACGCGACTTTCAGACAGAAGCCCCTAGGACGTCTTTTACATGAATTATTTTTGTTGTTGTAATATCATTACAGTCATGAGTAATCGCTAATTTTTGTATATTCGACCGAAAGTAGTAAATAAAATGTAGAGGAGAGAGCTTAAGAAGATAAGAAAAAAAATATTAGCCAAGTATTACAGTATTTTGCAATGCAATATAATGCTTTTCCCACCTTTGAGGGCTACTCGGGTCGATAAAACCTGGACGGTGTGTGTTCGGTTCCCGCCTCGCGTTTGGTTGGTTGTAAACTTGTAGTTAGTGAGTCCAACTAGCTGAAGGTGGAAAGTACAATAAATTACCTCTATTTGTGGTGATATTTACTGCCAGGAAAAGGCTTGTACATTATATTATATTTTACACCCATAAAATAAATGAAAAATCTTTATCTTTATCTTATGTTTATCTTTAAACAATGATTAAAATATTTTATACCTTAAAAAGAAAATAAACACACAAACTATTACCACTGAGTTAACTTATTAACTCACAATTAAAGCTATTAAGTCAGCCCTCATCGTTAGCAAGTTTCATTACAATGACATAAATAGCCCATTAGTTCATTCTGATTCTGACATTCGGATTCTGACGCCATTACTGTCTGCACAATTTATGTAAGCATTGCTACACTCTCTCAAAGTGGGAGGTGCTGCCCCCTGGGGGCGACTACGGATGTGGAGAATCAGAGCGTAAACGAAATGCTGCTCTGGATGGAAAAAAGGAGCTGATTTTCAAGTATATAATGCTACTTAAGACCAACTTTTGTGGACAAAAGACCATGTTTGCTAGCATTGCAAAAGCTTTATAGAACCCTACGAAATTAAAGTCTGATTTTCATGCATTCATGATGAAAAGAAATAGAAAACCGACTTTTTGATCATTATTTTGTACACTGTGATAAGAAATGCTAAGGCAGACTATTCTATTAAAGCAATGCGCTTTCGATAAAAAAAATTAATTGGCAATAACATGTTTTATTTATTTATCTCTATTTACGTTTGAAATATCATACTTACCTTTCTTTGTGTTGTTTAAAGAATTACCCATCTATTAATAAGCGGTTACTTCGGTCTATTCCACTTAAGTATATACCAGGAAGCGTTGTTCAATATGCTGCTATACTGTACCCCCCTCTAACCTTCGAGCCTTTGGTTTGCACTGCGTGGTACATTAATAATAACTCAGTATTACCATAGTATAATAATGAGTACTGTATTACCGACGAGCCGTTTGGTGTAATGGTTGAGAAGTCGGCTATTTCACCGGACGCCGGGTTTGATCTCCGCACGGTACAAACATTTGTGTGCATGAACATGTCTGTTTGTATCGGTCTGGGTTTTTCTATGTATTTATCTATGTATTTCCAAAAGAAAAAAACTGTAAGTGTAATGTTTATCCGTTGTCTGGCACCCATAGTATAATATGCTTAGTTTGGAGCTAGATGGCGCTTTGTGAATAATGTCCAGAGATTATTATTTATTTATATTTAATAATCGTTAGGGTCACAAAAGTTTGAGAACTGCTGTGTGCCAGCAATGGCTAACCTTCTGTTACCTCCAGCCGAGTTGGCAGTCTGCCGCACTATCCCGGGTTAGGTATCTGTTTTATGTTACATTTCAACTAACATACTTTGCGGGCTTGCGTCGAATTAGAGACTGCAGTACGCAATGGGCTTGAAATGTCCCCTGTTTTATTTCATCACTAAATGCAGCCATATTTGCGATAATATTATATTTATATTATATTTATATTATAGGTATATTTTTTATATATTATCAGTAAAATAACGAACTATTAAAACTATATAAGTCAGCCCTCATTGTTTACAAATTACATAAGAATGACATAAATAGCCCATAATTTCAGGCGACTTATTTATGTTTTTCTATTTTAAGAAAAAATAACCCATTAGAGATAAAAACTACAATGGTATGAAAAATCAATTAGAAAAAACCTTCGTTTAATGTTCTCTGGAAATTTAAATTATAATAATCAACAAAAACATCTCGTTCAAACAAAACATAATTAAGGCAATCTTCTACCTAAGTCTTAACAGCCACTTACGAAATTGTTCACATGCCATATCTCAGAAATACCCTCATTTAAAATAATCACACACACATAACAAGTAGGTATAATCTAACCATTTAAAAACTTAGACGTTACTTGCAGTCTTTTGAAGATTTAGAGAATTTGCATGTCATGTCAAAATTCTCTTACTAAAATAAGTATTTGAAGTATTCTATTATTTATCATTATCGTCAATCAATTTCAATGGATTTTCATCCAACCCATTTAAAACTAATGTCAGAGTCGACGTAGAGTTGTATTTCTTCATCTCCTGTTCAAATAATATATTATTTATTGCTTGTTTTATCATACACTGAGTTTTGTCATCATGTTTCCTTAACGAATCGGCAATATATTCACCAAAGCTATCACATTCATCTTTCTTCTTCGACAGTTCCGATCTTCTAAGTAATCTTAGCATTTCCAGAAGTTTGGTATCTAGTTTATTAGATACTTCTTTAACAAGTTTTTTCTTGACTGGTTTAGAAAGCCTAGACTTTTGTGAACTTGTAGAAGCTGACCCTTGTCTGTAGTTTTTGGTGCGGACTGTGGTCTCTATCATCGGTTCTTCTTTGATAATGATTTCTTCTTGAATGACATTATCATACGTGTCTTCTTCGGCTGATGATTCCTCTGATTCCTCAGCTTCTTGTTGTACCTTTATCTGGTTCTGTGAACAAAATAACATTTTGAATAATGATTTGACATTGATATTAACAATAATAAAGACATAAAATCATAAGCGATAGGGAAAAGAATAAAGGCCCTGATAAAGTATGAAATCATTCTGTTATTGTAATGTTATGAAAATTCAAGATAATATCAACAGACTGTTAACTAAGGGCCAGTTTTATCACTGACACTTTAATCAATGAAATTACTGGGTATATGAGACCTAATAACTGTCGTCTCGGTGTAGCGGGCGCAGGGCAGTGCCAGACAGTAATTGCTTAGTTACTGTTTGGCACTGAACTTTCTAAGGGCAGACGTGGCACTTACCATCAGGTGTACGATCTGCTCGTCTTGTTACACATTGCAATAAATAAATAAATAAAAAATACAATAAAGACAGCATCACTGTTATCAGACGGATAAATTAACACGAAATTATCATACAGCGGTAGCCCTTAGATTATATAGACATGTTAAAATACCAGTTTACTGTACTTAAGAAGCGAAGATTGCACCACATCTTACGGTGAGGAAACCATTAATTAGGCGCATCCTCTTATTACCTCCAAGTCTAGTTTTTTGACTGGAAGCCTCAAATTAAGTACGGGACCAATTACAATAATTAAACAGTTTAAACTGGCCGAAAGTGAGGACGTCGCGATTAATTAAAGTTTCTGGAAATGACTTGAAAGCGGTGGTATTTTAATTTTTTTTGGATGGGAGTAGCTCGTATGTAAAGTAACAGTGGAGGGTAGATGATAAGTTTAAAATCAAAAGGTTATACAAAACTATTTTTACCTCTATAGAAAACATCAATTGCTTATCACAGTCGTGTTAAAAGATTTTTTTCAGTCTTTTATGCAGCAGTGGTAAATTAAATTAATCATTACGATTTTGCCAGATGTGGGTTGGTGTGGTGATCCTTCAATGTGACGATGACTTGATTTTAAGGCGATTAGTGACGTCAAAGTGGCGACTTAATTAAAAAAATATCATATAAAACAAACATAATATTTATATTTATATAAACATAAGATGTTTTTGATACAAAGATTAAGGAATCCTATGTTGCGTACCCCGAGATGGTGGCTAAGTAATAAAACCACCACACCATTGAAGTCCTGCTGTGAATTATTATTATAGTCTGATACCTTTACCATGTCTAAAAATCAATAGAAATAGAAGTGTGTGAAACAGAAGTGTGTCAAGCACTTCCGTGTTTCGGGGAAAGGGCACTGAAGTTAGTGGAATTACTGGGTATATAAAACCTAATAACTGTCATCTCGGTGTAGCGGGCGCAGGGCAGTGCCAGACAGTAACTGCTTAGTTACAGTTTGGCACTGCACTGTCTAAGGGCAGAAATATATTTTTGTATAAAACACTTACCGCAGCAACATTCTCCGCTTCAGGTTTACTATTATCAGGCAGATGCTTCGGCATGAAGTTCATATACGGGTACAAGAACCAAGTTGACCTGCCGCCGCATCGAATCTTGGCCTTCTCCCTTCGATGGGACGCGAACAGCGAGTTAAGCTTCCTGCGCAAGTCTACAATGTCACATTCGAACATGTTCGCTAGTTCTGTCCAGGCTTCGTACTTGGCTGTGGCCACTCTGTACATGTAGTGGGTGTTGTCCCATAACTCTGGTTTCTGTTTGTAGGCTTCTATCAGGCGGATGGCTAACTCGTTTGTCCATTCTATGTCGGCCATTTTTGGACCTGGAAGAAATAAACACAATGTAATTAACGGTCTGACTAAAACCGTATAAAAATCAAAAGATGACCACTTAAAATAAGATTGGTGGCAAAAAAAAAAATTATCTATACTAATAATATTATAAATAGGAAAAATTTTATTGTTTGTTTGTATTTAAAAGTCTCTGAAACTACTGAACCAATTTGGAAAATTCTTTCACTGTTAGAATGCTACACGGGTGTCACAGGGTACTTTTGGTACCATAAATGTGGGGGAAAGGGGCGATAATTTATTGACAGAAGAAATTACGTGCGGGTGAAACCGAAGGCTAGTCACCTATAGTTTTATCCATTTAAAAATATCGTAGCTGCAGCAATGAAACATAATAAAAATATCTTATTTGAAATTGTAATAATTCGGGTAGGAACACCGGTTTGCGACCACTTAAGCGACTTGTTGACTTCAGAGTTGATTTCTATCATGATGCTGTACGTCAAGATTTTCCAAAAAATTAACATTTGATCTTACAATAGTCTAGTTTTATGAAACCTAACGTTTATAAACGTAGCAGTGATACATAATTTAAAAATATACATTATTCGTAAAAATAGCAAAAACACCGGTTATCGACCACTTGGCCTAGTTATCGACCACCTGTGCACCGGTTATCGGCCACCTAATTTACGGTAGAAAAATGAGTCTTATTCAATAGCCATAGGGTATATTATAGTATGAAAGTGAAACAGTTAATGAAATCAAATAAGCGGTATATTTTTACTCTCTTTTGCGACCTAAAAATACAATTGAGTAACCAAAAGGCCATATATTGTTGATTTCGATCGAAAAGTAAATCTATAATATAGTGGATCTTGGAACTCCGTTCTGCCGGCATGCTTCTCTGTAGGGCAAAGGCCTCCATCCTTGAAATCAAGTTATCGTTACAATGATGGGTACTGGCTTAATCACCACGCTTGCCAAATGCGGATTGGTGTTCACAAACCCGAGCAGTGTCCGAAAAAACCGACACAAAGTTAGCTCGACCCGGTAATTGAACCCAGCACCCCGCGATCTCGGCCCGGTGCTTAAACCACTAGACCATCGAAGTGCGAAAAAACAAAAACACAAACAAAAAATGCAACAAACAGAAATAAATTAAATATTTAGTATTTATCGGGTGCGTTTAATTTCTTAGTTCAAATAAAGTTTTATTTATTACTAATTACGTTTGTCTCTTCTCTTCTATCTTTTTTATATTATCTTACTAGCCTTCCGCCTGTGGTTTCACATGCGCGTAATCCCCTTTTTCAAATATCCCCCCCCTTCCCCCCACATTTCCGGGATCAATTATAGTACCCTATGTTGACCGGGGATGGTGTAGCTTTCCAACAGTGATAGAATTATTCAAATCAGTTCAGTAGTTTCAAAATTGTTATTCCCGCAGGAATAAGACGTTTCCCGTAGGAATTTTATAGCCTATGTCCTAATCCGGTTTATTAACTATACGTGTGCCAAATTTCATCTAAATCCGTTCAGCCGTTTAGGTGTGATTGAGTAACAAACATCCAAACAGCTTAACATCCAAATTTCCAAACATCCAGACTTTCGCATTAATATTTTATACATACATATACATAATACATACATATAATATTATATAGTAGGAAGTAGGATTTTTTGAACGGCCGGAAACAGGTACAATTTTACCAGTTATCGACCGCCTGTTAAAGACGGCCGTTAACAGGGTTTGTTTTCACCGGTTGTCGGCCGCTAAACTTTTGGTATTTTTAAAGGTCAATAACTTTAAAACTATGAGGTATACTGGCGGTCGGAAACTGGTTGTCAAGTCACAAATTCCTAGCTGTTCACAAATGTAAATGAATCTATGTTGGTGCATTTAAGGTTTCCGCAATGTAGGCAAAGAAAAATGACGTAAATAAACCGGTTTTCCGACCACCCGGTCGGAAACTAGATTTTCGTATGAATCGATAACCTATTGCCGACCACCAAAAATATTACAAATTATGAAACGTTTGGTGAGTTTGGGCACTTGAATATTGAAATTAAACATCTTATCCTACACAAAAACCAAATCAAACCCCTATAAAATAATAGTAACACTCTAAATCTTACATTTAAAAATCGATCCGCCTGCAATTATTTTTGCTAAATTTGTCACGTGTCAACACACCAAATTTTGAAATGGCGACTGAGGGCTCAGTTCGCAAATTATAAAGTCATGCTGTTGGATTAAGAACCGTGGAGTTTGTCCAGGTCGACTGGCGCGAAATTAGAAATGAGCTGTCTATAGACTATCTATTATTCAAAAAAACGTGTGAAGTGGTCGGAAACTGGTGCTGGCCGGCAAACCGGTGTCACTACCCTCTGTCTGCCATACAATTACTAATGCGTCATGGGCACAGAATATATACTTCATGGGTGTTGTTTACACGCGGAACCAGCCGGGAATCGAATCCGATAACTTTAGCAAGCACGCAACCCGTTATGATTTATTTTCACGCCAGCAAAGGTAAAATACAGCATATTAATACTTTCAACCTACCCTTTTCAAATGTTACATTTATAAAGGTACATTGTTTATAACAAACAAATTCAATATTATAATATTTTCTTGGCCGGGTATACCTACTGAACCCAGAAATCTTTAATCACGGCCCGTACTAAAACCCCTCAACTATGTAGGCGGTTTCTATTCACTATTCAATTGAATTCTGATAACTTAGTATTAGTACCTAAACTGAATTGTGTTAACTTAGGTTATAAATAACACAAACATGCTTGAGTATTCCATAAGTTGATATTATACGTAGGTAGGCAAGGTAGGTACTCCATTTCCGACCTTATTGCAATCAGTTGAAGTTCATATTCCAATAACAAAGTTGTGTCCATAGCGGGAGCGATCATCAATTTTATAACTACTACGAACACTTTTTACACCAGCTGGTCACTAATAAAATTAATGTGATGACGTCACTCACCTTATGAAGTACTTTTCAACACAAGCAATTCGAAATCCAAAAAGAAAATAAACCAATTTTATCTATTATCTTGACAAAACAAGATGAATGAAAATACAAAGCGCGTCAAATCTCGGTTTGAATTTCGAACGCGCGCGGTGAATGTTCGTTCGGACGTATCACCCGCGAATTAAAATCTATCCACGACCGAATCGAATTTCGAACAGAGAACTCGTTTGAATATAGAACGCGTTCGTTCGGCACGTCCTCGCGAGCGCCGAGCGCGAACTGAGGAAGGGGGTTCGTAGCACGTTCGGCCGCGTTCGTGTGCGTTCGACGCTCGGAAATGTTTCAAATGTTCGGTCGCGTGTGAGTGAGTGCTAGGAGCGAGCGAGCGAACAATGTTCGCGGCTACACCGTGCGTGTTCGCTCGATCGGGATGATTATTATTGTCAAAGTAATTGTGGTGGCGGTGCTGCATGCTGGCTTGTTACATTTATTTTTAGGTATTTCTATAGTATATCATGTTTTGGTCTACATTCAAAGATGCAGTTTTTAATTCCTCATCTTTCGAATAATATAACATTTTTACACTTTAAAAAGCAATGTTATTTAAATAATAATTTGTCCCTCAATAGCTGTAGGTGGCTCTCTGAATATCAATTGGGCTGTACCAACTGAAGTGAAGTTAAAAATGAAGATACCATTTCGTGTGTAAAATTACTAAAGTAATTTACATTTTACGGGTCGTCTATTAGTAGTATATTGAGTATTATTTAAATAATTTATCTTTTTTAGTCATTTTTGTATCATACATTCAATTTTTTGACACAATACTAATGTCAATTTATTTTCATAAAATCAATGATATTATATACAAACAAAAGCAGATATGTTATAAGCGCTCGCGTTTTGAAGACTCAAAAAACACCCAATTGTGAGGTTTTTTAACAGCTGCGTCATACGTCAAATTATACCTATCTCTTTCATTTGCGTGCTATTTCGTATCTTTTGTCTTACTTATCAGTTATATTTGTCAATGTGTGCAATGGAACAGATTTAAATCGTAATTACTATGAACGTAACATATCTATAGCATAAAACATCATTGCATAAAATATTTTGCCTGAAGGAAGTCTAAAAAGGTTTTATTGTTTCAAAAATTAAACATAATAGGTAAACATTAAAAATCGAAGCAATGTTTTTTTTCACCAGTATATAAAACAGCCCGGACCATAATTGAACACCTAAACTGTTTAAGAAAAATGTTTGTTAAATTAGGAATTCGATTTCAGGATTTTATAGGACAGCTGAAGTCATCCATTCTGTTTGACCCAATTAGTACTGCTTTCAAAATTCTCTTTCATTTCAGTCTCAGAATTATGGTTTATGCCCTTTATTATGCCTAACTAATATCTTGTGCACTATATTGCTTAAATAATATGCTGACATAACGTAAAATTTTGACTAACGTTCAAATCACACTAACACACACTTGCACTTATGCGACCTATTCTAAAATCCACAAAAATTTTAATATGACAGAAAATCTAGACGTGATTCACTTAGTCCTAATTCTTAAACTAGTAACCCAAACAGTTGTTAAAATTTACTAACATTGCACTTATGAATTTGTCATCGAAGCAAAACTTAACACATTCAAAGCAGGATACCACGCAAGCCCATCTGACCCTAAATAATTACCATAATTTACGCACAAAGCAAACGGTAACTTTGGCGATAAGGCTCCCGAAATAGAATTCATTAATTGAATCGCAACCTGCCCTCGGACAACGCGCGAGGGTTCGCCTCCGGCCATTGAGATTCCCTCACAGATTATAATTACAGAGGGGAATCCACCTTTTTGCGCAAATGCCTGTAGTGTACACGTACATCCGTCGCTTGAGTGGGAGCGACTGGGTTATGTGGGAATCGGCTTGCCGCAATTATAATTTTCACAATACAAAGACTTTTATGCGTGCTTACACCTCATGGTATTCGGCCACTGTGTTCCATTCCATTGAAAGACACATCAATCAGTGTGATGTCTGATAATATGCCCATCTAATCTTCCAGCACGATTTCTAGTTTATTGGTTCCTACATTGAACACAGGCCACAGCCATAGCTACATGACGGCAGATTTAATCTGAAGGGTGGTGAGACCAACACTTTTTTGTTTATGGGACAAACATGTCTTTCTTGTCTTTCCACCGACAAACAAAAAAGTGTGTTTGTGTCAAATTCAAACTCATTGTGTCAGTCTGACTTATATCAGTATAAATAGGTTCCCTTGTCGTAAAACTACAAAAGATGCTAACTTTAAGAAAATACTGCCAAGTAGGTCTACTATAGATAATGTCGAAACAGTCACATTTTAAAAACTAAGATGTAGTTCAGAAAGTGTTATTGGACACAAACAAACATAATAAAACCAAATAGTATGTTAAGGAACTTCTGTACTTCTTATTTTGTGCCCCATTCAGAAAGTTGTCCAATCACTCTTGATCCTTTAAAAATTCTCCTCCCGTGTTACGGCTTAAGGGTTTAGGGGTCAAGATATTTTGGCCAATAAAAGGTCCTCTCTAACAAATGTGACCAGTTTTACATGAGCTCCTTTCTTTCGTAATCTGTATTCAAGAAAGGTCATAGATGAAATGGCCGCTTCTTTCTAAAGTCGATTCAGTTTAACTTGAGCTGGAGGAGTATAGTGTTTCCATGAAATGGAGGATCTAAGAGAATTAGTTACTGGTTAGAAAGAAGTGATTTGTTGGGTGTTTGCGATTGTTTTACTTATACATTATTGTTTGTTGGTAATGTATCGTAATTTTATTTTATATAATTAAGGCGATTGGATTTCTCAATTCCTGAAAATGGGCAATTGGTAAAGCCTACTCCTCATTAAATACTGGTCAGAAAGAATTGAAAAAAATATATGTTAAACATCAGTTCTTACACTACATTTGAAACACTTTAAGTTTAAGTTTTTATTTATTTTGTACACTAAAAAAAATATCTACGAAACGTCGATTTTTATATTGAAATGCCTACTGCTCCTAAACGGCTATGTTATTTGGAAATATTTTTACTCAATCATATAAAAAATTTCTTAATCTTAAAATGCAACAATGCTTTTGTAAATCGAATAAATATTTTCTGTATAAATATCAAAATAAAGCAATTCCGAAAGAGTGGTTGCAGAGGGTGGCCTGTGCGGGCGCGGGCGGCAGTCGTCCGCTGGCGTTCAGACGGGAAGGCTGTGTCGCTCGCTGCAATTTTTTTATGACTGCTCACGCGTGTTTGTCCTTTGTTTGTGTGCGTATTTTTCGTGTCAGTGTGTTCAAAGAATAGTGCAGTCAGAGATAGGCAATACGATTGCGTTGTGATTTGGTGCGTGCGGGGACGGTGTATAATTATTAGTGTAAAAATATTTATAAACCTTGTTTTTAATACTACATGTTCGTAATATTTTATATTTTAGAAGTAATAAACAAGCAAAAACAAAATTAAAAACCACAGAGGAAGAAAATAAAAATGAAGAGATATGCAAAACATAAAAACATACAAATCTCAACATAATATCAAAAAGACAGCACAACGAAGCTGAAGGACAAAATAAAAAGCAGAAGATACTATATTATGTGCTATAGAAAATTTTAATAGTTAGTGTTTGAGAATTAAAGTTAACATAATTTTTAATTTACGTGTTTTACTTATTGATATCAGGACCTCTTAGTAATTTTAGTTTAGTCAGCACCCTCAGAAACCTAGAAATCACATCAAACTTCCCAAACTTTGTTAGCTTTTTTTTTAAGCGGTGAATGCATGTATTTAGGTTTAGGGGCCAGACGGAACTAATTTAGATTCCGTCTGCCCCCACTAGGGGCAGACGAAACGAAAAAGTTTCGACTGCCCTTACTGGTTATTTAGATGGGGAGGTAGGTAGCCTGTCCAATTACCATTGAATGCAAATATCTGAAGAGCGATGTATTTAATTTGTATTTGTATTTCAAAAAAGAAGAAGAGCAAATACATTTAATAAAATGTGTAAAAATTTCGGAAAACAAATGAATGTCGGGAAAACACTGTTTATTGATCTGAAGTTAAAAAGACAGGTGTAAACGATTTTCGACCTTTACCAAAATAACGGATTTTAATGAACCAGCAAAGATAGTCAACAAGCGTTTGCGAAAAAGCAACAAAATTTTGAATGTCAATAAGGTTGAAAATCGCTTGCACCTGTTTTTTTTTCATTCAAATCAATAGACAAACAATAAAAACAGGTGCCAGCGATTTTCGACCTTATCGACATTTACCAAAATAACGGATTTTAATTAACCAGCAAAGTTAATCAACGAGCGTTTGCTATATTTTTTTTTATTGAACGAGGACAAGGAAAGTATTGTGCGTTCAATGGTTCACACGGTACTATAGGCATCTACTGGGGTAGCTAGTAGCTACCTACCTACCTATCCAAATAACCAGTAGGGGCAGTCGAAATCTTTTAGTTACGTCTGCCCCTAGTAATCCGAGCAACTCATGTCATCCCAGTGTCCACCAGTGGGGGCCAACGAGAAGATTTCAGTAGCGTTGGTGTCCCCACTGGTGGACAAGTAGTTACAAGTTTAAATGTATTGGCTAAAATACATTATCTGCATACGTACTCGTATATATTTATATAATTATATATATTTTTATGCATAATTATTCCATAGACATCCTCTTATAATCACAATCACATCTTATGATGCATTTTAAAAGTAGAACCAATCACATTATTCTATTAGGCTCTGATAATAATTATAGTAGTGTACAAAATTGCGCTTCTGTACGCTACGCCCGTGCATTCTTTGATAAGTGTTTTCGTGCGGGGTGCGCGGTTACGCGCGGGGAGATAGACTCAAACGTCCAAGGTCGTTGAGAACTATAATCGCCTATAAGCGTACTAAAATGGATTCGGCAGCACAATAAATATAAATCTACCATGTGGCCGTATCGGTCTCAAGGGTAATCATTTTTTCAAATTCATTTGTAAACAAAACACTTACAAGTAGGTAATTATCGGCATAATTTGTTTTGTAAACATCTTCATGCAATTTTTACATCAGTTTTTAGATAAGATAATGAAACGAAAAACATTTGTGATCATGGAAGAATTTTTTTTTTTATTTAATTATGTTTTATGCGGTTAAAAGTGGGATGTTGGTAAATAGTTTGGAATGATGACCACTAATTATACCATCAAGTTTGTGATAAATTATCTGTCGAGATAAAAAAGACGTCATTTTGGTCAATTTTGAAAAAAGAAATATTTCGATACCTTTGGGTTCATTTGGCGTATAAACCAAAACCTGACTTTTCAGGAGAGCCGAAAAACGTTTTTTTTTTTAAATAAAAAATCATAACTTTTTTGTTTTTGAAGTTATAAAGAAGTGACCTATAGGTAAGATTCTTAGAATTAGGGAATGTAGAAGGCTAAATTATCACAACATACCTATCTTCTTTGGTTTAGAAGTTAGCCTTGGATATACGTCAAAAAAAAATTTTTTTTTGTTTATACACCCCACGAATATTGTAATAAAATTTACTTTGTACGTCGTATATCCAACTTTGGTAAATTTAAAATCACAATTACTGACGTAAAAGCCCATAGATGTAGATTTTTTTGTATTAAAAGCCAGTTATAATCATAGAACAACTGAAATCTGACTATTAAAAACAATCCTATTACTCTCAAAATATGTAGGAACTTAATAATTGTAAGCCTCATGCAACGCTATTCGTTGGCCTCATGCCTAAACTATGATCGATTTAATAAAATAAAGCTACCCTAATACGAAATCAATATGTATTTATTCTTATTATGGCATACTGACTGTTAAACAGTTTAACAAAATAACATCTAAATTAAAATTAATTAAAAAAACAACATTGTCACGTAAACCAAAACAAAAATCATAATATTATGACACTTAATAATTCAAACTTCTACTTAATTATAGTAATATGGCATAACTCAACTTATGAGCATTCTAGGCCGTTAGCGTGCAGCATTCTAGGCTTCATTCTCTGGTACTTCTTTTTCTTGCTATGATTTAAACATCCATTTTTCTACTTCCTCTTCTTTAGATCATACCAGAAAACTTCTTACTGTCTCTGAGATTACTTCCCTGCCCCCTCTTCAGATAGATTCCTTTACTCTCTCTAGTGTCTCTTCGGATCAAATTCTAAAAATCAATTCTAATTATTAGTCTCCCTTAAATCCAAAGCCACTGGTTATGACGAGATCAGTCGTACTATTATGGTGTTGGTTCTACTCGATCACATACTCCCAGTCATTACTCATATTATTAATTTCTCCCTTACCTGTGGGGTCTTCCCAGCAATTTGGCGCAAAGCACACGTTATTCCTTTACCTAAGATATCGAATCCCGTTAATCTCAACAACTTTAGGCCCATCTCCATATTACCTTTCTTCTCCAAGATTCTGGAAGCAGTTGTGCACTCCCAACTTTTCAACTTTATTTTTAATAACAATCTTCTCTGTCAATTTCAATCTGGGTTTCGCCCCTGTCATAGCACCAGCACAGCTCTACTTAAGGTAACAGAGTATTTTAGAGATGGCATGGAGGAAGGCATGTTAACTGTGCTTGTCCTCATTGATTTCTCCAACGCCGTTAATACTGTCGATCATGATGTCCTTCTATAAATATCAATTCAATGGTTTGCCTCTTATCTCCGTAACCGCCGGCAAGCGGTGAAGGTTGATCAGACATTATTGTGCTGGTGCAGTTTTAGCACAGGCGTCCCTCAAGGTGGTATTGACTCAGCCATAGCTGCTGTCAACAAAGATTTGTGCTCCATCGCTGCTTGGTCTGATCGGTTTGGCGTTGCAGTAAACCCGAATAAATGTCAAGCCATTATTGTATACTATATTCGTAGGCTTGATATAGACACTTTGCCCCCTGTCCTCTATGATGGTGTACCTATTCCCTTCTGCAGTAGTGTCAAAGACTTAGGCCTGCATATCGACAACACACTAAGTTTGTCTGTACATACATATAGGTGAACTGAGTCGTAAAGTAATTTCCACTTTGCGAGCTCTGTACAGATTTTAAAAATTTCCTTCCAATTCCAACTACAATCACTCTTGTTCAAGCCCTTAATCTTCCCTTAATTGATTACGCGGATGGGTGTACTTCTGACTTAAACAAAGACCTTCTCGACATGTTAGATCGTTTAGTTAACAATGGTATTCGGTTCATTTTCAACTTACGTAAGTTTGATCACGTTTCTTCCTTTCGCACCAAACTTAATTCATTACCTATCCCATTTCTTACTACCTCTTTTCTATCCTAAACGATCACACGCTCCGGCTTACCTTAATTCGAAGTTCAAGCTTCTTAGCTCGACACATTCCCGTCAGCTACGCTCCTCGAATAAAACAGTTCTAGCTACTCCTTCTTACCGGTCCGGCTTTGTCTCCAACTCTTTTTGTCTAACGTCTATTAGACTTTGGAATAGTCTTCCCGCTCCTCCGCCTTCGAATCCTTCTCCGAAAACATTATCTCCAAACTTCCCTAGCATCGTCATCCACCTATCCCAATTATTAACTGCGTCGTCTTTCTTTTTGGTTTTATTAAATATTATTATTATTTATGTATCATATTTATGTTATACCTACGCTATATTAGTTTGTTGAGGATTTAGTTATTTATATTATATAATTATGTAGTTCACTGCATTATTTTCACTTTTTAGCCCATTAACACTCCCACAATAGATTTTTTCTGCTTGGCCCAAAGGTTGAATGGCAGAGAATGCCATTTGGCATTAGGTCCACCTTATGTACTCTTGATTGTGCATTAAAGTTTAAATAAAAATAAAATGTTTTTTATTTTATTTTAATTAAGATGTTTTTTGTTAAACTGTTACTGTTTTAACAGTCAATATGCCATAATAAGAATAAATACATATTGATTTCGTATTAGGGTAGCTTTATTTTATTAAATCGATCATAGTTTAGGCATGAGGCTTACAATTATTAAGTTCCTACATATTTGGGGAGTAATAGGATTGTTTTTAATAGTCAGATTTCAGTTGTTCTATGATTATAACTGGCTTTTAATATAAAAAAATCTACATCTATGGGTTTTTAGGTCAGTAATTGTGATTTTAAATTTACCAAAGTTGGATATACGACGTACACAGTAAATTTTATAACAATATTCGTGGGTTGTATAAACCAAAAACTATTTTTTTTTGACGTAAATCCAAGGTTAACTTCGAAACCAAACAAGAAAGATTAGTTTTGATCATTTAGCCTTCTCCATTGCCTAATTCTAAGAATCTTTCCTATTGGTCATTTCTTTATAACTTTAAAAACAAAAAAGTTATGAGTTTTTATAAAAAAATACAATTTTTTTTCTACTCTCCTGAATAGTCAGGTTTTAGTTGATACGCCAAATGAACCAAAAGGTATCGATCTATCTCGCTTTTCTTTCTGTCGCTGTTCCGTTGACTTGTGCCACGTTAGTTTTTAGTTTTGTGCTTTGTGTGTTGGGCGTAAAATGCTTTTTGCAATGAACGTGGTCTTTACATCAATACACTATTGAACTTTTGGATGTACGACGTCTTATTTAAACGATATAATGGATTATGTTGACAATGCTATGGCGTAAAAACCATATACGATTAACGTCGACTTGTACGCCCAGGAGTGATATAAATCATGGTGGATACATCATAACAATACTACAAAAAATAATTATTTGGCATTTACACCGTGAATTTACCTTTTGCAAGACATTATAGTAAGAAAAATGTGGGTCGTATAAACATTTTTTTTGCGAATTTCATTATTTCGTCTAGACAGATCGATAGAGAAAAAAATTCTGAAAAAAATGATATATATAACTCAATTTGGCCAAAATGGTCTTTACGCCAAATGAACCCAAAGGTATCGATTTATTTGCTTGTTTTCACAAATGTTGTCTTGCATTTATTTAACACCTAGAGGTAATGGCATTACGCACGGAGAAGGTACACAATAGCCACCTTTGAAAATAATAATAAGTATATTACTTTTAATAGCCTTCCGCCCGCGGTTTCACAAGCGCGTAATTTCTCTTTTCAAATATCCCCCTTTCCCCCCACATTTATCCAAGTACCCTATGTTCACCAGCATAATGCAGCTTTCCAACAGTGAAAGAATTATTCAAATCGGTTCGGTAGTTTCGGAGCCTATTCAATATAGACAAACATACAAACAAACAATCAAATCTTTTCTCTTTATAATATTAGTATAGAGTATAGATAAGGTAATGAGCCAATACCCAAGAGAAACCTAGGGTCGGTGAAGAGCCTCTTAGTTCCTAACCGACTACCGATTAAGAACATAATTTTATTTTGTAGAGCTACCATCAAAATAATTATTAAAGACAAAAAAAAACTATTGGTGGTTCTGGTCCAAATCCAAATTCATATATCAACCCCAAAACCATAAGACGCAGTCTCAAAAAGTTACCACTGAGAAATCAGTAACCCATAACAAATTCCTACAGTATTTCTCATTCTAAACCAGGATTAGATACATCCAACCTTTCTTCTACGCCATTGTCCAAAAGCGTCATAACTTAAAAACAATATGGCGGCGAGGGTAGAGAGATCACGCCAAACGCACAGTCCCGAGGGAGGCTCGGGTTATCGATAACCGCCATTATTTCGCCCATTGTTCCTCCTTGACAATCATACCTACTTTTAGTGTTATCTGTGATAAAATGTTACCTGTTAGTTTCTTGCTATGGATGTGGGTTGATTGCCTGCTGATAAAAACTGGAAAAGAAATGGGGGTTCTGGTAATTTACGTTACATGCTAAAATGAACGGTCTAGTAGTCAAAGTCGAAGTATTTATTTTGCAATTTGATTTACCATGAAATTCTTTTGCATGTCATAAACTTTTTTTTCCTACAAGCACTTCGACGTGCCTGTTGAGAAGAATGGAAGTGCCGCAAGAAATTTAACAGAAAAAATTGACTTTGTTTGTTGTTTGTATTGAATTATGAGTTTTACAAGTTTAAGTGCTGGTCTGGCCATGATCTATAGGGTTAAATACCCGCAAAATTTTATTCTAACTTTGTGATCACTAATCCACATTTTAACGATAACTTGATTTCAATGGTAGAGACCTTGTCCTGCAGCTTGATTATTATTAAGGCTGATGCTCACATAATACAATTTTGTGAAAAAAAGACCGAACATCGACACAAAAGCATCGACAAACCCAACCTAAGGATCAACCGTCAAGTGTGGACGCGAATATATCGACAGCACTTATCGCAGCAGTGAGATTACCGCGCAGGGCCCGGGTTCGATCCCGCGTATCTGCTGGCTCCAGCCAACAAAGGCAGCATTTGTGACGTACAATTTACGAGACACTTTTACGAGTGCAAAATAGGTGGGACTCGGTTTACGACCCACCCTGTATAATAAGGGAGCGGAGTGTAGTATATGCGAAATTGGCAGATGTGCGGTCTAGCTTTTGTTTAGATGACAAAAAAGAAAAGTATAAAAGGTGGTATTAAGATAATTCTTAGACAACATTGTAGAAAAGGTTTATGGTTACTTCCTTTCATACATACTTTGAGTAATAAAATTCTACATCTTATGTGATGTACGTATATTTTATTACTAATGACGATAAATGAGTTCTTTTATGTAGCATCGCTTATTCCTAAATTGTCGCTATAAAAAGTTTCTTTATAGCTATAAAAGTAATTTATTATTTAAGAAGCACGTTCACACGTATTTTTTATTATTTTGACACTGGTAATATTGCTGAGAAGAATTTTCTTTCTATTAGTCTTATAATCTATAATATTATTAACATAATTAATATTATTATTACTATTATTATAGTCTTGTAATCTTTTTTATAATAGATACAGAAAATAACTATAAAGTAGTAGGATATTAATATGCAAGTCGCAATTGGGAAGATATTATGTGCGTAATTTATTCAAGTACACTGAGAACCCTTCTTTTGGCTGTAATGTAGTGACAAATTAAATCAGATTACTTAAGTGGTCTCAACTTAAAAATACTGATGACTTGTTTGGTTAATTAGGCGTACCAATTAATATAAAAATAATTTAATATGATCTAACTATAGAACTTTTTACTTTCGATTTTACACCTATTCACATTGAAAAAAAAAAGCCTTTTTCCTTTTTCTTTCCTTGCTCTCTCCTTAAGTCATGCAGCTTCTGTTTTCAGATATACTACATTGTGAAAAAAGCATCTCATAGTAGGTTCAGGGGTCCGCGAGCGACGCCAGGGGGCGAGTTATAGCTAGCGTGACGAGGGTCTTATTATGATGGCAGCAAATTAGATTTCTGCTGACAACGCTTCCGTACAAATGAGGAGAGGTTATTACGGGATATGAAAGAGAGATTAGGGAATATGTATGACGCCAAGTCTTTTCGTCTGTTTTGCCTGAGAAATCCATTCTTGAAGCTGAGTTGTGGGAATCTCTAACATGAAGTACCTACATTAAGCAATCATCAAGTATTGCTCGTATCGTATTCAGTTGTACATTGAAGATAACTGCCTCCGTGGTACAGTGATTAGAGCAATGGGCTCTAAAACCCATAGGTCGTGTGTTCAAATCCCGCGGGGAGCATCACTTTGTGTGATCATTTCCTGTTTGATTAGGACATTGCATGTTTGAAAAGAATTATGATTCCGTGCTTCGGAAGGCACGTTAAGCCGTTGGTCCCGACTATGTTCCAAGTAGGTCTGGTTTCCCTTGTAAGTGTTACGGAGGTCAGATGGCAATCGCTCCATTGTAATAAAGGCCTGTCAAATCTACATAGAATCATAGTCGAAGCGGACCCTGAGCTCCATACTGGATGCAATCAGGAATAAGTACGCTGAGATGATGATCATGACTGATGATAACAGAATGGTGTAATGGTGGTCCGCTAGCTTAAATACCACCACACCAAAGATCAAGCAAAGGTGACCGGAGGAAAATCTTCAACTTTTAATGGGACACAATAGATCGTCGTATAATAGTCGTCGTAGGGTCATTCAGGGGCGTGCATTGGTTTTGAGACTAGGTAGGCAGTCAAGATTATTTTGCTCAGATCGATTGCCAAATCGATCGATCGGTACCCAATTTTGTTGTGCTATCGGATAAGAACAACTTTGTAAAACATGCATCTCACAATGTAATTTTTTTATCAAAACATAAAAAATTGCCGGGCGCGCCAATTAAAATTATTAACATAATATTTTAATTTTAAGATCATGAGATGTATAGTTTTCCGTTGACCTAAAGGAACTTATCCAATCATAATTAATTATCTAATAAACAAAACAAATGAAATTTTGGGACATACCGAACAGTGTTATTTTCCATCGTCAGAAATGCACATCACACAATGTTCCGTAGGTATTACTTGAAGACACAAACATTGATTAAAATATCATTGCACTCCACAAAATAACATAGATATCGCTATTAAGTAATTAAAATATAGCTCTAAAAAGTTTTAACACACGTTGCACACGCACCATGAAGATAGGTTAGAGAAATGTAAACACAAACAAATGTAAACAAACAACCAACCAAAAAGCAAGCAGATTTGACCTTGACGTAAAACAAATAACATTTCATTACTTTATATTGCCAATAACTTCTAAGTGTGTGTTTTAATTAGTAAAGTAAAATCTATCTATCATAACAATTAATACGAGAATTCTGATATACAAATCAGCCATTAAAATTGTGATAATTAATAAAATATGATTAAAAATAATTGTAAACCGATACATTTATTCGTTTTAGCGCCATCTATTGAAATCGGTGAGATTCATAAGCACTGACATGTTTGCTTGTTTGTGGTAAATTAATACGGAAGTAGAAGCGTCTTTATTTCACAAATATTGTTATTTATTAGCTTAAACATCCAAAAAGATGCATTATAATTCGTCTTTTATTATATTTTGATTTTTCTACAGTAAAATTATTGTATAAATCAATTGGAAGCCAGACGAATTTCACGTAGTAGGCTTGACTACCCAATGCGACTAAATGAAGGAGTTGCCCTTTCTCGTTATTGTGCTATACGCTGGAGTGACTTTTTTATTTTGTCGCATAGCACATTTTAAACGAAAATGTGTTTTGACGTGTTCGATTGTATGGAGCTTGGTAGGCAGCGCGCGGCCAGAGCCTACCTCGCTTCTATAGACGCGTAGGTATACGTATAGGTTATGAATGCGCTGTTCGGATGAAATGATGAAGTGTTGTGGGAAAGTTTATTTCTTTATTTATGTTTATAGATTTTAAAAATAAAATATTTCTTAAGGTTTTCTGCGAATGAGTTTTAAAAGTAGGCAGTGCCTAACTGCCTTTATGGGATGCACGCCCCTGGGGTCATTTTATAGTTGCCACCAAACGTTTGATCACTTAGTGCTAGAATTAACGAACTTTAGTTGTAAGGATGACTATGATGACAATATTTCAATTAGATTTTAGTTATTCCCTTTACCTTTCAGTAAGACAATGAGAGACTAATACTACACCAAAATATATACGCAAAGGCCAGTTTTAAATTAAAAAACGCATGAACAGTTCACGCTTGACCGATCAAAACATAAAAATTATGTCGCATTTAGCAATAGAATAGAATAGAATAGAACTTTATTTCATATCAAAAGATTTTAGTACACAAACTTAATTCATAAATGTATGCTAATAAATAATGTTATGTTACTATTAAGTTAAATATACAATGCAATTTCACTCGTAAAGTAGCACTACACAATACAAATAAATTGTTAACAAATTGGCGGTATACTAAAATATGACAATCTTTACCTCCCGTACTAGTCGAGACTGTGCTACGGCAAGGTAAGATCCTCGTGCCAGTAATATCAACCATAACATAAACAATATAAGGGTGCTTTTTAATTGAGGTAGTTGCTGCGTAGACAAACAAAAGACATTTATGGACTTATCGTAAACAAGTAGTACATGCAAAATAATAACACAATGCAGGTCACATTAACTAACACTGAGCAAATTATGATTTGCTTAATTTTGACCCGAATATGTTTGGTATTTTATATATCAAAGAGAACAACGAGAAAAAAAAAAACTGTATTTTGTAAGAAAACAACATTACCAAGTATTTTAGACTTAATATCTATTTTGATCAATATTATTCAAATAAAACGGAGTATGATAATACAATTTATATAGTATAAATTAAATAAAAGTTACTGCTATTACAATTATGCAATAAAAGCGCATTAATTGTAACGTTACATAAATCAGTTCGTTACGACCGGGTTGCACAATCGCGGCTTTGAAAAATTTTATGTGGTGCATTTAAGCGAGCGGTGAGTACAAAGAAGTTTAAATGCATTTAACCATTGTGCATTTTAATGCGCTTTAGATTTTAAGTAAATAAAGGGAGGTTTATTTATTGCACATTTTGGAAATGGAAATAATTTTGGGTAGAAATGTAAATTGCATTCCATAAAAGTCAAAATGAACTTAAGTGACATAATTACTATTTACTTCGACTAGCATAGGATAGGATCGGGGATGGTCTGGTCAGGTCAATAGCCACAAGGCTGGCACCGGCTGGTCCCAATCGGGTGTGATGGGGAAACCGGGGGAGTTTAGTGGGTAGTGGACGCTTTAGTGTCGAGTCCCACACACGGCCGCAGGTCTAGCTAGCCTGTGGTTTTGTTGCGTAAACGCATTAAAAGGATAGGATAGGATATGGATTAAACAGAAGACAGGGAAAAATTATGATGTTGTAAATTAATCGTTTGGGTACCATACGCTACATCTCGATAATATTTTTGAAATATACGTAATGCATTAACGTTTCACCGCGATCCAAACTCAACTCGTTTATAAAGTATCTTATCACAAACATTTTAATATCTATCCTGCATCTATCTCCGGATATTACAGTTTAACCCTCCGCACATAGCATGGGGTAATATAGACCCCACCAATAATTTCTTATCTAAAGTTATCATCGTGAGGTCCGCTTAAGTGGCCGTGCATAGAGATGTGTTGAATTTTCGTCATTAACATAATGCATGATACTGCATACGATGGATAACAGAAATTAATTGTCATAAAGCATATTATAAGCTATTTAGTGAAAAATCAACTTCTTCCGATTAAACTATTTGTACCAGTATTTCCTTATTCGTAATTGTTAACGTTACGGATAAGTAGAGTCAAATCAAACATAATTCATGTAGGCATGTAAAAAAGCAACTATGAATCGCATTTATGAAATTTAAAATACTGAAAAAGATCTTGCTTGGTCTAAACCTGGAAGCTGTAATATGTATAATAAATAAATCTATACTTATATTATAAAGAGGAAAGATTTTATTGTTTGTACTGAATAGGCTCCGAAACTACTAGAGCTGAACTGATTGGGAAAATTCTTTCACTGTTGGAAAGCTACACTATCTCCGGGTGACATAGGGTACTTTTGATCCCGGAAATGTGGGGGAAGGGGGAGGATAATTGACAAAAAGAAATTACACGTGGGTAAAACCGCGGGCGGAAGGCTAGTAGAAAATGAAGAAGTTAATAATTTGAATAATTGGGTTCAAACATTATTCAGTCTTCATCATCATTTCAGCCAAACGACGTCCACTGCTGGACATAGCCTCCCCCAAGGATCTCCAAACCGATCGGTCCTGCGCCACCCGCATCCAGTGGATTCCGGCAATCTTTATGAGATCATCGGTCCACCTTGTGTGTGGTTATCCAGTCTACCATACTTTAAATAGTCAACGTCGTTATTTACCCACGCGCTTGAAAGGGTTAAATAATGCATTTTCCACGTTATCTAACGGACCCACTAAATTACAACTAAGTTGAATTCATACTAAGTAGCATTAGAAAGTAGGTGCAGCGAATGCATAATTATAGGGAAGCCTTAGGAGCTATCGTCTGATCACTAGGGCTAGGCTCTGCTTAGAAGTCTAAGTTGGACCTAATTGGATCTACGTATTAGACCTGTTCGCACTGCAGTTGTTACTACATACTAATAAATATCTGTGTTGATGTCTGTGTTGTTTTTAATGCAACTTTAGTTTGCAGGCAAGTTTTGTTTCTTTAGCCTATTAAATCCTACTGCTAAACCTTCCCTTTTATGTCTCTTTTTGGAAAGTAAGTGTGGCCTCTATTTTTTGGATCCCACTCCGGGCTACCGCATCAGGCAAGTGTAACCGGGGTTTAGTTGGTTAAGGCGTGCAACGACTCGTTTTGAGTGTCAAGGGGAGACCGGTGAAATTAAGTGGGTATAGTGGAGACAAACGTCTTTAGAACCCAACACGACCGCAAGTTCCGCTGGCCTATAGCGAAGTTTAAAAGCATTCTTCTCTGGAAAAACTAGACGTAATGGATAAAGCATTCAGCTATTACTCTAGAAGTATCTGATTCTATGCTCGTCCAACACAAACGTTATTGTGTACTGTTTGTGTTGTGAATTATCGACTTCGATAGAATAACACTTCGTAAAATACCTTTTTTACGCAATAACTCAGAAGATTACATTTTTAACGACCCTCATGTATCCTCACTGCCAAGTAAGAGGAAGAGAAAAAAAATACTACAAAAAACGTCCATCAACTTGTCTATCAAGTCGCGTAGCAACAAGCCATTCTAATAACCGACTGTTGATTCATTTGAGTAACTGTACATACCGGTGTTTTTTCGCAATCTTGCCGCGAGCGGAGTGGCTGTTGCTAAGTAACTGGGGACTTAGGGCTGAAACAATCATGAGTGGAAAAGAAAGTGGAGAGGGATGATACGCAGGATGTTAGGTACTTGTTTATGAAATGTTTTGTTAATTTAACGGACTGTGTCTGAAGGAGGGCTGTTGTGTTGCATGTAGGTATGGTAAATAGCATGGAGTCATTTCTATGTTCCTTACTCTAGCTTGCGATATGAATTGTTTTGACAGTACAAAGAATCGATAGATTCGTACTGATAGCACGGAAACACTAGTTACATTAACAAAAATAAAAAAACGAAATAGCGAATTTTTGACGCCATTTGTGAGGTCCTTACTACGAGCGTTTTCTCCCGGTCCAGCATTTTGCGAGTCTAGTTATGACATTAGAGCAACTGCCATTTCACTTCTGTAAAGCTTCACAGGATAACTAGACCAATTGGCCTTTCAAAATCCAATAGCGCTAGTCTGTAGCCGCTAGTAACAATTTGCCATCAGGTGTCACACTTGCCCATTTGCCCCACATCCCATCACATTATCATCAGACTGTCGTAGTCCACTACTGGGTACCCGCATCCAGCTTCTGCCACCCATCCTTCGCAAATCGTTACTCCGCCTAACCTGAGGGCGTCCTACACTGGCTTCTTTTATAAAGAAACAAATAAAGTGGGAATCGGTAGCCCTTGCCCACTTGCGCTCGCGCCTCAGCTGCAAAACATTTGCTCAGCGCGTTAACACAACAGCGCGACCGAAGCCGCTGGCTAATTGGTCAACGTTTCGGTGCCCACGTCATCTCACTGTTTGCTTTCGATGCGGAGCTCTGGTTTATAGATCCTTCACCGAAATAAACTGAATCGATTCAAGTCAACAAAGCGGGTAAGGGCGAGTTCAGACGTTTCTAACGTGTTATGAACAAAGGTGAATATTATTGACTAACCGCGTTTCCGCGGGTTCACCCGCACGTAAATTGATTTTTTCAATTATCCCCCTTTCCTCCCACATTCCTGGGATCAAAAGTATCCTATGTCATTTGAGGATAGTGTAGCTTTCCAACAGTAAAAGATTTTATCAAATCCGTTCAGCAGTTTTGGAGCCTATTCAATACAAACAAATCTTGCCTCTTAATCATATTAGTATAGTAGAGTATAGATTAGCCTCACGGTGTTCAGCAATGTGAGAGGCAACTACACTGCCTTACTCAGAAAGTCAGAACTGCTTTAACAATGCGTTAGTGTCCCATCCTGTGCATCATCACCTCTGGGGTGATATTCTGAGTCGGACTGGAGCTATTAAAAAAAAAATGTTTATGACGTGCAAAAGAATTTCTTGGTAAATCAAATTGCAAAATAAATACTTTGACTTTGACTTTGATTATAGCAAAACAATAGGTTTCTTACTTATAGGTACCTACTAATTTGCATCTTTCATACTTTGTTCACAATAGTAATTTTTTTGGCGACTGTCGATCTTGTGTTCTTGCGCGTGCAAGATCGAGAGGACTGGCGAATTCTTGTATCGGAGGCCAAGACACATTTTGGGTCGCTAAGCCATCGGAGTAAGTAAGTAATTATTTTAAATATCTATGTATCTTCTTCAGTCCAACTATCAGCCCTGACAATTTACAAGTTCACCACAGTCTGTAATTTTTATGACAGATTTTAATCAGCATCTTACCGACAGGAATCAGCATTATTTGCTCTGCGCGAGTCAGCTGCTCGTGAAATTGCAATGAAATGCTCGACTATGCACGTGTCATGCATCGTGCTATTTCGAACGTGCTGTACTTGTGTGTTGTTCGCGACATTATGTAAACCTTCGAACTACATGACTTTGATTTTTTGTCATTTACATATTGGGAACTACAAACAGTGGTAGATGTTTTTCAGTATTGTAGAAATTAACTGGGTGGTGCTTGAAATATTGAAAATGACAAATTCGAAGTAGCAGTGATAATTTTAAAGAGTTCGGGAATAGCTACATCTTGCGTATATCATAATAATTACCTATTCCACTGAGTTTCTAGTCTAGTTTGAAGTTAGATCTTGTGACAGAACGAACTACATAATTATGTAACTGTTTCCAGTTTTCCAGTTATGTCGACATCCTTAAAGAAGAGAGTAGATTATCCTTAGAGTTAGAAGTTCGAAAGAAAATTGAACATTTTTCACGCCCAATCCAATTTGGACTATAGCAGTTTAACAGACCTGCAAAAAACAATGCCTGGGAACGCAAGTAATGTCGATATCCCTGTACCGAATCCTTTTTCGGACTAGTAAGTTTCATTGCTGTCTTGAACGGGGTAAACCTGTGCTTGCTTACTCACTACACCAGAGGGCATAATATGAATAGTACCTTAATCTTTAGAACTTTACGAGCTCCACGCATCTGGCTGCGCAAAAATATTCTTAGTATTTGCGATCACTACAGAACCAATCTTTTTGGTAGTAAAAAGTTCTCCTGCGTAAATTCTACATTCGGCACTTTCCGTACGCAAGATTTCCCTCGGCGCGTGGTATATTATTACGTTATCTAAACACATCAGTGCGCCCGCGCATGACCCATCGGCGCCTTTGATGTGTGCGTTGCCCATCTCCGCCCGGTTAATGAGTCATGAAGTTAACAATCAAACTATTGCAATTGAAGCCAATGATCTGGAGTACAGAAGGGTACTTTCTTCTTCAAGGTCATGAAAAGTCGATTGACATTTGGTAAGGTTATTCAATAGAGTGTGACAAAAAAACAATTAAAGAGCCAGTAGACTTAGTGAGTGATGGATTAAACATTATGATGAGAACTTAAAAAAAATCAATGATGTAACAAAATTAGCATAAATGATGCAATGACCACGTTTGGGTTCAAATTGGTGCCATTATTTGTTTCAATGGCATCGTTTATGGGCTCGAAGATGACCATCAGATTGTTCACGTATTTGGCTGTCAATGGAAGACGTTTCAAGAACTACTTATAATAAACATCTCTTGACAATCATCTCTGGACCTAATAGTTCGACCCCCGTCTGATACCCAGACAAGTGGATTTTTACTGGTATAAAAATGTACTCGGTACAATCCATACACCAGAATGAGTGGATGAACATGACATGTACTGAGACTCGCAGCCGTGGTAGGTCTACAAGGTGGACCGATAATCTCATAAAGATCACCAAGGTGATTGATGATGTTTGAAGTTGGATTTCGGTGGAAATAGGTACACTGCATACGGTCGGTGACTGCGGAACCGATCGGTTAGGAGATCCTTGGAGGAGGCACAGCAGTAGACGTCTTTTGGCCGAAATTGTGATTGGACATGACTGTGTTCGTAGCGCACCTTCTGTAATTGACTAGCCTATGGCCCGGTTCCCGCGGCGTGCGTGTTTTTCCGTTACCTTTTCTCGGTACCATGCGGTTCCGCGGCTGTAATTGCTGCTTTATGATTTAATTGCCGATTGTTTTTGCCGTATCGGCTTCTGGTAACTAGCTGTACGCTGAAGAAGTGCGGTAGGTATTGTGGCAAGACTTATGACAGTTGTGAACAAGTCATAAAGACTCATTATGTTCCATACCTAAACATTACTGAGATACCTGGTATACCTCATTGTAATTTCTGGGAAAAAGACTGATTGTTAAAGCCCATTCAGTCTTCGGGTTTGGTGGACATTTGGGCAAATAGTTTAATATTTATTTTTGTTCTAAAGCTTGTATTGTATGGCTTTCCTACCGCCACATCATTTTCTTAAAGGAGATGCATCTGTGACTCTAGTTGCAAGGTGTCCATGTGTGGTAAGTCGCATAGGTATTTCCGTGAACATTTTTTTAAGAACATATTTCTTGAAACAGAGTTTTGTTCAATATCCTCTTTCATCAGCCACAGCATAAAACAACTGGATTCCCTCGCATTAATGAAAAATACATCAAAATTTACATTTCTAGTTTTCCCAAGTCTGAAAACGTTGTCGCTACCTATTGTTAACATATTTCTTCAAAACAACTCTGTAGGCATGAACATTGGATTGTTTGCCGGCTCGTGACTCACGGGTCGCCGGTATTAACATTACAGTATGCAAATCGATCGACGACGCTGTGCAAAACAAACTATTATCGACTTACGAATACTGTGAGCTGTTGCTAAGGCCATGCGGATTTTAATAGAAAAGCATTGCCAGTTTTCTGTTTTGGCATCATTTCATCATCGTTTTTTTCTGAATTGCTTCTTGCTTAGTTATGGTGGTAAACACGTTTGCCTGTTTTTGGTGTTGCGGAGGGATACAACACGTAACGGAGGACGGTAGTGCTGTGTGTGGTTCCTCCTAAGAAGAAAGAGACTTCAAATCAAATCCAAGGTCATACAGAACATCTTAGCACACCTCCTCCGGCCTGAGGCGTGACCTGTGAACGAGGGTAGCTCCCCAACGCCCGCATTGCAAAGGTCGCTCGAGCCAAGTCTAAGGGTCACCTAGTTTCTCTAGTGGTCCTCCCTAGGCGCCACCCTGACTTGAGGCCTCTCAATTTGGGGTTCCCGAGGATGGGCTGGTCAATAGCAACAAGGCTGGCACTGGCTCGTCCCAATCGGGTGTGAAGGGGAACCGGGGGGTTTAGTGGGTAGTGGACGCTTTAGTCTTGAGTCCTACACACGGCCGCAGGTCTAGCTAGCCTGCGGTTATGGTGCATAAACGCATCTGCTCCAAAAAAAAAGGTAAGATAAAACATTTTTGATTAGGTTTACTTAGTTCCAGTCCGGCCTGTTCTCTCTTCGGTCATGTTAGACTGATGTGGAGATATAGGATGTAGTACACCAGTACTTAAGCACTCACTTGTGCACTATTATAATAATGTTTATCCAACGTAGTACGTTATTCGCAAAGATTGGTCCCCGTAGCAAATAAAATTGGCTGAAAGGACATTATTGTACATTTCACGAGGAAACATCACTTTATGCTTTACCATACTGTAACCTTCTATCTTCGAGCCTTTTACTCGAAATTAAGCAATCTTTGGACAATTATTATAATAGCCGGATCTCCAATGCATCTACGTAATATGATTCATAACATTTCACAAAAACAATTTATAACGTAATGTGGGTAAATCAGGGCAGATCACTTTGGCCTGGTTGAGTATCCGTTTGCATAATAAATGATTTATGCACTTATGCAGTATAATTAATGAAATTAGCAAGAGATGATCCCCTTACTGTAAAACGAGCATATAATAGCGATTTACTAAATAAGTTGTTTTTCTCCTGTGCTGCAATGGTGTCAATTATTGGCCTGGCCCAGGTAACCACTTCACCACCGAGACAGCAAGCAAGAAGCAATAGCCTAGATTTATAGAAAAAACTAAAACGGTTTTATTTTATCAGCTAAACACACCTTAATAGACTTATTTTACAATGGCTAACATCAGTGACTCACGATGACCTTCGCGTAACCGTTTCGCTTGCACTTGAGTACATTGAGCTATATTTAGCCTAAATTGTTGTAGTTGATACAATAAAATGCCCAATTTTCGTTTTTGTGATACAGAATGGAGTCATCAAATCATCGTTTTTGTCAGAATCATCAATTTTAGCTTATGCAGTAATGTATATTTTTAGCGTCGTTCAATGCGCCGGCGGCCATTTTAAAATCATCAATGAATTAGTGCCTAGTTGGTGTGATCTCTGGTGCCGGAGATTACTTCCATTGACATCGACGAGCCATTTGGTGTAATGGTCGAGAAGTCGGCTATTACACCAGAGGTCGCGGGTTGAATCCCCGCACGGTACAAACATTTGTGTGCATGAACATGTCTGTTTGTATCGGTCTGGGTGTTTCTATGTATAATGTATGTATTTACAAAAAAAAGTATATAAGTAATGTTTATCCGTTGTCTGGCACCCATAGCACAAGCTAATGCTTAGTTTGGGGCTAGATGGCGCTGTGTGAATAATGTCCAGAGATATTTATTTATTTACTTCCCGGGTCGGGCAGAATTTGTGTAAGATTTTTGAACATGGGTTTGTGATCACCAATCTGCATTTGGCAAGCGTTGTGATTTAGCTCATCAACCACTAAAGAAAATCAAGATTTTAAGGACATTGTAAACGATGTTTTTTGGAAAATTAGTAAAATCAGTAGAGATATAAATTATCTTTTAACTTTAGGTCGAATTTACGTACCATCGTAATTCCTGAATGGCTCAAAAATGCTGCATGTTGAACGTACTATTTCCTCTATTTATTTACTGTCGCGACGTGTTTTGTAAACTCCCGCGCAGTTTGTCACCGTTCGTCCGTCTGTCCCGCCCCTGTGAGATTCTCACGATAAATTACTTGGAAATCGACCAGTAATTTTGCTGTGTAAAGCAATCTTGTTACTGCACTTTTATTTTGACTGTCCCTTATGTTTCCAATCGTGTTTTTATATATTATAGTGGTTAATTCTCGTAGGCATTAAAAAAACGTAGAATACCAGGAATATACCTACATGTACCGACGTATTCAAAGATGATTAAAGATCGATTTGCAGTCATCATCAGCAGCCTATACGTTCCCACTGCTAGGACACAGGCCTTGTCCCAATTGTGCGATAGTGTGGGCCATACTCCACCACGCTGGCCTATAGTGCGGATTGGGGAAGGAGGAGGAGGTGAGATTTGCTGTAATGGCTGAGAATTCGTCCTGTAGGTATAATGACTATGTTCGCGAGTTTGATCTGCGCCTAGTTCAAACACATGTATTTTACGAAAAATATAATAATGAAATTACCCATGTTGATATGTTATCAGTGCACCTAGCTTTGCTCACTTTGTAGCTAGATGTAATGTGTAAAAAATACCTGTTTTTTTTTTCAATTTTTTATTATCTTTAGTCGGTCTTCAAACACTATCAGAACTATAGTAATTTAACAATTTCAAAGCCAAGCTATCCACTTGCGTAAGCCGGATTATCGTACGTGCTATGCTATGAGTGCTATGACTAATAATAATATAACATACGTTAATACTAGGTAAATATTTCAAAATCCTCCCGTGTGTTGCCCGCTCGCCTCTGACGCAACGACGTATCCGCGTTGTGACCTGTCTGACGCAATCTTGGAGTCTATGAAATCTTGCAAGAAGACTAAGAACAATTAAAACACGGAGCATGTATTATAATAGGTAATTATAAATTTTTAAGTTGTTTTGACCGCCAGGTATAAAACCCGGAGGTCGTGGGTTCGATTCTCGGCTTCTTGGTAATACTATTTCTGAAACTGGCTAGCTACCTCCAACACAGGTGAAATCTGCCACCATAACAGCTCTGGCTGTGTTTCGGCATTATTAATTATGAAAGTCAGTACATTTGAAAAAAAAATGCGATGCTTTGTGATTAAGTGTACGGAATATCAGCGTATAAAATCGGGCGGAGCCACTGGCACAGCTATGTTATAAAATAACACGAACCATCGCTTTCGAGGAAGCCTTGAACCTCAAAATATTTTATATTTACACACAAAACAGGTTTTTCCACCTATTTATTATTGTTTGAACACGTGAACATGCATGATGACATCATGTGTTGTTCTTTATTTAGTTTCTGGAAATTGCAGGCTTAAGTTATTTTAAATTGCAACGTGCAGTAATGGAGGTCTTCTTAATTATAACAGATCTTTACTAAGAAATAATTATACATTAATCTTTTTCTACACGAGATGAAAATAATTTTTTTGGTAAGTATTGTTATGAATAGCTGAAGTTACTTGATTGTACACAACAACACAACATTTATTTGTTATGCCTTCCACCATAAACGTTTCAAAACTATCAGATCCCATGGGATTCCTCATGGGTGTCATGACACTACTTTCCAGTTCGTTTGACAACTTTGGGAACCCGAAAACTGTTTAAAATCCATATTAAAGTGAACAATGACAGACAACACTATTCGTACCAAACAAGTAGCTGTACGTTGTCATTAACATAATCCATGGAGAAACGAACAAAGGATAACAATAGAGTATTGGCTAATATTGTGAGAATGTAATGCTTGGTTGCTGACCTCTGGCTTGAATTAAATTCATAGTAGGGGTCCCGAAACAATGATTGAAACAAGACACTCAAATACAAGTATGTCTATAGAATTAACTTACTCTATTTTTTGTAATACCGTTAAAGACATGAAATTGTTTATTATTAGGTAGTGTTAGAGGAATAATTGGTTCACTCGATTAACACATCACTATGGGTCACCGGTGCCCCGCACTAGTCGGGGAGATTGACAGATAGATGTACCGCGCTTGCAATGTATAATGCCGAATATTGTAAAAGCATATTGAATTGTAATTATCAAGAGATGTATTTAATAGCTAACAGTAGAACGTTAACTATGTTTGGCGTTGATTTTTTTTCCCAAATAAATAATAATTGAAGTATTTTTATCTGCTGTCTGTCACATAGCACAAGCATAATATGCTTTTTGGGGTTAGATGGCGTTGTCTTATTTTATTCAGGTTTTTTTTTATTATAAAAACTTTTTTTTCCACAGACTCTTGGTTACTTGCCTTTTTTGGATAGTTATTATTGTTTATTGGATAGTAAACTCTGAAATTATCTTAACATTGATTTAAAAAAATAATTTGAATAAAATGATACAACCAAGAATGGTAAACAAACCCCCACGAATTGGAGAGCGTAAAAAATACTATGCTAATTTAAAAGCTTTGGACGTACAATACCAAACCGTGTTTTTTTTTTGTGCATTCTGACGTGAAAATAAATTCGTAAAATTAAAAAGGTCCATTCAATATAAAAGAAGGTAAAGTTTATTTAAAGGGCTTTAAACTCGCCCCAAAGCGCTTGCAAATGAACCCGCTTTTAGAAAGTCGGTAGCTGTGCTTTTGTAATTACTTCTGGCTCACTGGATGAGAACACAAAATCCAAAATGATATTTGAAATGCAAAAGTAACTTTGTCCTTCGGCTGTTACGGTTTTACGCTTAAACCCAGTTCTTGTCTGGTTTGTGAGAGTGCCGGAGGCCCACACCCCCCATACCCCCATAGGCCGGCAACGCATCAGCAATCCCTCCTCTGGTGTTACAGATGTCCATGGGCGGCGGTAATACCATCAGGCGGACCTGCTGTGTCGTTTGCCGCCTCTAACATAAAAAAACTCATTTTGACATTTAGAATAGATATAAACAAGACTTGAGTAAAAGACATAGGTAGGCTACTTTTTATCCTGGGATAATGCCCAGTTCCCATGGGATAATTCTTTATTAATGTTGCAAAGGCCCTAATGCTAAATGCTAAGTGTGTTCGAATCCCACGCAGGACAAAAATGTATATGTTAGAAACATTTTAGTTTGTTCTGTGTTAAAATTTTATTTTATAATAATAAAAAAAAGTAGTAAACTGTTGCCTAACATCACATTATATGTCTTCGAGACTAGTTTACAAGCCGGTAAAGGTTATTAGTATTAGTGATTTTAATCTTTAGTGCCCATTAGGCAATACATAACCTACAGCCGGCCTAAGCAAGCTATAAAAATGCTATTGACTCAATGATTAGGCGGTTACATGTGCCAAGGAAATCAATAAGTTGAATCCTCAGATCAGAGTTGAATCTTTTATACAGCTCAATTATTTTGTCTTTTTAGGGCCGGTATTTCAATGTAACCTTATCTTATTGCTTAAGTAAAGTATAACATTTAAGATAAGTATTACTTTTGACAGGTAAAAGTGTATGACTTTAGTGCCGCTTAACTTTAATCCTATAATGAAATACACTTAAGTCATACTTATTATCAATCCCGGATTAGGATCAAGATAAGTATATATTGAAATACCGGCTCTTAAAGTGCTAATATACGACTATAGTTGCCAATTGAATTAATGCTGCGATCTCATATTAAATTTGTTTTTCAAAACTCATAAGTTATTTTGTTCTAAGGGCGTCATTCAGCGACTATACAGGCCTTAAGTCATTGCTTTTACTATCGTCAACACATATAAAAATCAGTTTATTTTACTGTATGTATAAGTTGTATAATTATTTTTTTGTAGATCCAAAAATTAAAAACCACTCGTCCACAAAGAACTTCACTTTAAATAACAACTAAACAAACCATTAATATTATTTTATTAACATGGCAAAACAAGTTTAGCATAGCATCAAGGAAGTTTCAGGCGTCGAGTAGAAAAAGCAGGTAATATCCTCCTGACTTCCTAACTAACTCGCCCAGGAAGTCGCGAGCCTAGTGCACGCGGAAGAACGCTTAGGCACTAGCAATTGTGCCACTTGTCACTGCCGGATAAGGCGCATACATGCATTGCTTAGTTATATATTTTTCCTAACATAAAATCAAAATTAGCCAAACATTTTAAAGTATCAAAGTGGCTTGTTATTGTAGTTAAGATACGATTTTTTATAAAAGAGGGAGGAAAACATGCATGTGTGTAAATGATCAATATCCCCCCTGAGAGTAATATGCGTTTGCGTGCATTTGATAAAATTATAAATGGAAGAAGCAAGATGGAAAAGGGTTACGGAACTTGGGAATGAATATGGATTGTAGCATAAAATGTTGAGTTGATTTGCAATATGCATCACTTCCAAATCATATCAAAAAAACTTTATTCATGTTAGGCGTCATAGATGCACTTATGAATCGTAAATTATAAAGGTAACAGAGTGACTCTACCACCGCCATCAATATTTTGTAATTATTAATATATTCGTTAAATGTCAAAATTGGAAACACCATGTAAACAAAAAGCTCGCCCACTTAATGTCAGGCACCTCTTATTTTCGAATCTTTAATTTCAAGTTCTAGTGTTTATATTGTCGGAAAACAGCCAAAGCTAAGTAAGTTGCTATCTTTAATCAATAATCAAACATCTACACAAAAGGAAACAGATAACATACTCAATTACTTATACGTCTCGCTTCTCCTTAACCGTGGAATGGATGCGCGCGCGCATTGTCTGCGTGTAATGATTGCGTCTCGTCAATCAGGCGCACACAGCCCGCGCGTGACAGACTTGCCGGCGAGAACCGCTCACACAAACTGACAGAGCAGTTTACATATACATAATGTATGATTTGCATGTTTTAATGTTAAAAAGATGTCACTTTTCTTGTGGTGACTTCAAACTTTGTCAGCAAAGATCAAGTGCTGACTTCATCTGTTAAAAGTACAGTCAACAGCACGTCACGGTATACACTTGCAGTTCGATAATAGCGCTTATGCCCCCGACATAAGAGCGGTACAAAGTCCAAAGTCTTACGTCTGACGTGCTTTTGACTGTACATTTTGTAACTGCTAGCTACCAAGATGAGCACATTTTGTCAATGGTTCTCGTCGTTCGTCGTTCTCGTTAGCTTGAAATATTTCTATTTTGAAGTGGGATAATAATATATCTTTAGTATAGCTTCCTTCCATGGAAACACGTGTTTTTGGTGGAGGAAAATACTTTTAGGGTACAATAATCATAACCGCAGGCTAGCGAGATTTGCGCTGGTCAATAGCCACAAGGCTGGAACCCGCTCGTCCCAATCGGGTGTGAAGGGGAAACCGGGGGAGTTTAGTGGGTAGTGGACGCTTTAGTTTCGAGTCCCATACACGGCCGCAGGTCTAGCTAGCCTGCAGTTATGCTGCATAAACGCATTCTCCTCTGAAAAAAAAGAAGAGAAAAAAGTCTAGCCAGATTTCCGGCCGTGTATGGGACTCGAGACCACTGGCGTTCGTCCCACAAAATCACCCCGATTTCGCCAAAAAGGACGAGTCGGTACCCGCCTTGTGGTGACTGACCAGCCCACGTACCCAAAGGCATGCTTTACAAAATTAAACTTAAAATTGTTAGAAGCAGAATTTTTAAGGCGCTCCTTTACGTCAAGTTTTGGTATTTGAGGGGGTGAAGCAGACGCAACAAGCGAGGGGGCCCCGCGCGTCCCGCGCACGTTCTTATTCTGACACCATCCTTATGCTAGGGTCACACTATCGCGAAATCTTCGTGGCGACCTACGACGAAGTGCTTGGCCATATCAAATCGCTATGTGATGAACATTTATTTTTGTTCTGTGTCTGGATGTTTATTTGTATTTAAGTATATATTTGTGGTACCTTCGTTGTTTCTGATACCCATAACACAGTGCTTACGCTACTTACTTTGGGGTCAGATCAATGTATGTGATGTTGTCCAATTTTATTATTAATTCATTTCGTATGAATTTTATTTAATTTTGTATGAATTCTAATATCTCAAAAGTTTAAACACGTTCAAAGTCAAAAGTGTAGCCAGCCAACCGCACGAACTTTGTCGCGATAAAACCCTTTGATGTGCGGCAAAATACCCACAGCGTCGCTATAGGCGTTTGTTGTCGCGACTAGCACGAACTATTTGGCCAGACGTGTCGCGACAACGCGTTATCGCAAAACTGTGGCCCCAGCATTATTCTGATGCAAGGATATAAAAGGGTATATTAAGCCGAATACTATGTAATCAGACCATTATTCTGAACAACTAGTAGGTACGAAATCTTATTTTCGAAAACGAGAAAAAAAAAACCTTTCATTCAAATGTCAGTTTCTAATGAAAAAGATTTCTAGAAGTTTTCGATGAAAACTTGTTTTTTTTTTCTCGACAACAAAAAAAATATAGGGTAGTGACACCGGTTTGCTGGCCAGCACCGGTTTCTGACCACTTCACATGTTTTTTTGAATAATTAATAGATAGTCTATAGACAGCTCATTTCTAATTTCGCGCCAGTCAACCTTGACTAACTCCACGGTTCTTAATCCAACAGCATGGCTTTATAATTTGCGAACTGAAGAGTAGCTGTCCAATGGAGAATGTTAACTAGTTTCGATTTTTAACTTTTCTTATAGTCCATATGAAATAAAAAAAGTGTGTATAAAAATTATTTCGATATGTCACTTAGTTCCCGAGATATTGAATTTTAAACGGCGCGAGTGTTGGCCGGCCGGAGCTCGTTGCGGTGACGTCACTTTACATCCTCTCACGCAGTACGTTGCGCGCTCCGGTACGGTTATTTCGTAGTGAACCGTACCGGAGCGCGCAACGTACTATGACCTGTGACGTCATCGTACTGCAGCGGCAGCATGGCCGACGCGCGGCGAACGGGATTTTTAAATGTCTATAAAATCTAAACTAATTGATATTTTGGCATGGAACAAAAAATAATGTGTTTATATTCACATAGGCTTTACTGTGACAAAGTTACAAGCTATTTCGCATACCTAGTAACATTCTCCAAATGCAAATATCTGAAGTAGCTCTTCATAATGTATTTAATTTACATTAAACATACATATTTCAAAAAAGAGCAATAAATTGATATTAAAATGTGTGAATATTTCGAAAAACAAATGAATGTCGTGAAAACAAATGAATTTCGGGAAAAACAATGTTTATTAATCTGAAGTAAAAAAAACAGGTGCAAGCGATTTTCGACCTTATCGACATTTACCAAAATAACGGATTTTAATGAACAAGCAAAGATAGTCAACAAGCGTTTGCGAAAAAGCAACAAAACTTTGAATGTCAATAAGGTTGAAAATCGCTTGCACTTGTTTTTTTAACTTCAGATCAACAGATTAACAAAAAAAAACAGGTGCAAGCGATTTTCGACCTTATCGACATTTACCAAAATAACGGATTTTTATGAACCAGCAAAGATAGTCAACAAGCGTTTGCGAAAAAGCAACAAAATTTTTAATGTCAATAAGGTTGAAAAGGGGAGTAAGGGGGAACGGAACTACCATCATATCCGACCCAACTGTCAACCTCACCTGCTCGCGACCGGTGGTTTGTAAAATAGCCGGCGGCGGCATCCCTCGAGGGTGCCGCGGTGCTCCCTGCTAGATAACAGACGAGGCTATGGCGACCGAGTCAGTGGCGGTATAACCACTCACCCAGTCGGCCAACCGGCTGGAAGAGGGCGCAGCGACCTTGACGTACTAAATAACGTCTAAAATGTCTGGTGCAGAAGGCAAGGGGAAACCACTGCACTATCTTCCCATGAAAGTCGTAATGAAAGGCAGAACAAAGAATAAAATGTGGCCTGATGACCCGCTTAGCAACCGGCGCCGCTCCACGTCCGGGGTGGACGGTGTGAAATTGGTTACCGGCCATTTCGATGTGGTGGACCAGGCATCGGATGGAAATTGTGTGACTGGAGGATACATGAAGATAACACATAGCCAGAAGATCGGAACGTGGAATGTGAGAGGTCTTCTTCAACCCGGTAAACTTCAAATCCTTGAGCAAGAGATCATCAGGTGCTCTCTTAACATCTGTGGCATCAGTGAAACCCACTGGAAGGGCAATGGTCACTTTCTTACAGGAAGTCATGCGGTCTACTTTTCGGGACATGACGATAACAGCAGAAATGGTGTTGCATTTCTACTACCCAAACAACTAAGGAATACTGTATTGGGATATGAGCCCATAAGTGACAGAGTAATAAGTATCAAGCTCAAAGCGACTCCTGTCAACTTGAATATCATCCAGATATATGCTCCAACAAGCGCTTCCAGCGAGGCAGATCTAGAAAGCTTCTACACAGAACTAGAGGCAGCGATTTCCAAAATTCCCAATAGAGAATTACTATTAGTGATGGGAGATTTTAACGCTAAGCTAGGAGCAGATGCATATCAGCTAAGCAATTGTGCCGGGAAGTTTGGTCTGGGACAACGTAATGAGAGAGGGGAGCGCCTCATTCAATTTGCTACAGAAAACAATATGGCTATTACGAACACCTTCTTTCAGAACCACCGACGCAGGCTATACACCTGGACTTCGCCTGACGGTAATTACAGAAACCAAATTGACTTCATCATGATAAGAAAACGGTGGAAAACGTCAGTACGAACGGCACACACACTTCCAGGAGCCGACTGCGGGTCTGACCACCAATTGTTAATTGCTAAGATTTGTCTTAAACTAAGAGCAGCCAGAAAACTTGAACAAAGCAAAAGGCTCGAAATAATGGATCACTCGAAGTTTATGGCAGTACTGCAGCAAAACTGGATGCAGTGGATTAGTGTAGACTCCGGCACTGAAACCCCAGATCAACTATGGGAACGATCAAGAGCTTTAATAGAAACGGCTGTAAAAGAATCTAAAGCTCATGACCGACCACTTAAACGTCAGCACTGGATGAGCAACGATACACTACGACTTGTGGAGGAAAGACGATTGCTCAAATCTTCGGGGACCGATGTGAGGACACTAAACAGAAAATCAGCCCAAATTCAAGCAGCATGTCGCAGCGATATGAACAACCAGCTTAGGAATATTTGTGAAGAGGTGGAAGCCCATGCAGACAAGCAAGAATCGAGGGATCTCTACCAGAAAATAAGGTCTATAACAAAATCCTTTACGAGCAAAACATGGGCAATTGAGAATCATCGTGGTGAAACAGTGCTGGAAATAGACGCAATATCGGATGTGTGGAAGGAATACTGTCAGTCTTTGTATCTGGACGCGCAGTCACATTGTTTTGATGAAACTGAGCCTAAAGACAGTGAGCTAGAACCCAGTATCCTGAAAGATGAGGTCAGGGCAGCGATTAAACATCTGAAGAAGAGAAAGGCCACTGGGGAAGATTTTCTGCCAATTGAAACTATTAAAGCTTCCGGAGAGTATGGGGTACAAATTTTCCAAACACTATGCAACAAGGTGTGGCAGTCTGGGACGTGGCCCCAAGCATGGGCACATACTGTTTTCGTTCCTCTTCACAAGAAAGGTTCCACCAAGAAGTGTAGTAATTACCGACTCATTGCGCTTATTACACATGCAAGTAAGATCCTACTACACATTTTAAACGAACGTCTTAAGTCGTATCTGTCTAAAGAGATAGCCTCTGAGCAAGCTGGTTTCGTGAAAGGGAAGGGTACTCGGGAGCAAATCTTGCTATTGCGCCAAATCATCGAGAAGGCACGAGAGTTCAACAAACCGATCTTCATATGTTTTGTTGACTTTTCGAAAGCATTTGACTCTGTGAAATGGCCTAAACTTTGGAAAACTCTGTTGGAAATGGGTACTCCGAAACACTTAGTACACCTACTTAGGCGCCTCTACGAGACTGGAACTGCCTCTGTCAGAACAGATGAGGTAATGTCAAGCAGCTTCCATCCCGCTGCAGGAGTACGACAGGGATGTATTATCTCTCCCCTGCTGTTCAACATTTACACAGAGCTGATAATGAGGATCACCCTTGAAGACTGGACAGATGGTGTTGCGATAGGCGGTTTCAGGATCTCAAATTTGCGTTATGCAGACGACACCACTTTGTTTGCCACAAGTATTGGAAATATTGAAACCCTGCTCCATAAAATGGAGACTGTCAGCATGGAATTCGGACTTAAAATCAACCGGGCGAAAACCAAAGTGATGATTATAGACCGTGTTAATAACAACTTACCGGATATTTCTGAAATCGCAAAATGTGAAGTGGTTAAGTCATACATATACTTGGGAGCGTTGATAACAAACAATGGAGGGTGTGCTGATGAAATCAAACGACGCATGGCCATTTCAAGATCCGCCATGGGCAAATTAGGGAAGATCTGGAAAAACCGCAACATCACCAAAGCCACCAAAACCCGACTTGTGAGAGCGTTGGTATTCCCGATTTTCCTGTATGCCGCAGAGACGTGGACGCTGCGAGAGAGTGAGAAGAAGAGTATAGATGCTATGGAGATGTGGTGTTGGAGGAGAATGCTTGGAGTATCGTGGACAGAGTTTCGTACCAACCAATCAGTGCTCCAAGAACTTGGCATCAAGCAACGTTTATCATCTATCGTTCAATCTCGTATCCTCACTTTCTTCGGGCACGTGTCACGTCGTGACGAGTCATCGATTGAGCGCCTGGTGGTACAAGGGCGAATTGAGGGTGTACGGCCTAGAGGCAGGTCACCCGCGAGATGGACGGACCAGATGAAATCCGCACTGGGTGAACCTGTCCATAAATGTTCTAGAAAGGCAGCGATACGGGACGAGTGGCGGAGAATTGTGAAGCGAGTCACTAACCCTGGAGATACGACCACGACCACTCTGCCAAGAGTGTAACGCAAGAGAAGGAGAAAGGTTGAAAATCGCTTGCACCTGTTTTTTTTAATTTTAGATCTATAAACTATGTTTTCCCTACATTCATTTGTTTTCCCGACATTCATTTGTTTTCCGAAATTTTCACACATTTTATTAAATGTATTGGTCTTTTTTGAAATACAAGTGTAAATTAAATACATAGCGATAGTTCCCCTTAGGCCGCGTGGTCCGATCGGCTTGTCCGATCGATCGGACCACTATGTTTTTTATTACCTGTTGGTTCGATTGATCGAACTCTAAAGTTCTTGTGGTCCGATTATCGAATTACTGGGACTATTCATTTCCTTTATCGCGATAGTGTGGCCGTAGCATTAGGAATATAAATTACGAAATGTCAAAAGTGCAGCGCGCCGGAGCGACGTGCACAGGTCCGACGTTGCCAGTGGGCACAGGCGTACTGACGTGAGAATGGATGTGCGCTGAGTAATTGCGTGGGGCCTATTTTGTAGTTAAAATTCAATTAAAAATTAAATAATAAACGTATCGCTATAATATTTGGTCATGCAATCAGTTTAACGGAGAAGTATCGAATACAGCATTTAAATTGCTTAGTTTCGGCATAGTTTTGCAAATATTTGCTTTTAAAAATAGCAAAAAGCACTTTTTCAAAATAAAAAAACTATCGAGAAAAGTATTACCAATCGTGTTTCTGTTCTGCATATACTTAGTTAAAGGACTGAAGTTACATATACTAAAATATAACGAAGGAAATCTTTTTAGAAGTCCGGTACTATGCTTTCAAAAAAACACATTTCACTACCCACCGCGCCTTTACCAAAAATATCCTTCCGCAAGAGAGACGATTATTATTACGCATTAAATAACAAATCGTGAGTAATTGAAGCGAGAACGTCATTATCAAAATGGCTGTATGCAAAAACGGACCCATTAATAAAGAAGACTGGCAAATGTCAGAGAATATCAAGGATGCGGGAGATTGTTCTGCCTGCAGTCGTTAGCGATGCATTTGCATTCGCAAATTATGCAGGGCGCAGGTTTCCTCAACGCCAGGACTAAACAAAAGAAAAAAACTACTTGCAACAAATTTCTTTGACCGCGTTTGAGTAATAATATTTTAATATATTGGCATCTGATATTTACGCAATTACTAGAATAGGTACATTTAATAAAACCATTTTAACGGAATAAACGCGGTACAATACTACTTTTTTTTTAAACTTTGACTTAATTTGACATCTTCCATGGCTAGGTATTGATGGTGGTAGAACATTTTCGGAGTGATCAGACTCCACTTTTACAAGTAAGACATTTTGTTGACTTGCTCACCAACCTTTATTTTTTGCGTCTCAGCAGACCAAAACCTTCCTGCCCTATTTTCATCATGGCTGTAAATTCCATCTGTCAGTCAGCTTACACACAGATCACCAATATCTCGGTCGGAGCGGGCGTCAGCAAATCTCTTGTTTACACGACTTTGCTTCGATGTTGTTTACAATGTTTGCCTTTGGGGATCCCTGGGGTGACAGATGACCCTTAAACTTGACATGTTTGTTGAGCACAGGTTGCGGTGGCCAAATCCACGTTTTACAAGCCTGAATTATCACTTATCGTCCTATCTTCCACACGCAGCTTTTGGCGCATTTGTATGTTTATCATACAGAATGTGTTGGTAACGTTAATGTAGTCAAATTTTATTTAAATCCATCCTTAAATTCATTCATGCAAATTCCGCATATTATATTGTATTAGTAGAATAGGATTGACTGGTAGTATAAATTTAAAAGAATTTGTGGTAATTTCAATATTTAACAAATTATGCATGATATTATTACAAATCTTCTATGGTCTAATAGTTTGCCCTGATCTCGATGCCCTAGGTTCAATTCCCAGATTGAATCGTTTGAACTTTTTTGAACACAGCACGGGTTTTTAATCCGCAATTGACAAGCGTGGTGATAAAACCAGGTACCTGATACCCATTAGAAATTTTTCTATATTAAATTTTTACATTATATTATTATTGAAGTAAAAATACAGTACGAAACCTCAACCATTCGCAATCGTCGTCCTTGTCCGATTTCTTTCGCCTTTCAGATCAGATTAGACTTCCCTCGCCTGTCGAAGGATCAGAAGGTTCAAAGCTCATCAGCTTTTTTTGTTTACCCCCAATAAAGGGATTGGACTTTTATCAAACACTTATCAGATATCTTGGGAGTAATGAATAAATTGGTTCTCAATACGTAAACAAGATCGTAAACATGTTTGTTTCGTAGATCAATTGGGGGCAGGATAGGAGGTAGAAATTGACGTTTCTGTTAGTTCATTATAATAATTGTGTGTATGAAAAAATACAGACAAATTAATTCAATTGTGTTTTTACTGAAAACACGTTCTTAAAAAAACAGTATATTCTATTTAATAATTATTTTCGTAAAGATCTGCTGCCAACCTATTTAGTATAATGGTTCAGTTAAAAAGTCGGCTATTACACCCAAAGGTCGCTGGTTCGGTCCCAGTCTCGACCAATAGAAACAGACATGCTATTGCATATACATAATATATTATATATTATATATTATATTATAAAGGCGAAAGTTTGTTAGTATGTTTGTTACTCTTTCACACAAAAACTATTGGATGGATTTTAATGAAACTTTACAATATTATAGCTCATACATCAGAATAACACATAGGCTACATTTTATAAAGATATTCCCGCGGGATAACGTCCTATAGTTCACGCGGGCGAAGCCGCGGGCGGAAGGCTAGTAATATATAAAGGTTTGTTCTGTAATTCGAAAGAGATTGTTAAAATGGCGTAACCCTTTTTTATTGCAAGAAAGCCCGATTGCTACTGCTAATTTACTGTTATTAAATTCCGCTATAAATAAAATCACAATCTAACCATTGTGACATTAAGGTCCATTCAAAGCTATGTCTCAGTCCCATAATTACGTCAATAACCTCAAAAATGTTTCCCCACAAACTAAATCGAATCTGCATACTCGAGGCCTGTTATTAGCCCGTGCTTTCACCGCCACTGAGCATAATGGGAGTCATCCCTTTGTTCGAACCAAAATTGTCTGAACAAAAGTTGTGGCTATAATGTGGAAACGACTTGCGAGCGAAATGTATGCCGTGCAATCATACGAGGCTAAGGTGTCTGTAGGTTGTGTTTTAAATAGGACTGTCCGGGATAAAATTGTCGGGCAATTTGTTGGTTGTTGATGGTTGAAATATATCCAACTTACTTGATGGTAAACGACCACTGCGAAATATTACATTGTGTGAACATTAACAATAAAGAGTCACTAGCTTTTTCTGCCATATATATTTGTGAAGGGAGACAAAAGTTTACATACCTACTTTATTTGTTTTAACTATTTGTGAAGTTTGTATTATTAAGTAAACACGACCTAGGTGAAAACAAAATATTTTATCCCAATGAATGAACCAATTCAAAAATCAAAGGAGACAAAATTGCGGATACTTTATCCGAAGTGCCTACAGTGTTACAGCATATTGAGCGATAGTTTTTAGTAAAGTTTGTATTATCTGTGCTACAGTATCCCTTAATGTGTCTTTTTTTTTTTTAGAGAAGAATACTTTAAGCACCACAACAACAGGCCAGCGAGACGTGTGTCCGAGTATGGGACACTGGACCAAATATTATCGTTTTTCGTAAGGGACGAGCCGGTGCCCGTCTTGTGATATTCGGCCAGCCCTCGACGATAAAACCTGTCTGCCAACTTTTCCTCAAAATTCCCAAACTTCATTCGCATCACAGTCGCCCTCGTATTAGTAATAATAGGGCACGCACAATGGCGGACTTGAGTAATAAAAACCGAACTTAAACACCGAGGCGTCGCCCGAAGGGACGGGAGGCAGCGTGCAATTACCACTTGATGACGTTCCCGGGAACGGATTTGAAGGACTTACGGGAACTTAGTGCAGTCGTAATGATGATTGGATTGACAACTCGCAGGACGAGGATAATGACAGAATCCTGCTACTAATCATTTTCGGGAACGGTTTTTACACGACTTTTATTAAAGCGTAGCCTTATTGTTATTTGCAGTGGTTGCTTACGTAATGTACCACAAGTTAGGATGATTTAGGAAAATTTGATTCGAAATTAATATGCAGCAGTAATTTGATGGTAACCAAAAAGCATCACTTAATGTGCTACCACACTATAGGTTATTCCGTTCTCCCATTTGTACACTGTACAGTCAACAGCACATCACGGTATACACTTGCAGTTCGATAATAGCGCTTATGCCCCCGACATAAGAGCGGTACAAAGTCCAAAGTGTTACGTCTGACGTGCTGTTGACTGTACATTTAAAAGAAAATGAAATCATAGAAAAAAAATTACTTTCCTAACTTGGACCACTCGCGATTACAATGAATGGTTGCCTTCAACCACGTACAAAAATCAAAGAATACCACCTACAGCCAACAGATTGGGGACAAAGAGCGGCCATCATGGCGGTGAGGTCGGCCTGACTGCGGCGACCCCACCGTTACGCCATGCTTTCTACAACTATGTACTTTCAAGTTCAATTCTCGGTTAGGTTAATTTAGAAAATGAAGATTAGGCTCGACCTCCAACTCGATCAGTGAAATATCTAGTGCTTCGCCAGGAACAGTTCACGAACTAATGACGGTGATCGACAATACGAATTGTGAAGGAACCCTGCATTGGGCAAACAAAGAAAATCGGTTTGACAGAAACGACCATAAATTCATGTCAAACAGCGTTAAACAACAATTCGAATTAGTGTGAAATCCTAAGCAAATCAAATGTCGCCAACTAAAATATACGTAACTGAACGTCACTGTAGATATCCACTCATACGTCCACTGTAACCACAGTTACAGAGACCATATACCTCAGGACAGTCCGTGTAACTACAGTTACATTTTTAAGAATTCGCGCCCGCCGATTGTTTTTTTCTTTTTCTTATCGCTGTGGATGTTTATAGTCTGTAGGGTTGCTGGTTTTTGACGCTCTATGATATGTACCACACCTTATTTCAAGTGGAACATAACTTCGGCTCATGGCTACAAAAAAAATAAATTGTCAAGTTGCTTTTTGTTTTTGTGGATCAGTGCGCGAGTGACTCCAGCTATTTTATTCGAGAAATCATGCCGTAAGTAATAAAATATTATTGTTTTGTGTATCAAAATATTTATAATCTTACATATTTTCATATTTTATAACATTATGTGCGATTCCAGTCAGCTTTTAAGTAAAAATTTGGATTAAAAATAGGTCGGTGACTCTGTGTTTTTATTAGTGAATAATTGGAACATCTAAAAAAGTTCTTATATTATATCGTAATTAAATGTTTTAATATGAAAACTTATTAATATTATAGCCTAGTTATTACCATACTTTCTTGAAATATTCCATATTTCATTCTGGATTAGACAATTTACCATACGTGAACTTCGATTTCACAGATCATGTAGCTTTAGTTTTTATTTTATTTGTAATATTTTTAAGATGATTTATAATGGGATTTTGGTTCCAAATGAAAGGCCATTAAATTACCTAAAACCCAAAATTGTTTTGATATTGTAAACGTCAAAAATATCTAATAAAAAAAATATTTAAATTGAAAACTAGGACAAAATTAGCATTTCTTAAAGTTCACTGTAAGATCATTAATAGAATATAATGTTAAAATCAAACATAACTATTGCCTAAAAATCGTCAACTAATGAGCCTTTCATAAGTATTTTTCATTTTGCGATATTTGAGTTATTTACTGAGTAATAAGCATTTATTTAGCATACGTCTCTTAACGATTTTATTTTGCGCGTATCACGTGACTCGCGGACTGTCCTGACAACCTAGCAAAACGCGCGCGGACGTTTGAGTGGCTAAACTAGACAATTTTATTGTTCCCGAGATTAGAAAATGTAGTTCAGAGAAAGATCTTCTACTTTGGCAGTTAATAATCTACATACGTATATCTTGCGGGACAATAAGTGTACAACTACAGGTACGGTCAACAGCACATCACAGTTAACACTTGCAGTTCGATAATAGCACTTATGCCCTCGACACAAGGGTGGTACAAAGTCCAAAGTGTTACGTCTAGCGTGCTTTTGACTGTACAAGCCCTATTTCCTTGCTCTTGTAAGCTCGGTAGGAGAGCACTTCTTGAAAATATATTTCGAAACTAAATATATGAAAAATCCTAATAATTATAATTCCTCTCATATTTTTTTATCAATCTTATAAGAGCCAAATTCCATTCCTGGAATAAGTCTTTGTTTCAAAATTCTTTGAAATCATGAGTCATTTTTCATCATTGTGCAAACGTGTTGATAAGTTTCTCCGTAAAAAACAATGTGAGTACTTGACATAATTTATTTATTTGTTAATTTACATAACCTGATAAGAAGGGACAAGAACACATGGTTACTGTTTAGTCATTATGGCTCATTTCATTGTTTTTTTTAGGTTTAAGGGCTCAAGATTGTTTTTGACTTGTAAGCCTTGAAAACAATTTGTAAATTATTTTGTGCCAAAAAAAAGCCAGAATGAACGGAATACACTTCTTAATATACGGTACAAATTTATATACGCATACAAATGCTATTGCTAATAAAGTATTTATTACATCACATTTTTTTTTTTTTTTATACTTAGCCCGGCAAATAACCCCACTCCACCTGAAACACATTCTAAAAATAAAATTTTTTTCATATAGTATTTACCACGCCATGACTTTAAACTGTGTTTCTCAAAAAAAAAAAGAGAATAATTCCAACCCTTTTCAATTGTAAAACCTTTTTATTGTACATTGTATTTATTAATGACATTAGTCTCTAGAGGCATCGTATTAATGTAAAATTAATGACTTACCACGGAACCTTCATCTTTCCGTGACGGTGTACTAAGCATTAAGGCTATCGGTATTAACATAAAATGTGTATTGGTTCAATTTTACGCTACAATAGTTAGGGCATGTTTACAAATTACGAAACAAAGTCAAGTGAAGCGGGGAAACTTTGAATAGGGTGAAATGGAAGTCATTGTTACAAATTGCTTCTCAGAAAGTAAGGTGGAACGAGCGTGGGGGAGAAGTTTGTCTTGACATCAAGTCATCGTTGCTTGCTGTGACTGTTATTGACTCAATTCTGATACGTGATTTTTAGATTCAATTTTATTAAGGTATATTGTAAAAGGTCTTGTGAAATTTTTTATATACTGTGTTGAAATTTGATAATGTTAGTCTAGTTATCTGTATTTATATTTGAGGCACTATCTTATTTTTGGTACCCATAACACAAATGTGTGTAAGTCACGACAATATACATATTAACAAATACATAATATTTTTATAAAGACATTTCGGATTTGATTTTATTTGAAGTTATTCATTAATGCTCAACCAAAATTGAGCAGCAAACCGAAAGCTTAAAAAACTGGAGCAAGTAATCAATCTTCTAGATGCACAAAATACCACATAACTTTTTCGACAGTAAAAGATAAACCGGCCACCCCAAATGTTTTTAATCTCTAAGTAATAAGCAAGACTTCCCCCGTCTCCCCTTATCAAGGAATGCAATAAGTAACAAGAATGTAATATTTCGCAAAAACACCATAACCCCGTAATGTATCAGATGTAAGTGGTCTTCACAGGGTATTATCAGCCGGGCGACGCGGTGACGCCTGCCCTTGCGATGGCCTTTACACCGTAAGACTTTTATGAGAACATCTTCTCAAGATCTTTCACCACTGACCAATTTTAATAAGCAAATAATCTTGTTTACCCAACGATATTAAATACCGTTGTGTTTACCTTTTTTTTTATTGCAATGTGTAGGTAAAAAGACGAGCAGATCGTACACGTGATGGTAAGCGCCACGTATGCCCTTAGACAGTTCAGTGCCAAACAGTAACTAAGCAATTACTGTCTGGCACTGCCCTGCGCCCGCAACACTGAGACGACAGATATTAGGTTGCTAATGAAAATACTGGGTATATGAAATACACAGTATTTTCATTAGCTTCAGTGCCCTTTCCCCGAAACACAGAAGTGAAATTACTGGGTTTAAGAGACCTAATAATAAAACACAGAAGTACTTGACAAACTTCTATTTCAGGGGAAAATATCTGGCACTGCGGTGGTACCTACCTAGACGGCCCAGTACAGGCACCTACCACCTTGTAACCATTACACCAAATCTTTTTTTTATATGTTTTTTTTATGATCTTTGTTACCTATCTATTTCACATCTTTAATAAAGTAGTCACCTGATGCACACTTGAAGTGTACTCAAAAATTGTAGATATTCTTTTAAATTTTGCTTAAGAAAACATCTCTACAATCTTTCCTTGTTAAGGCCACTGCACAAACAGTGGCAGGGTGAAAAACAACGGCGAAATGTGGGGCTAGAACCTTTTAGCTCGGATGTTAAGTGCCCCGCCACTATTTACGGCCGGCGGTGGCTGTGTTCCTGCCTGATCTTCAGATGTTAGCTAAAAACTTGGCTTCAATAGAACAGGCGGTTATAAATACTGCTAACTTATGTTGGTCTGTTTGAATAGTACTAATACACACTCGCGTTAGAAAAACTGATGTTAATTATCACGTGACTTGTTTCACAATTATATATTATTTTTTTATTCTTTATATAATTATGTAGGTTAAGAATCAATGAGAAAATTTGAATACCTACTATGTACAAAATATGTACGGAATTTCGGTGCATCAACTATTTCTGGGGTCTAAGGTTGGAAACTTGGAAACAAATCAAGCTTTAATTCGATGTTTTTTATTCTCCAGTTTTTACGTTGTAGTGCAGAGTACGAAAATTGGCAAAAACATCCCTTTGCACTGCAAACCACGCTAACTTTTTGTCATAATATGTCCCTGGTTATACTTTACTACTATAAATGCTTTAAGTTCGGTCGTTTAAAGCCCAAAGTAGACAAATAATTAATATATTCTGACCAACCCTAAAAAAATAAAGAGTATTTTCGTTCACCCATTGTCTAAAACACACTCACAGTAGCATACAAAGCGTTCTCACATTTACGCAAATAGGGTCAGCAAAAACCGGTCGAAATAAATAAAATAGTTAAAGTATTAATGAAGGCACTTATGCCGGACCTCGGACAAAGCCCAGTAATTCATGCTAATAGCTCTTTGTTTCCTTTCCGCCCGAGTGGGGGCTTTGGGCCGTGCCACAAAATACATTAGGCAGATAGGCGGCGAACGCGAGCAGATATTTCACTCAACTCGAACTGGCTTTTCTCGCAGGCACATTTATTTTATTCAACTGAACTAGTAGTAAATGACACAGAAAAATGTAATTTATAAAATAATAATGAGGCCTAATGACAAACAATAAAAATATAAACTATTTTGAGTTAGAATGACTGTTAATGAAATTCTTTATAAAAAGAAATTGGCAGCAACTGGCACAAAGTAGGGAGATGTGGCGGACTGAGTTATTCGTCATCTCGCCCGAATTAAACTGGCCCGATCGGGCGACTTGGCACCTTTAGAATTTATTAAAATTTCTGTCGTCAACTCGCCCGACCATAAAAGTGTGAGGTAACTATGTACAGTCAGCTACAAAAATCTTTTTTAAAACACGTTTAATAATAAAAATAATTTAAGAAACATTTAAAGATATCAAAATAAACGACATATCGTTAGAAAAATCACACTTTGGAGATGTTTTTAACAAATCAGAAGTCATCCATCACTTTGTTTATTTTTTAAATGCTACGCGAAGTTGAGTTTCAAAATTTATTTTAATTCTTATTTCATGTTTGAGGGTCCATAACTTTGTTTCTAGCAATGTGCAATTTACACCTTTTTATTTAAAGGGACCTACCAACCACAGAGATTCTAATAATGATAAAAAAATTGGATCTGGACATTAAAAAAAAGTAAGACGGGTTTACAAGGCAAAGACCGGTACAAAAGCGAAAAATTTTTGTAATTTAAAAAAAAATAGTTAAAAAAAAATCTTGAGGCCTAGGTGAAATCTTTTGAGCTAGTTAGTTAACAGACCACCCCAACTACCCCCATTATCGTATGTTCAACGTTCTTCCGAACACCCTGTATTAGGCACCCATTTTAGATTTGATTAAGACATAATAAATAACACTATATTAATAAACTTACCTCCAACGTACATGAAAAACACTAAAAACACCCACATTTTGACAATAAATTACTTAATGCATGTCGCAGTTTTATATGCGCGGACGCATTAAAAGACGCTTAAGGGATGACTGACTGACGTTCACGTCACTAAGATGCGCCAAGATTGAGATAAAGGGTTAGATAAAAAGAAAGTGGATTCACTGGAGAGTAGGCGATGGGTCCACGCGCGTCTTTTAGTTTTAAATATTTTTATTTGTGATCTAGTGCAGTTTGGTGTTGAAAAGTGGTGTGGTTTTCATTCAGTAAAGTGTAACGAAGTGTCATAAATAAGAAAATTGAAACAAATTTACTGAATGGACGGGTATTGCGTGTAGTGTGTCTCATCGGTAGATGAGACGCTCTTACCGCAATGGCGTCCATTCCCCCGTGATCTTGAGAGTATCCTCCAGTGTTTCCATGAAGCGTTAAAACATCTAACACCAATGTTTTAACGCAACGAGAAACTCCCTCACTAATTCACTTGACATTGGCAGAATCACAGCGCCGCAAACAGCCGCGGGATAGAGTCCATTAAAAAAAAAGAAAAAGAAAGATAGCGCTATCCTTTTGTGAGCATAACCTGTTTAGCCCGGTAGTGTAGAAGAGCGCTATTCTCTTCGCGTCAGAATTTTCTTTGAAGTGTACAGCCGAAATATTTTATTTTTATAGATATACTTAATAATGTAATCTTTTCCATAAAACAACAACTGTAAGTCTGTAGCTTTATTTTAAAATTTAATACTTATTCGAAGTAGTTTCCAAATATAATGTCAAAGTTTTTTACCTGGCTGTACTTTGTATGAGCGTGCGAGTTGACGACAGAAATATTAGGTAAATTTGAAAGGTGCCAAGTCGCCCGATCGGGCCAGTTTTTTTCGGGCGAGATGACGAATAACTCGGCGGACTGAAGGGGAGGCTTTTGCTCAACAGTGGGATAAAATTGGCTAAAAAAAAAAGAAATTAAAACTAAGTGAGTCAGGCATGTTCATATTACATTTTAATGATTGTTGGAACGGTGCTTCTTATTATGTGGCCTTAGTGTTATTCCTTCCGCTTTGACGATCTCTCTGCGACACAGTTCTGGCACAGATTATTAAATAGGTTCTGGTGACTGAACTTTTAGGCATTTATTTTATTAAAAATAAAATATTATAGTACCTAGTAAGTTTTCCTACTTGATAATATTCCAGAGTTGCTCTCATTTTAGCGAAAAATCTAACTTCTATGAAATTTTTAGACAGTCGCATCGATTGCATATGCAGGTAGATCCTTGCAGCTGACAAACATACAAATATTGATTTTTATTAATATTAATAACGCAAATAAGACAAATACCGCACCGCAGTGCCAGATATTTTTCGGGGAAAGGGCACTATAGCTAGTGAAATTACTGGGTATATGAGACCTAATAACTGTCGTCTCGTTGTAGCAGGCGTAGGGCAGTGCCAGACAGTAAATGCTTAGTTACTGTTTGGCACTGAACTGCCTTAGGGCATACGTGGCGCTTACCATCAGGTGTACGATCTGCTCGTCTTGTTACACATTGTAATAAAAAAAGTGAGTAAATAAATCTTAATTTCCCGTGTGTTTTTCTATAACACGGCACACCATCGACCTAAATTAATTATGCGCATATATTTTATTCCTCGCGCGTGGAATGGAATGATTGTCCTTTTATGGGGGATTAACTTCTATTTTATGAGATTTGAAAAATCAGGAAAATTACCGGGATGGACCGAGGAATTAAGGTCCGTATTTTATGTTTCGAAAGGGGACCGATGACCAGTTAAATCGGAGGCCTGACAGATTAGGGGACAGATGGAGCCTTTTATTAAAGCTTATGTGATGCTTCTGACTGTGACATGTAAAAGTACATCTATACTGCGTGTTTTTTTAGTCGTTGATTTCCCGCAGCAGAATGCTTTACCTTCAGTAGTACTATCGATTTATGCTAGTAATTTTTTTTTTTATTTTTTTTTTTGAAATTTTTTTAAAATTTTTTTTGAAATTTTTTCTTAAATTATAATGGGAAAATGGAAACTAAATGTGAGTTAATAGTAAATAATCATTTTTTTGATAAACGCGAAGGGCAATGACCCCGGCCGGTGACCGTTTGTGACGCAGCTAGTACTATTGGTTCGAGTTTCGTCTATCATAATCGTAAAACTTTTGATTTAACTAAAAAAAGAACTTTATTAATGTATTTTACTACTAAGATAGAATCATTTTACTGCGGGAAAACAACGACTAAAATTCCACGCTGTATAAAAGAAAGTGTTAGAAAGTTACACTATTTATAACTTAAGAACGGATGAACCAATATGGCTGAAAATTGGTGGAGGGGAAGCTTAGAGACAGACGTAGGATAGGTTGATGGGGGAAGGGGGGGATTAGTTGAAAAAGGAAATAACGCGCGGGTGAAACCACGAGGGCGACCGTTAGTTATTATGTAATATAATTTATACGACTTTAGTTGGTGGACTGTTTAACCGACTACAAGATGTTAAGCGGCCACTACGGGTAACGCTATCAAGCAATACCTCCAATTAAAGTCATATCGTCACAATGTCGGGTACTGGCTTAATCACTACGCTTGCCAAATGTGGATTGTTGATTACAAACAGGAGCTGTTTTCGAAAAATCCGGCACTTTTCACACCCTCAGTGGAAAAACAGCGTGCGCAGGAGTTCAGTGGGACGAACGGGAAGTGAAAATAAGAATTCCGGTTCGTCCCACTGGTGGGACAAACTTGTTGGGACGAACGGAAATGAACTGAAATGACAACTTTTCAGTAGAGCCAAAAAACTGGTTGTATTAAAATTTACCTTTTTTTCCATCGTAGAAGAATTATTCTTATATCAAAAAAAGGAAAAAAATATAACACTGTTTGTTGTTTTTAATCTATCTATCTAACACTCAAGAGTTAAAATGAATATAAAAATGCAGGCGACCCACAAATCGATTTATTCCAAATATATCTATAGGTATTGTATAAGCCGATTTAGCATATCTGTTATATTAATATGTGATATCCGTCATTAGATTAGATGTTATCATGCTCTTGAGAATTTTTCGCTTGTGTATCGAACATTGGTGATTTTATAGTCTGACGAATTGTACACTGTACGTACGTATGTAAAGACAATACATACAACTAGGAAGCATTGCTTATTGTGCTGACACACTGAAAAGACCTTTGATCTTCGAGCCCTTTAAGTACACTGGCTCCCATATTAATATTGACGGAACACAGCCATAGCTATTATGGCGACATATTTCACCGGTGGGAACCGTTGGCTAGTCAGTCTGACACTGAAGATTGTGACCAACAACTAGACACTGCTCTTAAGCGTTCAAAAGGTATTAGGACTAGGATAAAATTGTCTTACCAGCTAGCTCTAAAATGAGGACATCCGAAATCGAATAAAACACTGAATCACTGTGGTTCCCAGAGGTATTATATCGGAGCTCTCTAATGCGTAAATATCCGTGTTGCCTGGAAAACACTTTGAGGAATCCTGTAAAATGTTCTATGTCACTATGAACGCAATGTCAGCTTACCATCTGCTAGATTACGTGCCTATCTGGCACCTAGAGTTACCTGTCAAAAACCGAAGTTCCCAAATTTAAAATCATGTCCATTCATGGACGAAACTAAGTAGATAAATATATAGTACTAAGTACTAGTGGCTGGTCAATAGCCACAAGGCTGGCACCGGCTACTCCCAATCGGGTATAAAGGGGAAACCGGAGGAGTTTAGTGGGTAGCGCTTTAGTCTCGAGTCTAGCAGGCCGCAGGTCTAGCTAGCCTGCGGTTATGGTGCGTAAACGCATTCAAACGGAAAAAGATAAAGTAGGTGATATGTATGTCACAACTTAAGGGTTCCGGGGGTGCGTGTAATCAAAGACGTAGCTAGATGCATACTGACTTTATTTAACAAGATGGCTAACGACCGCTCATGTTTTTACCTAACTACCTACATTTACATACATATATAACAATTCCTCCCTCTTTAATAAAGTACAATAAGTTACTTAAAAATATTGCTTATAATTAACAGGGGCCAATTGGCGTTTAGACCTCTGATTCTGTTGTTGGCCAATTGGACCCAAGTCCACCGTTGGCGTTGAGAATTCTGGGCTTCTCTCTCGCTCATGCCTCGCTGATGGTCCGGGCGTTAATGAGTTACCTGTTTCTTCCTCCTCCCTGCAATTACCGTGTCGCGTCGGCGACGGTGGGATTGTCGAAGTATTCTCACTGATACTTATTGCCTCTGTCTCCGGAATAGACATTGAGGGAGGTGATGAATCAGCAATGTCTGGTACAACTCCTATGTCGAAGTAAGGATCTTTATTCTTTATTTCCGAGTTATTGTGGTCTTCTTGGAATCTTCTAATTTGATCTATGTGACGAGTGACTTCACAGTTTAGTTCTGGAATGTATACTGCATACATTACTTTGCCAATTTCTTTTTTAATTATACCTTGTAACCAACAGCACTTATTATTGGCTAGGAATCTTTTAGTCCATACGGTGTCATTTATGTTAAATTTACGGTTGGTTAATCTTCTTTTGTTGTTGTCATTCTGTAACAACTGTTTACGCCGTGACGTAAGAGGAAGGTCCGCGGCTGCAGAAGCGACTTGCTTAGGAACAAATAAATCGAGGCGCGATCGCAAAGGTCGCCCGTAAACTAACTCTGCTGGTGATTTGCCGGTGGTACTATTTTGAGAATTCCTATAATCAAACAAAAATTTTGATACTTTCTCTTGCAACAACATTTTGTCACTACACTCATTGATTATGGTTCTTAGCCCTTTTTTAACTATTTTTACAAAACTCTCCGCTTGCCCATTGCTGGATGGATGATAAGGTGGAGATAAAACATGGTTTATTCCATTAACTCGACAAAACTCAAAAAATTCTCGAGACGTAAACGAAGTACCATTGTCTGTTACTAAAGTATGCGGTATACCTATCCTAGACATTAAGTCGTATAACTTATTTATTACTACTTTAGTTCCATACGATGACCCCAGTATATAACATTCCACCCACTTGGAGAAAGCGTCAACAATAATTAAAAACATGTTATTGTTGAAAGGTCCCAGGAAATCTAAATGTAGTCTATAAAAGGCAGTGGGGGGCACGGGCCAGGGCGAGGGCGGCGCGCGCGGCGGCGCGGGGCGCAGGCGCGCGCACACGCCGCACGCCGCGGCCAGGCGCTCAATCGTGGCGTCCACTCCCGGGAACCAAAAACGCTTCCGAGCGTTAGCTTTCATTTTAACTACTCCGAAATGTGACTGATGTAGTTCATTGCATAACTTGTCTCTTAGGGACGTAGGAATTACTACCTTATGCCCCCGTAACAAACACCCGTTTTCAAAAGCTAATTGGAAACGACAGTTGTAATAGGGTTTTAATGACAAATCAGTGACTTTACGTGGCCAGCCCTTTAACACATATTTCGTAACCATTTTTAAAATATCGTCGTGTTCGGTCTCACGTCGTAATTCTTCTAAGGTGACCGGAAGACTACCGTCGATAACAAAATTGACATACGCTGTTGGGTCGCTCGACTCGCTCGCGGAGTCGCCGTCTACACTTTGCATATTTTCCTTTACTGATAAAGAAGCGCGCGAAAAGAAATCTGCGCTGTTATCGTAACTGCGAACATACTCAATTGAATAATTGTAAGCGGATAAAAATAAAGCGTATCTTTGCAACCTATTCGCGGATATTTCTGGTATACCACGATACGGTCCGAAAATTGTCAATAAAGGCTTGTGATCCGTTCTTAATACAAAAGGTGTAGAACGGCCATATAAATACTGGTGAAACCTTTTAACACCGTAAACAATAGCCGTGGCCTCTTTTTGAATTTGAGAATATTTTTTCTCTGCTATAGTAAGTGTCCTTGAAGCGAATGCGATCGGCCGCTCGCGCCCGTCCATGCACACCTGTGACAATACTGCACCTAACCCGTTTGATGACGCATCTACCGTTAGGATAATTTTTGCGTTCGCATCATAATGAGTCAACAGCTGATCTGAAGCGAGTAACTGCTTAATACTGTCAAACACATTGTCATGGATTAAACTCCATTCCCATTTTTTATTTTTCTGTAATAAATCATATAATGGAACTAAAATCGCTGAAGCATTCGGAACAAAACTTCTGTAGTAATTAATCAGACCCAAAAATGACTGTAACTGTGATACATTTTGTGGCCTTGGGGCCTCCAATATTGCTTTCACTTTATCAGGAGACTTCCTGATGCCGTTTTTATCGATGATATGACCAAGGTAACAAATTTCCGACTTGAAAAACTCACATTTATCTTTATGAAGCCTTAAACCTGCTTCTTCTAACCGCCTTAAAACTGCTCGTAATCTCTGCTCGTGTACTGCTCTAGAGGGTCCACTTACTAATATGTCATCCAAAAATATGATTACGCCTTCTAGGCCCTGAAGCAAACATTCCATTTCTCTTTGGAAAATAGCCGGCGCGCTCGCGAGACCAAACACGAGTCGAGTATATTTAAAAAGGCCGCGATGCGTATTTATACAAGTTAGCTTTTGGGAGTCCTCATCCAATAAATACTGATTGTAAGCCCTAGATAAATCTAGCTTAGTGAATTGTTTACCACCATATAGTTTGGAAAACAATTCATCGACAGTTGGTAACGGATATTTTTCAATAATCAACTGCTTATTTAAAGATACTGAGTAATCCGCGCAAATTCTCACATCCCCATTTCTTTTTAACACTGGGACTATAGGAGATGCATAGTCTGAATATTCTACTGGCTTAAGTATGCCTAGATCAACAAGTCGACTAAGTTCTGTCTCGATTTTTTCCCGTAAGGAGAAAGCTACGGGTCTAGCCTTAAAAAACCACGGTTTGGCGTCAGATTTTAATTTTAAAGAAATCTGATGTTTATTAAAACACCCCAATGTGTCTGAGAATAACTGAGGGAATTCTAACCCTAGTCGAGTCATTGTTAGTTCGTCAGGGTCATTAATGCAATTAACGGTAGTCGCAGGTGCCAATTCTAAATTAAAAATGCGAATGAATTCCCGACCCAGCAGTGGCGGTCCCCCGCCTTGAATAACGTAAAATTCAAGTGGGTAGGTGCTGTCGTTATATGAAACCGTCAATCTTACATAACCTAACGTATTTATTTTAGTTCCGGTATATCCAAGTAACTGTTTATTGGTATTGGACATTGGTACGTCGCTAAAATATTTCATATAAGTTTTGTCTGCTATCACATTAACAGCAGAGCCACTATCTACTTGGAACTCCAAAATAGTACCATTCACGTTAATCAACTCAGACATAGGCTGACCTTTTACACATTTGATATTATACAACGACAACTCACCGTCGTCTCCCGCATCCACAATACCTTCCTCCACGTAATTAACTTTCACTTTTGCCGAACACATTCTCGCTAAATTTGTACGATTTAAAACGGCACTGATTAGCTTTGTGATTGTTATAACCGCACACACTGCACTTCTCATTTCTGGAGATGCTGAACACACCGTCCGGAGCGCCGGCGCGCGCGGCTAGCGCGCAGCCCGGGGCCGTGGCCGCCGCGGCGCGCGCGCACCGCACGCTCTCCGCCAGCTCCACCGCCTTCCCCAGCGTCAGTTCCTGCAGGCTCTGCGCGAACAGCTTGTCACGCTCAGGACCCGCTGCCATTCCCATAACAAACTTGTCGAGAAGGGCCTCTTCCAGATTTTTAAAACCACAGTGCGCCGATAACCCTCTAATCCTTGCTGCCCATTGAGTATGCGTTTCCTCAGGACGCTGCGCAGCGGAGTAAAAATGATATCTTTCCGTGAACCCAAATCTCTTTGGCGTGAAATGATTATCCAAAAGCTCGATAATCTCATCGTACTCCACGTTTTCCAATTTCCTAGGCAGCGCCAAATCACTAGCTAGTTTGTAACTAGATTCACACAATGCACTCAACAAAATTGCCCTTCTTTTGACCTTCGATTTGTCCGCCGCGTCATCGATGTCATTCGCGATGAACCATTGCGTAAGTCTTGCACGATACGTACTCCACTCGTTCGAGATATGGTCAAAGTTAGTAAGCGCCCCTAGGGCTACACTCGACATCATATTTCGCGTAAATTCGATCGCCGCCAGTTGATATGTATGTCACAACTTAAGGGTTCCGGGGGTGCGTGTAATCAAAGACGTAGCTAGATGCATACTGACTTTATTTAACAAGATGGCTAACGACCGCTCATGTTTTTACCTAACTACCTACATTTACATACATATATAACAGTAGGTACTAAGTACTAGTAAAATGATGTAAGGTGATGACGTTGTCGTTACTCTGATACGTATACAGTTATACACGTGGTTGTTACTAATAATATTATTATTATAATCACTTGGAATCGTCGTTATCACTTCGTCAAAGAAATGGTGATTAATCTATAGCTACTATATCTGTTACCGGATGGTATGATAAAAGTCTGAAATGAATCAGATTCACATGTACTGATTCCAAGCTGAGTAAACAGGAGATGATATAATAAAACATTGTTACAATGTAAACGTTTAGTCTTTGATATATTTTACAACCTTTTTCGTAGCAAACTATGATAAAGGAAATCGAAATATACATCATACTAACGTCCGGTTGGTGTTTAGTTTATAGTCATTTTGAGGTCGAAATTTTAGAGGTTTATTCGGACTTATATTATTATGATAACTACCTACAGTGCTGCAATCGGCATCAAATAACTAAATTAAAAGAAACGACTACTTTTGACTGGCCCGATGGCGCATTTGGTAGTGACCCTGCCCTATGCGCCAGGGCTCGTGGGTTCGAATCCCACCCAGGACATACACTTATGTGATGAACATTTATGTTTGTTCTGTGTCTGGATGTTTATTTGTATTTAAGTACATATATATTTGTGGTACCTTCGTTGTTCCTGACATCCATAACACAAGTGCCTACGCTACTTACTTTGGGGTCGGATCAATGTAACTATGTTATGTTGTCATGATTGTACTAATGCTTCATTTCAATAATGGAGGTTTCATTACAAGCTCCTCTGGGAATGACCCAGGATACGATGCGGCACTTAAGCCACTAGCCCAATGGGAATATGAAACATTTTAACTGAATAAGTAGTTATTTAACATGCCGCATACGTGACACAGACAAGTATATAGCAAACTACATAGTACATAAACTGCGAAGCTCTTACATTAGGCGGTGTTTCAGAGAGATCTGTCATCCTAACAAAATCCCTCAAGAATTAGAAATGACTGTTTCCCGACGCGATTAGTGATGGGACACGTTATATCGATGAGTCGAATCCAGATTACATTATTGAGTTAGTCATAGAATTGTAAGCTAGGTAAATAAGCTTCATGATCTAATTCAATAAATAAAAACTGAGCTTTTTACACATTTGTGAATAAATATCCCGTATATTTAAAATCACCAGTAGTATCTAAAACATTGAAATCAACGGGGCGTTGAATGATAAAACTATTCTGCATTCTTTTTCCGGGACTTCAGGTTGTGGCAGATAAACACGATGAAAAAGCACACGAAAAAGCCCAAGTAGCATATTTAAAGCAAGCCCTGAATGACTAAGTCTAGAAATTCAGCAGAGGTATTTAACTAGTATTTTACAAAGCGACTGCAATAAAGAAAGTTAATAAAAGTAATGCTGTCGTGTCGGCGATCACGATACGGGCGGGCCCGTGACTCAAAACTCATACATTACTTCTAGAAATTAAAATCTAATTTAAGAGTTTTATAGGCTACAACTAGGTCACGGAATTGCACGACAATTTTCAGTTTTGTTGCGTCAAATTGATTTATTACTATTAGTCATACCGTTGTTGGTTACGTACCAAAATTGTTTATATTTTTGTAAATTCAATTTATTTTTGTTAAAGTTAAAATGTTTTTGGTTTCATAAATATTGGTACTTACTTTTTCTAACACTTATTTAAATAATAAAGTTTTTTAAATTTCGACGTATATTTAAGTAGGCCATAATTTTTCTAGCTTTTTGCCTTTGCATTCCCAATTTCTATAGAGGGTCATTACATTAATTCACCTTTCACTAATGAAGTACTGCAGAAAATCAAATTTAAGTAATTTGATAAAGCCGCTGGTTATTGTATTGCTCAATCTCTAATATTAATGTGTACAGCACTTATTTATAAAAAAATGTTTTATCGCAAGGATGTGTATCGATAAAAATATTCCCGTACCTATAAGAACTACTGTTAATTACTTAGCAGTGCGCATTAGCGCGGGATGTCATCGGCCGCGACGCAATCGGCTTAAGTCCCGGCTTCGACTCCCGGGAGGCTCCGGGGAAGGCGGGGATTTTGTATTTATGCAAATTTTATTTCCATTGTTTCAAGCCTTTGAAGTCGTCTTGAAATATTTATAGAGCGTAGTCTGCTTAATTGCGTGGAACGAATTGGAAATGACGTGCGAACACATTTATTCCGTCTGTTTGTGTAGACGGCGGGTTTTTACTTTTACTAAAATTGGCTTACCTCGCAACTTCGATTACAAGGCTGTTTTTAAACTACAAAAGTCTTCATGACTTCTCACTATCACATTTTTCGAGAGAGCTTCTACCTATCTTCCTTCTTTCCAGGGTCTTTCTCCATAGAAGAATTAATCAAATTCGGTTCTTTTGGACCTAAAAACTAAAATGTGCTTGCTTCTTCAAATTTCATTAAAATCAGTTCACAAATCCGTTACAACCATTGTTACTTTCGCAATTATACCAAAAGTAGAGGGTTCCATTTCACCAACTTTAAAAGTAGATTCATTGAAACGTATTGTATTTCCACTTACCTACCAACATACCCATCTCTAAAACAATGTTTATTTTACGCAATATTTTATACACGCACAACTTGAAATTAATCCCCGTAAACCTCCCTCACTGATGGGGGCCATAAAAACTTCCCTCACAGGTTCAGATTATTCACTGGCTCCGAATTTACCGCCGTGGTCACAGAGGTCATTGAGGGAGAATTTTTGGCCCCCATTGTCCCAAAACAATAAATAAGCAGCCACTGGCTTGGACCCTCAGGTGACGGTTAGAGGTAATATTGGATGAAGTTATTTATTAGGATTATAATTTAGGGCTAATGAATGGCTTTTATTAATTGAAGGTGAAGAGCAATGATATTTTAAAAAATATGTTACGTCATTTGGGTCGAAATATTTACGGAACTTAGTTATACCCGACGTATTGACATGTTTAAGTAATGTATAGAGCTAAAGATACTATAATATTACGTGTTTGGATATTTTAACAAATATAAAAAAAACCGACGTGTTCGTGTACACAAATATCTCTACTGAGCGGAGGTCAAACTTGTAACCTTAGATATTGTGACCATCTCTTACTAAGAGATGGTCACAACATTAATTTAATAAAAACATGTAATTTTCTAATATGACTATTACATCAATCTTATGATAAATTTAAGGAACACTCCCATTGCAACAAACCAATCAGGGAGCTGAATTCTTTAAAAAAAATTCAAAGACATTATGCCCAAGCCGGATATAGAACCCAGGACTTCGACATCAAATAGGTACTCAAACTAATAGCCAAAAACATGAACTAACGTTAATTAAAGAGACGGTAGAGTTATTTTAACTGCCTCGTAAAATCATTCGTTAACAAATTTCTTACGAGTTTTACTATAGTAAATGCTAATAACAAACTTAATTATCATAATGTCCAAGCTAGTATTTCCACATGTCTACTAATTCGGTATGTTTGCCGAAAAAGTAATTTGTAATGTAATATAAGCGTTACTTTGAATTTAGGGACAAGGGAAGGAGCTCAAGGAGCTTTTAAAGCTGTGTGAGTGCATTTTAACAATAAGGTTCCGTATCTCTATGTACAATCCAATTGATTATAGATGCGAAAGTAGGTAACGTATGTAGAAATGTTTGAAGGTAGAACACATATTGAAAATTATTTGTGATTTCTAAAGGTTTTCAAAAAATATTTGAAAAAAGAACACATTTATACATCCCTGCAGGATGTTTTGTTTTTTCAATTATTAAAATGTCTGTAGTGTCTGTGTTTAATTCCTTTGACTCAAAAATGTTTTAAAAAAATAACTATAAATATTATCAATTTTTTTTAGCCTTATGTATGTATGTACATACATACCTATTTCATTTCATTTTATTATTTTGTTTTCAACAGTTCAATTCTAAACGGTTGTAGTTCCTTTGCCTCAAGGAAAAATTTTAAAAATAGAACGTCATTGTGAAAAATCTTTTCCGCATTTCCGCGTCAGTTTTTTGTGAAATGTATGCACAAAATCATATTACCAACGAACTAATTAAGACTTTCGGTAATTTCAAGTTGGATATAAATTGTTTCGGGTTAGTGATCGTGATTTATAGTGATAGTGGTTAGCCGCATTTGTGAAAAACAAGATCGTCATTCAATATGGTTAAGTTGCGGAGTTACCGGGCGCCATCTGCAATCAGGTTTGCAAATTGCTTACTAATTAAGTTAAGTTTTTATTGGATTATAGAAGGGTACACAGTCCCCATCATGAAGCTATTCTGTAATCATACATCTGAGTTACTTAGATTGATACGATTCGTTAACCTAATTCACGTTTATATCTACATGTATACTCGAGTCATTTTAATAGGCCACATTTGACAGTTAATTATGCAAAGAAAAGTGCTTTCTTATGTCATCAGGAGTCGAGTCTAATTTTCTAAATGAATAATTGTATGAAAAGAACTGACGTTGTTTTCTTGAGTTTTATTCCTTTAGCTTAAGGAATATTTTTCTTTGCATAGATGAACTGTCACATGTGACCTATTAAATTGACTCGCCATTAGGTTACGGCTTACATGAAACTATATCAAGGGCAGCTTGTACAGTTATTTGGCTGGCAGATTATAATCTTATATGTACATACTAATTTATAAATGGAAAGATTTGTTTGTTTGTATTGAATAGGCTCCGAAACTACTGAACCGATTTGAAAAGTTCTTTCACTGTTGGGAAGCTACACCATCCCTGGGTGACATAGGGTACTTCTGACCCCGGTAATATGGGGGAAGGGGGGATAATAGACTAAAAGTATTACGCGCGGGTGAAATGCGGAGGCGACCGCTAGTCTAACAATAAAAGGTAAGATAAAAGTATAATATTTTTTAAATTAGGTTATTGTTTAACTACAACAGATGTATCGCCCTCTCTCCAATCTAAGTGTTCAATCATAATCATTAATCGCAAAATATACCTACTTATAATTTTATCTTGAATATAAAACAGAGGTAAACTATCCTCTTGAATATTATGGAACCCTGAATAAATGCACCTGAATGCACCGTCTGATATCTGATACGTTTCCAAAATGTATAGGAGTGGGTGAAAGCGATGGTTCGAGATTCTATTCCGATAACACCCCAGCTTAGTTATGACGTAATTGAGAAACCGGTTTAATTGAAAATGTTCTTTGATACTAAACTGTTACTGTCAAATAAAATCCTAGTCATGACTGGTTTGTGGGCGTGTTGCTTGAGTTGAATAGACATTTGGTGCAATTTAAATTCTTTAGAAAAATAATGATGTTGGCTTTATAAAACGTAACCCGGTTTATATGAATGCCAGATGCGTGAAAAGTACCTGATTCCCTGTTAACTAATTAACTTAATTTGGAGAATGACCTAATAAAATCCGGGTTTGATTCCCCAGCCGTAACGAAACAGAGTCGGTAATACGGTAGTAAGAAAGAAATTAGTCAGATGCACTTCTCCGAATATATCATACCAATTTTGTTAACCCCGAAACCGGTACCACAGAATATATAATAGTACACAGAATATATTATAAAAGTACTAACGTAGGTACTTTGACTACTATATATAATTATACTACACACCAAACGTTGCAATATTTTTATTATTATCTGTGGGAGTATATCATTGCTCCATACTCCTATTAAACGAGTAGCTTGTAGGAACAGAGTATCAACTTCACACTCCCGCCAGCGTGGTGTCAATATTGTCAGCCTCTGCATCCGAAGCTCAAGCCTCCTCCACGAGACTCGACAATGCACTCGACATCCGCCACTGAACTTTGAACCTTATTTCTAAGGCAATACGGTAGCGGTGGGACCTCGGGGTGGTGTTTTTAATCACTCGGCCGTGCCTGTTGGCTGTCATCTCATTTGCCCCCGTTCGGTTTGGATGGGGTCGGTTCCCCTTTGAACCGAGTTGTAAAATTAAGCAAATACTGACGATTTATTACTAGTAGCGAGCTAGCTTGTTTTGAATAAAATAGGTGCCAGGAATAGACATACATCTTAGTATCCACAACCGGTCGTAGGTTCAATGCCTATTATTATTCAAAACTTATTCAAAAGTTGACTTTTGTCAATCAATTTGAAGTTTATTATGTGATAAGGGCAAGGAAATGATATGATGATGTGTACTCGACACATTACGTTTTATATTATGTATTTTTTGATAAGATTTCATCATTGTTTTTAAATTTACTAATATTTTTTTATTAAGTAATCTAATTAAAATGATCGATCGATGGCTGTGTACTCGTGTTATCATCGGTGCTAATAAATAAGGAAAACGTAACTTGTATTTACAATACATTTATCATACTTTTTAAATAGCTATAAATTATCCTTGAAAAGTGCAGTCAAATAAGATAAGATTTTGTTTTCTTTTTTATAACCAAGAAAAATGGCTCTTACGTAGTTGTTAAGATTTGTACTTACTGTAGTTTATGTCAGAATTTCTGTTAAGAATATATTATTATGAACAGAAAATTTAGTTATAAAAAGTCTAGGTATATTAATTCATCATTATTAACACTAATTATAAACATAAGACATGTACCGCTGAACATGCCCACCATTATAGGTTTTAACGTTTGGCTTTAATACTTATTAATTTTAATCACAAAACATATAAGTAATCGACCTGAATAATAACATCAATACTTTTTTTATTTAAAAACATCACTAGACAAAACAGTTTGTACAAAAAAAGGATTAATATTGCTTTCGCCGGGAGCGGATCAAAAGATATTTTAAATAAAATAACTAACAAAAGCAAAAAAGAAAATCAATACAACAAGGTCAAAGTGGAATCGACCATCTCACGTAGCAACAGCACCCTCGCTTATGACCATCAATCGAATATGGACCTTAACTGCATTATTTACAGCACAATTTCAAATGGCCATAAACACTAATGCCGTCATAAAATCTAGTGTCACGTTACGCAGAAGGACTAAAGTTCAAATTCGCTTGTATTTTCATTCCGGTGCATTTAATTTCAATGTCAGCGCTCTGCTTAGAAGAATTTCGACTGTAATGTATTAGGATAAAGTTTGTATTTATTTGTGTCATTATTCAAGTGCATATTATCGTATGATAAAGCTTTGTAGGCATTTGAAGGTCCGAAGCGTAGTAGGGACATCAAAAAAATTGATTTATATCGTAAAAGTTTTTGCGGCTGAGTTGACAAAAAAGGAGGTGAAGTGTTTATTCGAGTTGCTGTTTGGATAACATGTGTTTTAGTTTTTGCTGGCCATACTTTCTTTGTTTAGGGCTTAATTTGGAAATGGAAGCTTTTAAGCGAATTACCTTGTGGATGTTCAGGTTTTTGAAAAGACGAATGAATAGGCTTTCTTAGTTGAAGAGGCTTTTCACGGAAAAGTACGTAAAAGTAACAGGACTCTACATATACTTGATAAGTAATACCTTAGTGCTGGGCAGCTGTAGTGTGTCCGTGGCACAGAAGTTCTGGCTCTCGGGATTTACGCAAAAGGTCGTAAGTTCTATTTTTCGTTTGTAGTTTGGTGTTGGACCTTTTTCTTAGTCTTTCGAGTTATAGTCCACTAAGTGATTATAGCTTGGCATTTCAGTATCGTTATCTTTAATACTGCTTTTAATACGCACCTTCAAAATTATATCACAAAGTCGGGACAAAAACATTATAAATTGCATACAATATGATCCGTCCTCCGTTGTCATAACACCTGGTACAAGTATTATATACATTACATAGTTGTTTATTTACATAGCTAATTCGATGATAAGAGTGATAAGCGTTACCATATCGTTGTTTTCGTGTGATAACTCAGTCTAGACTATCTCAAGGACTAGGTCTTAGGCAAACACGAGGAAATGAAGTAGACATTCAGATTAAGAGGGTCACATTTCTAAGTATGAATATCAGCCTATACATAATTATAATGTCCCATTGCAGTGTTATGGCAACTATAATTGAAATCAATAAATCAAGTTATTTTCATAGGCACTGGATTAATCATTACGCCGAATACGGATTGGTAATCACAAATCCGAGTATTAAAATTTTGCCTGACCCGGAATAGAACTTAGGCCCGTGGCGTTAAAGCCTTTGTCCTGTGACATAAAATTTACTTACCTAGTTCCAATGTGAAAACACTCATTTCTAATTACAATAAATCTTCCAATCAAAATGTAGTTTGTCGGTAGCACTCTCGTTAATAGGTAATCATGTAATGCGGAATTTAATTTAAATCAAGATCGGGGAAATACGTTAGAGCTGTAATGCGAGCGAATAATCTCCGGAACTGTATAGTCATAGTCATAGTCATAGTCATTTAATCGCATTATTTGTAACAATGGTACATATTATCGTACATATTTGAGAGCAGTTGGTAATGCTAAATTACAAATTGACCTTTTCAAGGCATATGCGAATTAAGATAAATTATTAAAATTATTGTTAAAATTATTAATAAAATTATTACAAAACTATTATTAAAATTATTATTAAAATTATTACAAAAACTACATATTTTAAAATTTATTAAGTTACATTTTTACATACCTACAAAATTAATTAATTAAATAATATCCAAAAATTAAAATATTAATAAATAAAATGTCAGATAAAGTACCTACTTACATATAAATAAATAGCATATTTAGCTTAGTCTAAAAACTTGTCACCAAAATATTCTTTTAAACAATAATAAGCCTTGCTGAATAAGAATTCCTTTAGTGTCCGTTCAAATTTGTCACCATGGAGGGCTTTGATAGAGCTTGGTAAGTGGTTGTAAACTGTTATTGCCATAAAGTCTACAACTTGTCACTAAAATTATCATTTCCATTCCACACTGGGAAAATGTATTACCAATCCTTGAATTTAAGAGTAAAACGTAAAGAATTTTGGTTTAATCGATTAATCCACAGTTTATTTCTGATTTTCCCATTATGATTTATTCGTACTATCCAATTCAAACGCTATAGGGAAGATGCATATATAATAATTATGAAAATTTTATGACTAAAATGTTAAAATAATATAAAAGAAAGGTCACTGCAACATTTTTATTTTACATAATGTTGTTTTTTAACTGTAATTACAAATTAAAAATAACTGAAACGAAACGTATTTTAAAACAGCAATCAACTTATTTGACGTTAGACATACAAACTTATTTGTTCTGATGGCGGCGTCGCTATTGTCAGTATAGAACTGTCAATAAATATCGCTTTTGCATTGCATTTCACGTAGTTCCAATTTTGGCCACCGGAACACATAAGTTTGTCGGTCTATATGGTTGAAAAAGTAAATATTATTTTATCGGAATATTAATTGCGTTTTTGTAATAAATATGGAAGTTGGGTTCATCAAAGCAGACTCCAGGAATTTACCAAGAGTTAGTGTTGACATGGTTCTAACTTTATTTGTCGAAAGTGCAGAGTTTTCAAGGGTAGAAATGAAAGGGACTAAATTACTACGGTATGTATAAATCATAGTTGTTAAACTTTGTATTTTCGCAGCTTGAAACCACTTTTTTCTCAGTTTTGGGTCAGAAGGTCCTGTCAAAAACAATTAATTTGGAAACTTTGTTGAAATAGATGTGTGTTGACCGTGTTGACTCGTGTTTTATGCCAATGTCCACATTGGCATAAAACACGGTTTTTTTCGGAATATTAGTGGTATTGTTATGATCACCTGATGTTGATAGATAGTCCATTTTAAATTTTTTACAAAAAAATATTTCAAAACTCGAAAAAATATGCAAAAGTATGAAAGCCAGCGACGAACAAGTACAGTGAAGTACGACCACTCGACTAGTGAGGCAGTGACAAGACTTGAGTGACGTCATTCATGTCATCGGAACCATAGGTCCGTTTTCGCGCGAAAATTAAAACGGTCAATTTAAAACCGCATTTTTTCCGATAAATTACAATGTATTAATTTTTTAATTTAACTGTGGTTTATTCTACATGGAATTCTTTAAAATGAAGACAAAAATAAAAATAGTGCATGTTCCCTATTAGAATAATACCTTTTGGAATGGAGCGAAAAATTACATCAATTGCGCTTGTCTGTAACGTTAGCAACGCATAATAATTCTGTGTGTTTGTGTTAGTAAGTCATCCTGTCGCGTACGTAACGCAAAAGGGTATTTATTATCCTAATAGCATTTGAACCGGATAATATATGACAAAATTATAATATTATGGCACTTTCTCTTTAGTTGCATTAGCTCATTGTAAATCAAGTTACAAAGTAAATCTTTGACTTCAAGCAATCAAAATTATTGTATTTAACCACTTTTAACAAATCTAATCAAATAACACACATCTATCCGGGTTTATCAAAAAAGCTATAAGCACAACTAAAATGAAAATTATAACCACATAAGTAGCAACTAAGCATGTCCAACTTAGCAGGTAAGTGAAACCGCTCGACCCATGCTTCCCGGATAATCCCGGACCCCTCGCCTAAAGGCGTCCCTTTGATTCTCCCCGGTGCCCACCACCGGGGGCTATTTTCGGACATTTCCGCCGACTGTCAGCTGTTGTAGAGCTCTCGATCAATGCGGTACACCCCTTGTCACACTTTGCGGAACTAAAGTGATAGTGAAATGCTCTCGTCAAAGTTTTCCGAGCCGACTGCGTTTGTAGGGTTCGAAGCTGGGAAGTATTATTATTATACATTTCTGTTGGTATTGATCTGCGTGTATTATGTAATATTATTATCTACTAGCCTTCCGCCCGCGGTTTCACCCGCGCGTAATTTTTTTTTAATATCCCCCCTTCCCCCACATGTCCAGGATAAAAAGTACCCTATGGCACTCAGGGATAGTGTAGCTTTCCAAAAGTGAAAGAATTTTTAATCAGCTCAGTAATTTCGGAGCCTATTCAATAAAAACAAACAATCAAATCTTCTCTGTTTGTACCTAATATAAGTAATATATTATAATTATTAGTATAAATGAAACACGGAGGTCGTTGGTTCGATTCCCGCCCTGTAGTAGGTAGTAGTAGTTTCTCCAGGTCTACCTGGCTAAGCTAATCTATCTGGCTATGTTCCGGCAATATTTTTGTGGAAGCCAACACACACTTGAAATTGAGCCAACTAACTCTATCTATACGAAAGTGGTGTTTGTTTCACTATTTATATAACTCAAGAACTGATGAACCGATTTGGCTGAAAATTGGTGGAGAGGTAGCTGAGAACCAGGAAACGGACATAGGATACTTTTTATTCCGGAAATATGGGGGGAGGGGGGGATAGTTGAAAAAGGAAATTACGCGCGACCGCTAGTATGACATAAAACTAAAAATAAATGACAAAGCAAATAAATATAAGAACCAATTATAATGTCTGTTTATGGAATAATAGTGACCACTTACCATCAGATGGCTTGCGTCAGTATCTGCCGAAAAGAATTGCATAAAAATAAAATAAACAGACTCGGGCCAAGTTACTTAATGACTTGTAGTGGCGTAAATAACAACAAACATAACATGTCCCAGTTTATTTTAATTAGTGTTGACTTACGCGGCGGGCATAGCCCTGCCTTTGTGAACGTTCCAACAAAAAATGAACAAAACCTTTGCACGGCACCCCCCAATTTACATCATCGTCATAATCACCACGTACGCCAAACCATTGCGTTTGGATGAGCACCAAACAAAGGAAGCCCTCGGTAACTTTCCACGAAAGGGACAGAAGAACATCCCTCTCGCTCATCCAAAAAAGGGGCCAAATTATGACGTAATCATACCCTATACACCCCAGCGTGCAGTTATATGCAACTCAGTTACGTAAACCTTATTTTTTAAATAGTAAAGGTTATTTTCAAATGCAGCGTTGGGATGATGAAATCGTAGGGTGGATCGCGTGATTTTAGTACAAGGGCCATACTCGAAGAAAAATTTTGTTGTGCAGCGTTTTTAAAGAAATTTGGCGATTTAATTTTTTTGAGTGCTTTCAAGTGTTCGTTCAACAGTGACTATTGATTCTTGAGTGGGTTTATTTTGCGAAAGTCAATGTTGTTTGTTGCTTTCAAGATGATTTCGCATATTGAAATGGTCATAGTAATAAAACAAAAATAATTATTCAATTTATTTATTTATAATATAATAGAATGAACGAGATTTTTTATCAAATTAATATTCCTGATAGAGTCAAATCTGCCATATGTGGCACGTAGGGCATGGTCACTCCCAAATAAATAATAATAATGTATTTTAAAACTTAGTCATTTGTATTCATAACATATACTTATAAAAGTTGTAATCATTCAAATCTGTCTGATTTTAGGTTATTATAAAATTAAAATTAAAATCCTTGAATATTAGCCATAATTATATTGAGTAAATCAGTTATTTTAATATTTGTGAGAATGTAAGTGTACCTCGTAGTTCTAAATTGGGTTTGTTATCGAAAATATAGGCAAATAGAGATTTAAATAACAAATGCATCCTAATTAAGTTGGTAGCAAAAAAAACTGGTAAAACGATAGTCTAGCCTTGTCTGTGTCGTTCATCAAAATTCAAATTTTTGAAAACGTAACAGATAGACGGAGCTACTGTCACATTTTTAATATTAGTATGAATTTACATCTTTCTATGAACTGTACTAACATATAATAGTCTTATTACACCCTTTTTACTAACTTATCAGTATCTCTTTGTTATCAAAATATACGAGTCCCGAACGCTATCTCCAAGACAAAGCAAACTTATAACCCTTACTACTGAATAGAATTAGTAGATTTACTTTATTTACGGCCCGGTCCCGCCTCGCCGTAGGTTGAATATACACCATAAACTTTTATGGGGCAGATAACAGAGTTTTTACTCTTTAGATCTTTGGTTCTCAATATGGCGGTTGTACCTAATGAATAATTTAGAAACGTCCTTTCAAGCGAAATGGAGAGATATTTCGATGATATGAGTTCAGTTACTGAATTTGAATGACGTTTGAGGAGTTTTCGGTTTAAATCGTAGAACCACTTGCAGTGTAATAGTAACTTATTCAAATAATTGAACCCTATTCGTGTATGAATAAGATCTGTATTTTGGACTTTTTGTCGCTGCCAAAAACACTATTAAAAACGATTCTTAGGTGTCCCTGTGCATTATAATGTATAAAGGTTTTTTTTTTACATTTAAGACGTGATATTTTGTAAACCAAAAATAGCTTCATTGTTATCAAAGATACATTATCAGAAACTAATGCAACAGTTGTAAACTGGTAACTTTATCGTATATGTAGCATTTAGATAATACTGCGTTTGATTAGCTGGCACTTATGGTGTTTGAAAGCATCCATGGTGTTGTTAATTTGTTGCATTAACAATACATTTTTGCAGCGACTGCTTGGGGTCCTGCATTTCGGCACACGTCTTCTTTGGGATAGTAACCCAACGTAGATCCAATTAACTTATTCCACGATACAATCCATGACGATTTGGCGATTGAAAAGAGTCCCTATCAAGTTACTTGCCGAATTATTCTCGATAGAACAGCATTCCGAAGCCGTTAAGAATCATATTTTTTTATTGCAATGTGTAACAAGACAAGTAGATCGTACACCTGATGGTAAGCGCCACGTCTGCCCTGATACAGTTCAGTGCAAAACAGTACCTTACTAAGCAGTTACTGTCTGGCACCGCCCTGCGCCTGCTACACCGAGACAACAGTTATTAGGTCTCATATACCCAGTAATTTCACTAGCTTCAGTGCCCTTTCCCCGAAACACAAAAGTGACTATTTTTATGTGCTTTTTTGTAGCCTTATATAAATAAACTTTGATTTTATCTTTACCATGTGTGTATAAAAGTTTGAGAATCTCTGAGCCATGCACCTCTCCTTGGGAGAATGAGTTGCGTGGGCGCAATAGGCCGCAGGGTTATGGTAATGAGCCAGCGTCTTACCTGTCAGCGACGGATTTACTGCAATGGCGATGCATTGTCCGCTGTTAATCGTTATGGCTTCGTGATGACGGGTCATTTCTACGCTTTAATCATTATCGATTTCAGAATTATCGATTAATTTTAATGAGTATTTAAATGTCGATGTTATTACATAATTCTGGATAGTTTTGAGTGAGTACTTTTTATATAGGTGTTTGTTAACATTCGTGACTACATCAACTAATTGACTACCTAATTTTCAATTTATTTGATTCTGTTTATAGTTTTGAACCCGAATGTTATCGTTTTCCTATCATGTCAGGTGCTGGCCTGCAAACAATGCAACAAACAAGACAAACACACTTGACCATCCTGTGTAAATTAATGTTGGTATTACGACTACTAACGTAGTATTCTACTTCTTATCCATTGGAAAGATTGACGTGCAAAAGTATTTTTTTAAAATCTATTTGCAGAATAAATTATTTCAATTACATTTGATGGATATCGACATGACTTACTAGTGATATTTATAGCTTTCTCACTACAAGTAAAAACCGTAAATCGTAGACAGCTGATCGTATAACTCCAACTGTCACACACAACCGATAGAAATTTCCAAAAAGCGCACAAATCCCGACATCCGTAAAGGCAAAAACTTGCAAACCGTACTCCAACAGCTGACTTGGCAAAAAAATCAGCTGGTCAATAACGTGACGTAACTTGATCTTGATAGAAATGAAAAAAACAGTCGAGTAGAGCTACCATCCCTGCATGTACCTGCACTCAGTGGTACGACGAGGAATGACAATTCCTTGTCGTGCCACTGGTGGAACAAGTTGGTGGCACGACGAGGAATAAGCGGATTTGGAAAACCCGGGCCCGCAGTTGAACCTTGAGGCATCCCCGAATTACAGCTACCTGTGCCCACAGGTATGGTGTTACAGGTTATAACGTCTTATGGGGTGCATAAATGTTTTTTTGAATAACAAACAGACGGGCTATGGGTTGAACAAACCAGTCCACCGTTTCTATTAAAATCACCAGCTTTTAATGGTTACGGTGGACTGGTCGTGTGTGATGATACTGATGATGTGCTATAATTATATTACCTATTTCACGCTCTGATGACTTATAAAAGGAGTCCTAAAAATATTACAATTATCCATAATATAATTGTCGAAGTCAAAGAGTAAACATATTTTTACGTAGGTAAGACATAATATTATAATATTGTCGAATGTTAATAACAGTATCGGAGTGCTATATGAATTGCCCAAATAATATTATGTGCGTGCATAATTTGAAAATAATTGCAAAAATAAGTTTTTTTTTGTCTAAAAATACTTGTATAATCACCATTCGTGCAAAGAGGTGCACTTTTACTGACTTTTTGAGTGAAAGAGTAACAAAAATCCATTCAATAATTTCCAGAAACATTGGCATTTATATTATTAGCAAGATGATAAATAATTAGGACATGAAGATTTGTAAGTAACTCTTTATTTTTCGCACAAAGTTAGACACTAAACATTCAAGTGTTACCTTGCTGAGCCGTGTTTTTATCTCAAAAGCGTTTGGACTAAAATAACTTTTTTACTGTCTCGGTTATGGTCTGGGAATTGTCGCCAAAACGAACGACGCCTTTTAGCGTTGGAATATGGGCATATTTCTTCATTTATTCGACGATTTTTTATGTACACTCCACTGCGAAAGCTGAACTTAAGCTTATCAGATCTTCTTATATTGACTATAAAGATTTTTTTGAGATTTAAAAGCTGTTGTTACTTACGCATGTGTGTAGCATTCTCAATGTTTTATTTATCAATGGTACTTGTTGAAGTGGTTATTAATGGGCAATTTAGTTTCCTAACTACTGTTAGGCGAATAATTGGTTTACTCGATTAACACATCACTATGGTCACCGCGTACGGTGCCCCGCACTAGCCGGAGAGATTGACAGATAGATTTACCGCGCTTGCAATGTTTAATGTCGAATAATGTAAAAGCTTATTAAATTGTAATTATCAAGAGAAAGGTCTTTATATCTAAAAGCTCAGAAGTGCGATAAATTACTCACGTGCGTAAACAATGTTTGTAATGTACGGCATAAACGAAACTGAAAAGTTGCACGGATTGTAATGGCGATGAAAAAGCTTTAAAAGTAATTTTCTGTGAGAATGGACAAGTAAACTATGCTTAAACCAGTTAAGTAAGCTATAACAAGTATTAAGGATTACTTTTAATCAAGATTCGACGTGTATTATTCTAAATTGGAGATTTGGATTCTTGTGCAAAATTGACAAGTTACGACAAGTTTGGTTGGTTGAAAATGTTCACATCTGCATTGAAGAGGCATGATAAATTGTGATGGCATTGCGAAATGATGCTTGTTTTATTGATGGAAGTTCAGCGTGATGGTAAACTAAGTGAAATCTTTGGTCTTGGTTGATGAGTCCCAAGGTCAGAGAAAGACTTGCACATAAATGTATTTCTATACCTTGGTATCCTTTTAAATAAGTTGCAGTTTTTGGTAAGCTGTATTATTCTATACTATTACATGTTAGAAATATCTGACTCCTAAGTGCAGTAAGAAATAAAGAAATAATTACAACTAAATTATTAACAGTGTAAATAAATTAAATTAGACTATTGTCATCAAAAGATTACACAAGCAATATAATATAATGATGAATACTTATTATTATATTTAGTTTATTTAATTCATTATTTACCTGAGAATTGGGTCTTGTTTTAATTATGCAATATTTTGGTGGTATAATTATTTACTTTAAAAATAATAATAATAGTTGGTTGAGCTTGAGTGTGATATTGGTTTAATAAGATGTTAATTGTTTATTTGTAAACAGTCAGGTTAAACTTAAATAAGTCATAAACAACTTTATAAAATTATCTTCTTCACAAAGAAGAATATAAAAATATATAATTAAAACTAATGATTATTGATGTTTTGGAAAGTTTGATTACAGAATTGAGGAAGATAAAGCCATTGAGAAGATGGTTGTACCATATAAGAACCCTGTGTATCTCAAATACATTATGACTGGATAAGCGTACATGGATATAAAACTGTACTATGAAGATTATTCGATATGCTAAGAGGTGGCATGATGACATGATTAATAAGCATCATATGAGATCAGCTGAATAGAGTGAAAGGATAAACTAATTAGAGCATTTCCATTTTCTATCAATTAATTATCACCAATTAAGGAATTAGTGAATTCTGTCAAATTGCCAAGCGCAGATCTCAGAGTTTTATTATAATAAATTTGGCATAGGAATGCCTTGTCAACTAAGTGATGAAGTCATCATTGGTACTCTTAGTACTGGTGGTCATGTTACTAGTTCTCTTTTTCAGCATTTATTTTCAGATACTAACTTTGACAAAGGATGTATTGGCAGTGCACCTTATGATGTGTACTCAAATTAAGATGTTTCTAATGTGGTAATATGAGCATTGTGATCAGAAATTAAATAATTAAGGAAATAAACATTGCCATGTTAAGGCAGATTGTTTTAAAAAGATGGATTCAAATAAGCATTGTTAATTTTGTTATACATCAAATAAGTGCAAGAGGCAATCTAAATCAGTGACACATTATTAATGACTTAATGGTACTATAAAGTGAATGGATCATGATATTATATGAAATAATATTTTAGAGGACAAGATAACCTCAAGAGATGTTAAGTATTATTGAATAAGTAAAATAAGGATTAATATTGTGTTTTAAACAAAAGAGCTGAATATATTGCAAAGGTAGAATACATTGAGGGAAACATGGGCTATATTACTAGTCTAGATGATATGACACACACACCACTAAGATGAATTTCTGGCAAAATATAATCACTGTTATCTGGTAAAGGATGATTGGAAAATGTACATTATGTGCCAAATTTGGACATGTTGAAATAACCTGCTACAAAAAGAAAATAAACACAAGTTTTGTTCTTTCTGAAAGTGTAAAGGGCGTGTCATTGAAGAGGAGAAAGAATCAGAAGAATTACATAAAGTAATCATTGGTGATTACATTTGAGACTTATTAAGCAACATGAAACAAGAGTATGGGTTGTAAGACTTTGATATTCTGATTGGTAAACCATATATGCAGAAGCTGATATTATTGTTGTAAAATTCTGATACAGACAGATATGGCTCTCTGGTGGTGAGTGTGATTTGATAGAAGAGTGAGACTTACACTGCCTTAATTGGCCTAAGGTGTACCTGCCGTGAGGGGCTTATTATGTGACACTGCCGTGAGGGGCCTAAGGTGTACCTGCCGAGAGGGGCTTATTATGTTACACTGCCGTGAGGGGCCTAAGGTGTACCTGCCGTGAGGGGCTTATTATGTGACACTGCCGTGAGGGGCCTAAGGTGTACCTGCCGAGAGGGGCTTATTATGTTACACTGCCGTGAGGGGCCTAAGGTGTACCTGCCGTGAGGGGCTTATTATGTTACACTGCCGTGAGGGGCCTAAGGTGTACCTGCCGTGAGGGGCTTATTATGTTACACTGCCGTGAGGGGCTTAAGGTGTACCTGCCGTGAGGGGCTTGTGTTGTGCATGGCCGTGAGGGGCGCACACTGTATTGCCGTCAGGGGCTTGTGCATGGCCGTGAGGGGCGCACACTGTATTGCCGACAGGGGCTTGTGCATGGCCGTGAGGGGCGCACACTGTATTGCCGACAGGGGCTTGTGCATGGCCGTGAGGGGCGCACACTGTATTGCCGACAGGGGCTTGTGCATGGCCGTGAGGGGCGCACACTGTATTGCCGTCAGGGGCTTGTGCATGGCCGTGAGGGGCGCACACTATTGCCGACAGGGGCTTGTGCATGGCCGTGAGGGGCGCACACTGTATTGCCGACAGGGGCTTGTGCATGGCCGTGAGGGGCGCACACTGTATTGCCGTCAGGGGCTTGTGCATGGCCGTGAGGGGCGCACACTATTGCCGACAGGGGCTTGTGCATGGCCGTGAGGGGCGCACACTGTATTGCCGTCAGGGGCTTGTGCATGGCCGTGAGGGGCGCACACTATTGCCGACAGGGGCTTGTGCATGGCCGTGAGGGGCGCACACTGTATTGCCGACAGGGGCTTGTGCATGGCCGTGAGGGGCGCACACTGTATTGCCGTCAGGGGCTTGTGCATGGCCGTGAGGGGCGCACACTATTGCCGACAGGGGCTTGTGCATGGCCGTGAGGGGCGCACACTGTATTGCCGTCAGGGGCTTGTGCATGGCCGTGAGGGGCGAACACTATTGCCGACAGGGGCTTGTGCATGGCCGTGAGGGGCGCACACTATATTGCCGTGAGGGGCTTAATGGTGCAAGGCCGTGAGGGGCGCACATTGTATTGACGTGAGGGGCTTAATTGTGCAAGGCCGTGAGGGGCGCACACTGCATTGCCGTGAGGGGCTTATGATGCTACAATGCCTTGAGGGGCTCTTGGTATACTGCCGTTTGATGACGGTATCTTTATGTAGGTGGATTTTGAAGCCTGGAAGCCTGAAAGAATTTTGCAGAGAGTTGCAGTAAAGCTGTCCGGGAGGAACCTACCACGGAAGAACTTGTAGCAGCATGGACATTTGGAGAATGGAGGATCCTTCGGGGACGAAGGACTTGCAGGATGGCCGACTGTTAGGCGAATAATTGGTTTACTCGATTAACACATCACTATGGTCACCGCGTACGGTGCCCCGCACTAGCCGGAGAGATTGACAGATAGATTTACCGCGCTTGCAATGTTTAATGTCGAATAATGTAAAAGCTTATTAAATTGTAATTATCAAGAGAAAGGTCTTTATATCTAAAACTACATAATATAAGCAGGCTGGCGCAAAATATATTTGCACACCATAAATTCTACTTCACGACAGTGTGTAAATATTGGCAGAATTTTTTAAGAGTCAACTAAGTAGGTATAATACAACCAGTTTTGTAAGTAATGGTGTTTTACTTACTTACTCACTTACTCCTGTGGCTCAGCGACCCAAAGTGTGTCTTGGCCTCCGATACAAGATACCGCCATCCATCTCGGTCCCCTGCGGTTTCGCGCCAGTCTCCCGATTCCAGCTCTTGGAGGTCTGCATCTACAGCGTCACTCCACCGGTAGCGAGGGCGACCGACCGGCCGTCGACCAGCAGGTTTTCCGAGATATGCTTTCTTGACACTTCGATCTGGAGCCATTCTCTCAATATGACCGAGCCATCGGAGTCTGTGTGCTTTGGTCTCTCCGATTATGTTGGGCTCAGCCATCAGTTCTTCTAGCTCAACATTTTTCAGGATTCTCCAGTTTCCATCCTCTGTCCTCTTAGGTCCAAACATTTTTCGGAGTATCTTCCTTTCGGCAACCAGCAACTTACTTTCCTCTTTGAGCGTTAGTGTCCAAGTCTCACACCCATACATGAGGATTGGCCGTATAACGGTTTTATAAATTCCCATCTTTGTTGTTCGGCTAAGGAGCTTGGACACTAAAACTTTATGAAGTGCAGCGGTGCACCGCAAGGCGTTCTGGATCCGGATGTCAATCTCTTCACCCCTGGTATTAGTGTCAGTGATGGTACAGCCTAAGTATTTGAATTTAGCCACTCCCTTGTACGTAGTATCTCCAACCTGTAGATCTTGACGTTTGGCGCGTAAATCTTTATATCGTCGCATGTGAAGATACTCTGTTTTTTCGTGGTTAATTTTCAAACCTAGTTTTAAGGCTTCTTCCTTGAGGGCTAGGGCAGAAAGTTTAACCTGTGCACCGGTTTCGCCAAGCAAGGCCAAATCATCCGCATAGCCTATTACCTTATGCCTTCCATTCAGCTCTACACCGACGTCTAGTGTCAACACCCGCCGTATTACATACTCGAGAACCAAATTAAAAAGCATTGGAGACAGAGCATCACCTTGCTGTTCAATGGTGTTTTGACTGTTCAAAACATGGTGGTGTTGCGTCACCTCTGAATGATGCAAGATTCTATAACATTTTCAGTCGCACTGTTTCTTTTAATAAGTTAAAATAGTTTTTAGACACAAGTTTAACAAAACTTCATGTAAGCCCCGATTGTGACTTTATTGATTCGACCTCCGGGTTGAACAGACTATGGTCAGATGTTTTCGGGAAGAAATTCAATTCAATACAAACAAACAAACAATCAAATCTTTCCTGTTGTAGCATTGCTGTTTAGTTAGAATATGTGGTTTGAATCTAGAGGGAGCTGTGTAAAAAAATGTCCAACGATTTTAACATTTATTTATTTTGTTCCTTTTATCAATTTATTCTCAATTTAAACGGTACACAAGCCTATAACTCACCGGAATGGACAGGTTACAAAAACATTGAATTATTTTCGCACACAACTGTACTTTTTCGTTTCGACTCGGCTTTTGGCAAAAATAATATAACAAGATAAATGCGGTGAAATTTTACGAGCGTTTTATGGCCGCCCAGAGGTTTGTTTTGCTCAAGTATTTTCGTGAACAAACTATATTCTTTACTACTTTTAAATCTTTCTTCTTGATTTAGTTTTTGGAGTTAAAGGAGTCAATTCGAGGTAAAGGTATTTTTGAAGATTTGTTACTTTGATCTGAAAGTAGAATAAATTATACCTCCATAGCATAAAATATTTTACTGCTCTCAGAAAGAGTCTTAGATACTTTGGATACAATTAAAATACCTATAGTAACGAGACTTTTATGCTGAGAACTCCTCACTTACGGCACTAATTCTATGCCGTACCTATACTAAAGTACTTACGGCAAAATAATGGTAATATTTCCATAAAGGTTTCTGGTTCGTCATTTGTAAAAATATTGAACAAATGATATTATTTATTTATTTATTTTATTTATTTATTGACAGGCAGGCAGTTAAAACACTGATGATAGCCTGTATCTTATTAGCTCCACCTAATGGGCTAACTCCTTCCAGTTAAATATTTGTCCAATCTGTTTTTGAATATATTGGTGTTCTGTGCGGAAACCACCTCTGCTGGCAGCCTGTTCCAAGCCTCAACCACTCTGTTACTGAAAAAGTGTTTATGTGGATTGTTCAGTGACCGAGACCTTGACAGTTTGAGATGATGCCCTCTTAAGTGAGTGTTTCGGGAGTATTCGAATAATTTTTCTTCCAAATTTATGACATCATAATGACCATGTAGTATTTTGTATGTCTCTATTAGGTCCCCTCGTTCTCTGCGCTCCTTTAAAGTTGTAAGATTTAATGTTTTCAGTCTTTCCTCGTATTATGTATGTTTAATTTTTCGTTTGTTGTATGTCTTCAATTTCATCGTTCCCAAAACATAGTAATAATAATTATTATGATTAGAAAGGTAACGTTAACTGAAGTAGTAAAAAACATTATTATAATCAATTAAATTTAATGTGTTTATGTCCCGCGATGTACTGATTTGACTGAACACCAAAGAAGGTAATCTAAAACAAGTTTTCGTTAACATTTAAGCTTTCTCGACGGACTCAGCCGGCAACAATGTTGTACCCTGCCTCGGCCCGGAACGAACACACTTCCCTTACATTATGTATGAAGGAAGCGAACCTGGGACTTTATTTACTGGGCGTATTCATTTTAGTCACGATAGTTTTTCTTTTATTTTGGTATTGTTGTATCTTTTCTTCAGTGCCTTTGTGGTTTTGCTATAGAGCTTTGCACCTTCATTTAAACTGGTATTGTGTTCGTTTGGTTTTTGAGTAACATAATCACATAGAACTATATGTGATTATGGAACTTTATTATAAGAACTTACCTATAATAAGAACTATAAATGATGACAGATTCAATGTAATATAATTTAGGTATAGTTGAGAACCCAGTAGGTACTAGTAGGCACCAGACGTGTGCAACTTTTGGAAGCACAATTATTGTTTTTTATTTGTATCGGTCTGGGTGTTTCTATAAGTATAATATCCAGCCAGGGTTCGTGGGTTCGAATCCCGACCATGACAGTTTTATTTATCTCTGCTTTAACACACATTACTTAATATACCTACACAAACAAATAAACTCATTTTAAATATTATTATCTAATAAACGTATTACGAGTAATAATAATGCGGGTGTGATCTAAACTGCGAGCTACGTAACACTAAACTGGCTCGAAAAGCGGATTGAACTCAGAACCCCGAGGTCATGACCCGCACTTAGGCTAATCGACCAACATGGTGGCGTTACTAAGAATTAGATAACATACTTTTCTTTTCGTAAATACATGGCAACAATACCCATTTACTAAATGTAAATAGGTACAAGGATTTAACTGGTTATTAGTGTAATCATTTTACCATAGAGAGTAAATTGTAGGTAACGTAATTTAACGTAAAATTATAGTCATACATAATAATATTGTTCCTAAATAGTTAATTATACTTTTTATGCTCAAATAGTCACAATTTAATTTCAAATGTCTTTAAAAAATATGAAATAGCGCATATAAATGAGTGATAATGGTAAGTGATGACTTTGGATTTAGATACAATACAATGTTAAATTAGAGTATCTACTTAACGTACCGCCTTTTATCAAAGCTTACGGCAGCTTCATAAATAAGCTTAAAAAAGTGTGTAGTGTATGTGTTTAAAAAATGCATTCATCTGACAATAAAACACTTAAGCTATTGAAATCCACTTTGAATACATAGGTACCTATAATTGTAAAAAGTCCTAACAATATTGTTTAATATATCCGTTAGGCAACGCACATCAATCATATATAAACTCGGTAGGGCGACCCCTGCAACGAGTAACAGACGATGACTAGGTACCGTAACCGAAGTCTCCCAGAACACCCACACTCACTTACATGTAAAGTTTTCAAAACTCGGAAATAGAATTCTTAATTTTGTTAAGTTCAGCGTAAACGAAGTTGTTGTTTGAAGTAACTGTATAATTAAAATTGTAAATTGAAATTTTAATTTGCTTTGTTTTTATTTGGGAACATCTATGATTGACTCTGTGCATATTTTTTACATAATAAAGGACGTAGGTTAACACCTCGAATGGTGGTTCAAGTACCGGGCCAAGATCTCGGGGTCCCGGGTCGAGTTAACTTTGTGTCGGTTTTTTCGGACACAGCTCGGGTTTGTGATCACAAATCCGCATTTGGCAAGCGTGGTGATAAAGCCAATACCCATCATGGTAGCGATAACTTGATTTCAATGATGGAGGCATTTGCCCCTACTTTACTTTGTAAAGGTACCTAATTATCAATGGAATAGTTGTTATAGTAGTAAGTCGTGATCTTGGGGAACCAAGTTCATTTCCTTTGGCTCCGGGGTTTTTGGCAAGTGCAGTTATAAAGCCAATTCTTATAATATTGACGATGATGTCTTGCTGACCATGTACCTACCTAGGAAACTTTTAGTTTAGAGGGACATTAATTTTTACTGTTTCTTCTTATGAGTTTCTCTTCTTAACCGATCTGCTGTTTTGGAGATTAGCCGACAAACAGACTATATTATTATCTAATTGCTTACTTTTTGTAAGTGCAGGATACTTTCACATTTAGTATATCGCTGTTATAACCTATTGATTTTACAAATAATTCATTTATTCACTGAAAATCAGTCCTGCCTTTTCGGGAATTTGCCATACAAACAATACATACAGAAGTTGTAATGATCGTTTTTGTAATACAAATGTTGACTTTCAATGATGATTTTAGTAATACGTAGCGATTGCAACAGATGCTGCAATTTTATTTCGCTGTAACCTATACGTTAAGCTGAATTAAAATTGCATCCACTAACAAGATCCGACTGCTAGTTTCTACCTAGATTTTGCTTTAACTAAACTAGAAAATAGGCTCTTACTAGGTACATATTCGTAGAATCAATCGCGACCGCTCGGGGCTCCCCGCCGGCGCTCGGCCCCGCTCGCTCAGCTGATGGGATCTGTTGCTATGTGCACCCACATGCGAGCACTTCGGACATCTTCCACGCCCTTAGCCTCCCACCCTTTCACTTACAATCATATCTCATGTCAGCTTCAATCGACTTCCTTTAATCCTCCTCATCGAATCTGTCAAAAAATTTCTGCAACCCAAAAACCACATTAAAAATACGAAATGCTTACTGAAAATTACCTAGACCGGTCAAGCAAGTCTTTAAATGACTATTCTAAAAGTTTGAATGCATTAAAACAATTAGAAACTATCAAAAAACAAACTTAAACAAACCCACCGAACAAAGGACTGTCGATAGGTAAAGCAAATGTCCGCAAAACGCGTTAGTCGAACGAGCTGAGCCTACGTGACCGAGCCGATGTACCCGCGCACACAAACACACACCGCGCCTGTAGACGCACTCACACACACAGCCACACCCGTGGTTAACTCACTTGCCAAGCGAGAAACGCCGTATACGCCCGCGACCTTCACAAAGAAATGTTCACATCCGTCGCTCTTACTCTCTTCAACTTAAAGTTCAAAATTTCAAACAGTATTCGATGGGCCATACGACGATCCAGTTGTGACGACGGTAATAGCTCGTTGCGCTAGAGAGTGCATTTATGGCAGCGCACTGGAGTCGCCAACCTTTTCCAGTTTGTTATTTTTTGCGGGATATAAACCGTTCAGTTTAATGGCACGACCGTTTGGGACCTAAGCTGGTTTAATTGAACGCTGTTTATCGATTTGTGCCGTTATGCAGTTTCTCTCGGTGTCGAGGACTAAATAAAGGGATAGGAGTGATGTTAAGGCTCATTTTGAAACGAATAAAGACTCGCTAGCTTTACAAACAAATCTTTAAAATAATATTGTAAAAAATAATGAAGAGTCTTAAATTAACGTGTTGTATTTGTCTAATTAATAAATAAGATATCATAAAAAGCCTAGGCTTGAGTTGAGAGAGGCAGTTAGCACTATAGAGTATAGAAGTAACACAAACAAAACATAAGCAGTAAGTTTAGTTCACTACCCAGATATCGCGTGTAGTCCCTTTGTATGCAATTTGTATATTGTACAGTCAACAGCACATCACGGCATACACTTGCAGTTCGATAATAGCGCTTATGCCCCCGACATAAGAGCGGTACAAAGTCCAAAGTGTTACGTCTGACGTGCTGTTGACTGTACAAAACAAGATGCCTTTAGAAATATTCAGGTACCTAGTTATTTATGTTATTGCAATTAAACTTAAATACATAAATATTCAACATAAATGTTACCAAACAAAAAACACGAAGCATTTTTTACATAGATAACCTAATATCATGCTTAATTAAAATAACGATGCCATACGTAAGATTCTGGTATTCATAACGCTCCACATAACTAATTCCATTGTAAGGTAATATGAATACGACAGTTTATTTCCGCGAGCAATTCGCCTAGAAACAGAGTCCAAAATAGCATCAGAGGTGAAAGTCGTAACTCGTAACTTGTTCCAGAAAAAGGTTGGTGATCCCAGCCCGTGCTTGGCAACAGGGAATGAAAGCATGGGAAAGCCCACGAACGATTTTCAACCTTATGCAATTTAGTATAGAGTGCATTTTGGCGTAAATAAGGTTTGTTATTGATCGAAACTTTGTGAAAAAAGTTTTGTACTTATCGCCTACAAACGATACATGTACTATTTTATTAATTGGCTTAAACTATTACGTCATTGAATTATACACCCTGTTTCGTTTGGGTCAAAGTTGATTTTCGTCCACGGTGGGGATCTCAGTTTTTTTATCAGGTTATTAAAAATGGATAAAAGATTCTTCTTCAAAGTCTAACAAAGGGTTATTAAAGGGTTTCCTTAAGGGGAATTAATATTAGTGAAATGAAGGATTAGTTTCATACTTAATTACAGGTTTTTGGGACGGAAAGGATTATTTTAGCGCGTTTAAGTCGTTTCCAATCGATTTTATGGAAGGTGGAGCCATGAGATTTTTATGAGTACATATTTATTTATAATATCATTATGTATTCAGACTTACATCGTGTAATTAATCATGGGTTTATATGGTGTTACCAGAATTTTACAGGGAACATTTACAAATCTTGCAGTGGTTTCTGGGATAAACAGCTTACCCTTGCTTCTTAAGCAGGAAAAGGAGGAATAAGGACAGCTGTCAGATAAGTAAGACCCTCGCAATTTATCTGTCAGATATTAATGATGTGGTCTGTTTTGTTAATTTTGATTAAATATTAGGTACAGTCAGCGTCAAAATGATCTGAGCGTTCAAAACCACCAAAAATATCTCTGAATATTTGACAAAAATCAACCTTACCTTAAGACGTAAAGGTGCTCGGATCAATTTGGCGCTGACTGTACTTTGTAATTACTTCCGTGGACCAGCGACGAAAGAGGTTTTAGTCCACCTTTACCGATCCTTACGATTTGACGCCAAGCCTCAGCATTAGTTCATGGGGATCAATTACGATCGTCGATTCAGCGGTATCTTGCGCGACCTATTGGATGCTGGTTCTCTGATTTGTCAAGATATGCTCTGTCCATGACCACACCATGACCTTTTTAATTCCTTTCATTTTCCCAAATGACATTTTATGTTGCCTAAGAGTCGCTGTAATTTGGGAAAATCCCTGTGCCAGGCTTGTAGCTATTGACCAGCCCCTCCCCGGGAACCCCGACTTGCGAGGTCTCATGGTGGCCACCCGAGAAACGAGGTAACCCCTAGACTTGGCTCGGGCGTCAGATACGAACACCTGCCGCCTAGATAGGAGAAAAGATTTTGGACATAAGTATACATATATAGGTATGTATTTCTAGTAAGACTTAGAATAAATTGTAATTCAGGCATAGGAACTCACGAGCACTTACTAGTCAAAACCAATTGTAGGTACCTATTCAGACTTGACAGAACATTATTTCACCAAACATATTGCCATTCGAATAGAATTAAACGTGAATATAAAAAAGCAATATTATTAGCCGAAACACGTCCGTGCTCAGTCGATAAACCAGTCGCGGTGTGACAGGTTCGAGTCTTTGTTCGGGCACAAAAAACGCATGAATCATAATGGCAGCGTGGGCTCTGGTATTGGTAGTCTTTTGTTGGTGGTTTATTGTTTATGGTATGAGCTTCCAAAATCAATATTCGGATAACTGGTTTATGATGAAATCGTTCGTATGTAAAGTTCTTCAATTTGATTGCCTCCGTAAACTAGTGGTATTGTCTTTCTGGTCAAAGGCGGTCCGGAGTTCGATTCCTTCTAAACGGAAACTTAATTACATGTCATTTCCTCTGATATGGTTAGTGAAAAGATGGCCCATTTTAGGGCACTGGTCGGCTGTTAGTATTACTGAATCTATTCTTAAATGACACAAAAAACTGTATCAGTTAGTATTATTAGACATAGTTATGGAGATTTTATAAATATAATTTTTGTAAAGGCGATTGAAAAAGTAACTGTAGATAACAATGTTTCCAAGCCGCTGGTAGAGTCACGTTGATATAGTGGTTTCTGATATTTACGCGATTACTACTAATTAAATAAAACAACTTAAAACGGATAAACTGTTTTAAAAATAGTTATTACTTAAAAAAAAATCAAATTAGTAATTTTTGACGCGTTACATAAATGGATAAACCTCACGCATGTTAGCCTCACTTTCATAAAAAAATCTCTACTTCCCATTTAACTTTATACACATTTTCCAAATCACTGCAACCGCACACAAACTGAATAGCAGTCACGTGACAGGCGGTAGTGGGTTCGATTCCCGGCGCGGATTACGGCGGCGGCCATTGAAAACGCATTATGCGTGGTGATCGGTTCGCTATGGAACAATTTAAGGATTACCGAGACGCATTCATGATATTGTGAGGATATCATATTCATTAGACCGGCTTAGAGGGAGTACAGTTAGTTAGGCTTTGTTCATTATACGATCCTCAGATTAGTTTATTGACTAGTATAACAAAGAGGTTTTATGTCTGCTCACTCTGAGCGCACTCTAGCCAGGGTACGCATTTAACTTATTCACCATGGCGACTAGATGGGTCCAACTAGATGGATAAGTCCAATTATAACATTAGGCGACTGCCTTCTGATCACCATAACCCAGGGGAGCCAGACCAGCTCTAGCCAAGTCTGAGGATCACCTAGTTTCTCGGGTGATCCTCCCTAGGCGCCACCCAGACTTGACGCCTCTCAAGTCAGGGTACTCGGAGATGGGCTGGTCAATAGCCACAAAGCTGGCACCGGCTCGTCCTAATCGGGTGTGAAGGAGAACCGGGGGAGTTTAGTGGGTAGTGGACGCTTTAGTCTCGAGTCCCACACACGGCCGCAGGTCTAGCTGGCCTGTTTGTTATGGTGCATAAACGCAATCTCCTCCGAAAAAAATATATTCGACTGTAGGTTCCGGTTTCCTCACTATGATTTCTGGTATCACTGAGCTAGTGGTATTCACATAGGATTCATAGCTGAAATTCGAAACTGTACAAACTGATCAATAAAGTAAATTATAGGTAAATTACTGGTCCATAGAGAACGTTTTTGTAACACAGAAAATAACCAGACTAGTAGAAGCAGTCATGTTCACACACACACAAATGTGTGTACCAACTGTACGGGAATCGAACCCGTCACCTCTCGTCACCATCGTCAATAAGACCGACTCTACTTAGCTATGTGATCACAGCTGACTTTTTAAGTCTATAAACAGGCTACAATACATACATTACAACCCGGCTGCGCTCGGTCCAGTGCCCACCGCTCATGCCACCCAAGAGTTACGACTTCCACCGACACAAATTAAAGTTAGAGATGTCTTTCGATAGTCGACTAACGCTAAAGTATCGATAGTTGACGTCATAGCAATAGAACCATACTGGGCAATAGAGTATTCCCGATTGCATCCAATATGGAGCTCAGAGTCCGCTTCGACTATGATATTAGGTACAAGCCTGGTTATTACAATGGAGCGATTGCCATCTGATCTCCGTAACTTAGGGAAACCAGACCTACTCGGAATATAGTCGGGACCAACTTAACGTGTCTTTTGAAGCACGGAATCATGATGCTTTTTAGATATTCAGGGCATACTGGGCAATAGTATTGATATTATGTATTTGCAACATCGGTAGACTCAGAACTATTAGCTCCAATAGTATCTATACCAGCGAAGAACAATCATGTTTCGGAGCACTATAGTTTGTCATACTCTCTGCTTGGATTCATCTCTTCTTGCTAATAAACAAGCTAATAAAGCTCTTCAAGGCCATAATTAATGAGCTTCTAATAATCGAGCGCTCTTCATTGTAGGTCGCCTAGTTGTTTTACATCAGGAAACTTTGTGGTGATCTACATCGATATAGTTTTCAAGGCCAACTGTCGATAGCGAAGCTATCGATAGTAGCGCAACTCTAATTAAAATTTAACGCCGTTTCCGCCGTCTGTCATTAAAATCTCTACGAATATGAGTGAGTTAAGCTAATAAATACGGTATGGTTTAGATGCGCCGTGTTTGTTCAGCTATGCTAGCGATTTGTGCGGTTGCACCCAGCGAGTGATAAATTATGTTTCATAGTTTGTTAAAATAACTTGGTTAAAGACTAATTAAAGTTTATGTAAAGATATTCATTTTAAAGAACAGTTCTTTTTGTATAAATCTACAAAATTATATCACTGTAAAGTTTCATTTAAATCCATTTAGTCGTTTGTTGATAATTAGTTAGTTGTTTGTCTTAGGTTTTTTTAGTACCTTCGCTGTTTCTGATATTGATACCATAACTCAAGTGCTTTATATCAGGTGTCTGATATTTATAAATTTTATTTCCTTAAGTTAACTATATGTAGACACAGCATACTATCATGACACTAGATTTCACCAATAGCTGTGGCAATAACTATACATTCGAAACCTTCTTCTCTATATTAAGTCCATGCAGAAGAAATAGCAGGCAGATGCTAGTATCTGTAAAAGATGATAAGAGTCTGCTTAGTTTCTCCTTTTCAAAAATATAAAAGTGGCCACGTATTTTGGTCCTGAGATTTCAAAATAATATTTGGATGAGCGTCCAAAAATTAACTAACGTAATCTGTCCAGTAGGCCGTGATTGAGCCACAACAGCCCGGGGCACGCGTCATGGGTTGTAGCCGGTTTCCAGTCCAGTCCACAATAGCCTTTCGCAAGACTTTCCCGATAGGTCGAAAGGGCCCATTTCGCTGCATTATCATAATCTGGCGAACAATGCGTCGCCCGCGGTGGCCGATAGGATCGCTGATAGCACGATAGAGCCCATTGTTTCAATTATCAGGGCACTTTCGCGAGTTATTGTTTGGCTTCTGATTGATAGTGATAAGCTATTTATAGATGTAAGTGTCTCCTGCGAATCTCTTGAAACGATGTGTAATTTTTGAGAGGGTGAAAATATATTTAAATATACATAAAAGTTTAGCGGTTTTTCGAGTCTCACGTAAGCCTGCGGCCACCTGTGGCTATGGTGGTTAAAAAAAGCATTCTCCTCTAAAATACTGTAGAACCCTACTTAGTACACTTATTTACTACCTACTGCACTACCGAGGCAGTTTGCCAAATCATATTATGGAGATCATTTATAAATGTGGCATATATAATATTTACCGTATAAAAGCTATAAAAAAATTCAAAGAAATGACACACAGAACACACGTTCAAAAAACATAACCATCCTTCAAAAACAGTCGAGTAAATATAAATGATACCTTCACCAAACGTGCCACTGTCGGACGTCCACTTAAAATCCATTAACTTGATAATGCACATTACTTATCTCGTCTTCTTTATTGCATTCGTCGAAATTTAAAAATTGCATCTGTCAAAGTTTGTCGTTTTCGATCTGTCAAACGAATTTATTGGCGCTGGGTGTTGGAGGACGCGTTTACAGTAATGACTGGGTATTTATGGGTGTTGGGACGACGAATAAATCTCTAAACTTATGATCATTGTGATGTGGGCGTTTAAAAAGAGTTAATGTCGAATTTCGTAGCTTTTTGGAAGCAATAGAGAGAAAAACAGAGTTTTTTTTATAAAAGAGGGAGGCAATCGCACATGTGTGGCACTTATAGACACCTGCAACTAGGTGTAAGAACTAAGATCTCTAACCTAATAGTAATATTAATCCAAAATCTATAACTATGATATAGGTAAATGATGATTGACGATTCATAAGCGCTTTTCTGAAAACGTGACCAAAGAAAGCTTTGATTACATTGTATGGAAATCTTAATAATAAGTTTTGTTCTGTATACCTAAGCCGAGTGACGCCATGTATTACAAACACTAGGTATATTTATACATATGTATTTATGATGCAAAACAAAATGGTATATTCCACCCTAGCCATTAAGAAGTAAGCACTAAACAGCGTAACGACAACGCAGTCATTTCATCAAACTGTGCAAAAGTGCTTCGATCAACAACAGCTGTTGTTATTTTTTATACTACGTACACCACACGTCGACCCTTATCTCAAAGCAGTTAGGTCCATTTTTTAGAGCACAATTTTTAACTCTACAATGTCACACTATACGGACTATGCTCCAGTAATTTGACTCGTGTTGTGAATGTGATAGGGTTTAAATTTGTAATGGTGTGGGGTGTATGTGCAGTATCTGCCCCCCGCAGTTCGCTCGTAAACACACATAAGGTACTTGCGTGACGTCATAAACGACGCGATAAAACCCGGGGTGCGAAAATAACTTGTAATATTGAAATCAGTTGAGGCAGCTTATATGAACGCGTTTGAGACTAGGCTTGCGGCGAGGGTTTTCTTGTATTTCTTATTTATTTTAAACTGTTACCCTGGTTTATTTCCTGGATTCGACCGTAATAAACGTATTGTGTCAGAATTTAAGCAGTCAGGAATTGAAATGACGATATTGATGATTTATTTTAAACTTGATTTGACTACTGCTAAATGGAGTCATGTTCAAAAAGACCTATAAGGATTTTCATAAGACACTGGCCTAAATCTTCACTTCTTTATCCAATGACTTATTAATTACCTACTAGCCTTCCGCCGGGTTAGTTCCGCTATGGTACTGTACCGGTATGGCACCCTCGCAAAATACCTAACAAAAAGTCCCGCTATGGTACCTATCCTTAAAATCTACATCAAACAATACAAGGTACACTTGATACGAAAAGTGCAACTGTTAATTTGATTTAATTAAAGATATACGTATGGCTTATTATTTTTCGGGTGATAAACAAATTAATTAGCGACTAACTATTTTGTCACAAATAAAAATGACTGATTAAGAAACAAAAGAAAAAAAGAACGATCGGAGGCGGAAATCGACTCGGATGAATATAGGTTAGAAGGCTAAGGCGGGAGCTTTGCTCCCGCCTTTGCCTTCGTGGTTATTTTTTTTTTATCTTCCATTCCCTAATTTAACGAGTTAGTTAGTTTTATAAAACACTGTAAAACTTTTCTTCTCACCAGTCCCAAAAACTGAAGGGTACCATAGCGGGACTTTTTGGTAGGTATTTTGCAAGGGTGCCATACCGGTACAGTACCATAGCGGAACTAACCCCTTCCGCCCGCGGTTTCACCGGTGCGTTATTTCTTTTTTCAAATATCCTTCCCTTTCCCTCTACATTTCCGGGATCAAAAGTACCCTTTGTCACCCGGGGATAGTGTAGCTTTCCAACAGTGAAAGAATTATTTAAATGGGTTCAGTAGTTTCGGAGCCTATTCAATACAAACAAATCTTCATAATATTAGTAAAGATTGTAGTATACTTTAAGGTAGCTTAATTTGAAGTCAGTTGAGTTGATATGAGAGGTTCGAATTTATAATTTGCTTTTATTTGGCTTTAATATTTACCACTAGCTCGGCGATGACGGTAAACATTGTGAGGATCCAATTGGTCCGGATCCTCTTTTAGAGGTTGCAGAGGTCAGATGGTAGACGCACCAATGTACAGTCAAAAGCACGTCAGACGTAACACTTTGGACTTTGTACCGCTCTTATGTCGGGGGCATAAGTGCTATTATCGAACTGCAAGTGTTAACCGTGATGTGCTGTTGACCGTACGAGTAAAGCACGGTTTCTACCGCGAGCGGAATGGACCCATTAATGACTTCGTTTAACTCGCAAGCGCAAACTGCATACTTGTACACTATTTGTTAGTGGAAACCTAAGTATGCAGTTTGCGCTCCGTTCCGCTCGCGGTGGAAACCGTGCTTCATAACAAATAGCAAAGCCTTGGATCATTGTAAAATAGAACAGGACGAAACGCTCTCAGAAAAAGGAACTGAAATCAGTTGAGTTGCACTCCGACGCATGGAGTCAGCAGCGTGTCTCCGTTGCATAACCGAGTCAAATGTCAAGCGGAGGGAAGCCGCGCCGTAATTAATTTGCTGCCTCTTTTCTTTCATATGTGTATGTGTGCCACAGTGCAGGGGAGGGGACAGTAACTTAGAATATAATTTTTTCGTTACAAAAGGTTGAAAGCTTGAAGGCTTTTATTTTTTAACCGACTTCAAAAAAGGAGGAGGTTCTATGTTCGACTGTATGTTTTTTTTTTTTTTTTTTTTTTTTTTTTTTTTTTTTTATGTATGTCCGTCGATTTCTCCGTCAATTGTGGACCGATTTAAATAATTCTTTTTTTATTTGAAAGTGCATAGTTCCGAGGTGGTCCCATTGTCACCATGTCAGGATCTGATGATGGGATCCCGGGAAAATCAAGGGCAAACCTCAAATTTTATAGGCGCACACTACGCGTTACTTGTTTTTTCTGAAGCCATTTAAGTTTTTGCGTCCTATAGACATCACTTTATGTTGATGAGCTGATGATGGAAGGTACAACTCCTTAACGGTTAGGAGTTAGGGGATAATTCTTTCAGTATTGTAAGAATATGTGGACCGTTATTTGTATTTCATGTACTTTTGCAGCTAAGCTGATGATGGAAGGTACAACTCCTTAACGGTTAGGAGTTAGGGGATAATTATTTCAGTGCTGTAGAAATATGTGGACCGTTAGTTGTATTTCATGTACTTTTGCAGCTAAGCTGATGATGGAAGGTACAACTCCTTAACGGTTAGGAGTTAGGGGATAATTATTTCAGTGTTGTAGGAATATGTGGACCGTTAGTTGTATTTCATGTACTTTTGGAGCTAAGCTGATGATGGAAGGTACAACTATGATGATGGAAGCTAAAGGGTACGACTTCTTAATTCTTATGTCCCTCTTGCGGGCTGCATCTTTAGTTGGTCTACTGAATGGTGCTGAACACTTAATGAATACCTAATATTGTCAAATAATACAATTCTACTATTTTACTCGTATTTTCGTTATCAATATTATGAGAGAGTTTTACTCACTCCTACGTATTATTCACACTAAAAATAGAAAAATAAACAAACTTTTTTAAAAAAAAATTAAACCGACTTCAAAAAAAAACAAAAAAAAAACTACCTAAAAACACTGAAAAGCAAAAAATAATTTTAATAAGACATTCATCAAATGCGCTTATTGTCTAAGCCTATTAATAACATTAAATTGTATTTACGTGCTAGGTAGGTACCTACTAATCTGCTTGAAGTCGGTGCCAAGCCAAAAGTAATGAAAAATGATACATACCTAATAATTTATGTATTATACAGGGTTACAAATAATCCGCGGACGTAGGTACGTAGTCTGGGTACCTACTATTTGGCTTGGCACCGACTTCAAACAGATTAGTAGGTACCTACCTAGCACGTAAATACAATTTAATGTTATTAATAGGCTTAGACAATAAGCGCATTTGATGAATGTCTTATTAAAATTATTTTTTGCTTTTCAGTGTTTTTAGGTAGTTTTTTTTTTGTTTTTTTTTTTTAGATTATAACATCTATTTCTGTATATCAAGTTTTTTTTTCTGATCTTGTAAAGGTCGCCGGAATCCACTGGATGCGGGTGGCGCAGGACCGATCGGCTTGGAGATCCTTGGGGGAGGCCTATGTCCAGCAGTGGACGTCTTTCGGCTGAAATGATGATGATGATGAAGTTTTTTTTTATACTATGTCAGTTGGCAGACAGGCACGCAGCCCACCTGATGGTAAGCAGCCACTGCGGCCTATTCCATTGAGAGACGCTTCACCTGGAAACGTCCCTCAATGTGCTGCCAGACTGTAGACTCATCTGATCTTCGAGCCTCTGATTTCAAGTGTACTGGCTCCCACATTAATATTGCCAGAACACAGCCAGAGCTGTTATGGTGGCAGATTTCACCTGTGGGGGTGGTACCTAGCTAGTCGGACTCTGAAAAAGCCCTACCACCAACCAGACCCAAGGCGGAAATCGAACCCACGACCTCCGTGTTTTTATACCCGAGCGGCTTAGCCACTGTTCCACGGAGGCGGTCAAAAGTATCTAAATACTTACTAATATAATTATGTTTAGACAAAAAATTGAATATTAACTAAAAAATAAACTTAAATTCAAATTAACTCTTAAACACCCGACCGAAAGCCGGGTGTCGCGTAAACAATAGATTTTCTATTGTGTCTGGTTTTCCGGGGCTTGATGGATTAATATCGGAACATAGAACAAACAAATATGTTTAATAATTGTTTGTCCTGGGTGAGTTCCACACTTATAAAAGGGACACCAGATGAGCCATTATGCTTGTTGACAACAAAAAAATCAAATCGTTGAATAACTTAAGAAAAAGGGAATATAAGTGTGTATTGAGTAATCATTTAATATCGATTAACGATGTTATTCTTTGATCCGGTATACATTACAATATCTTTAAAAAGAAATTTTTGAACATTTTATTCAAAAATTAGTAATATTATGCTCAATGTTTTTAGTTAGAACTTAATAAAAAATACACGAAAATTAAATGTGTATCTTCCATAAACTGGACCGTCCTACAGCTTATCCTGTCACGATTATTCCACCTGCCATTTCCACTATAATTTCGTCAAATGATTTATTCTAGGTTACTTTTTATAATCACACTGTGGTCACGGCACATTGCGAACCAACAGCTGATTACAATGTTCCCATCAAGACCCCCTTGCAATTCTCGAAACAGGATACAATGCCTTAACACCTTGGACATATGGTCTATATTTAATTGTTCATTTGGCCGAAGTAATTGAAGTCAGCTGTTAGGGTCCGATGTAGCTTTTGTGAATTAATTATTACTGTAATTGGTTTATAACTGAGATGGTGTTATTTTGATATCGTTTTTGAAAGTACGTTGAGTTTCAACAATAAAAAGTAAATTGCCATTTTGCCATGGTTGCCAGTAGGCTGGATTGTGTCTACGTAAATCATTGTTGTGTGACAGCCCATGGAATGCAACAAAGATGATTTGCGCATAAGTGTATTTAATGTTATAATATAATATATAAATTCCTAAATAATTGTACTAACATAGATTAAGCTAAAATTGTACTAACAAGAATGAGTCCTGGTTACTTGAATAAATGAATTTTATTATTATTATTATTATTATTAAATTGGTATCGTTGAACGAAATTTTAACGACTTTTAAACTCGTGTTATTGAAGTTGCTAAACAGTGCGATCAGTGGTCAGTCTCGACGGTCGACTGTGGAAGGTCCAGGTTTGAATCTTGTTTAGGAGTGAAACAATGAAACAATCTTTATATTTGAAATTAATTTTTGTGTAGAGAAAGTTTATATTATTTCGGTCCGGTTGTTGGGCATTGGGCCACGCTGGCTGAATGGAATAGGTCGCAGTGGACGCTTATCATTAAGTGGCTTGTTTGCCTGCCTGCCAACTGAAAAATAATAAAATTAACAAACAGTGACTCCACGACCGGATTCGGAATGTAGCTATACATCGAGAAGAACCGGCAAGTAACTAATGGGCGACCTTTGTGTGATGACCATTTGAAGCTGTCTTTCAAAAGTCACAGATTCGATTCCCGCACAATACACTGCTGATGTACTGATGACTCAATTTAACATTATAAAAATCTTTTGTTTAGTGGCCAGCTCAGTGCTATAATTTTTTTAACTGTATTATTTACTAAAATTGTAATACCTATCAAATAAAATAGAGTGCTTTTCGCTTTGGTGTGGGCTTTAATTGGCTGATACTTTTATATGTGCTTATTAAAGAAAGAAAAAAGGTTTATTTGGTTCATTAACATTAAACTTACATGAGATTTTAACTAAAATTAAATTAAAAAAAAACATACAAAAGCAAATTAATTATTATTCGTCCAAAAGTGCTATTTTGAAAGTGTGTTTACTTACAACAGCACAAGATTAGTGGACCGTTGTCTGTTCGCAATATTCCTAATTAGCATATTAGAGCCGTCCCTAGGAGCAGGCGTTAGGGCAAGCCGCGGGCAGTGTGCATATGCGATGCATATGCATAATATGCAGATGCAGGCTCTCCGTTCGAGTTGATAGCATCGGCGATTTAGACGACGCCCCTAAGATTGGGGGTTGTGGCTAAATTTATGTATGTTTATATTCAAATAACAAGACCATGAGAAACACACAACACCGGGGGAAATAACATTTCAACATGTATCTTATTCATTTGTAGTATACCTATTTAATTATTTTGTGTTTTACTTATTACATAGTCAAAATTGTATGAGTATTCAAATGAAGATTGTATTTTATATAATATTATTTTTGCCTTGGCGATTGAAAAGAGTAACTGTCGAGTTTCTTGCCGGTTCTTCTCGACAGACAACGGCATTCCGAATCCTGTGGTAGAGTCACTCTGTAACATTAATGTATGACGATTTATAAGTGCTTCTTTGAAACCTGCGTGAATAAAGTATATTTTGATTTTGGTTTTTGACATTTACGAATGCTTTATAAAGATTCTTTTTCACGTTTTTCGAAACACAAAATGAAAATATCTAGTCTCTTTAATGCCATGCCAAATTGTGAGAAAGTAATTACGAGTAATTTCTATTTGACGTTATAATTTAAGTGTGGGGTAACTTTATATTTGCTGTTGCTATGTGCTGTTTACGTTGTCTCATTGTGTCATTGTCTGTCTTAGTAATCTTAATGGAATAAGGTTGCAGTGCCCGCTTACCATCAGAATATGGGCTCCGTGCTAGTCCGTCAACTCTACTTGTACTAAGCATAAAAAAATAACAATGCTACGTACGCTATTGCATTTTTTTCTGTTTTATGAGGATGGCCAATTACTAGAAGCGAAAATATAGGCACTTTGAAATTTCGTGAGTAGGTAAATTTTCTTTAAAAATATCCCACGTTAAAAAAGCCCTCATAATATTTAACTAACGAAGCTGATAAGAAGTCATCCCATCCACGGCAACAGATTTATCATCCAAACTTTTTTCAAGTTGTTATTTTCGCCTCCGCATCCCCTCTGCCTTATAATCTATGCCGCCAGTTGATGCGTCAGCTGACTGGCCATGGAGATAGGGAGCGACTCTCTAAGGGATACACTTCCTACAACCGCACACCCTTACCCGCCACCCAAAAACACCACCCCACGCCCTTAGCCTCTCAACTATACGACTCAAAATCGAATAACACACGTTTCAGCAAACGAAAACGAGTTCACTGTGCAATCTTACGCTCAATGTCACTCTATCGTTATAATGGAGATTGAGCGAGACAGTGACGCCGCTATACGTGCGAAAGGGACGGCCGATCCTGATGAAATTCATGAAGTTAGCAAGTTATATATTTTCCATACGCCAGGGGCGGTCCGATACGGGACTATTTGTATGTATGAGTGAGTTCTGATTGCATCTTTAGTGCGTTGAGATAGGTTGAATGGGTTCGACGCCCGGATACTACCAGTGGGTAAAAGTTCTGCTTGTAACTGATTGGGTAACTAAGGCACTGAATGTAATTTACAAATTTAAATATCTCAATCGAAGAGACGACCGTTTTCATGCGAGATGCTAATGTAGCTGTGCCATAGATTATCGTAAGTAATACATTAGTGATAGTATATACAAATAGCGTAATAACTACAAAAGAAAACTATAAGCGTAGTATGTTCCACTGCAGTGCAAAGGATAAAACTGCAGTGAAATGACTAAACTCCCCCGGTTTCCCTTTCAAACTCGTTTGGGACGAGCCGGTGCCAGCCTTGTGGCTATTGACCTGCCCATCCCCGAGTGGCTCCTAGCTCGAGCATTTCGGTAAATCCATACCCAATATCATTCGAATAAAGGATAGTTAAGTAACAATCTGACTCTCTTATCGACTATCCCGTGGATTTTACGATGCAAGCCTTCGAAGTCATCAAAGGAACTTTACGTCCGTCACAAAGGTTCCCACACTAAGTCCTCAGCTTCCTTCCTGCGTAATGGCGCTGGTTTATGAGGTATTGTCTGCCGATTAGTCAAATGGCCCGTTCCCTCCCGGACACTTCGCTTCGGCTCGAACCACCCCGCGATTGCCGGTTTAGTAAATCTCTCGAAACAAACGCATTGTCATTAGGGCTGGCAGTGATTGGATTGTTAAGAAAGTACGAAGGAGCCTGCTGTATGAAAGTACCCTACGCAGCGCTTCTTGGGGAAACGTCACTCAATGGGATTGATCATAGGCCATCTTACCGGGTTCACTACCTATTCCATTTCGAAAATCATCGCGTCGAATTACAATTCGTCGATGACGCCTTTTCGAAAGTATGTTAAGTCGAACGTTAAATTAATCAACTGCTCAATATTTCGGAGAACATTTGATCGATGCAACACTTCACCACCATGATAATCACATGTAGTGGGCAGCGTCAAGTGAAATTGATATTCAACGTTTTCGTGAATCCAGTACTAGTCACCTTAAAATACAGTAAATGCCTCTTTTAATAGGAGGATATCGATAATATTGCGGCACATTAAGAAACCTTTAAATCAGAATGCACTAGTAGGTTTTGCTTACCTTAAGAGTCCGCTCAAGCTTATTTTAATAACAATAAGGCATATTAGTAAAACCTAATTTTCAGCTGCGTTTGTGGCAGATTGTGGAAGCAGAGAAATATCAAAAAAGTATGTTTTTGAGGTTATCTCCGTGCACGTTTTGCATGCAAAACTTTAAGTTTCCTTTATCCATAATTAAGGATCATCCCTTCGGCTTTGATTTGATCTCAACTACACATACCTAGGTACAGTCAAAAGCACGTCAGACTTAACACTTTGGACTTTGTACCACTCTTATGTCCGGGGCATAAGTGCTATTATCGAACTGCAAGTGTTAACCGTGATGTGCTGTTGACCGTACATTGATTAAGTGCAAACAACACTGACTTCATGTTAAACAATTATAACATGCCACACCCACACCGCCTTCTTTTCCAATCACCCATCCAGACAACGACCATGCAAAAGTTGCTTAACATTGTGTTAGCAAGCCTTTGTCCACTGGCAGCCCTTCGGCGGGGCTGACCGTAAAATCAAAGCTGTGTACCGAATCGCCGTTTGAGTGCAGACGTAATGGCGTGTGAGTCCGCCGGGCACTGGCCAGGGTGCCACTCACACCGTTCTAAAACTTTCTTGGACATCCTAAGTCATTGTTCATACAGCGCCACACCTAGCACAAAACTTATATGAAAGCATAATGCTATGGTTGCCAGAAAAACGGATAAACATTTCCTATGTGCTTGTTTGTAAATATTTGCGAGATTTTATTTAAAGTTTTTCTTTCCTTTAATATTGAATAATTCGATCTTTATATTGTAGCGACGCATAAAGGAAAATACATTTTTATTTTTCCTATTCTCGAATTCTATTAGATACGTTACGGTGTGATTTCATCCTAGTTTTACGAGCCATAAAGTAAAATTGACTCTGCACTAATAACTGTCGGATCTCTGACGGACGGACGTCGTCGGACGGATGCAGACGCGTGTCCCCCGTACGGACAAGCGTCCCCTAGTGGAAGCTCTTTATGACCCGTTTCGATTAGAAGTTGCATTCACTGAATTAAAACCTTGGACTTGCAACTCTTTTGACAAAATACGATTGACCACTACACAATCGAGGCACAAGTTTTATTTTATTAACGTATATATTTGTATATAAGTGTCCGTTAATTTTGGTCTAAGTCAAAGTCAAAGAGAAGAGTCTCAAGATACTTAGTTTGGGATCAGACCAATGTATGTGATTTTGTCCGATATTCGTTTAGTTAACTAATCCCTAGCACATTTTTCCGTTTATTTCTAAATATTTTTGGACCAGGATACTAATTTTAGTGGAGTGTCACAATTGATTTATGCTATAAAAGCAATATGTTACAAATATGCAATATTATGTAGAAGTCAGCGAAAAGTAAGCATCTGTCACTGAGACCCAATCAGAAATGTGAATTCGATTCGCGTTAGCAAGCTCCGAAAGCATAAAAAGAACATTGTGCCGCAGTCCTCGATCACAGATAGGTACCTCCGCTCAGAAGCTCTCCCTTTTCGCTGACGTCATCATGAGTTTCCATTACCCTGACATTCCTGTGACAGGAGGAACTGACATTACATTTCAATAGATTTTGCATTAGTAAAAAAGGCATTTTTTATACTACGAGTACAAAACTGACATCCTGACGGTATGGTTGCCTATGGACGCTTGTAAATCTAGAGACATCATTTCATACCATGCTGTTGTCAATGTGAGTAATATTTGTCATAGTTATATAAATCCAAATAGAATAATGTTATAATCTCAACAAGAGTGTAGGCTCAGAAGCGGATAACAAAACATTATTTAATCCGGCTGCAACTTATTTTCAAGTCAATGGTACACTACATATTTTTACAACTTCCATGTTGCTATAGCCGCTTACAGCTTTAGAACATGAATATTTGGTTCACTTATTGTACATACTCCATTTTTTGTCCTTTTGAAACACCTGGGTACCCTCATTTCATAAATAATCAAACTACAACCATATTATTTAATCGTTCCATAAAAACTCCTCAATCAAAACTTAACAAAAGTAGCGCTCAGAGGACGCCATACTCTTGAACAGTGACGTCACTTCACAAGTACTCGAAACTATAATTAAAATTCAACCCTTCCCCGCCATGTGTCGCATCTGACCACTGCAGTTCCCACTGGGTCGTTTGCACCCCCGGACCTCATGTGGGTCTAATTGTGCACAACAATTGAATTTTAAATGTCCCTGCGATAGCTCTGATGTAGGGAGACTTGAGATGAAAATTTACATAGATAAGTCTAATTAACCAAATAAATAGCCTTTTGGATCTTGTTTCATTTGATACAACTACGATCGTATGGGTTAATCCTATTGTTAAAGTAAACAAAAAATATGAGAGAGCTTTTTCTGAATATTCCTGTCAAGCTTATTTTATTTATTCAAAGAATAATAACAAAGGACATCATCCATTTTGGGATAAAAATTTTTTTTAGCGGCCATCAATTTTAATTACAAAAGTGTATAGTACACATAAACCTCATTATTTTTTACTATGGCGTCAAAGTCGAAATCTATTTGGTTTCGGAGATATGATACCAAGTAAGACATAAGGGCTGAAACTGCGCAAAGCGGGCACCCGCGCGGTTTCATTTCATACAAAAGTGACCCGTGCCGCGACCGCGCGGGAGACTTTTGTATGAACCGCGCGCGGGTCCCGCTTCACACAGTTTCCGCCCTTAGACCGAAAACAATTTGTTTTCAGGGCTACTTCCCATTTGGTAAACTTCCCATTTGATAAACCTCAATCAGTGCCTACTCAAAAGTTGCGTTTGGTAAACATTTATTTACTACATACGTTTTTCATACATTTAGTCCCATTTGGTAAACAATCGAAATGAGGTTTAACAAATGGGAAGTTTACAAAATGGGAAGTAGCCGTTTTCAGGATTTTAGTTGTACAATACGCGGTTCACTCAAGTAAAAACTTGTCTTAATATAGCAGTCACCTCCGCCCTCCGCCCCCTCCCCCCGCCCCCTTTTTCCCTGTGCTCGTCATGTCAATTCCTTAATCTTAATAGGTACCATCTTTGTTTTATAATAATCAGTACTATACTAAGTCAGTTGACAGACACACACGCAGCCCACCTGATGGTTAGCGGCCACTGCGGCCTATTCCATTGAGGGACACTTCACCACGAAGCGTCGCTCAATGTGCTGCCAGACTGTAGACTCATCTGATCTTCGAGCCTTTGATTTCAAGTGTACTTTTTTTTTTGAGGAGGAGAACGCATTTGCGCACCATAGCCGCAGGCTAGCGATCGTGTGTGGGACTCGAGACTAAGTCCCACTACCCACTAAACTCCCCCGTTTTCCCCTTCACACCCAATTGGTGTGAAGGGGACAAGCCGGTGCCAGTCTTGTGGCTATTGACGAGCCCTTGATTTCAAGTGTACTGGCTCCCACATTAATACTGCCGGAACACAGCCAGAGCTATTATTGCGGCAGATTTCGCCTGTGGTAGCTAGCCAGTCGGACTCTGAAAAAGCCCTACCACCAACCAGACCTTAGGTGTGAATCGAACCCACTACCTCCGGGTTTTATACCCGAGCGGCTTAGCCACTTAGCGGCTTTGCGGAGGCGATCAAAATAGTAGTAGTTCAGGTGAAAATTGTATAGTAATATAATCATACCAGATCTTACATAAAATGGTAAGACGATGTTATTTATTTCACTTATAGATCGTTATCTAAGGTATATAGAGTATTGTCGCCATACAAAAAAATTATTCTACACCTGTCCCCATTCCAACAAAACATAATTTATTTCTGGCCGCTAACTTTTTTTTTTATCCCAAATCTCCATACAAAGTGGATGATGTCCTTTGTTGTTTGTATTTGGCACTATGGATAAAATACTGGTTACCAGTAAAAATGTACAGTTCTATAAATCGTCCGCGAACAATAGCTCAGGATTTTAACGCTGCAATTGCGACGAAACTGTTTATGTGTACCTAATCGTGTCATTTTGCCTTGCCGAAGTGTAATGGAATGGAATAGAGATAGTAACGAAGATGTGGCCCAGAGAAGGCAAGCAAAGTGTTGGTCGTCCAGCAGCAAGATGTGGTCAAAGTCTTGGGTCAAATCTGGAGAAGATTGGCATAAGACTGAGGCAAAAAAGGCAGTTCTATTCCCAGTTGTGGGATGATAAGGGCTGTTAATGATTTTTTGCCAACTTTTTTAAAATACATGTCGTGTTCGAACGCAGCTAAAAATGAGTTTTTTAGTAGCCCATTAAAATTGCTTTGGTTACCAAAAAGCATTCAGATAATGCGATTGTTGTTAACTTAACATCACCCGCAAACTTCAAAATCACTTCGACCCGTATGACTTTAAGATTCAAATAACCCGTATCTTCAATCATAAAGTGGGGACAAAAAGACCCGTGTTTTTGTCCTTTAGAGCCATCGAACGTGTCGGGTTACCGAGTTTTTAGCCGGGCCATATTTAACCCATGGGACCGATTTCAAAATTTAGACCGGTCGTTTTAAAATTTTATTGCTACGGCTGGACCAGGTTAAAAGGTAATAAAATTTTATTATATAAAATCTCTTTTTTGTGAATAAGAGGTGTGTAAATTAGGAATCTTTTCAACTCCATAATTAGCTACCGTAAAAAGATACAAAAAACCAATTGTCATTTTACTAGTTATGTCTAATGGAGTTAATGAATAAATCAGTCATAAATATTTTATTGACCGTATCGCTATTATCATAGAGAATAAGTTAAATTGGAGTATTAATGACAGGTTAGGAAAGTCAATCATAAAAAGTTGTAAATTTCAAGGACAGCAAAAAGTAAAATATTTATATAGCCTTACAGAATAAACGCCATAAATTCTTTTACTCGTTTAAAACAATTGTGATAATTATTTTATTTTTAAGCACTGATCCAATGTGAAAAAATAAGGTTCTAAGTAGAATTCAAAATATTCAGTTAGGTATAAACATATTTTTTTGGATGCACGTTTGTAATAATGGTGGATGCCGAGCCGAACCGCACGGGTAAGAATTTTAATGTAAGAATAAAGTAAATCTTTTCGTCGACTCCTCTAATGTGGCGTACGTGTGTCGAATAATGGCCGCCTCGTATTCAAGTCGAGCGCGTTTTGTAAGCTGCTTCTACGACTCCGATCGGAAATAGGAGTTTCGTAATGTGTTACAAAAGATTTATGAATATATAAATAATGTCAGCAAAAAAATATTGAAGTTACTTTATGGAAGATTCCATATATGATTCAGAGATGTTAGCAATTGGTAACCGCGAAAACAATTCATATATGGAGGCTGCCCCTGTTGGACATTAATAGGCTGATATGCAATGATATGTACCTATCTGCTGAGCCTGATACTAAGCGTGCAAATAAAAAAATATTCATATTAGGTCATATTACAATTTTACACAATTTAGCGATTAAACAGTGTAACTATCGAGTATCTTTTTGGTTTTTGTCAATAGATAGCAATTAGCAACATTCCGATGATTTCGAATTTAGTGGTAGACGCATTTTTGAAGCCTACATAAATAAAGAATATTTTGAATTTGCTTTTTTGCAAATGCTTTTTTTATGAGTTCAACTTTAGAGTAATTATCTCAAAGAACTTTTACCCTAATTTTAACCTTACTCAGGTAACTTGTGGGGGTAAAGTAGCCACATCTACTTGTTATTGTAACCTAATCCAGCAAAGGCTTGTTTGTTTGACAACTACGACGAATGTCACACACGTTCCCGTTCACCAGTCAAGCGTGGAGCGGTAAAAAGAAGCTGAAAATAAAAACATTTTGTTTGACTGCTGGTCCAGTGACCACGGCGGTACGCGAGGCAGAACGTGCCACGTAATAAAATTATTAAAATAATTTAATTTAGATAGTCTCCAGGCGGACATGTGCTTAGTATAAGAAGAGCGGCCCTGAGAACCTTCAAAATCAGAAGTTTCTAGAATCAAAAGCCAAAAACTTCAGTGGCCGGCATGTATAAATTTAGTTTCTGAAAGCTGTATTACAAAACTTGGATATGTGTCAAACATAACGTCTTTAAAAAAATCAAATTAATAAAATAACCTATGACTGCGGCGCGAAACAACCTAGTTAATATTTTTATTTTATCATTAAAACCTGTTTTCTATTAAAAATGATAATAAATATTGATAGGATTGACAAAAATTATCGCTGTCTATACTACCTAATATTTCTGGCGCCAACACTCTTGCGTCAAGACAAGAATAGCTTAAAATTGTAATCGTTCTATCAAAAAACCGGTTTCGCGACCAGAACAACAGGTAGGACTTAGTGTTGTGGACTATTCGAGTCTTCACGTCTTGGGGTGTTACAAGTGCCTCGATTTTGTATTCCTCAGTTTGCTTGTTGATTTTTGTAACACTATCGAGTAAAAAGTAAGATTTTATGTGTGTTAAAGCCTCAGAAGAAGAACTAAAGCATAGAAACCACGCTAAAATAGCAAGCAAAGACATATACTCATCCTTTTAATTCATATGAATGACAATAATGCGTTAGAAAGGGATGTATAATATTTTGTCATGAGTCAGTTTCTGTAGGTTGTCCATAGTTTTTTCTACAGTAGTGACGTTCCTTGTCGGCACTTTAAGTCGATAAAAATAAACCTAACAGATAAAGTTACGACTTAGGTTTAATATCTATTTCTCATAATCAGATCATTTATTTCGCTCTAAATATTTGTTGTCTTTCTTCTATGTTTACGAAGTTTCTGTAGGGCTAAGTATTTAAAATATGAATTTTCTAGTAATAACGCAGTAATTTGCCCACGGTTAAAACACTACTGCCGTGTTTGTCGCGCACGGACATAGGGCACACGTCGCGTGAAGTATTGGTCGCATTACATCGCATTGCGTCGCGTCACGTCGCGTCGCGTCGCCCACCTAGAACAACGGGTTAGACTAGGGAGAAAGGTAATAAAACATAGGTTATTAATATATTAAAGATTTTATTAATTCAATCATTTCAATGTCGCAAAATCACTGTACTTTAAATAAAATTGTTTTATTTAAAAAACTTGTGTAAAGTGTTTGGAACATATATGACTACGTTTATTCCATGTCCAATTTGCTCTTCTTACACAGTCATTCTATACATATATTTTTCATGTCTTCATTCTTTGGAAACCTGTAACCAAAAAGTAGAAATGTTGAAACAAGTTGTAAAATAAATAAATAGCAGAATAACCAACTAAAATAAAAATAAGTAATATCAAGAATAATATAGCCTTTATGTAAAAAACTATGACAAAAAAGTAAATATTATATTGTTTGAAAGATACATAAATGATCCAATCAAGTCCTAAAATGATATTGTTTTAACCAATGAAACATTAATATTCATTTATCGATATAGAAATGCACATCACTATGCGAAATAATATAACCTCTAAGATCTGAACAAAATTTCTTTGATTCAAGCAATAATCGATACTAAATTGGACAAAAACAAATATTATCACAAACTTTAAGCATATTTTAACAGTTAGGACACTATTTTCTTAACTGAAATAATCGAAAACAATCTAAACTTACCGATGAAAGGTTACGTTTCTTGGATATTTTATTTTCTTCCAGTGTGGGATTTACAGCCCTCAATCACACAAGACATTTTTACACAGGCACCAAGTATCTATCACAAAACAAGATTTATCTTGTTTTCAAGCATTGCACTGAATAATACCACTAAATTAAATTAATTTAGCTGAGAGGAGTCTCAAATTTTGTGCGAAAGTATTTGTCAATATGATGTAACTAAGTTAAGTTGTCACTTTTTCCCCAGCAAGAGGAAACAACCTATGCATTTTTAATTTGGTGGAGTTAAAAGACATCCAAAGGCATCCGTTTGACATTTCACTAGCGACGACCCTCGGAAAACAGAAACGAATTCGGATCATGTTGTTTCACTCGCTCCTATGGCCGAATTAATGAAGTTAAATGAGTAAGATAGCAGGTTTTCAATTCTTATTTTAGCCTTACTTCTATGCTTTAGTTCTTCTTCTGAGGTTAAAGCCATGCAGCAGACAGTTGTTGTCTGTCAGTCGTTTTAATCTAAAAACAAAAAGAGCAGTAAGCCTAAGAAGCACTTCTGGTATCAAAACCAACGAAGATATCACAAATACTAAAATATGAATAAAGCTCCTCCAGCTTCGAGCAAAAACATATTTCCATAGCTACGGTGACCCAAAAGATAATGAGCCAAAGGCCGGCAGCGTACTTGTGACTCCTCCGGTGTTGCGGGTATCTATGGGCAGCGGTGTTTGCTTACCATCAGATGACCCGCTAGCTCGTTGCTTCTGTCTTACATTAAAATAACCTATGTCTCGTCTAGCCTCGCCTGGTTTTAGAGTTACGCTGATGATCAAGCCGTCAGGGCACGTATCATCAAGTATCTTTGTTCTTGCAAGATAGAGACTATCTCAAATGCAAATGAAAACCGGCAGTGTATGCCACACCGCGCGCTCGTGACTCGAAACCCAGACATTTATCAAGCGAAAAGATTCGAAATTTGAAAGCTTAAGACTCGAAAGTATTACAACACTAAAACGTAGTAGCTACCGTGGGCGAAGTTAGACGACTAAATTAGCAATTTGTAGTCGTAAACACGACGGTTGAATATGATGGAGGGCCGCGAATTGGGGCCAGTCGGCCTGCGCAGGTTTAGAGATCGGTGGAACATGGACTTGTACTTTCAGACCTACATTAAACGGCAACCTTGATAATAATTGATTACAAATAAATAAATAAGATAAATAAATTACAGGTGCACGTGAAAAGCACTTGTTTAGGACTTTTACAACTCTTAAACACAAATTGAAGCCACTTTTACGTCAGTACCTCTCCGATCTAATCGATTCATAAATAAAATTAAACTTAAAATAAATGTGTATGTTATGGCTCTCAATCATTTTGGTCGCTTCTTAACTTAAACAAGCGCCAGAGCTTTGGTTGACTTGGATTGCCCTTCGGGTCAAATTATGAAAATCGTGAGTTTCTTGAGACTTTCACCTAGGTTCCGCATCTAAATGTATAGCTACCAAGCACCCACAGATCCAATAAGAATAAATAATTGATGCACGGAAACGAATGTGGAAACAAGTACGCTTAGAGTAAAAATACTAAAAGGTTCCTATCACCGCCTACGTATTGTCGGCAGATAAGGCAATGCCTTTGAGATGTCTCTCAGCGGAATAGGATGGTATACGCCTACCATTGTCTTAGCTACGTATCAGTCTGTCGATTGAAGAAGTATATAAAAAACACCAGCGGTCGCTAACGAGGTTTTATCCGCGCGTAATTTCGTTTTTCAAATATCCCTTACCTCGCATTTCCAGGATCAAAAGTACCCTATGTCACCCGGGGATAGTTTTTTCAACAGTGAAAGAATTATTCAAATCGGTTCAGTAGTTTCTAAACCTATTGCATACAAACAAACAATCAAATCTTTCCACTTTATAATATTAGTATAGATAACTAGTCATACAACGAAATTTTTATTGCCTACTCAATTTTCTTACGGTTTCCCCAAAAAAACGAACGCAGCACACTTGACCAGTTCTTACTCGTGCCGTGTCCAATACGGGTGCCCTTGCGCAGAACTGGTTTGTTTTTTGTCTCAATTAGATAACTCTTTGTTGGCCTTTAAGGTACGGTGCACACTACACGAGGTTTAGGTTTGTTATTATTAATGTTTAATGAGTAATAACATTGGGCGAGACATGAGTTTCTTTAGATTATTTCTGAATTTTCTTTAGCTAATAGTTATAATATGGTGGGTGTTTGTTGAAATTACATAATAATTATCTTTGCATTTTAGCTGATACACTGCCCATACCATACATTTTTGCCACAGCATTTTTGTACTCTAATTTTGATTATGTAGACTTTTACCCTGCAGTGGAAAATCGATAACCTGATATTCTCGCATCATTCGTCCCATTGTTGTATCCTCAAGTCCTTAAAATTCAGGAAATAGCGTAAGATAATATCATTTTTTGATGCTACTAAAATATTGGAAGCTATTGCAAGTATATTATTTAAATAAATTTGAGCTGTGTTCCGAGATCAGAAACTCCTCTTCTCTTTAAAATATACCTAATTAAAAATAATAAAGTAAAATCAATGACTCACTTTAACTACAAAGTGTAAGTAACATAAACATTCAGATATTACTGTTAATAAAAAATCACCACAACACCTTAAACAGTGTGTCCCTGTCTTAAAACTAATTTTTTTTTTGCCACAAGCAAGTAGTAGACTTAGACTGGTAGGAAATTGTCTCGGATGGTGAAGTCACGATGACGACGGATTACAGCTGATTAATTTAGAGATTTCTGTTTGTAGATATTGTTAGTGATGGTGCATTAATTTCTTAGACTCTTTTTTGAATAATGGGATTATACAAAAACAGTTTTTTTTTATCTTAACTAAAATAAGCATTGAAAAAATCTGCTTTTTTACAGTTTTTATTAGCATTTCATCAATTTTTAAAAACGAATGAGGGTTGCTATAAATCGTGAGGAAAACACAGGACTCACATAAGATTGCTTTTAACTATAAATCAGAAACACATGACAGATATTTTTTTTATATTCGCTAAAACAAACAGCTCAAAGGTAATAAAACTTGGCAAAACGCTAATTCGTATTACAACAGCATAATATCTTGTCTTGTTACACACAAACAGACGCATTTACGCGTAACTTCTTATTTCTGTCTAAACAAAGTAGGTCAAACAGGCGTTTGTAGTTAAAGTTTTTTACGATGCGGACAGCAAACACGTGTACAAACGGACAAGGTTGGCGACGGATTTTTGTATAATTTTCTATGATTAAAGCTGTAGTTTAAATGCATGCATAATTGCATATGCATAAGGTCGACGTTTTTAATTTTGGCACGCACCTAACGATTTTTCTGTGTGCATATTTCGGGGTGATGAAAACCATTATAATTATTTATTCAGCAAATAGATTCGTAAAAAATACTTTATAATGAAGGAATTTCGGTTGTCGCTTAGGACAATGCATTAAAGTATCATTCTATTTATCTGTATTGCCAATAAAGGTATTATGACTCTTTTTTCGATACGTGAAAATATATGTGTCTGGTTGCCCTAAAAACAATTTAAGAAAAGAAAATGGTGTCAGTAAATGTCCGAAAGAAGGTAAACACATTTATCTTAAGGCAGAAAGAGTAAAAAACTTGTCCCCAACAAAGTCACGGTCACAATGGCAGGTCCGAGATTCTATTCCCTGCGTAAAAGGGCATGTGTAGACTAAACAAAACAGTCTGTCTCTTTCTGTCGATATACTGTGTGAGAGAGACGGGAATACAAAAAATCATGGCTGACGAGTTACGCGTGACAGAAGTTTTTATTTTTTATTTTAAGGTCCCAGTATAAATTTGGAAACCACTTTTGAGATAACATTCAAGTTTTTTTGGATGACCTTCTTTTAGTTTGTGATTGTGTAATTGGATGCTTGAGAGTGATTTTTTTTATTGTGGTGCGTTGTAATATTATTATTTGTTACTGTTACTGAAATGGGCAGTAAGTCCTAATAGAATTCAGTATTTTCTCATATATTTCGATATGTAGGTAATGTTCTGTAAACCACACATTTCTCGAAAAAACATAACAAAAGCTTTCACCTGCAAACTAATTTTCATTAATTAATTCAAATTAATTCACAAAATCCGACCCAAAAAATACCGACAAGCTGCGAACGTTATCTCCATCTGCTAATTATATCGTCAGCGGAATCGAACCCGCGACCGTGTCGCTGTCCCCGTTCGACAGGATATAGGGTGCTTGAACAACCGAGCCATCGTGGAAAGTGATCAGATAAGAAATGAATTGTTCAAATTGAATTAGGGTCGGTTTAATTACATATAGTACACCATTTTTATTAAATCAACACATTAACCGAGTGAAATGTTTTGATTTCGTGAATTGGAGCATAGTATAATTATGACCATATGGTTTACTAATAGTTACATGAATAACATATGGTTACACATGAAACAATTGCTCTGAAGTTTGGTCAAAAGTTAAAATGGACGTTGCGATAGCTGATCAAATGCCAAGTTGAACACGGACAAAGGGAAAACGGGGGATTTAGTGGGTAGTAGGATGGACGTCTTTACTCCTGAGTCCTACTGTACACGCCCTCGCCCCCTCCCCCCATATTTCCGAGATCAAAAGTACCCTTTGTCACCCGGGGATAGTGTAGCTTTCCAACAGCAATAATATTTTTATGACAGCAAAAGAATTATTTAAATCGGTTCAGTAGTTTCGGAGCCTATTCAATACAAACAAACAATCAAATCCTTCGTCTTTATAATATTAGTATCGATATTAATATAAAAGTACACGAATATGTACGTTGCGCAATATATGTTCATAATATAATATACACCACGTAAACATACCGTATGTACCGTTACCCAAAATTCAAAGCCAGGCCTAAGCCCGCCTGTTCTTTAATAAATGTTGCGAAACTTCCAAACACGGCCTTATCCTCAGCTCTGAAGCTTCCTCCATCTGAAATTGGCGGATAACCTGCGTCAGCGAAACCAGGGTTCCTCGGCCCCCCGCGCCCGGAGATATCGCCTGAACCCGACGACTTTCTTTGAGCCGCGGGGGTCAGCTTACGCTGGGCGCTTGTCTCGTATGATTGATATAGGATATGATTCGGGTGAACAGCTGTGAGCTTCGTGTGTTAGGGGTGGGGGTGACTACTGTGTGCAGATGTCGATAAAAATTTAAAAATAATGTCTTTTTAGCAGAGTATTTGCTATGGGCAGCGAATCCTTACCATCAACTTACTACCAAAGATTTAAATCGTCTTACTACACAGTAGATCTATAGTACTATATAAAGAGGAAATATTTGTCTGTTTGTTTGTATTGAATTAGTTTATTAGGCTCTGGACCGATTAGAAAAATTCTTTCATTGTTGGAAAGCTACACCATCCGCGAATGCCATAGGGTACTTTTTATCCCGGAAATGTGGGGGAAATGGGCGATATTTTAAAAAAAAAATTACGCGCGGGTAAAACAGCGGGCTGAAGGCTAGTAGATAATTAATTACAGATTGATAAATCTTATTTACAAGCTTAATAAATCAAGTAAAGCATGCTTTTACTTTTATTGACGCCTATTTAAAAACATTGACGTCACAAAATGCTTTATAATCTAAAGAATTTCATTAAACAATATCCATACATAATTTATCTGTAAAATAGTAATATTATTCAAGATTTATTTGCTTAATTTCGGTAATGATATGCATAATTGGTTTGGTACGGGACATAGTTTGTTGTTTTGAATACAAATGACGATAATAGCTTTTGAACAACAAGTAGGTATTTCTGTATGAAACTTATCTACACTTATATTATTAAGAAGAAAGATTTGATTGTTTGTTTGTTTGTATTGAATAGGCACTGAAAATACGGGACCGATTTGAAACATTCTTTTACCATTAGAAGAGGACATTATTACTGACGAACATAGGCTATTTTTATCGCGAGAGAACGCTTCATTCCTACGGGAAAATGGGAAATAGGACCACGGGTAGTAAGTTTTTGTAATACCTAATGACATGTCTGTGACAGGTTGCCATATACTCTACATTTTGACCGTCAAAAATTGTGAAACATTAATCTTGTCAATCCGATGACATCTGTCGAGGATTCAGGCGACTGGGACCATTTAAAACTGGGACCGCGGTCCCAGTTACCTGATAACATTTTTGAATCGGTCGACTGGGACCATATACCTAATTTCCTTCAATGTACAGTTAACACAAAAATCAAGTTATATAACTCAGGATTTTATTTTATTTAGTATTACGGTGAAGTATTTTTTTAGTAAAAATGTCAAAAAACTACATGCGTATGATTCCCAAAGTCATGGACAGTTGGACAGTTTGGACACCCAAAAAGGGCTACCCTTTTGTTTCAAAACAGGTATAGGACACGTATACTTTACTCTAGACACCCAAGGGCTAGTAGTACCTATATTTTGTCGCTGCAGTTTTAGTCATAAAACGTGTGAGCGAGACGGATATATAGCGCGCTCTTTCCTGCTCATAGTTCTTAGGGGCGCATACGCATCTCGTATTTATGAACCGCGTGACCAATCACAGTCGAAAAGCTTGTCAGGCTTAAGAAAAGATTATTTTAATAGATGAAATGGCAATTATAAGACATCAGTAGTTGCAACAAGTATTGACGATTGGTACCTATCTAAAATATTGTGGAACATAATTAAGACTGTTATACTGTTTAAGTGGTAATACAAAAACTAAATGATGAATATTTATTTGTGAAACCTTTTCTGCTAACTGTCCTAAATCTTGTATTTCAACAATGGATTTGTAGTTAAAATTACGTGTGGTCCCACTCGCCTGACGAAATAAACAAATAAAATCTAATCAGGCAACTGGGACCGCGGTCCCACTTTTGTAGTGGTCCCAGTCGCCTGAATCCTCCATCTGTCGTAGGGATCATGGTAATTTGAGATGATAATGAATAATTAATTATATATCTGCTTCTTTTTCAATATAATATTTAGGGTTTGGTAATCCTAGATCACACTATCGATATTCCAAGCAGCGCGTCTCTTCCCTCGGGAGCGTAATTTGAGAGGCTTTGCGTGTGAAATGGGTGTTCGGGTGTTCATCATTGTCTCCGAGTCATTCCGCCTGTGCCGTGTTTGCAGAAGTGTAGCAGGCTGTGCCTATACTACCTACCACTGTAATGGTTGGCTTGTACAGAATTTAAGTGTCGAGTTTTATTTGTTTTGAGAGCCTATAGATCCTTCTTTTCTTTCAATTTTAAACATTTGCGCAAAAGTTTGAACAAGACATCGCAATTTTTCTCACATAACAACTGTTTTGTTTTATCTGGTTTCTAAGAGTGCCGGAGGCCCTCACCCCCATACCCCCATTAATAGGCCGACAACGCATCAGCGATCCCTCAGGTGTTGTCGATGTCCATCGGCGGCGGTGATTGCTTACCATCAGGCGATCCACTGGCTCGTTTGCCGCCTCTGACATAAAAAAAAAACAAAGCTATAGCCATCCCGAATTTTGAAATAACTTTTAATTAGTGTGACTTTGACTAAATGCATTTTCTAAATATTTCGTAGGTAGGTAACTTGCCCAGCTAGGTATCTCCAGTATAAGTTTGTCTTGTTGTTACGCACACTGTGTATAGTGCGGCATCACGACTGCACAATGCACAATCAGGGCACCCAACTACAAAGTATTACCGTATTACCAACCTTAGATACAAGTTTTGTAATAACAACAAAACAACAATAACACATTATTCGTTTCTTTCAACGTTATCAATGACCTTGATGAGCGTTGCTGCACGTAGCAACAGCGGGCTCAGTGGACTATCGGCCGTAATCCCTCGGCGTAACGTCCAAGGTTCGGTGCGCGGTCGGGCGTGGGCTATCACCCCTTGCACGCGTGTGTAGATACGAGTGACTCGTCACTGGGAAAATGGAGTTAAGTGTGATTGGATTTGTGCCAAGGGGTCCGTATGGTTTAAACATTCGATAGTACCCTATAATTCACTCATGTACCTATAATCATTTTCGTTATACACCCTGAATTGAGGCCTCTCAAGTCGGGGTTCCAGGGGTTGGGCTGGTCAATACTGCTACAAGGCTGGCACCGGCTCGTCTCAATCGGGTGTGAAGGGGAAACCGGGGAGTTTAGTGGGTAGTGGACGCTTTAGTCTCGAGTCCCACACACGGCACACATGGTGCATAAACACATTCTCCTCCTAAAAAAAAGACTGATTATTGTATACAATGCTCTTTTTGCCCATAATAGCGACACTGGGCAAGCGGCGAATAAAGCTGGTTAAAAATAGTGTAATCATTGATTGGCCAATTCCTGGATTCGATTTATTGGTTCTTTTAGTACAGATTTGCTCCAGTTTAAGTCTAGATTTTGATGCGCTTTTTTACACATTTTTTATTCCACGGAACTCCAAACGCCTGAGTTATCAAAACAAGTACATCCATCACTCTTATCCACCATCTCCGAAATCTACAACTAAACAGTTATCACCCCTTTTATCAAGTACGTAAGGTTCAGATTGCATCATCAAACCTACATACAATATATAAAGTTAGGCGAACCGGTTGGGAGCGGCGAACAGTTAAAACAATGAAGAGTTTGTATGTAAATCCGTTTTATTTGCATAAGTATTTTAATATCTCTGTTTGTTTTGTATTGGAGAGATTTGGAGGAATGCAATTAGGGAGAATGCGTTGTTATGGGGTTTTTATTCAACATGCACTTTGCGTCGGGTCTGTGATAGGCAATCATGTCGTTAGTTGGAGGCGTGGAATTTGGTTTTTTTTATTACAGGGTATTTTTAAAGTTTTTATTTACATTGTAATTGGTTGCCGATAGAAAAAACCGAGAATTATTTGAAAATTCTCTAATTTATTTTCCGTCTCGAGAATTGACCCCGAGAACATTTAAATCACTACCAACTTTTCTTTACCTTATAGCCAATGAAAGTTTCATCAAAATCAGGCAAACCGGAGATTAAGCCGGAACCAAGACAGTTTAATCATAATATACCTATTTGATTCAACAATCCATTATTTTATAATGAATTCCCAGCCGAGAGTTTCCGGTACGGCGACCAATGTTACCATCAACCGACTACGCAGGCTATAGTATTAGAGTTTACAAGTAAGTTTGCAAGCACTAATGCACTTCTTATTATGATAGTCTGTCTTATTTGTCAATAGTGAAATGCTAACAGACAGCTACATATTTTTTTATGTCTGAGGCGGTAAACGAGCCAGCGTGCCAGCGGGTCGCCTGATGGTAAGCAATCACCGCCGCCCATGGACATCTGCAACACCAGAGGGATCGCTGATGCGTTGCGTTGTCGACCTTTTAAAGGCCTCCGGCACTCTCACAAACCAGACGACACACAATAGTAGTCATTATTATTAAACGCTGGTGTTATATGAGAGCTATTCGATATTTTACTTATTACTTTTCGCTGGCTTGCAAGCTTGCTGAATCAACGATTGATTCGTGTCATCAGAAAGCTTATGAAGCGCATTCTTATGCGCACTACAGTAACCAAAATGGTCGTAGGTCATGGTTGATTTATAGAGAAAACCGTGTGTCATACTTGTGACGAATAGCTTGCATAAGGCACAATAAATCACACGTCAGGTATCGTGTCGCATCTAAAAGGAAGTTTGTGACATATTACATTGACACTGTCGACAGTTCACAGAATCATTCCTATTAAAGTCGAACTGCAGGGGAAAAGGCCTCCATCGTTGTGATCTATACATCAAGTTACCGTTACAGATTGGTTGTCCTTGGTTAGAGTTTTTTGGCTCAAACCGGGAATTGAACATAGGACCCCGAGATCACAGCCAGATTTGAACCCAAGATGTCAAGTGCCTAAGACTGGCTTTTGGCTAACCGTACCGTACATTACAACGTTATTTAGATTCTTACGAGCATTATAATATTACATAATTATAACGAACAATATTTGTAAGCTATTACATGACTACCATTGGCTCTAAGGTAATGTACAAATAACTATATTCCCCACAACATATTCCCAGAAAACAAATGGAAAGAAGAAAATAATCAGCCTTTAGTACTATTCATTACTTACAATCCAGGAAAAATAAAAGGGAGAAACCCCAACTTTTCTATCCACGTATGTTTGTGTAGGAGAAATCTACTTCGGGCGAACATCCACATCCATCTGCCAAATGAAACTACTTTTTCCATTCAAACAGGCTTTTATTAGCCGAAAAGATAGCCTAGAGCTTAGGCCGAGCGAGCAATTCTGTAATTTGGGATGGTCGAAGAGAATTAGGATCGAGCGAGGAGTACATAATCACCTACTAATAAAAAAATACTCCACTTGGGGGATTTTTCGCCTTGGCCTTTTTGATTAGGACCTTCTTATACCTACGTCACAAAATGGGATAAAACTTTGCTTTGTTCATTTAAGTGTCTGAAACTACCACTTAATTTGATGGATAAGTTAAAAATAGCTTTTAATTGGTTCATTCCCGTTCGTCCCACCAAGTTCGTCCCACTAGTGGGACGAACGGGAATTCTTATTTTCAGTTTCCGTTCGTCCCACCATAATGTTCATTTACCATAAATATTTATTCCCTATATTCTCTACACAAGATACACGACTTCTATGGAAATTAGATAAGGAGGATGACAACCAGTCCTCGGCTCGGACTAGAAGAGTGACGCCATTCTATGTTACATCACAAATGCTACAAAACCCACGTGCCTGGCTAGGCAACCATCAAACGGATGACTTTGTTGTTTTACGTACATAACTTATCTTAATACCCTCATGACATTAATTGTTGATATTTTGCAACTAAACTCAATTAGGTACGACCACACTAGATATTATATCAAATCGGTAATTTGCAGATAATTTATCATAATTTCAACGCGAACCATACCAACTTTATTCAGTTTTTATCTTTATCTAAATCTAGATAAGTCGGTACATTAGCGTGACAATGATTAAGTACATTTAGTGTGCCACATTAAAACACAATGTCATGTTGAGAGCATGACAATGAATCGTTACAAGTTATGTTGTGTATCTGTTGACAAGATGTGACAGCAACACTCGTAATTGTGGGCCTTTAAGTTTATTCGAATACAAGTCAATATGCGCGACTTCATCGTTAACTGCAATAAAAATACATATACTATATTAGAAATGTAAACGTTTATTACATTGGGTTATTCACCAACTCGACACGAGAGAACCTGGACACGCGTGTCCGGTTGGTAAAACTCAAAATTAGTAATATCAGTTATTATTTCGTAATAACACATAACGTATTTTTTAAAGATAATTGACTCAGGCATAGTTACATGTACTACATCTATTATTAATATATGCAGAATAACAAATAACGGATCTTACCCATGGTGAAAATTACTTGAATCAGCATCAGACCAATAAAAAAGATGTTATTCAATGGTTACAAAAGAAACCGTCTTTCCCATACTCATTATCTGTATACTTTTTCCTCAAATTTCTTGGGGAATAAATTTAGCAATTATTTCTCATTCACCGCCTGCAGTCGCAGATATTTTATTATCTTCGGTCTCAAAAAGAGCGGTTTGTTCAAATTAGAGAGTGTCAACTCACCGATACTCCTCACAAAATAATAAGCGAAGATGTTTCCATCAAAATGTAATATGTTACGTGCATAGTAATTTTGTCGAAATCTAATCTGAGCTTAAAAAGTTAAACATCAATTTAATAAGTTTCACTAATGAGTAGACATGAAGTTAAGAGATATTAAAAAAGGCAAGGAAATAAAATTATGGGTTGGTCAAATGCATTTTAAGCATAGTAGGTGTATGTCCTCTGTTTTCAAGTCTTCATGATAAGCACACTGATGACATAATATCTGCTTCTTTTTTTGCGGTATGGTGGATATAAATATAAATTATTTTGCCATTAACAAAACACCTTCCATATTGTGATTGTTAAGAATCTAAAAACGTTTGGACACATCCTTACACTAAGTACACCTTACATCTGAAGTCAGAATACTCGTAGTGTTCTCGATTCTATCTACGAACAACGTATAATCATTCACACATTGTCAGTAAATGTTGTTTAGAAAAGAAGCCCAGTAAAACAGAGGTCCTTTATTTGAAATAATGCACTTTATAAGGCAATATTTAATGAGATATATTTTTCATAATTATCCAGCTTTGTTAAAGACACCTCCTCCACATTTCCGACTTACCACGGCCTTTGAAGTTCAAAGGAGACGTAGATAATTACGTTTGAATTGCTAAACAGTGTTATATTGCTACTGAGGGGCTTTTCTTTGTCTTTAATTCGGTATGGAATGATGAGGAGAACATATAAGTATGTAGGTAATTATTTATTTAAACGTTTTCGTTTAAAAAAATATGTTCAAATTTTTTCAAACTTGCTATCCGCCACGGGTGTTCGACTATTTCCCCTAATGTCGTTGGATGAAAAATACATTTATCTACATCCATACCATAATATGTCTATTTTATATTCAGGAGCGATGAGCAAACGCCCTACATTTAGATATAAGTATCTGTGGCTGCATTGAAATGTTTACATTTCAGTGTCGGTAACTGATACGAAATTACGTTCAAATTTCGAACGTCTTCTTTAAAAGTAAAAATTAATAGGTTTTTTCGATTTATCGAATTAGTCGATTAGTAATTTTATGTTCCATTCCTATACATTTAATTCGATGCTGAAATTATAACAATCGATTTGAGAATCGAAATCAACTCGAGTCTAGATTGTTTATGGATTTTAAAAAAAAAAAACAAAAAAAAAACTACCTAAAAACACTGAAAAGCAAAAAATAATTTTAATAAGACATTCATCAAATGCGCTTATTGTCTAAGCCTATTAATAACATTAAATTGTATTTACGTGCTAGGTAGGTACCTACTAATCTGTTTGAAGTCGGTGCCAAGCCAAATAGTAGGTACCCAGACTACGTACCTACGTCCGCGGATTATTTGTAACCCTGTATAATACATAAATTATTAGGTATGTATCATTTTTCATTACTTTTGGCTTGGCACCGACTTCAAACAGATTAGTAGGTACCTACCTAGCACGTAAATACAATTTAATGTTATTAATAGGCTTAGACAATAAGCGCATTTGATGAATGTCTTATTAAAATTATTTTTTGCTTTTCAGTGTTTTTAGGTAGTTTTTTTTTTGTTTTTTTTTTTGAAGTCGGTTTAATTTTTTTTTAAAAAGTTTGTTTATTTTTCTATTTTTAGTGTGAATAATACGTAGGAGTGAGTAAAACTCTCTCATAATATTGATAACGAAAATACGAGTAAAATAGTAGAATTGTATTATTTGACAATATTAGGTATTCATTAAGTGTTCAGCACCATTCAGTAGACCAACTAAAGATGCAGCCCGCAAGAGGGACATAAGAAATTAAGAAGTCGTACCCTTTAGCTTCCATCATCATAGTTGTACCTTCCATCATCAGCTTAGCTCCAAAAGTACATGAAATACAACTAACGGTCCACATATTCCTACAACACTGAAATAATTATCCCCTAACTCCTAACCGTTAAGGAGTTGTACCTTCCATCATCAGCTTAGCTGCAAAAGTACATGAAATACAACTAACGGTCCACATATTTCTACAGCACTGAAATAATTATCCCCTAACTCCTAACCGTTAAGGAGTTGTACCTTCCATCATCAGCTTAGCTGCAAAAGTACATGAAATACAAATAACGGTCCACATATTCTTACAATACTGAAAGAATTATCCCCTAACTCCTAACCGTTAAGGAGTTGTACCTTCCATCATCAGCTCATCAACATAAAGTGATGTCTATAGGACGCAAAAACTTAAATGGCTTCAGAAAAAACAATTAACGCGTAGTGTGCGCCTATAAAATTTGAGGTTTGCCCTTGATTTTCCCGGGATCCCATCATCAGATCCTGACATGGTGACAATGGGACCACCTCGGAACTATGCACTTTTAAATAAAAAAAGAATTATTTAAATCGGTCCACAATTGACGGAGAAATCGACGGACATACATAAAAAAAAAAAAAATACATACAGTCGAACATAGAACCTCCTCCTTTTTTGAAGTCGGTTAAAAACTTCAAACGTCAGTCATTAATTATGACAGTACTAAACTAACTTTTACATACAGATTATGTTGGTAACTAGGGCGTTTGCTCATCAATCCTGACTATAAAATAGACATATTATCGTATGAATGAAGATAAAGTTATGTATGTAACTGTACATAATTAGTCATTAAAATACTCATGTGATTCTTTTATGAAACTCACTTCGTTCGTTTCATAAAACCACATTCGTATTTTAATGACCCTCATTATGCAGCAGTCACATAAATAACTATTACCTACCTTACCTACGAGTTGGTTATCTAATGTTCTAAATCTATTCTATGCTGAATTTGAAGTGTTAAAACAATTTTCTTTTCCATCTTGACTACGTCGTCATCATCAGTGACAGTTCACTAATGACGGGCATGTCTCCATAAACGCTATCGCTCCATATTCAGCTTCGTCAGTCCATTTAGAAGGAGTTCGTTCTACACTGCATTTCATGACATGTTATACATATTTTAATTTCTTCATAATCACAACACAAGAATGTTATCAGTTATCAGCAATAATCGCAAGATCAAGGGTCGGCTACCTCGGATTATCCTAGGCAGATAAGCTGGTAAGACGATGTTTGTGCAAAGGCAACGGTGACGAAATGCTTCCGAGGTTGTAAACAGACACATGGCGTCAAGGAGGTTATGATTGGGGAAGATGTAGTGGAAAACACAATACAGGTCATTGGCCGATAGTATATTTCAGCAAATCAATATGCTATAGTGAATTGACCTAGTTACATGACTTTAAGAAGTTACATTCTAACAAAGGTAAAGTTAATAGTTTACATTCGTAAATCTAACTCCAGAAAAGGATTCTTAAATATAGCTGCGTGCATTAAATTTAAATTTGGTAACAGGGTTATATTCCCTCCACTCCCTCTTTTTGGAATAGAATGTTGACCCTCCCCTCTTTCTTAAAGGAAAGGGTACTGATCTGGCCAAGATGACTGAGGAGATTGATCGGCCCATTCCCTTCCCTCCCTATGGCTGAAGTCAAAGCATTTTCATTTTTCAAAAAAATAACAATTGCAATGGGATATGAAAGCTATATCAAAAAATATTGTATAAGTTACGTTTCACCACATTAAACAAGCTTCCAGAAGCGAGCATATTCCACCCTTAAAGGCGGGCAACGCGCCTGTGACCCTAAGGGGGTCTCGGGTGCTTATGGGCGGCGGTGATCACTTAACATCAGGTGACCCACTTGCTCGTTTGCCCACCTATTACATTAAAAAAAAAACCTCAAAACTTGACCACCTACGTCCTTGAAAAGTGTTCAGAATGTAGCTGGCTAGTCCCAAGCTTCCCTTTAACAATCAATACTTCGTCCTAAGCTGCTTAGCCAAGAACAACAGCTTCGTGACCGAGCAAACCCAGACGCGTCCTACGCAAACACCGGGCTTGTTCAACGCATGTGTCCTAAGGAATTATGTGGCTAAAGTTACACAGAATAGGCTAGTTGACAAAATTTGGGAATTCGGTTAAAACTATAGTTTAGTATCTATTTTATATTATTTTTAGAAAAATAGGCCTTTTTCATAAGTATTTTGCTTTTTTAGAAATAAACTTAAAATTAACTTTGGAAAGGCCAAGACTGTCATGGCGTCTTGAATGACGTCTATCCTCACGAAACAATCGAGTTTGTTGATGTCAGTCGACGAGATCATTATACAGCTGCAACCGGTGTTTTGTGAGGACTGACGTCACGTCCTCTGATTGTTGTTTAATGTCACGTGATTAAATAAGTAATTTTGCCGATTTTAATTTCCAAAAATATTTGTCATCTTATATCATAGGCTTGCTATTCCAAATATTAGGCTTCAAAAGATTGGAAATTCTTTTAAAGGATTAAGTATTACAATGTATAATAAATTGCCAATGGATGTTGTTAGCTTACCCATAAATCAATTTAAGTCGTGGATCAAGACCCGTCTGATGAAAAAAGGTTACTATAAAATTGAAGATTTTCTTAATGATGGAGATCTGTAGATACTGGTAGTAGGAATGCTTCGCTCCCTGTCAGCGCAAACTGTATTTTAATCTGTTGTCATTGTTGTTCATGTTGTTGTTATATCTACACTACGTCCTACAGTTATAATTTTTTTTTCTTTATTATTATTATTATATCTACATTCACACGAAAAACTGTATGGCTTAGTATAGATAGATTTATTATCATTGTTGTATAAATTTCTTTGGCGATTAAAAAGAGTAACTGTCGAGTTTCTTGCCGGTTCTTCTCGACAGATGACTGCATTCCGATACCGGTGGTAGAGTCACTCTGTAATTGACGATTCATAAATACTTGATACAAGTTTACATGAATAAAGAATATTTTGATTTTGATTTTGATTTTGATGATTATTTTAGTAAAAAAGTTGTTTTTTTGTTTACTAAATATCATGATTAATCATTAGAAACTCTAAGCCATCCGATTCATTCTTAGTGGAAACAAGCCTATTATTAATCATGTATAGTCACTAAAGAAGCACAAGATGAAGGATTCGCATTACCCTCGAAACTAACATCCAGGATGCTCTCCGCTCAGTTTCGGAGAGAGGCAGATGGCGTCAAATAATTCGCAACAAAGTGCTCCGTCAGCAGGATGATCATTGAGATGCATTGAGGAGACGGATGCGAGGAGGAGTGCTCACTAATGATTAATTTTGGTTGGTGGTAAGACTTTTTCAGAGTCCGACTGGCTAGCTACCACCCCCAGAGGTGTAATCTGCCGTCATGACAGCTCTAGCTGTGTCCCGGCAATATTAATGTGGGAGCCAGTATACTTGAAATTAAGGCTCAAAGGACACAGAGTCACCTTGTTATTACCTAGAAGTAAAAATGCGTGTTTTTTATTTTATTTGGCGTGTCCTGATACTCGTGAGACTCTCGTGGCTTGAAGCATGTACCAGCGCTCTCTGGCCACACACATGACCACGTATCGGACACAAACTAGGCCATAAGGTAATCTATAGTTTACAGCTTTGATAAGAGATAAACTGTGCCTACAATACGCCGGCCGTTGACCTCAATGGAACTCCGGTGTTTTTGAGGATGCTGATTATCTTATAAGAACAATGTTTATATTAACGTCGTCACCAAATCATGCCAAGTGACGCCAGTTGATACCTCAACGATGAAGCAATCTACATGCATAGAGCGATCTTTATCATGCAACTACAGTAAGGGCCAGTTTCACCGCTCTCTGATTAATTCTTGATTATCCATCTTTTAGATGTAGAAAAAAACACAGTCTGTTTTAAAAAAAATTGAGAGCATCGTTGATTTCGGACAGAAAAATCGACACGAACTTATCTGTCGGCGATTAAACCTGCCCTAAGTACTTACACGTAGGTCTTATCTTAGAACTTATCTGTCTATATAATATCCCACTACAGGGCAAAGTGGTTTGTGAAAGTGCCGAAGATCCATCCCCCCAAGGCCGGCAACGCATCAGCGATCCCTCTGGTGTTGCAGATGTCCATGGGTGGCGGTGATTGCTTACAATCAGGTGACCCATTGGCTCGTTTGCCGCCTCTGACATAAAAAAAGTCTTTCTTCAATCAAATTAACGTCACTGATAGGTATTGGCTTAATCCTCACCAGTCTTTGGACCCTACGAACCTACTTCCCTAAATAGACTTACAGATGTCGTATTCCAATTACTATTTAGAACCACGTACAAACTTGTGGTACATATTAAATGACCCTTCTAACAGCCTGAACATGTGTGTTGTGCTACATACATATTATTATGTACTCATTATGCCGGACGTTCGTCACCGCGGTCGCGCTGCAAACCGCAGGGGCAGGTAGCGGGTTCTCTTCCTCGCAGCATCCGTCGCCGCAAACTTCCTGCGTTGTGTAACGTTGGCAAAATGAGGTGTGTTCGACGAACTCGGCTTTAGTATAAGATAAGTATGTTTGTGATCGATACTTCACTAGCATCGCTCTAACTCCGCAAGGTACAAAATTATTGTTTACTAGCATTCCGCCCGCGGTTTCACCCGCGCGTAATTTCTTTTATCAAGTATCTCCCCCCTTCCCCCCCACATTCCCGGGATCAAAATAACCCTATGTTACCCGGGGATAGTGTAGCTTTCCAATCCAACAGTGAAAGAGTTATTCAAATCGTTTCAGTAGTGTTAGAGCCTATTCAATACAAACAGACGAACTAATCTTTCCTCTTTATAATATACAGACAAAACTTGTCATAACAATCTAAACAAACAAAAAAATGGTGCAGAAGTCCTGAACGTTTTTATTTATTATGGAGATTCATTGTTGCTTTGTGCATTGAAATTTCATACCTTTACATCGAAAATGACATGCAGGACCGAAAACTTTGTTAAAAACACTATTGTGTATATTCCATAGTTATGCGCTAATATATCAATCCTTACAGGTACTTACATAGTCCATATAGGTATGTACTATATTTTTTGGTTCAAGCTACGGATCGAATCTGGGAAATAAAGCCAAGTCGTCGTGATATAAGACACTAATGCCACTTAGGAAATGCAATAATGCCAAGAGCATAGTTATTATCACATTATACACACGTGTTCGTCGAGAAAACGTAACTAAATAAAACACACATCATCCATCTCGTTATTTAACTTCCCATTAAACCAGCCACACTACCACCAGAAACTTCTATGTAATAAAATGTACCGAATTAACTGAACACACACCCGCCAATCTAAAATTAACTTTATTGAGTTACAGTTAGGATCCAGAATGCAACGAGAACGTTGTGATTTGAATTATTAATGCTTGCACTTTAATAGAAAACACTTGTTGTTTCACTCTATAAATAGACACCTAACTCATTTGACTGTCGACTCTATTTCAATAAGAGTAAGTGTTATTGTTGCATGTTGATGACGTGTAGTGGAGGTCCTGCACATGTGGCTCGTCGCCGAGTGACAGCGGGTTCGATTCCAGTTTCGTAATTGCTAAGTGCAAGATGCGTCGTCCATTTTCCCTGTCTTTGTCCACGATGCTAACAGTTATGCTAAATAATTATCGACAAGACGACGACACGTTTGTAGCCTATAATTAGTTGACTAGCTTAGCAACTTTGTTTCGCGCAAATTAAATGAGAGGATGTTAGTACATACAATGATATCTTGTATCGTTACTATGAAATAATTATGTCCTCCTATCTTAGAATAATTATTATTTTAAGCCTCCTATCCGTTTTTCGGCTACGGTGGTAGATTTTTACGATTAACCAAATATGTAGGATATTTTAGTAAAATGCACAAGTGAGCGCCTAAACGAAGTTGCACTCCCTATTTATTAACTTTTATTGCTCTGGGGGACAGCAGTCTAAAACAGCTGAAGAGAAATAAAGCGTACGGACTAACTGCTTTACGTGCCTACAAAATTGTTTTTTTTATCATTGATATTCTACTATAGAAGTTATTACAACTGTAGGAGTTGTTGACGAGCCATTTGGTGTAATGGTCGAGAAGTCGGCTATTACACCAGAGGTCGCGGGTTCGATCCCCGCACGGTACAAACATTTGTGTGCATGAACATGTCTGTTTGTATCGGTCTGGGTGTTTCTATGTATAATATGTATGTATTTACAAAAAAAAAAAAAAAGTATATAAGTAATGTTTATTCGTTGTCTAGCACCCATAGCACAAGCTTAATGCTTAGTTTGGGGCTAGATGGCAATGTGTGAATAATGTCCAGAGATATTTATTTATTTATTTATTTATTTATTTATTTATTGATCCCACTGTTCCTATCTTTACAACTATACAAATATGTGAACAATGGCTCAACCGACAATCGACACCTTTTCATAGCAAGTATTTATGGGACAACCATGGCTGTAATGTTCTTATCGTCAAAAACTACCCTAAGTATCCCTCCCTCCCTATCCACAGCTGCTTTTTACGAGTTATTGTTAATCAAAAATAACTTTTTATATTATTTACACTTACATTTTATTACAAACGTTTGCAGCGGTCGCATTTTAAACACAACATTTGATTTGATCACATAGAAAGTATGCACTTTGGTTTGTTTAAAACATCTCAGTTACATGATTCTGGGAATTAGTTCGGTAGTATTGGAATGCAATACAAACGACAGACCGACGACACTAACAAAAGATTGCAAGTCAACTCAGCGAATAGTTTAAATGTAACATCGTCTTCGCCATCACCCAGATGTGCGATCCTAAGTTACGCTGGCATTGCGGTCCCCAAATACAGACATCTAGCTTGGAAGACCATCTTTCTTTTTTGCTAACATCATGATAAAATAACCAGTTCAATACGTTGCAGTAACGTGTTTTCCCGAAAATGGAAGTGCGAGTGAATTTTTGTCTCACCACTAGGTCGGCAGTGATGGACAACATTGTCGGAAAAGCTTTACAATCAAAATATGCTGGGTACCCATGTCCAGAGACATTTATATTTACATATTTCGTATTCAAAAGAAAACAACAAATCCATTGTTTTTAAATTGCTTAAAAACTTAGTCATAATGTCAATGTGCTTTAGAGTGTAAACTATGTATCTCATATAAATATGAATTAGTATGCCCCTCAGCTCTTGACTCGATATCGTAAAGAGGATAATTATGCACATCTGTTTGCGTGTAATTGCGGGGCGCCGCGCTTCTCATGTGCGTACACGCATCGCATTGGTCGAAAGTAACGACTCGTGTTATAAATAGGAAATTTATCTAACTGAGGTGGTATTACTTTTATATCAGCAGTAACTATACTTTTAAAGATGTAGTACATGTTTGACTAGTGGTAGAAGTTTAACTAGCTACTTCAATAAGGAAAACTTGCTGCCATTGCATTGTAGCTTTGGTTCTGGTCAGACAATAACAACAGAGAGGCAGTACATTGAATTTAAAGTATTGAAGAATCTTTATAAACAAGACAAATAGCACTATGAAAACAAAACAAGTATTAAATAATTTTGATGAGGTTGAAAAGTCGGCTATTAAACCCTAGTGTTTAATAGCCGACTTTTCTTTTGATTCTCGCGTTTAACAAACATCTATGTGCATGAACATAAAGTATGTAAAAAAAGTACTTGTTTTTGTAAGTTAGTATGTGCTATTATATCCTTCGTCTGGCGCCCGTAGTTCAACTTATGCTAAGGATAAGAGACTAGTAGAATGTGTTGAGTGAATAATGTCCAAAAAAAATTTGCAAAGTTAAAATGTGACTTTCTCAAAAAAAAGTCTAATATGTCATATGGGAGACTCGCACAAAGCAAGCTCTCAGGAATGACAGTGGCAGTCACTTACCCGTGACGGCTGTCATATGAAGTCATATGAATTTGACAGCACTCCGGTGGATGGGGAATGTTTCAGAGGGAATACCGCAGGGAGTCGACTCGGATCTGTTTCTGTTTGATAAAATGAACATTTGGAAATGTGGAATTGCTGAGAGATCATCCTATATGTACGCATCGATTTGACGTAGTAATGCTCTGTATCGATTTGACGTAGTAATAACATTCAGCAAAATCCAGTAGAACCAAACCCATTTGTATAATGTAGGTAAGCACAGATAACAGAAACTAAATCTCTATGTAGGTAAGTAATAAAACAAAAGTTCCGTACTTTTTTTTACTACTACACCAGAGGTCGCGGGTTCAATCCGCGCACATTACAAACATTTGTGTGCATGGACATTTTGGACATGTCTGTTTGTATCGGTCTGGGTGTTCCTATGTATAATAATGTATGTATTCACATAAAAAATTAGTTATAATGTTTAATTCCGTTGTCTGGCACCCATAGCACAAGCTAAGCTAATGCTTGGTTGGGCTAGATGGCGCTGTGTGAATAATGTCCACTGTCCAGAGATATTTATTTATTTACTAAGAGTCTGAAACATTTGATTTGACATAATTAAATCATATACCTTATATACCTAGGTAGGTAATCGAATCCACGATGATGGCAACAAAGCACAAACTTTTGAATTTATATCAGCACCATGGAAGAATATTAAAGTCATCCAGACAAGAAACGTTTTCACTCAAATTATCGTCAGAAGCACATGACAAACATTTCCAACCCCTTTTCCTTACTAGTGATTTTAATAGTTATCGATAAAATATTTTATTAATTAAAAAAGTACCTACTTGTACTGCTTGAATTAGACTTGACTGGCCCGATGGCGCATTTGATAGTGACCCTGCCCTATGCGTCAGGGGTCGTGGGTTCGAATCCCGCCCAGGACAAATAATTATTTGATGAACATTTGTGTTTGTTCTGTGTCTGGATTTTGTTTATTATATTATATTTGTGGTACCTTCGTTGTCCCTGACACCCATAACACAAGTGCTTACGCTACTTACTTTGGCGTCAGATGATGTAGGTATGTGATGTTGTCCAATTTATTTATTTTATTATTTCATTAGTAATTTCATTTATGTTATCAAGATTTTTCCGGCGTGGGTAGCTTGACTTTCGTTATCGCTAACGAACCACTAGGTACCACAGCTGCGCCACGAGCGCCTCATTTTTGTTTGTGTTTTACTATTTTCCTTTTTTTAATGGAGAAAGCTTGACTCTGAATAAGACATACAGCTAGTAACTAGTTAGTAGTCGTTAGCCGTATGTACTGTGTATATATTTTATATATTTATATTATGTAATATGTATGTATATTTATGTAATTTTATATTGTGTATTTATTTGTGATATATTATTTCGTATATTTCTGTTATTTTTGTTTTCTAGTTTTATGTTTATTGGCACTACCCACTGTAGCTTTCTGCTTGGCCTAAAGGTTGACTGGGAGAGAATGCCATGAGGCATTAAGTCCGCCTTTGTACTTGATTTGTGCAATGAAGCTTAAATAAATAAATAAATAAGTAACTAAATAAAAAATCACCAATTCACTATCGATAAATCCACTTTCTAACAATCCACTACACTACAAAAAAACGAAGTTAAATAATATCAACCGCCGAAAGTATCGAAAGGGCCTTTTTCACGATTTCCCCTCCCCCCAGGCCTCAGCCCCACCCTCCCATTCATCCATCAATCAGCCGTCACCTCCGCTCAAGGAAGCGGGTTCTGTATTTTTTCAACTGTCAGAAACATTATTTATATGGACCGAGTTACCTTTCAGTTATAGAGGCTTTTTGCGAGGTATATAATAAGGTGAAGTGACGCCGAGGTCTTTATTTTAAGAAGGAGTTTATTTTATAAGAGAGGTAGAGAAGTGAACAAGAAAAACACTTGAAGTACAGTCAACAGCACATCACGGTATACACTTGCAGTTCGAGAATAGCGCTTATGCCCCCGACATAAGAGCGGTACAAAGTCCAAAATGTTACGTCTGACGTGCTTTTGACTGTACTTTAGTATATATTCTGTGCTTGAAGCTAAATAAATAATCACCAAGCTAGGATGACACCTGCGACACAACTTTGTTTTTCGGAGGACAATGCGTTTATGCACCAGGCTATGTGGGACTCGAGGCTAAAGCGTCCACTACCCACTAAACTCCCCCGGTTTCCCCTTCACACCCAATTGGGAAGAGCCGGTGCCAGCCTTCTGGCTACCAGCCCACTTGCGACACACCTAGGTTCTCAAATGTTGTCGTTGTCCACTTTTGATAAATGTGGTCATGAAGTAGGGTTTTGAATGGTTTTGAATTTAACATTTGGGATGGGCATTTGGTGCAATGGCTGTTATACCAGTGATCGCGGACTCGATCAACGCATACACAAGCACTTCTATAATGTGGTAAATGTATTTTTTTTAAAGTATATATAAGTAACGTTATTCCGATGTCTAGAACACACAATTTATTAATACTTAGTTAGGTTAGGGTTGGACTGTGCCCTTCGGTTGGGGGCCTAAGAATACTACCGAGGTATCCCCTGCCTGTCGTAAGAGGCGACTAAAAGGGGCCCTCGAACCCGGGGGCGGCGTGGGACGTTCCGCGTGCAGCCCCGGCAACGGGTTCGGAGAAGACGGCCACACCATGGCCCGTGTGGTTCGTAATGCGCCGCACATCGGCGGCGCAGGGCGCAGGGCGCGCCCGAGGCGGGCCGCAGCGGCTTGCGCGCGTGGGGGTTCCGTGGCGTTGTCTCCGCATAGAGGTTCTCGGTTCCCCTTCACTGCGCTGAGAGGGTCATCGTCAGGTTTTAGTCGGTAGGGCCGAAGTGCGAGTCCGACACACCGCTCGGGACGAACCTCCGTCCCCGAGTGACCCCCGGCTTTAGCAGGGGGGGTCCGGCGTCTGGTTTATCAGGGACGCCGGGCCGGTGCGTAAAAGCATTTCCTGACGCAAAAAAAAAAAAAAAAAAAAAGGGTTGGACTGCGGTGTGTCAATAATGTCCAAAAATACATATTTAGATACTATTTATAACTTTTTTTATTTAATTTAAATGACGAAGAGGCACATGTACCTACCTATATACCTACCCAGGTAAAATATCTTTGAAATAACATTAAACTTATTCTCACTCTAAAAAAAACTATATTGCTTAACCTGGCCCTGGCCGATAAAATATAATGAAAGACTGAAAGTAATTAAGATTTTTCCAGACCCAAAGGAAAAGCAATGTCGAAACTCAATCAGAGCTCAGACTAGACTACGTTTCCTGACTTTGACAGAGATTGCTTAGCTCTGCCCCCGGCGCCGCCCGCTAATGGCCGTATTTGCATTTTTATTCGTTAATTAAGCGGCATTGTGTGAAAAACCGGAGGGCGGTCATGATTCATTTCGTAATTTTTATGGTAAAATCTTCCCGTCTGTAATATTTTAAGACGGGCTGTGGGCTTGACGTAAAAACTTAATCAGCGCTTTGAGGTATTTTTAATTTTAACCGCTATTTTTTATGTTTATTTCAAGCTATAAGATAAAGTCAAAACGGATAATTGGTTTCTCAACACCATCAAATTAATTTGAGCATTGTTCGAAAACAACAACTTTATTTGTTTTTAAATTTTATGTCAGTCTAAAAAAATAGTAAAAAAATGATATCTATTCCTTAAAACACAATTTCCAAATAGCAACATACGTATAAAAAGTGTAAAATTTACTGCAACTAACAGCCACAATTATAACACAGGCAATAAATAGAAAGTTTTATCACGAATCCATATTATTCATAAACGCAACATATATACATAATAAAGCTATCGAATAAAAGTTCTATTTAGTAGGTACCTACAATTATACCTAGGGAAACAGAAACGTTGAATAATAAATCGCCTCCAGCCTTACTTGTTACTATAATTTAGGACCAATTTAATGAGTAATACAACATTTATGGTGTCTTCTTTTCTTGAAAATTTACTTAAGAGACTAACCCGAACAGTAAACTGTACATACAGTAGTAACAGTAAAACTGGCCCTTAGTGTTATTATAAATTAAACCTGCAAGAATCACAAGTTCAAGCCACGTAACAATTTCCATCTCCCCCGTCATCACTGGTAATTAGGAATGGCCGATACAAATCGTATATAGATATTAAATCGTATATCAGGCCAATATCGTAAAATCCGATATCGCTGCGTATCCAAACTATATATTTGGTGATACACGATATTGCTGGATCGATGCGATGCGTCTCGATTTGATATCTAGCTCGATATCCAAGACCTATCGATAAAGGATATTAAACCGTATCGCGTTGCAATACGAGCTAAAGAAAGGATTTGTGAGTGAGTGAAATAGCATTAGTCGTGGTTTCGTACAATTCTAAACCTTATTTGTATAAGAATAAGGTTGTTTCAATACTTTCTTGTGTATTTTGACACATTTTTATTAGACCTTATTTTGTCAGCAATAAGATGCATTTTCGATTTGCAATTTTACGTAACTCTCACGGACCTTCGTCCTTGAACTCATAGCATTGGTGATCCATTTCTAACTTTTGTTATTCTATTAATAGATTCGATGGTTGGTATTATTAAGTTTATGTATTTCATGCTTTTAGTTACTACTAATGAGTTCTGCATTAATAAACATCGTATTTAGAAGTTCTAAATACGATCTTTATTAATGCAGTACTTACTGAAACACAAATAACTAAGTAAATACTATTAAAGCATCCTTAATACACCTAAAGTAACTAATCGAGTCAGTTTTAAAAAATAAATCACAATGAAAATATCGTGTCATGCATGATACAGTATCTAGTTTCAGAACACATCGTTTTATAGGTTTAGTGTAACCAAATACAGTCCGATACTCCGATACACCAATATATAGTTTCACAGTCCGATACTCCGATACACCAATATATAGTTTCAAATAATATATAGTTTCAGAATCCGATATCAGATATCAATATATAGTTTCGATTCGATATTGTAAAATTCCGATATTACCCACTACTACTGGTAATATTTCTGCCCTCCTAATAAATTATGGCGCGAGGTATTTGAAAATCAAATGGGATTTCGATGGAACCCGTTGGCAGGAGTTCCCCCCACCCCCCACCCTCAGTGGAGAGGAAATTGAATTCTTTATGGTTGTCGGCTTCTCGTTGACGGACGGTGTTGATTTTGGAACGAAAGCGTTACTTTTGCGATGGGAAATTAATTTAAACGTGTATTTCTGTTAGAACGTTGAAATTCTATTGTTGGAAAATACATTTTGTAAGTTTAAAAGAATTGGGTCAAACCATTGTCAGTACGATATTTTATGTGGGGTTGTATTTAACTGCACATCAAAAAATACTGAAATGTACATCAAAAAAATTTAATTGCTAACCTAACCTCATCTTTGGCGTGCAATTAGTTATTTTAATGTACGTACGTACCTACATTTCAGTATTTTTTGGAAATACACTTAAATATTTCCCTATTATGTGCTGTGTATGACTGTTTTCTTTGTACAATAATTGAGATTAAAAAAAAAATAGAAATATGCTTATCGACATTGTCTCGTTCACAAGTACCTACAAGCTGGTGGTGTAGTTCGAAGCTGAATGGTACTCGAATCAGTAAAAGAACTAAAAGATGGTCAAGTAAAGTGGTGCTGTGATGAAGCTGAGGATTCATATTTTACGGACCTCAGAGCAAAAATGACTCATCATTCAAAAGACGTCCACCGCATCTTCCAAAGGTCTTCAAACTGGCCGGTCTCGCTCACTCGCATGCAGTGGAATCCTGCGAAATTTACTAGGTCAGCAGTCCACCTTATGAAAGCTCTACCTAATTTTTTTAATTCAAGGATTGAATCCAAAACCCAGCAGTCATCGCGTTAAAACGGGCCTGGTCATAATATGTGTAACGTAATGAGATGGCTAGTGAAGCAGATATTCCATTACATTCTCGATCGCCACTCAACCAAGCGAAAATATCTCATATACACGATAACCAATAATAAACGCATCAAATAAAAACATTTTAAGGTCGTATACGATTCAAAACAACTAGTAAAGATGTTCTAGAAGTCTGCATTTCGTCAAAACAATGACATCACTTCGGTTTTGGTGGGCTTGTTTCAACAATATTTACCTGCAGGGAGGTGGTGACACTGATAACGTGATGGATAGGGTGCATCACGTGTTGTGGTGTTTATACAAACACTGATTGGGCGTCAGATTGTCTGATACGGGAGTAAGATCGACGAGAAATGTGATAAGATTGAGGAAGTTTCAGGAATTCTATTTGGTCAAATAAAAACACAAATTGACGTGAACAAGGTATGCAATTGAAAAAAGATGTCAGATACTTGCATTCCTTTCTTCGACAGTACGATGATATAAACGGATAGGACGTCTTAGAGATTTGTACAGTCTCGTCATCGTGGCAATGAGATCTGCTTTACAGACTTTTCTTTCAATGGCTCGCAGCTCACCAATGCAATAAGTTATTTCACCTGTAAAAGTGGAAGCTTGAGCCAGTTGGACTAGAAACAAATTAGTATTATACATTTATTAGATCGATTCCGTATAGGAAGCGAGATACCTTACACTACACTACCTTTTTAATACGAGAGGTTTGTATGGTGGTGTATAGCACCTTAGTGGCATATTCTCTATCGATACCACGACCTCCAAGATTGACTTTGACAAGTTTTATTATATTTACGAAAAGGCTTATTGCTAAGTCGAACGATTTTTTACACTTAATGAGTTGGCTGACAGGCACACTGCAAATGGTAAGTGGCCACTGCGGCCTATTCAATTAAGGCGCTCTTAGCCAGGAACAGTTTGATTTTCTTTAATTTAAAAATGTACCGGCAGAACAAAACGTGTCTATTGTCCTTACGTCCTTAATCAGATTGATATGATGTTGTTTTTGTCACGGTTTAACGTAATCGCCCAATCCTACGTCAGCGATAGCTGATTTAGCAGTTATCACACTCATGATAATGATGCACCAAAATTATGCGGTAATTGGGATCCCCTGTAAAGTAAGATGAACGAAGAAGAAAGTCTAGGCAGTAAATGATTTTATTCGTGTATTTTCTTGTTTGAAATACATAATTATGCCAACAGTGAACTTCAAGAAAATAACGTACCTTTCCTTAAGACCGCAACTCTGGTGTTTCAAATGTCCGTGGACGAAGCTGATCACTTACCATCAGAATTGCGTTTGCTTCATTTTTACGTGTACGTCGTACGGAACCAATAATGCGAAACCAAGCCAAGGAAAAAGTTTTAACAAACCCAAATACTTATCATGGTTGATGGTTGTATAACTAGAAGACATTGCGTCATTTTATGAGCTGATTCACTTTTTTTTATCTTGGCTTAGCTTTTATAATGTAATATACGAGTACTATACGAGTATACGTCAGTTAAAGATACATAAAAAGAGATAGTGGAAAAAACAGCAGAAAGTTTTTTGCTACACTTTACAACATGTTCTTACATACTTACGTTAAACCTTAGGTAGAATACCGCTATTTAGTAAGAAAGAAGAAAAAATGACGACCAAATATTATTTAAAAAAAAGTAATCTTTATTTATTTATTAGAAGATATTTAATTCTTAAGTTAGTGGTTGGATATTTTCAAACAGGCAAAGTGGCTAGCCACAAGTCTCCAAGTTAAATCCAACACAATAAAAACTAGGATGCTTGCTAGGTAAATTGTTCTATTTACTCAACGTAGGACGAATAGAAAGGTTTATAATGACCATTCATCGAACGACACATTCTTATACTATAGTGATTACCTATCAGTATTAAACGTATAAATGATCTATGTGTCTGTTTGTACAATGATGTTGCGGAAAAAACTTATTAATAATACTCATTGAACGTAGCTACTAATAAGGCACGTAAAAAACATTGTAAAAACAACAATTATGACGTCAATTCAATTATTTTATCGATTCAGCTCGCTTCGGTGTAATCAATCTTCCACCGCGCACGAAATTTGGCACAGAAAGTATATTTACACATGTTCGAACGTAAACAAAGTATTAATAAACTCTGTGTAGGGTTCACAGCTAACAAGCTCCTGAAAATTACTCCCTGTTTGATGATTTCTAAGTCAATTTCAATTGGTATACTGGTATACGCATCTGAAGATGCTCGCAGCCTAACCTCATAAGTCATAATTATGTACGTGATAATTTATTTGTCAGAAAACAACGATGCTGTCTTTTTTAAAAAAAAAATACAAAAATGTCTCCTCTAGAATCTCTGCAGTGCCTCACATGCTGCGTGCTCTTAGGGGTTTTAGTCTGCGAATTAAGAAAAAAAAAAGAAAGAAAACAAGTTGGCGCATTTCTAATAGTCTTCTCTACCCTATTTACTGACTGTAGTTAACAATTTTTCTTTTTTTTTCCTGTCAAAGTAGTTTAACTTAGTCATGTAGAAAAACAAAATGTATTCGTATACTGTTAGAATCAACATAGCCTGTGATAACTAGTGGTGGATTTTTTAAAGGCAAATGTGCTATACTGCGTGTTTTTTTAGTCGTTGTTTTCCCGCAGCAGAACGCTTCACCTTCAGTAGTACTATCGATTTATGCAAGTAATTTTTTTTTTGTTTTTTTTTTTACTATTTTTTTTAAATTTTTTTTAAAAGTTTGATGGGAAAATGATACCAAGTGTGAGTAAATAGTAAATAATAATTTTTTTGATAAACGCGAAGGGCAATGACCCCGGCCGGTGACCGACCGTGACGCGGCTAGTACTATTGGTTCGAGTTTCGTCTATCATAATCGTAAAAAAAATTGATTTGACTAAAAAAAGAACTTTATTAATTTATTTTACTACTTAGATAGAATCATTTTACTGCGGGAAAACAACGACTAAAATTCCACGCGTATACTTAACTTATTCTATTTGTAATACAATGATGCTGTTTTTTTCCTGAATAAATCAATTTACTAGTGACCCCGCCCTATGCACCATAATTATGTCCGTAGATTGGATTCCCACCCAGGGCAAACATTTATGTGATGAACATTTGTGTTTGACCTGTGTCTGGATGTTAATTTGTATTTAGGTGTGTATTTGTCACACACAAATCCTAAAGCTACTTATACTTAGGGTCAGATCAATGTATGTGATGTTGTCAAGTGGTGTCCAATAAGTCTGACTTCATTATAAAATACCTACAATACTATGTATTAACAGAGAGCCTTTAGAAGTGGCATCGGCAACCTTATCTACACGTGTGGTGCGCACGCGCAGACGGCGTGGCGCGCACCGCGCGTCGCATGCGCCTTGCGTGCTGTGGCTAGAACCAGTGGTTACTATAGTAGGGGAACGGGATTCGGTTCCCAGTCAGAGTTATGTATAGGATGTTGGTTTTTGTTTATAGCTATAAAGTGGAGGTTTAAAGATATAAAATATGCTGCTTAACTGAGGATAGAGGTTATAAATAGCCCTTAAGTTTGTGCTGAATATATAAAATTTATGCAACTGACTGAGCCAAAGAACAAAGATTAAACCTGTCCCACGCTTACATTGCATGCTTTTTGCTGCGACACCTAACACTTCATTGTAACATAAGTATGTGATTTGCACTAATCATTATACCATCACAATAACTTCACGCTCGTTAGGACAATTCACAGGCATATCTTAATGACATACACACTTCAGCTAGACTGCAAATCGTGCGAGCATGCTTCAAATAGAAAAGATCTAGAAGTCCAGACTTACGTAAGACACTTGTAACTAAAGCCTCGTGTCTCGATGGGCTCTTGAATGCCTGGACTTATCCACTTGAATTCTATTCGTGCAATGATAAGATTTTAAAGCAGAGACGTAGCTCATCTGACAATAAGTGGCTACTTCGGTCTTTTCCATTGAGGGACACTTCACCTGGAAGAATCGCTCAATGTGCTGCCAGACTGAAGGCTCTTCTGATTTTCAAGCCCTTTATTTTAAGTGTCCTGTCTCCCATATTATAATAGAGATAGTATTGAGATGTTAAAATAAGATTCGTTCTTATTCGTAAATTTCTTGATGTAGGCTATAACGATGCATTTATGAATTAATTATCAACATTACATAGTGGTTTTACCAACGGCTTTTGGATGTTACACAATATGGAAAAAATTTTTTAATGTTATTTCAGGCACGCAAGTTATCATAAGTTAAGCGACCATTGTGTTTATTACTAAGTCATACAGGTCCAATTAAAATGTATCAATTCTTTCGTTCCGTAATCCTGATACCAGCTACCCTTAAGCTAATATGAGATAGGGATGGCTACGGGGCAAGGGCGGGCAAACGAAGCGCAATTGCAATAGCATAGATAATACTCGCACGGGGAAGATTAAAACAGACCAGACTACAACACATCTGGTGTACCACAGCGTAAACCCAGCTGCAATGAGCGCCGTGCAAATAGGAAGTGCAAACACGATAACGACTGTTATATTTGTCATCCAGCGGTTTGCCTTAGATACGACCAAGGCCGTCGCGACTTTGTTGCCTAAGCGAGCAAACGCGAACTGCTGCCCCGCCCTGAGTCAAGAAGAAGACAAACAATATACCCATCGAGTTATCAGCCTGTCGATAGGCGAAAAAACGCCTGTTTACACAGTTTTAGCGATAGGAGCGGTCCGCGAAGTTAGTTAAAACACGGAATATAATTGTGTCTGTAATTTATGCGAGGACACGTGCGCTAGGATATCAGAACTCCGAGGCTCGTGATTCGAAATGATTCGAGCGTAATTGTGATCTAAAATTAGACTGAATGTTAATTGATGTAACCTTTGAACGGGGCAAATATTCTGGATATTGAAGATCATTTGATACCGCAAAGTTTTGGTAAAGTGCCATCTTCCGTTTAGTTTGCAAGACCCAGTAATGATTGAAATCTAGAAGACAGGCTTGCCTTATGGTTTCACATTGGGCGATGTTTTCTAGTCAAATAATCCTCGATTGAATTTCGAGGATTGAGACAGATCGAGACGTGCGCCAAATTTGTCCTGAGATAAAAATCCCACCAACAACATAAATGTGAAAAAGGAGAGCTAAGTCCAAGTTCAATACAAAAATTATGTTTGGCTGTGGGCTTCGCCGCAAAAAGAATGGTGATCTAAATGAGTGCCAAGTTCTATGATCTTAAAGTAGGTAAGATTTGACTTGGCCAGTTTTTATTACATCAGTCTTTTATAAAGTTATTCAACATTTATAGTATAATTTTATGTATTTTAAATCTGATGCTTTTTGCTTGAACTTGGCTTAACACGCTGCCGCGTGTCTAGATAGTATACTATCACGCAAAGTTAACAAGATAGTCTATTCTTTCTCCAATCTTATTGACGACTTTACTCGGTTCTGATACATCAAAAATTTATTCGTATGTGAATAACATGCCCGATGTAATTCATACTCGAAAAACTGTAATGCACAAGTTCCCAGCATGAACTGGGTCACAGCTGCCGATGCTGATTGCACAGCAGTTGTGCACACACGTAGCCGCGAGCCTCGCTGCGCAAACACCGAGTTTGCGGGATTTAGCGCCCGGCAACCATGTACATTATGTATATGTTAATTTTCAAGGTTGAAACATAAGAGGCTTGAGCGCGTGTGTAACTACTATGTAGATGTAATGTTGCCTAAATTTAGTTTCTGCGAATGTAGGTACGGTTCGTGTAAGGCCTAAAGAGAAGAATTTTTGCCAGTGATGATGTCTTTGCAGTTTTGCGTTGTTGAGCCATGAAATCGTGATTACTAGAGTAGAAATCTAATGAAAAAATAATTTTTGTAAATCTAAAATGTTTATTTTATGCTATGTCTAATTAAAATACGAGAATTTCTGACCATTGCGAAGATAAGCCGAAACAGATAGAAATTAGAAACACAACTTTTCCGACGTGTCAATACATATATGAAGTAATACTACAATTCCATTTTATTTTCTTAAAGGAGACCCTGGTAGCTGTCCATAAGCGGTAGTGATTCCTTACAATCTTACCAGCTCGATTGCCTGGTTTTGGTTTTGGTCTCCAGCAAAAAATATTGTCATCATCTAAAAAAAGCATTGCAGCGCATGCCGGGTATAAATAGCTCATTATCAAAGTAAAAAACAAAAGGCGCATGGAAAACTTACTTAAATGACCAAACTACAGATTTCCGTTGCTACATAATTAACTTATCATCACACCATAACAAATAGCTGTGAGTCAGCCCTGTAGTTATTATCGTGTTTGCGGCAAAAAACACTATTACATCTAACTAAATTACATTAGATGCTATTATAGGAGCGAAACATATTTTTTGTTCGTTTGCTAACTATTGCTTATCTTCTAATACGTAAGTAGCGAGTAAATGGTAAATATATAAATTAGATCTTTATTTATATACACCTTTATGTTACATAAACGACAGGTGACACTTAAACAAAAGTTAGCATGATCTTAGTAGTTGTTTTTTTTCTACAAATGGAATTATAGTCTTTATTTTTCTATGACTTATTTGCTAGGTTTTTATATACCAAAAAAGTAGACCTAGTTTACACGGATAAGTTGATGGACTTTTGTGATTGGGTATACTACCATATGGGTCTTATTTGTGGAAGACCTCTATTAGTGTCCATCTGGCTAGAAAACATCCCGATAAGTGAAAACTGCTGCCATGTCTGCTGTGGCTGTGTTCCGGCAAATTATGGTAGGAAGATAAAGGCCGGGTGAAGGTCCTGGATCATTCATAGACTGATAGTTGACACATAAGTTCTGTTTACGTTATAAATTATTAATTATTCTTTTTATCGGGTGGATGAAGCCAGAATCTTTCGTTTTTTTCATCAGTCCAAATCCAAAGTGGTGCTCACTGTTTTAGCACAGCCTTATACTTATACTAAGAAAAGTCAATATTATTTTAGTCACCATTCCTAGTACTCTGAAAAGTCAGAGAGATATACTGGCAAGTGGCAAAGCCACAACAAGATATTCATGTGTTTAAAATGCTAATTTCAAATTAAACTTCTCATCGCGGAACTCATCGCAACTCGATTGAATGTTTCTCGACCATTTTTTGTTAAATCAAACAGCGCTGGCCTTGAGGCGGCGATAAAACTTGTTTTCATCGCGATATTTGCACAGTAATCGAAGGAATCGGCTGAGATAACACACCATGTAAATAAAATCAAACAAAATACACTGTCGGTATTGTTGTATTTTAATGATAGGTTTCATGAAATATTTTATGTAACTATTACAAACTGTTGATAATAATATTTTTTTTATTTTTTCTAATACTAGATCAGTTGGCAGACAGGCACGCAGTCCATCTGATGGTAAGCGGTCACTGCGGTCCAATATTGATTGCCTGTGACGAAGAGTGGTTTTTTTAAGTCTTGATTCATTGCGCCTTCACCGTTGACAGATAATGTGGGTCTAGGGACTGCTTCGTGCCACTACCCACTAAACTGTCCTGGTACCCCATTTACACCTGAAGAGGGGCGAGTCAGTTCCTTTAAACGCTCAAATTTAATGTCGGTGAAGCGTTCCTGAATATGATTCCCTCAATAAAATAGGCTGAGCCATCTTATCATCAAAATCGATTCGTCAATTATTATAAAGGTAACAGAGTGACTACTACCGGATTCGAACCCGCAACTACTAAAATAGTAGTCGACTTCTCAAATAATATTACAAATCGTTATTTTTTACGAGTAAAGTACTCCTCCAGATGTTGTTATACAATGTATGACTAAGAAGCAGTTTAAACCAGTAAACACGTTATTATAAAAACTCTCGGCGAAATGTATATTGATTACGAATTCGTGAAATACCTGTTCATGACTCATTAAAAAACCGCCAGTTTTCTACTTTTAGGTATTATTAATACGCATATTTATGTTATTTCGACTGGCCCGATCTTGTATAATGACTAAGGAGGAGAATTTTCTATTACACATACAATTTATAATGTTAATAATTACTTTTTTGAGTCATTTAAACAAATATGTATACTTTGACTTTAATTTTATTTTATATATTTATAAAATCATCATCATCATCATCATATCAGCCAAACGACGTCCACTGCTGGACATAGGCCTCCCCCAAGGATCTCCAAACCGATCGGTCCTGCGCCACCCGCATTCAGTGGATTCCGGCGATCTTTATGAGATCATCGGTCCACCTTGTGGGAGGCCTACCACGGCTGCGTTTCCCGGTACGTGGCCACCACTCGAGGACCTTTCCGCCCCAACGGTCGTCAGTCCTCCTTGCAATGTGTCCTGCCCACTTCGGGCAATGTCGGTGACCTTGGTCCTTCTGCGGATCTCATCATTTCTGATGCGATCACGCAGGGAGACTCCAAGCATCGCCCTCTCCATTACCCTTTGCGCGATTTTGACCCTTTTTATGCGGCACATTTAAGCGGCCACGTTTCCGTTTTTAATAAAATACATCTAATTAATTCTCCACAATAATAAACTTCATTATCCGTAAAAATGTTAAATTTCTGCTCTTAACATAAAACGCTCTACAACCGTTATCTTAGCACACTGTCCCATTGTTTCAGCTAAAGCTATACATTTTAGTCGTTCGGCTAAAGCTCGGGGCCTCGGAGAGCTTTCGGCCGTTTATAGAGTTAAGGCCTGTATTCACTTTGATTAGTGCGAGTGCGAGTGATTAGTGCAAGTGATTAGTGATTAGTAGAAAATAAGTGTGGACAGCGACTGATTAGTGCGAGTGATTAGTTGGCTGCGTAGTGAAGTGTTTAGAAGCGTGTTCTATTTTTCTGCGAGTGGACTGCGAGTAGCCACGTCCCGCGCGCCCGCCCATCCCCCTCTCCCGCGGCGTGCCTGTCACACACACACACACCCTCAACTACTAATCACTCGCACTCGCCAACAATTGGACACTACTTGCACTACGCACCTGCACTAATCACCCTCAGCTACTAATCACTCGCACTCGCACTAATCAAAGTGAATACAGGCCTTTAGGCTTTTTGTTCTACGACCTTTCCTAATGCACGATATTGTTTTACCCTTAGAAAAGCTCCGGTTACTTTGTGAAAGCTCCGTTTATTATAAAAGCACGGCTGATATTAATCTGGGCGATGCTTGTACTCCCTTCGTTAAAATGTGTCCTTGTTAGTTCGAAGTTGTCTGTTTCTCTTAGAATTTAATGTTGTTGAATAAATTAATGAGGATGACGGTGGTGGAGACTTAACAATGATTACTAAAGTTAAGGAACATTTTGCGTGTCAATTTTTGAAAAAAATAAAGAAGCAGAATTAATATCTGTGAGATAATTAGATCAGGAACTTATCTCTCAGTTGTGAAACTGTTCCATTATTTCGTAATGGTGCATCAATTTATTGTTACAGAATTATTGTGGAACATAATACAAACTTGCTTATATGTAACACACTAAAATGGTCCCCTAGCACAATTCATGTAGCTTGAAAGAAGGTCAAAAGGGAGGAAGGAACAATAAAGAAATATTATGTAATATCTCTTCGTTTGCAGTCACGTATGCAATATAAAATGCATACGTGACATCGATATTTCCAACGTAGTACAGGAAATCGAAGAACGACTATTTCAAAGATCTCCGATAGATTGTCACTACTAGAAAAAAGGGGCAGTTTCTATATTCACAAATTCATCCCTACTTTAAGAAATGCAAATATTATGTAGCCTTAATCCTGTACAAGGGGTTATATGCCGGGGCAAAGTGTTCCCTACACTCACGCGTCGATTGCGTATCGCCATTACATCTTAGATGTAAAGTGGGACAAAGCCGTGTAAATAACCCGCGGCTGTATTTGCCTGGCCAGGATGAGTACCCGCTACCCACTCGCGGTGACGTCGTGGCACAGACTGGAAGAAAACAGTGAGTATCGTGCGGTTGAATTTTAGAATGTAGATTAGTGATCACACACTCGCAAGACACACCCAAACCAGTGTGGTTTTACCCCTCACACCATGGGTCACTTACCATCTTGCCCAAACTGTCCGGACACCTGTAATCGGGAAGAGCTTATGTCTGCCACGGAGAGTGCAATCCGTGTTGCTCAATATTGGGAGTAGAAAATCTAGTGTTATTGCCATCGACACGCTAAGAAGAAGTGATCACAAATACGTCAGTACATAATAATTCTATGTCAAAAACCTGAGTTGTGTTCGAAACATTCGTCACAAGTTTTGCCCCATCCGGGAATTCATGCCATGACCCCGATGTCACAGCACGATGCTTAAACCTAGACCATCGAGACACTAACATCTCTTTATTCATCGTAATCTTTTACGTTTTTTGGAAAACCTTTTATGGTCTGGCTGCGTATGGGCTAACTATGATCTAGAGTTGCCCATCGATAGTCCACTATCGCTAAACTATCGATAGTCTATCGATAGTTGACGTCATATCAATAGTATCAATAGTATCGATAGTCTATCGATAGTATCGATAATATCGATACTATCGATATTACAAATTAACCAATACTATTGATCGGAAGCAATACTATCGATAGTATCGATACTATTACATTATAATACTATCGATTGTTACTATTTTTCAAGGTCAACTATCGATAGCGAAACTATCGATAGTTGGGCAACTCTGCTATGATCCAATCGTTTTAGTACCCCTGAGGTTTTTTAAGGATTACAGATGTCAGACGGCAATCGCTTAAATTTTAGTAACTGGCCAAATTCCCTGACTACATCGGAATAATAGGTTCGAAAAAAGAGTTTTCCTTTGCGTTTAAACTCAGATATCCAACTATACTGTGCAACGTAACCCTCTCGGGATGCGGCACTTGTTTACCCTGTGGAGTGTGACAAGCATGCTCGGTCCCATTCTGTTTGCCGCCGGTGACCGAGCGATCCATTGTGTTTGATCATCCCGAGGGTACCTGCTCTCGAACGGGTTGGAAGAAATCTTAAGACATACTCTCTAATTTTAGGCTCGGTTGGATATAAGAACGTTATTGTATGTAACTATGTGCTTGAGTTTGTGGTTGTGAGAGGTCCTTTTGAGGTCTATAAATAGTTGTGGAAGGTAAGCTTTATTATGATAATAGGTTTATATAGGGATGTTTCGGAAATAACCATTTTCAATACCGTTATTTTTGCGTCAGCTAAAAAAATACCATAAATTAAAAAGTGCTCAATTCTCTTGTTCGCCTCCCAGGAACAGTGGCTACGCGCTCGGGTGGAAAACCTTAGGAAGGAAGGAAGGTTAGGTGGAAGGACTTCTTCCGTGTCCGAAAGGTATACAACCACTACAAATGAAATTCTCTGGCTCACTCTGTATGAATATCCCGACAAGATAGATACAAAGCGCTCGAAAAATGATCTTGTTTAGTCAAGATAAAGATATTTCAGTTTCAATTGTATCTTGTTTCGCCTGTATTAAGTTAGGCGCTCAAACAGTTTATCTAATAACATTCATGGAAGATAAAAGGGATGTAAAAAGCCGTTTAAGATTACCTCCCACAGCAACAAGCCTCCCCTGGGAATTGAAATCTAGATCAATATACTTAGAGCGTTGAACCTAGCAACAGCCTCGTTCCCGTTTCCCGGGCCCGTGTCCTTCGCAGTTACGTTGTGTACCGGTGTTGCCAGATACAGAAATTGCTTTCATAAATTCAGAAATAATTTCCTTTTTCCTGCTCTAATTATAGAATGGGTTATGTATGATCCAAGATTACCATTCTAAATACGTTGGATCCTTTTTTAAGCCCTTGACAGGGACGACAAACGCTTACTCGTTTCGTTTAAAAATAACATAAGCATAGCATAGTCACAACTGCTGTGCTAGTACATATGCCATCTCTAGATAATTGTATATAATCTAGAGATGAGATCTTTATACTTCGTTTTTTCATTACTTTATCCTATTTACATGCCTACTATCCACTGAATTTCTATTGCCAACAAAGAGTATACATATATGTCTAGGTATATAATATGTACCTAGATCAATTTGGTAATCGAATTTATATGTCAAATCATACTATTTTACGTCTAAAGGTTATCCTTGTTCTTCCATCTAAGCTTTGCATTAAACTCACTGACTTCAGCAGTATCTCTTGCAAAAGTTATGTAGTTCTAAAGGCAGCTCCCAGACCTACATAACTTTAACATGAGAACCAGGCTGATAGCCAATTTAAAATAATATTATAGGACTTCGGCAGCTTTTCTCCGTAACTGTCAATTTCCTTTTCACTTGTGACTGCAAACAAAAAATATACTCATCATGTCATAATTACACCAAAAAATACAAATACCATATATTTAGTGGTAGGTCACGAAGCTAGCAACCCTGTCAGCAGAAACAACCCGCTGTGAGAGCTGTGACGTCAGAGCCCTGAGCAGGGGGTGGGGGCGAGTCCTGAAAGTGAAACGCTTTATTTAGCCCGCTCGACGCTGAGGGATTTTAATTTAAACGAATCAACGAAATGCTAGGTTAACGAGGTAGTGATGTAGAGCATGTTATTGGAGCTAAGAGCGGAATATCAAGCTATTATAGTTATTTAAGATAAATAATCAATTGTTATGACTTTATATTTTAAGGTTCTAACTTCCGGTTTCATTTAATACAATTTATTAATGTTACAAATGCCTTGCTGCCATTAATTAATGAGGGAAATGTTTCCAAGACGTTTTAAGAAAGAATTGTATGTTTAACATATATTTTAATTAAGTTATAAGTACTCTTAAAATACATATTTGTAAACAAGGTTTCATTTCCGGTTCGCGGGTTTTTGTTGGGAGATGTCATGGGAAAAAAAACAGGGGGCGCTGTAAGTTGGCAATGGAGTCTACGTCGTTGAAAAGATAAGTGGTTAATTACTACTGGCTAGACTAGAAAATTGTGTACTGATTTCTAGATTCATGTTATCTAAAGTAAATTACTGTGATAATCCAGCTGGAACCAAATCTATTCATTGGACATATTCTTAAATCTATTCTATTCTATGCTAACCTAGAAAAGTGTATGACTAAAGTGTTTAAATTATAGATTATGTCTGTACAAATGTGACATGGATAACTATTAATTACGATCCATTGTGTGTCCTGGAATAAATGTCTTGTTGTATTGATATATTTTGCTTATTTATTTAGTTTCCTTATCTAAAATTATCAGGTTCTTAAAACAAAATGAACAAGACGTAATAGTTTCTCGATAATGGTTTAAATAAATGTTTAGATGGAAAGTCGTTACATTGTGATGAATACCTACGTAAAACCAGTACTACTTACTAATATGTTCTTGCTCTAATACCATACTTTTAACAATGTACTGTTCCTTGAAACATAGTATGTCTCTAATGTTAGTAATGCCATAAAAATATACATGTTTCACTTTACAACCCTTCCGCACCGCTGTCACCGCTGGCACCGCTGTCAGCTAAGGTCCATTATTTATCTGTCAGATATTCATGATGCGCTCTCATTTGTCAATTTTAAAAAGTACAAAACATCATTGGTATCTGTCGAGGTTCTTTGACCGCGGACTGTCCGTTTTTTTTTCGGAGGAGAATGCGTTTAAGCACCATATCCGCAGGCTAGCTAGACCTGCGGCCGTGTGTTGGACTAAACTAAACTCCCCCGGTTTCCCCTTCACGCCCCCGATTGAGACGAGCCGGAGCCAGCCTTGTGGCTATTGACCAGTCCGCGGTAAAACTGTCCGTAGGATATTATCACTGAAGATCTGCAGACGTTTCAGCGAATGAATATAACAATTATGGGGCACGCATTGTAACGATCCAATCAGTATATTTCATAATTTTAATTGTTCTCAACCTCCCGAAAATTAATTCCCAACAAATGTTTCATTCTGTTCCCGACGTCTGTCCAAGACAGCCCTTCGGAGCCGAGGGGAGGAACAATAAATAAAAGGATTGTAAAAAGTTCTCGCAACTTAACTAGTTTAACTCGGCCCAACTTAGATGGGACTTGCCTGAGGCGGTGACGTCACTGCTTAGTTCCTAGACCCTCCAAGTTTTCTAAGTTAACATGAAAGTGGGCTGAAATGTAGAAGTTTTACGGTAATAACTAATAAAATATAAAAGCGCCATTTCTTTTATTACGGGGTAAACTAAAATCACATTTCTTACAGCTTTGTTTTGAACAAGTTTCACTATAAACTGTCAGTAACTACGAGATGCTCTTGATATCGCACATAAAGACATATTGTATATAGCAAATAAAGACGGTAAACTTAGGAGTCTCCAGTGCGGGCAATGGGTAGGTAAGTATATCAAGCGACACTGGAATAGGCTGCAGTGGCCGCTTCCCATCAAGTGGTCTATCTATATACCTGTCTGGTACCGACATAAAAGAGTTATAATCTGGTCTGGCTACATTTTCTAACCAGAACTAAACATACCTACACGCGTAATGCAGACAGATACCTATCAATTCTAATAATCACCTATATTTTATAATGAAGCACAACAAACGGAAATAAGCACCTAATCTCTGCAATAATAGTTTTATAAGTGCTTTATAACAATATGTGCACTTAGCAGACGCTGCTGAATGATCGCATTGGATCTAATTTGCGGTGCGAGTGAGTAGGTACTCGTCTTCATTGGGTGACCGCGCTCATAAGATTTGTTTTTTTTTATTCTACATCAGTTGGCAGACAGACATGCAGCCCCCCTGATGGTTAGCGGTCACTGCGGGACACCATTGAGGGACACTTCACCAGGAAGCGTCGCTCAATGTGCTGCCAGACTGTAGGCTCATTTGATCTTTGAGCCTTTGGGGGGGATGGAGACTGTTATGGGGAGGAGAGAGGATATCAAGTGCCCTCACTCACGTAATAGCTTAGCTGCTACTCATATGTCTACCACACTAATGCAGGTTGTAGCTTAGCTTAGTCTAAACACTAACCCAATAAAACTTAACCGTAGAGCACTCTAAGTCATAAATATCTTATAGGTTTATTCCTTAAAGGCTGCAAAATTCTGAAAAAAGATTTTAACCACTAATTCCTTAAAACATCAATAAAAACAAAATGAAGTGAGCAAGCCCATCTTCCTGCAAGCCTCACACAGCCAAATCACTAGGCCAGGTTTTTAATTAAGCCCGCTACACAAACCCGTTCCCTAGCAAGAAGCGATTTAATAACCATAACTAAAGTTTAAAACAGCCAAAACACAAACTACCGCCCCGGGCCTTATGAGCGTGTACCAACGCGTTCCGTTAATGGCACCTGACGCTTGGACACCTGAGTTATGGCACCTATTTTTAAACTCCACTATATCTGTGTCTAAAAATAAGTTTTATTGGAGAATTAAGGGGCGATTTTTATGAGATGTTTAACATTATAATATTTCCATTAAAATAGAAATTTTAATTACAAAACTCAATTGTTATTAAATTTTGTTTATCCTTCCAATATTCTAAACTAGCCATAAGATGTTTGCTTACTAAAAGAGTAAATAGATTTCAAAATAAGCTACGTTAAACTTTCAAGCCCATCTATTGACAAACACATGATCCAAACACTCATAATTCCCTGCAAAAGTAGAAATTAAAAAACATCAAAGGTCTTCCTGGTTTCCATTCTAGAGGGATAACGCTGAATTTTCACGAGTTTTAATGTCATAACCCAAAATGCTAAATATCACGCATCGCAGCATAAAAGCATTTCGCTAAAAACGAAATGGCACCTCGCTAATGCGTTGATTGTGTCGCGTGTCGAGCGGAACGCATCACGCACGAGCAGACACGCACAGCATACGTGCTGAACGCATACATATTCAAAACGAGTCGGCAACGCCATGTACAGAAAGAGCGTAAGTCGGTAGCAAAACACGTTTAGGGCTGCCTCGATGGGGACTATTATTTTTGTCAGAACACAGGATTTTTATAAAATAGAAAATAACGTGATTCGCCAGATTGACGTGTCCGTTCGAAATGTCTTTCGTCATTCAGTTCAGGCTTCTAGGTGAGGTGTCCCCTCAATGGAATAGGCCGCAGTGACCGCTTACCATCAGGTGGGCTGCGTGTCTGTCTGCCAACTGAAGAAGTATAAAAAAAAGACGTTGCACTGATAAACATAGGCTTCCCCTAAAGGATAGATAAATAAAAAAAAACAAATCAATTCATGTCGGATTTCGTGTTGCACTTATGAATCGTCAATTAGTTACTACATTATAACAAAATAACAAAAAATACTATCATTTTAGGCTGCCTTTAAACCTGTTTATTTATTTGTCCCTGTCTGTTTGTTTCAGGTAATTTTGAATTAGCTAGCCCGATTTCGCCGAGATTTTTACTAGCAAAATGCGAAGATCAGTGTGGCAACTAAATATTGAAAGTCGCGTTCTGGTGACCTTGAAGTGAAGCTCTTCCCCTGTCTAGTTTAATTATCATGGTCTGTCCAATGCCAGAACTATAAAACTAATCAATACTAAAAAAAACCAATGAAATGACGTAAGTCATCTTTAATTAATTGTCACAATATTTATGTCTGCAATTATTAATGAATTAATTATCCCTAGATCAAGGAAGTAATACATAAACAGTATAAAATAAAATAGCAAATCCCGATATTAAATAATAGCAAATAGCTGATGACCCTGCAAAACCGGAGTCAAGCCTCCTTACCGACCGGTTGCACGGGTTTCGAGAACATCATTGGACTTGATCGAGCTACATATATCCTCAGAACTCTCCACACAAAACCAAATCTTAACACATTTACTTTTAAGTAAGAATTCCATTGACACAGCACTTGCTTAGTGACGTATGAAAACAGCGAACACTCGGTACACCCATCCTTGTCTAACAATGGGGAGAGACATAAGTCTGTCTCAGTCGAAACAGCTGTCAGAGCCAGTTTTCACAAACATTGATACTTGAAAACGGGATAGTGAGGTGCTTGAATCTTAAACAAGTTTCAATTGATTTCCTTTAAGACTGGTTTGTCTTTGTTACTTAATGCTGGTGGGCGAATGCTTTGTCTATTCAGATAGGTAGATTGCTAGACTCTAATCTCCTCAAAAACTAAGGTCAGCCTGAACCAAACAAGAAATACGTACTAGAGCGGTAATGTTAGCGAATAATCTTCTGAATCGTCCATTACACACTGACATTTTTTTTAACCAATCCATGAACTCAATAATATCAAGTATAACTTAGCCTACGCCACTGAGTAGCCACTTCAGGGCAAAGGCCTCCATCCTTGAAATGAAGTTATCGTTACAATGATGGGAACTAGCTTAATCACCACCCTTGCCAAATGCGGATTGGTGATCACAAATACGAGCAGTGTTCGAAAAAACCGACACAAAGTAAGTTCGACCAGGGAATTGAACCCAGGACCCCGAGATCTCGGCCCGGTACTAAGGCCACTAGACCATCGAGGCGTTAGTAGGATAAAGTATATTTTTGAAATATTTCAGTTGTAGATTTGTGCGTTTCCCATAACATTCACAGCAATATGTTTGGCCTTTTCAAAAGACCTAAATAAACGTATTGTTTAACTGAAAACCACTCTGATGCTTAGAGGCTACCGGTTTATTCCATTGGGCACATTTCAGGATACCAATATGGTATCGCTTAATATACCTACTGCCATACTGTAAGCTCTACTAGTTGTGTTTCACAACAAAACAGAGTAACTGTTTTACACCGACAAAACACAAACACACTTTTAATATTAGTATGAATAAATATTGCATATTAATTTATCTTCATATCGCAGGAAGTTATTAGTTTGAATATTTCTACGTATTAATTTAAATATCGCTCAATTCTCATAAATTGATTTCTTTCATCAACAATCTACACCCATACATTGTTGCTAATAGATTCTTCGCATAAACAAGCCATGGCCCCGAGTCGTATGCATATGCCATTTTTAGTAACGCATAAGCCTATGTTGTGGACAGCAAATAACGCGAGCTCAGTAACAGTATCTCATCTCGCAGCTATTATCGTAAACAATGAAGAATCTACACGAAAAAGGCTTCCGAAGTCAAGGGATCCGTATAAATATATTAAATTATTAGACTAAGCCTTGTTATTGGTAATATTTTGTTTGGGGATGGTGGTGGCACTATGTGGCGGATCATGACATTCTGATAGGTATTGTTTAGTGAAATGCTTGCTGATACAAATACAAGGTACGTAATCAGGCGCCATTTTTGGGGTCTTTTGCTTTTTTTACAATAAATAACAATATTCCGAGGTGGCAGAGTCACTCTGTATCATTGATACTTGACGTTTTATACGTGCCTTTTTAAAGCTTAAAAAAATAAAGAATAAACTTATATTATTTGCGCTGAAAAAAAAAGCTTACAAATGGTTATTACATTTATTAAAACATGTTTTCCCTTTGCCAATCTCAATTCTCATCCAATATTCATTACTCGTGCTAAAAGTGAATTAAATCAGGACATTATTTTATGTATCGTATTATTTATGTATCGTTCCAGGTATGACATCAAATATTAATAAATCACTTTTACATCTTTGTCAATAGGGCAGTCTTTACTCGTTTAACCATTTAAAATCTCAAGGATAGTAATGAATAATATTATTATTTTGTACATGTAGAGCAATGTAGAGACCGCCTTTTTTATGCAGTAGAAAACTACTTAAAGCAAGAAGCATAGGAAAAAATAAAGCATCTTAAAGGCGAAAAGATACCGCGGGTTAAATCTTCACATCATTACATATTTAACAGTCACAAACCAGTAAACACATAAGTTATCCACAAGATTCCCGAAAAGTCCTTTCCACCCACACAGCATAAAAATTCATTAGACAATATTTCAATAAGACTAACGGACCCCTGATACCGCCCGACCAGACCGGTCGAGACCGGTATCCACCGTCTCGTTCCCTCGTAGTGCGAGTGAGAGGGACGGCCATAGGGAGTGGTCCAGAGAGTCCCGGAACAATCTCGGTGCATGAAGTTTATAGTGACGTGTGATAAGATTATGTTTGGAGCTTTCGTGGTTTTTTCCGTTTTTTGGGTTCTAGTCGCGTATCAGTGGGATGTTAAGTTTTTTTTATTTTTTCGGGATGGTCATGTTTTTAAATGTTTCGTAAAATACTGGAAATGTCCAGGAGTGTAGTAGCATTCCTCTTATTTTATACGGAGCTTGGACTCACATTATATAGTGGATATTGCAGTTAAAGTTTAACTAATGGTTTTAGACGTAAAAAAAGTAAATATTTTTAGTCAAACCTCTAAGTTTGACTAAACGTCGAAAATTACTCTCGACTCAGATGGACATAGGTATAAAAAATAACCACTTAGAATTGTTTTTTAAACCTACATTATTATTATTTTTATTTTATCAATTTAGAGTGCTTTTACATAGTATATACGGAGCTAATAATTATGTACCTAATTGATTCGACGTTTGCCTGACAATTTGGTCAGTCTCTTCTAAGTTTGACGAAAATTCATTAGTCAAAGTCGTTTTGTAAGACCTGGGGATTGACCAGTCCAACCTAAATATCAAATAAACTCCTATTTTAATTAATACTTTTAGGAAAACTTTATGCTGTGATGTTCTTATACATGATGCCTATACGATTTTCACTACCTTACGATGTATTGATTTGATTTACATAGTAATTCTTTTGCACGTCAGATATTTTTCCTCACAAACGCCCTATTTTACTTAGTAGGTATTGTAGGGATTTATTTATATTTTTGCGTGGGGAATATAAATGATTCCTTACACAGGATCATCGTTATCCGGGTCGTCACGTTACACGCCGCCCACAGTTGGAAATAGAGTAATAATGCCTAAACTTGAGACCAGAGTGCGCTCCAATAGTGCTGGCGGCTGTATTCCACGTTTACCTAGCGGCCATCTTTACTAAAACCCGAAAGGCGAAAACTTTACGAGAACGCGCAATAAATATTGTTTATTACGCCCTTGTAAGTCGTGCAGATATTAAAAAATGTATTTACGACGGAATCTTATCGTGTACAGGCTGTATTCTTAATTTACGGATTGATAAAGAATTGCAATGGCTTCATATATCGTTGGTTTTAATATTTATTTCGATGGGCGTCTCCGCATCCTGAAAGGGAATTTATACGAGTCATATTAATATACAAGTAAAGTAAAATACTGGCGGAAATTATTACTGATACGGGGAGAACTTTTGAACGCCTTCGTGGAACAGTGGCTAAGGCGCTCGGGTATAAAACCCGGAGGTCGTGGGTTCGATTCCCGACCTTGGGTCTGGTTGGTAGGGCTTTTTCAGAGTCCAACTGGCTAGCTACCACCCCCACAGGTGAAATCTGCTGCCATAACAGCTCTGTGTTCCGGCAATATTAACGTGGGAGTCAGTACACTTAAAATCAAAGGCTCGAAGATCAGTTGAGCCTACAGTCTGGCAGTACATTAAGCGACGCTTTCTGGTGAAGTGTCCCTCAATGCAATAGGACGCAGTGACCCCTTACCATCAGGTGGGCTGCGTGCCTGCCTGCCACTGCCAACTGAAGTTGTATAAAAAAAAAGCCGTGAAAGTGTAACAGACAGACTTTTTTTGTCGATGCGCTGTGGAAATGCCGCCTTCCCCAGTTGTGTTTGGTTTCTGGAGAAGATAGAGTAACTTTCGCATTTTGAATTTGAATTATGTGAGTAATTGTTGCACAGGAGCGAAGTAGAGACATACGAAGCTACTTTCGTATTTATAATATTAAGAAGGGATGGAGAAACTTTGCACAGAAGCGAAGCAAAACTGACTTATTACAGTTTCGCTGCAAGCCCAGTAGTTCGTGCGCGGGCGCAGCGTCTGCCGGTAGCAAGCCGGTTCCCCCTCTCTTCTCACTTGTTTTGTATTCGGTCGCAGAATTAATAGCCCTGGTTTATCGGCCATCTTGTTGCCTCGACCACGGTCCTGCCCCGGGTGAAATGCTCGCTGTCTTTTTGTAGAAATCTTAAATCTAATGATCAGATCATTTGTCTTCTTCATTTCTTTGTCGTGTTGACTGTTGCATGTTGCATGTATTTTAAAAATAATGAAGATAAAGATGCATTGTTGTTTGCAAATAATATGCTTCGTGAAAATGGAAAAAAAAGGATAAGTGACAAGTATTAATTTAGAAGCTGCTACTTTTGACCTTTTACTTTAGCGCCTCGATGGTCTAGTGGTTTAAGTATCGGACCGAGATCTTGAGGTCCTGGGTTCAATTCTCGGGCCGAGCTTACTTTGTGTCAGTTTTTTTCGGATACAGCTCGGGTTTGTGATCATCAACGTGCATGGCAAGCGTGGTGATTAAGCCAGTACCCATCATTGTAGCGATGACTTGATTTTAAGGATGGAGGCCTTTGTCCTGTAGTGGGACATTAAATAGGCTGGTAGTTTACTTTTACTTTACTTTTGAAATAAGCGAAGTTTAGAAAAGTGTCCAGTGTGGCAGCTATTGATTAAGAAATCCTTCCTGGTTAAGTGTCCCTCAATATAATAGACTGCAGAGGTTGCTTACTTACTTGGTGGTCTGTGTGCCTGTCTGTCAAGTAATTTGGCAGAGCAAAGCAAACTACTTGCCAGAGCCCTCCAGGCCGCTAGTATTTATAAATCATTCACTTGACTTTGATTCACAGTTCATAGCATCACTAAGATATTTTTAAATCCCTATTGATAGCCTAAAAACCTGACTGTAGTTTTTTAAACGTGACGCTAAAATATAGCCGTTTTTAGCACTTATTCAACGTTCCCAGTTGAACCAAAGCATTGTGCCTCAATGAATGGAGGCAATCAATATCTGTTCGCGTACAGCTCGTTAGCGCGTGTCCTTTGGTTCTGTTCCCGGTGAGTCAAGGTGAAGAGGCTCTCGACCTGTGAAATAATTGAAATTTTCAAACTCTGTTTTATAGTTCTTTTATTTGAAGATCATTTTATACATAACATTAAGTATTAGGTTTGCTTTTAAGTACTTTAGGCTATTATGTTTCGATGTATAGACATCGATGTAGAGACTGAAAATCCTACTTCCTACTAATAGTAGGAGGTATTATAAATGCGAAAGTCTGGATGTTTGGATGTTTAGATGTTTGGATGTTTGGATGTTTGGATGTTTGGATGTTTGGATGTTTGGATGTTTGGATGTTTGGATGTTTGGATGTTTGGATGTTTGTTACTCAATCACGCCTAAACGGCTGAACGGATTTAGATGAAATTTGGCACATAGTTTATAAACCGGAATAGGACATAGGCTATAAAATTCCTACGGGAAACGTCTCATTCCCGCGGAAATATCAATTTTGAAACTACTGAACTGATTTGAATAATTCTTTCACTGTTGGAAAGCTACACTATACCCGGTGAATATAGGGTACTTTTGATCCTGGAAATGTGGGGGGAAGGGGGGTATTTGAAAAAAGGGATTACGCGCGGGTGAAACCGCGGGCGGAAGGCTAGTAGTAACTCATAAAGTTGACAAATCAAAGTATACACTACACGCAATACCTAACAATTACAATAGTAAGAACTTACACGTGGCCGAAACCGGCAAAACAACTTGTAAATAATGAATTTATGAATAAATTTTAATGAGATTCTTGTTCGGTGAAGCAAAAAACAGCAGTAAAAATATTATAAAAAATACCAAGTCATGAAAACTAATTACGTACTCTCGAAACACTTAAACTACCCCAAGACTTCCCCAATTCAACCCACCTGAAGCAGCTTGTAATGAAGTGTTCCGTCTCCTTCCGTCCCCTGGGGAGCGACAGGGACGGTGAACGCCCTTGGGTGTAATTTGCCTAAGACCAGTTGGTTCCAGATGATTCCGGTTACAATTGGATTAGTCTTTATCTAGCATACGCAGCTGGATTTGTCCGTTTTCTTGCGATGCCGAATTAGTGGGTATTTGTACACAAATTACTTTAAGGGTTGAGTAAAATATTGCTACTGTTTGCTAAACATTAAGACACGAAAGGGGTAAAAAAGAAAAACAAATGACAGCAAAAATACACAGATATGTATTTGCATTGTGGTTTCTGAATTATATAATTTACGCAGAGATTTGTTTACGCACTACGCATTTTTTATATAAAAACCTTGTAATTTGATTACGTCTCACTAGATGAGCTTGACTGTGTATAATATTATCCTACGTGACGTGATACATTTGTCCAGGTATCAGGCGGGACTCGAACCACCCGGGCAGCAATAGATAAATTTGCTATACAAATGAAAAACAATTCTGAACGAAGCAATAGCAAACACTACTTTATGTTTTACAAGTTATTTCAGCAATAAGGTGGCTACAATTTCAGTTACCGACGAACTTCTTCGCTACTTACACTCAGCAGTAGATGTCAAGACCTAGCCTCCGGTACCCCTCAATAACTTTCCACTACGAGTAACTTAACTTACGCATAATTTAAAACTACTTTACTGTTTGAATTCGACGTTTAAGTTGACAAAACCCCCACCAGACGTAACTTCACTTAACAATTTGCCGCAAAGTTTAAGAACTTTGTTAATAATTAATAATATTTTACATAACAGGAAAGACTGTTCTCACTCTGTATAACTATTTTACTCGTATTTTTAATGCTTTTTATTTGCAAGCCATTACAGGGAGCCGTTGTATTCGGTAATTGTCTTAGTACACACAAATGTCAATAGATGGCGTGGGTTTAGTTTTAAATCGCGGTAGCACGGTGACCTACTAATGTATTTTTGGTACTTACTAACAGTCTTGCGAATTTTTTACCTTGTTAGTCTAGTGGTTAAAGTACCTGGTCGAATTCTCAGTGTTCTACGTTCATTTTCCGGCCTATCCTTTTTTTCTTTTTTTTCGGACAAGTGTCGTCAAACTAAGACGCACTTAGCAAGCGTGACGTATAAACCAGTGTCTCTGTAAGATTTTTTTCTTGGTTACAATGATTGCGGTATGTACGGTCAACGGCACATCACGGTTAACACTTGCAGTTCGATAATAGCACATAAGCTCCCGACATAAGAGTGGTACAAAGTCCAAAGTGTGTAGTCTGATGTGCTTTTGACTGTACCGTGCAGTGGAATATTATTAAGCTGATACCTACTATTAAACTTTTTTTATGTAGCCGCTCATCTTTCTGTTCGACGCTTGGTTGGATGACAGTCGCAGGTGGAAGGGCCTTTAGAACAAACATTGAACCCTTCCTTGTTTTATCTCTCTGTTGTTTGTTCCGTGATAGTGTATAGTAAAGTACTTTAAGGATGACACTGCAAAAAAGACATTACTTTTTTTAATGAAATTATCAAAACATATTTCTAATAATATAGTCAGTTGGATCGGGAAATTCATTTTGTTTTTAAGTTTATTTTCAAATGTTATGTTTTGACAGAAATAGTCAGAAAAAATCTCTGACAAAAATACTTTGAAATTGCGATACACATTATCTGACCCAAGAATCAAACCGAGGATCTTGAGACTGAAATCATTACATCTGCTTTGCCCATAAGAACGACCTATGTAGATTTAACTCCACAATCAGGATTGAAACCTTTTAAAAAATATAGTTAAGGCTTATTATAAAATAAGGCGAAGTAACAATATTACTTCGCCTTATTTTAAAACCAAAATTGCTCTTGTCTGTTTATACAGTTCCTCTCTCGCAAGAAAAACGCGTTATCTACGAGTCTTTGTCCCCGATAAGATGCGCACACGCCGATGTCCGCTAGCGCTCATCCGGCGCGCGCAGGTTAACCATAAAGAAAACTCTTTGAAAGGACCGATGTGTTGACAAAGGGTTAGACGCTCATAAATGTCAATTTACTCGGCTAATAAACAAGTGTTATCATTTTATCTAAAACATAAAGCATTTGAAAAGATTTAATATTATTTATACTTAAATGATATCTGGTATAACTACATGTACTTATTATTAAGTTATTTAGCATTTATACAAAATATTATCAAAATACGGCAACTTTAAGATGGCTGTCGGTTTTTTTAAGTGACAGCTCCAAAAGGAAAATGAGATTTGCAAAGTTAAATTAGAAAGTATACACAGACAATGTCGCGGACAGAAATAATTACAAGGGAAAATTCATTTCTTTTAATCACCATGTTTAATTAAATTTCAATTAATGTTTAATTTAATTTTAATACGGCCTCAGCGGTTATTAAACCCGATAACAATCCTGAAAATGAAACAATTTCGCCCACGCAAAACATGAATCACGAACTCTTGAAAATATCTCTTTTGTTGTAAACATTTCGCAAAGAATGCAGTTCAAAACAGTGTTTACTTCAGCGAGTGCATTATCTTTGTGCATCGTGACTCACGTGCATAAGACACTGCTATTAATATGGACCGGCAATAAACATGCTAATGCTTTGACAATTTGGTCTACTCATTGAGAAGTTGGGGTAGTTATTGTCTACTGTTAACGGAGCAAGGGCTTTGCTGTTACCCGTGTCCCCCCAAATAGGCGACGAGGGAGTACCGCGGGGTTTAGTGGGTAAACGCCTGGACCCTTTTAAGCTAGTCCAGGAGCAGCGTCCTTTTAAGGCGCTGGGAGCCCCCACCCACGGCCCTGTCCGTCCCCCAGGACGGGCTACAATGAGTAACGCATTCCCCGCGAAGAAAAGTTATTGCCTACTGAACGTCACAGGTTCCATCACTACAAACATCAAGTGTGCCTGAATACCTACATTGTATGGCTTGATGATGTTTTAGCTAGTGACTCTGCCTTATATGCCGAGAAGGGCACGAATCTGGGGGCTTCGTCGTTTGACCCCGGTCCCGAATACACCGCGGTGTCAAACGCACAAGGACGCTTTTTGAATTGGCCGTTTGACACCGTGGTGTCAAGTGGTGAACAACTTTTTTCGACTTCGTCAGTTGACACCGCTGTTAATATTTATGTACAGTTAAAGACAAAATTGCATCGAAAAAAATATCTCAATATAAGTATCCGTTTTTTGTAATGACAACTTTGTCCCATAGGCCGCACCAATAGAACGCTCGTATTTCAGCTCTTTACTTCCAACCACTATCAGCCACTTTTTGGGATATGGTCACTTTATCTAGCTTCATTTCAGCTTGTTAACACGTTGACTGCGGCAAAGACACACCCCTGTGTTTTTAAAATTGCAACTCCAGTGCGGCATTACACGTTTGACGCGAGCGCAAAAATGTCCATACCACTGTGCGCCCCAACACAAAACGTGTGATCAAGGCAGCCGCTTCGCGTGTGGCCGCACACACCACCAGTACTTAATGATTTTTATGCTTTTATATTGTATTATTAGCTATTTATACATAATAAAGACAGTTAAATTTTCGTTAATACACAAAGCGACAAGTAATTCATTTATTGAAACATTAAATTCGTTCTATTATTATTATACACATAAAATTTAATTCAGACCAAAAATAAGCGTCTTATGTCGTTATTTTCTATTTTTTTTACAAACAAAGCAGAGCTTTCATTTACACGTAACCATAAAATACTTAAAACTACTACTAAAAAAATACCGACAAGGCAATGCCTCCAGGAACAAGTAACCTTACTAATTGAACCATCTTACCCTTTTGGCGATAAGGCTATTGTAATAGCTACTCGTTTATTACTTCTTTTGCAAAAGATACAAACTTCTAACGATTCCGATATCGCAAACGTATTCCATGCAAAAACCAATACACGACACGTTAATGCTTCCTAAAAACAAGTAACTTTTCAGAAAAAAAATATAATCTTGAGTAGGATCCTTCAAATCTACAACTAACTTGTGAACTCAACTGTACAAAAATCAAAAATAAGATTTTTATTGGCGGTGTCAAATGACGAAGTCGAAAAAAGTTATTCCCGCTTGGAACCGCGATATTATTAACGGTGTCAAACGGCCAATTCAAAAAGAGTCCTTGTGCGTTTGACACCGCGGTGTATTCGGGACCGGGGTCAAACGACGAAGCCCCCCGAATCTTAAAGGAAAAACATTTTGTGATATGAACATTTGTATTTTCTTATCTATCTATTTTTGTGAGATCACCATTGATTAAGTGAGTAACTTTAGAACTAGATATACCAACAGTGCGTACGTTACATAAATTTTAAAAAGGAAAAAAGGAGCCTTTGTCCTTTCCTAAAGTCTAGTATAGTCTAGTCCCCTTTCATCAAAATTGGTTCATTTGTTTAGGCGTGAAAACGTACCGTCATCAGAGGATACCTTCGCAGATTTGAATTTATTTAAATACCTTATTTACGCCCAACGTTCCACTAACGTCGACACTTCTATAAGACTAGAAGACTTAAATCCCAATGGCGTATTTAAGACGAAGGGTAAAATGTTTAGAGAACAATGCAGCGGCTTAAAGGGGTGGCACAATGGCGCCATTCGCGCGAAATGCACCAGAGATAAGGCGGGTCTTTACATTCAGTGCCCGGGCGAGCCTGCGCTCAACAAATTGTGTACTTTGAAACTGATGCTGGTTATTCTATATTGTCTTTAATCATTATTCATCATTACAGTATTCACATAGCTTGTCATCATCATCATTTTTATTATTTTTATTTTAAATGTGTATTTGGAATGTTCCCTTTTTTTTGTACGTTTTAATTTTTATGTTTAATTTTATTATTTTCTCTTTTTATATTTGAATTGTAATTTTAATGTTTAATTTAATTCTTTATGTATTTGTAATTTTTGTAATGATGCTTTATTTATTTAATGTATACGACATGATGGGTTATATAGTGGCCTGAAATAAAAGAATTTATTATTATTATTATTGTATCTCTCCTACGGGATATCACGGCACATAGGCCGGTCCTTTTGGAAGGCTTACGTGGGGATACAGATCCAACACGCAGAGGCCTCTTTGAGACACATTATCTAAAGTGGGATACGTACACCTAGCGGGTACTGTCTCTGACTTGTACCATGGGAAAGATACAGCCAAAGACAGCACCGGCTAAGTGCAGGGACTATTGCAGAGAGAAGAGAAACTAATGCGGGTCTATGGTGAGGTAGTTGCTGGACTGGTTGCCGGGATATTGATGAGACAGCGGGACGCCTGCCATATCAAATGTCTCATCTTGATAATCATGGCAGACGGTGACTCGCCTCCCACTAGATGGGCCCCCGAAAACAGCCACCACTCTAAGCGGCCACTAGGGTCGCGGGCAGCACGGGCGCAACACCGGCGTGGTTGGCTAAGGGTGCCGAGAGGTGTGCACCGGTTTCTGGATCGCGGTAATCAGGTCAGCCGTTCCCCGTTATTACGCAGATTGAGCACTTCCACCCTTTCGAGCATAAAGCTCTTGCGCTCCACTCTAGACAGCCAACTAAGGCAAGCCAGAGGTGGGGGATAAGATGATAAGTTCCCCCGGGAGGTCTCGGGTCCGTGGTGTCGCCACACACCAACAGCTCGCCACAAGCTGCCCTGCGGAGACTAACTGCACTGGTAAACCAGTGGGCGATGGGGTCGTCACATCCCTACGCACTTATTATTATTATTATTATTATTTTAGCCGTCCACTGCTGAACATGGCTATGCTAGTTCCTATAATTATGACTAATATAAGTACTTTACTTTTTTGTAAATATGTACACATACCTACATATTTATTATAGGAAACAATGCAAACAGATATTTAACATGCAAAATAGTAATAACACATGCAGGACAAAATTTCAATGACTAAAGAGGGTGTAAAATAATGTTACTTAAGTAATATTCAACTAGAACCAGTTCGATGACAAATGAGGTGGTTGAGTGAACTGCCCTTACTTGTCGTGTCAGTTGGGCATTAATTTATTTATAACATGTAGACTAATGTCAATTTGATAATACAACACACGAAGGAAATATTTTTTCTTGATAAAATGAATGAATTATTACTTGCACGTTACAAAAATATGCTCTACTCTCTCTCACGAGCTACAGATATTTCTAGTGAAACAGTAAATTTCAAGGTAATCCTAGCAAAACCCGGTTGAAACTCCACCCTCAGTGGACCCCTCGGAGTGCACGTGTCGCCCTCCACTCAGCCTGAGGGTTCTAGTCTCGAGGGCGACCTTTGTTCTGCCGCGTTTTGTGTTCTAATACGGAACGCGGTTCCGAAGTGCTCGCGGAACGTTTTAGTCTTCACTGCATTTTGGAGGAATATCGTTCAAAATTTTTACTTTGGAGCGATATTATTGTTGGTGGATTCTTATAATTGTCCAACTTAACACACTAAAATAGAAAGTAGTTTGCCTTTCTCTGACAAAAAATTCACAGATCTCGTGCCTTTCACGACCTTCTGGAACATTGGAAATGTACTTAGATAGGGCAAACTATAATGAAAACATCTCTTTGCGCAAGTAATACACAAGGGTTAGTAGCAGGTACCGTCGAGTAACGTTATTTTTTATAAGCGGACTACGCCCTTTAACAATGCTCAGTTTTTTTCGCCTTTTGCACACACGCTTTCGTCCGCCAGATGTGGAATCATCAGCATTACCCAAGCCACGCTATTCCTACGTTCAAGAAGACGAACTATGTAAAAAATCAACATAGTCTTTTACTTGAAGGAACTTTCTACTTCATGTGTCAAACAATTTATCTTAGAAAAATATATTTGCTTTATCAGTACATCACGCAATCGATAATGATATTTGGAATGGACAATAAAACAAATAAGTTCTCATGGTTTACTTCAATGACACCGTTCTATAGGCTTTCTATAACTTAAGCACTTCGATGACACCACCAAAGTCGTGGGCCTTTTTCGTGGTTATAAGAGGGTGTTAGAGGACTCTGTAACGCCTCTTTTACAGGTAATCTTAAGTATTTAATTCTCAACGAACACCTTTATACAACTCATGTGAGAGTCTTTTTAACGCTACGGTGCTAGTTGGGCCAACCGTTATCAATACTTTACGTGACTCACCAGTCCACGCACCGGACAACTCCGATAAAAAGGGCGCTACTACCACCTAAACGGTTATAGATAGCGAGGTCCGGTTTTTTGTAAACTGTAGCCCAACTAATTACCCCGATACCTTTTTTTTATTTTGTCTCTATCGTTTTTCGTTTTTGAGAAATTGTTGATTTAAGTTGAGAAGACCGTAAAAAATCACAACATTTTTCGACATTTTTGCACTTTTTCGAAAAAGTTTTTGAATTTTTCAAAATAAAATTTCACCCTCTTATAGACCTCGTCAAGACGCGTCTTTTGACACCTTGTTTACCCAGGTAAACCCAAAATTGACGACACCAGAGCGATGTCGCACTTTCACTGAAATTGGCCCCCTACCAACACGATCGAAAAAACATTTCCAATGTTAAAATAAGAAAAGAAAGAAAGTATCAGCCTGTGAATGACTCACTACAGAGTACAGGGCAAAGAAGACTTTGAAAACAAGTCTTCCTTACAATATGTCAATATTTATGTAACCTCGTTTTCATGGTTAGCCATCACCACCGCCCAAGGACACCCAAGATGAATACATACATAGAGTCACGCCTTTTTCCCGCAGGGGTAGGCAGAGACTAAATCCTTCCATCTGCTAAGATCCTGGCTCACAACTTTCGCATCTTATACATTAATTAGTCTAACCATACAAGCTCGTCGGTTTACGGTACTTACTTTTGACCTGACATTTCTTTAAAACATCGCCTTTTTGGTCATGGAATGTCCTTCTAGGTTTTCTCCTTCCAGTGCTCCCATTTACACTCCCATATGACCAAACCCTCTAAGCATACCTTTCTCGATTTTTGTCACAACATCTTCTTTTATACCACAAAGTTTTCTTATAGTTTCGTTCTTCATTCTTTCACTCAATTTCACTCCTTACATACTTCTAAGGGCACGCATCTCAACGGCATTTATTCTGCTTTCATGCTTCTTCTGCCAAACCCAACTTTCACTACCATACATTAATGTCGGAACTACAACTCCTCTGTAAACCGCCAGACGTGCCTCCTCGGAAACTATCTGACTCTTCACAAATGTGTATGATGAATACAACAGTACCAAATGCCCCATAGTAACAGTCTATAACATGAATGTAGCGACAAAACCACCGTATACATTATTCACAGCACACGTTATTCCAACTCTAATGATGAATGTTTGACGGACCCAATCAGCGCTCAGCATACATCATTTAACACGGCCATATGCCATCGAACCGGCGTAATTACACGCGATCATTTAACATGGAAAATAACCAACACTCCCGTCCGGTGATACAGCCATTCTCACTGCCTAATTGACCGCCAACGAGCCAGTTATACTAGACCTCCTACAGTATAGTATCAGCCTATTGATGTCCCACTGAAGGAAAAAGTCTTAAAAATTAATGGTTAAAAGATCAGAGCAGTCTACAGTGACGAGCCATTTGGTGTAATGGTCGAGAAGTCGGCTATTACACCAGAGGTCGCGGGTTCGATCCCCGCACGGTACAAACATTTGTGTGCTTGAACATGTCTGTTTGTATCGGTCTGGGTGTTTCTATGTATAATATGTGTGTATTTACAAAAAAAAAGTGTATAAGTAATGTTTATCCATTGTCTGGCACCCATAGCACAAGCTAATGCTTAGTTTGGGGCTAGATGGCGCTGTGTGAATAATGTCCAGAGATATTTATATTTATTTATTTTATTTACAGTGTGGCAGCTCATTGAGCGCCGCTTCCTGGTTAAGTGCCTAGTCTTATGTACTCTTGATTGTGCATTAAAGTTCAAATAAATAAATAAATAGCTGCTTACCATCAGATGGGCTTCATCACTCTGCAAACGAATCTAGCATTAAAAAAAATTTTGCTGGAAAGCCTTCAGACTTCTACAGGAACTTAAACTTTGAGAAGAATTGCTCTCGATTCGAATTCGAATTGAATAATTCCTCTTTAGTACTCAGTAGGCTGAAAGAAGAGTTCAGGTTATACAGGCCGGGCAATGAACCCGTGAACTTGACTCCTGGCCAAGGCCGCCGGACTGCGTGACGTTGCTCATTGTGGGATTATGACTGACAACCTGGTTAATTGGACCTATCATTTGCTATTTTAGGGTTCTGCTTGGAAGTTGTAAATATTATGATATAGGTTTTTTATCTTAATAAGGAATAAAAAATATACAATACATACTTTGATCTGATCACAAGGTTGAGCACTTGCGTGATGATCGGGGTCAGAAACAACAAAGTTACTACAAATACTGTATTCAATGAACAATAAACTACACAGCTAGAAGTACATAAATACATAGGTACAACGTGTTACGTTAAATGCGCAAAACCTCAGACACCCCAAATGATGTTTAATTCAATTGACCTTATTCTGAAAGAAAAAAAAATATTAAAAAAAATCAATATTTTAGTTTTACTGGCAATTCTGATCTTTTCTTGCGTCTGCGACGACGCTTTGTCGCGGAAGGAGTCGGTCGGTCGGTAGGTTATTTATTATAGGTAGGTCACTTATTGGAAAAAAAACGTTATATTTATTATAGATCATCTCATGCATACAACATTTTGTACTGTGTAATGAATTTTACTCTTCCCTGATGTAATACCTTACTTAATTGTCTTATTTATTCATTATTTTTTAAATTTAGAGATTTTCATAACATCCGACGCGGCTGATATAGCATAAACAGGTGTACATAGTGTTGCCCAAATGCAAGAACAAGACGAGACTTAGCCAGTCTTGGTCTTGGTCTTGCGCCAATACACCTGGTCTTGGTCTTGGTCTTGGTCTTGCGCCAATACACCTGGTCTTGGTCTTGGTCTTGGTCTTGCGCTCCCAGTCTTGGTCTTGGTCTTGGTCTTGCAGCAAGAGTCTTGCAAGTCTTGCAAGTCTTGCAATTACCTATTAGTCTATTACTATTTATTAAAGTTTACTTTAAATCTTAGAAAAACGTATTAGAATTGGAACATTGTGAGCTTGAATTAACATAGCCATAGTAAAGATCAAGCAGATTAATAAATAACTGAAGATTTGATAAGAAATTCGAAAAATCAACTGACCTAGTTGTCGTTTTCCATGGAAGTAACTGTTTCTTAATAAACACGTGCGCGTGTATCATAACCATGTACTTCCGAAAAGCGGCAAATTTCTTTGAGAAGTAAGTACAAAACCTTTGATGCCGCATTATCAAAGTGCCGATGGTTAAAACATAACTATGCATGCACTCAGTTTGATTTTAATAGATATTTTTTTATTCGCTATGTTAATGGTATTAGTCGTAATGCGCATAGGTCCAGTTTTTCATATTCTTTGATACAGTTTTTTGCGTCTCATAGAATTCCTAAGCGTACCTACCTATACACCGAACTGTTACACCTAACTACTCAGTGAAATAGCACTAAGTCCTAGCTGCAAGACGCAAGAGTCTTGCAGGCTATGTCTTGTTCTTGCTCAAGTCTTGCACGGTGAGTCTTGGTCTTGGTCTTGCTAAAAATACGCGGTCTTGTTCTTGGTCTTGGTCTTGCAAAAACGCAAGAACAAGACCAAGACTGCAAGACCAAGACTGAATTTGGGCAACACTAGGTGTACAGAACCCTCAATATGACCTCGAGTCTCTACTTGACCACAGTTTCCGAGAACGCCCGTCACTGCCGGCTCTATTGTCTGCGAGCTAATGAACCGGGGAAAATTAAATCATTCACTGAGCAGAGACATAATGTATCTCATAGAATAACTTTACATAGCACTATATACATACTACATTAACTGCTTATTAAACTAAACCATGTACTGCAAACATCGCGACCATCGACTACTTATACTACAGCTTCTACTACAAACATTGTACTTCCAAATAACCACTCAACGCCGAACCGGCACTCGGGTGCCGCATAACAATAGATTTTCTATTGTGTCTAGTAATCCGGGGCTAGAAGGATTAAATCTTCTTAGCAAATCTCGGCACGGCATAGATTTTTCTATGTACATTTTTACCACTAGCTCAACGAAGACGGAACATTGTGAGGAAACCTTTTTTTTTTATGTGGGGAATGCGTTACGCATACCCTCGGCCGGGTGGTGCTGGCGAGGAGCGACAACACCACCTGTCAGAGGGTTATGTGGGACTCTCCTACCCGAGGGGTAGGTATACCCACTAAACCCCACAGTGCCCAACAGACGGCTTAATGGTAGTGTGAAGTGTCACAGGAATCGGCACAGCCCTGCATCTGTGACACTACCAGCGGATCCCTTGCACCCTCCGTTTTGGAGTGTGGGGAGCAGCACTTGGCAGCTGCTACCGCCCGACACGGGGGGCTGTGTGCCCATGATCCAAGTCATTAAGTTCCCTTGTCAATGATTACGGAGGTCAGCAGTCGTAACAATGTTAAAACTGGACTTGCCACAACCTAGATCATTGTGCAAGCGTACTAAGTACTAGTTCGAGACAAACCCCTCGAAGAATCATACTAAACCTGTGAACCGCAATAATTAGCGACTAGAAAGCTGATACCTTACTTATTTAAAAGGATTCGATGTGTTTTTTAGGAAAAATATCCAATCTCTCAAAAAGCCTCAAAAGTTTTGGTTGATAGCTGGGGATCGACAGGGGAATATTGCAAAAAGTAATTTTCGGAAGTGAGAACCATTGGTTCTGCTATTCGTCGGACCATCATTGGACTCTGGTCCGAGTTATCATTCACCAGCTATCATCCAAAACTTTTGAGGCTTTTTGAGAGATTGGACTGAAACGTGTGTCCTGGGTGGGTTTTTAACCTACGACCGCAGAGCTGGGTCACTACCATGTGCACCATTACCAAACCAAACCAATGATTCTGATCCTATTCTAATGGTCCTATGGGTAACAGAGTCGCAGTCTTAAATTCAAACCAATCATAAATTAATGCCATCTGATCGTTGATCAATGTAATCCATAGATTTTAAATTACAATAACCTAAAACCTAGCTTTCAATACCACTTGTTGCTATTCTAGATAAAATATTATCTAAGAAGTTTAAAAGAAAATGTGTTGTTAAGGAGTGTTTTGTGTTCTCCGACGCTCCGAGTGATGACATCACCGCGCCGGTCATGTCTGAATATATTAACTCACAATGGTGGCAAAAACAAGATCTAAGATACCACACCGCCATAGCGATGCGATCGGAGCATTACCATGTATTATGTATGGACTGAGGTTGCGTGATTATCATTTAAAATTCTTAAAGCGACACGGCGAAAATTATCTTTCTAATAATCGTGGGGTTTTATAAACTGGTCACGACATGATTATTAAGCAATAACTAATGCTTGTTATAGATATTGCTTGTTATAGATGTTTTGTTCCATTACATATCTACCGGCTAGCAAAGTATATACAATATTAGAGTTGTTACTTGTTCCCAAGGGCACAGGTGATCATCTATCTTTAGTCCCCCTCCCTTCCCCTCATTAGTCATTAGTCTCCCCATTCGTATAAATAAAATAAAAGTTTTTTGGAATATTATCTAGTTTAAAGACCAAATAAGCCTACTATAGCAGCACATTGTACGACTCCATAATAAGCACCCCTAATGGAAAAGGCTGTGGTTGACACCATCAGATAACACAAATAATTTATACTCGTGAAGAGAAATTGAATAAAAGTTTGTATATCTTTTGTATTTAATCATCAAATCGATAACACGACTATTAATTGAATAACAAAGTCGATTAGAGAGTTGTCTTTTAGTGTGTTTTCTTTGAGTGTATTTTTGTGAAATATTCTGGTCTTTGTGTCTGAGAGTGGATACCATTATGTAAAGTTAAACAAACGTTAGTTTCCTTAGTATTTTAAATGAGGCAATAAAGTATTACACACTATAATGACTATTTAAAAGCTAAGCCTTGCTCAGTGGTGTTGAAAGAGGAAGCCATTCCTATACTAATGACGACAGGAAAAGAAGTAAATGATGCATGTCTGTCAGTAGACAAACACACTGATAAGACTATCGTCGAGTGAACCGTGGAACACAGGATGACAAGTTATCGTTGCAAAACGGATGATATTTAAGCATATGTAGTAAATATCCTACAAACGAATACCAATTAGACTTGATATGAAACGGAAGCAACGAACTCATGGTTTACCTGTTGATCAAGCCGCATCGAATAGAAAAACCTAAACTACACTTTGCGACCATTCGGTCCGGTGATGGGACTTTAATTTTTAAAAGCCTTTTCTGGAGGAGAATGCGTCTATGCACTATAACCGCAGGCTACACCTGCGGCCTTGTGTGGGACTCGAGACTAAAGCGTCCACAACCCACTTATCTCCCCTAGTTTCTGCTTCGCACCCGATTGGGGCGAGCCGGGTGCCAGCCAGCCTTGTCGCTATTGACCGACCCAATTTTTAAAAGTCCAAATAAAACATTAAACTGACAAGTTTAAAGAGAAATCAGACGCCCAGCAGCTATACGTGCTTTCCGAACCACTCAGCCGTGAGCATTGCTTAATTTGCTGTCACACTGATAGCTTCTCTAATCTTCGAATCTTTGATTTCAAGTATAATATTGCCGGAACACAACCGAAATAATTATTATGGCGGCAGTTTTCACCTGCAGTTGAGGCGATGGCTAGCCAGTCGGTTTCCAAAAAAAGTTTTACGCCGAACCAGACTTAAGAAAGGAATAAATCCCACGACCTCCACCTTACGGATTAGCTACTACTAATCCACGAGGACGGTCGTACTTTAACGAAATCATACGTGCATCATTATATTAATGCAATTATATGATTTTTATTCAACGAGAGCGCCACTTAGCGGCTCTTTTTGTGCCTTAACCTAACTCGGTTGGTAACAGTATCTACATTGTTAATGTCACACAATGCACCAGTTATGCACATAGGTACATCATGCGGTGTAGCATTACCGAGCGGCCTCGAGTGACTCAGACAGACTGTCGCCTTTGTTAAGCCGCCGTGTCTGTCAGCAGCAATCATAGTACTTAAGTTCTTGTCGTCTATGCGTTTGCAATAAAATAAAGGGCGGTCATTTTATTTCTGCAAAGCAGTCACCGTGACTTATGTAGTCGGGCGCACTTACCGTACCGCGCTAGCAGTCTCACTTTCTTTAAAAATCTTAGGATGGATTGTCATGTTTTGTAACCACCTCAGTGCCCTGGAAGCTACGTAAATCCGATGTTCCTGCACCTGATTGCTCATCGGTCGTGTCAGATTGTTGACTAGGGGACTCCAGTACTAGCGTATCCGCTTAAACATTGTGGATCGTAAAGTTTGGCCGCCGTAGTCGAAACTGAGTTAGGAGGACACTTTTAACTTGTTTTTATTTATGTAGGTAAATCTTTCTAGATGTATTGTCTCTGAACTGTTTTAATAGTGGCACAGTTGAGATTCAGATAAATTCGTCGGCAAAGTGCAAGTGAAGCGTCTTATGTTACATGCATGATGCATCCATAGGCGACCTTGAGCGCCACCTGAGTGGTATATAAGAAATGTTATGCTCTATCCAATTGAGGGACCTTACATCAGTTAGCTTCTTCGATCTTCCAATATGTTTGTCAACAAAAGCTGCCACTTTAATATTATCGTTTGCTATACTAGGCATCTTATGATGGCGTTTATATATTATTTTATTACCCAATACCTATTGGCTATAGTAAGCAAGTGAAACCTATAAAACATCAACGCCGCACATATTTTAATACTTTTAGTTCACTCATGGAAAAATACACATCCGTGTCGGTGGAAATGTACTGTCCTATATCGTTTATATGTAGGTAGTTTTATTGTACAAATGTATTTATACTACATTACATTCATACTCTTTTAAGTCATGGAATAATTTTGGAGATAAAACATTACACCATGTTTTACACTTCAATAAATATTCAACGGATTTTAATTTCTAAATGTAGCTGGGATCACATTGTATACCATTGGATAGCACCAAGTAAGTAAGTATATTATTCTTTGTATTGAATTTAGCTAATCAAATTATAAAAATTAATGTATGCCTCATTTTGTCTTGACACGTGACCTTGTTTTTTACGATAGTGATCCATATTTGTACTTGAAATTAATGCAGGAAAACTACCAACAGAAGCTCGTCGACTATTCCAAGGTCAAAGTCGGAAACTAATACTCGAACATTATATCCAACCAACAACTGTTCATTATAACCTAGGACTCTTAGACTGTGTGACGCTATACTCTAACCATTCCAGTTTCAACTCTACGGTAGTGCAGCTAAGGTTTTAAGTCCAATTGCTGAACTTGTGTGGATACATAGCACATTAAATGATAACAACTTGTTTGTCTGTGCGTGTGTAATTGTAGTCGCCGCGAAACCTTGATCGACCGTTGCTAACTGCATTTAACTGTCTATTTATATTATGTATCTACGTGCAGTTGTTAATAGAAATTTCTAGAACGAGTTCTGTTTAATTTTCCTCTTTCCATTCGATATTCGTTTTAGTCTGTAATTATCTTAGTGACTATGTTTAAAGCGAGGCTGGGAGTATAATAACAGATGCTTAATGGTTCTGGTAGATTTATTTATATCTCGAATCGATCAAGGCACATTATTGTCATTTAAGTAGAAGCGTGGGGACAGCGTCTTTATTTATGTTTTAGGAGGTTACAATGTTGATGTACCAAAATAATGACAATCTGTGTGACGTTAAATTAATCCTTAATCCTATATGTATAATAAATGCGAAAGTCTGGATATTTAGATATTTGGATGTTTTTTACTAAATCACGCCTAAATGGCTAAACGTATTAGATGAAATTTGGCACACGTATAGTTTAACCCCGATTAGGACATAGGCTATAAAATTCCTACGGGAAACGTCTCATTCCCGTGGGAATAACAATTTTGAAACTACTGAACTGATTTGAATAATTTTTTCACTATTGGAAAGCTACACTATCCCCGTTGAACATTGTGTACTTTTGATCCCGGAAATGTGGGGTGAATGGGGGGATATTTGAAAAAAGAGATTACGCGCATGAAACCGCGAGCGGAAGGCTGTTGTTTCTTTTTTAATACTTCGAAGGTGGCTCTTAAGCTTACATCTCGCCTGATGGTAGCGGTTACCGTCGCCCATACATGCTTGTAACACAAAAGGCATCACACGCTCGTCACCCACCCTGAAATTTGAAAGCAGCAAAAAGAAAGATTCTTCCCACTGCCAACACCTCGGCCTTCTCAATTGAGCTTTGATACTCACCGAAAGAAGTTTATTTATTAACAGCTACTTCACGTGGTCTTCTGTAAGGGAGAGGGGTCAAGGTACCTAGGTACTTCCAAATTGGACATAACACGTTAACATGTTTTTCATAATGGTCAAAATATGACGGTCCGAAGTGGTGGTGCCTACCTCATGCGGCATTTAAGAGCAGGTTACTCCTTCCTCGCCTCGATGGTCTAGTGGTTTAAGTACCAGGCCGAGATCTCGGGGTCCTGGGTTCAATTCCTGGGTCGAGCTAACTTTGTGTCAGTTTTTTCGGACACCGCTCGGGTTTGAGATTACCAATCCATATTTGGCAAGCGTGGTGATTAGGCCAGTACCCAACCCATCATTGTAACGATAACTTGATTTCAAGGATGAAGGCCTTTGCCTTGCAGTGGGACATTAATAGACTGATACTGCTGATAGGTACTTTACTACTCCTTTCTTGCTGTTGATAGGTGAGCGAGGTCACGCGGCGAGCTTAGTTACAGGCGCGAGTTACGTAAGGACAAACAAAGCAACTCAAACATAGTAATGACTAATGCCACTCCTGCGGCGGATCACGCTTTGCAAGTAATAGCGCCTGCGCACACCGCCAGCGAGGCGGAGGCGAAGCTAATGCTATAGAGAGAAGGATGGAAACCAGACATAATTGTGTACTTCTTACGTATTATTTTGACAGTAACTTCGTTAAAATTATCTTTCTTTGGGTTTGTGTTCACCCTAAATATTGACGTAGAAATTAGAATAAATAGTTGATCAATATTAAATCAATCAGGAAGAATCATAGAAATCAATTCAAGTTTAATACTTGTGTTGCTTCTACAGAAGGCTTTTTTACAGTTGTTTCTGTTCCTTTGATTTTGATGCAGATAAATATTACTTATATCACATACTTTCTTGTAAATACATACATAGGAACACCCAGACCTATACAAACAGACATGCTCTTGCACACAAATGTTTGTACCTTGCTGGAAACGAACTCGCGATCTCTGGTGTTATAGCCAACTTTTCTCAAGTACCTACCATGATACCATCGTATCATTACACCATTGTGCGATTGATTTGATTTGATGGTTTTTACCGACATCTCTTTAAGTATACTAGTATGTAAATGAAATCGCGGGCTGAAGTTAATCACACATTTAATATTTCAGCTCTAGCGTTTAGTGGAAGTTGAGCGGATACACGTGTCTATAAGAGGACTTGTTTACACTCTAATCTAGCATCGCGTTACTCTGCCACAATGTGTTACAGCCATAACAGCCGGTGCAACTCCACGCTATAACCACATCTATTGCTTAAAATGTAGAGTTGAAATTTAAATGGATAATATTGGTGGTTATGTCAATGCTAGGATTGGAGTGTGAGCTTGTATGTATGTTTGCTACAGGCACACCGGTGTGCATTAAATTGAGCCAGTTATGTTTAATGCTGATGCTGCTTTCTTGTTACTTGGGGCTGTGGATGTCGAGTTGTTTCGAACACGGACTCAAAGCATGAGATCGGCTGTTCAATTCTCGACGGACCTATGAATATGAGTTTTGGTTTGGTGTATAACATAAACACAATGCATCTTTTAAATGTCAGCGGAAAACAAGTCAACGATCCTTAGCGCTTGACAATGTCAGTACCGAATAGGTATACTTTTTAATGAGATACCTATTTATTTTAGGCTACAAAATATTTTTTCTTTCGTCATTTCTTTCTTTCTTACACACCTGGAATTTGAGATCAACCTGTATTTGGGAAGCGTAGTGATTTCTTTCATATTTCATTGTACAAGACTTATTTACTTATTCTATGTTATGACGATGGTGTCATTTCAATTATAGAGTCATCTGCGAAAAGATATGATGTAGAACAGCTTCATAAAAACTTTAATAAGTCGTTCTGAAACTGTTTTACCCTCTCACTAGGCACATTAGTGCATGCGCGCACTCCAATGTTCCCTGTGCATCCTGGAAACGCATCATTACACGGGAATGCACATCTCATCCACCCTTGTCTCCATTACACAGAGTTCAAACTCCATCAGCATCTGACAACATTGTCTCTAGTTAACAGATGTTTTACGACGCTTTTATTGTCATAATAATAGAGTTGAAATTGTTGAATTGGCATCGTTATGTCTCCGTTGAGGTTTGTTGAGCGTATCTCGTGCTTAATTAGTGTTGATTTAGATCTTGTTTCAAAGTTTATTTTAGGCGGTAATGGTGTTTTTAAGATCTCTCGGATTCTCGAGGTAACTTAATTAAGCCGTACGTAGCCGGCGTAACTTCAGTATGCTACCAACAGATATGACTACTCGGTGTTGCATCCATGGCAATGTGCCTATAATGCCCAATATCGGGCTAAGCAGAGACTTCCATTTGCCATTGAGGGCAAGAATCGATCAATATGTTTACAAGCTATAGGCTCTTCTGGTTTTCTAGCCTTTGGATTTCAAATGTACTGTCTTCGTTATTACTTAATATTGAAGAAATACAGCCAAAGCGATGGCTTCATCTTCTTAAAGTAACCTTTCTAAATACGTAGCGTTATCATTCTAATTTTGTCACTAACAAATTCGAGCTCACATTAAACCGCACATCAAAACAGGATGCGAGACATTCGACGAAATTATAGGCAACAGTAAAAACAAGTTTCTGATTATCAAAGGAAATGTTCTCTCATTACGGCATCCACCTACTGCCGGTGAAAAACATTCGCGTACTTTTTCTGACTAACAAAAAACTTCCAACTAATAATGCTCTTTCAAACACCAACTATAACCTGTATTCTGGTGTAAATAAGGTACAAATTTCTGACGATGGAGGTTAGGAAGACGATCTAGAGATTGTAGATAGCAATTGTATCGAAGAGTAGGTACCGGGAGTATGACATAATGCAGCAAAAAAGGCAGGGCAGGTTTGCCGAATCACGGAGCGGGCAAAAACTGTGCCCATGGCAACTGGTGAGTGTGGTACTCGCCGAGGTCAACTATGTACTGAGGAGTTGAATTGAATGTTGGACTCGGATGTCCATTGTTGACGATTCGGTTCACTTTTTGGATACCAACTAACTATTAGTTAACACTGCGTGGCACAGCACACAGCAAGGGCATGTCGGAATTCGAGATAACAGAAAATTAAGGCTTGCTATGTCGCACTGCATGATTGGGCAATTGACGACCAATTTGGGGTAATGGTTTAGAAGTTAGCTATTACACCAGAGAACGCGGATTCAATCCCCTCAGAGTTCTAGCATTTGCGTCGATGAACATCTGCTTGTGAGTGGCACGGGTGTTTCTTATGTATAATAGTTATATTATGTACCTAAATTAACAAAAAAAGATGTACCTATAACATCTGTATGTCCGTAGTGTCATTGCACTAACAAAATAATGTCCAAGGACAGTTTGTCATCATCAATATGTTTGTTATCTAAAATACCTACGCACAATATAAGCACTGTTTAAATTTTATTGAATAAACAAAAGTACTTACTGGAAAATCTTAGACCTTGAAAAACTTTTCAAGTGGAACTTCATCCACTAAAACAACCAAATCAACAGAAATTAGTATAAACTTCTATTTCTTCGATAGCTATTAATATTCCTTCCTAATTGAATTTTGCTAAGTGTTGTCTAAACTTTCCTAACTATGAAGTAGAGGTCTAATATTAGTGAGTTAAATCAGGCTCCTTGCTTCGTGTTCTAATAGATATAGTTTTTGCTCGCTCCCGTCACGGCCGTATCCTCGGGCAAGTGGTCCGCCTCACGTGCCTCTCCACGTGGGATGGATGGGCCCCAACGATGATTGGAATTAAACTTCGTTTAGACTTATTTGTAAGTTTGAATCGATAGTTACTACGTGAAAGTTAATCGTTTGATTTATATTGGTACGAGTATCCACCAACCCGCACTAGGCCAGCGTGGTGGAGTATGGCCTGCACTTTCTTACAATTGAGATGAGGCTTGTGTCCTAGCAGTGGGAACGTATAAAGGCTGATGATATACGAGTATACAAATCGCTTTCAACGTTTTGGGTGAAGATAGGAACTCGCCGACTGACGTTATCTTCTCTTTATATTCCAGGATTTTAAAAATAGCATAGGTATACAGTTCATTTTGTAAATGAGCATGATAAAGAGAATTATGGAAATTCAGCCTTTATAACGATATTTTTACACACTCATTTTTTGTTTTCTTGATGAAAATGTACAGCAAAATAAAAAGGAAATAAATAGATTGGAGATAGCGCAATTCGCGTATTGAAGATTACGCTGCGAGGATGACTTAATTCAACAAAAAACGCCATGGCAACTTCGCCGAATCATGGGGCAAGCAAAAAGTGTAGTTACCCATGGCAACTACGAGTGTCGTACTCAACGAAATCAATGACACGCACTTTATAATAAAACTTCCAGTAGTATAGAGAGAGAAGTGCTGCCAATCTTAAGTCGGTTGCCAAGAGTCCCTTTCTGCCATCTTATACTCTTTATCTGGAATTTTTATTTATCTAGGCGACTTTTAACGGAGAACTTCAGTTAGTAAACGTTATGTTATGTGGCGCTGTGTAATGTGTTACCATTCTGTAAACTTCTCTGATATTTAAACCTTTTGTTCCCTACTTAGCATATAGGCAAAAAGTACCTAACGACTCAAATCCCCGGCGGCACGCAATAAAATCCAGCAAACAGCGATCGGGAAAGCAAAACAAAATCAAACGCCAACCATCCAGTTCCGAGATTACCGAAAAACAAATCGGAATGCGAAAGAGAACCGAACTAAAACTGTTTGTTGTTCCAGCCGAGATTGGGGAAGGGATTAGGAGCGTGTGGAGAATTAATCGGCCTGTTTTTGTATATTTGAACGGCGTCAATTAAGCCTTTGAATGACAGCAAACACACGCTGACTTCTCGCTGCTTTAACAGCCAAAAGTTTTTTCTTCAACGTTCGAAACATTTACTTACTCGTAGTTTGACAGTAAGTTTTGTTTAAAGTTTGTATCGTTCAAAAGACAATTTCTAAAACGAATTTTCCTAAATTTATTTTGGGGTCGTATTATTGTTAAGTAGACCTCCCCTGGTCTAGTATGCTACAACTAGCATATTGTTCTTCAACGTCCTCCTCCGTCTGTTAAACCGTGCAACTGTGCCCTTATACTTATGGGCCCAACACAGAGACAGAGATTTGAAGCAAAAGAACGGGATATTAATGAGAATCTAACAAAATTATTGCATGACGACAAAATTTACTAAGTTAAATAGAACCACGCCGAATAATTCCCAGCTCGAATGATGAATCCAATTGATGATATCGACAGAGCATAGCAACATGCGCATGGTACCGCGATGGTTATCAGATCGACGGGCGATCGTCTTCAATAGACGCCGGTCTCTGCATACATTACAAAGAGCTTGGACGACTGCGCGCGCGCTGCAGTGTTTCGCTATTGAATTTGAGTCGATGCGTAGGTATCATGCATATCAAAACCCTTTTACATACTTTAAGTCCTTTTGAATAGGATTAAGAAAATGTAGGAAGGTCTGGATTTGATTATTCTTTTAGAGGGTTTGGAATTTTCCAAAACATAATACTTATCATGCATAATCGTAGTAAGTTAATAAGTTTGATCTTAATTCTATTATTTTTAACTTTTGTTGATTGAAGCCGCTGCGATTCATCTATTGAGACAACCCACCAGAGACCAGAGTAGACTACAGACGTTTTTAGAAATACAGCTTCTGACTGCCAGTTAGACATCATAATAAAAAAATAGTACGATTTGTTTTTTTCAAGATGCGAGACCAAATTGGATGAACACTAAATATGTCAAAGTTAATTTCATAACTTTATCAAGATGGACTCGTGAGGGACAAAAAGAATAGCAAAAACCTCTGCCAAAAGCAGAATCGTTTCGTGATTCAATCCACTCGTCATTTGTGCGTCGTGTTCTGCTTCGGCGCACACCGCCATTGTTCCGCGCTGCGTGAGCGCAACGGACGCGATCACCGATCAATCACTAGTATGTTAGGACTATCCTAATTAAATAATACATTTGAAATGTTTTTGTAATTTCACTAATTTTCTCTTTGATTTGTAAAGCTATTTGAAAGATAAGAAACAATAGATGACTATTAATTGTTGGTGACACGCAACCATACCATTTACGACATTGACCCATAAGCAAAAGTTATTCCACCCTCCCAAAAATATGTACATATTTACATTTATGGATTTGGGTAAATGCAGGTCTCAGGACACGGGTGTTTTAATCTTTCCCTAAAGTTAGTAGCGTAAGAACTTACATAAAATATGTTGTGATACAGAGGTAGATAACAGAACTAACGTAAGTACCATAGATACAATTACATACAATGAATCACAAGTTTTGTTTGTCCTGCAAACACAAATTTTCATCACATTAATGTTTGTCCTGGGCAGGATTCAAACCCGCGCAGAAGACGGAGCAACTCCAAACACAAGAGTTGCCAATCAAAGAAAAAATTGAAACCCCAAACCATTTCTCATTTCCACCAGCTACATTACAGACACGTATCGAGTTACATCGCATCTAACAAACATTCGTTCGATAAGCAATTTATTCGGATTCGGTTCATTAAGCGGAATCAAAGGGAGGCAACCGAGCCGGCACCGAACCCGCGGTAATTGTAACCCGATGCGCCACTCCGTAGCTCCGCCACGCTCGTTATGCGCTAGACCATCTCTTGAGATTTATAAAGCATTCGGATGTGAAATGAGGATAGTGATCTTCAAAATGTATTTTCTTTAAATATTTGTTTTTTTTTTATTCATCTGATGGTAAGCGGTCACTGCGGCCTATTCCAATGAGGGACGTTTCACCTGAAAGCGTCCCTCAATGTGCTGCAAGACTGTAGACTCATCTGATCTTCGAGCCTCTGATTTCAAGTGTACTGGCTCCCACATTAATATTTCCGGAACACAGCCAAAGCTGTTATGGCGGCAGATTTCACCTGAGGGATGGAAGCTAGCCAGTCGGACTCTGAAAAAAAAACCCTACCACCAACAAGACCCAAGGCGGGAATCGAACCCATGACCTCCTTGTTTCTGTCCAACTGTATTTCTTTCTGTTTGTTTGTTTCAGGTCCTAGAAATTACTGTACTAGACTGGGAAGATATCAAAGGATGTGACTCGCTCAACGCGATTAATTTTTATTTTCTACAATTTTATCGTCTTTGTAATGACGCCAAATATTACTAATCAAAGCGCGTCTAGTAAGTATGCACTTTTAAACTTGGAATCAATCAATCAAACACATTCTTCCATGCACCGCTTTGCATAGAACAAGAAACAATACCAAAGTTAACGGGTCGGTCACGCCGGGCGGTGGATGGGCCATTGTGCGCCATTGTGGGGCATCGTAGACCATTGTCTGCTAACGAGAGATGGCTGATAACGCCCGAAGAACTGGCTAGCTTTGACTATGCTATAAGAACATTCATAATTATATTTCTTAAACAATATCGCGATAAACTATGTATTTATTTTAAGGATTTTTTTATAGGAGCCGCCGCTCCCGCTGCCGCGAAATTCGAGGCCGAGGGAGGCCTAAGATATATAAGTGCCTAAGTATTATTGCACTTAAACTGTAAGGGACATGTCTTTCTCTGACAGTAGGTAATCACGAATTCCTCGCCTGCCAGTACAAATAGAGCGAGTTGTTTTAGATGTTATCGTTTATCAGCGTGCCGAATGGTATCAAGCGATTGGTCGCGCTCGGTGCTAGGTCGATATTTCAGGGTTAAGGTGAACCTACTGACTCATTCTTTTAAACTCTAACGGTATTTATGAGAACCTATTAGGTTTGGTTTAAACTTTTGTCTGCGGTGCAATTCGGCCTCTTTTGAAAGAATTTTAAACATAACCTTTTTTTGTGGAGGAGAATGCGTTTATCTGTCATAGCTATGGGCTAGCGAGAATCGCGGCAGTGTGTGAGACTAGGAATAGATGAACGTCCATTCCTAGTTCTAGAAGTACCAATACTCTCTAAACTTACTCGGTTTCCCCATCACACCGAAGAGAGGCAAGCCCGTCTGGCAATAAACTGATCCAGAATTTCAGTCTCTCCTGGGACCGGATCAAAGCAAACCTTGTACGTACACGGGTATCAGAAAGCACATAAATATATACATTATGTACAAAAAAAAACAACAAGACCAATGCTTGTTCATGTAAAATACTAAACGAGTCGATTATCTATTATCTGATTCCTTGTGTTGAAAGTTATTTTTAAACCTGACGTCTCTCGATGAGAATGAATTTCTTCAAACTGATGTGTTTTTTAACGGCACAACAAGTACACATAATTATTAATTAAACATAAAGCAATTAAAAGGCGAATTAATTCTCTGTAACTTTAATCAACATAACAGATGGCTTTAAACAAAATTAACAATTCAATACAAAGAGATAAGCATCAGTGTTTAATCAACCGTTCTATAGGCTGTAGAACAAAATAAACTATACTCAAGTTATTAAATATTATGATGGAACAAATTCATCAGCGTCATCTGAACTATCAGAAAAGTCAGTTCTCTTTTCGAGATTTCTTGCCTCAGCGGAACTATCAAAACCAGTCGGACTCTAAATTTAACTTTAGGCTCAAGTTTACTCTCACAGCTAGGAGCTTGTCAACAGGCTCTACAGCTAACGTATTGGGAACTTTAGTTGATGGTAATGTCTCTAACTTGCTTGGACACTGTATTAGGGTACAGTCAGCTGCCTTACTGCTATCGGGAACAAACCAAATATGAGATTCAACTAACTTCGCTGGGCCGACTAACATTGTCTGAAAAAGCCTGTTTTAGTTTTGTGCTACGTTCGCCATCGTCACGCCCACCCCTTGAGATGGAAGCGTCGCTAAATTTTCAATGCGGTTCGTGGCAAATGCCATTTCATCTTCTATCAGATATGAGCTAGATATTTAGGATCTAATAGATGCGATGCGAGAAAATATCTTTAATACAATAATCACGATTGTTTAGGACTACGGGAAATTAAAAAAAAAACACTTTTGCTTAGAATGATAACAGAGTAGCGTACAGTCCACAAATAAGATTAACTTAGAAAACATCAGCGCCACGTCATCGCATCAGAAATCTTCACAATATTTTTCATCACCACCCAAATCACCCAATACACCATCGGACCAGTTGACAATGACTACTTGTAATGAAGTAACATAATGCAAAATATCTAATATCGTACAGGTCCATAAAAAGATTTGAAGCAACAACATCATTAAACAAGCACTTATCCGAGCACCTGCCTCTGACTCAGAAAATGGGTTATTATTAATAATAATAATTGAATAAAAAAATTGACAAGTGTGATTGTTTTCGTGTAGAGGTTCTGTGACGTGATGGTAATGTACTTTTTTGTGTGGACACTTGTTTGTGTCTTCGAAATGTGCATACCTATTAGATATATGAAAGAGTTCGATTCCTAGTCAAGAAAATTAAAAAAGAAACTATGTGGTGGTTGAAAATGCATTTTCATGCAAAGACATTGCTTTGTTGTGTTTATTATACGAGCATTACAGCTGAAATTGCAGAAACAGCTTTTAGAATTATAGTAAAGTGAAAATAAATAATTATGATTTTTACGTGGTACATGGAACCCCAAAGTCGGCTCCATTTATGCACTAGCTGCATTACAACAATGACACTGCACTTAGTCATATTAGGTCTGGATTACAACGGCCAAGGTCAGTTTTTGCTCGAGGGGCGAGGCGAATCGTGAGCCTGCACACTTGTGCACTTACAGAGCACGATCAGATTATTTAGAGCTGGGTAGCCAAGTGGTATGATGAAACGTCACTTCATAATTATGTGTGAGGTCGTCAGTTCGAATCTCGGAGCACACCCACGGGTTTTTATGTGCGTAAATAGGTACGCACATAAAATAGCTAAGCGGTAACAGAAAACATCATGAAGAAACCTGCACACTCAGTCGAATGTCTGTGTAGACCTGAATGCCTGATCCAATTGGCCTTAGTAAATTCTTGAATCGAACATAGCCTTACAGTACATAATGCATTGTTTTATAAATTTTGATTTCGGCGGTACACAGTAAGATTTTAAAAATAGACTTTTTAACTCCACCTTAGTAATACATACTTAAACTGTCTAAGTAAAATCTTTAATCACTTTACCACCATTGTCTTAATTGATACTTTTAATTCGATACCCATTGTTCTAATACCTCTCCTCTATGCTTGAATATACTTGACAAAAAACTAATTATAAATTCCCATTGTATGCAAACTCACAATAGAAATCGTCTAGTGTAAATTACCCACACGGTACGAACACGTGTTATTAAAAATCATCGGTGTTTTTGCGCGATGACGGTTTTTGCTGATCTGTCAACGATACTTTTTGTTGATTGCCGATGATAATTAGAACTGGCTTGGAGTTACTTTTGGTTTTTTCCAGAGGAAAATTATTTTAAGTAACGTAGCCGTGGGCTAGTATGACGTGCGGACGTGTGTGGGAATCGGAACTAAAGATTTTCGTCCCAATATCCACTAAGATACTCGAGTTTTCCAAACATCCAAAATAGCCTCTCCCATTTGGATGTTTGGAAAGTGGCAAGGCAGTGCCTTTTTTTGTGGAGGGGAATGCTTTTAGGCACCATAACTCGTCTGGGGTAGGCGAGCCGTGTGTGGGACTCGTGCAATCCATGCCCCAGTCTTTATAAAGACTGGTGCACGGAGAATACCAACTAAACACCTCGCGCTCCTGCGTCGGCAGCGTCTCTGAGCTAGCTAGGACAGACCCTGACAACCAGAGACACCGCAGGGCGACCTGCCCGCCTCTTACAGGGCGGGCCCCGCTTGCCTCCCCCCGGCGGAGGGAGGAGGCTGGGCAACAACGGCCGAGAGTGCCTGGTCGTTGCCTGCCACCCGTCGGGAGCTGTGGCCTGTGCAATGCAGGAGGAGATGTCCCTACACCTCCGTCCCGCAGGCCATTGCTAGGGAGAAGAGACTGATCATAGACCCGTCTTCTCCTCCCCCTCCGACTTCTTCGGAGCAATGGAGCGAGAGGGCTTTTCTCTCGCTCCCGCTCCACCGCCGCCGCCTTCCAGGACCTCTCACTTCCAAGAATGGAGGCGACTATAGCCGGAAGTGAGATATTCTGACTCGGCGCTGATTGTCCCAACTGTGACACACCTCTAGAGTGTGCTGCGCCGTGTCCTCCGCCGCGCCACAGTGAGCCTTGTGGCAATCTTTGTCTTTTATTAAGAAAGACATATTAAAAAGCCTACTGGCCTAATCACCATGCTTGCCAAATTAATTGTGCTCATCGCTCCTGAATATAAAATAGACATATTATGGTATGGATGTAGATAAAGGTGCTTTAATTCCAAGGACATTTTATTTAATAACGTTACATTATTATTTATTCTAAAGAGGCGCGACCGCTCACGATATAATTTATTCTTATTCAATCCTAACAAAAAAGTTATTTACATAAACCAGAAGTGGTGTCAAATGAACAGGGCCCACAAAAACCGCAGGCTACACCAAAAAAAGTCAAGAAAAAATTGTAAATTCTATGAAAATGTAACCGATTGTGCGAACTCGCCTTTATGTTGAAGTCACGGATGGCCGAGCGCTCGGCGACAGTCTGTCTAGCACCGCCGGAGAGCGAGACAGACATACCACACCCACACGTGAAGGATAAGGACAGACATAACCACCCCACACGCAAAACGTCGTAACTGAACGCTACCTCGCATAATTTATTATTACCTTGGAATAAGGTTGAAAATAGTTAAAAAAACCTACCGCTGTCGTCAAGCAATGCTTGGCAGTTTGTAAAAAGTGTAATTAGCCCGGAGAGTGCGTTCATAATAGAAAATAAATAACATACAGATTAGGTCATCATCCGAAGTGTTCATTAGAATAATAGTTAGTGCCCGCTTCAACCGTAATTATCGTCAGGTTAAATTATACCTACACCTACACCGATGAATAGGCTGTTGTTACAATCGCTGTCGTTATTTATTTATTGGTTTTACAACAATTATTTTAATAATACAGTTGGCATAAATTGTATTTGTAAACACAAACTAGGGATGCCTCGATACGCCTTTTTGCCGATACGATACCGATACCGATACTCTTATAAAAATATCGGCGATACTGATACCGATACCGATACGCTTATTAAATTCAAAAAGGAAGGTAGAACAAATAAAACAATTAATTAATAGTTTTAGCAATTAAAATAAACATTTATAAGATTAAACTTTCAACTACACAACATTAAACCTAGCGAAATGAGATCGATGTAAAAACACTGAATTATCGCAAGGTTTCCCCGAGCATAGTTAGTTCGTGCCTTGTTTGCAACGAAATAGGCGGGACAACACGCGTGACGCGCGTTTGCATTTCATTTTTAAAGCGCTTTGTAAAAGTATCGTTGAATCTGCCATAAAATATCGCCGATACCGATATATCGGCAATCCTGAAGTATCGCCGATATATCGGTATCGGCATCGGTATCGGATGCATCCCTAACACAAACAGATGTCATGCGCGTAATTTATGATTTTACTAAAAAAACTCGATACCTATTGTATTGTATCAATGTAATGTATAAATTACTAAAATGTAGTTTTGTTTGATTTCGGTTTTAGATGTAAACAAAGGGTTTTTGCCATTTGACTTGATTGATAATGTATTCTTAATCTCATGGGTGTTCTAGAATTCTAATTACATACTATGGTCCAGATGGTCCTAAAGCCTCACCTAAAGCATGTAAAGCAGCGTTTTTAAACCACTTGGCTTTAATCAAAGTGAATTCAGGCCTTAAATCAGTTGATATTGCAACACAGTCATAATCTATAAATAACCTACCTAATTTTATAAAGACACATTATTTTCTGCAACAAGGTTTTAACAATTACAGAAATCATAGATTCGATGCTTGGTCAATTTCTATTAACAAGGTCTAGGCTTTTTGGAAACGCCAAAAGTTTTCTCCAGATAAATAGCTTTTTAGTACCTAGTAATATTATATTAAGTAGTTTCAGGAAAATGCTTTTGTGGGCTTTAACAATGTTTATGTATTCAGTACTTAATTAAAATATAGGTCTTAACCTTGAGTGCAAATTTTAATCATAAAGCGATACCAACATGCATAAATTAATATATTACAGACATTCATAAGCATTATTTACATTTAGATATATAATTAAAAAATACGTTTACATTATTTCCAGTCTCAAGTCTATATATGCCTACATATGCCCATTAAATGTGTCAAAGCATGCCATTAACAAAAACCAAGTGAGTTTAAATTGAAAAAATTCTATTAAACTAGTCCTTACCTTATTCAAAAGTGAACTTGGCCTCTAATGATGTTTATTCATAAACATTATAGAGCAGAACGCAGAACAAAAAAACAATTAAATATACAAGTTTACTCGTTGTATAATCTCGTACCTATTAATATGTCTGCTTAGATTGAAAACAAGCAATACAATAACTACTTACTAATATGGCAACACAATGGAAAAAATCGCCTTCATAGCAGGTACCGTGGGCGTAACAGTGGTTCTTTATAACTAAAGATAAATATAAATATGAAGCACCTGCTGTGTTATGGGATTTTATAATACTCTTTACAAGGCGATGGCAGATAAATGCAGGTTTCTTAACACTTGTCAGAAAAAAATATTAAACCGATTTTGCAGGTAGCCCCTTTTCATGCAGGGCCCTAATTTTAAATAGGGTCACTGTTGTAATTTCTGCTTTATTTTCATCGAATAAGGTTGTACCTAGTTTGAGAGATTGGTAGTGTAACGTTATTTAAAAGGGAACAAAACGTTTTTTTGGCAGACCCGTTGCCGATATTTCATGATCACGCGTGATTAGTTCGATCTAAAAAATACATTTTTTGCTTCAAGAAGGTGGCCTCGGTCGTTCGGTTATCAAATCCAATGCGCTACGGTTTTTCTTAATATGTAGGTACTTTGTAACAATGATTAATATGAGCATTGATAGAATGATTATGAGTAATTTATAATCGTCACGGATCTTTGACATTATGTTATGACATGACATTTCGATTTGATATATATTTTTTTTCTATAAGTTACATACCTAGGTTCTTTTTTAATGAGTATTATTTTAAACTTATGAATTTCTCTTTCGCAACAAAACAAAAAAAATCTCAACAATTTTTTTTTGTTTTGTTGCATCTTCGTTGATTGATTCTGAGAGGATTCAGGCGACTGGGACCACTACATAACTGGGACCGCGATCCCAGTTGCCTGATTAGTCTTTATTTGTTTATTTTGTCAGGCGAGGGACCGCGGTCCCAGTTTTATATGGTCCCAGTCGCCTGAATCCTCGATTCTGATATCTTCTTACTCATTTTATTACTTATTTAGGCATGATAAATTTTGTGGTAATAGGTATGGCCCTATTTTAATAATAAAGTTACTTCTGGTGTCGACTATAGGTACTATTGGCAATTCGTTTGTCCTCACTTTGCCCAGTTCCTTTCAATTTCACGAGATGTGATAATCTTAGTATTTGGCACGTTAAATAAATATTTCATTATCGCTGGCGTGGGAGAGAGAAGAAAGATAACGATGCGGTTGGTGCGAGCGAGAGTGGCGCACAGATGAAGGGCAGCCGGCCGGCGCGAGCGCACAGCATGTTTTTTTGGGTCACAGGTTCAGTGCTCGCGAAATACGATGCGATGGTGTATATTCTGTGGCGATGGAGACGTAGGGTTGTGCTTGAACGCTTTAGGACAGTTTTAAGATGTCTGATTAGATTTTTTATTTATTTTTAATCCTTAATAAAATGTTAGTTGTAAAAGTAGTAACTGTCGTCGACGAGCCTTTTGGTGTAATGGTCGAGAAGTCGGCTATTAGTTACACCAGAGGTCGCGGGTTCGATCCCCGCACGGTACAAACATTTGTGTGCATGAACATGTCTGTTTGTATCGGTCTGGGTGTTTCTATGTATAATATGTATGTATTTACAAAAAATAAGTACCTATTTAAGTAACGTTTATCCGTTGTCTAGCATCCATAGCATAAGCCAATGCTTATTTTGGGGCTAGATGGCGCTATGTGAATAATGTCCAGAGATATTTAATTTCTAACCGTCTTCTTCCAAGCCAACATTCTAAAATAAGCAATAATAATATATAGTACCTACTAGAGCACAGACAAAATCTTTGCAATTTAGCCAAGCCAAAATTATGTGGCGATCAATCGGCTGCCAAAAAGCTGACATATTGCATAGATGATGCAGCCCAGGTGGGCCATGGCCTATCCAGCGTGCTGTAGGTCAAACTTTAAATCAACATCTGGACGCCCTGGTCCAACCCCCCCCCCCCCCCCCCCCATAGTACCCCTGTACTGGCTATGGAAATATTGTGATTGGGTTTTCCTGTTTGAATTCCCGAGTCCCACACGCGGCCGCAGGTCTCTCTGCGGTTACGATGCTTAAAACCATTCAATCCCCCCCAAAAAAACACGCCATATTGTTTAACAATTGAAATTCTACAAAAAAATTATATCAAACAGTGGCACCCCTGTGGTACACGTGACTGATGGGAACGGCTACTAAGCCTGAGCTCACATGTGCAAGCAAGGGATCACAAAGCCCAGGATCGTCCTCTATAAAAAGTGGCTGTCAATATCATTCTTCAGGAGTGCGTTGACCTGTTTCATGGGAAGAATATCCCGTGAGATTCGAATATTACAGGCAAGACGTGTTTGTTATTGTAGGAGATCAAAGGGACGATCGGGCTTCTTTACATACCATCAGGCTAATGTATGTGGGATCCTATTATGATGTTATTTTTCATATCGTGTATCGTATCCAATAATAAATTGCTTATCTTAGGGATATAAATTTGGTCAAAGCTCTTACTTAGGTACTTCTTGGAAAGAGTGCCCGCCTTTGGCAATTCAAATTACAATCACAGAGTTCCTTTTGGCATTGCAAAAGTGATCGAAATGTTTTAATTACAATTGTGGTTGGTACCAATGTGTTGTGTCACAAATCATCATCATCATCCCAGCGTATTCCCGATCGCATCCAGTATGGTGCTCAGGGTCTGCTTCGACTATGATCCTAGATTTGACAAGCCTGGTTATTACAATGGAGCGATTGCCATCTAACCTTCGTAACCCTACAAGGGAAACCAGCTCTACTTGGTACATAGTCGGGACCAATGGCTTAACGTGCCCTCCGAAGCACGGAATCATCATTCTTTTCAGACATTCAGGTGAATTAAGCCTGCAATGTCCTAACCAAACTGGAAACAATCGTACAAAGTGGTGCTCCCCGTAGGATTCGAACCCACGACCTCCGGGTTTTAGAGTCCAATGCTCTAACTACTGTACCGAAGAGGCAGCCGTCTTAGGTCACAAATGTTCAACGATAATCTAAAATATCCTACTATAACAGAAGGAAAATATTTTGTAAAGATACATGCATAGCATGTGTGAGTGTTTGTGAGTCATCCACGCAAAGAATGTAAAAACTATTTGAATTCATAAAAACACTTGAAATACAGATAGTTAGAATAACACATATGAGCTAATATCAATATACCTTGCGAAGTTCAATTGAAGGTGGTAGTATCATATTAGGTAATGTTGACTTTTAGCAAACCGATTCGAAACAGAAACAAAATAGGTAGGTACCTAGGATAGCATAAAGGATAATAATAGCACTTCGGACAAGGCAAATTCATTGGGCAATTCATGTTTCTTAAGTGTCTCCACGTGTTCCACTCACGCGCAAGTGTCGCGTCGCGTCACACCTCGCCGGGTTTAGCGCTATAACCCGAACAATGGGCGATGGTCCATTGGACTTACACGTGTAAGCAAAGCCGAGGGCTTAAACTTCCAGAGTAGCCGGGAATGTTGTAAAGATGGGATGGGATTGCGAAAGACAGTAGTGCCAAAACTCGGCTAGGATGACAAGAACAGCTTAGTTTCTTGGCCGGGTATTCTCGGCTACGCAATCTTTATGATGAACTGTGCATTGAGCATTGAGTGCACAAGCACAGACGCAGTGTGCACTTTCCCTTTACCGTCATAGTAGCACGGTGGAACAGCAGTCCGACACGACCAAAAAGAACTCAAGTGCAGGATACCAAAAGCTTTAAGTGCTTTAAACTGTTCTTGACAGGATACTCGCAGAATAGGTGGAAGGGTGTTTCTGCCAATCGGGTACAATTTTGACGAACGATTTGGTGCTTCGAAAGTCGTTTGGCAAATATTGGTGTAAATGGACTGTTAATTTGTATCTTATTATAATATCTAGTTATGCTAAGTTTAGGGCTAAGTAAATAGAAAATAGACGATGTGTAAATAGAAAATATGATCGTCGTCACCACAAATAACAGAGTTCCCAACCCAGGACATTACTATGGCGTGGTACTTCATCCACTCGACTGCTAAATAATACGTCATGGTGTGATTGATGACGCGAGGGCAGGCTAGCTCCTCGGTGATACCACGTCAGAGGCGGTGATTACCACGGCGGTGGTAATAATGATGATTGATTGCAGTCCACATTCAATCTGCTGGTAGGTACGTCAGTAATGACTGTCTAATTGCAAGCGGCTACCGGGTGTTTCTATACACGGTTAAGATTAGTAACGCGCGGGATCAAACCAACGACCTCTAAGATCGACTTCTGAACAATCACATAAAATGGGCTACGAGATGAAATTGGTGTGAACTAGTCTGGGGCCCTAGGAGTAACGTAGATTCATTTTTGCTCCAAAATAAAACAAATAAGTAGGTCGGACGAGACTTATTTACCCAAAGGTTTTAAGCCAAATTATTACTTTCAAAATTACAATTTCAAAGTTTAAATTAAGTGCTTCTTACTTAACGAAGAAGAAGACTCCTAGTGAATGTTAATAGTAGAAAACTCATTTATTAATCTTTAAAATGACTCTGTCAAAAGTATTAACGTTTATTTTACAGCTGGCTGTGTTCCGGAAATGTTAATTTGAGAGTTGAGACACAGTGTACTTGAAAGCAAACCTTACAGCTTCTTGGTGAAGGTTTCTCTCGATGGAATAGTAAAGTATCAGGCTGGTTATCAATTAATCCGGCAAAGGTGTCGATGAAATCTGGTCATCGTTAAAGGGTGTGTTTAGTCCATCTGGCTAGCTACCTACCAACACTAGAGGTAAAATCCGCCATACGGAAAATAACACCTCTCACAAGTCCCTCTATATTCTTTTCACTTACCATCAGATGCCATCACTCTTCATCGTTTGCCTCCCTCTCATAAAAAAGAACAATAAACTATGACTACGTACGAAAATGTGGAAATCTCCCAAAAGATGGCAGAAAGGTCAGAGAAACGTCCCACTCGTCAATCATCCAGGATGTTTGGAACAAACCCATCGCCAATATTCCCCAAGTCAGCGTGTTTGTGCCTGACCTCGGTCTAGGTGACCCAGTCGTAGTCTGTAAACAGTCTAGGCTAAATCTAGCGCATATGGACGTGCTAAAGTAAACGCGGTGGGTGGAAGCATTCAATGTTTGCTTTGGCTATTACGATATTTTTATAGTTATTTGCATAACGAACGGATGTTAAGCATACTTTTGACTCTTTGGATGTAATTGTTGATTTTTTACTAGCTACGAATGTTTTGGTAGTTACTGATGCCTTGGGGACTGAGAAATCGACTATTATAGGTTTGATCTAGACTTACTACTGTGTACGCGTTGTTGATGTAACTCATACCTTCATCTTTATTATTAGCAGCCATGATTTCTTAGATTGATGACCCTACATTACAAACACATATTACATTCACTTTTTCCCTTTAACAGTATAGTATAGTAATTACTTTATACGGTACAACACAATATGGTAAGTTTATGCAGTACCTAAACTATAGGAATAGGACTACAAGACGCTTATAAACTACTTGAGAAGATTTCAGTACCCAGCACTCTCAAAACCACAATTCATTTTAGAACGATCTATTCCATTCTTATTCCCAAGGGAAAAACAAATCACTTTTATTCTCCCCGAAAACATCAAGCGAACACATACGGCAATTCACTTACTTCAATAAGAAAAGCAAATAAAGTTACGCAAGTTGTAATAACACAAAGGCTAATAGATCGTTCAAGACAAAGAACAAACACATAGAAACGAAACGGGACCGTCTTACCGTTAAACATGACTTCCCCAAGTCAAAGTAAAAAATTACCAACACAGAATTTCCATTTCCATTCCCGGAAGAGCAGACATAACTGCAACGATGTTACAATCCTTATCCATATCTCCCCAATAAGGTTACACGAACAAAAAGCTATGCCAATAGAAATACCATTTTACCCAAGTTTACCCGACGGAGTGCGGAATCTTTGCTTTTGTAGATATCCACAAAATACACGCTAATTTGAACCGTAATACCACTCAATAGACATTCAAACATTTGCACGCGGAATTTTGTCAATGCACGTCCCTTTTAGAATCTTCTAGCCCGGAACACAATGGAAAATATATCTTAAGGCAGTTAATAAAGAGTTGAAATTTATCGTTGCAAGGTGAGTGTACGGTTTCAGTTATCCCTAATTTCTGTCCGCAGGGAAGAAGACAAAACGACCTCTTCGGAGTTTGCGCATCGTATTTAAGGAGACGTTAATTTCGACCTTGCATCCAAAATTGGGTTTCGTGGTCTAAAAATAATAAATTACCTAGGTAACTATTTGCCCTGGGGACATACCGTTAAATCTATTGTTTAAAAATTTAAGAACAATGGAAGAATGGAAGGAACAGTGGAAGGATACGGTTTTTGGCGGTTTTGCAAATAACTCGCTTAACAGTTCAACAGAGCCTTACAAATTAAAGGTTTAATCAAAATATCTAAGTATTATCCTAAGATCATCAGTTAGACTCCGGACGTATTCTATGATTTCCTCGTTTTTATTTATATTATCACAGCTTTAATTATTACCAGTTCCCGCTATTCAGTTGACGAGTACAATTAATTTTGTAGCAATAATATAGGTAGGTAATAAATCATTAATCCTTATGAATGAGATAATAGGATAATTTATTGAAGAAAATAAGTTGTAACAAACTTCAGTAGCGTAACAAAGCATAAAAACAAATAACGTTTTTACTGTTTACACTCTATAAACCCTCTTCAATGTTTATTCCCAAAGTTATAAGTACAAAACATGACTTGTCTTCTCATTTGTTATTTTAATCACTTTCTATTACGGATACTAATACACAAGCTTGCTAATCAATATTTCTTTCATAAGAATCTACTCTTTTTCTCATCGCTCCTCAAAATTATCATTAATGTGTGCTTTATTACGAGTATAATCGGATTTAAACCATAGAAGAAATCACACTTATTTTATTACTACGCCCATGGTAGTTTTTATAATTGTAACACAAATAGGACTCATTAGTTGTTAGTAATAATATGAAGACTATATCGTTGATCGTATTTATCCACAGGAGGCCCAGCTCTTAATCAGTGTGCGAAGTTTTTTCTAATCCCATCTGGATAAAACTATCATCTGTCAGATTACCTGATTGAGCCTTTTGAAGAACTTCAAAAATAAGCTTTTGCGCTATCACCATTTGTTCCTTATCTATATGATTTAATTTAAAGTTTACAAACTTTTCAATAGCTCTCACACCATCTTGTTTCATAAATAATGATGACGAATCCTCGGGCTCCTCATTTTTCTCACTTATTGCGTCATTTATTGGCTCTAATTCATCATTTGTATCTGTATTTTCTTCTCGCACCATTTTATTTGGTTCATATACAGCGTTCTTCCTTGTTTTTAAATATACATTCGTTATATTGTCAGATTTTAAATGAACTACATTATTTTGGACAACATTTAGTATTGCTGAGTTTGGTTCGATGCTAATGTTGGCTTGGCTTGAATGTGAAGCAACCTGAAGGTAAAAATAATATACCTATAGATATCATTCAGATCGTATCATCGTCACAATTTTAGGGGCTTACTAAATGCATAAAGACATACATATAACCTTGCCTATAAGATTGAATCAATGAAAAATGTGAATTTAAACATCGACTCTCAGATTCGCCACGCTTCGAAGATTTCAGAACCAGAGAGTAATTGCTATAAATGCCATTAAAAGTTTTTGTTAGCTGTTATTTTCATATTACATATTAATTTTGTCCCTAGTACAATGTTAATTACCTTTTGTTTGTTGTTGCATGAGACCGTTGCTGATCCATCTTCCTCCAAGGCTCGCAAGTGCTCATCGACCATAGCCTCAGGCACGTCTATAGAATCGTCCATGAAGCTCAGATCCTTGTATTGCCATAACGAGGACTTATAATTTCTTATAGGACCATTTGGATCGATGTACTGCTCCAATTTTACCTTCATAAAAACAAATTATTATAATTACAACCTTATAACTATCTCCAAGTTAGATTTACGATTACGTTATGTAATCGTAAATCTCACTTGGAGCTTGAACCCGCACCTTACTCAGTACATGTGATGAACATTATTGCATCCAGACTACTACCGTCTTAAAAAGTCCTAACACTAACCAAGTTTAAGGCAATTACGCCTATGCCCCCAGGTTTTTAAATACGAATAGCTGATCTATTTCACGATAACGTTAGAATGTATATTCTTTTTAAACAATTTTATACACAACGATTACATTTGGCATTTGGGATGAATGGAAGCAAAAAACATAATTATTGCGCCGACCCCAAATAAATTGGGAAAAGGGCAGAGAGAAGAAGAAGAAGATTAGGCATTTGGCCACAATTTCACCTGATGGTAAGTGTGATGCTGCCTAGGGAGGGCCATGCTTACCCAAATAGAGCTTATTCACTCTGGACTTAGACTTAGGTCACAGTGGTCCGGAATTATCTCTTGAATTGACTTACTTTCTGTCGTTCTTGTATGTACGAGCTGATCAGCGCACTGAGCTTCCTCTTGACGGTACACGTCGTGGCATGGTGGTCATACTGCTGGTACAGCTTTGTCAGCATCCGCACTTCTCTCTTCTTCCGCTTTCTCAGGCGCCCCCCCACGCTGCGGAAGTCCGGGTGGTCTTTGTCCCAGTGGTGGGGCATGTCCTTGATCATCAAGAACATCAGGCGGAGGATCTTCCGCTCCGCGGCCGGCGCCATCTGCGCTGATATGGTGCGTAAGCGCACTTCCATCGGTGTGGATGACATTACTCGTGGGTCTTCGGTCATTGTTGATGGTTAAGTTGATGTTTCTGTGGAAGTAGGGGTGTTTTTTAGGTTTGTTGTCTCTCTCGTGAGTTTGATGTTAGCATAGAGATCTAAAATTAGTTTCTGTTATCTGTGGATGTTAGCTTTCCAGTGAAGTAAATATAGGAAAATACCTCTTCTAAGTTTTTAAACCATGATGCTTCTATTTTGATAAACGTAAGGTAATAATAAAATACATAAGAGATACTGTTGCAGTAAGCTCAATTCCGAACTGATCCGATTTAAAAGTCGAAGCCGCGACCTTTCTCATATCAGTTTGAACACAAGCCTAGTGGCTCCCTCAATGAATAAAAATCATTAATTATCATACTTAGCTTAATTTTAATAAAAGTTCAAAGAATCCTACGTCGCATTTTTTACTAAGAGGTTAAGATATATTTTTAAGTTAATAACAGCAAATGAGGATCTGCGCTTTGATCAAAATGTATTGTTAAAAACAAATAATATTTAAATTTTAATGGAAATTTTCGCATTTTCCTTAATAAATTTTCCATGATAAACTCAAATGGGAGCCTAATGGGTCTTTTTCGTCGGAACCTTGCCCCATTAATGAGGCAATTAATTGGGGATCTGTAGGATAACCCTCTCCGAAGGGTACGAGCTAGATCACAAGCACTTAACATGTTAAATTAAATTACGTAGTAGGATAAAACTATTTAGTGGGGAGGGACGGATGACAAAACACTATATGAGTACAACTTTGTTACCTAATGTAAAAATGCTCACAGGATAGTTACGTTACGAGTCTGATGAGACAACAATTAAGTCTAAATTAGGCTCCGCCCCTATCCGATAATATCCGATACTATCTTTTGGATTCGGTTACGGTTACGGTTAATTTTTTATATAGGATATCCGATAGTTTCGGTTTTGGTTACGGAGCTCCCTACATCCCTAGTAGGAACATAGTTTTTTATGAACTATGATAACAAGCTATTTAATTTCGCTTTTAGATTTAGGTTTTAAGAATTTATTCTCAAAAAGATTACAAAAATCCACTTATATGAGATGAGAACAATATTTTTTAAATTTAATCTATGCGGTAGTCACCGCTCCAAAACTAAATCTACGCAGTTAGGTACGGTCAACAGCACATCACGGTTAACACTTGCAGTTCGATAATAGCACTTATGCCCCCGACATAAGAGCGGTACAAAGTCCAAAGTGTTACGTCTGACGTGCTTTTGACTGTACATTGGGTTGCGACTCTCGCGGAATCAACAAATTAACAATTCTCAAGTAGGTAGGTAGATTGTACAGTTGAGTTTTTTTTTAAGAATGCAGTGTTTTGATGTTCCGGTAATAGGTAGGTGTTATATACCTTGGAATTATAGGAAGAAGAGAGCAACCACAATTGCACTTTCTATTCCTTCCTTCACTATAAAAACATGGTGGAATAGGTAATACGACCGAAGAAAGATCAGGGGCGCAGGACCAAGGGATTTTTATGCTTTTTGAGGCACGGGAGTGTTTTACACCGCCATCTTTGAACGTGAATGAGTAATAACAGCAACAATATTAGGCTATGTAATGTAGTAGGTACCCCCTACCTATTTTCGAAACTGAAAACCCCAATTACAAATTGGGATTACAATTACAAAATGGCTGCTAAGAGTGCTAAGTAGGTAGTTGTCCTATAAGCTATTTTAAACAAATGCTTTTTTACCTAGTACCTATGATCCGATATTTTATGATATTATTACAATGACGTTCAATATACAACTAGACTCTCCCATTCACGCTCAAATACTGTCCGAAGCAAAAGTCTGCCCACGCAACTATTGGGCAGAATTTCCGTTTAGTTGTATACAATTGACATTAAACACTAACTGCCATGAGATAAGGTGTTAATTTGAACGAATGTGTTAATGTCATCTGTGTCAACGCCGCTCGGACGTTTTTTGATGATTTTTTCTTTTTTCTTAGAGATTGGGTGTCTAGTTGTATATTGAACGTCATTGTATTATTATTACCTATTTACGAATGGCAGACAATGGACGTGGACGCTATAATGAAACAAAGGATTCTCTCATCTAAATTAATATAAAATGAAGTCAAAAAACTTACATAATCTCTCAAAACCTATTCTTGATTCACTCAAGCCAGTAATACAATATTCAGGAGAATAACAACAATTATTAAAATAAACAACAATCGACATGAACGTTTATTAGCGGTCGGCCGCAGCGTGTCCCCAGTCAGCTGTGCGAGCCGGCCGGCGCGCGGGGCGGCAACGTCGCGCTGTTTGCCGGTCGACGGGTGGGCAACGCCGCGCTGACATAGAGTGGTCGTACAGATGTGGAAATGAGGGTATTGGGTTTTATGCCTATATTGTTAGGTCGCTGAGATGCATATCCTTTAATAAAATGTTATTGTATTAGTATTTTTTTCTTCTTGCTGCATTGTTAATAAAACGTTCAAGAATTTTTTTTGTAGCCTAAATTTTACTTACATTATAAATCTATTTAAACATCTACTATACTATTGTATATAAATACATATCTAATGTACCTACAGTTGACAGCACATCAGACTACCCAATCCTTTAAATTTCTACCACCAATTTTCAGCTTTAAACTTCATTAAGTAGAGTTCTCTGTCAATTAAGATTTTTTAACAGATTAGGGTAGGTTGATCTGCAGCTGCCGTCCGTACAACAAAAAATTAAAGAAATTCGTAAATAAATGAAATCATACGGCAAAATTGTTTAAATTTTCCGTGTGTGAACGAACTAAAATGTCTCTAAAGTGTATCTAATATTGTGGTGTTATTATTAATAAGAAATTACTTTAAAAACGCTCCGTTTTACAATTTACAAATTTTACATACAATTCTGACTTTGAGATTCAAATAATGCCGATTTTTGATATGCGTTACTTTAATGTATTGTGTGTATAAATCCCCAACAAACAAACAAAACATTCAATACCTACAATCACATGTCCCATCTGCGATACCGCTCTATGTTAAACCACCTCGCCCACCGAGCGCGATGAGCGATACAGCGGCGCGGAACGGCAACGCCGCGATCGCTTCATCTCGCTCAGTATCGCTTCGGCGTCGCTTGAGGAGGCCGCGCGTCACGACCTCACGCGTATCTGATGGTACCCCAGTACTATCCCCAAAGCCTTAAATGTGTAATAGAAAAAACAATGATAATAAAGTTGCAATTTAATCGTAAAGAAACAGTTCACGAAACGTATTGTCATGGAATAAAGTTTAATTTCCAATGACAACATCCTATGAGAAAATACTTAGGCAGGCCTCCTCATATTTGTATAATTCACTTACTTATAATGCTGTATTATTACTTACCAACAGTACTTTGATCCAATAGTCTGTTAAACAGCGTTAAATGACAGTTAAAGACGTTGTAGTGTTAGTTAGGTATCAGTAGTACCGCGCGTCTTCATAGTGCAGTATCACCAGAAGTATCGCGCCACAGTGCAGTATCGTCAGTAGTACCGCGCCACAGTGCAGTATCGTCAGCGGAACCGGGCCACAGTCTAGTGATGGCGAAGATGAACAGCCGGCAGTACCGCGAGCGGCTGATCGACGAAGTGAAGAAGTACCCGGTGCTGTACGACACGAGACACGAGAACCACCGGGACATCGACATCAGGGACCGCTGCTGGCTGGAGATCTCCGAGCGGCTTGGGGCTAATAGTGAGTATTTAATTTAGTCTGTGGTATTTACGCACCTTATATCTTTCACAGGAATCGCAGAAGACTGCTTTTACCACAAATCAATCTAATGCTTTGCGGTTTTTACGCACTATTAATACCTAACAGCAGGCTAGCGATAATACCTGCGGCTACTGTGGGGCTCGGGTGTAGACTGTTCCTACCTACTAAACCGAAAGGGACGAGCCGGTAGGGCCTTGAGGTAGGGGTAGGAGTTGTTGTAAATTACCACACAGCACCAGAGGCGGATTATCCTAAAGGCAAAGTAGGCATGTGCCTAGGGGCGCGACGGTACAAAGGGGCGCACGGGTAGAATTGTAAAATAAAGAAAAAATATACAATATACTTAGCATAAAATGAATTGCGCCAGTAAGTAAGCCACCTACTTAGACAATAAAAACTATTACTTTTGCTTAAAACCTCAATTTGCTTCAATTTATAACAAAAGATAAATTTCACGGATGGGACTGACTAAAACTTACGCCTACAAACAACCTTGTCGATGGTACTATCGCGGTCACCCGCGCGTGATCACCCTAAAGGCTAAAATCCTGTGCAGTATTTTCACGTTTACAAGCGCCCGCTCCTAAGTCACGATGCGCGTGCACGGTATATTTTTCCAAAAGTGAAAATGTCTAGTAAAAATGTTCCTTGGTGATCACGCGCGGGTGTCTTCCATGGTACATGGGGCGGGAGCTAAACGGTCAGGCGCAAACGAATAAGTGGAGAGTGTTCATCGATCACTATTGTATTGAGTTTCACACTGTCCTGTTTGAGGGGAGAACTTAAAAGGCGTGGAGTAGGAGTGTGGTCGTCCTGTTCTTCAAAGAGGGTGACAAAAGCCTGTTAAAGAACTATCGACCCATTTCCTTTCTAAGCCACGTCTATAAGCTATTCTCTAGGAGTGATCACGAACCGTCTTGCGCAAAGACTCGACGAGTTGCAACCAAAAGAAAGTGATGAGATCTTTTAAAGTTATTTTTCTTTAGTTTGCTCTTTGCCGCATTCAAACATTTCGTTTTTCCTAAAGGTTGACTGGTAGAGAATGCTTTTAGCGTTAAGTCCGCCTTTTGTACCTAACTTGTGTGGTCAATAAAGTTTTTATAAATAAAAATAAATAAAATGAGATGTCTATACAAAGCAACCACCATGTCCGTCCAAGTACAAAATCAGCAGACAAATCCTATACATTGCATCGAGGAGTGAGACAAGGGACGTCATCTCCCCGAAATTGTTTACAAATGCAATGGAGGATATGATTAAGATGCTCAACTGGAAAGGATGCGATTCACTTGCGATTTGCAGATGACATCGTCATAATGGCGGAGACGCTCTAGGACCTACAACATATGCTGTGAATGACCTGGCTGATTCTTCTTTACGCATCGGCCTATGGATGAACTTGGACAAAACCAAGGTCATGTTCAATAAACATTTGTTTTACCGAAACCGATTGCGATTCACGACGCCGTCCTTGAAGTTGTTCAAAAATATGTGTACCTTGGACAGTCGTTGCAGTTGGGTCGAAAAAACTTTGAGGATGAGGTGAATAGAAGAATTCAGTTGGGTTGGGCAGCGTTTGGAAAACTACGTCGAGTCTTCTCATCGCCACAATGCCTAATGACGAAAGTCTTCAGTGCGTCCTACCCGTCATGACATACGAAGCCGAAACGTGGACACTTACGGCACGGCTAGTCCGCAAGTTTAAAGTCGCTCAGCGGGCTAAGGAAAGAGCTATGCTCGGCGTTTCTCTGCGGGATTGCATCCGAAATAAAGTGATTCGGCAGAGAATCAAAGTCACCGACGTAGCTCGCTGGATTAGCCAGTTGAAGTGGCAGTGGGCTGGCCATATCAGCCGTAGAACCGATAACCGTTGGGGTAAACGAGTTCTAGACTGGAGACCACGTAACGTAGTGTAGGACGCCCTCAGGCCAGGTGGAGCGATGATCTGCGCAAGATGGCTGGCAGGAGCGCGATTAGCGTGGCGAGCATTTGGAAAAGCCTATGTCCAGCAGTGGACTGTTACAGGCTGATCATAATGATGGATGACAGTACGAGTTATTTTTAATAAAGGGGCGCCGATGAGATCCTTGCCTACGTCGCTCTCAACGTTTAATCCGCCTCTGCACAGCACCATCTAGCCCCAAACTAAACAAAGCTTATGTACCTACTTGCTAGGTATGTGTTTCATACAATAGGCTTTTGTTTAAAATACATAATAGGTAATATTAGCACAGAAAACATCCAGAGTAATGTACCATCATACATGACATGACAGGTTCAGGGACAAAAATATTATTTTTTGCCAAAAAATTATGTTTGAATTGTAGGGATTCAAACCTGCGACCTCTATCTGGTGTGCCAACAGACTTCTTAACCATTACACTATGTCGGAGATGGGCTTAGCATGACCGGCTCGTCCCTTTCGGGTTTGAAAGGAAAACTAAAGAGGTTTAGTGGGTAGTAGAAAAATCGTCCTTTGCCCATAGTCCCACAAGTCGCATACACGGCTGCATGTATCGCTAGCCTGCGGTTATGCTTATGGTGCATTAAAGCATCCTCTTCCAAAAAAAAAAATTGTCTGTCGTCTAATATGAGCGTGTTGACAGATGTGTACTTAAACCCCTACTTTCCAGGCGAGGTTCTGAAGAGAGAATGGAAGATTCTCCGCGACTCGATGCGGCAGGCGCTGAAGCGGACCAAGCGCGGCGCCACCACCAAGGCCGGCGCGCCCTGCAAGAAGTGGCGCTTCGAGAGCCGCATGGCCTTCGTGCTGCCCTACATGACCATGAGGAGGTAAGCTCAATGACATATTGTGCATTATGTAACAGCAGCTGCCAGTAGACTTTGCTATAGATAGTCGACTATTGACAGATTATCAATACACTTTCATCTATAACACTATCGATATTGTTACTAGTTTTCCAGGCTGACAGGCACGAAGCCCACTCTGGTAAGCGGCCAGTGCAAGCTGCGAACTGTTCTAATGGGGTACACTTAGCCAGGAAACAGAGTCGTCAGTGGCCAACAGTCAAATGATTTTAACGTAGGAATCACACTAATCAAAGTAAAATTTGGCAAAAGTAAAATTCTGCCAAAACTGCCAAAGCGGTAGTAGCGAATCGATACTAGCAATGTAGGCTCTTCTGATTTTAAGCATGCTGGCTTCCACATTAATATTGCCAGAACTGAACACTGCCAGAGCTGTTATAGCGGCGGCGGCGGATTACACTTGTGGTGGTGGTGTGGTACAGCAGACTACAGACATTGAGTCTGACCAGCTAGTAGGACTGAATGTCTTACCACAAACCAATTCCAAGGCAAGGATCGATCCCACGGCCTCCGAGTTTTTTAGATCCTACCACCTTCAGTCTTCACCCCTGTTTCACTTAGGAAATCAACTCTGGGCCTTTGATTTTAAGTACTAACGCTGGCTCAGTACAATGGCTCCACTTCGTACGTAATCGTATCAATGATGTTTCATGTTTGACTTTTGAGTAGAATAGGCGACTGAGGCGCCCGCGTCTTGTCCATCGGATTCGTGGTACTGGCGATTTTTACTTCTAATTTATTTATTAATCAACTTTCGTTTCATTTTAATTAACCAGCTTCTATATAGGAAATAATTTATAACACACATTTCTTAACACTTTTTAATTACTACGATATATGTAGGTACTTTTTTAACATTAATCCATCAAGCCCCGGAAAACCAGACACAATAGAAAATCTATTGTTTACGCGACACCCGGCTTTCGGTCGGGTGTTTAAGAGTTAAAACAGTTCCTAATGTTGATAGTAGTATTGACAGATAGATTCACAATGTTGAGTTAACTGGCAAAAATATAATCATGTGTGACCGTTGACCCTTACTTTAAATATTTTTACTTCATAAGTACAAAAAATATGAAAACACAAGTACCTACACCTTTTGTTACAAAACAAGAATATAATGCAAAATACATCCAGGTAATATTTTTATAACTTAAAATTCATTAGCTCTAGATAGGTTGTTTCTGTGTCTTATGACTACTTATACCTAAATAAGTTCGTCTTTGAAGTCTACAGTAATTTGTATAAAGATTCCTTGCCATTGAATGCTAACGAGTATACGACACGAGTGTACGACAACAAGACGTATTGATTATATAATTGCAATTTTGCGATATTTAAGATACATAACTTCAATTTTATATGAAATTGGGTTTTGTTTGAGTTGTCGGTGACTATTTTCTGTATGTAGGGAATGTATTACACATACCCAAACTCGCCTGTTCAAAAAGGACGACCTAACCTTCGAACTTCCACATTGCACTCACAAGTCATAGGATCCGGCAGAACCTCTGCTACTTTGGCAATGTTGATGCCAATATGCCAGCCAGCCTATCACGACGAATAGAAATGAGCATATTGTCTCTTAAAAGGCCGGCAACGCATAGGCGATCCCTCTGGTCATCTGGTGTCGCAGATGTCCATGGGCGGCGGTGATTGCTTACCATCAGGCGACCTGCTGGCTCGTTTGCCGCCTCTGGCATAAAAAAAAGAGGATCCTATGGGCTTTCATGCGCATGGTACCTATATTTTCCGAAAAAGTGTTACATTGTGTATGTACGTCCATCCTCACATACTTACTCCAGACAAAATATGTCCTGCATAATTTTCTCTATACTTTCAAATACTGATCTTTCTCAATCTTTATGATTGTGTCAGATGACTGACACCAGATCATTATATAACTACCAATTATAGAGGTAACATGCATCATAAAATCTCACAACACCCATTCTCTACCAGAAACGAGCGGCAGATCAAAGACTCGGACGTCAAGATCGATGAGATGGAAGAAGCCCCGCCCTCGGACCAGGAGTCGGAGGTGTGGGACCCTGGGCACGGAGATCACACGGTAACGATAGAAATAGTAAAACGAACGAACCAAGGTTACCTTTTCCTATACGAATAGATATCACTTTCCGAGCACTTTAAAACGATCTACACATATTATTAGATATAGACTTAATTATCCAAGGTTTGGCAAATAAGACGACTACTAACTACTACTTCTACCTACTACATACTAACCTTTTACAATATATATATTTCACGCTCCAGCTCCTACACTGTCTCTATTCCAAAAATCATGACGATCTGTTACTTCGTGGCCTTTCCTTTTCCAAAGTTTTTTTCTGGATTCTAAAAATTGTCCTTTTTTTATTGTAATGTTACAAGACGATCAGATCGTACACCTGATGGAAAGCGCCACGTCTGCCCTTAGAAAGTTCAGTAGAAACTAAGCACCGAGACGACAGTTATTATAGGTCTCTTTAACCCAGTAATTTCACTAGCTACAGTGCCCTTTCCCCGAAACACAGAATATCTGGCACTGCGGTGGTACCCACCTAGATGGATAGTACAGAAACCTACCACCTGGTCTTTAAAAGAACATTTGTTTTACCAGGACTCGTTGGAGCTGTTCTTCGCGAGCGTCTGCCAGAGTGCCAAGCGCCTCCCTCGGAGACTGCAGAACAGCCTCAAGAGGCAAGTCCTCGATGCGCTGCTGAGGGTGGAAGAAGAGTTGGAGACCGACCAAGGAGACATTAAGGGGGATAGCAAAAACTTTTAGGGGATATCGAATTGCTAATGTATCTTCTTGCAGATATGCTGTTTCCTTAAAGAGCTCGGGTCGTATCGATTCGACAATACGAGTAGATTCTGGTAATGAATGTTTTATAAGTGGTTTGTAAGTATTTTTATTAATTATTTTTTATGTTTAGATTACCTCTGTAGACGGGAGCTTAATCGCCGGTGGTGATTAACTAATCCCACCACCTTAATCTTAGATTATTATGTTCTTGGACTGTTAGTAGAACTTTTTTTAGTCTAGCTGGCTGGCTGCACGAACAGGTAAGCTAAGTATTTCCCTCCAACAACATAATAGAAAAGACTTGAAAAACAGAGAGGTCTACAATATTATGTATATTTATTTTAGTTGTTATATTTTATTTTTCCAAGAAAAGACTTTGTATTAAATAACTTGAAAGTTATTTGCTTACTAGTTTTAAGTGGCATTATTGTACCTGCTTATAAAAGGTAAAATAAGGTATTTATTATAAGGTTATTGTAAATAAATACATAGTACTTAAATTGACCTGTTTTCTTCCGATTCTCTTTCTGAATTGACATTAAGGCTTAGTCTGATTGCAGTATTTGCAGTGGCTATACTAGCGTAGTCTCGCACACCAAGAGTCCCGCGTTTGCATCCCGGGTCGGAACAAAAATTGTGATTGGGTTTTTCTGTTTGAAAAATACATCCACAGTCCAGAACGTTGCGGTAAAACACCGCCATGCCTTTTAAGTTATTTTATTAGGCAACTGATCTCTCTTCGGCCGTGTCAGACTGCTGTTTTGCACTTGTGTACTTCAATGGCCCGGTTAGAGCAAAGTTTATTACTTTTATACATCATAATTAGTTATTAATTATAAATACTACTGTGTGTAATGTGTGAATATGCCTTAGCGAATGACTTGTTCTGTGTGTATGTCCCAAACAGGAAGCCCAAGTCTGAAACCTGTCCGTGATCTCTGGGTTTAAGAGGATTCAGGCGACTGGGACCACTACATTGCTGGGACCGCGGTCCCAGTTGCCTGATTAGTTTTTATTTATTTCGTCAGGCGAGTGGGACCACCCGTAATTTTTAATCACAAATCCATTGTTGAAATACAAGATTTAGTACAGTTAGCACAAAAGGTGTCATAAATAAAACAAAGTTATGGTCCCAGTCGACCGATTCAAAAATGTTAACAGGTAACTGGGACCGCGGTCCCAGTTTCATATGGTCCCAGTCGCCTGAATCCTCGGGTTTAATACCTATATGGGTCACTCAAAATACCTATGTTCTAGATTTTTCAATTATAATCCTGCCTTTGGCAATTGCCATTAAGCCAGAATGTTATTCTATAACTTAATTTCAATGGTGGAGATATGGACAGGCTGATGCTTACCTTCTTACCATAATTAGGGAACAGAATAACAGGAGTGCAATAATTTCCACGGCAACAGTTATAACCAGGAGGGAACGGCGAAAACAAAGATATAAATATGATGGATCGCCTGTTTGCGCCAGGGGGACCATGATTGCGTAATAAATAACGCGCGTTCCGGACTGTCCGCGCCGCTACCCGTAGCTTCGGAATAGATAACTATAGGGTCGGGAATTTAGGATAGGGGTTTGTTAAAGTACTGATCATAGAACTTGTTGAAGAAATCATGTGTTATGCTACAATTCTCAAATCTAATCTGCCGCCATAACACAGCTCTGGCAGTGTCCGGCAATATTAATGTGGCAGCCTAGACTTGAAATTAAAAGGCTCGAAGATCAGATGAGCCTACAGTCTGGCAGCACATTGAGCGATGCTTCCTGGTGAAGTGTCCCTCAATAGAATTGGCTGCGTGACCGCTTACCATCAGATGGGTAGTGGCATAAAAAAAAGCAATTATCTTGTTACGAGTACAATTTGTTTTTGTATAGATTTACCCACTCAACGCCGAACCGGCACTCGGGTGCCGCATAACAATAGATTTTCTATTGTGTCTAGTAATCCGGGGCTAGAAGGATTAAAGAATTTTTTTGTCACATTTTGAAAGGTAAGATTAAAAAAAATGTTACGAGTCTTTATGATCTATTCCATTGTCCATTAATAAGTCTATAATTAATTGGAAGTCACAATTAATAATGTAATATTAAGAAAAACTATATTTTTTGTTAAGTTTCTTTTGTTAAGTTTACTTTTAGTATCATAAAACTTAAGTTGTTAAGTTTACTTTTAGTATCTTAAAACTGTTTAATTTACCTTTTTTCTTTATATTATGTTTGAACTAAAATCGCAATTTTAATAAATATTAATCACACGTAATCTGCTTATACTTGCACAATAACTATGCCAGTCTCTGCATTTATCGTCGTCATAAAAATGCAATCCTACTTCTTACTATATTATTAATATTATAAATGCGAAAGTCTGGATGTTTGGATGTTTGTTACTCAATCACGCCTTAACGGCTGAACGGATTTAGATGAAATTTGGTACATGTGTACTTTTTAACCCGGAATAGGACATAGGCTATAAAATTCCTACGGGAAACGTCTCATTCCCGCGGGAATAACAATTTTGAAACTACTGAACCGGTTTGAATAATTCTTTTACTGTTAGAAAGCTACACTATCCCCGATGAACAAAGGGTAATTTTGATCCTGGAAATGTGGGGGGAAGGGGGGATATTTGAAAAAAGATGCTTATTTGAAAGAAGAAGATATGGAGTATTGCTCTCATTTATGGGCCGGAGCACCTCGGTACCAGCTGGGTCCTTTTGACGCGGTGCAAAGACGCGCTATGAGAATGGTCGACGATCCCGTGCTCACAGACCGTATTGAGCCGCTTAGTCTGAGGAGGGACTTTGCCTCCCTTTGCGTGTTCTACCGTTTGTACAACGGGGAGTGCTCCGGGGAATTGTTTGACATGATGCCTACAGCCACTTTCCACCATCGCACCGCTCGCCATCGGCGGGGAATTCATCCACACACACTAGAACCTAAATGGTCGCGTACTGTGCGTTTCGAAAGAAACTTCCTGCCACGTACGCTAAGGTTGTGGAATGAGCTCCCCGGCGAGGTGTTCCCACGGGGCTACAGTATGGGGTCCTTCAAGAAGGGCGTGAAAAAGTTTTTAACAGGTCGGCAATGCGCACGTGATACCCCTGGTGTTGCAGGCGTTCATAGGCTACGGTAACCGCTTAACATCAGGTGGGCCGTATGCTTGATTGCCAACTTTATGGCATAAAAAAAAAAAAAAAAAAAAAAAAAAAAAAAGATATTACGCGCGGGTGAAACCGCGGGCGGAAGGCTAGTGTCAAACATAATCGCGAACATCGCGCAACCCCACACTCCCCGATAGCGCAATACATCGCCGAGTATAACCCTCAACCACCCTCAACAGCTATAATATCCGATACAAGTGCCTATCGCCCTAATATTAATACCTTTCCGGAATATCTTGATCTGCCGGTAAACGAAGGCTGTATGAATGTCAGGGATCTTTCGTAATCGGTCGCATAGTTACCTACACAAGCGTTCCCTATCAGACGTCCGGTGTCCGAGGCTGTCGGTGCGTTTATGGTCAGCCTGAATTATTGCGTGAATTCGCACTGTCATTGAGAATGAGAATGAAACAATAAATATTGATGAATGTTTTCCTTAAAGCGCCCTCTATCTCTAAACTAAGCAAACCTTGACTTATTAATTATTATAATTTATAATAAATTATAGGGGTCAAACAACGAATAAACATACTTATAAACTATTTTTTTATGGAGTGATTTAGTATTTTAGTTCATTACAAGTTACGAGTTACGACTAATAATAATGATATACTTATTTAATCTAATATTTTATATACCATTTTGATTTTTATCCAAAATATTCATCACGTAGGTTCTCCAATCAAATATGAAGAAGTTTATAGAAAAAGGTATAGTTTATAGATATGTATCAGTTAGTCAATAAGTGAGACAACGTAAACTAATGCATGCTAATTAAGGTCGACAGGTCCACGCACCGCATTAATGTCAAGCTGTCAGTCTCGCTCCTGGCCGGGAACTGAACCCGGACCCCGCCGTCGACCCGCGTCAAACCCCCACGTAGCTTATTGATTATGAATGAGCCAATCAAATACATACCTATACAACATAATAAGCTACCGTGATACTATGAGGCATCCGGCGACTGGGACCGCAATCAACCGGACCGCGGTCCTAGTTGCCGGATTGATTAAATTTTATGTTTTTGAATTAATTTATGCGTGGTCCCAGTCGCCGGAAGAAAAATTATAAAATTTAATCAATCCGGCAACTGGGACCGCGGTCCGAGTTAATTGCGGTCCCAGTCGCCGGATGCCTCGATACTATTTTAATATTTTTATGTCAATTCAGTTAGCGGCCGTGAATGTTTTGTAAGATAATTACCTATAATAACTAGGGGCCGCCTCCGCGGTTTCCCCCCACATTTCCGGGATCAAAAGTACCCTTTGTTCACCGGGGATAGTGTAGCTTTCCAACAGTGAAAGAATTATTCAAAGATCAGTAGTTTCGGAGCCTATTCAATACAAACAAGCAAACAAACAATCAAATCTTTCCTCATTATAATATTAGTATAGATTATTTAAGATAATTTTCATAGGATTTGAACTAAGCGAGTCATAAAGTTGTGTTGTATGTAGGTAATATAAAAATTATCTCTATGTCTGCTGGCTCTTAAGAGTCAACTACGTCCAGCAAAATTTTTGGATGATGAACAAAAAAAAATTGCTCATTAATTTATTAATACTATCAATTTTCTCGACACCAAATATTCAGCCTTGTATTGTGTGCAACACGGAACATTATTTTCGAGATAACTTTATGGGGGCACTGGAAAATTGGGACGGGAATGTCACCGAGTGGTGGCCACGTATCGGGAAACGCAGCCGTGATAGGCCTCCCACAAGGTGGCCCGATGATCTCATAAAGATCGCCGGAATCCACTGGATGCGAGTGGCGCAGGACCGATCGGTTTAGAGATCCTTGGGGGAGGCCTATGTCCAGCGGTGGACGTCGTTTGGCTGAAACGATGATGTTGATGATGATGACTGAAAAATTCAGAAAATATTACGAAACACTTTATTTGACAATTGTCTGTCTCATTGCCTTGCATGGCGATGCACTTAGATAAACATGTGTGAATATTAATTTGGGAACTATTTAAGTGTATACTAGTGATGCAAATAGTAAACATAATAGTAAACATTTACCGAATATTCGTATTCGGCGAATACTAACACGAATATTTTTTAAAAACTAACACCAGCGAAGAAAGAAGCGTTCTTCTTAAAGGAAACATGGGAAAAACGTACAACGTATAAAATTGTTATCCTAAATATTTGATTGCTGAATAAGTTGTTCCAGACATGGAACCCCTGAATTTGGTAAGTAAAAAGGGATATCGTCGTTTGTTCAGTGAACAAGCTCCAAGGTTTGTTTTTGTTGTGTATAGTATAGTAAAAGTAAAATTTAATTTCAAAATGTTTTTTACAGGGGATTCGCAATCTAAAAACGAGAGAAATGCGTATCAAAAGCTCCCAAATTAATCGCCGATTGCTGATCCACTGGCCTTTTGGCGAGAAGATGTCCATTTTCCAAGTCTGAAAAAACTCGCCCAAAAATATTTTTCACTGAAGCCATGGACAGTCGCCTCGGAAAGACTTTTTTCAACGGCTGGAAACATCCAGACTGAAAAAAAAACGCCTAAAACCAGAAAATCTACGAATTTTATGTTTTTTAATCCATCTAGCCCCGGAAAACCAGACACCACGTTTGCACGTTTATATTGAACGTGCAAACGTGTAAACAATAGAAAATCTATTGTTTACGCGACACCCGGCTTTCGGTCGGGTGTAGTTGGGTTAAATAAAAAATGGCCTGTTGTAAATTTTAACTATTAGAGAAACATTCATCGAATAAATAAGTCTTTTATGACCACGGCGAGATATTCGTATTCGTATTCGCCGAATAGTAGGTTTGATATTCGTATTCGTAAAAGTAGTATTCGTTGCATCACTAGTGTTTACCCAAAATAGGTTGAACGAGCACCAAAAAAAGGTGAAACGTGCACCAAAATAAACTAAAGGCACACCAAAGGATAGGTTAGGTTAGCAATTCAATTTTTTGGTGCACGTTCAACCTTTTTGGTGCACGTTCAATCTTTTTTTGGTGTACGCTTAACTTTTTTTGATGTACGGTTAAATACAAGCCTAATTCTTTTCTTCCGGCCATCCTATGTCGCCTGGAGGTGTGTGCTCTGTGAAGCTGAACCCGGGCGGTAGATCTGAGAACAATCCCGTGGCGCCGGAGATCGAATCCATATCCAACCCAATCTCGGACATGATTTGAATGGCTTGCTCTTTTTCTCCAGGGCCTAAATTGTCCTGTAAACAAATGCGTCACAAGCGTAACATAATAAATAAATCTATATAAATAAAAATGAATTGCTGTTCATTAGTCTCGCTAAAACTTAACAACGGCTAATTGACTTATTTTAGTCTTGAAATTTTCGTGGAAGTCCGGGGAAGGTTTAACGATGAGTAAATATAGAAAAATTGCGAGGAAAATACTAAAAACGATAATTTTTTTCCCCATACAAACTGTTCTAGTAAATAAATAAATATCTCTGGGCACTATTCACACAGCGCCGTCCTGCCCCAAACTAAGCATAGCTTTTGACGAGCCATTTGGTGTACCTAATGGTCGAGAAGTCGGCTATTACACAAGAGGTCGCGGGTTCGATCCCCGCACGGTACCACCACATACATTTGTGTGCATGAACATGTCTGTTTGTATCCGTCTGGGTGTTTCTATGATTTACAAAAAAGTATCTAAGTAATGTTTATCCGTTGTCTGGGTCTGGGTGACATAATATAGCACAAGCTTATGCTTAGTTTGGGGCTAGATGGCGCTGTGTAAATAATTTCCAGAGATATTTATTAGCTTGTGCAAGCTAGAGCTGCCAGACAACAGGTAAACTTACGGAATAAACCACGAATTTTATCCGTTAGTTATTTTATTTAATGAGTAGTAATCGCCTAAATACCTAGCAAAAACCACTATTTACTTACATACTTTTTTCATGAATGTATATACTTTAATTATACATATAAACTCCCAGACCGGTTTGTCCACTTGTCTCTACCAGTGTCTCCACTAGTAGAGACAAGTCCACTTTTTTGTCCACTTGTCCCTACCAAGTGTTGTCTTTTTTTCCACTTGTCTCCACCGGATTGTAATTAAATGGTTTTTATTCCCGGTCGTCCCCACTGGGTACGACTGGGAAAAAAACGCTTCGTTCGTCCCACTCGTTCACCGATACATAGAGACATGTTTATGCACACAAATGTTTGTACCGTGCGGGGATGCGAAAAAGGAAGCTCAAGCATTTGGCACTTACTTACCAAAATAAGTGCATTAGCAAGCTACTAACTCTAAGCACTACAGTCACAGGTCGGTCTTGTGAGTGGATGGCACTTCCCCGGTCCAATCCACTGACAGAGACAGACCGTCAGTTTTACCACTATAAGATTGGTTTAAAAATACATATTGCAAGATATCATAAGACGCACCACCCCATCCACTTTCATTTTACTATCGTGCAGTCTGAACAAGTATTCGATGATGTACTGGACGTCTATGTTCTTCTTCAATATGTAGGTGTAGTAGACAAGCTGGACGAAAAACGACTGTCGGTTTTCGTTTTTATGGTGCCATTTGATGTATCTGTTTTGGGTTCTATTCGCGCGCGACAGAATGATAAGCATGTCCTCCACGAGCGTGTCCAGCCGGCAGAAGATGTATGACATGCGGAAACTGGAATATAACGAAAATAGTTAAGTCTGGTACGCCACCTACTCTCTATTATAAGGGTGGATCTTCAGAAAAGTGCTCTCCGCGTAATTTCCACGGCATTTTTGAAATCGCTAAATTATGGTGAACTGCACAAATATTCCGAAAGCTTGTGCAAATTTAAATAACATATCAAAATTCGCCACGTACTGGATCTATACTTTTGCTAAAAAAAAATGGAGAAAATTGGCGGCCCATGGAAATTACAATAAAGGCTATGGAAATTACCCAGCAGATTAAATTTAGCTAAACACCATGTCAAATACGAATTTAAGCTGTCATATTAGTTAGTTAGGGTAGTATAAAGATCTACATTGTATTAAAACAATATTTAGCAAAAATAGTAGCTTTATTTCAAAACTTACTTATGATACTCAAAGTAGGAACATGAAAGTGATAAAACTGTTATCAATTAACTTTTTATACATTAAAATTGTTCCCATAACATGATACTTATGGATAAACATAATAGTAAACATAAAAAAATAACAAATTGAATTTTTATAAAATAAGTCTTTTCATCAATCAGTTTAAGTCTTTAATTTAATTGTTGAAATTCTTTAAAAGCGTTGCTTAGCTTGAACAATGAGAAAGTCTTTGATTCAATCGAGACCTAGGCAGTGCTGCAGTCTCTAAAAAGGGTGCCAAGTGGACTACATGGATATCGACGTATTGAGGTACTTATACCAAAACGCTGCATATCAGTTCGATTGCAAAACCAGAGCTCAAATTCCTATCCAACTAGAGCGAGGTGACAGGGAGACGTAATTTCTAAACTGTTCACTGCTGTGCTGGAAGATATTTTCAAGCCTCTGGATTGGCAAGGATTCTGTATTAACATCAATGGCGAGTACCTTACACAGCTACGTTTTGCTGACGATGTAGTTCTCATGGCCGAGACCATGGTGGATCTGAATACAATGCTCGAAGATCTTAGTAACGTTTTCATAAGAGTTGGTCTTAAAATGAATATGGACACGACGAAAATTATGTCAAACGTCCATGTTGCATCCGCTCCAGTTAACATTGGAAACGTTACGCTTGAAGTTGTTGACCATGCCTATGCATATCTTTTCCTGAACAGGCAGTTCAGTTAGGTAAGTCCAACTTCGAGATAGAGATCTCTTGACGAATCAAGCTCGGATGGGCAGCGTTCGGGAAGCTACGGAACATATTCGCATCCAACATACCTCAGTGCCTCAAGACGAAAGTCTTTGAACAGTGTGTGTTGCCAGTGATAACATATGGAAGCGAAACGTGGTCATTCACTATGGTTCTCATAAGAAGCCTCAAGGTCACACATTGGGCAATCGAGTTATGCTTGGTGTTTCTTTGTGCGATAGAGTAAAAATTAGGAGATTCGCACAAGAATGAAGGTAACCGACATAACTCAAAGAGTTGCTCAGTTAAAGTGATAGTGGGCGGGACACATATCCAGCAGAACCGATGGCCGTTGGGGTGGAAAGGTTCAGCAATGGTGTCTTTCAGTGTGACCGCGCACTGGAAGACTTTCAGTGGGAAGGCCCTTTATTAGCTGGACTGACGACCTTGCCAAGGCCGCCGGAAACCGCGGGATGTACGTGGCGTAAGGACAGATCAGTTTGGAGATCCTTGGGGGATGCCTATACCCAGCAGTGGGCGTCGTATGGCCGATGATGATGAACTTCAAAGAAACAAGGTAATTTCCATGGGTCTTACGTAATTTCCATGGTGTTTTATCCATGGAAATTACAGCATGGAAATTACAAAAAAACATATATTTTGAAATAACTTTTCATTGAAAAGATATAACCAGCTAGTTTTTTACTGTCCATCTACATTAAGGAGCTAGGTATTTTACCTCAAAACCCATTTACCAAAAGTAGTACAATTACATTGAAAAAATGTGACACGGGAATACCGGAAAACTGGGAACCAAAATTTTTAAAATTGAAGAACGTCCTCCATCATCCAAGGCGCGGGTACCAGCGACATGGCCACCTCACCTGCTAGCTGCAGGGTAACTGACGATTCGAATACACCTATCAGGGTTCGCCTACGCCTGGCCAGCCCTGAGCAGTGCGCCTCGAAAGGCGCGCCGCGAAAATCTTGCTAAGCGTGTGACATATATACTTATGACCATAAAATCAAAAGTATCCTTCCAATTAATTTAAAATTTGACCAGTATGTAAACTGATTTATCTATTTTAAATGTGTGTAGAAAACTGGTTAAAAACGTGGGTGATTTTAAAAATATGTGCGATTGTTCAGAAGTCGGCGCTCGTGTGACACGTAAAAAACGTGCAAAATTCACCGGATTTGAGGTGTTGATGGTGAATTACTCAGATCTTCGTAGTTTTTAATCAAAGAAATCTATATGACCTGATGCTTAATGAAATGAAGAAACGTTGTAATAATAGTTTTTATCGTAATAACTTATTTTAATAGGAGATATGAGTCTGTGACACTCCGAAAATGCTTCTCCAAGAAGTAGCCATAAGCAGATGATGCTAGCGGAATGTTCCTACTAATGTCCAAGCCGAGTCTCGGGGATGACGAGGATGGGATAAATTATAGTGTGCAAGCACAGGTGCGTTTTCTATTCTCTAACTCTCGTAGCATGGAAATACAATAATCTGACGATCATAATCATAATCTTTATCGGCTTACGTGCTTTCTGAGGCACGTGGTTATAGACATCTGCATCACCAGAGAAGTTACTAATGAGACATTTTTTTAAGATTTGTGACTTCGGTCTGGTCTTCTGGTTTGGTAATACCGGTAGCTAAAAAACCTACCTGACTTGGTTAGAATATTTTTCGGTGATGATGCTCTGATCTTTGAGGCGGTACTGCGTGGCGTAGATGTGGTGGCGCATCATCTCTACGGTCCTCATCCGGGTGTCGAACGGCAGCGGCGTGGCTGGAAACTTGGAGTTGTGGGCTCTCCGCGCGTCGCGGAGCTCCTGCTCTTCTTGCATCTTCAGTTAAGAGATTATTTATAGTACATTTTCACTGGCTAGCTATATGGCTCTTAATATGGTCGTGACATAACCCACTTTTTTTATACTAAGTCAGACAGACACGCAGCCCACCTGATGGTAAGCGGCCACTGCGGCCTATTCCATTGAGGGACACTTCACCAGAAAGCGTCGCTCAATGTGCTGCCAAACTGTAGACTCATCTGATCTTCGAGCCTTTGATTTCAAGTGGAGCTATTATGGCGGCAGATTTCACCTGTGGGGGTGGTAGCTAGCCAGTCGGACTCGGAAAAAGACCTACCACCAGACCCTAGCTGGGAATCGAACCCACGACCTCCGGGTTTTATACCTAGCCACTGTTACAAGGTAACATTTGTGATGAACACGATAAATTCGCTAACAGTGTCACCTGCAACAGGATATGACGGTTCCCGTGACACTGCCACTAAAGCGTCTGGTAGTTCTTTGCAGCTTAAAGGAGACATTTTCTTTTTGATGGGCCCACTAAAAATTGAGGCATTTAGTAACGAAACATTTATCAAATTGTTCCTTAGAACGGCTAAAAAACATTAGCAATATTGGTATTTCTTTATTAAACAAAAATCCACTATGAATCCACTCATGTTCAAGTTGGTGCACACTTTCAGCCGTTTCTGAAAGTAATTGTCTTTGTACGTTCCGTTGAAATCTCACTGCACAGTTAACACAACGGTTCGGTGGAATAGGGGCTGAACTTGATGCCATTTTCTTCTATTTTTAGTTGAAAATAAGGAAAAACACAAACCCTCAGTTCAAAACAAACGGAAGGTATGATGAATGACACTCCAACCACTCCTGTCAATGTCAGTGATAACTGACAAACGTCAAGACGGAATCGCGTTCAGTTTCACGGCCTTAATATACATCCCAACTAGCAAAATGGTCAATTGGTAATGCTATATGGACTTATAGAGCTCCGATAATGGTTTTGGTATTTGCTACTACGCTTTTAACTGCATAAAATGGTGCTATTTTCACTTGAGTATGTTTAATTCTATAATTTGGTCTTATATCGGCATATAGGATCAAATATCGTGGCTATTATAGTCTAGGACTCCTATAAAGGCATTAAATAAGAGTAATTACTCTCAGGTGTAATTACTCCGGTAACGAAGACTTATATGTGCCTATAAGATAACATCTTAGAGGCATTTAAATCTTAGGCCTCCTCTAGAAGCATCTACCAGGATAGTATACACTGAGGAGCAATCACACTAGTTACTTTTACTTATAATGTGATATAAGCTAAAATTGTATGGCTAATATAAGTAACTTCCAGTTAAACAACTGAATAGCATTTATATTTCTTGTTTTTGTTTTACATAAGCTTGAAATTAAGGTTTAAGCGGATTTAATATCAGCGTTTCAAAAATAATAAATCACTAAGATTATAACAGCATTTAGTAGGATAAAATGTTCTCTATATAGATTTGTCTTAAGCCGTTACAAGTCTAGACATATTTATATTGGCATTCCACAGTAGTGTTATTGTCAACGTTATCTTAAAATTGGTATACAAAATGGCGAATCTTCTGCAGTTTTGACACTTGCCAATATAGAACCAAATAAGCTTATGATGGCACTATGTCACACTTGGAAATGCTTACCGAAAAAATGGCAGCCCTTCGTAGCATTTTTTTTGATAAATAAATAATTACTCAAATGTAAATAAAGGCAAGTGAAGAGGCGCTCTAAAATTTTGTTTAAAACTATGACTAATTTCACAGAAAATTCACATTCCCCTACGAATATTAATAAGACTAACTAACAACAATAAGATGTTGTTTTTCTACTATGGCTGACAATAATAAATTCTGATAAAGATAAATACCACTTCCTTATTCAAGCTGTTAAAAAAATTATGACAGAGGCCAACACAGCGCAACACATTATACTGTTCGTTCGTTCATTCGTTCACCAAAATGAGCTTAAATCAGCATTGCAAGGAGCGCATTAGTCTTACTTACGACTATAACTTACTTATATTGATTATATTATTGATTTGCAGGAGTAACTGCATTTTCGTAATTCTATTACAGGAGTTATATAGGCGTAAACAAGCATTTTAGCGGTCTAATATAAATGTGTTATAATCAAAAGTACACTTAAAAAGTGGGCCTTTTCCCGGACTTATATTCGGATATAATTCTCATATAGTCCTAAAGATTCATCCTCCTGGGATAGCTTAAAAACCACTTTTTGCTGGTTGGGATAGGTATAACCATTTTAGCAAAAATCATAAAAACACAATTAAATTATTTTACTGAAATCTCAATTCCCTAAAATAGAAAAAAGTAGACAAAACATGATCTAAAACAAATAATCATCTCATTGAAATAATTTTTTTTATAACCAGCCCGACGTTTCTTTACACGCATTGTTGAACCTATGATCTTGTTTCAATAGTTATCTATACCTTGACTTTAAAAAGATGGAATGTCGTGGACCGGTAGTCAAAACATCGCATTTTTAAAATTGATTTTATGATTCCCGTTGCATTTAAACGTAAACTTTTGTCTAATTAGTAGTAATGGGAGTAATGTCATCACTACACGCAACCGCAACGGTTCATCATCATCATCATCAGCCTATATACGTTCCCACTGCTGGGACACAGGCCTTATCTCAATTGTGAGATAGTGTGGGCCATTACTGGGTTACTGGGCCTAAAATAAAATGTCTCCTTTTCGCGCGAAAACAGACCTATGGTTCCGATGACGTCACTCCTGTCTGTCACTGGTCGTACTCGTTCGTCGCTGGTTTTATACTTTTTGCATATTTTTTCGAGTTTCGAAATATTTTTTTGTAAAAATTTAAAATGGACTATCCATCAACATCAGGTGATAACAATTGTTGGCACAGCCGCAGATTGAAGAATCACCTCGTGCAAATCCATCGCGAACATGAAGGCGTCTGGGATGTGGTCAGCCGGCGGCGGCGGCAGGCGCACCCCGTCCATGCGCTTGCGCAGGGCTTCGGCCACGCCCTGGTCGTCGCCGCTGAAGTTCTTGTTGCCCATTTCGATGAAAACGCCGAGAGTGGGACCTAACACTAATATGAGGAGTTACAAGGTTTCGTCAACATCACTGTGTGTTTGTATCATCGTTACTTTTAAAGACAATAGAAAGACCTAGCGATCTTCAAGAAAAGAACGGCCTCTGGTGTTGCATGTGTTCATGTGCGACGGTGATTAATAATTACTTACCATTTGATATTCTGTTGGTCTTATATTATAAAAAAAGACCAGGATGATAAAAAACGGTTTAACTTTGCCTTGGCAGACTTCCTGAAACCTATGTATTTTATATTGTGACTAGGCTTCCTTCAGCAGGGCCGTTAGCGTATTAAATAATAAGTATAAGCTGTTGATCGCGAAATTAATAAGCTATCTGCTATGTCTAACATAATATTAACTGTACTTTATTATTACTCACAAAGCGCGAGGATCCGCCACATGATGGAGTGGTGCTGAGCACTGCGGCCAGTAATTACTCGGTTTACTGCCGATAAACCGTTAACTGCTTTACACCATCGTAAATACCTTACGCAATACACTTGCTGGTGTGCACACTGGGACTGTTTTGAAGATAACTTGATTATAGGTACATAATAGTAGTAATCTCTTTGGATAGCTCATATCAAATTGTGGACGCTAAGGGACGAGCCAGTGAGGTGGCGTTATCTTACAATAATAATGTTCGAAATGGGGAACCGTAAATAATATTTTCGAAGCCTCGGGAGAAAGCTAGTATGCAAGCTATTCTGAAGTAAAGCACAATCAAACGACTGTACCAACTTATTATTAACTAGCGGCCGCCCGCGGTTTCACCCGCGTGGTTCCCGTTCCCATGGGAATTGATCAAAATCCTTTCTTAGCGGATGCCTACGTCATAACATCCACCTGCATGCCAAATTTCAGCCCGATCCGTCCTGTGGTTTCGGCTGTGCGTTGATAGATTTATTTTTTTATTTAGTCAGTCAGTCAGTCGGTCACCTTTGAGTTATATATAATATTTAGATTGTCAGGACAAAGTGTCTTCCTTGTTTTAACCAGCCATGGGAAGCCGTGCTAACTAGGTTGTTTATTATATTCCATTGAGTCTCGGAAGCATCGAAATTGATCTATTCCTACAGTTAAGAATCATCGCGCTAAAGAACTTCCGCAAATATTATAAAAACAAAACAATACTTGAGAATATTAGATTCTAATGTATGTAAATAAGCCCCAACAAAGGCGAGAGCATAAGGTTCAGAATGATTGTAAATTTTAATTTAAGTGCATTTATTATGCTAGGACCAAAGATTTAAATCTTTGGCTAGGACTCGGCTCGCAAATGGCGACCTACTTCGCGATCGGGTGTTGTTGAGCAAGGCTATTGTTTATCATTAAACTTTTGACATTATTTCCATTTGCTTGTAGAGTTGACAACTAAATTTCACGAATGATTTGGTATTAAGATGAAGAAATCGGCTTAACACCAGAGAGAGCGGATTCGCTTCACGCACAGTATAAACTTTTTTGCATGAATATTGTACATAATTAATTTATTGTTAATAGGTTACGCTTGTATCGGTTTGAGTGGTTTTAAATTATACTTATAGATAAAAATTATAATGTCATCTATGTCAGATAAAAAAACTAAACAATTTTGTTAGGTAGCCATAGTACAAGTTAGTTAGTTAGTGACTCAATTTGGGACCGGATGGCGCTCAGGATATAATATTATTAAATAAATATAATAAAATAGCCTCCGCCCGCGGGACTAAGCATTATCCTGGAACAAAAAGAAATCTAATCCCAATTCCCATCATAGTTTGTTAAATGGTTAGGCGCGAAAAAAGCGTAATAGACAAACAGAACTGCAGAACAAAATTCGCATTACAATATTAGTAGTGATTGTGTTGAATATATTCCTGTGTCCGGAATGTTGTTCCCACGTGAATTCTTTAGTTATGTATTGGAACCAGGGTTCAATCCATCCATACCAAACATTGCCAACTGTAAAGAACACTGGCGGAGAGAAAGTGGCGTCATATTAAAATTCAGTACTTCGACACCAGATCGACTCGTGGAATATTTCAAACGCAAACAAGTTAAAATTCATTGGAATCAGCGAGAAGCGAATTTTGCCGAGTTTGCGGTGATGTTTGTCGATCATGGAGATGAGGCCGTCTGAAACTATGCAATATGGATTCTTGAATGTTTTAGTAATGTAAGCATTGTGGAAGTTTTTCATGATTTACTTTTTCTAAGCGGTGGCTATGTCTGGCGGAGGGTTTGTTTCTGATCGAACAATGACGTTCAATTATAAAACTAGACTCACAATCACGCTCAAATATTGTCCGAAGCAAAAGTCTGCCCACCCGACTATTGGGCAGAGTTTTCGTTTAGTTGTATACAATTGACATTAAACACTAAATGCCACGAGATAAGGTGTTAATTTGAACGAATGTGTTAATGTCATCAGTGTCAAAGCCACTCGGACGTTTTTTGAGGAATTTTTCTTAGAGATTGGGTGTCTAGTTTTATATTGAACGTCATTGTGATCGAATAAATACTTGATTATCTTTGGACTTTCACACAGCGCCATCTAGCTCCAAGCTAAGTCAATTAGCTTGTACTACAAAAATTTGCTATATTAATTAGCGTGTAGCACACAGACATAGTAGATGTCGGTGGTGTAGCATCTATATGCTGCACGACGGATAAAATGTTTTATTATTATTGACATCTCGTAAAAGAGGGGCAGAGAGAGGTAGCGATAAGCACGCCTGTACGAGTATTGTTCTTATCCCTGCCCTGTTCCCAATTTATTTGGGGTCTGAGCCTCCGCCTATATTGTTCACACTAGATCCGCTAACACTAAATTATGCAACCTGATTTTTATATCATTGTGTGCAATAAAGAATCTCTATTTGTTGTAATGCATCCATCATCCTTAATGTACATATATGCAATAAATTGAAACGTAATATTACACATCTTTAAATAAACCTGACTGTTGAAATGCTTGCTTATTTCACTGAAGAGCTGAACAAAAAATTACCATTTACCCCAAATCACCCGACGTTCTACTAGATATTCCCTTTCGAGTTAATGTTCGTCGCCATTAAGATCCGTCTCACGTAGCACAAATTAAAAATAAATCTCTTCTCGTCCACTTGTGTCATCCCTTGCAAGGGGGACTCTCCCAGCCCAGCTTTATCGATCGTAGGTATGCGCAACTAAGCTACATGAGCCTAAAACTTATTGGCCAATTTTTTCGCACTCTGCATTTTCTGTTTTTCGGTTAGCGCTATTTGGACAGCTTCCAAAATAGCTAAAAGTTAATCCTACCAGATTGGTTGCTAGCATTTGGTTTGGTATGCAAGCCGGAACTATTGAACTGGTGACTGCTGAGCAGATTAGATGCTTAGTAACCCATTGGGCTGGTCAATAGCCACAAGACTGGCACCGGCTCGTCCCAATTTGGGTGTGAAGGGGAAACCGGGGGTTAAGGTGGTAGTGGACGCTTTAGTCTCGAGTCCCACACACCGCCGCAGGTCTAGCTAGCCTGTGGCTATGGTGCATAAACGCATTCTCCTCCGAAAAAAAACGGCATGTGACCCGAGTTTTTGGGTCACCCAATGACTTGGAATGTTACAATACAGGATGGCAGGGTAAGTACTGCGTTAAGGTGATAGACAAAATTTTGTCGTTACAAATAACTGTCTAAGTCAATGCATCTCAGTGTAGCAAGCATTTAAAGAGGCTTATATCCAGCAGTAGACTTTATTACGCTGATTTTATTTGTTGCTAAAGTCAAAGCATTGAAGAAATTAACCATTGAATAAGAATATTGGTAGAATAGTGAGGAAAAATACAATTTAATATTAAAATGCAGCATAGCAATAATTATATAATAATTAAACAAAAATTATTCACCACGTGTTATTAAAAGAATTATTTCTTAAAAATCTAGTTTAATTATTGAAGATTTTCAAACCGGAAGAAGTATGGTTCTGTCGAAGAAGACATTTGGAATCGCCTATTATTCGCCCTTAATTGTTGTGCAATCCTTAATCTATAGTACAATTTTACCATATAAACTACAGGAAAACATTTACAAGGCGGTTCAAATTGTGACAAAAGATCAACGCTGATTTTGTTCGTCCATAATAATAGATGGCGGTGTTCAAAGTACATATCAAAACACGCCTTGAGTTTGTCATCGAGCGCCATGATGAAGTCAAGGAAGTTTTTTGGTATGTGGCTGATTATTTCGTTTCCGACTTCTTCAAAAAATATTTTATGTATATTCGGATATTCTTTAGATACCATTGGCAGTGAACATGTACCGTGTTTCTCCTTGCATTGGCTCAGTAGGAAAGAGCATATTGCAAACAGCTGATCTTTGGCTGGGAGTTTCAGGTATTTGTAGTCTATCATTCGTACCGGCAGATCTAAATTAGCTGCTTTAAAAGGCCCATTTTTACTGACATCTTCTGGCCTTGAAGTATTATACAGGTGTTCTTGAAGAATGTCACTTATCCATGTCGGGCAAGACCTTTGCTTGGGTAATTTGAGCATATTTTTAATAAGTATCCTGCGGCGCGCCGATATTAGTCCCCAGGGAGTTATATCATTCGTCCTGTTTTTCTCGCGGATTTGTTTCAAAATTCTGTTAACAGAATCTAATTCAATATGACCAGTATAGAGATTTGATACCTTTTCATCAGCGAGCTCTTCGAAGAGAAGCATTACTGCATTAATCGTAATCTGAAACTGTTTCAAGAATTTGATGTCTACTTTATGAGTTACATCTACACCGTCTTTAACAAGTTTCAGTTCACGTATGAATGTTAGAGCTTCCTTGGCAAAATTGACTTGAAACTGACTTCCGGTGTACGGTTTCTGGTATTCACAAGAAGTAGGAGCCTTCGACGAACTCATGAACTTGTATATTCTACTCACCATTGTCAACAGTTTGACTGTGCCCATTGCAGACGAGTCCATTTGTTTGAAGTCTATGTAATTTGATATTCCAGCGGCGACGCGCTCGCTTAGTACCTCTTTTGCCAAACGATCCTCCAGTTTATCCTCGTCGTTTGGTCTGACATGTCTTTCAGAAAGTTCAGGCACAAGTCTATGTATTTTTTTACTATCATTATCATAAAATTCAATAATGTCTTGCCATTTCGCAACTAGTCCTTCGAAATGAAATTCATGGTTCATTAAATACCAATAGACGTTTTGGATGAGGTAACTGGGATCGTATGCTAGGTATATCTGATAAGCGTGAACGCAAAATAATGGTTCCTCTACTGTCACTTTTGTCCCTGTGACTAGGCTTGACCTCATGTTTGAAATGCAAATGCGGACTTTCAGCCCTATGTTAATGAGTTCACTTATGACCCAGTTGATCCAATCAGATATGGTGTCGTCGTTTCTCGTGGGGATAAGTGCACAATCTATTGGGAGCGTCCACGAGTTGTACAGCCCTCGGAGGACAATGATGATAGCGTATTTCGCCACTTCAGGTTTTTGCTCTCCGTCTCGTTCACAGAATCCGTAAATTTTGTCCTCGGAAATGTGATAGTAAAGATGCGGTTTTAATTTCACTTCGCTGACCAGGAAAGCACAGTTCTTCTCTAAATCAGACATTTTATTGATTTTTGGTATCAACGTATTCACCAAAAACGAAAGGCCGCCTGTAATAGCTGACTTACAAATAGTTTTGAGGGTTCTCACGGACGGAAGGTTTAGAGCTCGTTGTAAGGCCATATAGCTGGCTGGGCTCGTGTGGTAGAAGTGCAAGCAGAACTGCTTGTAGTCTGCCGAGGATCTTTTCTGTTTCAGATCAGATTTGATATCGGCTTGTTTTTTAACAAGTTTCGCGACGTTTTTGGGGAACAGTTTGTTGCAGAGAAGGTCAAAGGTGGCTCTGTTGTGGGCGCATTTTGACAGCAACTGCTTGTTCCGAGTGGCGTTCGACCTGTGGATAGAATCTACTATTATTATATCATAATTATTTAAATAATGATATCGACTCGTATTAAAGGAAAATGATTATTTTCTAATAGGTCTACCTAGACTAAAAAGAAAGAAATAAAATAAAAAAAAAACTGACTTCACCAAGAATAACTCAAAAAGTAACATTAGGCTATTTGTTTATTATTATTCTTATAATTGATGTAGGTACTATAATATTATTTTCGGAGTTAGTGTCAGCCTAGCCAATTAAGTACTAAATAGTACCTACCAATGCAACCGACACTCGAGTCCAAAAACAAAATTACTTGTACATTTATTTACATATACAAAAATCTTAGTGCATTTTTGATTGAAGTCGGTTATAAAGTACAGTCAACAGCACATCACGGTATACACTTGCAGTTCGATAATAGCGCTTATGCCCCCGACATAAGAGCGGTACAAAGTCCAAAGTGTTACGTCTGACGTGCTTTTGACTGTACGTACCAATAAGCTCGAATATTCACGTATCCCCTCACTGGCACTGCGTTCTCTTATCAGCCTGGGAGTCATCCGAGTCGTCCGGGTCGGGTGTCCCGGACAGCCAGATGGACCGCACATGGCTCTCTTCTCTGACTCTCTACCAGTTATGGGAGACGTCAGTATTCGAGTCATGTCTCTTTATCAGCCTGGGTGGGAGTCGTCCGAGTCGGCCAAGTCGTCTGGGGCGGGGGTCCCGGGCAGCCGACGCGTTGCCCCGGGCGAGCGTGAAAAAATAGTTCAACTACTCACGTCTCTCCTAACTCGCACTGCGTCCCCTCATCAGTCTGGGAATCGTCCGAGTCGGCTGGGCCATCAGGTGCGGGCATCCCGGGCAGCCGGCGCGAGGGCACGGCGATCTGGCTCAGCGCGCGCTTGCCCCGGGCAAATATGAACGCTCGGCGCGAGAAGTGCTGCTCGCAGATGTAGTAGCTCTGGCTCGGGCGCCCGGACAGGTACGGCCGGCCGATCAGCTTCAGCCATTGCTCGAATCTATAGTAATTGAGATATAGATAGAGATGGGCATCAACCCGGTATTTACCGGGAAGATGGGGTTCCCGGTATTTACCCATTTCGGGTAAATACCGGGTGCAGGTAAATACCCGGTGTTTACCCGCGCCCATCTCTAGATATAGATAAATAGATAAAACATTTTTGCGCAGACAGGTGTGTGACTGCGCAAATCTATAGTGTCTATAGTGTTATAGACAATAAGCTGAACTGAACACAAAATTAGACATACTTACATAATATTGATGATGTAAGATACCTACTGAATAAACATAATCACATAGGTACCAAAATTATTAAGATCACAATATAAGTAGTTATGGGTAATAGAAAATACAGAAAACATACCAAAAATACATAATATGTAACGAAAATAAAAATCAACATTCAAATACAGAACAGACACAAATATTTATCATATAAAATAATGTTTGTCTGTTTGGGATTCGAATAGACGACTCTTGACGCAAAGGCAGGGTAACTACGAATCGTTCCTTTGTCGATCTATTATGATCATTGATTTATTTATAATTTATAATCGACATCGTTAATATCGATTGCATCAATACAATTAGAAAAAAAATTAGAAATAAATATTATAGGATTATTAATGGCAACAATAGTTTTTTCTATATTTTACTTATGTATGTACTATACATTACAGCACAGATAACTAAAATAAAAATCAACACCTATACGTACAACGTATTTTGGAAATACTTGTCATTCGGCTTCTATAGTTTTTATGAGAAAATAAAAAATCTTCAAACAATCACGAACTTTATAGTAACTGTAGTCACTAGTCCGGATTGTAACCAGTGTAAAAGGTTTTGATTCCAATGCCATGCAGTGTTTTTTTGCGAATGACCCTCAATCAGCTTAGGTGGCTACTCCAACGATATTAAATTCGTTGGGCTACTCACCCGAATATTTAGATTTTATTTTTCCTCGCTACAGTATTCACCAAAATTTATATATATTTTTTTGGTAACTCAAACAAAACACTAAAGTAAACGTCAATACTCAATTGGTTAGGTTAGGTTAGAACTGTGACCAATAAAAACGCGGGTGAGTTGATTTGAGTGAGTAGCCACCTAAGCCCTCAATGTGCCACTGAGTATTAATAAGTCCGACAACATCAATATAATATATTAAATAGCTGAGGCAATTAAATAAGATAATCATCTAAACAATAATAAATACAAATATTTGTCATAACTATTCGTTCACAAACAAGCAAATCTTGTATTTAAGAGTACGCTAAAAAATTTTAAATAAGATAATCATCTAAACAATAATGAATTCAAATATTTGTCATATCTATTCGTTCACAAACAAGCAAATCTTGTATTTAAGAGTACACCAAAAAAGGCTGAAAACGTGCACCAAAAAAAATTGAATCAAAATCAAAATATTATTTATTCATGGTAAACTTGTATCAAGTATAACTACCACCGGATTCGCACCGAATTGCTAACCTAACCTAACCTTTGGTGTGCCTTTGTTTTATTTTGGTGAACGTTTCAGTCTTTTTTGGATATACACTTAAATATTTCCCAAATAATATTAACAATCAGTTGTCGTACGACACACTGGTGATGATAATGATGATGATAACCTCTGCGTGTTTCTCGGGCACCTGAAGAACTGGATTTCGGGGTTGTAGTACGAAGTGTTGCTGCAACCGGCGACGGCGCACGAGGCGCGCGTCATGATGTAGGGTGTTGTACCCACTTCTTTCTGCTAAACTTGTATCGCTTCGCTAGCGATACGATAGCGACTGTGTATCACTCGCACACTCGTATCTATAAACGAGTCAAAGTATTACTTGAGTATAAGACATGATTTAAGTTATTTTTGTACATTAAACGATGTTTTTGAATGAAGTAAAAACTGTCAAAAGTAAGAATTCTTGGACAAGAGTACGTACATTAACAAATATAATATATTTAAAGAAAAAGTATATTATATTTAGTTTTGACAGCTCGTTAAACGGTTATTTTCGTAGTATCTTAGATTTAAGTAATACCTACTTTGACTCGTATCGTATAGATACGAATGGTAGTCTCGTACTGACGCCGACCGATAGAACGTTGCGCAGCGTCCGCGTCCCCGCGCCCCTCACAGCGGCGTACGAGTTACGACTCGCTCGCACCGTCGACACAAGGCGTGCTCCCCGCGCGGCGGAGCGCCCCTCACTGCCTGAGTGTGTGTGCGTCGTACCCAGCGTCCCCCCCCCCCCCAGTCAGTTGAACCGTACCACCGACATTCGGTAGTGAGTCACCGGGGCGGGTGCGGGGGGAGGGGAGCGTGGCACAATAACATCTCTCGCTGTAATGAGTTGCATGGCAGTTTATGACAGTGTGTGTGTACTGTCATGTTGTTTATCTATCCTGTTTAATCGAATAAATGGTAAAGTACACATTTATGACAGGACCTATAATGAATGCAAAAAACTTCTACTAAAATGGGTGCAGCCAAAACCCTACGACGAAACTGAAAATCTGCTGCATGCACCGCATAATATGATGATAATGAGTACCTAAATTTATTGCACATCACAACCACAATCACTCTATCTCTCTTACTCTCTCACACACACATTAAAAAACGTAAAATAGTAATATTTATTTATCAGTTTCTACCACCCAATTATGATTACTCCTAGCTAAGCTTAGTTTGGGGATAGATGGTGCTATGTAAGTATTAACTAAGAATATTTTTATATGTTCATATTTATTTATATTTTGATGATGATTTTGAATTAAACAGCACTTTTATGATGAAACAAGTTATATATTTTATCAACGTGTACAGCCAGTTACAGTATTAACGAAGCAGTGAGCGGAAGTTATACAAAAATACAGTAATGCCAACATTGACAACTGAATGACATTTCATTCTTTTCATATTAGCCAACTTTAAATATTATGCATATAAACATTGCCATACTAATAACATATTTATAACAAAGTTATATCACCTTCGCTCAGCATCAGGTAGTTGGTAGAACGAGAGGTTCTTCGCCTCACTGGTGTTGGAGCATCCCCTCACCACGCACTCATGTTTCTTCTCCGCCTCGGGGGCTTCTTGCGTGACCCTCACTTTAGGGGGGGAGTCTACACCATCCTGAATAAATTCTATCAAAGTCACATCTATTCTGTCTGATGATTAAGAAAAGCTTTTGGATTATAAATAAATTTGTGTTTCCATTTAATTTTTACTGAACGCTTAACCCTTTCCACGCCAATGTCTGATATATCAGACAAACCATTTTCGTGCCCACCACGCCAACGTCTGATATATCAGACAAAAAAACAGGATCAAGAAACGTTGTATTTTTACTTGCCTGAATGAGTTTAATACTTTTTTTGTGAATATTTTCAAACGTTTAATGTGTACAGAATAAAATTAAGTTAAAATTGCAGAATATTCTCACGTCTTTTTACCCTAAAAACCCTTACAAAACAAACCTTTTTTTGGCTAACATCTTAGAGACATTTAACGTAATAGCCCAGCGCCAAAGTCTGATATATGCGACAGATAGTGACGTACCCAATACTATAATATATATACAAAATATTACAGTATTTACTTCAAATCATAAATATTTTCAATTAATGTGATACATAAGCATAACCTTATTACGAGATTATTTTAAGATGGCCAATATTTCATGTGAAATCGTACAAAACCAGCTCACTTTTTATATTATATTACACTAATCGACAGTTGTATTTCCCAACACTATCGTAATGAATCTTTTCATTATCACCGTACGCCAAAGTCTGATATATAAGACAGGATGTGACGTCAGAGACGATGGATGTTTCTAGAACAATTAATTTAGTGATGTGACTTGAAGGTATTCTGAATATATGTTTTTAAAATGTGACACATTCGTTGCAATTAATATTTTGTGTCAGTTGTGTTATTCGTATCGTAACTACAATATAATTATGTAATAATGTTGTTTAATGAAACAACAATCCTATAGTTGTTGCTGTGTAAAGAGAAATTTATTTTCATGAAACATAATATTATTAAGTAACTTTAAAATAAAAAAAAATAAAAAAATCGTTTATTTCGGACAATAAAATTGGTATGGATCCATATTTTGTTAGTAATAATTTTCAGTATACTGCGTGTTTTTTAGTCGTAGTTTTCCCGCAGCAGAACGCTTCACCTTCAGTAGTACTATCGATTTTTGCAAGATTTAAAAAAAAAATTTTTTTTTGGTCATTTATTTTTACGTTTTTTTTTTTTGATTTTTTTTTTCAAAAATTTTTTTTGAGTTTGATGGGAAAATGGAAACTAAATGTTAGTAAATAGTAAATTATCATTTTTTTGATAAACGCGAAGTGCAATGACCCCTGCCGGTGACCCTCCGCAACGCAGCTAGTACTATTGGTTCGAGTTTCGTCTATCATAATAGTAAAACTTTTGATTTAACTAAAAAAAAACTTTATTAATCTATTTTACTACTAAGATAGAATCATTTTACTGCGGGAAAACAACGACTAAAATTCCACGCTGTATATAAGAGTACTCTGTGGTAATAATTACGTTAAGTAATAATGACAGTTATAAGCTAAGTTAGTAGTTTTTAATAAATAATTGATTAACATTGTCATTTAAATTTAGATTGAAAATTAAATTTAAATTCACTTGAAATAATATTTTTATTATGGCATTCAATATTATTATCAATATTATTATTATGGACGAGCCATTTGGTGTAATGGTCGAGAAGTCGGTTACTACACCAGAGGTCGCGGGTTCGATCCCCGCAGGGTACAAACATTTGTGTGCAAGAACATGTCTGTTTGTATCGGTCTGGGTGTTTCTATGTATAATATGTATGTATTTACAAAAAAAGTATATAAGTTCATAATGTTAATCCCTTATCTGGCACCCATAGCACAACCTAATGCTTAGTTTGGGGCTAGATGGCGCTGTGTGAATAATGTCCAGAGATATTTATTATTATTATTATTTTTTATTATTTATTGTGAAATTTTGCCGCCCCCTAAAAAGTGCCGCCCGGGGCGGACTGCCCCCCCCCCCCCCTCCCGGCCATTGCTACACCACTGACAACCTGCCCTAACAACTTTTTATTTTGGAATGACTTAGATTTATTTAAAGGGTGCGGGCGAGGGGCGGTGCGAGAATGGGGTAGCAGTATAGCAATTATCGTTATTAATAACATTTATTTACAAACTTATCGATATTATGATACCCAAACCGGAAGTAGTCACATCACTAAAACTAGATAAAGCCTGTATGCCTTCTGCTGCGCTTCATCTGGTACGCCAAAGTCTTATATATCAGACAAATAGTGATGCGAAAGGGAATTCCTCTAAGATATATTTTTGCGCTTTAAATAAAAAAATATCCTCCTGAATTATTTCAAAATTGTTTTATTCTTTCTATATTTGAACAATAGGGTGATTTTAATTCAAACATTAGTTTAAAATCATTACAATATTAACATTTTTAATCAACCTCGATAACATAGTGTCTCCGCACTACTATAAATGCGTCTCAAAATGGTCGTGGCGTGTGGGGCGCCATTTTCGGAAAAAAGCGTGGCGTGGAAAAGGTTAATAATTCCAGTAATTCAAAATTACATTATTTCACGCTGAAAGTCGCAAAGCAAAGTATCTGCCTATTAATTAATGCCCAACTGGAAGGCAATTAAAGGCCTCCATCTTTGAAATTAAGTTATCGTTTCTTACAATGATGGGTTGCCAAATGCGGATTGGTGATCAGCAACCAGAGATAGGTATGCTCGATAAAACCGACACAAAGTTAGCTCGACCTGGGAATTGAACCCACGACCCCGATGTCTCAGCTTGGTACTTAAACCGCAAGACAATCGAGGCGTGTCTTAAGAAATAGCGAAAAATAACAAAAAAATAAAAAAGTACCTTATGTTCTGACGATGGTGATACATTATTGACGGGGTCACACGTATTCTCGACAGGATCTGCCGAATTCTCACCTTTTTCCTTTATTTCCACTGGCATCCCTTTATCTGTTTCTCCGTACACTTTCACATCTTCCCAGTTTGGTCCCGATGTTATACTCTCTGCCTTTTTACGGCCACGCAGTAATTTCTTACATTTCCTGTTGGAAATATTTTCTTTTTCTTTGTTAGTGATGTTATTTATTTTTCTATGAGGTTTGCACATGAGTTTCTTGTTTTTCTTTCGACTTTTCTGCATAAAATGTACAACTATATTTAATGTTATTCGAACCAATCGACTACGAAGCACGCAAAATAACGTTTGAAATCACACAGCTACCACAGCTTTGGATTGCGACAAAATGGATGTGCCAAGTGTGGCCGATAAAGATTGCATTATCAGCCACTACTTACTTACACCTTGTCACATCCATTTTCAGGAGTTGTAAAGAAAAAAAAAACATCTGTGTGATTTAGGCAGGAATAATTGTAACGATTTTGTAGGTATACTTACATACATCTGGAGAAGATTTTTCTCGCTGCTTATAAATGTCCCTCGGATTGTTTAAATTGTTTAAATTCTGTATATTGTAGTTTAAATGTACCTGTGCGATCGGAATTTTACTGGAAAATGGTAGGTCCAAGATACTGAGTGCACTGGCACTCTAAAACTGACTTGTTTGAATTGACTGAAATACCTTTGCAGTTTTATATCCTACTGCCTATACTGAGTAGAACTTTATGATGCAATGTCACATGATGCATTGGGCGTGAACTTTTATGTGTTAAATTTTTACTTTAGGGTTGCCAATTAATGTATTTCATCCATAAATTACTTAATTTAATAGGAAAGCCATAAAAATACATAAAAACGTACTTAAAAATACGTTTAACAATGGTCAATTTACAAAATGTTAGGTATATTTTTTTGAAAGCAGTCACATATTGCTTTAATACCATTTGGATGGTTAAATCGCCACAAGCTACAATTATCAAGTTGCTGTTGTGGCGTTTGTGGCTGCTTGTGTCCCGCGTATAGCCACAAGCCACAAGGCTTTCAGTTGCCAACCCTGTAAGTGACTGGTACACAGCGCGCCATACCGATACCAAGGCATGTCGCCTAGACCTCTTTTTGATATTCTGACACTTTTCTTTACGAAGTAATAAATAAGTAGAACATTAGACTAGACATCGTGTCACCTTCATCATGTGCTGAATAAGGCTGAAACTTTCTACGAGTAGGTATACAGTAGGTGACCTTTTATGTTAAGTAAAAGCTTATATACTTTTTAATATTTAGCTGTGCATGTGACTTCGCATGAATCAGTTTTGGAATGGAACCAATGAAATAATAGTACCTATTATATTTTTGTAATGGATGTATTATAGTTTACTAGCTTGGCAGTATCACCAATGACAGATATGTTTGTGATAATTTATCAGTACCAAACGTAACAATGAAAATTGACAAATGAGCCTGTCTCATGTCATCTCTCAACGGTCTAAGTTATCTAACAGATCACGAACTCATGTGTTAGTGGTCAAACTGGTCCTTAATCATTTATCATCGATAATGTCCACATTAGTACCTATATTAGTAATGATATTAGGTACAAAGAGTTTGTGGCAAAAACTATTTTATAAAAAAATCATAACTGGCTATTTTTATTTCAGAAAAAGAAAATACTAGGTTTTTCATCGGTTATCGCAAAACTCATCTAGAGAAAGCCTTGCGCTAAAGCTGTTTCGAAATACAGTATTACAATATAGGGTTTGAATGTACTCTCTGGATTTTTGAAATGAAAATGAAATTGTGTCTAAAGTAGACTCCTGTATTGATGTAATATGCGCTAGTAGGTATTACGCGATGTGTGTGTGTATTCCAGTACACAGGCGCTCTGCCTAAACGCGACCCCGCTGGCTCCCGTCAGCGGCCCTCCCGCTCCGACCCCCGGGACCCTCCGGGGTGACCATCAGCAAGGCTTTGCTGGCACTCCACTTGTTATCATGTCGATAGAAACTGCCTGAAATATAAGACAGTTGTTTTGTTGTACTGTGTAGTGGACTTTCATAAATCGTATGGAATTGTTAACTAGGTAGGTACTATCGCGGTCACCCGCGCGTGATCACCCTAAAGGCTAAAATCCTGTGCAGTATTTTCACGTTTACAAGCGCCGCTCCTAAGAAGTCACGATGCGCGTGCACGGTATATTTTTCCAAAAGTGATCACGCGCGGGTGTCCTCGATGGTACCTACCTATGAAAGGTAAAAAAATTGCAGTTTTTAAATTGACTACTAGATCGTCCGCAGTGAAAAGCATACTCGAATGATGGCTGTGTAGCTACGATCAAATTGGTCTAGTTCTCCTATAAGGCTTACAGAGGTTAGATGGCAGTTCTTGCCAAATCTCGAACCATGGTGCACGACTTAGAAAAGAGTAGGTACCTATGATAGCACATTGAGCGATGCTTTTGGTGAATAATTGTGCAATACAACGCAATGCATTCATATGGCATTTTAACACCCACAATCAATTTAGCATTAACATGCACTCTCGACTAACGCCTCAGAGCAGGGAGAGGTTGAAAACCAGCGCGGCCCGGGGGCACCTGCACCCGCGGCAGCAATTGCTGAACCTCTGCCTTTTGCCTTTACTGTGTTATTACCCTTATTATTATTAATAGGATATGTATGTATTGTAATTGTTAAAAAAGGCAATAAACTATTTTTCTTTCTTTCTTTCAATAATATCACTTACTGGAAGCTGCTTACATACAACTGTCAAAGTCTTCATATCCAGCTAGATAAAAAAACAGACAAGTCAAAATCTCATTACAAATCTTCCTAAAAATTAGAAAGTACCTAACAAAAATTATAATTCAATTTCAACTCTAATTGACTTGTCAGCCAAGTACCCAATTACCTAATTTTGTCCTGGTGACAAGCCTCTCGGGTGGCGGCCCTAGTGCCCCCCCCCCCACTGCACCGTACCCTTCCCCCCACTACCGCCCCAGGGGGCGCGGTATAAATAGAAGTCCTCGCTCACTGCCAAGGTCGAGCGCGATCGATACCGCACGTACGGCCGCGATTTATACGTTGCGTGGACTGACGAGTTATTACTTATCTAGATTTTGGAACTGGGTATTGAGACTACAAGGTAAATAGGGAACTCCCGTTCTGGATAGAAGGGTAAAAAGTTTCCAGTAAAAATCTAGGAAATATTATATTTTATTGACCTTGTACAAACTTTGATCAAAACGGCTGAATTGTCCCACATAATATGAATTGGAAATGAATATGTATATCCGATTCAAATGCTATTAGGATAATACCTTTTAGGATTGAGCGAAAAATCACGTCAAATGCGTGATGATTTACACACACACAGATAATATTTGGCGTTGCTAACGCTGCGGACAAGCGCAGTTAACGTCATTTTTCGCCCCATTCCAAAATGTATTATCCTAATAGCATCTGAACCGGATAGTAGTTGAAAATTTGTCAGGAGTGATAACTAGAAAACTTTTAGTTGTCATCCCGGGGGACATCTTAGTGCTAGAGCCTAGAAGGGACTACTGGGAATACCTAATCGCAATTGTTGTAGGGAACGGAATGTGAACTACTAAGTACCTACCTAGGTACTTGTCACTTCAGAAAACGAGATTTCTTAAGCCTGCAGGACTGTAGGGATTTAAAAGGGTGGTAAAGGGAATAAGAGAATACGAGTAAATGACGATTTAAATAAATACAAGGAAATAATAACAATTTAGAATTAAACCATAAATCTAATGTAAGACCAGAAGTTACACATGCCTAGTATCGTAGAAATCGACCGTAAGAAGACATTCTGGGTTGCAAATAAAAGATATGATTAAAGAAACGATAATGACAATAAAAGAAACTTTGAACTTTTGCGAGATTAGTGTTAAATTACCAGCATTTTCTAACAGGTCGTACAGGACAAACTAGGTCCAGAAGATAGCAGAGAAGCCACCAAAGGCACGAATAGGCTGCTTGGAAAACTAACACTAGTTTAGTTTAAGCTAGTTGTTACTCAGATCACATGACGATATAAAATACACAAGCATTGCCTCAGCGCGTATAGTACATCAACAATGATGTAGATAACAACTTCAGAACCAGTAGTCATCGTTCACCGCTGATCAGCCATCTCTCAACGACTGTACTCGGTTTTAGAACGTAATGGGAAGATAAATTACCGCATAATTTTACAATTAAGCCGGTCTACACTGACATAATGTACAGCCTAATAGACTAGCGGTTTATCATAAGACCCGAGATAGCCGAAGCCGGGAGATTATGTATGTAACGGAGATGATATTAATTACCTTACTACCTCCAGTTACTAGGCCGAGAGCGTGGTGGCTTAACGACTTTGTTACTAAGGAAGTAAGGTTGGAAATTGAAGGTTAGTTGGGGAAAAATTACTTTGTCTCCAACGGAGGATTACATCAGAACATCATCAAGCTAAAATAAGCTTTAAGGGGAAAATATTACAGTGGTATTTTGTTTACAGTGAGGTGTTTGTAGGGAGTCGATACGATGACATGCGCAATGGTTGCCAGCCTGTCGAGCGACCGGTCGAGCGATGCGAGGTGTTGTCGGGCAACAAGTCCGGTTAGCAACAAATCAGCTGATCCGGTCGTCCTGTATCGATTCTGTATTCCAGTCTATTCAATTAGGATTACAAGCGGCCGTTTGTTCTGTTGTTTATTATAGGTACAGCACGTATAGACGGACACCGACTTCAGTAGGAATAGCTGACAAGTCAATTAAACTCGGGTCTGTTGTATGGTAGGCTTTTTCATAACACAACTTGCGACCATTATAGGGGGTGAAATATGCCGCAATAATAGCTTTTTGTGTGTTCAGGATATGATGATTCGTTTTTGTAATCACGGAGTTTTCACACTGTCAATTTCCAGCGAACTTTGAATCCCACACATGAATCGAACGCAGGATGTTCCTATACCTAACATAAAGTTAAAATTAGGTAAGAAGTGATTCGCTGGTTGAAAAGTTAAGGAGCGTGTGGGATATAACAGGTCGAATTGTTTATTATTTCTGCTAATGAGGTCGTTACGATAAGAGCTTTGAGTACACTCATACAACAAATTATATACCTTACCTGTATGAGAAGTCAATAATTGAATTATACCTACAGTTGGAAATATACCTACATGAGTGAAATCTGCCGCCATAATTGGCTCTTGTGTTCCGGAAATAGTCGTATTAATGTTGGAAATATACTCGAGAGCACGAAAATCAGAGGAGCTTATTACGGCAACATGTAGGTGCTTTCTGGTGAAGTGTACTTGGCTTTGGCATTACATATACTTATACTGATGGAGTGTACTTCAATAGAATGAGACTTGGCATTTGCAATCATCGCATCGTTAGTGTATTAAGTCCTGGCCCAGGTCGTGATCTCGGTCCTAATTTTAATTTGCACAAAAAATTGTGTGAGTTTTTTCGAACTACGCCAATCTGTATTTGGCAAGCGTGGTGACCTAATGATATAAAAGGTCAATTATTATTGTTATGATTATTTGGCTAAATGTGCTAGGAGTACCTATGTAAGTAGTTGTTAATTTATTTAAATATACCAAACAATTAATAACTTTAAAATTTTTAATGCATAACTGCTTTGTTCTTTAAACATAATAATTTTATATTCTAAAGATAAAAAAAGTTTAATATAATTTTATTGGTTTGGAGAGAGAGAGAGGTTTGGGGGAGGCCCACAGAGATAGCATTCTATCTCTGTGGGGAGGCCTATGTCCAGTAGTGGACGTCTTTTGGCTGAAATGATGATGATGATATCTTTATTTCTAGCCGCAATTTTAAAAAGATCTGATCATGTGACGTCACTGGAGGTGGGCAGTTGACAGCTGCGCGTACGCACATGAATGATTGCACGCGTTAAGTGCGCGCGTATCGATTACTACACTAATCGCGGGTAAAACTAGAAGCTCTTCGCCTTTGTAAAAATAAGATTTAAAGGATGCTCAATCTTATTTTCTTCTTACACTTTCTAAAATTATCAGTGTTTCTCTACTATAATATGCATGTATTATACATATAAACATTCCTCTTGAATCACTCTATCTATTAAAAAAAACCGCATCAAAATCCGTTGCGTAGTTTTAAAGATCTTAAGCACACATAGGGACAGACAGACATACAGAAAGCGACTTTACTTTATACTATGTAGTGAAGATTTAAAGGATACTCAATCTTATTTTCTTCTGACATTTTTTTACTGAAAAATGCATATATTTTGTATTATATTTTCGCTACTCGCTTTGTAGGTGAGCTCCTTGTGGTAAACGGCTACTGCAGGCTATTTCATAGAAGAATATACTACCAGGAAGCATTGGTCAATGTTATATTCGAGCTTTTAATAGGTGTAACTGTCCCAAAATAGTAAGGAGATGGCCACATCTGGCCAGGCTCTCAACAGAGTGGGATCAAATTAGCTAAAAAAAAAACCAAATTATACTCTGATTTTCAGCTACGTACATAAATATAAATTGATTGTTGTATTTGCGTAACACAAATTTTTTTGCTCTGAAAATAAGTAGATACAGATTAACAATGCATACCTACTTTTACACATCAACTGCACACTGTTTCAGGTCAAAGGTTGCTATGGTTAAAATGTTTTGGAAAATCTGCCGAAAAACACAGCAATTCGGATGTTTGTTTTTACACAATCTTAAACTTCTCATTTTCTTCATTATTCATTTTCAATCGTAACACTCCAAAAATATCGTGGCTTTAAAGATACTGTTGGTAAAACATTGATAATCACGCCGTCCATCTTATGAATCCGCCAGTATTTCTCTACAGTTGCATCTCTTACTAGTTACTACTCACGAGTAATTACCTACGACACATTGTTGACAATAAAGTGCCAACAACAAACTACAAACATCATCCTATAAATTGTATTATTTGATCGTAGCGGATCAAAACATATGATGCAAGCGCCTTAACTATAACAACACTATAATTCAAGCGGGAAGGCGGTAAACAAGAGAGACGGCGAATGTGCGGAAATGGATATTACGCGTTGTCCCCGGGCGCCGGCGCGGTCGTGCCGTACAAGATATGGACGTAAAAATATTACTTTGCAACTACTATTAACCAAGACAAACATTTATGTGACGAACATTTGTGTTTGTTTTGTGCTGCATGTTTATTTGTATAGTAGCCTGTAAATGGCCTAGCAGGGCAGTGGCGTTCATCGTACAATTCACGTCATCCCCACAAATGAAATGTACTGACTTTTCACCGCGCTTGCCTAATGCGGATTGGTAAAATCACAAACCCGAGTGTTATCCGAAAAACCGATACAGAACCACAATGAACCACTAGAGTCCTTCAAAATATGCATTTCATACACATGTAAATATTCTCATTAAAATTCATCGCTTTTCCGCCGATTCGTATCCATTAGCGAACGGCTATCCCCTATTAATCTTAAAAAAAAAAACAAAACGCATCTTTAAAAAAAAATATCGAATCTGCCGTACTCTGGGCGGCAATATATAGCCAGAGAACAAAAAAAAATTCCTAGTCCTAGACCAACGAAGTCTTTATTTGTATTTGGGTATTTTGTTTTTGCCGTAAAGTTGGCAATCAAGCATTCGGCCCACCTGATGGTAAGCGGTTACCGTAGCCTATGAACGCCTGCAACACCATTTGTGGTACCTTCGTTGTTTCTGATAGCCATAACACAAGTGCCCAAGCTACTTGCTTTGAGATCAGATCAATGTATGTGATGTACAATATATTTGTATCTGTGGCAGTCACGAGGTACGGTTTTATCATAAAAAAATGCGACATAGTTATGAAACGCTCTCCCGGCACGTGTATCCCTCATCGTGCCATTCCCGGAATCTTTAAGCGGAACGTGAAAGGCATTTGTGCTTGCATTCGAGATGAGGGCGACACGAGCCGTTGCAACTGCAATGTCGTACTTTTCAATATGGATTTTTCTATTTACAAATAACTCGAAGGGGAGGAAAAAGGTTATAAAAGAAAATTGTATATTCCCGATATATGTAGGTAATAGCGCATTGCAATGGCGTTCCTTGAAATTTCCGTCAAGTGTACCGAAGGCCTAAACACTCTAATATACAAGTCGTTTTTTTTTTGTATCAATAAATTCAAATTTTGTAATTCACAAAAAAAAAATTCTATATTCATGTAAACTTGTATCAAGTATTTATGAATCGTCAATTATTACAGAGTGACTCTACCACTGGTATCGGAATGCAGTCATCACATTTAATACAAATATGAAGCAAGAGTGTTCTGAAAATATCAGAAGCTTTTAAACTAATGCGCCACCATAATGTTACTTCACACCTAATTTTGTATTTGAAAAGAGGCCAAAATTAAATGTTAATATTGTCATTTTGGTTGCATTTTGCCTTATTTACATTTAGTAGATTGTAGGCCAAAAACCCAAGTAGCCAAATTAAGTTTCACATTTCGTTAAAGTCTTGAAGCCCAGTTCTGAGAAAATATTTAGTTTCCCAACTAATTACAATAAACCAATAGCAACAATAAATTAGATCCTAAAATAAATTTACCGCCATCGCAGTGGCCGGTGTTTGATGTCTGCGCAATTGTTGGCTTCTTGTAAATGAAATGATCAATTTACATAATTAAGCGTGGGTCGGACAAAAAATAAAATTCAATAAATATTTTAGTTGAACTAGATATTGACATGGCTTCAGAAATAAAATTTTTTGATGTTAGAATTAAACTACCCGTTGCGTTACACAATTTTCTTCTAGTTTATTATCTAATGTTAAATATTATACAAGTTCTTATGAGAATAAATATCTTTAAACCTAAAATTTTATGCACGAGAAGCAAGATGTTGCATTTTATGTCATACTTTAGGTACCTAGTAAGAAGAGGTACGGTAAGTTTAGTGACACACTAGTATCACCTCAAGTTTAACTGTGAAATACATAATAACATAAGTGCTACTACGAGTATAATAACATTGGTTCAAATTAAAACATCCTACAAGTCAAGGTTAATTATTTGGCTCAATAAATATGATTTTACGAACAGTCACTAATGTTATACATGAGCTTTATTCTGCACTGCGATTACAATGCACAACTCCTTCTTCTGCTCCACTGCATTTGAGGGGCCGGTTTGTCGCAATTATTTATAGTCGTACTTTCATACTTTGTACATTACCCTAAACATCTCCAATGTCATAATTCCGTGGTTCCGTTTTGCTGGCCATGTCCACATCACTTTCGCTGAGTGATACACGCGCGCGATCAGACGTGGCAGCTTGATCCCGCGCCAGCGACCGCTGCCAAACAACGACTTGACCGTTGAACTTGGATTTGTAATGGGAATGGGAATTTTAATCAGTGTGGCGGTAGTTTGATGTACAATGTCTAACAAATCCAGCAAAAGATGATGTCTGTAATACGAGTGAAACGCATTAAGACCTGACTGATGACAATCATTCTATATCCTAAATCAACAATGCAGACTAAGGTTAGGGAATTAGGCAGACAATTTCTGCTTTTCTTCACGCGAGGGGTTATGACTGCTTTTCATTTGAAGACTTTCACCGCTTGATCACATTTTAGTTATTTTAGATCTCTAGCATTTTATTTTCGACTTCTTAAATTGTATAATGAGATTCCAACACTTCCTATATTCGTTTATTTTTATTTGTAGTCGATAATTTTACCTGCCCCTTTTTTCTACCCTTCTGCATTTGTTCTACCTACTTCCTCTTCAGTTTACTTTACTCCAATTTTTGTATGACCTCCTTATTATCCATTAGAAATCAATCATTGTCAAATAAACATTATGCATTACATTTTCTTCACAGAATTTATCTTTGTTACAAAAAAATAAAAGCTTTGTCAATAATCATGTTGATGCCAGCTCTTCCACCGCATTCTCTAAAACTTCCAGAACCATCCTGGATGGATATAAATCCGCTGCCATCGGTCGCGGTGACGCAAATGTCCATCACCGTGGCACCCCGGCCCTGAACCTGCCACCTGCCTCTGGCGTCACCCCATTTCTCGGTAACATTATAAATAAAAACTGTCTCGCTGTTGCCAACTTCCATACTCAATGTAGTGAGTGTTTTTCCTCGACACAGCGGATACTCGCTAACGAACCGCGAATGATGGGAATGCATGAAGCTGGTTCAGGAGACGTCTAAAGTATCTTTGACGTGAACTTTAGTCGTTGGATCCCTCTATTGTTATTAATGAATATTCTTCTTCTCACATTATAAGTTTTCATTAGATATCCTATCTGATAATGATAGTACCTATGGCATGGAACATGCTAAATTAGAAGGTTTCAATGTTTTCGACTGGCTCAGACCTCGCTATTTAAGCAAAAATTGCTGCTATAGTAATTATCTAAAGTCGTAAAAAACTTAAAAGAGTAACGCAATATCGTAAAGAGGAACTTTGGGTAGCCAAAACCCCAACATTCCACTCCACTGAAACACTAACTCATAAAAATGAAAAATAACATACAATATGTTGAAGTCAATCGCTAGGTACGCTCTACCAATGGCGGAATTTCAGGCCGCAACTTTTGGCGGTGTGTAGTATTTTCACAGTCGAAAGGATTTGTCATCAGTTCGTCACCACTCACTGTGTGCTAAATATATATTTGTGAAAAAAAAATGACAGACCTATTTACGACCATACTAAAAGAAATCTATGCTTTAAAAATGGAATGTACGAGTATGTATTCCCTCAAATACAATCGCATTAAATTATAAAGACAGACCATCCAATCTTGTAAATACGCAAAATAAAGCGGAAGACCACATGTACCTATGTATATTTAGGACAGTTGAGCGAAATTGTATTAGTTTTTATTATTAATCGCTTTGTATTCCTTTTGTATCAAGACTATAAAATCCAAGGCGAACCTTACGGCAAAAAGATATCATTCTCAGCGAGCTTTTACTTGACGTCTTTACTGCCGCTTCTGAATAGTTTCCTATTGTGCAATATTTTGTTGGGCAGAATATAAAAAGCTTATGTCATCACCCGAACTGCGAGTAGATATGAAACAAAGGTTCATATGGGCGATGTAACACAACCTGGCGCGGCGCCAGCGCTTTGACGCGCGTCCGATCACCGACTCCGTTTAATGGAACGCTCGCACTCGCATTGTTTGCTCGGTGCTGCAGTGTTGGACCAACTGTCAACGGTGCATTTCTGACGTCAAACATGTATGCGGCTTCTGAACGTGCACATGCAGGCAACCCACTCGCGATATTGGACGCTGGGGCAACGTCTAACGTTTACAGCTTTTTGAACGATCATAGATACAAGATACAACCGGCTAAAAAAAATTCGTAGGCGGATATTTCCCTGTAGCAATAATAAAGATGTCTAATACACTCCCGTATTTCATGTTTCTCTAGTATAATTTTCCTCATCAAAATGCAGTAATGCATACACGAGAAATAAATTTATGCTCTGTGATTCTGATAATTTATCGGTCTTTACTCTCTGACGGGTTGTTTTATAATCCAATGGCAATAATGGAGTAAAGCCAAAAAATGTGTTTTCACTCCAATCGCTGAAGGATATGAAGATTTAAAGATGAAAAACATAATCTGCAATATCGGGACCCTAATCTAGAGGGTGGCGAAAATCACGTGGCCGAATAAAGAGGCTTCGTCCCCGGATGTCAAATAACGCACGAAATTACTTTCCTTTCTAAATAAACCCTCGTAAATTGAGAGCCAGTCTATTCAACAATAAGTTTTTTTCTGTTGACTTTATACTCGGCCGGTGTAATGAAACGGCGACCTTCGGTGTTAATGAAGGACGAAATTTAGTTCTCAGTTGTAATGGAATTGTGGAAGTTACTCAGGGCGGGGGCTCCTTCGGCACAATTATGCAAATTTCAACCTTAATTTCATGCTCTCGCTCCGTTGACTGCTTCACGCAGGATATACTCAGCCCTAAATTAGGATAAAGAGATTAGATAACGTTATCCGGTAATAAACCCAAATTAACTACAGCATTAATTCACAATTTAATCGAGCCTCTGAAAGTTGTGGACAATAAAAGCGCCGGTGAACATTATGGCCAGAAGTGCGACCGGGTACCCGTTCTGGGCGTAAGTTACGGCGTCGCGCAGGGAGCATATTTTAGTCCAAAATATTTTAAACTTCAAAAGAGTTTCTACGAAGTTTCGAGGCACCTTGACAGCGAAAGATATAACTGGACGAGTATTCTTGGAGATGGGCGGGACATAATAAAAAACAAAGTCGTTTGTGGTGGGTAAGTTCGCCAGATGGAATACCTTTTCCGGGGTATTTTTAACGTCTCAACAACATACCTTTACGTTCCAAGTAGACTTGTTGATTTTCGAAGACATCTACCATTACCATGTAAATAGAGTTATATTTATGAACAGAACGAACAAGACTTTGCAATTAGTGAAGGTATTAATTAACAAAGACGTCAGTACAATGTCATGTTCTGCGTGTCAAACTAGACGCGCGAGTGTAGTTGATCACATACTGATAATTGGCAAAACTAATTTGTCAATATTGATGCACGATTGCCACACTATTGACTTTCACAGTTTTAGAGGGTCCACGAGTTTGCTTCAATATAGGTGAAAGGCTAGAGATCATCACAAAATAATTCCAAACGCATTAGTTAGTAGTATACAAATGGGACTTTATCACAAAACATCGACATACCGGCTGCCTACGCCAAAGTCATCAAAGCATCAAGACCTGGCACATGGGTGATGTTGGGCAACGCGTGACGTCACGCGACGGCAGCGCCGCCCTGTCTGCCGCGGCGACACCTGGCGACATGCGCGCGCGCACGCGACGTGTGGGCGATGCGTTATTTATCATCGCTCGCCCGATTACATTGACCGGCAATAGTTCACCCGAGTGACCATTGTTGTCTCATTAGTCGTGGGCCAGTTGAATGTAATTGTAATATTGTCAAATAATATTACGTTGAGTAATTGTCTGTAATCACATACGTTGGAAAAACACTTTTTTACTTACTTACTCCGATAGCCCAGCGACCCAAAGGCCTTAGCCTCCGATATAATATTCCGCCACTTGCGACGATCCTGCGCAGTTGCACGCCAGTCGTTGGCTTATCCTTGGTATCCTTATTTATACTTGTCTAATTATAATAGATTTTCTTTTGTCAGAATGATATATACCTAGTCAAAAACATTTAAAAAAACACGTATATTTTTCATTTCTTTAATAAAATAATACGAGTACATAAGTCTTTACATGCCAACTTAAAGAGATATTTCATCTGGAAAAGTATAAACACATGAACCATTTGGCAGAGCTTTTTATTTCATAAATTATGCGGCGTCAACACGCTCTTTAGGGTAATAAATGTACAATTTTATAACCATGCTTTGTCCCGCGAAAGACTAAAATAAAAACTCAAAACTAATTGTTTGAGCTCATCTCACAAAACAAGACGAATGCTCTGGCCAAATAAAACATAAGCCTGACCGAGTCTTTATAGACCTACTGAAGATAGTGTTGATGAATTCCCGACCTTACCTCGTTTAGGTTTGAGGCCAAGTTTCTTTGAAGAGGTTGAAGGTATGATGCAAGCACCGATTATACCCGTGTCACAGAAGACGAGTCCTGACAGAGATCGTGCCAACGCGCACGTGTGCTAACTGGCCACGCTAATTACAGTCTGTTTCAAACACGATGATATGCCTGACACATCCATAGAACGTAAATGTTTGCGTTTAGGAAAATGTTGACTTCGATATAAATACAAATTTGAATAATAAAGAAATAGATCAACACTAAATACTGTACATTAATAACGATTTAATAAGAGTCATGGTGTTTTTTTTCGGTTTAGAGAAGTTTTATGTAAATTTTTCTATAAAATATAAAAATTATATGAGACGTACTAGGTTACGTTCTATGGTCTTTTAAACCAGAGATGTGACTTAGGTTTTATTATTAATCGATAAAAATCGTGAATAATCGAAACTATAATTTAAGGGAAAGAATAGTGGAATATTCGTAAAAAAATATTGTATTATGTAAAATAATACCGTCAATTTAAAATCGATGTTCACAATGTACAAAACTAACACGTTACTATTTATTGACCGAGTGAGCGAAGCGAGCGAGGGGTACAAATAATTTTTGTATGTACATATTATAAAGGTATGTATGTTTGTTCCGCGAAAATTCTCGAACGGGTGATCTGATTTAGACGAAAATGTAGGAATAGTTAATAGAATTTTTAAGTTTGTTGACCATCGGTTTAGTAGTTTTTGTAATATTCACGTTTTTGTAAGAAAATAAATAATTGTATTTTAATTCTCTGGGTCTGGGGAAACTAACTGTACGGTTAATATTAATTCAGATTTAGCTTTCCTGTCCGCTGCCTTCCAGGCTGCTATGTGCGTATCGGCATCATTTGGTCTTGGCCTTTCTCCACTTGAATACTCCCAGTAGTCGCTTCGTACAAGTAATGCCTCTATCTGTACCTTCCAACTGTCATAGTTATCTTTTGTTAATAATTCAATACTTAAGGTGGGTCTATGCTTATGGTGCGTCTATGCTTACGAAGCGAGCACGAGCGGCGCACGAGCGGAGCACGAGTCGAACCGTTCTGCTCGCGTGACAAGTGTGGACGCACAACGAGCCTGCCACGAGCCTACGACGATCTCTCCTCGAACATAGTTTCAGCCTAAATATCGAAAAACCGGCACGCGGTGCGAGACAAAAAATTGTGTAGTTCTATCTCTTTCTTTTACGTGGTCTATCCGTATCGCCCTCTTTTTCTTGTGTGAATGCGATAGATACTATCAATTTGTATGCAATTTGTCTATATAGTCTAAGATCCCACTGCTCGATTCTGCAGGTATCTGTTTTTTTGATACAACTAATTTTAAATGAATGTTAAGGAAGTATACAATGAAATAGGGAATGGTTGCCTGAAAAATATTAGCCGCAATTACCTGTAATTAATTTTGGTATAATTAATTCGCGACACTAAATTGCAACTATATGTTTTTTTAATGAATTTTACGACATTTGAAAGATAATAATGTCACAAATTGAAAAAACAATGGTTGCCAGCTCTCAGTCGGCCGCATCATTAGGGTTGCCAGCTGTAAACAGGTACGTCAGTGTTCATTTTTTGCAGTCACCTGTTTTTTTAAAAATTTCAATTCCAAATTAAAGTTTTATGTGTACTAATTCCAAAAATCCATGGTTGCCAGTTGGGAAATGGCCGCAAACAGAGGTTGCCATGATTTCAAATTTCCATGAACGATTCTCGCTCCAGGTAAGTGGACGCGCAAGAGAGAAAATGTACGCATTGTTATGTGCTGCAAACAAGATAATAATGTAGTGTCGATGTAGTTCTAGTATTTTTTACTTTTTTTAATCCTACTAAATTATAAATTCGAAAGTCTGGATGTCTGGATGTTTGTTCGTTACTTAATCATGCCTAAACGGCAGAAATTAACATGAAATTTGGCTATGTCCTAACAAAGGCTATAAAATTCCTACGGAAAACGTTTCATTCCTGGGGAATAACAATTTTGAAACTTCTGAACCGATTTTAATAATTCTTTCACTGTTGGAAAGCTACACTATCCCCGGTGAACATAGGGTACTTGTAGGCACTAACATGTCGTCTAAGTAAGTCTAAGATTATTGTATCTAAAAATAATGCAGAGCGTCTCACAACGTCTTGGTGCCTGCCTAGCCCACCCCAAAAACCAAACTAGGCACTAATCCGTTATTTAGATCCCTTTAATACGAGCAATGCTCTGTATAGGACTAAATAATGGGTGTGAGTGGTCCAGGATTTATTTATTTATTTATAAATCCGTGGTAGGATATTTTTTATTATATTTTTTTTTTATAACTATTAATGTAAGGAAACAAATTAAAGTGTTTCCATGCTTGGGCAGCATTTGGTCCAGAACCGGTCATTCTCCTTTAAAAAGATTTTATTCATGACAGCTGTCATACGTATTGACCTATTTTGGGAATACATTATCTAAAAGTATTTTTTGTGCAAAATTTGATTTTTGAAAATGAAGACGTGTTTTTTGTGCCACGAGGGTGGAAAATTGACTGATTTTACATAATAGTGAATCTTTTAAAAAGTGTGAACTTATATCAAAGTTTCGTAAAAAGAAAAAATTTAAATACAATGACATAATCTTCAATAGCCTGCTCTAATATTTATGTTTTAATAAAAAAAAAGTAAAAAAATACTTGAACTACATCGACACTACATTATAATATTGTTTACAGCACATAAAAATGAGTACATCTTCTCTCTTGCGCGTCCACTTACCTGGAGCGAGAATCGTTCATGGAAATTTGAAATCATGGCAACCTCTGTTTGCGGCCATTTCCCAACTGGCAACCATGGATTTTTGGAATTAGTACACATAAAACTTTAATTTGGAATTGAATTTTATAGCCTATGTTAGGACATAGCCAAATTTCATGTAAATTTCTGCCGTTTAGGCATGATTAAGTAACGAACAAACATCCAAACATCCAGACTTTCGAATTTATAATTTAGTAGGATTAAAAAAAGTAAAAAATACTAGAACTACATCGACACTACATTATTATCTTGTTTGCAGCACATAACAATGCGTACATTTTCTCTCTTGCGCGTCCACTTACCTGGAGCGAGAATCGTTGATGGAAATTTGAAATCATGGCAACCTCTGTTTGCGGCCATTTCCCAACTGGCAACCATGGATTTTTGGAATTAGTACACATAAAACTTTAATTTGGAATTGAAATTTTTAAAAAAACAGGTGACTGCAAAAAATGAACACTGACGTACCTGTTTACAGCTGGCAACCCTAATGATGCGGCCGACTGAGAGCTGGCAACCATTGTTTTTTCAATTTGTGACATTATTATCTTTCAAATGTCGTAAAATTCAATAAAAAAACATATAGTTGCAATTTAGTGTCGCCAATTAATTATACCAAAATTCATTACAGGTAATTGCGGCTAAAATTTTTTAGGCAACCATTCCCTATTTCATTGTATACTTCCTTAACATTCATTTAAAATTAGTTGTATCAAAAAAACAGATACCTGCAGAATCGAGCAGTGGGATCTCGTACTAATAGTTTTCTCTGTCTACGGGCGGAGCACAGTCGAGCACGAAACGAATGCTCGAAGCGCGCTCGTTCGAGGCTCCAAGTCCGTCCACAGTACACGAATTTTGGATCGGCTCGTGCTCCGCTCGTGCGCCGCTCGTGTTCGCTTCGTAAGCATAGACGCACCATTACGAGCCGAGCACGAGCCGCGCACGAGCGGAGCACGAGCCGAGCCGCTCTGCTCGCGTGACAAGTGTGGACACACAATGAGCCTGCACTGCGAGCGCGATGCAAATCTCTTTGTGTTCGTCAAAAACCCGACAATCGCGGAGCACAGTCGAACACGAGCCGAATGCTCGAAGCGCGCTCGTTCGAGGCTCGTGCTCGGCTCGTAAGCATAGACCCACCTTTACATACATTCGCAGACATGATTCGGTCGTACCCTTTTTCAAATAATTTTCGATGACTCCTTTCTTAGTTACATGTACCTACTCACTCTTTATTTTCGCTGGTCCTGGGCCCATAACCTTTGTAGGGGTAAATATCAGATAACACAGTTTTAAAGAGAAATATTTATTGTACATAAATAAGAAAAAAAAATATCAGCCTATTAATATCCCAATGCAGGGCAAAGGCCTCCATCCTTGAAATCAAGTTATCGCTACAATGATGGGTATTGGCTTAATCACCACGCTTGCCAAATGCGGATTGGTGATCACCAACCCGAGCTGTGTCCGAAAAAACCGACACAAAGTTAGCTCGACCCGGGAATTGAACCCAGGACCCCGAGATCTCGGCCCGGTACCTAAACCACTAGACCATTGAGGCGTTTGTACATAAATAATAACTGGAAAATATTTGTTTTATTGTCTTTACACTCTTACAAATATTTTCCAGTTATTATTTATGTACAATAAATATTTCTCTTTATAACTGTGTTATCTGATATTAACCTCTACACTAGCTAATATCAAAGTAAAAAAAATTAAAATTTATCATACATTATAATATAAATCTATACTTTGAATCGATTGTCATAAGCACTAAGATATAATCGATAATCGATTGGTTATGCAGGTTGACACATGAGGTCACGTCTCTTTAATTGTCAAAGATGAGGTGTCACCCATATCATCGTGTTTGAAACAGACTGTAGATCCTCATCTGGAAGGAGCCAGTACGCGTCCAAAGTGCTAGGCTATTTTGGTCGGCAGCACAAACATACATTTGAAAGATCTGTAATTAGAAACGACGAGAACATCTGTAATGCAGTTGACAAGCGTGATCTTTGAAGCAGTAACAGGAAAGTTTTTATTATCGCACATAGATCTGGCGGTGTGTTAGCGTGTTGTCATGCGGATGCACGTGGAGTTTCTTGATAAGTCATGTTTTGTCTTTATTACCTCCTATTTAAAGTAACAAGCAGACGTTGGTTGAATGTCGAGAATTTTGGTGTTCGACTGCCTAACCAAGCCCCACTAGTAAAGTAGCTGTCTATTTATTAAGATAGTTATTATTTACCAACATGAAAATTACTTGAGCAGTCAATTTGAACCTTTTTGTTAATTGAATAAAAAAACATTTGATGGATTGTACATTTTAATTAATACGACGGAAGAAAATAAAGGATAATATCACTAGTTTCGAATGAAGAATATAAAACATAAAAGAGTGTTGCTGATCTTGGCATCTTACATAAAATACTTATAAGTTTAAGTAATTGTATTGAAAAGACTGGTTGGTTTAGAAAAATAATAAATATTCTTGGTCACATTTACACAAAGCCGTCTGTAATAAACTCTATATAATATTAATCTAATCGGTATATCAGATGTTGTTGCAGCATTAAACAGTAATAGTAATTTTATATAAAACTTGCAGCAGCATCGACTTTCCCAATTTCATAATCTGGAGAAATGACATTAATAGTCGAAGCGGAGTCGCGGCCAAGAGCGATATTTCACGCGCGGCCGTCAGATTGTGATCTCTTGGCAGCCTGCGCCGGATTAATTCAACTTTAACTTCACACAACATTAAATCTTCGTGTTTGGCTTCGGGCTTACTCCAAAATATCTGTTTTTGTCGCTACATTAACATGTCAGGAGTCTCGCCTAAATTACGACTAAATTGTTTTCATAACATATCCTTAAATTCTCACAAATTTGGACAGCAGTCAAATTATTTGATCGTTCCGCAAATTCTTTGGAAATTTTTAGTCAAATTCCTTTTTAATGAAAGTCTTTATCATTTTGCTCTTCGTAACTAGAAAGCAGTTTGTTATTAGTGTATCTCCATTAACTTACTTTTTTAAGACATAGATAGATCAGAAAATAATTATGATTAACCATAGTAAATCCGAAAACTTCTCAATAAACATTCGAATTAAGTCCAAAAGAAACCAAAATTATTCAGTATCTGTTCACTTTATGCAATATATATAAATTATCATTAATAGAAGCGCCTCGAACTACAGTCAAAATCTTTAAACCAACTAAACATACATAATTGGGAAGCAGTGTATTCCGCGTCGTCCATCGATGACAAAGTCACTGCCTTAAATAACGGCATCCTATCTTTAATAAATGTACACGCGCCGTTGCGCCCCGTCAAGCTCAAGCGTGCTCCAGCCCCTTGGATGACCAGAGGTGTGCGCATGGCTATGAGAAAGCGGGATCGGGCTTTTCGGAAATACAAGCGGGTGCGTTCTGATGATCACTGGGGAGCTTACAAGGCTGCACGAAATCGCTGCAATCAGATGGTAAGAGCGGCCAAACGTCGATATTATCATGACCATCTCGCTAATGCTTCTTCGGCAGAAGTTTGGAAGTTCCTCAAAGGTTTAGGTCTTGGCAAACGCCAGCAGGCTGACACCCTTTCTGGTACATCTTTTTCTTGTGATGATTTAAACATCCATTTTTCTTCTTCCTCCTCTCTGGATCATACCAGAAAACTTCTTACTGTTTCTGAGATTACTTCCCTGCCGCCTCTTCACATAGATTCCTTCTCTCTCTCTAGTGTCTCTTCGGACCAAATTCGTAAAATTATAAATTCTCTTAAATCCAAAGCCATTGGTTGTGATGAGATCAGTCGCGCCATGGTGATGGTTCTACTTGATTACATACTCCCAGTCATTACTCATATTATTAATTTCTCCCTTACTTGTGGGGTTTTCCCAGCAATTTGGCGCAAAGCGCATGTTATTCCTCTTCCTAAAATATCGAATCCCGTTAATCTCAACAACTTTAGGCCCATCTCTATATTACCATTCCTCTCCAAGATTCTGGAAGCAGTTGTGCACTCCCAACTCTCCAACCATGTTTTTAATAACAATCTTCTCTGCCAATTCCAGTCTGGGTTTCGCCCCGGTCATAGCACCAGCACAGCTCTACTTAAGGTTACCGAGGATATTAGAGACGGCATGGAGGAAGGCATGTTAACTGTGCTTGTCCTCATAGATTTCTCCAACGCCTTTAATAATGTCGATCATGATGTCCTTCTAGCCTTATTGTCCCACATGCGTCTGTCCTCATTAACAATTCAATGGTTTGCATCTTATCTCCGTAACCGCCAGCAAGCGGTGAAGGTAGATCAGACAGTATCGTGCTGGTGTGATCTTAGCACGGGTGTCCCTCAAGGTGGTATTCTGTCCCCACTTCTCTTTTCCATCTTTATTAACTCCTTGACTGCCTCTCTTGATTGCTCTTATCATTTGTATGCTGATGATCTCCAGCTTTACTACCAGTGCCACAGCAGCGATATTGTCTCTGCCATAGCTGCTGTTAACAAGGATTTGTGCTCCATCGCTGCTTGGTCTGATCGGTTTGGCGTTGCAGTAAACCCGAACAAATGTCAGGCCATTATTGTTGGTAGTCCATACCACATGCGTCGGCTCGCTATTGACACTTTGTCCCCTGTCCTCTTTGATGGTGTCCCTATTCCCTTCTGCAGTAGTGTCAAAGACTTAGGCCTGCATATTGATAATACACTAAGTTGGTCTATACATGTAGGTGAACTTAGTCGTAAAGTCATTTCCACTTTTCGAGCTCTTTACAGGTTTAAAAATTTTCTTCCAATTCCCACTAAAATCACTCTTGTTCAAGCCCTTATCCTTCCCTTAATTGATTACGCGGATGTGTGTACTACTGATTTGAATAAAGATCTTCTCAACAAATTGGATCGTTTAGTTAACAATGGTATACGTTTCATTTTCAACCTTCGTAAATTTGATCACGTTTCTTCCTTTCGCACTAAGCTTAATTGGTTACCTATCCCACTTCGACGTAATGTCCGAATTCTCACTACTCTCTTTTCTATCCTAAACGATCCACACGCTCCTTCTTACCTTAAGTCAAAGTTCAAGCTTCTTAGCTCGACACATTCTCGTCAGCTACGCTCCTCAAATAAAACAGTTCTAGCTACTCCCTCTCACCGGTCCGGTTTTGTCTCCAACTCTTTTTGTGTAACGTCTATTAGGCTTTGGAATGCTCTCCCCGAGAACATCAGACGGGCACCGAGTCGGATGTCTTTTAAGTTCCTTCTCCGAAAACATTATCTCCAGACTTCCCTAGCATCGTCATTCACCTGTCCCAATCATTAACCAGCGTCATTTCTCTCTCTTTTGTTTTACTCTTTATTATTTTTATTATATATACATATATATTATATATATATATATATCATTATATTTTATTTATGTTATTTTAATTTGTTTAAGACTTAATTATTTTATTTCATTTTTTTTTTCTCTCTCTTTAGCCCGTTAGCACTACCCACCATTTTTTTTTTTTTTCTGCTTGGCCCAAAGGTTGACTGGCAGAGAATGCCATTAGGCATTAGGTCCGCCTTATGTACTCTTGATTGTGCATTAAAGTTTGAATAAATAAATAAATAAATAAATAAACCCTGAACTGGCGAGAGTGTCGCAGTAATTCAATGGTATAATCTGAACTAATCTGAGCGATCTCAACCTGGTGCAGAACAAGTCAAACTTAGTCGGAGGCAGATTGAATACCCCCGGCACGCGGAATGAATTAGTTGCGATAGTTTAATTAACTCACTAATCAATGATAAGCTACACAAAGTTTCCTCACTCTAATGGCAGAGGATTAGGGCGTATACTGTAAATTAAATTAACTCAGTTTTATAAGCTGGTGCACCAACTTCTCCTGGTTTTGTTCTTTGCAAACAGCAAAACCGGAGCTGTACTGATGCAGATGAAAAAAAAGTGCTCCTTATCTCTTTGGTTGGAAAATAAGTAGATTACACCCAAATTAAAAAAAGATAAAAGAAAATCTTATAAAGTTGAAGTCAACCGTTGAAAAAAATAAAATGCTGCTCTGTTAAAATGAAAAATGACGATCCAGCTGTGTATAAAGATTTGTGAAAAATCAAGAAAAGCAAACAGACGCGTCAAAAACTGTTACTTTTAATTTGGATTAACCTTGTTCCATTAATGTTTCGTGAGCGGACGCTCAATTCAAATAAAAAGAGACAATTCGATTCCTCGTAACAGATTGTTACAACTCCAGATGAGAGCGCTCCTACTTTTCCACCAACTTAAACTAATGTTTAGTGACGTAAACTGCAGGGGATTCTAATGAGGAACACGAAAGAATTATAGCTGCAATATTGAGACACGAAAATAGCGCAGATTAATATGAGAGCTGGTAGGGGTCGGGCTCATCTCAGAGCGATTTATTTTGAATGCCTTTTGAAGTTCTTTTCGCGGGATCATTTGTTATTGTCTGCAATGGTTTATTACACGTTCCCTGGTTATGCATTTTTCTCGAGTCTTCTTATTATTATATTTTTACAGCACACCCGACCTCGTCGACATTGAAATGCAGTGTATCAATTAGAACGAATGCGCTTTTAAAAAGACCTTTTGATGGTTGGAGAAATTTATCGGCGACTATTTTATGAGTCGTAAATTAGCTAGAACTCGTCAATGTCGGTAATAAAACTATAAAACTGGGAGTAACACCGTTACTAAAAGCAGACATACAGATCGCATAAACTTCGGTGTTAATGGTAACGACAAGAGCCAAAAATGCAATATAACTATTTCATTTAATATACATCCTTTTACCGATGCTATGTTTGTAGCGAGTTTTTACGACTAACGTGTGCCCGGAAATAAACTATGTAGAATTCTTGCAATTAAAAAAGGATATTTCGGTACAAGCTTTTCTAAATGATGTGATAGGACAGGTTAGGTTTTATTGTTTTCAAAGCAATTTATTAATTGGTGCTATAGTTTTAAGAAGAGGAACTCATTTGCATATTTAAAACATTTAGTGATTTAGACACACAATTTACTATTATTAGTCTAATAAGCATTTGTGTTGGTAATAATGTTCTGAAATGCCATAATATTTTTAGATGTCGTCCGTTATTGAAATATAAATAAATAAACATGCCATATAAGGCTGCAAATCACTATGCATGGTTGTTGTTAGTGTATGAATTATTCAGTAATTGAGTGGTTCGGGTGTCATTTGGTGGATTTGGCCCGACCCCAGCCAACAGTAAATAGACGGTTTTCAACGAATTCCTGTTATTAATGAGATCAGCAATTCCGTTTGAGCAACTTCGATTTACCCTTTATACAATAACAAAGGTAAATATAATTCCGTCGATGGAGTTCGACTAATATTACCTTCGAAGCGGAGCAAATAATTTGAGTTTTCGAGTTTGCAGATAATTGGGGAGGTTCTATAAATATTTTATTACATTCCTCAACAAACCTACCTGATACAGATTTAGCATCGGAGTTGTTAATGATCGAAAATTGTGTTTAAAAATAACTGTTTATGAAGCGACATCGAATTAAACCTCATATTTTATGAATGTGATTGAAACTTTTTAGACTTTCAATTTACTTTCTTAATAGTTCTTCTTACCTGTGCCCAGCCAGTGGTACAGCGTAGGTTAGAAAAAAAATAGTTCTTCTGACTAACCAATAAAGAACAAGCACATTGCTAGCGACAGTAACGGAGACGTAACATAACTCTGTGTATATAAAATGCACTAAAATGAAAGCTACAATATCTTTATTATTTTTTTTAGGTATCGCTAAGATCTCCAGTCGTCATTGTATCATAGATTTAGTAAAAGTTACTTAAGTTAAATTGTTTCTAGATTGTGTGTAACATAACAGTATTGATTCCTTTACATAAATCCCAGATCTACCTGTAGGTACACTTATACCTATTGCTAATGGCGTTTTGTTACCTATAGACGGTACAAAAACTTTCACAGAAATGTAATTGGCAAGAGACTTTGTTTTAAAAAAAGAAATGTTGTGAATAATTCATAGTGCGGCCGTCGCGCTATTTGTTTACGATTTGACTTAATGGAGCCGCTACTAAAACAGGATACATCTGGGCTCACAAACAACTTTTTTGGTTTATAATTACTGCCATTAAACCCCTCGGTACGCCAATGCCAGCCTTAACAGTGTAGATTTAAAAGCGATAGTTGCTTGTTAGGTAATTAAAGTGTGTATAATTGTAGGCAATTGTAAGGTCCCAGTAGAATGAATTACTCGTACAGTGAGACTGTTCTTGTATTCAATTATTCTTAAATACCTGAGAGCACATAACGTTTGTTTTAACAACTACAACTTGATAATTATATCATTCATTATTCCATAAATTGTTGTAATAAACCATTGAATATTATCCGTAATTGAGAATCGCCTGGAGCTTGGCAAAACTAATGTCAATAACTGAGTAGAATTTGCATGTAATATTTTAAGTATGTATCACCAATTCAGTATTAAAACTGAGTGATGATTATTTATATGACCATAAACAGCAGGATTTTTTTATGAAAGACATAGCAAACTAGAAATAAAGTGTGTTGCCCGACTTTAAAGAAATATGAAAGAATGTGAACGAGGTTATGGGGTATGGAAAGGAGAAAGAAGAAGGGTGTTGGGCCTCAGGGTTTCAATTTAGCTATAGTCACGAATAGTTTTTAAGGTAAAATAAACAAAAGATTCTCTATCGGGTGAATTTAAAAAAGTTGTGTTTTACTGACGATCTCCTGGACTGTGCCTCGTGCGCGCACGCACCGCTTCATCTCCAATTTGTTTCGCGCATTGTGTTCATTAGCGGCCGGGTTTTATTTAGGAACTGTTATAATTACTTTACGACTGCGATAAAATAATATTAGACTTTCGTTACAACACGAACAACTTTTACAAGAAGTTTATTTATCTTTGATTTGATTACTTTGTAACCAGAGTACTCGATGATTCGTCCGCCTGAAACCATTGTTCCATAATTTCAATAAATTCAATAAAAATTCAGTTCATTGAATTATTATTGACAGCTTATCACACACAATTGTTCATCATATAAAATTTTTGTCCTGGGAGGGATTCGATATGCGCCATCGAATATTGAAATAACGTACTGATTGGAAGTTTTCTACATAGTTCATCCAAACGCTTCAGAGATATGTCGAAATACTTCTTTATTCCAGAAACTCTTCCGAAATAGGATATGTTAGGCTGCTAAATCCGTCACTAGGTGATTTTTCTCTTTCGAATGACTTACATTAGTGCGCTCATAGAAAAAGACAGTAATCGCTCGTTTCTCTAATTTATCCTCGTTTAAACTTAGCCCTGGCCATTAGCATTAGTTCGTCGGCATGTGTGTCACTGCCAGGTTCACGGGCGGGGCGCGGGTTCTATTCCCGGCGCGGCGCGTGCGCACCTCGTTGTCACTGACGTGACGTTACGTTGTGCCGCCTTTGTTTCTGGTTTTGTAATAGAAATTAATGGATAGTGGCACGCCTCCATTTCTTTAAGAAACTGATCATAACTCTAAAATGATTACATTATCTTCCCCTAATAAAACTGGATGAAAGAGTGTAAAAGTTTCAAAGGTTGTAGGTATGTTTTTCTAGTAAAGTTTGGTTAAGCAATATCAGTTGGCCGAAATTTACGCAACCCGGCTGATGGTAAGCGACCACTGCAGCTTATTCCATTGAGTGACACTTTTAAGTACCGTGCCTCCTTCACTAGGTGCTGGCGTCACCCTGTAAGTAGGCTTCTCTGATCTTCTTACCTATTTTCAAGTGCACTATGAGTAAGAGTGAAGTAAGAGTTTTCAAGTATACTACTATAGATTGCTTATGTTTACGTGAAATGTTTGTTGTGTACCACTTTCGGCTTTTGTTGTGTTCAAAAATCAATCCCAAAGTACATGGCTTTTTCTTGTATGAGTTAATCACAGTTACGACTGGAAGCTGGCGGTGATAATAGAACACACACGTAATAGAAAGTGTGACTGTTCGGCCTAAGATTTTTCTTTTTTTTTTTCGTATCATTATTCTTGTCCCACTGGATCATGCATGAGAGAAAGATGTAATTGATAATTATTATGTCAGTGGTGAAACTGGCCCTTAGACCTTGTCCAAAAAGGGGCTAATTTTGATGAATTATGAAGATTTGCGACGAATTCGCTTTTCTGGACAAGGCCTTATAGTCCTAAACTTAACTATTACTACTAATCCTCTGCGTATTGGAATACGTTAAATACTGGTAGAGAGTACCGGTATCTGTGTAACAGTCGTAAAATTAGCCCTCCTCGTAAATCCAGCCGCAGATTATTGCGCTATTCCGTCTCAGTTCCACACGCTTTGAGAGGTTTATTGAATTGTTAGTGTCAGGTTCTATTGCAGATTATTCTACACTGTTTCACGTTATATGTTTTATTATCTACTTCACGTATAAAATATGTTTCGGCACTTAAAAGTATCTTCTGCAAAGGAGGAAAACTAACAAGAGCTCACCACCTAATCATCAGGTTAATAGCTTGTAGACATCTTATCAAGGGCACAACACTAATATACTATTTTGAATTTGAACTAATACTCGTATACATTTCTATTACATAGTATTTTTTTTTTATAAAGAGGCAGTCAGGATGACCTCACTCCACCTGATGGTAAGCGGAAGTGAGGTCCAAATGTAAGGTTGACTGGCTCAATAGATCATACCAATTGAGCCAGTCACCCTCACCCCGAAGGCCTGCAAAGATGCCGCTTCACGCCCCGCCTGAAAAGCCCAGGATTATAGGAGGAAGGAAACACGTGAGCCGGAAGGGCATTCCATGCCCTAATGGCACGGGGCAAAAAAGAGGAACTATACCTCTTGGTACGGGCCACCAATGTCTGGATGGTATGGGGATGGCAACGCAGTCCGGCGCGTATTGTTCGGGAGAGGACGGGAGTATGCAAGTAAAACCCTACGACATCTGAATCTTTCAAATGAACCATAATGGTCACAAACTCATTAAAGTTTCACTAATAAGGCAATGCTAAATAAATAATAGGACGCGATAGTGTCCTGTCCGTTGCTAAGGTGATGAGAGCTCCTATATTATGGCTTACTGATGCACCAAGCAACACGCATCAGTAACATTATTTACTGAAGCTGAATAAATGAGTTTGTACCTAGCCAAGTAGAAACACTGTAATAATCAATTAAAAAAATGGCGGTCACCCTGTACAATTTATTTGAAAGTATGTCATACGATATGATGATTCAGACGATGATAAATTACATTTTTCTCCTCAACAATTCCTGCCAAAATGTGTTCTGTAGTAACATTGTACCTATAGAGGTATGTAATATTGTCAAGTGGAGCACATAGCAACGCGGCAACTAAGTAGAGCGTTCACCTAGCAATTGGAGAAGTGCCGTGCCTTCTGCGTCAGGCAAGCGACACATTGTCTGCGCGCGACTTGGCTTGGCTCAACAACCTCCTTGCTACGGTAAAACCAGCTCTAACTGCAGAATCTAAGGATCAATGTCTCTTGCCGAGGGATGGCGGAGCGGATTATAAATAAAGTGTGACGTGAATTGCGGTTAAAGGATGGGAGTAGAGGATCGTGCAGAAGGGACACTGTGCTCGTAACTTATGAGGGAAGTTAGTAATCTACTTCCGCAGGCAAGGTCTTAATATTATAAAAGCTAAATAGATAATATAATAATCCAATCTAAGTTATATTGTTCTTTTTTAATTAAATCTCAACATTTCCTTCAAACATTGGTACCGTTCTGTAGTGTATTAAAATTATATCTTATAATCCATAAAAACACCACGTTTTGAGCATCAAATCTTCTAATTCTTCAGTATATTAATTATAGACTTTCTTTCGTTACTGTCAAATCTCAAGTTATAACATTAATGAAAATAAAGTAAACAAGGAGGACATATTATAAGTCTTTTATGTAGATAAGATGATTCCTTCAAGGAATGTGTAACAAAAAACGTGTAAACGTAGGTATTACATACATACATACGTAGGCATAAAAGGAACTGCTAAACGTTGTAAGTACAGTCAAAAGCACGTCAGACGTAACACTTTGGACTTTGTAGCGCTCTTATGTCGGGGGCATAAGTGCTATTATCGAACTGCAAGTGTTAACTGTGATGTGCTGTTGACCGTACAATTCATCTTTAAATACCATCCCTTCTGTACATGCCTTCTCTTCTGATGTTTGATTCTGCGGCTGTAATTCAATATTTTAGCATAACACGGGCTCTTCGTAATTTGTCTGAAAGCCGTATTGAAGGTTTGTTGATCGCTTGATTTGCGGCCGGCGGGGTGCCAGTTGGCAGAGCGGCGCAGGAGTGGATGTTGCGACAAAGTTTCGGTTCACTCGCTCTGATGGATGGTGACAAGGAACCTGCCGCTGGCACCAGAACGCGTCCTGGCGCAGGCAGCTCGTCTGATAGCTGACACCGATCAACGAATGCAACTTAGTATGCAGCTCATTATGAATAAACTATCGCGTTTGCAGTTCGTACAGTACAATCAAGCGGTGGTTCACAAAGTTCCTTTAATAGTGTTCAGTTTGTGTAAGAGTCAGGTTACTATTTAATGTGCTGCCTACATTGTAGACTCTTTCAAAAGAGTCTATCCTCTTCCAGACGTTGATTTCAAAAATTCAAATACTCGTAGATTACACAAACTTCTTTCCAGAGGCATTCTGAGCTAAGGATTTCGATCATCAATCCACTATACGATAATTTAAGGGATTCCAGGAACCCACCAATACGCCTCGTTCTGACCTGACATAACTACATTAGCTTTTATGATCTTCCCACACTACATAATAAATGTGAAATTCCATTACTATGGAGATCGTTAATATTAATAGAATCCCAAATTGTCTGGCCCTAATGAACGCCCTAAAAGAATTCCGAGAAAGGAAAATTGATTGGCGAAACGTTCGCGTCGCGTTTCCGGGAGAATTTCCGCCGGCGCGGATGGGCGGCGATGGCCGACGATGGGCGACGCAAAATTTCTTCCTATCACTACGTTATTGTGCGCGATTTGTTGTTATGGGCGTTCATTTCCTTTTTTATTTTGGCGATTTCCCCGAATCTGCACGGATAGATCTATGCAAAATCGTTCTGCGTTCGTCGTAATGCAAAATATCAATTTGTTCGCTAAGTTTGATTTGTACTTTGAATTTTAATAAAATAATCAGTTTGTAACAAATGTACTCGGTCATTATTCACACAATCACGCTTAGTCCCGTACTAAGTAGTGCTATTTCAAATGATATACGTAAATTGAATACTTTTTATACATTATGAAAGCACCCAGACTGACAAACATACACGTGGGTTGTTCATTAATAATAGCGACACCTGCGGTCGTGTCAGACTTGGTCGGTAGACCCCTATCCTCTTACTCTCCCGGTTTCCCCTTTTCACCCGAGAAGGGAACAACCCGGAGCCCGCCTTGAAACAATTGGCCAACCCATCCCCTGTAGGATACCATCAGGAGTTAGGATACGTAACAATGGACAATTTTCTTTTATATTAGGGAGGCAAACGAACAAGTTTGATATCTGATGGTAAGTGATCACACCGCCCGTAGACACCTTAAACTAGGTCTAAGGTACACCACCACGACCACCATAAGGTGCGCTACCCCGACCTGAGTACTCTTAAGTCGGGGTACCCGGGGATGGACTGGTCAATAGCCACGTCCTAATCGGGTGTGAAGGGGAACCGGGGGAGTTTAGTGGGTAGTGGACGCTTTAGTCTCGAGTCCCACACACGGCCGCAGGTCTAGCTAGCCTGCGGTTATGGTGCATAAACGCATTTTTCTTCAAAAATAAAAATAATAATAAAAGGTCTAAGGTACATTGTTTGCCTTTGAAGGATAGAATATGGAAGAAGGGAAAAGGTGGCAATGGGGATAGGGCGAGGAGGGATGAGAAGCGCACTCTGACTCACCAAACGGAGCGCACACTTACGTTGATCTTCTGAGAGAGGAGCGAGCCAGCCCATCCGACAACCCTCCCGTGAAATAGAAGTGTGTCAAGAACTTCTGTGTTTCGGGGAAAGGGCACTGAAGCTACTGGTGAAATTACTGGGCATATGAGACCTAATAACTATCGTCTCGGTGTAGCGGGCGCAGGGCAGCCACCTGCTTAGTTACTGTTTGGGACTTAACTGTGTAAGGGCAGACGTGGCGCTTACCATCAGGTGTACGATCTGCTCGTCTTGTTACACATTGCAATAAAAAAACGCTACGTAATGTGTGAAAAGGCATCCACAAGGCGTTGTGCATTAGGTTTGGGGCATCCCGGCGATCCCCGGAGACGGTGATGGAGAGCCGCAGAGCAGTCGTTAGAGCCTCCAACTAACGCCGACGAGCACAAAGAGCCCGGTGCCTTGTTCCGCTAGATCTGAATTTTAAGATTTTTTGGTATATCTACATGATTTGGTATATTTACACGGTAGCACGGTATGCAAAATATATGGTATCAAATATAACTTTTAAAAAACAATTTTCAGTAGTAAGTAGTAAAATCGATCAATTCAATAAAATTACACAATATCAAATATTTAAAATAAAAAATTTATGTTCAACATGTTTCGCCAAACATTTGGCATGTAAATAAATAACTGAAGTAAAATTAACATTAAAAACAACAAAGAAAAGCTGACAACAGATTAAACGTCAGATTTGGCCGTCTAATTAAAATTCAGACCATTTTAACAAGATCATACTTATTGATGTTTCAAGATCCTGGCGCTAGCAGCCCGAGACTGCTGCGTGAAGACGTTTGAACTCTTTGCCGGAGCTGCGCAGCGAGCGGCGGGCTAACCAGGCGATATATCACGCCGTCTGTCTGCTCGCTCCCGCCTAACTTACCCTCGGAAACCGGTGAGTTTTCACTCAATTTCATTTGTGTAGTGGGTAACACGTCGACTACTCTAATCTGTCATCTGACAGATTTGCCTCCAACCAATTTAAAGCTTAATGTCCTATTTCATTTAGATAAAAGAAGACAGAAATGTCTTAAGTTACAAGACAAATTATGGTAGATTGAGCTGCTGCCAACTGAACACCTTCGTATTCGCGATAGTTTTACTATTTTTTTCTTTTCAAATTAAAGACTTAGCTCGAAGATGAGAAGCCGGCAGTTAATATTAAGAGCGAATAGCGATATTTTATAATATAATATCTCTCCACGACTATGCGGTGGGCGCCGTGCCAAACAGGGTTAAAAACATTGATAATTTTATGACGATTATAAAATTCATTTTTCGCGAAGAATTTGACGCTCCAACTCAGTAAATAAACTATAACGCTTTTAGACCTTCGCATTGGTTTAACGCATAAATATTAGGTAGTTTCCAGCTACTCTACTATAATTTACAGTGTTCCGGTTTTTTATTCGTCAAATAGTCAGCCATGGTCCGGAGTTTGTAAATCAAACCCAAAAGATATTTGTTATATCTATTATTACAAAAAATAGTTATTTATGTGGCTGTTGCATAATGAGGGTCATTAAAATACGAATGTGGTTTTATGAAACGAACGAAGTGAGTTTCATAAAAGGATCACATGAGTATTTTAATGCCTAATTATGTACAGTCACATACATAACTTTATCTTCATTCATACGATAATATGTCTATTTTATAGTCAGGATCGATGAGCAAAGTTAGTACTTAGTACAACATCATGTCATAATTTGTAGGTCAATATGAATAAAATACATTTTAAGAAGACGTTCGAAATTCGAACGTAATTAAGGTATCGGTTACCGATACTAAAATGTAAACATTTTAGTATCGGTTACCGATGTTAAAATGTAAACATAAGGATGCAGCCACAGATACTCATATCTAAATAAAGGGCGTTTGCTCATCGATCCTGACTCTAGAACGTTCGAAATTTGAACGTAATTAAGGTATTGGTTACCGATACTAAAATGTAAACATTAAGATGCAGCCACAGATACTCATATCTAAATGTAGGGCGTTTGCTCATCGATCCTGACTATAAAATAGACATATTAGGGTATGGATGTAGATAAATATATATTTATTACATTTATAAAACTTTAATCTTTTACGACGTAACATTCTTTGATGTAACTATTGTGCATTTGTGGCTGGTACCTAAATAAACTGTCAAAAGCACTCATAATTAAGCATGGATCTGTTCTAGAATCCTATTTCATCTGCTTCATGTAAAAATCTAGCTTGCTCATATGAAGCAAACGGTTAACTTATATACTTGCTGTTGTTGGACATAACCACAATATATATTTAATGGCGTATTTAGTCTTACCTAGTTACAGAATAATATATGTACAACATCGGCTGAAACTTTGACCGTATCGTACGTTAAGTCCCGGAGCGGCCAGGCCGGAGGTAATCCCTCTAGAGGAGTGCGTCCTGCGAGAGGAGTAAGCCGGTTAATAAGGCCAGCATAATCATCATAAATTATATCCACTGTGTAGTCATTCCGCGCTCCACAGCGCAGCGAGCGTCAGTAAGGTGTCTAGCCTCGGACCTTTTCGTACGCACACGAAGTATTTAATAGAAATTCTCCGAATTAGAGAAACATAGAGCCCTGTTAAATAAGTTAACCTTTGTAAAAGCTTCATTAAGATTAAGAATAAGTGTTCAGGATTTGACACTAGGTGTCGATCTATTTTATATTATGAAGGCCAACTCAAGCTGTAAACTCTTTAGTACTGGCTGTATATATGTGAAAAAAGAAAGAAGAAAATTAGAACAGAAAACAAATGTATATTTTTGACATTGCAAAAATCAATAAAAATTCAGGTCAACCTAGTTCAATCAAATAATTGTTTTATTTGTATAATTAGTTCAAATGAGTACAAAAGTTCAAATCAGATCAAATTAGTACAAACTGAGCTATCGTCGTAAACAATAAGAATTAAATTTTTGACACACGATTTTTTACAGACATTATAAAACACAACTACAATAACAGAAAATACAACTATAACTACATAAAAAGGCGAAAAACTATCTATGGTCAATTGGATTAAAGCAAATGATTTTCGGTTATAACCCTTGGTTGGCGTCATAAAAAAATAACCACTAATGTTTTAAGCTAATCTGACGGAGAACGATTAGATTTACTAAGATTGACTTTGGTTCACTGCTGGCTGCCCCAGTGGGTTGTGCCCCGGTTCATGGCCGGTCTAATTCACTGCAAGTTGAATAGTGAGTTGATATTTCAGTGCTGTTGGCAAATTAATTATCTTATTTAATCATGCTCCGGGCTTACATGGATGCATTATGTAAATTGTATTAAGGGAAGAGGGCAATAAAATATTAGCCCTGATGAATTCGTGGTATATTTTCATTAACTCGAGAAGCCGAGACGGTGTGGCTGCTTCCCTAGTGCGGATTAAACTCGTGTATTACGACTTGAGTATTTTCAGGGCCACTTTTCACTTTTTGTTTTGCCGTGAAAATCCTACTGCAACATGGCATTATTGAGAACCAGTTTCACCAGTGTTAGATAGACTTACTGACGTTTCGGAAAGATTATTTTCGGACACAGTATCCGAATTGTGACATAATTACCAAAATAAACTGTTTATCGACAGCAAAATCTGCAGGAAAAATGTTCCGAGCATAGGGGCGTAATCCGGGATTAGGAGCAAACCCCCAGGACACGGCCGCAGGTGCGGAGTCCGGCCTGTAATTTGTTATTAGTCATCCATCGGAACTATTTAAATATTTGTCTTTAGTGATATTTCGTGTTTGGTGACCGACGGACTTCGGTGTTTGAAAGTATTGTATAAAGTACTTTACTGCGTTTAATAATATAATTTACTGCGTCCAACAAATTTATAAGATTTCACCCATTGCTACTCTTGAAGTCTAAATTGAAAAGGCTGCTAATAAATATTAAATTTAATTTAGTAAAACAGTAAAACACATTTGACATAATAATTTTTGTTCAGAGTGAAATATTGTGCGTAGTTTCAATCTCATCAATTATTTCGATTGCGCAAGAACTAGGGACCCTTTTCTAATTTAAGATAGCGAGAAATAATTCATCATTTATGATTTATTCGAGTAAATCTCCCAGAGATGGTGGTCGTCGATTCTGATCTCTAAAATGTGGAGTTTACGGTTGATTTTTGAAGTGTGTCCATCAGTTGCCGGGTCCGCGTCAAGATGTCAAAGAGACAGTCGTCGTAATAATTTAAAAGTTGGCGATGATTTAGCGGGGCCTTGATCTTGGGTTTTGGCACAGTTCACGAGCCGCTGATAAATCTGAAAGTTGCTGTAGGAATTTTTAGCTCTGACAACTACTTACTCTGTGTCAGCGGACTAATGGAAACGAGAGGATGGATACATGTTGTGCACTGCGAGATCTCACGGATTAAATATTTTATCTTGCTCTTCTTCTTCTTAGCGAGTCGATGGCTAAATTTTACCAGACCACCCGAACAGCATTACTGTTAGCGCGCAGTAAGTCTTCCTGAACACATGTGTCAGGTCAGGGCACGCGGAACAAGAAAGCAGATGGGCCATGGTTTGCGGGGAGGCACCACAATTACATGTGTTTTTGGCTGGTTCTATGTATATGGTGTATGTATTTATCTTGGTGTGCAGTGAACATCTTGCCTGATAGACCCAACTTTATTAATAACGACTAATTTGGTGCAGACAATTAGAAAGTGAGCCACAAAGGGATCAGATTTAATTCTCTCACAATAGAAATAGATCGCAGAAAGTAATTACTGTTTTTGTTGAGAGTACAATTAAGGAAAAAGGAAACATTTTGTAGGACTTCATTTGCCCAGTTCCATCCAATAATTATTATCCAATTTAGAAAATTATCCAATTTTAAGAAATGTTAGAAAAGGTAAGAAAACTGGGAAACTTTTACACAATTATAGGTGTGTTGTTTTCCAAATTGTAGGTGTTTAAATGTTTAATAATAATGTATTGTGTCGCAGTGAAGTAGATGACAATTTAATTAAGTGGAAACCACAGAGTACTATTATTAAAACTTAAGTGTTTCTGAAGAATCACAATCCCGCTGCGCAACATCAGTCGGCTTACGACCACGATTATTGTAACACAATCTAAACATAAAGCAGAAAATAGTACATATTATGTACAGTCAAAAGCACGTCAGACTATACACTTTGGACTTTGTACCACTTTTATGTCGGGGACTTAAGTGCTATTATCGAACTGCAAGTGTTTACCGTGATGTGCCGTTGACCGTACTACCTACATAATAAAAGGCGTTTCGTTCGATTTTGCGGGAAACTCGATTGACAAATCTCGTAGCGTAAGAAAGTGTCCCGCAGCGGCGCTGGCGCGGCGCCAGGCGGGCGATCCTCGTTGCCACTCCGCTTCTGAAGCGAAGTGACGCCTTCTTTCTGGACAAATAAGTGCACGGTAGTGTGCACGCGTTGTTCTGTTGTCAGGCTGTATAATATAGAGAGGTTCCTCTAGGTAAATGCTATTCCAAGAAGCTTTACAGTGCGTTTCAATAATTGTCTCTACACTAGACTAGCGCCTGTCCTATGAAGTAATATTAAAAGTATAGGCCGGAATTCCACAGAGCTCTTAACCTCTACCTTTTTTGTAGTCGGTTAAATATGGGAGGTCTTTCTTCAAAGATTAAACAACGGGCCTCAGACGGTATAGTTCGGCCTCTGCTATGGGGATAAAAGGACCGGTGAAAATAGAACATTCGCTACAGTGATGGAAACAAACTTCTTTCATTCAATGTATTCTTGGCAACGTTGCATTATATTTTACCGATATAAATTAACATAATTTTAAACGGGTTCGTTGAGAAACGTTTTGTAATAATTTGTAAATCGTAATCGTAAATTGCAACGCCCGTTAATTACGGGAACCCCTGAAGGAACTTGGCCCCTTTTTAATCATATTATGTTTTGGCAGGATCTTAATTTTCCGACAACCTTCTCTAGAGCTCCATATGTTTGCAGATCAAAACGTTGTTCTTAAGAGCTAAGGTGTCTGGCTTGTCTGGTCCTATTCGATCGTTCGGTTCCAAATCTTGTTTACGTTAGATGTGGGTTAATTCGCCGCGGGCGTCATATTAGAGATGTCGAGAATTAATCAAAGCGCTTCCTGTACATAGCAGAAAATAACCATTCTGACGGTCCTTGTCACGTGTATGACGTGTGAGGGGGACAGAGGCGGCACGAGGTGGGATGAATACAGAAGGGTCGGGTTTATCGTCGCGCGGTGATAATCGATTTTTCTCACAAAAAGACGGTTTGGACCACATACACTGCTCAAGTAACTGAAGCCAGTCCTGGCGGCACATTCATTGACGACTTTTAAATACATAATGAATGATGTCTTATAACCCCATTGCCGTATCGAGGTTTTTTAAAATGTCAACACTTTGTACATGATGACATATGTAAGTCTCGTCGATTTGGACAAAATTAAATTAAAGTTTTAATCATGGAGTATGACTTAATATGATCACTTCAATGTGTTCACATAAATAATTTATTAATACGTAAAAATAATATATAGTAAAGACATTTTAATAGGTCACATTTGACAGTTCATAATAAGCAAAGAAAATATACCTTACGCTAAAGGAATATATTTACTCTCAGCCATGTAGAACATACGTTCTACATGGCTGAGAGTAAATATGAAGTTATTTCATGAGTTACATTAAATTGTTGCATTTATTCTACTTATTATTGTCTCTATTGTTGTCCAAATAAACAAAACGGTTGGAATACATTATACCTACACTCAGTTTTATTTGCCAACATCAAAGTTGCAATCGTGTAGAGCCGGCCCCGCACAATCTAACACCGTTGTTTGATTATTCACCTCCCACGTTAATCCAGCGACCGGCCGCTCCCGCGGGACCTCGCAATATCCCGTCGAAGCGAAAAACACATCGCTGGGTTTTTAGCTTTCACAATTTAGTTGTAGAGTCGATAAATTCAGTTTACTTGTGAAAAATAACACCGAAAAATAGGTTTGGCATTAATTGAGTTCGATTGTGCATGTTGGTAACACCCTTTGATTTAGATTCGAGTTTCGTTCAGAATAGTAATCTATATGGAGGTAGTGTTCCCCTGTCCCAAATGTTCATCATCATCATTATCTGCCTGTCCCCGTCCACCGCGGGCGGGACATAGACCTCTCTCAATGCTCGCCACTTAGTTCTATTATTGGCTACTCGCATCCAGCTCCTGCCAGCCATTCTTTCCAAATCATCACTCCACCTGGCCTGAGGGCGTACTACACTGCGTTCCAAATGTTGTAGGTATAAAATTATGTTACTTTTACTAATCCGCGCTTCTGTACATATCCGCTCAGCTTACCTAGGTTTGCTAGTCGGTGCTCTCGCTATGCTCGCATTATATCACATGCGCGCGCGCACCGGTTGGCGCTCGCCGCATGTCCGTCAGCGCGACTCGCGACTTTAATACCTGTCACCGCTTGAAGCGCTTCTCCAGGAAATCATTTAACATCAGTACGAGCCAATTTGTTTGTTTCATAATATTTATTTACGTACTGGAAATTGTTCAAAATTGAAGATTGGTTACGGTTTTAGTTAGGTGTCTATTATTTCCTTTGTATAAATAGACAATTAGAGATTGCCTTATGAAGAAAGCCAAGGAGGAGGAGGATCATTCCCCTTCCGCGTGATGACTTCGCAGAAACAGAGCTAATGATGTAGGAGCCCTGTGTTAACCAATCGTCGTTTACTAAAGATAATCACATAACATTGGAGGCGCGATTATTTCAGCCGATTCATAAAAATAACATTAGTTTTTAGGGTTCCGTAGCCAAATGGCAAAAAACGGAACCCTTATGGATTCGTCATGTCTGTCTGTCTGTCTGTCTGTCTGTCTGTCCGTCCGTATGTCAGTCACAGCCACTTTTTACCGAAACTATAAGAGCTATACTGTTGAAAATTAGTAAGTAGATGTATTCTGTGAACCGCATTAAGATTTTTATACAAAAATAGAAAAATAATAATAAATTTTGGGGGCTCTCCATACTTAGAACTGAAACTCAAAAAAAATTTTTTCATCCAACCCTTACGTGTGGGGTATCTATGGATAGGTCTTTAAAAATGATGATAAGGTTTCTTATATCATTTTTTTCTAAACTGAATAGTTTGCGAGAGAGACACTTCCAAAGTGGTAAAATGTTGGTCCCCCCCCCCCTGTAACTTCTAAAATAAAAGAACGATAAATCTAAAAAAAATATATGATGTACATTATTATGCAAACTTCCATTGAAAATTGGTTTGAACGAGATCAAGTAATTAGTTTATAAATTTTTGGGGCTTCCCATACTTAGAACTGAAACTCAAAAATTTTTTTTTCTTCCAACTCTTACGTGTGGGGTATCTATAGATAGGTCTTTAAAAATGATAATAAGGTTTCTTATATCATTTTTTTCTAAACGGAATAGTTTGCGCGAAAAACACTTCCAAAGTGGTAAAATGTTGGTCACCCCCCCTCTAACTTCTAAAATAAGAGAACGATAAAACTCAAATAAATATATGATGTACATTACCATGCAAACTTCTATTGAAAATTGGTTTGAACGAGATCAAGTAATTAGTTTTTTTTTAAAACGTCATAAATCGTAAACCGCAATTTTCCTCTCATTCAATCAACTCAAATATAAAAACGTCGATCAAACTTACAAAGAACTACAAGAACTTTGATATTATGACGATACTTGCTGCTACGGAACCCTTCATGGGCGAGTCCGACTCGCACTTGGCCGGTTTTTATACTTAATATTCTTTTTATTCTCAAAACGCATGCGAGCGGAAGATAAAGATAAAAATGGGAATAACAAGCTACCTGGTGAGCTACGAGGTTTTCATTCTCCAACCGCCGGAACAGAAATGATTTGTGACATTTATTGTTTATTTCAGTCCCAATATCAAATGCTCGCATACACAGTCTAGGCTTCTTACATACACACGAAGCCTTCTCGCTGAATATTACAAAATTGAATGTCCTCCATCTACAAATAGACGTCTACTTTACCTTTTCTTAAGATAAACATATAAGGTTATACTTAAATCAAAGGCTCAAAGATCAGATGAGCCTCCAGTGTGATAACCAATAATATTGTACGACGCTTCTGGTTAAGTATGCCTCGATGGAATAGGCCAAAGTAAGCTAATATCTGAAGTCAAAAAAATATCCAGCTACTTTTACCACTACCAGCAGCACTTACGAGTATCTCTCTTGCTTGCTGATAGTAGAACAACATACTAGTTTGCAAGTACATCATGAAAGCAACCTAAAGGGCGTCCGGAGGTTTCGCTAATTTGCTCGCTTTAGTTTTATCTAGGTATAAGCGTCGCGTGCGCCGGCCTAAGGTAAATATCCATTAAACTCTCGCGGCCATTGGCAAAACAACTTTGTTTTATTCTCACCGCTTCCCGGCGGATCACTGCACCCCCATTACTCCGATGAGAAAACATTTTTATTCCAGACGCAGTCGTTTTAGAGACATTTAAACACAGAGACATTTTTAATAGGGTTGAATTTTCATGAGCTTTTATTAACGTTTTCTTAAAGTTTGGAATTTAGTGCACGTAAAAAGCGACGTAAAGTTTTTAGCTTGTATTTTTGATTCGCCTCGAGAAAGAACTAAGATTGTTTTAAAGTGGATCGTTATGCTTTTATTACCCTTGACATCAGCACACACAGTCACATGGGTCACAATATTTGGCGATGAATATAAAATAGTATCTTCTTTTTATTCAAAAACCGAAAAGCTAATGATAATAATGATGAAACTTTACTTAAATCACACATTATTTTGATAAATGCGTTATCACTAAAGGTCCAAATCTTCTTCGTCTCCATCTTACCATTATAATTTTTACCAACTAATCAGTGCGGTTGTCCTGTTACGTATTAGCCTGTAGCAACAAAAGATAAACTTGCCTAAGAAAGACTTGTTTTAAAATAGCTCGGAAAATGGTCCTAATGGTTGTAATTATCTAAGATCATGGATCATTAAAAGTCGTGAAGAGATCATTCAAATCAGATTATAATGACTTGATGTGTTAATGGCAGCTGTCAACAATGATCCAATTATTCGCTCGCGTGCCCCTAATGACCGATAAACGCATCACTCATGAAGCATGACTCATCAAAATGACCTGAACTCCCTAGTATACCACTCCTCCTGTCTGGATAGCCTAAAGGTAAATGTTTGTTGAGTATTACCTTTTTAACATCTAAGGGGATCTAAGGGGATGTCAAGCGCAATATAAGGGGTACATCAAGAATACCTCTCTAGCCTCTGCATTTCAACTCCACTCTCACCTTCACGCTGGTAGATCCTGTTACGTTGAGCAACCTTATGGAAGATGGCGGTGAAAATCCCTGTGGGAAATAAGGTCAACAAACAGACGAGAGAAAGGGGGGGCCATTAAGGCGTACCACGGCTTGATGGTCTGGGGGTCGTCAGGGAAGGACGACTTTTCGAGGGTTGATAGCGGAGGAGTCTGTAAGTAGACCAACGGTAGCACCCACAGTCCTAGTCAGCTGGACTACTTCTCACTCACCAGGACGCCTTGGGCAAGCGGGTGAGTTAACATGCCTAATCCCTTCAAAATTATGAAAGCACACAGGAAAACACGGCCCCGAGTTCCCAGCGGGTTCGCAGACCCCAGCAACGGCAGCAGCATGGGATACGGCGAAACCAGGGGTGCGAAGAATCTCTGGGAGAAACATAGCTGCCAAAAACAACCACAAACACCAACTACACTAAAGATCGGATCGTACAATGCTCGAACTTTACGAACTGAAGCCAAACTCGAGGAATTGCTTTATGAGCTGGACAAAATCACATGGGATATCGTGGGTCTATCGGAAGTTAGACGCCACGGAGAAGAATGCCTGAAGTTACCGGGTGGACATGTGCTATACTACCGAGGTAAGGACGATGGAGGTCATGAACACGGTGTAGGTCTACTTATTAACAAACGCCTAACCAACAACATTAAAGAAATCGATTCGGTGTCGGAAAGGGTCCTTTATGTAAATCTATACATAACAAAGAAGATATCGCTCCAAGTAATACATGTCTATGCCCCCACTACAGTGGCAACTGATGCTGAAGTAGAGCAAGTGTTTGAGGACATTAGCAGATGTAAACGTGATGTTAGCTCTACGTACACGATAGTCACAGGAGACTTCAACGCGAAGATAGGTTCTAAGAGGGATCCTACAGAGATTAGCATGGGTAACTTTGGATATGGCACAAGAAACACCAGAGGCGAAATGCTTCTTGGCTTTTTGGAAGCTGAAAATTTGTACCATATGAGTTCATTTTACCAAAAGAGACCAGAGAGAAAATGGACATGGTCATCACCGGGCAACAAATATACTAATGAAATCGACTATATTCTTAGCACACACAAACAAATAGTGAGAGATGTAACAGTATTGAATAGCTTTTATACTGGAAGTGACCATCGTCTTATTAGGGCGGTAATTCAAATTGATGCCAAACTTCAAAGATATACTTCAATAAGCAGAAGAAGGAAGAAGGTGGAAGCAAAATTTCTCAGTGTGAACAAGGATATATATCAACAAAAAGTAGAAGACAGGTTGAATGACATTACTCTCTCTCTTGACTCTGATATCAACGTACTTGCTGACTCCATAAAAACGGCCCTCTGTGAAAGTGCACAGGAGCTGGTGTCGACCCGTAAACCAGCTAAACGAAAGTTCCAACAAAGCACTATAAAACTACTAGAGGAACGTAGATTGCTTATAAAACAGGGACGGAGCAATACTGAACACTTCAAGAACCTATGTAAGAAAACTCGAAAGTCTGTAGAACAAGACATTGAAGAACACCGTGAACGCGTCGTTAAAAATGTAATTGAAAGGTACAGGGGTCCCAAAGTCTTTAGAAAGGCTTTGCAAACAGGTACCCAACAGATCACAAAGCTGTTGGATGAACAGGGACAAATTGTTACCAACCGAAAACACTTGCTCGAAATTGTAGAAAAATATTACCAAGCACTATACAAAACTAATATCCCTAGCCCTCAGGAACGGATATCCCGAAAAATTGAAAACGTTGGTTCCGAGGATATACCCGATATCACACCTACTGAAATTCAAATCGCCCTCATGAAGATGAAGAACGGAAAGGCTGCTGGCGAAGACGATATTACCATCGAAATGGTCAAAGAAGGGGGTGACAAAATGACTGAAATATTAACTATTATCTTTAATAAGTGTCTACAAGAGTGTACTATTCCAAAGGACTGGGAATCGGCTTTGGTTATATTATTATTTAAAAAAGGAAATAAAGCTGATTTAAACAACTACCGTCCCATCAGCCTGCTTTCACAACTCTACAAGCTTTTGACAAAAATTATAACATCTCGTCTTAGTGCCAAGCTAGATTTCTACCAGCCTATATAATAATAATAATATAATATATCGTTTATTTCAGGCAACAGAATTACATGAATTACAGGCCCATATTATAAATACCTTACAGACTAACATACATACAATATAAATAAAAAGTAATTAAAAAAAATTAATTTAATATTGCCGCCTTAAGGCGGCTTGAGTCAGCTGGGAGCCGTCCTCGAAACCTCCGATAGACGACACCCTGCGGCCAGAAGTCCTCCTTCATAAAAGTCTCCAGGTGATGGGACGGCACTCTCACCACAAAGGAACCGAAGTTGACTTTATGGCGAGAATCCAATCGCTCAACCCTTAGAGTGAATTTGGACTTCTTTCGGATGTAGTCTACGAGATCCTCGACCTTCGTAGACCAATGCAGTCTTGACACATACAGCTGCGTCGCACGTATCTCAGGACGCAGCGGGTCATCCGGGCGAGTCGGTGCGGTGCCGCGGTGGTTGCGGGCGGCGGGCTTCCTCTTCTTCCTCTCGACCATGGTGAAGCCCTCTTCATCGCACTTATTCTTCGGTTGACGTTTATGTGTCAACTTCTGTTCATCCCCCGATGTCTTTGTCTGCCGAGATGGTCTGGCAGGAGCAGCAGCGGCGGCAGCGTAGGCACGGATCGGGGGTTCCGCACCAGCACGAGGCATCGGCTCCGCAGCGGAGCCTCCAGCGGGGCAGGCGGCGGGGCGGGCAGCGGGGCGGGGGACATCACGTGGCGGCGAGTCGAGACATAATATGTCCAAACTGCCGACGGATGCATTTTGCGCCCCGCGACGAGTGTTGATGTTCGAGGCCTCGGGCGACCTACTTACCGAGCTATTACGTAACGATAATAACTCGACACGTAAATCGGCGATGGTTGAGTCTGAAGCCTCGATTTTCAGCTGCATCGCAGCCAGGCTCGCTTTCAGGGTTGTGATGTCCTTCAGCAGCCTGGTAACGTCGACGTGGTCGAAGGTGACGGGGGGCAGCTTGTGCAGGTCCCTCGCCACAAACGCAGGCACGTCGTCCGGGTCGGTCTCCTTCAACAGCGTGATGATGTCCTGGAGACTCCTCTCGCCTTTTTCGTCTCTCCTGCGAGACGGCATTCTGTCGGCTTGACCGAGCGTCTGGTAGAGCAGCACCTTGCCGCTGCAAATCTCCTTCTCCGAAAAGTTGGTTTTGCAGATCTGCATGATGCTGACCTCGTCCATCGTGTCGATGGCGTGCTGGATGAACGCCAACAACTCGTTAGCTATGAGTTGCTCGGAACCCATAGCGATATCGGGCAGCGGCTAAGCCGCGCAATTCGCGAAATAATTAAAAATTAATTCGTGTCAGTGACTTGCGAACGCGACCATTGCTGAGCGCGCATCGCACTGCACTGATACACACTATAGAACAAGCAGGATTCAGAAGGGGGTATAGTACAATGGACCATATTCTGACAATGAGATTGGTCATTGAAAAAGCTACTGAATATCGGATTCCCCTATGGCTAGCTTTTATAGACTACAAGAAGGCCTTTGATAGTGTAGAAACATGGGCTGTAATAAGGTCGCTGCAAAATGCCCGAATCGACCAACGATACACCAACCTTATCGCAAAAGTCTACGAAAACGCCACTCTTAAGGTGAACCTACCACCGCAGACCAGGCCTGTGACCATTGAAAAAGGTGTTAGACAGGGTGATACTATTTCCCCGAAATTATTTACTTCGGTGCTGGAGGATGTATTTAAAACCCTGAAGTGGAAAGACCGTGGTTTAAACATCACTGGAACTCACCTGAACAATCTAAGGTTTGCTGATGACATAGTTCTTCTGTCGGACAATCCAGACGATCTACAGGCGATGATAGGGGAATTAAACAACGCATCTATACAATGTGGTTTAGAGATGAACCTAGACAAGACAAAAGTCATGTCCAGCTCAGGAGACTCGACAGCTAAAATCATGGTAAACCAGACCGAGATTGAAAGGGTGAGTAAATACGTATACCTGGGCCAGGAAATTGTAATGGGCAAGGATAACCAAACCAACGAAATTGGCAGGCGTATACGGCTGGGGTGGGCGGCATTTTCCAAACTGGACTTCGCGTTTAAAATGAACATCACGGCATCCCAAAAAGCTCGCATATTTGACCAGTGTGTCCTTCCAGTCCTCACATACGGAGCAGAAACCTGGGTTTTTACAAAAGAAACACTGCATAGGCTTAGTGTAGCCCAGAGAGCGATGGAGAGACGGCTGGTAGGAATCTCACTGAGGGACAGAAAGACGAACGAATGGCTACGCCAACAAAGCCAGGTCACAGACATAACCAAACGAATGGCCAAACTTAAATGGGAGTGGGCTGGACATGTCGCCCGCAAACATGGCTCATGGTGCAAAAGGCTCGTTGAGTGGAGACCTTGGAGTGAAAAACGCCCCCGAGGACGACCTCAGATGCGCTGGTATGATGATCTAAAGAAGGTGGCCGGCTTTAAATGGATAGAAAGAGCACAGAACAGAGATGAGTGGCACAATTTGAAGGAGGCCTACATCCACGCGATAGAGAACGGCTGAAGAAGAAGAAGAAGAAGACCTTTTTAACAGCTGATTTCTTTCGACTAACGATGATGATTGATGACAGAAATGTCTTCTTAGAGAAAAAGTGTCTGGTTGGGAAAAAAATTTTGACGTGCAAAAGTTTTTTTTAAAACATTTTTGTGTATTATTTACAATGTTTTCAATGCAGCTGAGGAAATATCATAGTTATACAATTTATGACATTAAATCTATAAACAAAAAAAATACATATTTGTAACATCAATTAAAATGCAGTTTTCCTCTATATTATGATGGCAGAATATCGTGAATAGGATAGAACGATTCCAAGTAAGTGAGAGGCCCGGCGCAATTAGTGGTTACAATAACTGCTGTTACATCTCGAAAATTTGGTAGGTAAATTTTTTTTAACCTCATGTGACTGATTTCATTCACTTTTCAAGAACATAAACTTTCCTCGGCTTTTAATTAGATGCTGCCATAATTATTGCGAATAACAGGATTGCTGTTTTTTCGTGTTGCCTGACGTGCTAAGATAAAATCGCAAAGAAAAATGTGGTAGCTCCATTTTTCTTCTTGTTGTTTGCTATAAACTTATTGAATTATTGAACCTTTATGTACTGTGTTATTGTTACACTCTATATCATCAAAGTGTTCCATTACTGTCTTTCAAAAAAATATTATCGGAGGTATCAATGGGCAGCTATTTTAGATCTATCAATAGTCTACCTCGGGACCATTATAACGGAAACATTACGTAGTTACAAAAACTGCTTACAGCGAGTATTGATCAGTTATATTTAAAGAATTCTAAAAAGGGCCGAGTTATAAAAAGATGTGGGCAGAAAACATCCATGGTAAATGTTAGCCCGATGAGCCGCGATGGACCGGCACGCGATCCGCCGCTCTGCATTCATTATTCACAGGGTAGTCGGTTCGACGATTTCATATTCTGACATTTCATGTCTGGAGGCTATTGATCAGGCTTTCGTGACCGATTGTCGTCAGATTTTATATTTATATACGAGAGAAATTTTGAGGCTCAATCTGAAAAGGGCCGGTCAATTATTATTTATTTATAAGAGAGCAAAGATATCTAATCATTACATTGCCAGATCCAAATTTCAAATGAGTCCTAGAACACATTTTAAAAGATGTTAGTTAATCATTGAATACGTTTTAAAGGGTGAAAAGGGTGCTCATTTTTATGTACATACCTACTAGCCTTCCGCCCGCGGTTTCACCCGCGGGTAACCTCTTTTTCAAATATCCCCCCTTCCCCCATATTTCCAGGATCAAAAGTACCCTATGTTCACCGGGGATAGTGTAGCTTTCCAATAGTGAAATAATTATTCAAATCGGTTCAGTAGTTTAAAAATTGATATTCCCGCGGGAATGAGACGTTTCCAGTAGGAATGTTATAGCCTATGTCCTATTCCGGGTTATAAACTATACGTGAGCCAAATATCATTTTAATCCGTTCAACAGTTTAGGCGTGATTGAGTAACAAACATCCAAACATCTAAACATCCAAACATCTTAACATCCAAACATCCAAACATCCAAACATCCAAACATCCAAACATCCAAACATCCAAACATCTAAACATCCAAACATCCAGACTTTCGCATTTATAATATTAGTAAGATTATGATAAAAAATACCCTTTTGATCAAACTGTAAATTCGCCAGTTTACGAGTCAAAATGTGTTTTTTTTTTATTCTCACTTACTTTATGTGTATAAAGCGCTATTTGAAACCCTTATTTGTTGCAAAAAGAAAAATATGGCTGGAAATTTGTTATTGTGCTGAAAAATATCGTACGTAAAGGTAACCCATTGTTTGACCAAAGCTTGGGCAGGAAAAACGATACCTATTGTCCGGTGATATTGATGCGACGGATCGACGCGACAACATCTTTTGTCTCACCTGACCTGACAAATGTCGCTAATACAACCGGCTTTATGTGCAATCCGTACGTCATCCCCATCGCGCCCTGGCACACCGAGACGCCGTGAATCAATTTAATATTAGGAACTTTCATATTATTTGGCAACATCACAAATTTTCATAACATAATAATAAATTTTAAACGCCTTAATAATTATGGTCTTGTGGTTTAACTTGTTTTTAACGGCTATCTACTCCTTATTTAATGTATAATATACATACAACTACTAAAAAATACGTAAGTAATCTTTGTAGTTTTATCTTTAAATTTCTCGTTTAAAATTTGTGTTTATCTTTATTTATAACTACGTTAACTGACTTTGAAAATACGTCTAAAATAATAAATTTCATGCATCTCCTTCTAAAGTTTTTTTTTTTTTAAATTTGGCTTTCGCCAATCGATAGACAATAAAAAAACTATTTATTGCAAAAATTGTGTCGCAATTTTCTAACGCATCTCGGGTTTGTGATCTCTAATCCACATTTGGCAAGCGTGGTGATTAAGCCAGTACTCATCATTGTGACAGTGATTTGATTTCAATAAAGGAGGCACTTGCCCATGCCCACAAGGCTGATATTTTACACATAATTGTGAAAGTCATATTTAAAATGACCCCAAAGCTACGCAATGCAATTTGTTTAGATTATTAAGAAAAGACTTTATCTACTAAAGTTTCTTTGCTCTAATCATGAATCAAATAATAATGTTTACTTAGTACGAAAAAGCGAATGGTCAAAATGGTCAAAATATTTCCGTCTCTACTTTAAATGTTAGCGTTTCAGTGAGTACGCGCCCCAGTACCGGCCATGATGGATGCGCGGCGGAAATTGGGCGCGGTTCGGAAATGGCCGCCGCCGCGGGCGCTGTCCACGGCAGCGAGCGGCGTACGCGCAGCCGCGTGTGGACGGACGACACTGTTGCGGCTGTGATGCTGTTGCGTGATGTGTTTGAATTGTTTGATCAATGCCTTTGTTGTTGTTTGTACTTTTCGTATTTTAGTAGATATAAGTCTACTCTTAGTCATTAAAACGCTTTTATCTTCATGATGGATGTTCTGAATAATGTTTTTTTTATTCCACTCTCCGTGATAGAACCTGAAAAGGTTTACATGAGGATATCTCTTCTTTTAAACAAACACAAAAACCAACCATTACAAAGCTTTGGTTTCGTCTTTTTGACATGATTAGGCTAAATGGACTCACTATACCGAGCCGAAAAAAAAACCCTTATTTAATTTGTAGGCGAATTTAGAGTGACGATTAGCCTTAAAGGAAGACAAAATTGACTGTGCCTTCACAGTGAAAAACAGAAATGCTAATAGTACTTAAACAAAGCAACGATCCGTCCAGATTCCGACACGCATTTTAATCGTTCCATCCTTTCCTTAATCTTAAAAAAGCGTAATGCCAAAGCGAGCGTTAACAAAAGTCAGCACATTTAGTAATGTTTACGTGCACTTGGAGACTAGTCGAGCTGAACCCTCTAGAGAGGGGGGGAGGGGACGGAGTGGGGGGACACGTCCGGACGACGGTGTTCCGGACTCTCAAACAAATTCAAATCGTGGTGGAACTTCGGTCCCGGTTCCCAAACATTGACTTTGCGAAACGGTTTAGGGTTTTCGGAAATTCTAGATGCTTCAAGTGAAGTTTGGAATTGTGATTCCTCTTTGGGGTGCTGTATTTACTGACTGCTTTGCATTACCTACTTTAAATAAGGACAAAAGGCAATATAATTTTCGGCCACAGAGTAACTAATTCCAGCAATCGATTGGTCGGTCGGATCCGGTCGGATTTCGTAGATTTTAAAGCCAGCTAGCAACAGCAATGTTATTTGTTTTATATAAAAAAGGATTACTGGTCTTAGATATCATTGTTTTAGTTGCAGTGCATGTGAAAGTCATCATGTGCGTAGGGTAGGGTTGCAATTATAGGGTCCCACACACAATACTCGCTTCCACCAAGCGGCAGTGTATACTGCATCAGAGCAATTTCCTTCTAGTAAATAAAAAAAGTGACTATTGTTTATTTATTTTATTTTCGCCTTTTCTGAACGGTACGGTTTTATATTTTCGGCAGAAACTGTACACGTTCACAATTTGAGATGGGAGTGTCGGTTGTCGTCGAGAGCTCTCGCTAAGGGAGGATTTGAATATAGCGCAGCGCCGTCACGGCATTAAGCGTAATTGTTCCCGCGCAAAAAGTCGCCATTACCGCCGCGCCATTACCGCCGCGCCATTACACCGCGGGCGCGCGCGCAGGGCTGCCGCCCGCCCTACTCTCGACACGATTTGGAGCACAAGCGTATAAAAAGTCGGTTTATCGGCTTATTGGTTTGCATAGCTAGTTAGTAACACCACCAGCTCAATATTAAATCATCGGACAACTACACAATCCCGCACTAAATTGGTTTTGTTAAATATGAAGCTAGAATAATATTTGTCCATCTGTAGACAGGAAAGCAAAAAGAGGAAATCTATTCCTACCCTCAATCACATAACCGTTTTAGTCAGATTTTGTTGCGACTTTAAATTAATTGGCTTTACGTCAAAGTGGCTAAATAAAAAAAAAACTGAGTACTAATTGTATAACATTTGTCACGTTTATTCTAAAATAGTGTACTATTTAAATAAGACTAGCGAATTATTGTATCGGACCACGAGTAGGTAACGACACACTTTGGGTCGCTGAGCCATTGGAGTAAGAAAGTACCTACATATTTCAATATAAAGTCAGTTAGTTATGATTAAACATTTGTATTAATTATTATATATCACGGGGAAATTGGATTGAATGAGGCTCGAAATCCCACCCTTGGCGGTTGGAGCGGGTTCCCTATCAAATGCTTTTCATCAAATCAAATTACATCACAAGGAAACACAAGCCATTTTCGTTAATTCATATTAATATTATTGTCTTCGCGGTCGCAACCCTACGCAAGAGTTCCGCGCCCGCCCTCCGCGCAAACTAGGCGATATTGAATTGTGTCCGCTCGATTAATCCCCGGATAAATGTGTACTTTGCCGAATTAAACACGTAACGGCACATTTCGGCACATTCCGGCACATTCGCTCCTAATTCATCGCGTCAATATTCCGTGCGATCAGTTCTGGTGCGACGACGAGAAACATTTAATTTCACGCTGTTGCTGTGCTGGTTGAAATCGACTGTTCGATATTTAATCACGCCTTGAATTGTTCGACTGAGCGGGCAGCACTTCAAGTAGACATAATGTATGAAGAATCAAGCGATAATAGACGTGTGTTAATCGTTGAAAGATTGAGCTTAAAAACTACGCAAGGAGAGATTTTCTTCACGTCCTGGACAGAATAAGTGAAATAGACATAAAAAATTGAAAATATACTGTTTACTTTGGTACAGTAATCTGACACGCGCAAAGAGACTAAGACTATTTTGTACTGTTTCGTAATGTTGTAGGTTTGATGCAATTGAAGTGAAAGTATCCTCACGCATTCTTTAAGAGACGACTAGCATTTGTATAGATTATGAGCAACAAATTGACAGTACCTCCATAGAATGCAGTACCTCCTCGAATAAAACCTAGTTTTTAAACACTATCAGTCACTTAATATCTTCCCATACTCTGTCACTTCAATGATTGATCATCAACCTTACAGAAACTTTTTTTTTGTGACGAATATGATACAAGACTCGAGTTTATTTTATTTGTGTGCTAAGATAAATGTGTGATGTTGTTACAAAAATGAAAATAGAATTCAGTAGAAGGAGCGTAATATGAAGCTAAGCGGGGTGCAACGGCCCGGAGTGAAGCTGAAAGTGTCTCCGTGTCGGTGGACCCGAGGTCCTCGTAGCAACAGTGCGCTCTGAACTCTGCAGCTGGTGCAATGACCCCCGCTATACCATTCACTACTGCTTCTTGTTCAACTAAACTAAAATACATTTTAACGGAACGCTTTTTCGCAGGTTTGAAGTCAGTGCCTGCCTACCAAGCTAGCATCTTATTACTTAGGATATTAAAAAAAAAGAAGGATGTATACATGTTTGTTATTTTTTTCAGGCTAGAAAACTGGTTTGTGTTTTGCGTACATAGCGACGTAATTATGTTTAATATGTAATTCGTAAAATAAATTATTATATTCCAGTGAATAGCAATATACAGCGTGGAATTTTAGTCGTTGTTTTCCCGCAGTAAAATGATTCTATCTAAGTAGTAAAATACATTAATAAAGTTCTTTTTTTAGTTAAATCAAAAGTTTTACGATTATGATAGACGAAACTCGAACCAATAGTACTAGCTGCGTCAGAAGCGGTCACCGGCCGGGGTCATTGCCCTTCGCGTTTATCAAAAAAATGATTATTTACTATTTACTCACATTTAGTTTCCATTTTCCCATTATAATTTAAGAAAAAATTTCAAAAAAAGTTTTAAAAAAATTTCAAAAAAAAAATTTCAAAAAAAAATTACTAGCATAAATCGATAGTACTACTGAAGGTAAAGCATTCTGCTGCGGGAAATCAACGACTAAAAAAACACGCAGTATAGTAAAAAAAATCATATTTAAGTAGCCTAAATTTTCAATTTCTGAGAATTTCCAATAAAAGAATGTAATGAAGTAGATTAATGATTTAAATGTCATAATATGTACTTAATCAAAGATATTAAAATCTGAAGAAGACGGAAACGCGGTAGGTATAGCTAAGTATTCTTCGAGTGTTAAAACGTAATGAATTATCAAAATATAATACTGATCTGCCATGTGTAGGTGGCTCTAGCTTCGGAGAGACGTATTGTGTAACATCTAAGTATGAATCCCAATAATAAGTAAATAAAAAGTACTAAAAAAATACAATATGTACTGTATACAACTACGTAGAATTGGCAGCTCCAATGTAAACAGGGTAACAAAAAGCCGAGCTCAGTGCACAGTTCAATTTGTTGTTGTCCGAAATGACAGAATATAATTTGCGATCCGCGGAGTTGTGTTCAAAATATCTAAATTGAAATTGTACCTTCGTCGAATCTGTTTTGAATTTTCTCCCGTGTCACAAACAATTCCGTGTGGTTCAAATGTGCGTCTTATGTGTTTACTGTAGAGTTGTCTTTGGCTTGGCAGATGTGTTGCTAAGGCGGAGTCTTATTTTTTGCTCTCTTTCGTCTCGCGTTACAGAAACAAAGCTTGTTTTGATGTAATGAGTCGCTGTCGGCTGTTAGTTTCTCTCTGCCATGTGCTGTACAATTGTACGCTCGCCATACTGCAGTTAAAGCAAGGACTGGTCCTAACTTCCGATTTCTTTGTGTTTTGGAAAGTTTAGTGTTGAAAGCTTTTGTATTATTTTTTGTGTACTTACTGTTGCTGTGTAAAAAAATCATATTATGATTTTAAAGGGCAGAATAAAACAAATTGCAAGCGAGAATATTCAAAGTCCCAGTACATAAGTTATTGATGGCAATCCTAACCTGTCATTGATGCGTACGCGAGTGGCACATCCCGCGGCCGTGTGTGTGGGTGTGATTGACAAGTGGCGGGGTCGTCGGCCGCCGCCGCTGGATCACAGGTTCACAGCCTTGCCGGACCAGGGAGATGATGGCTTGACGAATCAACTTCATGGAAATACAGTTATCTCTTCAATAATTGTCATGGTACACTGCAGGCTGCAGGCGTTAAACTCACAATCTCTAGTGGCATAGTATCATCGAGCACTATTGATTGCAATGCAAGTATCACGGATAGTGGCCACTACTTTCATATTCATCATATTTATTTATATGTCTACGTTATGCGTTGGAGGAGACGGCCCTGAATCATCATAACCATATCATATGCTAAATCCCATTATCCACTAAACTCCCCTGGTTTTCCCTCACACTCAAAAAGGGACGAGCCGGTGGTGCCCGCCCGCCTTCTGACGTTTGACCGGAATTAAAGTCCTAACGAACAGTTCAGTTTAGGCAATGACAAACAAAAATAACTTTCGCAAACACAACTTCCACGTTTCAGAGAGTAAATAAAACAAAGAATAACCATGCATGTGAATGCGTCCTTCGGGACCCCTCTTCCCTTACGTAAGCGCAACTGTAGTGACCCAGTTACCGCGGAGAGCGTAAAAATACCGGGCGGTGGTACTCGGCTCCCGACAACTCCAGGGCATCCTGCGGCGCACAGCTTCAGTCCAATATGACCTGGTAATGTGTACAGGACAGACTGTTTCATTTATATTTACATGCCGAGGATGTTGTTAGAAAAAATGTATCGTGTAATTATCATCGCCACTTTATTTACAGTAATTCATTCTAGGCAATCCGTGGAAGAGGCTTCTATGAAGATGTTCTTGAAGGTGACGTCCTTTAGCTTTTTCTGGTTTAAGTAGGTCCAGTTAATATGCTTCCCCAGAAGTAAGCTACGTTTACGCAACAGAGTATATTATGAAATAGGCTTTTCGTCATTTGTGTGACAGAATCTGCACTTACTCGACTCGCTCAGAAGTGTAAATAAAAACGTGTCTTTTACATGCTGTAACTTTCACAAATGGGCAGGCTGGATTTTTTTAAAACATTAAAACACAAACAAAATATGGTACTGGTTTTTTAAAACATTTAAAAAACAATTTTGCCCCGTGAATTGTATCTGGGTAGAGGATAATCGAAATCGGATTTTAAACATAAGGAGTAAACCATTGGTTTATACTTTTAAATTGTTTATATTCAATTAATTACTGTGTAACGTAATTTTGAGGCAAATTAAAATCTTACTAAATATTTTAGACGCATTAACTTTCAGTACCGTGTAAATAAACTGAAGTTATAATTAAGTGAACAAAGGAAAGCGACGAAGCGCGGGCTATTATATAATATTTCAATAAAAACAAAGGGAAGTGAATAAAGTAGAAACATCCCTCAAAGCGTCCGAGTCAAGTTTGGTCTTGTAATTTGCGAAATTTCATAATTTACTTTCAAATTCTTAATAGGGAGAGTTTACAAGTTAAACAATGAATAGGAGAATAAGTTAGGCCGGGCGCGCACTTGCGATTGTGGCCCTAACGGTGCTTACAAACGATTGACATAAGTTTTAAATCATCACCTTTTATTATTTTTACATAAATTCGTAATTTCCGATGGAGCTTTTGGTAGTGATTTAGAGTATAATGATTAAAATTTTATTCAGTAATGTATGAGAAAATTAATAAATCGGTTTGCTACTCTTACTCGTATTGTAGTCTGGAAAACATCGCAAGGAAACCTGTACAGTACAGTCGAATGTCTGTGAAGCCATGGACTTGCCAAGTCATGGTGGAAGCGTACCCTGTTTGGATTGGGAGAAAATGTTCGAAGAAAATAGATTTTTATACTAGTCCCAGAAATTGCAAATTAGGATCAGATTTTTATCACATTGACAGAATGAACATTGATATTATCGACATATCGATCAAACATAGTTACAGCTATTGTAGAAGCGTTACCAAATAAAACCCACGAACTAGTATAATAGCTTGAAAACCAGACACAATCATGGCTAAGTGTTTTAAACGAGAAACCATACAAAGTACCTAACATCGAAAGTTTTTGCACTGATCTAGTACAAACATTTCGTGTGATGAAGCTTTCACGAAGTCATTTCTCAACAACAAATGAGTATCGTTACCACATTGGCCCATGGCCTGGCGGGTCAAAGTATCGCCACTATTAGGCACAATTTGAGCCCATTCAGCCGCGTCACAAGAGCCGCGCAAATTGCAGCCATTGTGCGCCCTCTGTTTGCTTTGTCGAGAGGCCAGCGATGACGCCCGTATTCTCCAACTTAGACTGTAACTCGATAAAATCTTAGAAGTTCTCTTGCTTTTGAAATTCAAGTTATTGTAAATACATTCGATATTAAGGCGTCGTAATATGGCTCGCACTGACAAGACCTTCCAACAAGAATAATAATTTAATCTATATAATTTAAAAACATGTCCTTTTGCTTCGCCTTTTCTAAATTGCCTTAATTAAATCTAGTGTGTAAATGTAATATTGCATATATTTATATATTTTAATTGAGACGTTTAGGCAGTTCAGATAATGTGTTGCTGTACCTAATTCAAATAATCAATTTATTAATTTATAGACCACAGAATATTTATAAACGACCACTCATTAAAAGTAAATAGTTGTACGGCTCGCTCTGGTGGGCAGCTCTTAAGGCGCGGTGGGTAGTGAAATGTGTTTTTTTGAAAGCATAGTACCGGACTTCTAAAAAGATTTCCTTCGTTATATTTTAGTATAATGTAACTTCAGTCCTTTAACTAAATATATGCAGAACAGAAACACGATTGGTAATATTTTTCTCGATAGTTTTTTATTTTGAAAAAGTGCTTTTTGCTATTTTTAAAAGCAAATATTTGCAAAACTATGCCGAAACTAAGCAATTTAAATGCTGTATTCGATACTTCTCCGTTAAACTGATTGCATGGCCGAATATTATAGCGATACGTTTATTATTTAATTTTTAATTGAATTTTAACTACAAAATAGGCCCCACGCGATTCCTCAGCGCACATCCAATCCAATCTCACGTCAGTACGCTTGTGCCCACTGGCAACGTCGGACCTGTGCAGTGTGCACGTCGCTCCGGCGCGCTGCACTTTTGACATTTCGTAATTTATATTCCTAATGCTACGGCCACACTATCGCGATAAAGGAAATGAATAGTCCCAGTAATTCGATAATCGGACCACGAGAACTTTAGAGTTCGAATAATCGAACCAACAGGAAATAAAAAACATAGTGGTCCGATCGATCGGACAAGCCGATCGGACCACGCGGCCTAAGGGTAACTATCGCTATGTATTTAATTTACACTTGTATCTCAAAAAAGACTAATACATTTAATAAAATGTGTAAAAATTTCGGAAAATAAATGAATGTCGGGAAAACAAAATGAATGTCGGGAAAACAAATGAATAAAATAAAATAATTTATTCTACAAATAGATTTTTAAAAAATACTTTGGCACGTCAATCTTTTTTTTTTCTTTTTGAATGTAGGGAAAACATAGTTTATTGATCTAAAATTAAAAAAACAAGTGCAAGCGATTTTCAACCTTATTGACATTCAAAATTTTGTTGCTTTTTCGCAAACGCTTGTTGACAATCTTTGCTTGGTTGTAGAATGTGCTTCCCCAGAATAAGGCTACGTTTGTGCATCAATGGCTCGCAGTCCGTGAGTATATGCAGAGGTGTTTCGTCGCTAGTGTGACAGAATCTGCATTTCCTCGACTCGCGTAGACCCATTACAGTCATGTGCTTATTAAGACAACAGTGTCCTGTAATGGTTCTAACCATGATGCGTACCTGTCGCTTACTCAATCCTAAGATCCGTTTGGAAGTTTTCGGATCAAAGGCTTTTGTAAGTGATTTTGCGTGTTTAAGTCCTGGCATGTTTAACCATCCCTTTTTTGACTTTTTTGTGTATAGGTTTTCCAAGGTGGTACGGGCTAGGCTTTTGGGGATTCCACAGATTGGCTCTGGGCCATGTTGTGTTGCCTCCGCAGCTGCTTTTGCGAGTTCATCGGCCCTCTCGTTGCCTATTATTCCCTCGTGTCCCGGAACCCACCTAAGTGTTACCCTATTATTCTTTCCGAGAGAGTTTAGTCGGGTCATACATGTATTTTAATACATAAATAAATAAATTAGTATGTAAGTAAATAGTCTATTAAACTTAGAAAAATACATTTGAGTGTATAGTGTCCACTATCTGAGTAGGTACTCACCAATAATGTATATGTAAAACTTTATAATATACTCATTTTACTAAATTTATATTATACTTATTACAAATATAGGTTTTTATATAAATAAAATTAAATGTTTTCCGGAAATTCCGAATTAATCCGGAACGATAGGTACTTATCAGAATTCATACGAAATGAATTAATAATAAAATTGGACAACATCACATACATTGATCTGACCCCAAAGTAAGTACCTAGCGTAAGCACTGTGTTATGGGTATCAAAAACAAAGAAGGTACCACAAATATATACTTAAATACAAATAAACATCCAGACACAGAACAAAAATAAATGTTCATCACATAGCGATTTGATGTGGCCAAGCACTTCGTCGTAGGTCGTCGAAGATTTCGCGATAGTGTGACCCTAGCATAAGGATGGTGTCAGAATAAGAACGCGCGCGGGACGCGCGGGGCCCCCTCGCTGGTTGCGTCTGCTTCACCCCCTCAAATATCAAAACTTGACGTAAAGGAGCGCCTTAAGTGTCTTTTGAGTGGAGGCAGAGGAACATTCAGAATACGGAATCAAATATCGTCTAATGATTGAGTTGCAGTCTTGGACTGACAATGCCTGTTATTACCATTAGTCACGACGGCAACGTAAACCTACTTTGAGGAATTATTCTCGCCACTATGGCGAAGCAGGAAGGTTCAGTTTTGGTCATAACTCATACGTGATCGTAATGCTGTATCGATTGTCTAATTGAGTATCTCGGTGGCACAGTTGTTCGTGATAGGCGACCCAAACGTTTCCGCGTTCGATTAAAGGTCAGCGTATTTGACAAAACACAATGTATGCATAATAAATAATAGCTTTACAATGTATAATGACTATATCGATGCTCATGTTCGAATAATGAAGTATTGTCAGCTTGCCAATGACAACAGCTCGTAAATTTAGAAAACATCTTATTTAGTTAACGTAATCGTGTCTTCCTTTTATATGAGATAGGAACTAGCCTTCCGACTATATTATGATGTTATATGACCAAAGAACGAAAGAGTGTAACATTTTTCCGGGATAAAAGTAGCTTATATATATCTCACTCCGTTCCTGCGTTGAACTGTGAAAAAAAAGACAAAGAAAAGCACTATATTAAAAGAGATCGCTAGTAGCGATAAGTCCGCCTATATTGCACAGCTATTATAATTATGTTACCATGTTTGTCCTAAAGTATTTTGTGCAATAAAGAGTATCTATCCTTCTAATATTATAAATGCGAAAGTCTGGATGTTTGGATGTTTAGCTGTTTGGATGTTTGGATGTTTTGGATGTTTGGATGTTTGGATGTTTGTTCCTCAATCACGCCTAAACGGCTGAACGGATTTAGATGAAATTTGGCACACTTATAGTTTATAACCCGGATTAGGACATAGGCTATAAAATTCCTACGGGAAACTTCTCATTCCCGCGAGAATAACAATTCTGAAAATACTGAACCGATTTGAATAATTCTTTCACTGTTGGAAAGCTACACTATCCCCCGTGAACATAGGGTACTTTGATCCTGGAAATGTGGGGGGAAGGGGGGATATTTGAAAAAAGAGATTACGCGCGGGTGAAACCGCGGGCGGAGGCTAGTCTATCTATATTTCTTTTATCCCATGGGAATAAAACAAACATTACCCTGGGTATAAAAGTAGCCCATGTCCTTTGTTAAAGTTAGTCTTTGTCTGTACCTACTGTTTAAATTTCAGCAAATCCTTTAATGGAATCGAGAGTATAACAAGGGTACAAGTTCACTAATATAATATCCTTTGTTATAAATATTCAAAATTAAATTAATGGGATCATTGTTAACGTAAACAATTTTCCCAGTGTCGGTGCCTGAAGCAAGCTACGAAATAAAACATAATAGTATAATAGGTATTGTACACCTCCTATTGCCGCAGGTCATATTGTCCGCAGGTATAATGTTATCCAATGTTTCCCCTAAAATAATTCACCACCCCTGCCTAGCCTTACATTACACGGACGGATGTGAACGTAACGAACGTAATATTGGCATCGTAAAATAAATAATGGGAAAATTAGTTGAAGGTGCAGTGGGGGGCGTCATCAAATCATCGGGCAAATCAGGCGCTAGCGATGAAATTACTCGCTGGCAATAGGGGAGGGACTTTTACTAAACCTATTGTCTGAACTTTAATAAACACAAACGTGATGTTGACTTACTATCAGGGCGTATATTGTTACGGCTACGCCCTTTTTGAAGCTGCTTTATATAAAATGTGCTCTTTTATTAAATCAAAATGAGTTTTTAGTATCAATAATAAGTTTACTCGATATTTCTTTCTCAACGCAAATCTCTCAAGGCTAGGCATATTGGCCCAACTCGTCTACTTTCCTTCGCTGTTCATTCAGGGGCAAATAAATCTTTACCGCATACAAACATGTGCATTATTTCCCCCAATCCTTCCGGGGTGTAACCTGGTCGTCAAAGTAACACTATGATATCTAGCAGGCAGCAAACAGTTCGCCGCAATAAGGCCCGATCGGTTTCATCGACAAACACCGCGGGAGCAACGCCGAATATTCATATCACTCAGAAAACATACGCGAAAAAAAGAGCAAAGTTTAGTACAAATATTTTTATTAAAGAATTTGTATCAAACTTTTCTTATTCAAAATCAGAAGACTTTAATTATTTTCTATACAATCTAGTTACAACATATAGGATAAATCGCATTAGGTTATAAATAAAAATTTAAAATATACATTAAATAAATAAATTGCTAGGATTCTTGGTTTTTTTCTAAACATTAAGATCTGTACGTTAAGAAAAAATGACTTTAACTAGTAAATCGTAATAAAAAGGCGATAGTTAAGGAAAAAATCTCAAAGGTTTAATTAAGCTTAGATTAGATTTCTTTGTAATTACTGGCGATAAAAATACGAGTATAATGTACCTATTCGCAGGTCAATCAACTATGCATGTGAATGGTCACAGAGATGGCTCTGTGGTTCAATATCAGTGTTCAATTCCAGCCTTGGGTCTGGTTGGTGAAAGGAATTTTTAAGTATCCGACTGGCTACCTTCACATGAAAATCTGTGACCGTCATAGCACTGGCTGTGTCTCGGCAATATTAATGTAGAAGCCACAGCATTGTACTGTTGAACCAGACTTAGCCCATCACACTGCCGTGCCCTCTGGTTAGTTTACTCGCGGCAGGCAATCAATAAGGCTTGCTCTTCATTCATCAAGTGGAGCAATGTATCGCGATGAATATGTATTAATTAACGCATGTATGCCTTTTGACAGATATTAATACACGAGCCACAATCAATGTGCTACCGGAAATTGAGAATCGAAATAGTAAGATACATTATTAATTCATCATCATCATCTCAGCGTATTCCCGATTGCATCCAATATGGAGCTTGGGGTCCGCTTCGACTATGATCCTATATTTGACAAGCCTGGTTTATTCATGTTGGTACAAAAATAAGCTCTATAAATTGGATTCAATAACTAATTTTTGAATAAGTAATTTATGTCGGAAAACTGAATTGTTATTATGAACTAGAGTTGCCCAACGATAGTCCACTATCGATAGTCTATCGATAGTTGACGTCATAACAATAGTATCGATAGTCTATCGATAGTATCGATACTATCGATACTATCGATATTACAAATTAACCAATACTATTGATCGGAAGCAATACTATCGATAGTATCGATACTATTACATTACAATACTATCGATAGTATCGATAGTATCGATTGTTTTTTATCAATACTATCGATACTATCGATAGTATTGATGTATTAAATCATAAAAACTACTAACTTGATAAAAAACAATCGATACTATCGATACTATCGATAGTATTGTAATGTAATAGTATCGATACTATCGATAGTATTGCTTCCGATCAATAGTATTGGTTAATTTGTAATATCGATAGTATCGATAGTATCGATACTATCGATAGCACTATCGATATTGTTACTATTTTTCAAAGTCAACTATCGATAGTTTCGCTATCGATAGTTGACAAGTCGATAGGGCAACTCTATTATGAACTTAACCCTTAGCCAGGCGCGGGTAGATGAAATTTCTCATTGGTTTTCGCCGGTATCATAACTACATAAGGTTCAAATTATGGTAGTCACTATTTGGCCACTGTCTGGCTAAGGGTTAAGAAGCATTGCACATTATTGTACCCTTCTATATCCGCTTTTCTTATTTTGTGTAAAATAACTCTGTTTGTTAGTAGGATCTAGAAGTTTAAGTCACTATTTGATAATTTTGCCTGCCACTATGTTGTTTAATAATTATAACGATAATTATGGTGCTTCCTTTCTTTTAGAATACTGCAGAGATATCTAACACAACGGCATCCATTCTACAGTAGGTATACGTGCATTTGCTTGTCAAATCAATCTAAAACTATGTAACCGCCTCGTGGAACAGCCGGGAAATTCTTACGGTTTCTTCGTTACTGTTACACTCCAAAATTAACTCTATGCCTTTACAGCTAAGGGGTAAAATAAGGTAACAATGTGTTAATGGGAGTAGAACACGCTGTAATGTGTTTAAAAATGTAAAGTGTTGATTTGTCGTGCGCCGCCCTTTGTTATGGCCCCGCGATAGCACGCCGCAGGAAAATCCTTGGAATAATTATAAAATTCTTTACTCAAAGGTCTGAAACATTGTTCGTGTCGAACCGAAAGTTACAAAGATCAGTTATTTGGAAATTATTTAAAAAAAAACATATTAAATAAATATATCTGTACGATATTTATAAATTGTTTGTTTGTTAATTAACAAATTTAAGGCACTTCCATTAAAGTTTAAATTACATTTATTTTCTTGATACCTTCATTTATAATCCGCAGTCCTAGGACTGTGGTGTATTTTTAAATTTTCTCATACAAACGTAAATAGAAAATACTGAAATATTGGCAATCCGGAAGAAAAATGACGAGTTAAGCGTAATCTGTGCATATTTCTAATTTTATTTAGATAATGCAACCTTTCGCAAATTGTGTCCGGGGGCGCACATTAAAGGGGGTCGGTCGGAATCGTCTCATATTTTGCGAAAACGACAACGAAATATAGGTGCTCCGTTTGGGGTTGGGGTTCGGAGCCCGGCGCGTCGCCAGATTGACTGCGATGGGGGTTTAATTGCACTCATAAATGAAAATGAACGGCTCCTTATTTGTATTTCGTCGTTCGGAATCCAATCAGAATCAAATTGGGCGTTTGACAATCTAATTTTAAAAATTTAAATTCCTTGCGCCATCCATCTTGCTTTTGTCGAAGAATAACATTTAATAACGCTTTTATAAAACTATTATGACTAGCAATTACACGAAAATTTATTGAGCAAACATATATTTTTAGATGTAGATATGTCAGAACATACCTACATCTAAAAATACTGTTGAAAAAAAAACATATTTGAATCACATTTATGCGGAGGATGTGAGTTATTGAAAATAATATAATTATCGTAGATATTAGTGCATAATATCAGAATATTGAATAACATCACAAACAATCATCAACCTAAGTAAGTAGCCTCCACTCGTGTTGAGGAATCAATCATAATCATGGACGTCCGCAACCGGACACCGAACCAACACTAATGTCCACATCAATGTCTGTCACGGGAGGGACAGCACCCCACTATGGCTAGCGCAACCACGTAACGGAAGAACACTAACACTCAAAAACATTTATTATTTTTATAGGTTCCGTACCTCAAGAGTAAAAAAAAAAATGCCTTTTAAAAGTGCTAGCCAAATACATTATATTATGACAGAACACAGCTAACATGCTAGTTAGTCGGACTCTGAACAAGCCTACCAACCATACCCAAGAAGTATATATTCTGTGCCCAAGACGGGAATTGAATCCGACAAAAGTCACGACACAAGCCTCCATGGCGATCAGAGACAGGTCACATTTGATATTTGGTAATTTCATTACTATAATAATAATGTAGGTATTTGGACATATTTCTCTTACATTTCTTTTACAAGGCCCAAAGACTGGTTGGCAAACGAAAGAAATAGGGTGAAGGGGAAACTTTTAAGTGGATAGTTGGACAAAAATCTTTTGTCCCGAATCCCACACACCAGCTGCATGTCTATAATCTTCCAGGAAATTTCAATCAAGGCTTTTATTTATACATCTAAACATTTATAAGATAATGAGTATTTTTCTACATATTGTATATAGAAACCGGATATTCCAGAAAAATCTTACGCGTGATAATAGAAATTTGCCCATAATTGACGCTTGTATTGTTTCTTTGTCTCTGCTCGGCCATTGTTCACGCGTTTTCCTCAATAATCGGATACACTATCAATTCGGGCGGGCCGGGATCAGGCCGGGAGACGGGAAGCATTATTCAATGACGGATGGACGGAAATCGTTAGCAGCGAGCAATGCAAAGCCACATTGCGTCATATTGGAAGGTGCTAAGGCTCAGTGTTGGGTGCAGAGAGCATGTATGGAAGGTACGGTCTTATTATCTCTGTGGCGATTCGAGTGTTGTAATTAATTTATTATTGGAACGGAGCACAAAGGCTTTAGTTATAGTTTCCTTCCGTGATGAGTTTCCGTTACTTTTTGCAATAGATGCTATTGGTGTTACTTATGTAAAGTTATGTAGTATGTACTCGCAGTACATATTATGTGTCAATTTAATCATAAGTTTTACAAAAAAATAAATAAACGCGGACACTGGCTAATCCTTCTTTGGATGTGACGGGAATCCGGGATACCTATATTAGTGCAAATAATTATGTTAAAATCCATCAATTTATATTTTTTAGCCGTGAATTAATAAAAATTAAAATCAATTCTAATTCATTTTACTGCTTACAATCTTGTTCTCAAGATTGCATCTACAAAACTTGTTCATCCAAAACAAGTAAGCCAATTTAAAAAAGGTCCGGATTTCACACTACATAACACTTCAACTTCTAAGTTTGAAAATCAGAGGTATCATTAAATACAGAATTATAATTAAATTTCTTCACCTTAAACGGAGTGTTGGGTGTCTGCAGGCGCCATGTAAGGCAATGCTGGGTCAAATTCAAATTTTAATAGTAACACTAAATCTGTTTGAGAGACCATCGCGTCGTTATGAAGCCTAATGGTACTGGTGTTCCGAATTCGGCTCAGATTCCATCGGTTCCCTCCTCACTAGTCCCGTCTTATATGGTGTTATGACACTGATGTGACATGCAAGTTAGTATTTACTATGTGCTTCGATTCTTACGTTCATATTAGAAAGTATTTTTGCATTATAAACATTAACTTCTTTGGTTTGGTACGGTCAAAAAGCCCAGCGGTCATTTACTTTTGCAAATAATCAAATAGCTCATGGATAACTCAAATGAAACTTGTCGATTCGAAGTCTAATGGTGACTGAAGCTTCAGCTGTATTGTCATTCATTTGAAATTGTCTTTAGTTTTAGTAATGCATTGTTTTATAATATGTCATATTAAATTAAGCAACGACTTTGTTTCATAAAACGCAACCTTTTGTGGTAACACAGTATGAAGTTGAGAGACTACCGAAAAACATTTTTGGGTATTTTATTTAATAACTAGCTGACCCAGCATATTTTGTACAGCCTTAGGCTAGAACCAGTTTGTAAGGAAAAAGAACAATATTATTTCCATAAAATATTTTCATAATTACGCTTCATCTTTTTCCCTATATTAAAACTTCTTTTTAGTTTTGCACATTGCATTTTTTTTTTATATGTACCTATTTCATTTGACAGTTGGAAATCACGCAGCCATATTCGTTGCGTATCTATAGTTTTTTACTATCTAAAACTCTCTCATCACAATAAATCCAATCCGCCAGTTTCGTCGGATTTCGGATCGGTCCAGCAACGAAGTTACAGGTACAGACACACCTCGGGCTAAATCGAATGAGGTCGGCGTCATCGCTCGTTGGCCCGCGCCCGACCGTGCCGCCATCTGCCGAATCAAAAGCGTAATTAGATTGCGACCCGTCCACAGTGCAAGTGCCTCAAATCGCAGTATAAATTGATGCATCAGATGTAACACTGATTTTGCCACGCCGGAAAAACTGGAGATCTTGAGTCTTTACTTTGAAGATAGTTTGAGGCTCAGTAGCTCTGGCTGTATTTGTAACGATTGTGAGAACCATTTCACTATTTCCATTTTGACCGACTCCGTGGAACAGAGTGGCTAAGCCGCTCGGGTATAAGAACACAGAGGTCGTGGGTTCGATTACCACCTTGGGTCTGGTTGGTGGTAGGGCTTTTTCAGAGTCCGACTAGCTAGCTACCACCCCCACAGGTGAAATCTGCCGCCATAACAGCTCTGGCTGTGTTCCGGCAATATTAATGTGGGAGCCAGATGAGCCTACAGTCTGGCAACACATTGAGCGACGCTTCTAGGTGAAGCGTCCCTCAATGGAATAGGCCGCAGTGGCCGCTTACCATCAGGTGGGCTGCGTGCCTGTCTGCCAACTGACCTAGTATAAAAAAATAACAAAATCAAAGCTTGAAGATCAGAGTAGCTTACTGTATGGCACCACACTAGTAGATGCTTCCTGATAGGGTTACGCTTAAGTAAGAAAGAAGCTGCGGTTGACGCTTTTTATCAGGTAGACTCCGGAATAGTTTTAAAATGTAGTATTTCTCAGTAGCAATCAGTATTTTTATGCAAAAAACAATATTATAAACTGAAATTACTATAAACAAACTTAGAAAACGCGTCTTCTTGACCGTGAAACGCAGCGTTTTGGATTTCAACAGAGCTCAATTATTTATTCTGCACCTAAAATTCTAATAAAAAGAATTGACATGAGAAAAGCGTAACGAATTACCCCAATAAGTTTTACACACCATCTGTTCCATTTCACCCTTGAAACAGGTAATACCCCTACCCTACTGCCATACTTTACATTCTGCTATAGTCCTGTACCTTTATAATCTACATATGCTTCTACCCTGGCATAATCAGGTGTAACAAAAAATCCTTTGTGAACGGTTTGAATGGGCTGCGTCGAGTGTTGCGATTTAATTCGCGGGCTAAGTGCCCCTGTAATGACGCAGGACACGCACGCGCGCGGCCGTGTAATCGCTCTGGACTACTGGCATAGACTAGACGGACGTACAGAAGAGTAACTTGATTGACTATTGGCCAATTTTCCTTCTATCTTTGTTACTTAACACAAGAGCTGAAGCTACTTACTATGGGGTCGGATGTCAGTTATGTTGTGCGATATCTACTAATAATCTCCTGATTTCTTCCTCATGTTATTTTAACTTTCATTGACATACACGGAGGCACGAAGCCCACCTGATATCCAGCAATTTAGCTTATTTATAACGTTGTAGATCCCTTTCCAGGAAGCTTCGCCCATACTCGCTACTACATTAATATTACCGTAACATAGGCCCACACTGAAGAACAAAATTACCCTGAGATAAGACGTGCTTCCGTTAATCATCGGGGTCGTCAGATTTAACTTTATGTGACAGTAGTTGCTAGCCAATTGTTCGCTGAAAAGTCCTGCCAGATTATCCTCAGTGGCGTTCTTGGTTAATTTTATTAGCACAGCACTGAAAATTTTAAAATAATACGAACGCTAAATTATTATTCTGTATATTCCTAATCTATGCCTAAATCACTTGATTGATGGGGTTCGATGACCGAATCGCGAAACGTCAAATAACAATTTGACCCTTATAACCATGTAGTCAAGGGGCAATACACACAAACCCCATCGCCACGGTCATCTGATAATACCTATACGAGATGCAATACCGGTACAGCTCCATTAACTACAGTAAAGAAGTTCCACGCAAACCAGGCAGTCTGCCACGTGCGCTGATTAGATCTTGGATGTGAGTGCCATCCGAGATAATCGTGTTATGAGACAGCAAACTATCTTTGTGGAACAGATGTTAACCGCCCAAGTTTAAATATAGCTGACGGTTCCGTCTGGCTACAGATGGTATCTGAAGCCCTAAGAGCTGTGGCTAATTCAGACACTATTAATTTAGAATCGATTACTCATTCACTTGAAAAGAAACATTTGAACATTAGCGGAGCCCAAGGTATGGTATCATATTGATCAATGTTTGCTAGGAAAGTATCCTTTAATGCCGTAGTAGCTGCTTAAATTACCATCAGGTACATTGCGTGCCTGTCTGCTAAACTAAATTCTTATAATGAAATAACTTGACTTCCTTTTTGACTTTGTTGTTATAGGTACTTTTTATAAACTATAGACATACTTAACTTTCTTAATTGTTAATTATCTTATGATCCGAATCACTTACCTACTTGTTTCGGCCTTCTTGTGTGTGAAAAATGTGTCGTACTGTTTGTTATTCTCCTGTACTGTGGTAGCGGGTCAGTGCGTTCCAATTAGGCGATAATTCGCAATGATGTAATGTTCGGTACACGCGCGTATGGGATGGTTAAAAAGTGATTTATTCTATTGGGAGATCATCTAAATCGCTCCAGCAATCATCTCATACAATTTCGTGTATTTGAGATATAGCCAACTCGTGATCATTATCATAACAGGCCATATTTACGATCTCCGATGAGGTAATTTAACTCTAAGAAAATTACCTTCAATCAAATAAATTAAATAATGAATGCTTTTTTATATGATTAAATTTTGGAGGTTTTGCTAATGATATAAGTTTTGTATGTAATCAAAATTATATATGTACTTTTATCCTTCGTGTCTGATAAACTAAAAATAAGAATAACCTATTTAATAAAATTATAATATTAAGGTTATTTATTCTTCATCGGTATAACGTCATAGTTGTGAAGTCGGCCATAATTGAAAATTCCAGAAAGTTCTTTTGTTCAACAATTTAGTTTGGCTGACAGATACGGAAAGGTAGCCCACCTTTTGGTAAGCGGTCATTCGTTGAGGGACCTCAAAGAAGTCATGATCCCCTATCATATTTCTAAAACACGACTATAAATTTGGTAATAACTATTTTAAAAAGCTCTACGAGTAGATTAACAAACACAATAATATATACTTACTGGCGACTGGCTAAAAAAGACAAGACTCCCAAGACACGCAACTGTGACACAGAGGATGTTGAACTTTTTTTTACTAATGATAAATCCTTAAAGTTTGAAAGCTTAATTGACAAAATGTTATTAAAGCGTAAAGAAGATTTTAATTTTGAACCTTTTCCGTTACTTCGTCAACGTCCAACGAGTCAACCTTGTTAGAAACTTAATAATCAAAGACGAGCACTTATTCACTTTGCTTGATTATTCCATCCGTAATAATTACTAGAAAAATACCGAAGGCCGGCGATCAAAGCGCCCTCGCTCCGAGAAATTTAATTATTTCATTTTGACGTAAAAATGGCGAGTTTAGTCTTTGCTCGGGAAGTATCTGCCGCTAGGGGCACCACGAATAAATTTGAAAACGGACTTCCACAGGAAAACTATAAAATTATATAATATGCAATCATTAATAGATACCTAAGTGTGTATTTTTTCGCGTTTATCATACGAACACTAGTTACAAACACCTTTTTAGGGTTCCGTAGCCAAATGGCAAAAAACGGAACCCTTATGGATTCGTCATGTCTGTCTGTCTGTCTGTCTGTCTGTCTGTCTGTCTGTCTGTCTGTCCGTCCGTATGTCACAGCCACTTTTTACCGAAACTATAAGAGCTATACTGTTGAAAATTAGTAAGTAGATGTATTCTGTGAACCGCATTAAGATTTTCATACAAAAATAGAAAAATAATAATAAATTTTGGGGGCTCTCCATACTTAGAACTGAAACTCAAAAAATTTTTTTTCATCCAATCCTTACGTGTGGGGTATCTATGGATAGGTCTTTTAAAATGATAATAAGGTTTCTTATATCATTTTTTTCTAAACGGAATAGTTTGCGCGAGAGACACTTCCAAAGTGGTAAAATGTTGGTCACCCCCCCTCTAACTTCTAAAATAAGAGAACGATAAAACTAAAAAATATATATGATGGACATTACCATGCAAACTTCCATTGAAAATTGGTTTGAACGAGATCAAGTAATTAGTTTTTTTTAAAACGTCATAAATCGTAAACCGCAATTTTCCTCTCATTCAATCAACTCAAATATAAAAACGTCGATCAAACTTACAAAGAACTACAAGAACTTTTATATTATGATGATACTTGCTGCTACGGAACCCTTCATGGGCGAGTCCGACTCGCACTTGGTCGGTTTTTTCTATTATACGCTAAGCATTTTGTCTTTTGAAGAAAATTATATTATATCTATTGAATGTTTCTTAGATAAGATAAGATAAGATAAAGATTTATTAACTGACCAACTTCTTTTAATAAAATATAACGTTAATAAAATTATAAAACAATACGTTTACAAAAATGAATATGAAATTATGTACTATGGTTTGTGGTAATAAATTTTTTGCCAGAAAATCTCAAATATGATTACTTTAAGGCGGAACAATGCAATTTAAGTATACTTTTATAGAGTCTAATTTTATTGTGTATGCTTACTATAACCGTACCTAGGTGTATACCGCGATATAATTTTTATTTTCAAGGTCATAATAATTATATTCTAAGCTGACGGTGTTGGTCACCCTCTACCTGATCTACACGAGGCAGCGTTGACAAGGACGCCGGGCGAAGAGTTTTGACTCACAGACCTAATCGTCTTCATCACAACAAAAAGACGCCCATTTATAAACGTTGTCCTTATTTCCAGGAAATTCAGGCCTATATTCTTTTATTTTCTAACTTAAAACTACTTAAGATTATGAAATACTGATTGCTATGTTTTAGAGAGGGCGTTAATATCTGCAACCCAGTTTTATACTTAGGTAGATTTATTTGAGCGTATTGGGGTGGCTACCGTAGTACTCTGGGGTCCCAGTGCTTACAGGTTGTATACGTCTAAGCGTTTGTTGATGTCATCTACTTACTAGCCACGTTAAAGTAACCCAGGAGCATTGTTATATAAGTCATCAAAAAATATTTTTACATTATTAACATACGATACATTGAATTATTCCGATCTGTCACCCTGCTTTGTCCCCTTGGGGTGTCATCAAAACAATTACAAACCACTGATATCGTATATTGAATTAGGATGAGCGCTAACTGACTAATAAGATATTACCCTGTTTTTTATAATTAAATTTCGGTAAAAAGGGTGTGGCATTGCGTTATTTATCATGATACGATAGAGTTTTAATTGTAGAGATTGCTCTGTTTTCTAGAAATTGTTAGTTTTGTCTAGTTTTGTATTAAATCACTATGAGTATCAACTTCAAACAAAAATATACATTAAAATTTCAGAATCAAAATCTGAACAGCGATTTTATTTATCAAGAAACGAAACAGTTTCCCCATCATTAAAATCCAAACATTCATAAAAATACACATCGTTTGGAAGACAGCAAATTAGAGGAGAGTAGCAACAAATAACGAGTCGACGACGAATATTGTGACATCAAAGTACGAGACAATATTACAAGTATTGCTTTAATATCGGCGGAAAAATGTACCGGGATAAATTGAGTCAATTAGGGGCGCGTTCCGCCCGTGGCACCTGAGGTCGCCCTGTCGCCGGGTGCTCTTCACTCAGAAACAACAAAAAGCATTTAGGCATTAAAGTACTCTAAACCAGAATTTTGTACAAGGAATTACAATTTTTTGTGTCTCTACGATTCAACTGAATAGTTCTGTTCATTATCTTGAGGAAAATAGATTTTCAAAACCTGATGAATGTCATACATGATGAATGGCAGCAGAAACCAAAGTAAACATGAGTTCATCTGAATAATCATCATGACAATATTGGCAAAGAAATACAACAATACCAGATACAAAACAGGTTGGTGCCATATTTGGAATGCGACAATTAGCTCAAAGCACCCATTAGACGCAATCTACACAGACGTCTCCCGCATATTGAAATAATTTTCAATATCCCCTTTGAAGTCGCTTGCGTTAAAAATTCACGGCACCCGAAACAAACCCTTTGTCATATCAGCCATCCCTGGCCGCATCTTCCTCTTTCCGCCGCCGTGATTTTCCATTTTCATCTCTATGACAACGTACATAAAATAGATTATCTACTTAGGTGTGCCTGGAGCAACGATCTGGTTGAAAGGAAACATTGTGAGTCTTATCATATCTGACGAAAGTAACAATTCGCGTGGCCATGAATTATTAAGTAATTTCCATTGTGGGCCAGTTCGGAGCGATGATATTTTATTTAGGCGGCTTTCGCTTATGAAATCTGTAGTCGCGGGCGCGGGGCGGGGCCTGCGTGCGCGTGGCCCGCTGCACGGCGCGTAAAGGAATATGGGGAATCTTTCATGTCTGTCATAAACATTGCCGGTAGTAAATGCAGGATTTATACGATAAGCTTGGTGCTCCAAGTTTATTGATAGTGAGCTATAGCACAGTGAATTCTGTATAACCATTTGGCGTGGAATATTGTTTTTACTACGCAGCTATGCGCTGGTTTAGATACAATTTAGAATGGACGTTGACGAAACGTTACATCAAAATGCACTTGACTATACAGCTGCTGTATGAGCTCCTATTCATATGGAATTATGGTATTGATCGGAGCGTAGGTTGGCTCTTATACTCGTAATGACCGTGTTATACCTACCTACATGTAGGTATTTACGTACGAGATCTTAATATTATATTATTTAGTTCAATTTATATACTACTCTATTAATTTCTGTGCTACTGTTTAACGAGTTTACGTGCACAAAGTTTACAAATAGAATGGGTTGTAGTGTACTTAGGTCGTCCATTTGTCGAATTTTACGTAATGTATAATGTGAGTAAAGTTTGTACAGACCGAGAATAGACACTGACTGAAGTATTATACTCAGAATGGTTACTATGTCTTTCTGCACATAGAACTTCCGTGTATTAGGTATTTTAAGATAGTTATGACTTTTCAATAAACTAAACATAAAAATCAATCTTATCGACTGTTTGCCAAACGTAGAAAGAAACTTTTTGGCATAAGTGTTTAATTATAGTCAAAGCATTTTTACTTGAGGATTTGCAACTGTTATGTGTATCTATTGTTCAACTCATTCTCTTGCGAATAAGAAAAGGCGAAGAAATGGCAACTTCAGGGCTGAACACAAAACAGAAACTTATAATAGGTACTCGTAAATAAATGAGTTGAATACCATGTTGAATACCTATCTCCGTTCGTGTGGTCGGGCGCAGCTTGCCGAACGATGTCAAACTGATGGAGCTTCATTTGATTGATTGATTTCGTCACAATGTGACTCTTAATTGGATTCGCGGCTATTGTCTACTGTCCCGACTTGATTAATGGACAGCCGTACGAATGTCGGTTCATTGGCATAACTTGTTATTCAAGTTAGATTCAACTTTAATAGAAGAAGATAGGTAAATGAAAGGTCCAGTGTAACTTAATAAGGTAGGAAATATTCCTAATTTACAGAAATGAAAATAAAATATAATTTAAAAAATGGTGTATGACGGCATCAATCGTTCGTGCATGTAAAATTGGGTATGAAAAGGTGACAAAATAAATTATAGTAGATATAATTAGTAAGGATTGTTTTTTTCTACCCAAATGTAAAACTGTCGTAAGTTATTCTTGGGGTCCCAATCAATTTATACGATAACATGCGGTCGCATCGCGGTTTCTTTTTTCAACCATCCATTAATTTTTAAATCGGTTCAGTAGTTTCGGAGTCCATTCAATACAAACAAACAGACAATCAAATCTTTTCTCTTTATAAAATTAGTATAGAAGTATAGATATTGACTACACAAGCCTAGAACAGTACATAGCATAATTTAGTAAAGTCTGAAATGACTGTGGTTGAGGGTTAATCCACGTAGCGCGGCGTCGGTCGGAAATTATACTGCCACCAGAGGGAGCCGGCGAATTGAGCAAGTTTGAATCGTCAAAGTTTTTGAACCGAGTTCCGGAATAACCGCGGTGTAGCCGTGCGTGGCTTCTAATGCCTCGCGCTGCCGAAACCTCGCTACTTGATGTTTCTTCGGTTTAACTACAGTGAACTCAGGTTACAGAAAGATACCTTCAGCCCATAATTGACATCTGTATATTATGGTATAGTCCTTAACGTCAAATGCCGCTATCTATGTTTATAAAAGCATAGATACCCATTTTATATAAAGTGAAAAACTAAAAATTAATTTGAAAATCTGTTGCTGTTTCCAAATGATCTTGAAGACGTCTCTAGACACTAGTAGTAGTTAGCTAGTATCAAAGCTTATTTATGCTATTATGTAAAAGCTTTCAGAATAAACTTCTTGACCCCAAAATCAAAGCCTTTGTCTTACAGTGCTCTCGTATAATTATAAAGTATTGTTGTATCTTCTACATCATAACATTTATGCACGATGTTGTCAAAGAGATTAGGTCCCTTAAGAATAGGGTTGCCATCCGTCCGGGTTTCCCCGGATTTGTCCTAGTTTAGAGGGCATCCGGGGAGCGTCCGGGAAAGGTTTCATTTTGTAGACCGAGTTTTAAAAAAAAGGTGATTTAAGACATTTTCAACTGTTTTTTATTACATTGAATATGTTTAAAAGATCTTGTTGACATGTCCGGCTTTCGGAATCTAAAATCCGGGGTTTTTTACGCGTCTTGTCCTGTTTTCCAAATTTTAGAGATGGCAACCCTACTTAAGAAAAGCCCCTCAACCCTTATATCCATATCATATCGTTGCAAGTGCATAACGCGTGGAGTCGTGACGTCGTCAGCGTAGAGCGTAATTAGCGTAATGCGGCGATCCCGGGGGCTTAAACTCCAGCTCCGAGACATCAAGCATATATCCACTGGAGTAGTAATGTGACTCACTTACGATCGAGACAAATGAATTAAAATTATCAGTGAAAAATTAACATTATTCTGCACTAAAAGAGTGGTACAAGGCCATGAAGGCCAGAAATTTTTAGACAGTATCTTTTAATAGCATTATCGACAGGTTATTTTTGCTTTTTACATTCATAACGGGACGTTTTGCATTTGGAACCACCAATAAGAACGCGGTAGCCTAGGCAATTTTTGACGGAATGGTATTCAAACAACTTATCAATAGCTTAGAAGTCGTATGTTGGAGTCCTAAATTCAATTTGCTGGTCGAACAAAATCTATGTCAGATTAATCGAAGACAGCTCAGGTTTTTGATCAACAGTCCGTAAGGCAACGTGGTTATTAATCTACTACGCAATCCTAACAATTTAGGAGACTTGATATCAATGATGGGGGCCTTTGTCCTCCAGTGGGATATTAAAGATGCTGATATTTTTATGTGACATCTTCGCTAGTGGATATTTGCTCTATGTTCGGAGGTAATGGCTCAGCGTCGCTCGGCATGCGCAGCCTTGAGTGCAGTGCGTACTGAGACACTTCCGACAGCGATTGTTTTCTTCACAGCTTTTGACTCACTCGATGGTGCATATGTAATGACTCTACCTTATCGTGAGGAATTCCAGCTAGGCCAGGCATTTGCGTGATAGATATTTGTACATGTTTTGTGTATTTTAACCCACACAATCTACCACCTGCAAAATCCACTGCATGGAAAGCAAAATCATTGATAAAACATATTTGTGTATTTATAATAATTGTCCTTACACTAAGAGAAACCTTCAAGACAGTACATTTGGGGTGATGTTGTTTAAATCAGTTTGAAATGATAAATAGCCGCATTTGCGGCGCCTGCAGCCGTCTCGCCGCGGATCCATCATCCTGATTGATCACTTCACTACTTCATTCAATTCACTTTCTCATTACAAGTAATTCTGATTGAGAGGGCCACTTGAATTGCCATTACCACGCTTGAAGATATATTGGTTTAGGACATTTTTTCTACATCAAATAAATGAAAAACACAATTATCGAAATCCATTTAGCGCTGTTTTTTTTAAATAATCATTTTTTTTAGATAAAAAACAATGAAATATCTAAGTCTCTATGTAAAAATTGGAAATGCATATAGTAATTTATCCCTTTACAAAAAACTAGCACATAGGTACTCAAACCAAGTCGCGTACGAAATGCCTACTAGTGAGCTATCAAATACTACTTTATCGAAGTGTAAGGAGTTACGGACATCAGCTAGTTTGTAATCGTTGTCAAGGGTAGGTAGTTAGTGTAACAATAAACAAGAACAACTGGCGAAGTTCCATGCGGACTTCTACCCAAATGGCCCCGTCCGCGTGCCTATCCAGGACGAGTTTGAGACGAGCGCGTACCAATTGCACGAGACCCGCTAATTTCTTAACAGTTAGTTTGTAACTTCGAACTTATGTACTTTTAGTTGATAGTCTTTAATCATATGTTTACTAGATGTCCAATATGTTCAACCTGCCTGATAACAAACACAACAAAAAAGAATTATGTACTTAATTTGATGTTGTCGTTTGCGCAAATGCATGTTTCGGTTCATTCTTAATAAAAACACCAAACGATTAGATACATTATTTAATAATGATAATAAATAATATCTTAAAATTTAAAATACTTATCGCAATCGCTAATCAAATTGAGTAATATTTAAAGCGGGTCTTCGTTTTCTAATTTAATTCGGACACATTCAACCCTCGAGCTATCCTCCAGAGAATGCATGCTTTCCGTCAGTGACGTCACCGACTCGCTGTCCCACTTGTTACTAGCTCGATTCGCTTCGACTATTGCTGATTCCGCAGCATATGTTCCTGATCTCTCAGTCCTATAAGTGTTAGTACTGGTACTGGGCTTGGAGATATCGATATAGTGACCGGTCTCAGCTTTGTAAAGGATGTTGTTGATGTGAAACTGCGCGGTGTTCCTCGCGTGGGGGCTGTGTATGTTCCGCAGCTTGTTGGCGACGTATTCGCCGTAGACCACGAACTCGTCGCGCGCGCTCCGCTCCTCGCACAGCAGCCTGACGACAGCGTCGGCGCTGGTCGGGCCTGTCCTCTTGGCCTCCAGCCGCGGCCGCTTGACGCGCGGCTCCACCGGCGCCGGGGATGCGAGCGTCTTCTGGCACGACAGGCTGTCTTCTGAGCATTCTTCTTGGTCGAACAGAGACAGGGTGTAAGTTCTGTCTTCTCCTGAATCAGTGTTGGGCTGAAATGTAAAAAAGTAAGTAAATCTATACTAATATTATAAGGAGGTAAGATTTGATTGTTTGTTTGTTTGAATTGAATAGGCTCCGAAACTACTGAACCGATTTAAATAATTCTTTTACTGTTGGATAGCTACACTATCCCCGGTGAACATACTTTTGATCCCGGAAATGTGGGGGGAAAGGGGGGATATTTGAAAAAATTTTCGATCCTATTCGCCGGAAATGTTATGTGAAATATTAAGGAAAAATCATTTTCATTTTCGAAAACTATCAGAATCTTCGTACTTCAATTAAACAAACCAGGTAGGGGGTGGAAATATCAGTTCAATCATAATTATTTTAATATTATTATTCTTAATACACTTACTTTTCAGAATTAAGTTAGTAACTAAGAGCTTTGCTAAATTACTTTATAGATATTGATTGTCGCTGTAAGCAAAAACGTTAATTCAACTAAAGACCTCTTTTTGAGAATAGTGTTCTTAATAAATAGTGAGTCGTATACAACAAAAAAACTAATATTATAATGGACTTTTATTTAAAAAACTACTTAAGTGAAAACTACGGAGGCATGTAAATAAACCTACTGGTCTTGTCAATACAAGAAAATGCACCTTACTTTAGTATTCTCTTGTTTCTTTGCTGGCCCATGGCTTACCATTATCGTTCACTTTTATTATTCAACGCAGACATTTAGAAAATGCAAAACTATATTTGTGTAAATGAAAACCCTAAAGTACTTGCGTTATTCAAATAGACCATAATATTAAAATCCAGACAAAGCACATAAACTAGTGTTTGTCCTTACAGTATTTAACTTAACCCCTGACCTCTAGCCATAGAGTAGAATTACTATTGAACGCTCTACCATCGAGCTAACAAAATTAATCTTGACTTATGATGTACAACCTTGTCTTGACAATTAAAAACGATTAAGGGCATAATGTGTCAAGCCTAAAAAATGTTTGAAAGGTTTTTTTACGGTTCTTTAAGCCCATGTTTTGTTTAGATTCGTCAAAGCACGCAACAGTTATGATTGGTCAAATCCACTACAAGTTCTAGCTAACTCGTCCAATCTAACAGCTGTTTTGTGAAATGAAACATCTAATTTACTACAGTCGTTCTGAAGCTCCTATGTACCCATGCATTGTTACCTGTGGAGCACTCGCCCCGCACGAGCCCAGCAGTCCGGTCGCCTGCCCCCCGCCCCCATGCTCGTGCCCGCTGAGGAAGGCCAGCCGCTGGAAGGCGAACCACTTGCTGGTCTCGACGCCGGCGGCCATGCGCGCCACCTCGCGCCGGTACTGCCCGATCAACATGCGCATCTTCTTCTCCACCACCAACTTGTCCATCCCGAAGTGATCCGCGATTTCGTGCCACGCCGCTTGCTTCTTCGCTCTGTCCTGGAGGATAAGTCAAACCTAGCACTTTCGGTTGCATTAAGGTATAATTGAGACAGCGTTATACTTTTTCCGCTTCATCTTTTAATTTAAGTGTACGTACACTTTATAACAATCACAAGGAAAGATTGAGATATACAGCAAAAAGTAACCTATCAGATGAGAGCAACACATTAACCAGTTATCTGCTATACTCCATGGATAGAAATGGCAACGTAATAATCTCCCATCTTAAGATAAATAATGACATGATTTGCAGAAAATGAGTTTATGCGTGGTAGAGCCATGCCCGCAGATAGTTCCTGTTCCTTCCCTCTTTCTGTTTTTTTTCCTTTCATATCATCATCATCAACCGGGGCCCGGGGTCCATTTTCCTGCTTTTACGCCTTCACTTCGGATGGTCTTATGCATGGTGGGTGAGCCCATTGTCACGCATGTCATCCACCACGACGCGCGCCAAGTCAACACTAATTGGGTCTACATTTTATAATTTTGATAACCCAGTGTTGTTTACCAGTAAACTAAGCATTTTTGACGTGGCAACGTCTTATAATCGATGTAGCCGGCTGCAAGAACGAAAAAGAATGACGCAATGCGGCGTTCCCTCGCTTTCCGCTGTCTGTCTGTTACTATATTGTATGCTTAGAACTTTAGAGATAGATTAAAATAATGTACTGTACTACAGTATTGTACACCTTAAAAAGGTTTACAAAAAAGTCCGAGATGGTATATGTCTATATCTTTAGGGATAATCCACAATAACCATTTTTAGGGTTCCGTAGCCAAATGGCAAAAAACGGAACCCTTATGGATTCGTCATGTCTGTCTGTCTGTCTGTCTGTCTGTCTGTCCGTCCGTATGTCACAGCCACTTTTTACCGAAACTATAAGAGCTATACAGCTGAAAATTAGTAAGTAGATGTATTCTGTGAACCGCATTAAGATTTTCATACAAAAATAGAAAAATAATAATAAATTTTGGGGCTTCCCATACTTAGAACTGAAACTCAAAAAAATTTTTTTCTTCAAACCCTTACGTGTGGGGTATCTATAGATAGGTCTTTAAAAATGATAATAAGGTTTCTTATATCATTTTTTTCTAAACGGAATAGTTTGCGCGAGAGACACTTCCAAAGTGGTAAAATGTTGGTCACCCCCCCTCTAACTTCTAAAATAAGAGAACGATAAAACTAAAAAATTTATAATATGATGTACATTACCATGCAAACTTCCATTGAAAATTGGTTTGAACGAGATCAAGTAATTAGTTTTTTTTTTAAAACGTCATAAATCATAAACCGCAATTTTCCTCTCATTCAATCAACTCAAATATAAAAACGTCGATCAAACTTACAAAGAACTACAAGATCTTTTATATTATGATGATACTTGCTGCTACGGAACCCTTCATGGGCGAGTCCGACTCGCACTTGGCCGGTTTTTATCCTTTACTAACGAGAAAATAATGGCTTATTTACGAAAATTAAGTACATTAATAAATAAATTGAGCATGTAACATAGATCAATATGGCCCTTTACAGCATGTATTTAAATGAATATTTTCGAAGTTACAGATTTAAAATGCCCCCTGCATTTTCATAGCGGTTGCGGCGGTACCGACCAGCCGGGGGATGGATGAACGTTTGTTACTCTTTCACGTAAAAACTACTGAATTGATTTTTAAGAAACTTTACAATAATATAGCTTATACATTAGAATAACATATAGGCTATAATTTACAAAGATATTCCCGCGTTCACGCGGGCGAAGCCGCGGGCGGAAGGCTAGTATAATTTAGAAACAATTACTTAAATATTAAAACTTAACTCAAAATAATACTCTTATAACGTTGTCACGTTTAACTATCGTCAGTAAACCGACTTTACAGACAACCGATTTATTTATTCAAAATATGTATACAAACAGCACTCGTTCTTTTTTGTCGGTGACTGTACCAGCGTGATGGGAAGATGCCGAAACGAAACTAAGCCCCACAGAGTACTTGGATATATGAAAACTTAACCCTTTTTCTGTTCGCTTCCGGCGGAGGCGAGTGATAATAAGGAAGATTCATAGCATGATGAGATTACCAACCTTGTAGTCTTCGAGGCTGGTGTCCCACAGCACGGGCCGCTCCCGCGTCATGTCGATCAGCTCGAACACCATTTCGTTGCTCCACGCAGGCACGTACATCCTTCAACTGACCGATCACCTTTATAACAGCAAGCGGTGCTTAGAATCATTACTTCTTCAAGAAAAACAAAGGCCATCTCCAGAATATGAAAATTCTCTTCAGTCGGTTTAATTTTGTAACACAAAAATGTTACAGTTCGTGGTCAAAAATGATTTCAGTAAAATAGTCGTACAGCAACAATTGAAAATACAAAACAGAAAGTTACCAAACAAAACATTTCCTGCAAATAATGGTTTGTCAGATAAGATTGGCAGCCATTTTGTTTACGACTTATCGCTTCACTTACCTATCTCAAAAAGTTACTTACTTATTAGTCTTGTTGTCCAACCAGTTCTGTACACGAATTATTGTGTGCTCGGTTAAAAGATATTATAATATCAGTCCTACTGAGACACTATTGGAGCTAACAGGTACAATGAATTTAATGGCGGCAATGTGTCGGACGGGCGCTCCAGTGGGCGGCCGAGGCAGAACTACGCGCATGGCGTGTTTCGCGCTGTGCGTCAACACGGTTATGAAACATTTGTAAACAAAGCTCAACGGCGGCCATCTTGGCGTCGGTTCCGCCGCGGGGCGGGGCAACGGACGCAACGGTACCGGCTCGCTGTTTTATAAGGTTTCATAATGTTTGGTTCCAACTCGTTCTATTTTTGAACACAATTTATTGAGTTTACTTGAGGCATATTTATATTTTTATTGCAAAGGTGATATTTTTATTGGACGTGGTTTATTTAATGTGATCAGACATAATTGGTACGAAGTATTTTTATATATTTTTTTATAATAAAGAACTTGTGTGAATATAGGTTGCTAACATAAACATAATAGCTAACATAACCTACACCAGCTATGGACATAATTATCTTACAAAAAAATGCATTGCTAAAAGGATTTAAACTAGGTTTTCAGTAAAAAAGAATAGTAAAAGAGATAGGTACATACAAACGAGCAAATGAAACTACTCGTAAAAGCAAAGTAGACAATCGCATTTATTACACATAACCCCAGTTGCTCAGAGAATTACATCAAAAAAGCAATATTTTGGGGTATCACCAAAGAGTATAGTAATAAAGGAAAGGGAAAGAGTGGAAAGTCTGTGGCAAAAACGTTTCTATGGAAGGTGCTGCCACCTGAACACTGGCGGAAGAACTAAAATTGACGTAACGCACACATGCACAAAACTACGTACGTATGTACGTATGGGTGTGTGTGTTGCCTATGCTTATCTATGCTTAAAGGTATCGATATTTTTATTTAATCAGTAGTGCAGGATAAATTAATAACACAATGATTAGGTGACATCTTTTATTAAAATGAGAATGAATTCACAAGTATGTAGCACATAATAACACACTTCTTTGCATCATAATGCGAATGAGTTAACATAGATTTTCTAACTGTAATCGGCAAAACAAAACCAAACAAAGAACTTTAAAGCGAAAAAAAACTTAACAATAACTATAACAACTAAAAACAGTAACAAATAACAACGATTAAAACAGCAATTAACAACAAAAACAGAGAAATTAATCCTAAAACGTATCAACAACTATGAAATTGACAATGACGTAAACTTCAATTTGAATTTGACAATCTAAACAAGATGGCTCGTAATTTAGTTCTTCCACCAAAAACCAGAGGCGCTGTCGGCTTCGAAAATTAACAATGTTCTAAGAGTGCCCCCCCTGGGTATCACCTTATAGGTATTAGGGTCTTGCGTGACATAAAAACGGCTGTAAATTTTCGATAACGTTTCATTGCGATTAGCAATAAAGCGGGGCGCGTGCCACCGACTGCGGAGTGACATTCAATCTGCGACCGAATGATGACATTATCATACGCTGATGGCTAGGGCTGCCAGTACACACCACCCTACGCACTTAACCAAATACCTACTCAATAACTACGCTAGAACTTAGTTCCAAGTGTTGAAGTTGAGTATTAAATAATGTCATAAAATTATTGTTTGATGAAGAATCAGGCAATAATTGTGGGTAAAGCGCTCTAGTTATTTGTATTTGTCTTATTGCTTCAGGTAAGCTGCGTGCCTTCCTTGCCATGTATGACAAGACAACTGATCCAGCAAAAAAAATCGAGCTACAAATTTTGCCCTACATGAGAATTACAACAAGGACCCCATAGTTCATGGCCCGGCAGTACTTAAACCAGAATACGAGGTGTTGTTATTGTCAATAATTGTATACATCCGTATAATATAACTAAACACAGAATGATCATAGGTTACTTGAATAATTTCCTGAAAGTGAGCAAACCAACAACCTTAGAACATCGGGCATGGTCACTATCATGATGGTTTATTCTCACCTGTTCAGTAACAGTTCTACCGTACGACTAAAAACCTCGCGAAGCATAGGCCTACTTCATTTTTAAAGTTTTTGTGAATTTATTTACGCACATAACAGTGTCACCCCTGCGCCAGAAAGGGGGTGAGGCAATTGCCTAGTTATCTGTCGGCAGGTTGTCGCCAAGCGGCATGTTGCAGGCGGGCTCCTGCGGGCCGGTAATGCAATATTGACAATCCGCAGTCAGCGCTCGATCGCGATCGCTACTCCGACGTTACTACGATATTTAATAACGTTCCCGGGTGAATGTTTCAAATTATGTATCTACATGTTTTCTAAGGGATCTACGGGAAGACCGGAAGCCCAACGAGGATTTTTTGAACTTCATTTTTGTTTTATTAAACAATAATAGCGCAACTTTGCGATTATATGAGCCTTAAGCAGATATGCGGTAAAATAATCGAAAATGCGATAGTGGATAACAAACATAGGTACCTATTTCAAATACATACCAACGCCCAAAAATAGAATAAAGATATGGAACTAGTTAGTGTTTCATACACGATTGCTTATATTGATGGAGTCGATTTTGGTTATAGACGAATACTTATTATGAAGAAAAGCCAACGAGAATATGCAAAAAAGAACTATGCACACATAGAGTACCTGATGCATGCAGTTGCAATTTTGCAACAATACATTATAGAGTCGCGTGTCCACTTGGCGCTCACACCAACAGTTCATTAATTGTCCATTAATATTGACCGACAGAAGATATATTACTCCTCCATTATTTAAATCTTAAGAACTTCGACTGTAAGAATTTTAAATTCGTTGGTAAGAATTGTAAATTCTATTTGGCAAATGTTCAGTTGATAACCGGTTGAGATTGAATCATTCTGTCGTTTCATGGCGTAGTCTTCGATAGGTTCTGATTAGAGACTCAACAAAACAAACAGAAAGATGAGAAAGTGACAATCAGCGAAAGCAGTAATCTAAAGTTGTGTCGAGGCTCATCTCGCCGGCGGCTTAATACCGCGGCGACGGCAGCTTAGATGTAATCTTGCGATTTGTGACTTATTGCCGACCTGACCCCCCCCCCCCCCACCTCCCCTCCTCCTGCGTTAATTAAGTGCACTAACCACAGAGAAAATCTCTGTGGCACTAACCGTGCAAGTTGGCGCCGCGGGTTCTGACGAGATATTACGAGTAAATTCACAGCTTCTTCGCAAGTTGCAAATGAGAAAAACTGGTCAAGCAAGGTTTGAACTTTGCCAAAGTGAATCAGGTAATATTAGAATATAAATCTTTACAAAGAATTAAATATTCCTGAATATAAAAAATAAGGTATAAATATCTAATTTACTTTACTTCTTAGCTAAAAACTAAAAGAAAAACTTGATGGAATCTAAAGAGAGGAGTTATAGTAATTGTTGTTAGCATGGAGTCAAACAAATGGGACACAATACAACTTAATTCGCTTAAACTTAAGTAGGATAATATTGTAATAATAAATTAATATTCAATTAATAAATCTATGTGTGTCATAAAGTGAAATACTTATAAATCCGTTTGATACCAATAAATAATTGTGGATAAAAACCCGTCGGTGAGAGGGACTGCATGAACCGATCCCGGGCATTCGTCACAGGCTGCCGGAGTGCCGGTGCCGAGAGTTAGTCCGGAAGCGTCAGAAGTTGTCTCAGCAACAGTGGAAGTCGCCGGTAATGAGATGCCGGCCGACTCGGAGGAAGCCCCGCGGGCGGCCGCAGGGGCCGGGGGGACAGGGGGCGTTATTTATGACGTTGTTTCATTTTCATTTTCAGCCGGAGAGCGCGTTTTGTTTTTTCTTGAGCTGGTGCTGGGTTTACACGTCCCGCTCTACTGGTAAAGATTGAATTAAATCGGGTCTCAATTTAACAAGCAAGCATTTAGATAGATCCAGTAGCAAGTTGAGATTACCCGTGTGTGTTCAAGGCGACAGACTGTAGAAATTCTATTGCAAATATCTATCTGTTTCCTGTTGACGACGTGATGCAAATCGCGCTTCTTTTACTTATTACGTTTGAACGACATTTAAGTAATTAATTAATCAGGGATCTTGTGCTCAGATAATACCACATTCTTAAGTTTCGAGCCATAAGGTTCTCCTTCGACCAGATGATTTTCTGTCTTGGATTTTTCCATCCTTTGAGAAACTTCACCAGGACTGTGGCTTAAATAGGGCAAATTGTGTTGTTTTACCGAGTTTAAAGGATCTGGTTTTTTTATACGTAACTGCGATCTTTGAACGTCTACTCGCCTAGCAAGCGTCCCAGCGTTCAGCCAAACGCAGCACGGCGTACTTCCAGCGCATTTGTCAGTCGGCGCGTTATTACATCCGCGTGATTAATATTCCGATACGCGTTACGCGCGATCTGCTTAAACCACCGGTGGTGCACCGCACCTGATTGATTTATAAGGCTACGACATGGCTGTTTTTATAGGAATTAAAAACACCTGTTTTATTCCTTTGACAGAGAACGCGAAAGGGGCTAATTTGCCTCTGTAACTCACGCAATGTTAATTTGCCTTTTGCTAACACGCGTATAAGTTCACGCGAAATGTTTCACACGGCAAATTCTTCAGTTGTGGATAAGGTTTAACTTATTAAGTAAGGCCCTTCGTACACAACGCTACGCAAGTCTCCGATACTAATGTTCTATACTACTTTAGTATCGAGTCGCGAGTATCGAGTAGCGCACGGTCCGTACACACGGCGACGTGAATTGCCTATCTATATATTTATAAATGAATTGCTGTTTTTTAGTCTCGCTATAACTCGAGAACGGCTGAACCGATTTGAGTAATTTTAGTCTTGAAATATTCGTGGAAGTCCAGGGAAGGTTTAAACGATGAGAAAATATGGAAAAAAAGATAGGGTTTAAGTTAATATGTTTTATATTAAGAGGTATGTGATACGAAGTTCACTGGGTAAGCTAGTTCCATAGAAAAATTTTACTCACAAGCTAGTTCAGTATAATTATATAAACAAGGATATTTCTCCACCTCAGAAACAAATTTAATATTCAATTGCTGCTGCTCCGCCATCTTGAAAATCGCCGCGACTTAAGTAGCGACGACTTCGGTAGGCTGGTATCGCAGGAGTGGCGCGACGCGAGTCGCGCGACGAATGTCGGCGACGCGACTAGTGTACGAGCCTCAATGGATTTGTATGGCGGTAGTCGCTTGGAGACTAAAATCGCCGAGTATCGGAGACTTGCGTCGCCTTGTGTACGAAGGGGCTAAGACGCGGAAAAAGATATGGTAGCAGAGTATACTAACGTCATCTCACATACGAGGGTAATAATTTTTAGACTCAAGGTAAGAATGATTTTTGCTTATTGCCTATTAGCTGGGTAATGACGACAGACCTGTGTTCCTGATTTTTAACATTTAAAGCAAAATACCTTAAAAATTGCATTAGGTAGACATTCTTACCTTGGTTTTTCATATCATTAACATAACAAATAAAGAAATACCTGGAAGTTTTATCGCAAATACGATGTCAAAATGTAATGTATAGTCGTGTATTTTAATTTTAGTACCGTACGAGTAGTTTGTGTTTTGGATTTACATATCTACTTCTTTTTTACATAATATTTTGTATTATTTAGTTTTATGTGAGTTAGTTATAGATGTCAAAGTTAGACAAGTTTCCGTTATAAATTTTACTAATGGCACCTTGTTATAATAATATTATCATAACACCTTTAAGCTTGTCGGGAATGTTAAACTTTCTAAGGATGCCATAGAGGGAGTCATTCCCGACAAGCTGGTCCGGATGGTTGAAGTGGCCACATCGGAAAGCAGGATGGTGGTGCGAGTGGATGGGCAGCTGACGAATGAGTTTGAGGTCATAACTGGGCTAAAGCAAGGGGATGCACTGTACACCCATGCTATTTAATTTGGCACTCGAACACGTCGTAAGGCAAGTCCTGACATTAGACGGCGGAGTGAAATTAAATGGAAAGCATGCAGTGGTGGGATACGCGGATGACCTGGCTTTACTAAGGACCACAAAGATGTGGTAGCCGGTGCTGTGCAGACCCTCGAAAAGGCAGCGAAACCCATTGGTCTTAAGGTGAACTACGACAAGACTGAGTATATTCACATGCGGCGATTTCGAAACACCAGATTACCTCGCGTTGGCCTTAAAGTTGGGGACTACACCTGTAAAGGTGTAGACAGCTTTAAATACCTCGGATGCACAGTGACGGATACCAACGCAAGGGAGGGAGAGATTGAAATTCGTGTCCAAAACACTCTCCGATGCTGTGCCGCTCTACATAATACCGCGTTTACATTCAGCCCATTGCCGCCGCAACGAGCAGGGACATGGGGAATAAACTGGGAAACGCGAGAATGTAAACAGGTCATTTCCATTGCCTTTGACGTTGCCGTTCGCATTGCCCGGCTATCCCCCATTTGGCGGTTTTTCTAGTACCGCGTTTACATTCAGCCCATTGCCGCGGCAACGAGCAGGGACATGGGGAATAAACTGGGAAACGCGAGAATGTAAACAGGTCATTTCCATTGCCTTGACGTTGCCGTTCGCATTGCCCGGCTATCCCCCATTTGGCGGTTTTTCTAGCGGACATCAAAGCGCGGCAATGCGAGCGGCAACGTGTGTTTACATGTTGCTCTCTCGTTCAGTCGTTTAATATCTTTAAAAATACTTACATTGTTCTATTACGATGAATTGCTATCATCCACCATCTCCTCTGACGACGACGTCTCTTTTGAATTCTATTTTTTTTTAAACATTTAAATAATTAATAAAACTTAAAAGGCAGAGCGCCGACGCTGCGACAATTTCCACGTTATCCATGGCCCAGAGTCGAATTTAAAATACATATGAAGCGGCAATGTAAACACCTCATTTCCGCTGACGTTGCCACATCAATATACGGGGAAATATGTACGGCAAGGCAAGCAGCAACGGAAATGGCTGAATGTAAACAGGATATAGCGGACATCAAAGCGCGGCAATGCGAGCGGCAACGTGTGTTTACATTTTGGCTGTTGCTCTCTCGTTCAGTCGGAAGCAAACGCGTGAACGTGACTGACGTGTTTCAATTCATTTATATACGAGCCGCCTTCATCATGCCATTGGAATGGAGTAACGAAAATATTATAAAGTTTTTGGAACTTTATTCAAAGGAACCAATTATATGGGACCCATCGCATAAGGGGCACAAACTGAAACACAAAGTTCACGATGCATGGAAGCGGATTAGTGTCAACTTTGAGAACGCTAGTATAGATGAGCTAAAATTAAAGAAAAAATCACTGATGACCACATTTAGATCTTTATTAAAAAAGAAAAAGTCTTCGATTCGGTCTGGAGCAGATGCAGACGAGATTTTCCAACCCATTTGGTTCGCGTATGATATAATGGAAAACTTTTTGGGAAGTATTTATGACGTCCAGGATACCTTAAACACGGAAGATAAGGTAAGATCCAGTTGTTCTTATTATTCCAAGAATATAGGTATGTTCTTAATCTAATATAATTTTTTTTTAAATCACTACATAGTATAAAACAAAGTCGCTTTCTCTGTCCCTGTACATATGTATGCTTAAATCTTTAAAACTACGCAACGGATTTTGATGCGGTTTTTTTTATTAGATAGACTGATTCAAGAGGGAGGTTTATATGTATAATACATGCATAATATAGTAGAGAAACACTGATAATTTTAGAGGTTTTTAATTTAAGGTCGTTAATAATCACAATTTTTGCGCTTATATTGCAAACGCTGGCTGAACCCTACGAGATAGATCAAAATAATGTACTACACTATTGTACACCTTAAAAAGTTTTACAAAAAAGTCCGCGATGGTATATGTCTATCTCTTAGGGATAACCCACAATAACCATTTTCCTTTACTTATTACGATAAAATAATGGCTTATTTACGAAAAAGTGATTTTAAGCAATACAGTATTAATCCTTTTCCAATAAAGTACCATAAATAAATTGTGCATGTAATATAGATCAATATGGCCCTTTACACCATGTAATTTAAATGAATAGTATCGAAGATATTACAGATTTTTAAAATGCAGGGACATAGCGTTTGCAGCGGTACCGGCCGGGGAGCGGATAGATGAACGTTTGTTATTCTTTCACGTAAAAACTACTGAATTGATTTTAATGAAACTTTACAATAATATAGCTTAAACATCAGAATAACACATAATATAAAAAAATTTAAAGTTGTAATATTCAGAGCCACTATGTGCTGGGGACATTGTACTAGGATAGGTATGCTTTCCGTCTATAGCTCCAACGCATTGTGGAAATCGTTTTTTAAATCCGGTTTCAATGGTTAGCCACTCTTCTGGTGTCTGTGGCAACTGAAACAAATTTACATTACATGAACTACATAGATTGTGTTATAATTATTTAATTATAATTATTTTACTAAAAAAAAATATTTTTTCAGGTTGCTGATACCCAGAATAAAAATACTGCAGATGACAACGATACCGAAACTACTCATGAAGATAACACTGAGAATGAAACCACACAGAATACAAATACTCTAAACAGAGTTGGCGCACGTAGTTTGCAGAAAAAGCGACGCCAAAATTTTGATATAGATGACGCTCAGAGACAATTAAATACAAGTTTTCAAACTATTAATAATATTTTGAATAAGAAGATAACAGAAGAAGACGATTGTGACATGTACGGCAAGCTTCTGACAAGAAAGTTGCGCAAATACCCAGAAAGCATGCGTCAAAAACTCATGTACAAAATAGATGGGTTTCTTTTAGAAAATCCACCACCATCTGCAGATTTTAAATGCCGCAACTGGACACCATCTTCTGCTCATTTAATATCTTCATCATCTCCATCCTACATCATTCCTCAATCACCCGGTCATTCCCTTCCCCAATCACCAGTAACAATCATCGTCCCAGAAGATTACGATAACAAAGAAGACCCATTGATAACTCAAACATATAAAAGAATCGGAACCACAGTACAAAATAAACATAACATCACAAGAGACAATCAAGCCACCTAATACTAACAATAATTTTATAAAGACAGCATTCTTCAAAGCACAACAAAGTTAATAGCGTATTAGCTTAACACTGTCATTTCAAACATTATTTTTTGTTCATTAATAAAAACAATACATAAAGATAGACAATTGTTTTTTTTTTCTCACCTTTATTTGATCCTTTAAAATAGAATTAATGGCTTCACAAACTTCAGGAACTATCAAGGAAATTACTTGATGGGAAACTTTAAAAAGGAAGTGAAGGCTTTGGTAACTGTCTCCTGTAGCTAAATAGCGTAAAGTTATCGCTAAACGTATCTTTGCTGGTATTGCTGTTCTCATTTGAGTATCTTGTTTCATAATCAAGGGTTCTATTTTAATCAATAAAAATTCAAAATCTGTTGCTGACATTCTGCAGAAGTTATTAAACTCTCCAGAGTTTTCGGAAGTCATTTCTCTGATAAAGTTATTCATACTGTGCCTGTAACAAACTACTGTGCCTGTTTCCTATATAGGGTCCTCCCGTTTGGGCAGTAAAAATAAAAAATAGTAGGTATAACTACACTTATTTTATTACTTAAATATATTTGTATATTTTATAAACCTGTATTAACATACCTATATATTTATTGTATATTATTTAAATTATGGAAATAATGAGCAAATTCAGCTCGAATATCGGAAATATTGTTTGATGAGCGTCTTGTCACATGTGGTATAGACCTAATGGCTGACGAATCCATGTTAGTTTGTCTCCTTCGACTTGTGGTCCGTCACCTATAGAATCGAAAGATCCTGGAGGGGTGTAATATATTCCGAGAGTGTTTACTATTTCTTAAGAAATTATGTAACAAAACACAGGTTAAAGTTACTAGTGGAACCTTTTTAAGGTCGATTTCTATAGGTTTTCTAAAAATTCTGAAAACGGATACTAAAACACCGAACACATTTTCTACTATTACACGAGTAGCTGAATGTTTGCTATTATAAGTGCGTTTCATTGTGCCAAGATCATGATTACCTGGAAAAGGTTTTAGTATACGTTTATGTAATGCAAAAGCTGCATCTCCAAGAAATGTGTATGGAACATCATTATCTCTTCCAGGTAATGGGCTATCAAGTGGCAAATTAAGCGTATCTCTGTCGATTTTTTCCCAGAGCAAGCTGTGTTTAAAACTCCACCATCACTAATACGCCCCCTGGCCACCAATTTCGGCAAAAATAAAACGATAATCACTGTCAAATAAAGCCATTAATACGATGCTATAAGTACCCTTCATCATCAGCCTATATACGTTCCCATTGCTGGGACACAGGCCTTATCTCAATTGTGAGATAGTGTGGGCCATACTCCACCACGCTGGCCTAGTGCGGGTTGGTGGAGGGGTGCGTAAGGCAAGTGACCAACCTTAATGTCAGATGTTATCAAGCCGCCAAATGGCCTCTGCCTAGGCTTGACGACTAATATTTACATTATAGTAATTATCAGCCGGGACTAACAGCTTAACGTGCCTTCCGAAGCACGGAAACGCTCGAAATTAATGTCACAAAATATGTTCAGAATGGTCACCCATCCATTAACCGACCGCGGCGTAGGTACCTTGACTTGCGTTATCGCTAACGAACCACTGTCACAGCTGCGCCACGAGTGCCTATAAGTACCGTTATAATTATAATAATACGATTATAAGTACCCTTATAATTATAATAGACGACGATAAAAGAGCAAAAGTTGTTCCCCTACAGTATCAAGTAAAAATGTCTAGTCCATTGTCTAGTCTTTTTCCGTCCGTGTAACTTCGGGCCTTGCTTGAGCAGCGCAAGTCTGTGAGCACTGTGAGCAGGTCGTGTACGGCACATTGCAAACGCCGCGCGCGGTTATTACGGAAACGCTTCTGCACCAGGGCTGGCTGCTTTGCAATATCAGTTAAAACTTAGAGCTCTTAGGATTAAAATCACTGCAGGTGGTGCACCGAAACGCAGTTCGCCTAATGGTAAGCAAAAATGGACGTTAGACAATTTTACAACAATCAACACGTGTATAGGTTTCTTTGGTCGATGAGCCTTGCATTATGGGTATACTGACTTATTTATAAATAATTCAGTAAGAAAAGATACTTATGGCAGCAGATTTCACCTTTTAGGTACGGTAGCAAGATAGCAAATCTATGTAGTAGTGTATTGTTAGTAAATATTCTCTATATTACTTAAAATTATTGGCAAGTCCATGAGTACTTAGAAATTATATCTGGCATATATTCCAAACTTCCACACACTGATAATGCTACAGAGAAACGAGTTGCAGTAATGAAAGTTCACGCCCCAGATGGAGAGCAGCGATATTCATTCAAGTTTATAAAAGTAGCATCATTATCATTTGGCAACCTTCGCGAACCCGCGACCTCGCGCGGTGCATCGCCCTCTCCCGGCGACCACGTGCTTGCATACTCAGCCAACTTCACCCTTATACTTGCTGCTATAAGGTCCATGTTCTGGAGAGTGGTGAACTGGTGACCGCCTGACGCAGGGCAATTGACGTAATAGAGTCGGTCGAGTTGCAGTGATAGCAGAACGAGGCATAATCGCCAGGACTAAACGAGCCGCAATTATCCAATTTGAAAATAGAAATGTATGTGGATGTCCGTTTCAATTGTACCCGCCGGTCCCGTGGCCTAGCATTACCGGCTCGCGAAAAATTATGTTTAATTTGAAGACGGCTGTGTTATTAGTGCACACGTGAGGGTCGGTTCGGCGAGTGGTAGGCTAAATGGCTAAACTAACTCGACCGTAAATGCCGCGAGCGCATAAGTGTTCTGTGGTACGTGTGGTGTTTAGCTAGAAACATCTAATTTCGCTACTGGGAAACCTTGTCGCTACGCGGCCCCAGAACCCTTGGTGCAAGCCATCGCGGGCTGACGTGCGATACGCCCGTATTGGCAGAGAACGTCGACGTCTGTCTCCGGCTATCTCACGATGAGATACAACCCGCACGGCGATCAATTGTTTTAATAGTAATAAAAATAGTAAATTGGTCTTTATTAATTATTGTTTATGTAAATAATAAGCCGTGCTTCGTGCAAGTAACTACCAAAACTAACCAATATTTAAATGAAAACAATAATTTTTTAAATTACATTATTACTTATAATTTGCATCGAACTATAATTAACAATAGACCTGATACAATTGACCTACAAAAGGTTTGAAGGCTTTTTGTTATCGTTTGCGAACAGCCAGTGCGCGCTGTTTGTTTAATGTCCTGTCAACTTCAGTAAGCTTACAAAAGCTCTATAGACATAATTTTTAATACTCGATTCTAAGCAATCAAAGGTTTTACATATAGGTATATTGATTGTTTTTATTAGCTGCCAATTCTGACGGAGTTTCTGAAGAGGTTATTTACGTCAATAAATTTTCAGGGTGGAATGAATAGATAAGAGGCGTAAAAGAGTTCCTTGCAAATTAATTTGCAAAGTAAACAATTGGAAGATGATTAATGAGATCCAAAGGTAATCTACGCGCAGATGGGACTTTGAATTAAGTGAAGTTTTCGACGAGAAAACGTGTTGTAGAGTTAGAAAAGCAACAGATTTATGCAATAGCACCGAAAAGTATTACATATTTTCACATATGAGGGTGCAATATCAAAAGTAAATACGACTAACATGCAGTTTCTGTCAACTTCAGAGATAATGCAATGCCCACTCCGAAGTAACTCAACCCAAATCTATACTAAAAAAAATAATATTATTATTAACCTTACCAAAGAGAATTGTGTGACTTAGTAACAGTATTCAAATGGTGATTGTGTTGATAACTTCTGGCGATTGAAAAGAGTATTGAATTTCTTGCCAGTTTTTCTTAATAGATTCCAAAATTCCAGTCAAAGTGAGAATCACTTTGTAATATAATTTTTTTACGATTTATAAGTGCATCTTTGAAGCCTACCCCTGATTGTAGAAACTGTCAAAGTACCAATCTGAATTTGTTGTTACACTTTTACATTACATTCGTTAGTGCAGAAGATGCACCGATAATAATTAGCTAGCAAATGTCGGGGGATCAAAGCGCGCGGCCTCGGCGTGGCCCACTTACGTCCATCACGGCCAGATTTAGTGCCCGGCGCACGCTTCTCGCGCACTCGGCACTGCATCTAGAGCCGGGTGAGCGCTAGTGGCAACACTGCACCGCTGAATATGTTTATGACGCTATTTTAACGAGGTGGGGAAAGCTTAAGACAAAATGTGTTGCCTCAGAAAAAGTCCTATATTTGCTCATGAATAATTTGTGTGAACTCATTTTAACTACATAAATCATACCGCACATTCACAAACATCTGACTGAGCTCTGTAAGCTTTTTGTGAGGTTGAACTTGATCTTGATCGGTTAACATTGAGCAATGAGCAAACCCTTTTTTTGGGTAACTACCATTAAATAAGCTGGGTGTTCTAATAAACTCTTGAACATCAAGTTTAACATGTGGATGAACGATGTGAATGTGTATTTGCAGCAGGCTCAGTGCACGAGAAAGCAATCGCGCGCGAAGGTTACGCGACGAGCGATATCCTGCCTCAGAGCAGGCCAGGGCTGCCCCAGAGCTGGCCTTGCCCTCGCCTAGCCTTCGCCCCAGCTCTAGACACGACTTAGAACCTTCAGTGGTTCACACGACAGTTCTTTCTACATTAATAACTCCTGGATCTGAATCTACTATCTTGGCGCCTTTATTTACTACTAATTTTTATTTACAGGTTCTGAGTTCGTTCGCCGCAGTGAATGTTTGCCTACTAGTAGGCTCAGTTGTGTCTCTAGGTTTAGCTAATTAATCATACAATAATGAAAAAGCACGTTAGTGGAAATGAAAGACTAGAGGTTAATAGGAGCAGACATAAAGGCAGCACATTGAGCGATGCTTCTTGGTTCAGTCTCTCTCAATGGAACACGTCACATTAGCCGCTTACCTTTATATGAGCGGCGTGTCTGCCAACTGAAGTGACGTGGAAAGGCTAATGTATAACTGGTTGAGCGTCTCCGCAGCCCTACAAGGCGCGGCGCGTCTCGGCAGACGCGGCGGCGGCGGCGAGGCCGTGCACACGGCTGCGCTAGACCTGCCAACTCACCTCGCATGAATATTACCTATCGTTAGAACCATTGATGAGATAATCAGCTTTGTGAACTTGTAGATCATATTAGGATTAAGTACACTAAATACGTGTAACGCCTGAATTTAATCACTTTGGCGAGGTCTTTGGTTATTTCAGTGGATGAGAAGTGTTCCAGATACTCGTAAATACAACAGGTAGCTGGTTTTGGTGCTCGATGCTGTGCTTGGTTATTGTTTAACTTGTTGGTTTTTGCGTGTTATACAATTACGAAAGATGTTTGTAAGTAAACCACCGCGCCCACTCTAAAAGAACTAACTTAATTTTATGACGAATAAAATTAACGATGATAGTGTGACGCTCCTTTCATCAATGTAACAAAGTTTCTTGTAATTATTTTAATAACAAAGGCAGTTCAATTAAAAATGAGTAAGTTTTGATAGGCAATAAAACGAATAGCATTTAATTACTAGATGTTTATGGCTACCGGGACCCGCATCCGCTGCGGACGATGGGTGATGGCTGCCGGCGCCAAGTGCCGCTGCGAACAATTAGTAAAAAACGCTGCAAACACATCGCCCGCATCACCCCGAAGACATTAGGAAATATATCTTCTGTTGCTATTGATCAATTATTTTATTACTCAATCATTAACATCCTTTTACACTTGAGAGTTTAAAAGACGTGAAAGGAGAAATCTTGGAGGCTAAAAGCACTCTTAAGCATAATCTTACTGTCTATTAAATTATATTCATTTTAGCTTATAGCTGCTGTCTACCTTGTCAATTTATAAAAGCACTTGCAAACTTTACCATTATAGGCAACCCCTAATAAATTTTTCAGGGTTCGAAGACTTATGGACATCACATATAACATCGAAAGTATAGACACAGACTGTCCCGAACCAGATGATTGGTAAAAAGTTGAAAGCTAATCTCCTAATGATCAATCTGTTAACGGTTTCTATAAAATTATTTGCTACATAGTAGATATTGATGTAACGTAGATACTGGTTTATAAATATGTAATATGGTGCATGTCTGGTTATTGGTAGGTCTGCGGCGTCGTGGTCCGCCAGCCGGTGTCACCTTCCCCGCGCTTTCCCCGCCCGCCCGTCGTCACCTTCGTCAACTGCACACATGTGCGTCGGTTCACAGGTAACAATACAGTATACTGCCCTTCATAATATTGCAGTTTTCTCAACGGTTTGACAACAACCGGTACATAGATAGATCTTTAGCCCGTTAGCACTACCTACTATTATTTTTTCTGCTTGGACCAAAGGTTGACTGGCAGAGAATGCCATTAGGCATTAGGTCCGCCTTATGTACTCTTGATTGTGCATTAAAGTTTAAATAAATAAATAAATAGATGAGAAGACGGAAAACTGTTAAAATAGAAGTCTTTCGCCCTGTTGCAGAAAGCTCCATTAACCACTCAATCCCGAACCGGCACTCGGGTGCCGCGTAACAATAGATTTTCTATTGTGTCTGGTGATCCGGGGCTCGAAAGATTAAAGTTAATGGCTTCATCACTTTTCGTTGTCATGAAATAAAAAGTGACAGCAATATCTTTAATGAAACATTAACTTTAATGGACGTTTCTGCAACTGAGTGTTTATCGGTTATTTGTTGTATTGTGTAGTGAAGTAGAATCTGTCTTAATTCTTAGTTTTATATTTAAAAAAAAATATAAATATTGCAATTTCGTGCAGCATTATTGAAAGTACACATTCAAGTGTAAAATACTGGTACAAATCAAAATACAATGTACAGACAACACGAGCTGCAGATTTTATGAACTTTTTATTATCACTTTGACAAAAAGGCATTTTGGTGATGCTCAATATTTGCTTCTTCTGTTGCTGGTCTCAGACATTTTAACAAGCGCATTTATTATGCTATATTTAATCATCTACTCATTTTACCCGCCTACCACTGATTCGTTGAAAGATATCTCCGTCTTCTCATTGTTAGTATTATGTGAAGCCACCTCACTGTTATTGTCCCGGTGGCTCGGTCGTCAGGTGCACACATGAGCCCGTCACGTGCATGTTAACCAGCGTCGGTGGACTCCTCAGCACGAGCAACCCAGTCCCTAACGCAGGTCCAGGCACTCTGGACGCGCCGCTCAGCTGATGGGTCGGTGCGTCTCATTGTATTGTGGTTGTGTTCGGTTTCCACTTATTGTGTTACATGTGATCCTGTTTGATACTTTGTTGCATTGATAGCGCGCTAGTTCGGTCTATGTACTGGATGAACATGAACTTTCTATTGAACTATTGTACGGGACAGGAATATGACACGAAGGAACCGACTTGCGGGATTTTGCGGTGGCGTTTAATTTGCCAACTATTAATGTATGAAATCAAGCTATGAATTTTCCAACCAAAAAAATAATATTAGTAGGTATACCGTTTAGCATTTGACAGTCGCAATGCTGCTGCCAACGCAAAAAAAAATTATTTTTAGGATTGCAAAATTTGGATCATTTCATATAATATGATGCTAAAAAAATTATTTCGTAACATAAATTCTTCTCAAAGACTTGTAAAAAAACACAAGAAAATTTCTCGTTTCTCCATTTATAGTATTGAAACTGTTTATGTGTTCAATAAATAAAAATACAAACACACGGTAAAGATGTGTAATGCGATTTTTGCAAATATTTGAAAAGTTAAGAATTCGCGAATTCGATAACTACTAACGCCATCTCTCGAGAGTAAGCATGAAAGATGATTATTTAATTTTACGAGTACATACGTCTACGATTAAATCTTGTCAAGTAATAATTTATTATTACGCATACTTAGATGTAAGCGGTTTAGCACTTTTCGTAGAACCTAAATTAATATTTAATACTTATTAATATTAAAGACTAGCCGCCGCGCCGGTTCCGCGGTTTCACCCGCGCGTTTTATCTTTTCACATTTTCGGGATCAAAAGTAGGTACCCTATGTCACCCGGGAATAATGTAGCTTTCCAGTGAAAGAATTATTCAAATCGGTTCAGTACTTTCGGAGCCTATTCAAACAATACAAACAAACAAACAATGAAATCTTTCCACTTTATAAATCATTATATCAAATACAGTTTCTATAGTATTTGATTATATTGAAGATTTAAGGGATGTTCTATGTGCCATAGTTTTATTACTAAATTACTTTATTTTGTTTTGGTTTTTATAAAAATAGAAATCTCGTTCAGAAAGTTGTCGATTTCAATTGGAGCAATTGACCAAACCATTTACAATACCCAAAAAAAGAAATAACATAATATCAGATTCAAACCAGTCGAAACATCTGCCACAATGATAAAATAGAAAACTATTAAAAGAAGAAAGTAGAAGATAAAAAAAATAATTATATTTAGAAAAATATTCGTTAAGAATTACAAAGTTCCAATATTATATTGTAACCTAAAAAATAAGCTGTTGCTAGAGGCCAAAGAGGTAATTCTTCACTCATTCATGAGCAGGGATCTTTTTTGACATATCACGGTGGTTCTGTTATCAAGTCCTACCGAGCGTCACAGCCGCACGTGCGCAGGCGCCGGTCACGCACGCGGCGATAGCGCAGCGAGTCAGCACGCATGCCATGCGTATCTCAAACTATACTGCATTTCTTATTCACGATTTCTTTGTTATGCTCGATCTATAAAATCTTCTTTTCATATACAGTAACGAAAATCAAACATAACTAGGGGAGATAGGGCAAACATCACTTGGGACTATGCTTGGGACCAATCAGGACTGATTGTAATAAGGTGTGATAAAACAAACTTGAATGATAATGAAATGACCTCTTTTCCACAGAGGATGATTGCTTTTCCACAGAACTTTAGACGTAATGGATTGGACCAGATCTTAACTTTGTAGGATCCTCGTAATTATATTTAATAAACTTAGTACATAAGTAGTGTAGGTTTTTATACCTTTTATAATTAAAACCTAAAATATAAAAGACCTATAACATAAAATATTCTTTATCAGAACTCATAAACTAAAAGGCACTTCATAAAAAGTTGAAAGCATTTAGCGTAATAGCATTATTTGGCAGTAAATGGAGGCCCTGAACTGGAGCCCTAGGGAATTACCTACTTAATACAAGTTGGCAGGATTCCCGAAACCAACAACGAAACTTGGCACAGTCCAAACCGCATAATAAGGGCTGAAGCGAGAAGATGCAACCTCCGGAAAATTACAACTAAATACATACAACATCAAAAAGTTATTAACCACTCACACTACTAAATATCTCCGATTAAAACATTGTTTACAGTCAGAAACTTTGTAACGAGGCTTAGCGATTTTAAATACATGTACGGAAGTCCGGAATAATTACGAGCCGAACAATTTAGGATCTGTATTTAAGTTGGAAAACTGTATTTATGTAAGCTCAGCGCAAAAGGTTCAATTTCCGGAGTCCGCTGCAAACAAACTTTTCTAAATAAGCTATGGGTGATGAGTTTACTTTAGGATACTAGATAAATAATTTGCATGCAAAATATGAGTTGGTTGTTTATCTACAGCTTGTGTCTACAACTAAACGTGCCAGCGGGTTTCAACCCTTTGAACTTGGTGTAAAAAACGAGTTTTATTTTTATTTTGTACAAACAAAAATGGCTATACGCGCAGTATATTTGATTATTTTAAACAAATATACTGCCATTTTTGTTTGTTTATTTAATGAGTACCAATCGCGTAATCGTCAGAAGACATCATGTTATGTAGATATACATTTACTGTTTTTTCTTATAAAGATTAAATGCTAAAAGCAACTAAGTAATTTACAAGTTCTTAACAGCTGTAAATAAGATATTAAAATATTATTTTACTGAGAATATTACTACAGGAGTCAAAATGTTTTGAAACAGAGACGCGGCTGTCATCTCGGTGGGCCAATAACAAGATGCGTATCGGCGACGCGACAGTTTGACGAGCTGTATCTGCGCGCTGCGACAATAACGCGACGTCGTGACGCTCCCCCCGGGTACCGCACGATATCTCCGTGGTGATGACAATCGGTTGGGCAACGACGCCTGTGGAGAAAGTGCGTGCAGAATCGCCGAAACGTTTTGGAGGTACGAGAATTTGCTGGAGGTAAGTAGGTAAGTAGGAAACTCACGGACCGGACTCATGAGGTAAAGTCTCAGGTTGGGGATATTGGGATAGACATCGTTGGTGGGTAAGGGAAATATTCCCAAGAACTTTCCTCTTACGAATCCCTCATAACCAGTGTCCCCAAGTAATAGTACCTATGCGAAACTGCATTCTAAACATAACGATTACGAGTATGATAAAGTTCCAGAGAGTGTACTACCACGTGTACTTCTATTTTGTAAATATTGTTAAAAAAATTAACAATATACATACAATACTTATAGGTATGTATGTACAAGAAAGCAATTTCTCTTAGCATTTCTCATAAACTTGTACAGTTTAGCTTTTCTCATCTCCCGTTGCCTCGGAAGCTATCCATCATTCGCCAGCTTTGAATTTCATTACGTAAGATCCCTATTCACGAGTTGCGTAACAGGAAACAACGCATTGTTTCCGCTTTGTTAAGGTGTTACGGGAACAAGAGCTCGCGATATTGCCCGTAAATCAATACGTTCTGTGTTCTGCACCTGTACGGCACACAGTGTTTGTTGCTTTGTCCCTATTTATTCCTGTAGGTATTGTCGGTTAAAACAATATGTCGTAGTCGTATTTTGGGTAACGGTGAGATTAACTAACCATGCTGGTGTTATTGCACTGGAAGGTGCTTAAGTCCAGGTACATTCGTTCTTGTTCTCGCAGCCTAGAAGGACTGATATCTGACACTATCAGATTAGGATTATACATAGGACCAACTCTTCACAACACGTTCCGAGAAGAATATCATTGCACATCAATAATATATATCACCCCTTCTAAGGGGTAAAAGTACTAAGGCTCATTTTACCATTCCTTGACAATTGAGTATTTGATCCCCCTCCGTCATCAGATAATGCATCACGAAAAGTGGATCAAACCAAGCATAGCAACTACAGTTTCAGTTTGTACAGTCCCATAAATATGTCTACAATAAATTGAAAATACTGTTTATCTGTGCTGTAGCAACGGCTGATAATGGCGGGCGCGTCACGCGTCATGTCGCGCGGAACATGCTACATCAGAGCCTCTCATTTGGAGATACTATTGGAAAGGCTCTATTTGATTTATCGGCCGCCTACACCTCGCGCCTCCATTATTATCGTTTTAACATATTTACCTCGAGAAACTGTCAAAAAACGACCTTATTTGCGAATGGTTAGGCTCAAAATCTGTCAGCAGATTGTTTACCAATTCTGATAGGGTTGACAATCAGTATGTGGTGCTTTTGAAATATTTATTTTATCTCCAAATGATATGACAGCGGAAGGATGTACGTTAAGGTTTCTTTATTCAGTGCATCAGCAACATTTTGCTCTAAATTTTGCCATTTGATCAATGACGTTCAATTAAAAAACTAGACTCACAATCACGCTCAAATATTGTCCGAAGCAAAAGTCTGCCCACCCGACTATTGGGCAGAGTTTTCGTTTAGTTGTATACAATTGACATTAAACACTAAATGCCGCGAGATAAGGTGTTAATTTAAACGAATGTGTTAATTTCATCAGTGTCAAAGCCACTCGGACGTTTTTTGAGGAATTTTTCTTAGAGATTGGGTGTCTAGTTGTATATTGAACGTCATTGCATTTGATTTAATGTTTAAAGCTTCCATCGAAAGGAAGCTACAAGATGTACTTTATTTACAAGTCATACATATTGGAAGTGGAAAATGTGGAAAAATCTCTTCTTGTGTATCAAGAACATAAAAGATAAGATACTCGTACTATACAGGGTGGAAAGTTTCAATGGGGCAGCCAAGGGAGGTACCTTAATCGTTGCAGCTACAAGAAATTGGTCTTAGGAGACTATCCATAATTTTTCAAAAAAATTACATTCCCATTCACAGATTTTTAAAAAAATGTACGGTTAGCAAGAAAATTACCATTTTTCACAAAAAAACTTTTTGATGCTAATCGGTCCAATTTTGTACGCTGATCAAAATCTTGTATGAGACCAACTAAGGTTTCAGTACTAGTAAAGTCACAAATCAAAAAAAACTTTTCCCATACATCAGTCAATTAATTTTGTTTCAATTGGAACTTACGTAACCTCGATAGTTTTCTGATAAAAGATTTAGTTACCTACCTATAGTTCAAATTCAAATAAGATTTAAATTTCGAACTTTGTTTTCTTTTTATAATGCGTAGGTACTTCTTTTGCTGCTTATATCAAAATCTGATTGCGTGTGGTGTGCTTTTGCGAGTAGATGCTTTTAGTTATTCTTTTTTTGCAAAAATGAGCTTGATTTCTTTCTGTGGGGCTATTTAAAAAATGAAAGGGAAACGCCGAAAATAGGCCCAGAGTGCACAACATATTCAATTTCATGAATGAAATCTAAATATTCGTGCTTGATTTTTCGCGTTTTTCTTTTTTCAGTAAAAGTCGGGAAAAACATTTATAAATTATTTAATATTTCAACGAGTATGTATATCCTTTACATTTCACTACTGACGTTGTTTATACCGGTCCGAAACTTACGTTTTTATATTGCGTTAATCGATAGAGCGGAAAATATTTTATAAATTGTTAAATAATATTATTAAAGACAAATTAATAAATGTATATTTATTTATTAATGATAAATTAGTATAAAACTACTTTTTATAATTATTATTATTTCACACTATAAAATGTTTACCGCTATATCGAAAAACGTAATTAATTTCGGACCAACCAACAAGAAGAATAAAAATAAATGATCAATGTCAGTGGCCGATGCACAAACCGTGCAGTGCCAAGAAAAAAGAAAAAAAAAGTATTGGTCCGAAATTAATTTACGTTTTTCGTTAAAGCGGTAAATATTTAATAGTGTTATTTAATAATTATTAATATTATAAAAGGTAGTTTTAAAACAATTTATCATTATTCATAAATATACATTTATTCATTGGTCTTTAATAATATTATTTAACACTTTATAAAATATTTACCGCTATATCGAAAAACGTAATTAAAAATAAACTGTTTCGGAACAATTTCTTACTATCAAACATCAGAAGTGACATGTAAACAACATGTAAAGGAAAAAATCGTTGAAATACTTAATTATTTATAAATGTTTTTCCCAACTTATACTGAAAAAAGAAGAAGGCGACAAATCAAGTACGAATATTTAGATTTCATTCATGTGATTGAATATGTTGTGCACTCTGGGCCTAAGTTACTATGGCTGTCTGGCAATCCCCTTTATGAAAAGAAATATGACAGTGTCGAAGAATTAAAAAACTCGCTCTGTACAATTTTATATGGAATTCATCCAAATAATTATTGGCCGCCACGCGGTCAGTACAAAAACGAATACATTTATGCATTAATCAAAATGGAGAACATTTCGAGCACCTTATATCATAAAGTAAAATTACTTAATAAAAATAATTATTATTTTTTAAATAATTTTATTGTTTGATTGCATATGCATCTTCTTAATTATTTTTTTGTAGCTACAACAAAAAGTTACCTCTTCTTATGGCCTCACAAAAAATTCAAGTACTATAAAATGTATGGAAAAAGTTTTTTTTGATTTGTGACTTTTCTAGTACTGAAACCTCAGTTGGTCCCATAGAAGATTTTGATCAGCGTACAAAATTGGACCGATAAGCATCAAAAAGTTTTTTTGTGAAAAATGGTAATTTTCTTGCTAACCGTACATTTTTTTTAAAATCTGTGAATGGGAATGTTATTTTTTTGAAAAATTATGGATAGTCTCCTAAGACCAATTTCTTGTAGCTGCAACGATTAAGGTACCTCCCTTGGCTGCCCCATTGAAACTTTCCACCCTGTATACTATACCTACTTGCAATAACTCCTTTTACATTAGCTTTAGATGGGCGTTTAAAACAGGTTTTTGGAGTATCCCAGTTCAGACTGAAAGTAATGTTAATCGATTTAGGCAAGCAGTTTCTAATTTAGTTGAAAATCAAGAAGTTGAATGTTATATCTGGTGTTTAAATCAAATTCGCATTGTCCATCAACCCTAAAGGGGTATGGTAAGCGAGTAGGCATTTCGCCGGAATAAGTGAGTTTCAGCGTCCCTTGGGGCGAAAAGGTCCGCGGACAATAGATTCTTTAAACAGCAAGTGACGTCACGTTTCAATTTATCCGCCGTGTTGCCGGGCGACGGCGAGCGACACTCCGTTCCTAAGAATGAATTCGGGTGTCTTGTCCGCGATCCGGCCCTAAGCTCTTTAGCTCCTATTGGACCTCCTTTATGAAGTCTGTGGACCCCGCCCGGGATATTGTGGGTGGAATTCCTTTTGACAATTTCCCCTTAGATGTCTAAAACTCGGCGAGTCAGTCCTCTGCTGTCATCTTTTACTGCGACAAACCTTCTCGGATCTTTTGTTAAGTAATCTACTCGCTCGTTGCCTCACCGACTCTGGAAATAGAAAATAATTGACAGGTTTCTTTTGTGAAACATAACAGCAGAAATGAGTTTTATAATTTTTCACTGAATAATGACTGATTTCGTCACAGGCGGAGGCGCAGCTAATAATATCCTTAGGGCTGCGTAAATTATTTCCAACAAGGAAAAAACGGTCAAGATTAGCAAATATTGGACTTAAATTAAGGCCTTTGTATAAGTTTTCCCGGGTCCATTATATTCTTAGCTGGTAACAACTAAGATGTTCAATAATTTGTGACGTGGCAAAAAGTTTTTATTCCAAACCGGAAAAAGTCTGCAATTTAATAAATAATGGACAGATTTTTTTACAATGAGTTTCTTTTTTTACTGTTATAATCAATAGCTTATCCGTTCCTTACACATTCATATTGGCATGGAAACGTGATTTTTTAATCGCCACTCCGCATTGCGATCGCCCCCGGTGTGCTGCGGTCTCGTTATTTGGAAAGCATTCGTTTGTGTCAAATTTTCTGGACATTCCGTGCTAATTGGCTGCATTCGCAGACGACGGCCACCTGGTATTTCTTTAATTGTCGTGTCCTGAATTCTGACCTTTTCACCCTCACCTTTCCGACAGGTGAACAGCTGGTCACCCAGTCACCCACGCTCCGCTATGTTTTTTGGATATACTATTATGAGTGGTTCATTAATTTTTTAACATTTTAACCTGGCTGTGCTTATTTGTGAGAAAAGAAATGCTTATAATATGTATGTGTGTAAAAAAAGATGTTGTTAAAAATGAGCGTTAATTAATTATTATTTTAGTGTCAAGAAGTGCGCGGGGAGCGGGACCCAATTTAAATTTATTGGGTTGGTGATTTTATTGTGCTTAAAAAATAACAACTAATTAGCAGCTGACACAGGAATGTCTGTAGAGTGTTGAAACTGATGTTACTCTTCAAACGCGATCTATTCTCAATAAAAGCACATTAATACGGTAGGTATTTGACAACTTTTAGTTGCTTTATATACAGTAAGCTTTTTGTATTTTAAAATATCTTTTGTATTTTTGGAGATATAGAGTTGTAAACTTCACGATTAGACAAGGAGAGCGCTACACTCACCTTATATTATAAGTACCTTCTTGAAAACCATATTAATTCGTGATCATGTTTTCCCGTACCTAGTTTTTCACTTTCTATTTACAAGTTCTAATATAAATAGGTATTAGGCGCGCAACGGAGTCGGTGGCCTTTTGCACTACATACTAATATATTTATAAAATATATATTATTATATTAGCGTATATGGTATAGTGTATGCTTTCTGACCTTTACCTTCTGCCGGCAGGTGTCACACTTGCTTATACGTCATTACGAAAATAGTCGAACACAACATACTTTTACCCAATAGACTTCTGTCTTGTTATTTTGCAAACTTCAGTCATATCGTATCGGACCTAACTCAACTTACCAAGTCCTGGATCATGATAAGCGTTAATTAAATTGGGACAAAAATCTCGGAAAAATGATATAATTACGGTATCGTAGGCGTCAAGTATATAAGAATTTTGTTTACCAAGCTTAGGATATTGAAGTGTAAAACATTTAATTTGGTTGTTGCCGAATTCAACAAACACTTGTACACTCTAGAGGAAGCCACCCACCACTGCTGAGAGCCACTTGAAGTAACGCGCTTGCCCTGGAGGCGGCGGGCTCGAGAGAGGTGTCCATTAATCGATCCTAGGCAAACACCGCGGGTCCCGCGAGGCCTGCCGCCGACGTGTTTGCGCTCCGGCTCACACCCTTCTTGCACGAGAGACGCCACAGGGCTGCCTGTGAAGGGAATCACCCTCGATAGTTATAGTTTCCAGCAGAATTTGGGTTACAGCTGTCAAACATGCGCACGCAGGACATAATCGTATTATACCTTAGGAAGTTAGGACAGGAAACAGATCCGATCGATCGGTGGAAGACTACAGATAGGCTATATCTTAGACATTCTTTATTGTCTGATGTTCAGTGGTACATTTGAGCAAGAGCTTAATTGAGGGATTTCTTAAAATAAATTCCAATGTAGATATAGCAGTTCAAAATGTTTCTTGCTAGATCCGCTTGGAACTACTTCTATTTAGATTTTAGCGCTTACACATGAAAAGTAACACAGCAACAATTCCTAATTATAATCATAATGTGAAGAAAGACCTTGAGCGGTGCATTAAAAATCCGCGCGGTGTGACGTAACGTGCGCAGGCGCAGTTGACCGCGGCCTCGGCGCGTGTCATGGCCGCGCGCACTCTTCATGCGACAAAGAACAATCCAACACAAGCATAAATGTATATTTCACGACTCACTTGCTACTCGTAAAAAGAGCAATTTTCACAAGTGAACAATGGTCAATGTTATCAGAATACAATAAAATAGAGTCATTTCGAAAGTTAAATCCCCTTGTTTTTAATTTTGGTACATAAGTTAAAATCTAAATGGACATAGGATTCCTTCATTGATATCGAACAACCGTTCAAAACGGTAAAAATCACAAGGCAACTAAATATTTTTGGTAATTCGTGTATTTAATTCATGCACAGGTTTCTGTGTCCATTTCTTCTTGCCTTTGGTCTATATGATTTTACAATAATCTCCCCTTGAGATTTGCTTTAATAAATAAATAATAATAAATATTTATGACTCATGCGAATGAGCAATTCATAAGAGTTGAAGCTTCTACTTACGAGTTTGGTTCCGAGTGATAGAAGAGAGGGTATCTTTCATTTACCAATAGGTTCGATCCAATAACGCTCCCCAAAATACCTGAACCTTTAAATTTAATTAATAAATTGACTTGGTTGGTTCTCTCTCGTGGCCGACCTCCGTCACGGTCTGACGTGTGCAGCCGGCCATTACGTGCGCTTGCGCACCGGCCGCGTAGCCATGGCAACGGACGCGACAATAATGCCAAAAACACATCTGTGATGTTTTTTAATAAAGATAATCGATAATTATAGACGTCTATCTTTAAATTTGATTGGTCCTTACCAGTGCTGCAAACAAGACCGCTTACGAAGCTAAATCAAAACAAATCTATATTAAAACATCCCTTAAATCCCATTCGGTAACTACGTTCTATCCGACATTGAGTACGCTTAACTAAAGTTCAAGCTTCTTTAAACTAGCAATGATAGCGTGTATTCGCGTCTAATAGGACGACGCCTTAGGCATAAAGTATAGATATTGGCATAGTTTGGTATTGCCTCGTATCAATACGACATCGGTAAAACCTCCTCACTCAATAAGTCACGAGCATCAGCTTGCAAAAATTGAACATACATTAGTTAACGTAGAGGCGGGCGGGGCCGGGCCCGCTCAATACAAACAGCCCAACTTTTACATCCGACGGGGAATTTTCAATTACCCGGTGCACTTTCATTGTGTCGTTAAAAGAAACTTTGCGGGGCCGAGTAATACGCCAAATATTATGGTGGCATATTTTTATTAAAACTTCGTATTCTCGTTACAAGCCTGTGTTACGGCGCGGCAGTATGCGCGCACACGGCGCCCGAATTTGCGACTCTTATTTATTGTAATAATTTTAAGCAACGAATAAGAGAGTATAGAGCAAAGATACGAAAATAATATAAAATATAGACCGACACAAAGTCTCTTTGATGATAAAAGATATCGCATCTAGGTATTAGACCGCCTATTGTACTACGAGTAATGACCACGAGCGAATGTGATCTTACTGGTGTTTAATCCACTTAACTTATCGGTAGTATGACTTCGAGGCAGAATGCAGTTTTTTTCTTGACGTTTCGTAAATATTCCAAATAGCGTTTTTTAATGGTAAATCAAATAATACATCAAATTTTATTATGTATAATTATTTTATTTAACACTATTATTCAAAATTATTCACGTTTAATAAAAAGAACACTCAATTCTTAATACAGCATTTAATAGAATTTCCGTCTTTCATTTGTACAAATGACACTAACTATTTGGACTCGTGTTGGTATTGTTTTCGTGAAACACGTGCCACTGTCTGCTTCCGCTGGGGCCTTGTGCGCCTGACACCGGCATTTACATTTTACATGTACACTTAGCGACACGATACGAAAACATACCCAAAACTGTCTAAACGTCACAACCGAAATTAAAATCTATGCTATCAATTTTAAGGTGAAAATTAAAAAGAAATTAACAAATATAAGGTGGTTAATGCGTCGCACTGTACATACGATACTTCTTCGAAAAGTAACTAAAATTAATCCTTAGTATTTATCTGAGACCAAATAATATATTTATTAGCAACAACTTTAAACACGCGTACAACTTGAGCTAAAAAAATCACAGAAGTTCTTAAGGATCTTCAATATTTTAGTGTAATAACTTGCCGGAACACAGCCACTGACTGCTATAGGTCCGGCCGTTATGCCCCCATTCCGGGTTGCCCCCGGCCGGTATGCCCCCACGGTTTAACGGTAAACTAGAACAAAATTTTTTTAAATGTGGGGGCATACCTGCCGTGGGCAATCCGAAATGGGGGCATAACGGCCGGACTAGAGTTGCCCATCGATAGTCCACTATCGATAGTCTATCGATAGTCTATCGATAGTTGACGTCATATCAATAGTATCGATAGTCTATCGATACTATCGATAGCCCAAATCCAGGCAATACTATCGAGCAACAATACTATCGATAGTATCGATAGTTTTTTAACTATCGATACTATCGAAAGTATCGATACTATCGATAGTATTGCTTACCCGCAATAGTATTGCCTGGATTGGGCTATCGATAGTATCGATACTATCGATATTATCGATACTATCGATAGCACTATCGATATTGTTACTATTTTTCAAGGTCAACTATCGATAGCGAAACTATCGATAGTTGGGCAACTCTGGGCCGGACCCACTGCTATGGACCTCCGGGTTTACCCAAGCCTTCCACAGTTGGCGGTCGGTCGTCTCTCTTAACGATTATGCACTGTTATACTGATGAGAGAATATCGAGTCGAGGTCTGGTGGTCACGGGACGATGGAGTCGACCTTCTCAACGATGCATATCTTGTGTTCGCGTTCGTCGTCGCTGGCGTGTCCGCTGGAGAGGTTGATGGCGCCGTGCTGGTAGCGCGCCGGCTCCGTGTCCTGCTCGTCGAGCAACTCGTGGAGGAAGTCCAGGCACCTGCGCTTGAACAGACGCTGGTTCTTTGTCGACAGCTCTTGGAAGTCAAGGTGGATGCCTTAAAGAGAAGAAAACAGGATTATACAGACGACAGATGGTGAGGCTTGTGTGTGAAAACCACAGTGAAAACGGTGGTTGAAGTTCGATAACATGTTTGATAACAGTTTTTTAATATAAGTTTTTTTATCTTGACCATTTAATAAATGATTAAATGGTCAAGAAAATATGACCTAATGTGCAATGTGTGAATATGACATAATGTATTTGTAAATATACGAAACAGAAGTGACGGGTTAAATTCTCGGGTCAATTGTTCGAATACAGCTCGGATTTGTGAGCATCAATTCGCGTTCACAAGCGTGGTAATTCAGCCAATACCCATTGTCATAAGTGTGGTAACGATGACTTGATTTCAATTAAGTAAGTCTATGCCCTACAGAGGGATAATAAATAGGCTAATTTTAATTTACTACGTACGTATTTAAAAAAAAATGCATCTTTATAAGCTTTTTGATTAATTTGGGCTTACATTAGCGCAGTGTGGACAAAGTCCCAGGACGATTTTTTATGCAATGATCAAGAAGTAAGTACCTCTGAAGAATTGGAAGTAGGAGGAGTTCTCATCCGGGTCGAAGGCGGAGCTGCAGCTGTCGTCGGCGCGCGGCGAGTGCGCGGGCGCCGCCTCGGGCCGCTCGAAGGCGTTGAGCGAGAACCACGGCGAGCCGATGAACGGCTTGATCTCCACCTGTTCGGGTTTCGGCTCTGTTCGCTCCATGTCCAGCAGCGACGGCGCGTACGTCGAGAACGGCGACGGACGCCTGCTTCAATCATACATGCGTCAAGTTGATTGTGATGTTTCGTCTGCAGCTTTATATGGTGGACACTATACTATGATAATATGGACTTGAAAATAATTTGTTTGCGAGCATATCCAAATTAGCAAGACACGTAAGGCAGGGTACTAATGATAAAATAATGTGTATAAGTTTAGACAATTCAAATGCTCGTCAAGCCAGTCGGTACTCAGTGGTCAGTGTCCATGGACGGCATTTAATCACTTACCATCAAGTGACACACTTGCTCATTTGCCTTCCATATACAGGGTGTCCCAAAAAGAGCGTGCCAAACTAAAGGAGATGATCCATAAATTGGAAATAACTAAAAAGTGTACTTATTTCTTCATTTCTTGAAAAACCATTGAATTTCTATTACTTTAGGACCACAAATCAAACATTTAATACACCTTTTCATCCTAATCAGCCCCTTGGGCATAAATACATGTTACTTATTTTTTGACAGATGTTTTTTTATTCTAGTATTATTCCTTTTTGAAATCTCCATTAAGCTAGTAATTTATTTATGTAATGAGCAGCAGCAGACCAGTAATATTTTTTTTCACCACTGAAGTTGGCCTTCAGTGGTGAAAAAAAATAGTTGAAGAAATTATTTTTGTTTATAAAAATAAAATAAAATAATATATTTTTTTTCAAGTTTCCTTTAAAATAATTAAGAAAATTTTACTTTCCTGAGATAGGTCAATTCTTCGAGAATATTTGACAAGAAGAATAAAAAAAATATCTGCTCATTTGTACACACAGCAACAAGAGGTAGGCTCAAAATTGGGGATTTTAAAATAAATATAAAAAAATCATATAGATCTCTGAAATGGTGACACTTTTACTAAAGTGTTTTTTTTTTGTATAAATGGTCATCCATTAGTCTATTATCTCCTTAAGTTTGGCACGCTCTTTTTGGGACACCCTGTATATTGAGTCCTATGTTGTCTGATGTGGGAGACGAGTAGATCTGACAGCGTAGGTCACGTTATGCGTGGAGTAGAGGACCAGCGTGTTTCTGTTGTCTGATGATGAATAGAGGATTTGCTTACATATCGGTGGCCATGTGCTCGCGCAGGAACTCGAGCTCGTCGGCGAGGTACCAGCGCGAGACCATGCGGCCCTTGCCGGTGCGCGCGCCGTGCATCTCGTTGCGGAGGTGCCGCGAGTACGAGTTGCGGATGTGCGACCACTTGCGGCGCACGTCCGCCACTAAAGACAAACAACATGTTATTTTACAATCTGAACCTAGAACCCCTATAATACTCAGTCACAGCCCAGAATCTAGAAGTTAGCAGTGTAAAACACACCCGTGTGTTTCGGAAAGCACGTTAAGATTATCTCTTTCCACTGTGTCATCAAAGTGAGGGAATATGGCGTGCACCTGTGCTCGCGCACTCAATTATTGTGCACTATAATATTTATATACTAAGAATACCAAATCGTTAAATACAATACTGTCAGATAAGTTCCTGACAAATTATCAGCCAGATATCTGAGATGCTCTCTCTTCCGTTTTTCATAAAATAATCATTTTTGCCTTGCAGATAAATTATCTGTAGTTATTTATAATAATACGTCAGTGGTGAAACTGGTAATAAGCTTAATTTAAAAGTGTTTATTTCTTAACTTAAAATCAAACTCAAGGCCCTTCCCAAAAGCGCACATTTTGACTACAAGTACATACTACGCTGTAATAGAATGTTCTTTTGGACAAAACTCATTAATATCCAAAAAAATCAAGATATCAATACAAATATAATGGTTAGAAGATTCTCAAACATTCTGTGCAAATATGATCAGTGAATCAACTATCAACTCGAATTTATCTTATCACTTCCTTTTGTCAGCTGCCGCGTGATAGCCACGCCAGACAGTGCCCAATCTAAATGGTTTATTAAACTTCAACAATTACTTATTATAACACACAAAAGAATCGTCTCTAAATGACAAAAAAAAATACAAAAATATACTCATAAAATAAATGTAGAGTCGAATCATTCTATCTAATATGGGTCCTGATTACTGATTATAAAAAAAATCATTATGAAGTAACTAAATTGATTATTCCGCCAGTACAACATAAAGAGAAATCAAAGACAGCATTGACATCCAATTAATAATACAGCGATCTCTGATATCTATTCAAACATACATATCTATAAGTAGTGTATTTACTAAACACACCATTTGTTTTATCAACATGACGCCATCAGCACAACATCACGCGAGAATCGAACCAACGATAGGTACCCCATTTGTAACCAAACCCATATTTACTACGTCACTGCCGTATGCTAAGCGGTATACTTAATTGCATACATTACATAATGATAAATGTATGCATCACAAATGTAATCTGTCATGCGCGTTACTTGCTTTATTTATTAACCGACTTCAAAAAAGGAGGAGGTTATATGTTCGACTGTATGTATTTTTTTTTTTTTTTTTTTTATGTATGTCCGTCGATTTCTCCGTCAATTGTGGACCGATTTAAATAATTCTTTTTTTATTTGAAAGTGCATAGTTTCGAGGTGGTCCCATTGTCACCATGTCAGGATCTGATGATGGGATCCCGGAAAAATCAAGGGAAAACCTCAAATTTTATAGGCTGCGCCTACGCGTTACTTATTTTTTCTGAAGCCATTCAAGTTTTTGCGTCCGATAGACATCATTTTATGTTGATGAGCTGATGATGGAAGGTACAACTCCTTAACGGTTAGGAGTTAGGGGATAATTCTTTCAGTATTGTAGGAATATGTGGACCGTTAGTTGTATTTCATGTACTTTTGCAGCTAAGGTGATGATGGAAAGTACAACTCCTTAACGGTTAAGAGTTAGGGGATAATTCTTTCAGTGTTGTAGGAATATGTGGAACGTTAGTTGTATTTCATGTACTTTTGCAGCTAAGCTGATGATTACCCGGGGATGGGCTGATCACTAGCCAATAAGGTTAGCACCGGCTCGTCCTAATCGGGTGTGAAGGAGAAACCGGGGGAGTGTAGTGGGTAGCGGACGCTTCGGTCTCGAGTCCCACACACGGCCGCGGGTCTAGCTAGCCTGCGGTTATGGTGCATAAACGCATTCTCCTCCTACCCATGGTGCTGAACACTTAATGAATACCTAATATTATTATTTATTATCAAATAATACAATTCTACTCGTATTTTCGCTATCATTATTATGAAAGAGTTTTACTCACTACCTACGTGTTATTCACACTAAAAATAGAAAAATAAACAAACTTTTTTAAAAAAAAATTAAACCGACTTCAAAAAAAAAGAAACAAAAAAAACTACCTAAAAAACTGAAAAGCAAAAAATAATTTTAATAAGACATTCATGAAATGCGCTTATTGTCTAAGCCTATTAATTAAATTGTATTTTACGTGCTAGGTAGGTACCTACTAATCTGTTTGAAGTCGGTGCCAAGCCAAAGGTAATAAAAAATGATATATAATAATAAATTATGTATTATAAAGGGTTACTTATTAATCCGCGGACGTAGGTACGTAATCTGGGTACCTACTATTTGGCTTGGCACCGACTTCAAACAGATTAGTAGGTACCTACCTAGCACGTAAAATACAATTTAATTAATAGGCTTAGACAATAAGCGCATTTCATGAATGTCTTATTAAAATTATTTTTTGCTTTTCAGTTTTTTAGGTAGTTTTTTTTGTTTCTTTTTTTTTGAAGTCGGTTTAATACGTACATAAATTCCTTTGTAATTTCAAATTGTATGTCAAAGTGATAAGGCCAGTGCCGAATTTACAATGTTTTGTGTATTTAGTGTGGGCATCAAAATCCATCGTGAGATGTTGCGGCGAGGAGAGCGTTGAGCGTTGTGCTGTTTACTCGCGGGCCGCCTGCCAAAACAACGCGACTGAGAAAACACGGGAAAGTTTGTTATCTCAACTTGGACCGGACTAAGCTTGAAACATTATATTTGCCGACGTAAAGTTATACTATTCATGTATCTTTCTTTACTCATCCACATACAAACAAATGAAATAATGAAGGCCTTCAGTTACTTAATAACTAGCAATTAATGAAGTCATCGTCTAACTAAAACCTGAAACAAATAAGCGCAGAAATCGAACCGGATACCCTTGCGCGGTATGTATTCCACCGCACCAACAGACACGTTATAAAATAATGCCACGAACACTCGGTGCCCAATCGGTACAGGTAGATTTCGTTTAGTTTATGGCCTATAAGTTATAACATTATAAACGTTACGAGAGTATTAGCATAGAAAAGAGCGTCATAATCGAAAGACGACTGAAATTTTACAACATTGTCGCAGCACGGAATCGAACCCGGTGCCTGCAAGTTAGAATAGCACAAGTATCTCACCGCTCCAGCCCATCACCTCGGCGACCTCGCGCCACAGTTGCTTGACGCGCGAGTAGTAGCTGGCCACGGGCATGTTGTTGCGCGCGTACAGCAGCTGCCGCTCCTTCACCAGCCGGATCATCTTGCGGTCGTCGGCCTGGCTCGAGTCCACCATGCGGCCCACGTCGCTCGCGCCGCCCGCTGCCGCCGCCGCCTCGGACTCCATCGCGCACGTCACGTCAGCTCGCCGCGAGCGCGCGGGGCAGACACGCCGGCGCGCATGGCGGCAGACACACACGCGCAGCGGGAAGCAAGCGCGCGGACGCCGTCTCGCTCGCGCGCGTCCGCCGCCCGCCCGTCGGAGCAGCGCCGACGGCAGACACGTAAGCAAGGGCGCAGACGCCCCCGCCGGCCCCGGCCGCCCCGGACGCCCCGGCCATCGCCGGACGCTAGCTACTACTTTTATAAATTCCACATCGGCGCTTATCGATTTGGGCCGGCCCGGCCGCTACGCTACGGGACGCGTTATTTTCGCCCAACTTATCTCCGACGTGGCCGACTGACAGCATTGTTGTCTTTTTACGTCATATACGAGGTTACGATCAACTAATGATAAATAACAGATTAGATAATTCACCGTCTTACAATATCATTTGCTTCTGTTTAATGTTAACATATTTAATGACACAAAGATAAACAATTTATAAATACATAGTTTCATGTATACCAAACCAAATACGAAGTTAGTAAATTGGTACTTAAACTTAAGTTAAAATATTATCGTCAACAGTGATTTATCTCTGCCTACTTTTGCCCTAAAGATGCAATGGCTCTACTAACCTGTAATGTAATATTCGGTCGGCAAGAATAGGTCTATTTAGTTCGTGTTTGTTATTCGACGTTTATGACTGTGACTGATGACGTAACTTTACTGCCTGATATAACTGTCTGTGATAACACGCCAGCGCGCTGCCTCGCGCAAGCGATCGGCTTGGCCCACGTCCAACTCCGCCTGTGGTTCACGAATCCACGCACCCACGCCTGCCGGCTGAGCAATGTACGCCGCAGCACCGATGCGGCCGCAACCGCAGAGCGCCGAATATCTCGCGTGATAGCAAACAAACGGTAAAGCCTAGGATTTGAGTGCAATTCTTTTTTACTGCTCGGAGTGAACGGTCGGTCGGCGTTATGAAGCAGTAAAACTGTAGTTAACCCTCACTCCTCCCCCGCTCGCACCCTCCGCCCTAACTAAGTCCTATAACCCGCTATCAAACTGACAGTATTTTTTTTAATAGACAATGGCATAAATTTGACATTCGATACGCTAAGGGTTGGGACAATACAAGCTTTACTTTATATTAACTTTTTGTTACGTAATCGAGAAATAAAAGCAGGAATTGAATTTTCGTAGTATTCGTGTGTGAAGCGAACGGGCGAAAACCGTAATCAAATTATTGTTAGAGTTTCCTGTAACGGCTGAAATTCAAGAGCCTTGTCTGGTAGTTCCGGTGGTAATAACCAGTGTAATGGCAGCCGCGGGCGAGAGCATGCGAAGCCGCGATTAGTCGCTAACGACCGCTAATGATGTCTCGAGTTAACGCCGGATTACCTGCCGTCCACCACCCCCTCCCTCCCTCCACGCTGATTAATTAATTAGATACCAGTGTATCGATTACTCGGACATCGCGATGATTGCACGCCAGCCTTGTAAACAAGCAGCGACAATGACCGTACCTTGACTGCGCGTCAATAAGTTTGGCCTGATTACATTTATCACTATAACTCTAATAACAGATTTAGTTACATCACATTTTGTGGTGGATAACTGTAGTTTTTTCTTTTTACATACATCTATATTTAAAAAAAAATATGTGCCCTGCCAATGACCGAAAGCCAAAAGGCAAAACTCGAGGTCCAAACACCATCATTCGCTTTATGTTTCTGTAACAGACGATGGCAGACAAACCGCTACATTAGAGCTGGACAGGGCTGGTCGTGTTTGCGAATGACCACGGAAAGGTGGACTGGAATCGCTTCAAAATAGACAACGCCGCAGAGGACTTCTCAGATAAGACAATTTGATCCGCTTCTTCGAAAAGGCAGAAGTTAAAAAAAGTAAACTAAAAAAACTATTAAAAGCTATTTCATAAACGTGCATTTAATTTCACCCCTCAAACGAAACGTAACCTTCCTTAAAGTATCATAGGTATTTATCTATGCATAAACTATTCAAACCGGTCCACCTAATGTGAGACAATAACTCTATCCGTTCTTGAGGAGAAGGGTCTCAACAAACGGACGCATAAACTTAAGAGTTAGGATGCATAAACAAAAAATTGGGTTTGTTTTTTATCACACTTTTGTACGATTATGAGCCTCGTCGCAGGTAAGACACTGCATCTATGAAGCAAGAGTCACACACATACAGAACTTGTCAAATTACTCCGAACATATTTTAATAAAAATATACGCAATATTTCTTATCAATGAAGTACTCTACTGGTATTACAGCTTTTTGTGTCAAAAAAAGTTACATAAAATTATTCACAAAGCCCCAAAATAGCATACCTTGTTGATTGCCAGGCTTTACTCTCCTGCTACCAAACTATCCTTATGCCAAAATCAAATCGATTCGTTGCTCAGTTGTTACTACGTAAAAGAAGGGTATACAAAAATCGGTTCAGTTGCAGTGGTTTAATCGAGAAAGCGTAACGCCTGGTTCGCTTTAATGCTAAAAGACAGAGTTACGTTTGCATTCATAATATTATTATATCTTGCACTTCATTGAGATTTCTTAAGAATTTTGTTGCCTCTAAGGTTATTAGGTACACTAGAAATGTAAAATGTGTAACGTGAAAACTCTATAGATAGACATATTTTGTTCAATAATTATAACTTGGTGCTGATACCACACTATACAAGCGATATTTGAAATCAACGTAGTCTGTATAGTTGCAAGGTACGGGGCGGCACGCGAGCGAGGCGCAGGTGGTATGCGTGACTTTTGAAAGCTTTTATCTTTACAACAATTCTGTAAGTTGCGCTATAAATTCACGCTTCCATAAAGCGCGGAGCCGGGAGTGCGGGGCGCAGTAAAACTGACGCTCGCAGATTTCCGCCGGAATGCAGGGAGTCAAGTTTTTATCGTAAATAGGCATCATTTTTACGAGCGACGTTCATCCCCGGATTGGCAGATTTGAATTCGCCGGGCGCGGCGCGACCCCTGATTGAATACAAATGGGCTTTTTAATTGCCTCTCGACGAGCAGCCGGTGCCTCCGCGTAGGGCTGATCGAACTATAGCGTCGCTAATTTAATGATGTTATCTCTGATTACGGGATTTTTATCCAAAAACTATTGTAAAAATTGATTTGCTAAGTTAACCCAAAACATAGGATCAGAAATGCTTACGAAATAAATAAAATGTGAAATCGAACACAGTAACGTGACTGTTACTGCTTTCAACGAGAAATCAGTTTAGGGTTACAACACGAGATAATGTAATAGAGGTTGTAATATAAATATTTTTATATGGTCACAAATAGTCCAAATATGTACATACATTGCATTATCATATTTCTCAACTTTACTACTGTATGGCATATCTACAAATCCAGTAGTAATTAGCTGCAGAGACTGCATCGTGGCAGAATGCTCTTAAGTGGAAAGCTTCCAAATCCTCGGCATCAACATGCATTTGACTAATCAGCTTGCAGAGCGGTTAATTAGAGCAGTTTTGACAAAGTCCTCGACGATAAGCCCGTTCGTTAGAGGAGTTTGCTCGACCCGAGGCAGGAGGGATGATGTCCAGTAAGCCATCTGCAAACTTACTCGAGGACTTTTAACAAGCCTAAGGCCCGGTTCGGAAAATAATAAAGTACCCTTTGGTTCGAAATGTTTGACACACATTACTTCAAACGGAGAAGTTGTGTGCTATTCACTATTCCATTTCGAAATACGTTTCGTCGAATTACAATTCGTCGATGACACCTCGCCGAAAGTATGATAAGTCGAACGTTTAATTTATCGACTGCTCATTATTTCGAATAAATTACAGGCTTTTTACAAGGTTATCTTTTGTTCGTATCCTGTTTTGTTATGTAACGTTATTTCAGTTGGCAGACAGGCACATAGCCCACCTGATGATAAAAAATCACTACCGCATGTGGACAATTACTACTAGGTTATCAGATGCGTTGCCCGTCCTGAAGGGAAACCTCTATGAGGGATAGGGATGAGGAGACGGCTGGGTTCGGGTCTCCAGCACTTCCACTTACCAATCGAAGCTCAAAAGCAGAACTGCTACTCACACGTCGATTTTCTGCAAGAGCTAGCTTATTTCGACTGCCTGCAGCGTGGCTCTACTACCCATAAGACGTTATTACGTATACTATAAGTATACTGGCTCTTGCAAGTGTTTAAAGGACAAAATACTGGTTAGGTAAGTAGTAAACTCCTATCTCGAAGTTTTTTTGTAATGCCGGCTCCTGTTTTATACAAGTTCGCTGAACTCCAGTACGTATTGCAACGAGCAATCAAGCTAAGTGACTCGGGACGTTTCATTGCATCTGAATTGTACTGTGAATGTTCACGCTATAAGTATATAGGTTAGGGCGGTGATTACCGTTATCCCCTGCATCGTGAGTGATCCCTGGCAGCCTCATTTGCATTAATCGCCGGGCCCTGATGGAACACTAACTCGCCAACTTGGCCCGAATCGATAGTGGCCGGCCGGAGCCATAGTCATTATTGTGCATTGGCAGTCCGTGGCAAAAACTGGCGGCTTCACAACAATCACTTCAGCTGCGTTTTCCTGCTCACGACCAGTACCTACTTGGCCACAATGCAATGGAAGACCGGAGAAAGGGTTATAGCCTTGTACCAGACACCTGGCGACGTCACATTCTTATCTTAATGGCCCACATTCACCCATTATCATAGACCTTGCAAGGTGTTCGTAACACGCGCCTCGATGCAGCTGGTTTTCGGAAACATTGTTGACATTATTTGATGAAAAATGATTTGGGTGTATTCATGCACATACTACAGGCTACGCAATATAAGCACGAGCCCCTCGCGGCTGCAACACATCCGGGGGCTCCCGTTGAAATATTGCACAATAACAAAATGTGTTGTAGAAGAAGGGTTTACCGTTCTATCTCATTGTTACGGCTTTGAATACAAGTTGATTGTTATTATGCAATTTTGTAAAAGATATTATTCTTCCTACGTGTGTAGGTACTGCAATACTTGTGAGCTGTTTGAATTCATATGAATTATAAATTATATTCGATTAACACCAGGTCTGATAGGAGCGTCCCAGCTGACGGCAGTGGCGGAGCACCGGCACTGCTCGAGCCCGGCCGGGCGCGGATCATTTGTCAGATATCCTTTACGTCGTTAATTGTAACCGGAGTCCCTCGGAGAGTTGTATTTATTTGCAGCGTCGCTGGACTGTCACCTCAATTATGAAATGAAAAATCGTCGTCAGCTTCGTTCGACAATAACTCAGCGCAAAAAAGCGAAAAATTTCTCAACAAAGAGCAACAGTCGCGCGGCGGGTGACAAACGAGCTGCCCGCGGCCACGCACTCAATTATGCACCCCCGTACCCAGCTGCTCGCCGGAGTCCGCCCGGGGATCGATACACCCGGTTCCATCGGCGCTTATCTTAAGCTCCGGCTTCGAGCTCCAGCAGCGGAAGCAGCATGGGATGCTGAATGACGCGAGAGATCGCCAGGAGTTGCTGGAGTAGCTGCGAACTGTTCGAGATAGATGCTGGCCGCGAGGGAGTTGCGGAACATCGCAATACAGCTGTTGTATCTATTGCCTATGCAAAACCAATTTGCTAGTTACATTATGACGTTTCCGATATTAATAAACTGCAGTTTTATTTCAGATGTTTCAATTTTTTTTATTTTACTTTGTCTCCGAGACCAAACAACGTACGCCTTGGTCCGTCTGTCGCGCGCGCTACATCGTATGAAATAAAAAAGTACTTTTCAAGAAACAGCACAATACTCTAACATTTGGACACGTAATTATATTTTATAAAGAATTGCTCTTTGACAATATAAAATATGTATGTAATTGTACAGCTTATGCTGCTTATAGCAATATGGTGTAACTCCGCTGTCGTTAAACAATTTGCGGACGGAGAGGAGTGTCACATTAGCATAATGTGTAGGTGAGTGGGTCCCGCGCCGCCCCGTGGCCCTACAGACAGCCCGCTCAAGTGCAAACGGAATATTCACGCCGTTTACACTCGTATCTAGGTATAGAGGAGTCGCAATATTGTGACTCCTGTATAGATTTGTGTCTAAGACATGATATTACATTACTTTTTATACAATAAAAGAGCTGTCGAAGTAAGAATATAATCCTTGCCTATAGGTTCTCTTACGTTTGGCAGTTCTTACTTCATTCAAAAACATCGGCTTATTGTATAAAAACGATGACCTAATAAATGTCTTTCACTCAAGTAATACTTGTGACTAGCCTATAAGTTAAAGCGCGCACCTCACTACAAATTCTAGTCCTGTATTCCATTGATTACGCCTTAATGACATTCGCCTGGACTCATTTACATTCATCCGAAGTCATTAAGCAGCATTTATGCCTCCAGTCGTCTGGTAGCAATCGTAAATAGTGCGACTAGTCAGAAAAGTGGCGTTTTATGAACAATTTCTTACTAAAGTACCTATAAATACAGAGTCCCTATTTCATTAAGTGTGTCATTTTACAGATTGTTTATTTAAAGACTTTTTTTAAAACTGGTTAATTTCTCATGGGTGGAAAATAAAAATAAAAGTATCTTTATAGTAAAGGCATGTCAAAAGGAATTTATTGTAGGTAAGGTTAATGACATTAAGGACTAAGAATATATACAATAATAAAGTAAAAAAGGGAACTAAACATACTAATAAATAAAAAAATTGGCTGAGATCTCCGTCCATTGGAAAAGTACCTACCTAAGACAGTTAAAAGTAGGTATTAACAAATCGTCAAAATCTAGTACATGATACAATTTATAGTGAGTTATATTTATGTTCAGGAATTCATGAAAATAAATTGACCTAATGAGACTCTACCGAAAACCCCAGGGTTTTCATTATAACCAGTTTCACTCCAGGTTTTTCAGTAGTATTTTTAATCAACTACAGTTAAGATCAAAATTAAAAGACCCTTCTTTAATGTAAACTTCAGAGATGAACTTATTAATCGACAGTTATCAATGTTACGTGTAGGATGACTCTACCGCCGCCGGCTTCGAAATGTTATCATCTGTCGAGAAAAATCGGAAATAAATTCGATAGTTACTTTTTTCAATCGTCCTAAATACTAATTTTTATGTGTCAAAAATAAAATAAAATAAATATTTTCATGATAAATAATATTACTCATTGACTATATAAATGCGTAATAAATAATACTCGTAATATTAAAACTTTCTATTTCGTTTGGTTTCACATTTTTCGTTAAATAGTCAATAGGTATTTTCCGCACGTGTTATTTTGTATTTTAAGGAAAAACTTAGGTATCTGCTAATGAATAGAGAGCTGCTCGACAGGACTCACTCGGAAAATAGGTCAACTGTTGAATACGCTCAGCTGACGTTGACAGGCCGCTGTGAATGTGTGCGACAATAATATGAGCTGCATGAGACGACTCAAAGGCGCCTAATGGGCACCTCAGAGTTTATGGAAAGTGATATCTGTTAATTCTGTGGACCTTAGGTTGCTAATAGAATTCACACACAATACGTCAGATTATAATTTTCTCTCTTTTCAACACGAAACAGGATGACAGCACCAGATGTGCAGTAGATTATATTGCTCCGCCAGATCCGCCAAGCACCGAATCCCAACCCCACGGCTGCTATATTTACTGCGGAAAAATCCCCGCCACTCGCTTAATTGCTCACTAAATCAAGATACAGTTACTCCCCGCTAGTCGCCACTATTCCCGGCATAGAGATGGATTAAAGATTTTTAAGCGAACGTGTCTTTAATTTATTGCAATGAGCCCCTGAAGCTGCATTTGAAAATGCTATTTATGTAGCTCTTTGATATTTTTAAGTTATGGTCAATTTAGCTCGGAGAGAGATTTAATTAAGATCCGTATTTCTAATGGACTCGTAATAAAGAGAGAAGATAGTAAAATAGTTATGAGAGCGATCTACAATCCAACCAAACTACAATTTCAGGCGAAGTAGCTTTCTTGATTAGAAAACTAAATCCATTTAATTATGTTTTAACCTAACGTCCTAAAATTAATCATATTTGACATGGCCTCACTAATCCCGTCCATTCTTACAGAAAATCAATTGTCCTTTAGCTGTTTGGGGGTGAAGGGCAGTCTGTATATTGCGCCTCCTCCGTTATTACAAGTTTTGTAATAATGCAACGCACAAGTCGAAAGTCGAGATCGCAAGATCTCTAAGGAGACTTGCTGAAGTAAATAAATAAAAACTTTGGCTATTTCAACGGTTCAGAGTTTGATTTAGGGCCCAACGTTACAGCAATAACAATTTGATTATCTTTGTCCGTAAAATGCGCATTATTCGCTTCACAATTGATTGCGAATTTTGGTATTACGAGTAATTTGATGACTACGAGTAACACTTACGTTTATGGCAAAAATAAACTTAATTATGACATAGGTATGTACAAGATCAAGCGATTTGACATTTGTTATTGTTTAATTAACAAATCAATAGATACTAGTTATAACATATACAGGGTGGCCCAAAAGGAGGCTTTCCAAAATTTAAAACAATTTTTTTAAGGCGTTGTAGGTTATGCATTAAAATTTTTTTAATTCTTTATTCAATAAACGGTATTATTGTAATGTTATTTTGGCCAGAATAATCTTGCGGTCGACAAAATACCAATAAAAAAACTAATAAATTTCCACCTTTGTACATTTAAAAGCAGATTTCTGCTAAAAAAGGCCTATTGAGCACCACTTATTTTTTATTATAATTAAAGCTTAGGGTCTTGCGAAGTTTTTAACATCACTTAGAAGTCATGAAACTTTTTTAATTTTTTTTAATTTAAAGTTGAAAATTTAACTGTAATTTGCTTTCACCTTAATTTTTTTGTTTCGGTCGATAGTATTGTAACTTACATTAATGGCAGGAAGCTCGGTATTTTATGTGTGAATGTGCAATTCATGAGTACTATGTTACAAAAAAAAATTAAAAAAAAGATGCATAATTTCTGAGAAAAAAAATATTCAAGTAGGTCAAGTCTAAAATTCTCAAAATTAAAAGATTAAATCAGAACTCGAAAACTACTAAAAATCGCGGAACATACATGGGGTATTTCCAAGTACACTTAGATGTCAGGAATCCAAAAAAAATTTTTTAGTGTCACCTTTTGGGCCACACTGTATATAATAGGAAAAATAACATCTCGTATCTCGTATGTCTTTCCCGGCCTTATCAAATTAAATCAAAGCGGTCAAAAAGTGAAAAGGTGACACAAACTGTTACATTCGCACACAATAAATTAATATAAACAGAATTCGCAATGAATTTGTAGCAATGTTGAAGCACTCTAAATTAAGAAATTCATGATTTCGTGGATTCCATTCCATTTCGGCGTAGGTATTGAGTGCAATTAGCGCGATGGTGCGTACCGCCGGCGGCGACAATTAAAGGCATGAATAATCAAAGCGCTCCTGTACTGCTATTAGCAAGAGCTGAGCTTCAAGATGCGAATTATTCTACGTACTCGGAGAGCGTTTGGAAATAATTATTATTGTAAATCAAACTAACCTTTGAGTGAAGGTCGATTTCAGTTATCGTCAGCTTCATATACATCATGTTTTTGGGTTTCAGATCATTGTTGGTTCTTGCAACTGGTTACCAGAAAGGAGTAATTATTAATATTTGTCAGTGGACTGTTTGTATTAAGGCCAATATCAACAATCCATCCTAAGTAGGACAGCAAGAATACCCATTGCCACGCATGGGTGTAAAAAACCCGTTTAAATTGTGTAGTTAGTGTCTTGCGAGATTACAGTATAGGTAGGTATATTGTACAAGACAAGAAGAATTTATATATTAACATTTTAAGAAGCACATTATTTATACAATAAACTATCGCCCTATGGACCTAGGTACCTAAAAAGTGCAGTTTCATTCAAAGACAACCGGATTCATAATACATAATAACTTAGGTACCTGATAACTTTGAAAATGTAATGAAAGGGAAAAATAATAATAGTGGCGTCAGGCGCATGTCCTGGCTATTCTTGTAACTTATTACTGAAGAGAACTTTACTTTGTAATTATTTGTTGTTATGTATAGTCTGTAACTATTAATCATAGCTTTCTGTCTTAATCTGTACTACTTTGGATACGGTTCTGAACAAAGATTATTACAAAACAAACATCGGGTTTATTTCCCTTATAAGGTCTTCTGATATGCGTACCGAATTGTTTATTATAATTGAAAGCGGCATTGTTATTATCGTGATTCCGCCGGGGTATTCATTGGACGCACAATGCGTGTGTGTGATAGCCGGTGCTCACCGGAGCAGAAGCGCGCTGTGTCCCGGAGGCGGCCGCCACAGGGGTCGTCATAAATACTATGCGTTATTAGTGTTTCCAACAACATTATACTTACCGGCCGGAATGACTCCGCGCGATGTTATTGCGTACGAGACTTTGTTGTTTGTTGACGGTCGTTTGTGTCGCCAGATATAGAGATGCAGGGCTGTCCAGCTTTTTATATGAAGCTTAGGATACATAATGGTACGATGCTCCTGCGGCGTATTTTATTAAGGAACATTTTGCTATAACGCATTTCAGTGTGTGTGTGTATACCATACTGTAAGCTCCGAGGATATTTGAACTAATTTATTATTAGTCCAAATATCTAATTAATCAGAGCATTGTTAAATTTAAGTTTTTATTTAGTACATAGTATGTATATGTTGAACTCCGACTACTTAGAATAAAGGTGATTCTTCCAATTACATTGACTAACTACAGTAGTAATAAGTGTCAGTAGTAAACTTACTAACTTTCATTTACCCTGCATTTGCGCTATTGTTCATCTTTTCAAGTTGTTACTGTATAGATCTAAGAAATTTTAACGCATGACAAAAAATGTGAAATATCTACTGTTAACATTGTATACTGTCTTACATAAAAATAATATACCATTTCGCAACATTATGTTTTATTTCACAAGCGATATTTTTAGGTCAAAATTTCCTTTGCGAATTGGGCACTTGACGAAAGGCGGAGTGGTCGTTATTTTTTCGCCAAATCTCTAAAACCCCCGGAAGCGGACGCAATTTACTCCGAGTGTTCCCATGAATTCCTTTTTACTATAAATAGATCCCGAAACGGCGCTTATCTCGCCTTCTGCGAATCCCTCGCGGCCTCGGGCACTCGCGCCTGACATGTGCTGCCTTTGACAGAAAACAGCTGTTGCGCGTTCCGGGAACCGCTAACGGTCGCATTCCTAGCGGCGCCGGCGCACGCCCCTCTGCTGCAGTCTTGTATAGGCGATAGTCGTCTGGCAAAAACGCCGGGCCCTCGACACCGACAGACGGCGATCAGCTGATCGTCATAGCTCAGCGGTGTTTACGAGCGGCGTAAACAGGATGCGCCGGCGCAGGCGTGAGCTACCGCGCAGCGCTCAGCTGATGCGCCCCTCGCCTGAACTTGAACTATGAACTAATTATAGACCGGCTTTGTTTTAAGTACAGAGGATGTTTACTACACACAGGTTATCACTTAATGCAGGGCACACAGCTGTTCTCAAAAACTATCTTAAATCACTTACACGGCTGAGATATACGGTAATTTTAATACTAACTACTACTAACTTTACTAATGTTTCACCGGAAAGTACTCAGCCTGAAATTAAGCTCGGTGTTGAACCCTTAAAGCTAGTGGAAAAGTTTAAATATTTGGGCAGCACCGTAACGTCGAGGTGCCTACTTGATGATGAAGTCAATAGCAGAATTGGGGCGGCTGCTGCAGCCTTTGGTAGACTTCGTCTCAAGGTATTTCGTTCCCATGACATAAGGCTCTCCACAAAGATTTCTGTCTACATGGCCGTCGTTCTGCCGAATCTTTTGTATGCATCTGAAACGTGGACAGTATACCGCAAACACATCCGTGTGCTAGATAGATTCCATCTTAAATGCCTCCGCGACATTTTGAATATCCATTGGTCGGACCGTATTCGTAATACGGAGGTTCTGCGGCGAGCCAATGTCGGTGGAATTGAGGCCTATCTAATACGACGGCAACTACGGTGGTGCGGTCATATCTGCCGAATGTCTGACCACAGAGTGGCGAAGCGCATCTTTTATTCGGAAATGCAGGATGGGAAACGAAAACACGGTGGACAATTGCTGCGTTACAAAGATGTGCTTAAGCGCCATATGAAGCGGTGTGATATTAATCCATCTCAATGGGAGGCAATGGCTGCGAACCGGTCAGTATGGAGGCATACTGTAAACACAAAGGTTTTTGAGTACGAGAGGAGACGCAGAGATGAGCTTGATACAAAACGAGATGAGCTTAAAGCCCGACAGCCTGCGTCTTATCACTATAATTTTGTCGGAGGGGTGCTTACTTGCGCTGAATGTGGTCGCACGTTCACAGCCAAAATTGGATACATTAGTCACCTGAGAGCGCACCATCAAAGCTTGAACTAAAGTAGATCCAAGTCGCCGTGGCCGAATACGGTCGGGAGATATATATATATATATATATATATATATATACGGTAATTTTAAGAGATTCTCCTACCGTACCTATAAATATACAAACTAGGTACTTTTACAGTCAAGACGGATTATAGACCTAACATACAAATTCAGATACAGTATTAAAAATAACAATGAATAGCACAGGGTGGGGCCTGGAGGCCTGAAATACAGGGTCGTCCTAGTTTAGGCTCCAGTTCACACATTCGATATTGTATTTAATCTAAGTCTCTATTCCTGTAATCTGTTTAACTGATCTATCCCCAAGCCACGAGCCTAGATGTTTAGAATAAAGCATTTTTTATGTATTCATTTTATTATACATAATTATCTACAATACTACAAGACCCTGTAAACCTATGATTTTTGTTATACTATAAAATAAGCTCTACTTTTACACTAACTTGTCACGAAAATTCGTTAAATTATCTTACTAGAGTTACTACTCTGTTCAGAATTGAAATCCTCTTAATCCTATGGGAATCAAGGAGAAATGGAATTGAAAGATTTAATTTGTTAGTTTTAGAATTTGTGAAATGAAATCAAACTCCCCACGTCATTAATTTTTTTTATTAGTTTTGCGCCATACACACGAAAATTTCCACACTTAAAATCAGTTTTACATACTTACTTATGGTTTTACTCGTATTTACATAAGTTAAACAGTAAATCCGAGGAGTAACGACGACGCTACGGGAAAGCTCTTCTTAATGACTTACCTAGAGGCGGAGTGCTTATTGTTCGAGCGAGCCACTGTGTATAACCTATGTGTATAAAAACAGATCTTTGTAATCCTAAAGTATTAGAGTAATTAAATCAACATGTCAGTTTTAATTCGGTGCATGTTTTCTTTACAAATGTCGCGATTATTGCTAGAATTTTTGGTACTCTCCATTCCTCTTGATTTTTTTTTTACATTTACAAACTACGCTTTTGTATAAGAAGCTTATAATACTATTTACCTATATTACAACATTTCACCCTACCTACTGGTGGAATCTGGTACATACAAACATTTATCTCAAATTTCACAAAAATATTCATTTTTTGCTACGAAGCGTGGAGTAAAGTAACTATCTTAAACAGAATCCGTACAATATTTTTCAGACCTGTGCACTACTCCCTCTAAGATTTACAATAAATGCAGACAAGTATGCACTGCACATTGCAAAATTTACAAATAAGCTAAAAAAATGTATGGAAATCACCTCTTTCGGGACGACAACTTCCGTAAATAAAAAGAAGTTGCCGTTACGATAATGGGTAATTTATTTTATCACGTCTTCTTTTCCAAATGTATATCAGCTTAATATAGGTATTTATTAATACAGAGCGGTCCAAAATCGCCCAAAATTCGGTGTAATTTAATACTTACATTTATTATCTACTTGATGGTTCTTTTGTGTTGTGATCACAAGTCTGAGACTACTAAGATACAATAAAAATTAATGTTATATGAGAATTGAAATTGACTTACAAGTAAGATGCTGACAGATTTCAGAGGGTTCTAAATATCGAAAGTACCTACTACAGCTTTCTAAGGTGTCGTAACCGTCGCGTACAGCTCTTTTCTTAAACATCGACGATTTGTGCTATAAATAATGCAATCACACGTCACTACACTAAGGAAGTGCTCCTGATCGGAGGTTTAAGACTACGCTAGTTTTCCTAAACTAAGTACCGACTTAACTATTGTTATGCAAGAGATCACTGAGTAGAACATTAACCAGATTTTCATTGTCAGTCGGAACTGTTCCGGCGGAGTTCGACGGATATCCGTCGGCGAACTCCTGCGAGGACTCCAACGAAACCAGAAACTTCTGAGATACTTCCGCGTTATTTCCCGACACCGCGAGAAACAATCTAAAATTCGCGGAGTCAAGTTAAAATTAAATTAAGTACAAAGTATTTTAAAAGTCTTGTTTAAATACCTACGTGTACGCGTAAACTTTGGTCATCAACATTTTAAAGTCCGGCTATAGGGCTTGAATTAACACATTTTCGCCATTTATAGGCGTAACAACAAATCAAGATTATGTAATGATTTGGGGTCTTATATTTATGATAAAGTAACTAAGTCTACTACATACTTAACTATCTATTTATTTTAATTGCTGGGCGGTTTGACGCCTCCTTGTACCGTGGAAAAGTCCGTACTTTGGATTTATGTTACTGTTCATAATTTTTTATAATTAACTTGTGGCTAATGGTGTTGGTTGTATAATAACATTATTATTATGTACCAATTACTTAGCTATACAATAGGAATTGTACAGTTTTTTTATACCAAATAAAAAAAAATTATATTGAAAAAATAAATAAATCAAAATCAACATCCTTAAATTAACCGCACGCGCGTGCTTTCTACAATTCTGACATCATTATTACCAAAAATACTGTGCTAAAAATAATTCATTCCAAAATCATTGTTGATAAATATTAGCTACGTAATCAGCCACAACGCTCTCGTTATGCTGTTCCAATATTATTCACAATGTACAGATTAAAAGTAAAATCGAATGAATATCTCCATGATATTTTTATGTTAATCTAGGAATATTTAATAATAATGATCGGTGTTGCCAAGGACGGGGTGTTGTCACATATCCGTGCAGCGGCCCCGGGCGGCCGGCGGTTAGGAGCGGTCGGGCGGCGGCGGCGCGGGCGGGTGCGGCGGCGGGCGCGGCGCGACGGCGGCGGCGTACGCGTCGCAGCTGGCGAACAGGTGGCGCAGCCAGGGGTAGAGCAGCGCGGCTCAGGACGGCCTGGCGTCGTCGTCGGGCGCGTCCTCGCTGCTGGAGGACGACGCGCCGCGCGCCCACAGGCTGGCGTAGCTCTGCTGCTCCGCCACCAGCGCCTCCTCCGCCTCGATCACGGCGCTGAACAGCGTCTTCTTGATCTTGATCTGCGTGGGGAACGGGAAGCGCTTGGTGGACTGGCACATGCTGTTGAAGAAGATGTCGAGCGTGTCGGGCGCGGGCGGGGACTCGCGACGCCGCGCCTCGTACGACGCCTCCGTCGCCTGCCGTTTCGACTGCTGCGTCTAAAAAAGAAACACATTAGGATCTGTTTCGTCTGACAAGTATATTGTTTGTCAGATATCTCTTCCTTTCTTAATAATGAACTTATTGATTTAGCAAAGTATCTCTTTTGTCGGCGTGTCATTCTGTAGTGAAAGGTTCTGACGTCAACAAAAACGAAATAATCTGTCAGGGAAGAGTCAAAAGAAGATTTGACTGTCGGAGATACGTTTCACAAACGTACCCAACGCATCATGTAATTTAGCCAAACAAAAAATGAGTGATACCTTGCACAAGTAGTCCAGCTTGCGGTCGATGAGCGCCAGCTGGTCGCAGTTCTTCCTCTTGGGCGAGGAGTCGGGCTCGGAGTCGGAGTCCTCGGAGGAGTGCGCGTCGTGGGCGTCGTGTGGGTCGTGTGGCTCATGGCCGTTAGACGCGGCGCCGTTGGCGGGCGGCGCCGCCTCGGCCGCCTTCTTGCGGTTGCTCATGTACGGCTGCAGGAACTGCATCAGCCCCATGTACTTCCAGGGGCAGGGCTTCTTGGCCTGGCTGCCCGGCTCCTTGGCCAGCATCTCCGACTGCCGCTTCAGCGCGTCGCGGTAGCTGTCTCGTAGTTTCTTCCATTTCAATTTTACTTCTTTTACTGAAACAAAACAGTCCATTACAGCATGGAGACGAGGACACAACGTGACGATAACAATTTAGTTCTTTGTGGATTAACCACATCCTTAAGCTAATGAGTTAACATAATTTATATTTTAGTTATACTAACATCTGATTGCTGTGTTACTTTAGAAGTATATTTTTCAATACGGGGGATTTAATGTATGTAATGTATGTCAAAGTCAATTTAATCTTCTTCAATCTCATTATCATTTAGTTGAAGACAAGTCATTGTTACAATGTCGGATACGGATTATTTACTAAATTCCAACGTTTCTTAAATGGATTGATATAAACATTTAAAATAAATGCTCGACCCGGAAATTCATTGAGTTTTAGCAGGTGCATACAATAAGGCGTCCCAATGCATTATTATATCAGATTACCACAACAATAAACCAACAATGCTATTTTACGCTAGTCTTCTATTTATTTTTCTAGTATCGCGTACCTGCTTCAAAATTACCACGCGATTTGTCTGGGTGTTTTGATGAAATCTTAGTTGCCTATAATGTTATCTTTTACAAAAAAAAAATCCGTAGCGGGTTTAGTTTTTGAGCCCGATTTTATTATAAACCCTTCATCTCAATATTGCTGACATTATTCCATAAATATTTGAATAGTTTTAAGGGGTAAACGCAACTCCAGGATCTTATATTATCATTTTTGGGTCAAATACCAATTGAATCAAATAATGCTTACAGAGATTATACACAAAAAAAACGGACGGAGACCACTGAAACATTTTAGCCCTTTGAGGTAATCAAAGATTTAACGTGATAAGATAACGTAAATTATTCAAAATCTCTTGAAAGGAGAGACGAGCCTAGTGCTGATACTAGTAAGAGTAACGGCTTATTCCACAAATCCCCTTAGATGATCCCCTGCGCAGGGGATTTCTGGACTTTTTGTCCAGAAATCCCCTTCGTATTTGTGTAAGGGGATTTCTAGACTAAAAGTCTACAAATCCCCTTAATATTTAAACTTAGTTTTTTAAATTAAATACAGTTTCTTTCATAATCACATTCTTTTTTATTTTGGAACATAAAGTACGAGTGATAAACCAAAACAGAATAAACACCTTCAATAATTTCCGGTGAACATAGAGTACTTCTGTTCCCGGAAATGAGGGGGGAAGAGGGGGATGTCTGAAAAAAGAAATTACGAGCGGGTAAAACCGCGGGCGGAAGGCTAATTTTCAATTTTATTTTTAACAATCTGTGATTAATGTGAAACCAGAACAGTTATCAAACATAAGGCTAACATCCGGGTTTCCCCGGATTTGTCCTTAATAGTTTGAAGGGCGCGCGGGCGTCCGACAGGGGATTTTGAAATCCGGGTAAAACCCGGATACATTGACAAAACTTTTTACAAAAATATAACCTTGGTTTTATTTATTTTACATAAATACTTTTTTAGAGGTGTCTCCGGGGAAAATACCATATTTTGCCCAATTGTCCGGGATTATTGCTGTGTTTATCCGGCGTCGGCAACTTTAGTAATGGCAGCCCAAAAAAACACAACAATAGGTAGGCCTATTTCATGTAATTCTGTGCAGTAGGTAGTCGTTTATATTATGTGCGCACAAACAATTCGGCGTATTATTTATTATTATAAATAAAAAAGCATAATATACGTGTTTGACAAGTAATAAAGATAGGTAAGTGCCATTTAGAACATGTGTTAATGTTTTAGCATAAGTGGTTTGTAGTGTACCTACTCGTAGATGTAGCATGTTGCGTTATGCCTTCCTGCCATAAAACACTCATATACCTGTCAGGTTACTGGTTAATAACCAGTGGTAATGTCACTCCGGTACTGTCTAATGGCGACTTTTATGTTCGGATTATTCTTGCGTTCGCGGAATTGACCATTATTACGAAAAAAATAATCGTTTTTCGTAATTCTGACATTGGTTTCCGAGTCGTTGTTTTTTTTTAAGATTTACAAATTTTTTCGCTATGTAAAAAGATCCGTTTGTTTGCCTAGATACCTATATTACTTATGTATATATTTTTTTTTAAATAACATCTGCCAGAAATTTCTTAACCATTTTTCAACGTCCTTAATCTTTTTGACTATTTCCATATAATAATTTGAACAAAGCCAAAACCAAATGTCGTACATTTTAGTTGTTAAATTCAATAAAATATAAGTTTTTATTTAGGCTTTTTTATCTGATTACAAATTAAATGTATTATCATTCTTACAAAGTAATAAAATGAAGAGTGAAAAATAAAATCTGTATTAGATACTAAAACATCTTTAACGATCAAAACAAACACGTGTTAATATTTGAACCACTGCATATTTTTTTTTTTTGAAAATACATAGCTAACTTTACGAAAGAAAAGCCTAAAAAGGCTTTGTGTTGTTGGTAACATCCAATTTTTAAAATAGATGCAATATAGTTTGTTTATAGGTATTGCATTTATTTCAGAAATCCGTCGTCATGCTCTGACAACGTGAATACTTATAGACTAGTATCTCAATATGGCACAGGCATTCATATTTTTATGTAAAAATTTATAAGAATTGCAACGTCGAATCATACTACAAGGAAAATCATCATACCTATTTTATCATTTAACCAAAACAAATTAGTACCTAAACCAATTTATATTTTTACTCGCTGCAAATTCTGTGAATTTTGTATTCAAACACTACATGAAATAATATTGAATCAAGTCTCCCATTTTTAAATCTATCAATTTCTGATTTATTTCTGATAACCTACACGAGTTGTGGGGATGGCAATATCATTAGACCGATCTAATTTTCTAAATTGTTAATAGAGTAAACAAGTTATTTGATATGTATGTATTTATATAATTTTCATTGATTTATTTGGGTTCAAATGCTCGCAATCCCAACCTCTCCTGAAATAAGCCTGTTTAATTTGAAAATAGTAAACAACAGGCGAAGAAGCGTGTTTACATAACTCTGGACTTAACTAATAACTGGACGATGTAATCCCGTATAAATATGTACAGGGTGTCCAGAAAGAGTATCGGGTATTTGTAAGTTCAATAAAACAAGAACTATTTATAAGCAATAAAAAAGTTAATTATATATTATTAGCATGTGAATTGGAGAATTATTTGGAAAAGATGATGTTATCCAAATGATGACCGTTAAGTTGCTGGCACTCTTCTAAACGGGAACGAAGATGCAGCGATTTAATAACTTTAACAACATCTGTTCAGCGACGAAGCAAATTTTCACCTGAATGGTCATGTTAATAAGCAGAATTGTCGGTACTGGGCAATGGAGAATCCAAGACGAAAGCATGAACGACCCCTGCACAGCCCAAAGGTCGTTGTTTTGGCCGCTATGTCTGCTAAAGCAATATCGAGAGCTATGTGTCAACGTGTTATCGCCAATCTTCGTTCCCGTATATAAGAGTGCCAGCAACGTAACGGTCATCATTTGGATAACATCATCTTTTCCAAATAATTCTCCAATTCACATGCTAATAATAAATAATAAACTTTTTTATTGCTTATAAATAATTCTTGTTTTATTGAACTTACAAATACCCGATACTCTTTCTGGACACCCTGTATAATTATTTCATATAGGTACCTAGGCAGGAATCGAATCCTGAACGTGACTCATGTGTAGGTATCTAACTAACCGTCAAGTAAAACAATATTTTTTACTGAATAATAAAAACAAAATATTAAATTGGATTTTGTTTTTATACATAATAAAATATTAAAAGAGTTCGTATTTTATTTAAATTACGAAGGCAAAAATTCGAGTTTAATCTTCATTGTATTGTCGGAGGGGATCCGAACTAGCTATGAATATCGTTGAGCCCGTTTATACAATGCCTACAATTCAATTTAAATTTTATAAATATTTTATCAAGTCGGTAGAATCTAATAAACTAGTGAGTAGGTATAACATCATACCGTTATTAAACCACGATTTTTATTAGGTGTTATAAGTATTATTAGATTGTCCTCTTTTTATAGTCTGACGAAATCTAATATTATGTAGTCTATTAAAGTGGATTATTATATTACCTACTAGGTATAAATTTATAAAACAATTAAAACTTGAAATGAAATACCTATTAAACTGCGAATTTTTATCCGCGTATGTTATTTTATTTAATAAATAGCCTATTATTTTCGTTTTAACTGTTGCATGCTGTACAAGTAAAAAAAATCGTGTATGAAAAAACGCGATCAAGGTAATACAATATCGCAAATGAAAATGAAACAATCGCCCGCGTTGCTCGCTCTCCGGACGATTGGTTCACGTTCACGATCGCGTTGTGTTGTGCTGGCGAGCCGCACACAGCTACCTACTCATAGCACAACGCAACGCGACGCGCGCGCGGGCCGGCGGACGCGGCGCGGGGCGGCGGGGCGGGGGGGACGCAGCGGGTGCTCACCTGAGGACAGGTCGGTCTCCTTCATCACCTCGGCCCAGGCGGCGTCCTTGAGCTCCTGGTCGCGGTACTCGATGGCGGTGGTGTTCCAGAGGCAGGGGTACTTGCGCACGGTCTGGATGAGGTGGTCCATGGCGGCGGCGCGGCGGGTGCGGTGCGGCGGCGCCGGGTGCGGCGCGCGCGGGACTGAGCCGCGCCGCTCGGGGCCGCTCCGGGCCCGCGCACTCCGCGCCGAGCGCGCCACGCCGCGCGCCCCACGCCGCACGCCGCTCGCCGCGCTACACACAGCTGCGAATAATCACCATTCAAATAGATGCTACAGATAATAAATCGTCGTTAAGACCATTGATGTCCCACCTTTAACTCAGAGCAACACAAATTAAATCAATCGACTGCCTATGTTACAAGACAGACGACATGGCACCATTGTTGCAAAAAAATATCCTGAACTAAACGCATTGGAGCATTAAAATAATCAATCTTTTTAGAGAGAGGCTTGAAACGCATAACCTGATAATGTTTTGATTGTTTAAGCCGCCTCCAGTAGTCATCACCTGACACTCAAATATTACATTGATAATTGTTACGCTATTTGCACATAATATTTATTGTATTAATAAGACGTAAAATTAATCTGCAAAGTCAACTCTTGATTAACTGTCATTTTATTACAGCGTCACTAAGTACTATAAATCGCAATATTATCTTCAACATTTAGCGATTAGTGTATGCAAAAATCTTTTGCTTTAACTTACATCTTGATCTTAATACTCTTTTAAAGGCCCACAAATTTTGAAGTTATAAATGTATCAAGGACGACCAATCTTTTTAAGACTACATTTCTATGATGAATAATATCGAATAGTATCAAAGACATCAACGGGTCAATAACCAGCATTAAATACATAAAAATTAAACAATATTATTAAATCATAGTATTTTATAATTACAATCTAAATAACTTTCCGAAACAAGTTAAAATATGTCTGTCTATGTAAGTATATTGATAAATTAAATTATCTAAAATAGCATGTATTAATGTAACTAATTAAACAAGTGTAGTAATAAGTCGATTGCTGCACAGGATAATAATATCACGGTAATTAACTATTCTGTGATAATATGCTCTCTCGGTTCCCAGCAAGTACCGTTATAAAATTACATTATTCAGTCGTAAAGTTTCTAGCGTTTACAAAATTAGCACGAGACAGGTATTATACTAAGAAGAACGAAACTAAAATCATACAAAACACCAATAAATAGAAAATATCTGAATGTTAATAACACATAAAATAATCCAATTATTAACTACCACCACCATTAACAACCTAAAATATAATGGGTCTTTGTAATTACAAAGACCCATTACATTTTAGGTGGTCTTGTCACTAGTATCGATCTTTTGCAAACCAACTATAGTTAAGAGATCTTGATAATAATTAAACGATATTTTAATACCTTTTGCGTGCACTTCTCGCCTCTATCTATCTCTATCTATCGCCTCTATCTATCTCTATGTGAACTAACTAAATACGAAAGGTCTCAAAGGGACTTTGTTTCAGAGTTTATGTAATTTTAGGACGTAATTTGGGTAGAACCCGCGCCACGCCCACGATAATCTTTGTTTGATGCTCATTATACGGGCGTCGTGCTACTTTGTAAACTTTATCATTGTGTTTATCTAACGCATTAATTTGACCGTTTTATATCCTCAGACCAAATTGGTCTGAGTTTATATCGTATTTAGTACAAGATTACAAGATTTCTAAGTCAAGACTGACGCAATTTTTTTTTTGCACCAATCTTTGTCGGTAACATCTGGGATAACAACACATTTTATGATAATATTATTGTTTAGTTGCAACAACCTGACCTCACATGAAGAAAACCGGAGTGCTAGATGTAGGTAGTGTTTCCACCCTATCCTAAAATGGTAACAAAATTCTTGCTTGTTCCATTCTTTAGACGTTTCGGAGATAGATTAGGTGTTTGAAACGTCATGAACCTACATCATAGTGATAAGTTTATTTATTGGTTTAAAAAGGTTCATCATGCTTATGTACCTATTTGGTTATATTTTGTTGACTAATTGTCACCCTACCTATTATGTCATATTCTCGCGTAAAGGTCCAGGAATTGTAATAAAGAGAAATATGTACCGACATGCTGCGTGGGTTTTTATAATTATAAATGGTATGAGGCAGAATGGTCTTATTAATTGTATGATTTCATATTTCATTTTAATGATGACAACAAATATTCTTTAAAACCAAATGTTTTTACCCTATCATGAAACATTCTTTCTGTAGAACTTCTTGTTCTGATCAGTCCAGAGACGGCTCACTGGGCTACGGCCTCGTGTGGCGCGACAGGCCGCGCGCGAAAAACTCCCAAATAAAGGGAGATTCACAGCTCTTCCTCAGGAAGTTTCATTTCCGACGACAAGGGACCTTTTTACGTCTCCGGCCAACATAAAAACATCTCTGCGGTGCGCCGGTGGGCCCCGGGCCCCACGCCCCGCCCCGGGCCCCGGTGCCCCGCTGCGCCGCCACCAAAGATTTTATAGTTGCGAAATTTATGAATCATGAACTTTCTGCATCCGTCGAGATATTTTATTTTTACAAGCTTAGCTTTAGAGAACTACACAAGCATTTTCTGTTTTCATTTGACCCTCCAAAACGATAAGAGGGTTGCGGCCCTGCGCTGAGAACCAGTGTATTTTGTTATGCTGAACTCAACAAACAAAGTTCTCGTATTTGTAATATACACGATGAAAGATGAACATGGTTGTCAACCATTGGCCAATAACTTTAATCCAAAATACGAGTACTTCGCTGAAAAAAGTTATTTTTTCCAATGAAACAAAAAAATCTTTATCATTTTCCATGTAACTACATAGCTGCATAGATATGTTTATTCGGCGGTGGGTTGATGGGCGTACTTACATGTGGTCGGATTATTTCGGGCTCGCCGCTTAGCGTCGTAAATAACATTGGAAACTAGCTTATACCTACTTCGCAGTTTGCTTAGGACCCGGCCAGGCAGAGTTCGGCTACTTCCCATTTGGTAAACTTCCCATTTGGTAAACCTCAATCTGTGCCTACTCAAAAGTTGCGTTTGGTAAACATTTTATTTACTTCATACATTTAGTCCCATCAGAGTTCATTTATTTTAAGCGCTTTTGCTTGCCACAAATACACAAGTATACCAGCTCTCGAGAGAAATGATAAGTATATTGTCATTACTAGCTGTGCCCGCGACTTCGTCCGCGTGGAATAGTGACTTTTCGGGCAGCATATTTTAAATAACAAATACCGTCCTTTGGGTAGCTAAAAATTTGAGTGTTTACCCGTGGTCCCGTTGGGTCGACCCATTAACGGGTCCACGGGTAGGTAATTTTCATTCCCCGTGGTCCCATTGCATCAGGGATTGCTTTCCGGTCTTATGATTTTATCGATAGAAAATAAAAACAGTTAAACACAAAGTATGGCCATCGGGAATGAAAGCATACAGGCTCCTAGGATTGCTAACCCGTGTCAGAGCCACATACAACTGACCGTGCGAGAAACAGCTGATACTTAGATCTACACCCACAACTATCATCGTCTGACCTTGGGCTTTATTAATTGTCATCGCAAAACATAGGCTGACTGCAAAAAGTGTTAAGATGTGTAAACTAAACGTACAAATTTTATGAAACAAAAGAATTGCTAGAAAAATTTATTAATAACCTGAGCTTATAAACTTGTACTTAAATAAAGAAAATCAAGAAAAGAATTGCCTAACCTATACCAAATACTTATAAATTATTCATATATACAAACCCTAAATAAAAAATTAAGATAAGTATACCAAAAATCAAGGAAAGAAATGCCTAACCTATAACAAATGCTTACAATATTTATTTTCAAATTTTTAAAGAAAATTAAGAAAGACAACCTAACCTACAAACCCTTAAATATAAATAAATGAAATATCGAAACTGTCAGTATTCAAGTAAATCGCAATAATCGAATGCAACTACCTATTCGCCATACTCTCAGCGCGCTTTATGTATATACGGACGCGCAGCTCAGGCGCGAGGCGTGTACCTTTATATTGTCATAACTTTTTTATTTATGAACCGATTGACATGAAATAAACACTAAATGTTAAGTGAAGCTTACCACAATATATTAGTGAAAACCGCATCTCAATCGAATAAGCCGTTTCTGATATTAGCGTGCACAAACACACAGACAAACAGACAAACAGACAAACAGACAAACAGACAAAAAAATTTTTAATTACAATTTCGGGTTCGGTATCGATATAATAACAACCCCTGCTACTTTTTTTTAATATATTTCCATTGTACAGACACCACTTTTCTACAAATTTATTATATGTAAATATAGATTACATCCACTAGAAAATTGAATGATAGCTATGTTTCCACTAGTAAGAAAAACCTACTCTCACTTTAGTACGTGTATGTGGTGGTATACCTACTAAGCTCTGGTGTATAGGCAAATGCATGTCAATTTGTGTAGGGAGATATTTTGAAACCCTTGCAAGGGCATGGAATATACCTTGACCCTCGACGTTCTAGATCGCTTACACACAATTGCACAACGCACAGCACGTTCAAATTCAATCTTTCAACTTTATTAAGTTTCGAAACTGGGTGGGGCAATCAATGGAATAAACCTGGTTAAAAACCCAGACAAAACATTAGTAAACACAAACACTAATTAGGTACGTTCAACTCAGGGCTGGTCAATAGCTATCGCTGGCACCGGCTTGTCCCAATTGGGTGTGAAGGGGAACCGGGGGAGTTTAGTGGGTAGTGGACGCTGTAGTCTCGAGTCCCACACTCGGCCGCAGGTTTAGCTATCCTGCGGTTATGGTGCATAAACTCATTCTCCTCCAAAAAAAAAAAAAAAAAGGTACGTTCAACTCAAACAGCCTCTCAAAATATGAAACTTGCGACAGTTCGCAAAGTTAATTTCCTAAAATATAATTGACATCGCCAAGAGTGGAGGGACAGCTATTTACAATCCAGAAGCAGCTCCAAATTAGGACGATGATTCGGTGAAACGGTACTTAGGGACAATTTAATTAACCGAATAATTTAGAATCTAATTTATATTATTAATTATCAAGTGAAGTGTTTTCAGATTTGGCAGTCTCTGATTAGAGAATGCCCATCTCTATCTGTGATACAAGCCTCAGTACAAGCATTCTTGATGTGTGATATATGGTCCCATGTCCCACCTTTTTATGAAACAGTTTTATAAAACACATAAATGTTGATTCGGCAAGTCCAGGCGATCGTTGACCAGTGTTGCATATTCGCCACCTGTCTTTAGTTCCCATGCGGTAGCGCCAACGCCGCTTCCGCCGCCCGCCACAGGCTTCCGAACGTCTGGCCTGCGCTACAGGGTTGCCTTTGTGCCAATAGTCTCAATACATTATCCATAATCTAAGTATCGATAGGAGTATTAAAACTATCAATAATATCAATTGTAGTATGTATGTAACCATAGTATATAAGTTGATCTGTACTCCAAATATACACAGTGCTTATACAGAATTCGAACTATTCATTTCTCTCCTTACCTACAACCTATACATGGCGACCCTGCCAGGACATTCTACTACTGCTATTGAAACTAACGATAGTTCGGAGTCGAAAGCTTCTTTGCTTCGGTAGCTGACGCCTCAGGCACAGAACATAATATAATAGTTCAGGTTTCCGGAAGTGTGCTACCTTACGTAATTATATTTAATTATTTACTCATCTATTTAACACTAGTACTCATGCAGTAAAACGAATAATCAGCAGAGATTTTGCAAAACAAACCTCTTATAAGACACAATCATTATTACATTCTCAATGTCAAAGCCTCAGACTAGAATGTATATTGTTTATTTATGTATTTATGTATATTGGTGATGGCAGTGCCACCTAAGAGTTATTTTTTATCGCAAAAATCGTGACAATTTCCTGTACTGTTTGTGAGAGATAGATCAAGTCTTAGGAGCGGTATCCGCTCACGACACCCTTTAGCATTTAATTAGCGAAAAAGAAGAGTCCTTCCGGCGGCCGGCACAAAGGCGCTTTGTTCGTCTGCGGCGAAGCAACGCCGCTCTGACGCGAAATGACGCGAAATACATAATATCCACAACATATAACAACAAATCAAAATCTATATCAGTATAATATTCTATATTCATGTAGGTTTCAAAGATGCACATAAGACTAGTCAGACATTTAATGTGACAGCTTAGAGTGACTCTACCATCGGATTCGGAATGTTGATTTCTATTGAGAAGTATGTAATAAGTAACTAACTCTTGAAATTTAAAGTTTTCGACTGAAAAATAATTGATGTTTTTACCATTACTGTTTCTATTCATTGTAAAAGTACATTATGCTATTCGCTACCCAGAAATTGCATTCAATTAACACAATTTATTTCACAGGAAACTTGTCGTCAAATACATATGTCATAATAAAAAAATCAGCCAAATTTCGGTTCATTGCTTATGTCCAAAAGAGTAACATAATAATATATTTTGTTGTTTTATTGCACAGCAGCCAATGACAGCAGCTGACAAAACAGCTGATGAAACGCTTGCAGAAGCCTCCCTGGACCAGTGATCGTTAAATCGATTGATAAGGTATTCAACTTTAGTGACTCTACAAAGAAAGAAATATCTATCTAATACTATGTATGTAACATAATGACAATGTCATGTAAACAGGAATAAAATTTAATAAGAAAGAGTTGTTGTTAAGGTAGCAGCACATTAAGTCATGCTCCATAGAGAAGTATCTCTCATCATGCTCTCATCAGAATTTTCCGTTGGGCCAAAAATTGACGATCACTGTTTCACCAACATGCACTATTTTATTTTCTAAATCATAATCAGAATCAATCAAAATCAAATATACTTTATTTAGGTAGGCTTTAAAGAAGCACTTATAAATAGTGACTGACTCTACCACCGGATTCTGAATGTAGTTTTTGTCTGTCGAGGATTATTCTCACTCGATAGTGTCGATGGCAAAGATTTAAGTCGATGGTTATTGTGTCATAATAAATTAATTATAAAATAAGGACATGTGTGTACGAGCATTACAGGCTACAAGCTTTGATCATATATACTGATCGAAGGCTACAAGCCTAGAGCGACTCAAAATAATTCAGAAACTAATTTGATACACTCGAAAATATTTTGTTTCAAAAATTTATAGGGGTGACATAGCAAACTGATTATAAGTTGGACGCTAAACAAAATATACTCGTAATACTGAAATACAATATGGAGGGTGTTGTTATTATTGATACCAGGGTCTATTGATAGCGGCGAGGGAGGCGCCCGCCCAGGGGGGTCGGCTGTACGTACCTACTGAAATGAAAAGTATATTCGCTACAGATGAGCAAACATTTGAACAAATTGCAATTATATATTTGACAGAAGTTTCTTTCTTTGAAGGTTTTTTTAATTTATTTTGATTTTGCTTTTATTTTGAGTCTAAATTAGGGCTGTGTCGAAAATGTTCAAGCTATGAATATGTTTGCCTGATCAAGCACATAGGTATATAAATGTTTACGTATAATACCTATTAGTGTTATTTTTCTTTAAATGAATAAAAGTAATAGGTAAGTAGAGACATTACTTTTCCTTAGTAATTTTATAACCCAAAATAGGGCTGGCAATAAAAATAACTCTTCTTTTAACTCCAGCTTGTAGAATAGATAGGAACAATGTTGGAATCGTATAAAATGGGTCCTCGTCGAGAACGCGGACAAATTGGCCCATGTCCGGGGCGCGACCGCGGAGCCCGGGACGACACGCTCGCAATCAACCGCGGAAACACTGCCCACAGATTATGCACGCCCACATATTCAACCTTCTGTAGAGTGTACAATCCTATTAAGCATATTTGCGTAAAGTCTTTGAATCTATGTTGCATGTAGAGTAGCGAGCGGCTCGAGCTTATGCGCTGAAGGTGCCCTTGCGCGCACTTGCGACCGCACGCCGATATTATCCTACCCTGTACATATTCATGAGGGATGCAACTTTCAGCCGCCCTTAGCACAATGAAGCCCTTGACGTGCCCGCCCGCGCCCCCCGCCCCGGCGCCGCTTGGCAACAGTCAAAATCAGCTGGAGCGTTGCGCAACGGCCGCCCCACCCCGCCCCCCGCACACCCTAAGCTGCGGCCCTCTCCCTCTCGCGCGCCCCGCCGGCCATATCGCCGCCCTTGTCCCGCGCCGGCTGTCGATTCGCCCCCTGCAAGTCTTTGTGTCGATATTTCCTTCAATACGCCTCACCTATGATTGTTTTGCACATCAAATCGTAGAGGACAATCTAATTAATAAGTGTGCATGCATAGTTTTTGGTAATAAGCCGTATTTATATAGTTATATGAATTTACCGGGTGTGTGGTCCGCGCGCGGCGCACAGCTGTTGCGGATCGATGCGCACGGCCTTGCCCCGCAGCCCCGCGGCCCCCGTCGTCGCTCCGCACCCCGGACCTCACACCCCGCACTCCGCACCCCGCGCCCCGGTGCAAGCTACCTCTAATTCATATGGTGCGTCTATGCTTACGAAGCGAACACGAGCGGCGCACGAGCGGAGCACGAGCCGATCCAAAATTCGTGTACTGTGGACGGACTTGGAGCCTCGAACGAGCGCGCTTCGAGCATTCGTTTCGTGCTCGACTGTGCTCCGCCCGTAGACAGAGAAAACTATAGACAAATTGCATACAAATTGATAGTATCTATCGCATTCACACAAGAAAAAGAGGGCGATACGGATAGACCACGTAAAAGAAAGAGATAGAACTACACAATTTTTTGTCTCGCACCGCGTGCCGGTTTTTCGATATTTAGGCTGAAACTATGTTCGAGGGGAGATCGTCGTAGGCTCGTGGCAGGCTCGTAAGTGCGTCCACACTTGTCACGCGAGCAGAGCGGTTCGACTCGTGCTCCGCTCGTGCGCCGCTCGTGCTCGCTTCGTAAGCATAGACGCACCAATACGAAGCGTCGATAAACAAAATGTAACATCGCTTTTCTTTGTTCAATGAACACAAATTACAGCGATGACGAAACAGTACCCATTTGGGTACGGTGCTGGATTCTTATCCTTAGACTCTATTTTAGGCGGGCCGACAGCAACCTACGTGGTCTATTTAATTAACTAGGTACCTTAACTGCAATTTTAATTAAAAATAGAAGATACTCTAAAAGCGACATTAGCGACATCCCTAGACAATAATAACTAGAGAAAATAGAAAGGACTAACAAAATATTATTTCATAAATTTACTACTGTACTAACTTGCTACTTATCTTATAAATAAAAATATCCCTGGACTCTTTTCACTAATAGCTAAATTATATTGATTTAGTAGTTCTACTAGCTATCCTTCTTCTTCTTCTTCTGGAGGAGGACGAGATGAGTTATTCCAACTCATCTCGTCCTCCTCTTTCCACTCCCGAACAACACGCGCCGGACTGCGTTGCCGTCCCCATACCATCCAGACACTGGTGGCCCGTACCAAGAGGTATAGTTCCTCTTTTTTGCCCCGTGCCATTAGAATGCCCTACCGGCTCACGTGTTTCCTTCCTCCTATAATCCTGGGCTTTTCAGGCGGGGCGTGAAGCGGCATCTATGCAGGCCTTCAGGGTGAGGGTGACTGGCTCAATGGGTACTATGATCTATTGAGCCAATCAACCTTATATTTGGACCTCACTTCCGCTTACCATCAGGTGGAGTGAGGTAATCCTGACTGCCTCTTTATAAAATAAAAAAAAAACTCAACTAAGGTCATATGGGTGCTGTTCATAAGGGTCTCGTAGGTAGAGTTCATAGTTTCATGCATGATAGAGTCGTGCATTAGTGGTTTGAATGTCATTTGGAAATTACGAATATTTTTAGTAAGTATAACATGAACGTACCTATCGGTTATCTTTGCTGGTATCAGAATTTTAACTATTGTGTAATTGCAAAATATGTTTGTTCTCGCTTTTTGTTTAGCTGGGGCTGTAGGAATAATTCACTTTTAATTATTTTAGTCGGCATTTACCCTTTGGCTGAAAGTGTACAATGTGCATTGCAATGTGCAGGTCGCGTGTCACGTGACGCGACGCTCGTGAAATCCTATCGCAAATACATCACCGTCACCGGCCCTCACCCAGCCCCCGCGCCCCGCTCCCCGCGGTCGCCAATTTGCATGCGCCCCTCGCTTCAAAGTTCAAATAACTTTTGTCGCGACAACTGCTGTCTGCTGTACCCGTGTAGCCGTGTTGCTGATGCTGACCTTCAACTAATACGTACAGCATATCGGCCATTATAACATTATTATTATATTTACATAAATATTCTACTCCGTTGGAGGACCTAAAAATTGTAGTTTTTCAAATTTATTTACAAGTTTATGTAAATTTTACACCTGTTAAAAATTAAATAGGTAGGTTATCTTCACATCTTTTTTCTTAACGGACAAGTTAAAAGCAAAGCATACAATTAATATTCATTGTGAACGATTGTCCTGTGTGGGATTCGATCGAACCCACGACCCCTGGCGCATTAGTTAGGTACATAATAATCGAATTACGCCATAGAGCCAGTCTTAGGTCAATGCTTTTATGTTTTAGCAGTATCTACCAACCTTTCATCATCATCATATTTATATTTATATTATAAAAACCAAAGAGTTCCACTGCTGAACATAGGACTCCCCCAACGACCTCAACAATGCCCTATATCCTGTATATAAATAAGTTACTCTATGATGCCCTACTACTACCCTTTTGCCTTTGCCCTACTGCATAATAAAACAAAAAGCGCCATCTGTTTCTTTTTTATGACACTTTGTTCTATCCAATCTATGGTTCTATCATACATACGCAATGCTTGGTACTGTGTGTATCACATGGAAATAAAATTCCAGTGCAACTGAAATTAACTGAAATGCAAATTTTTATTTTTTAAATAGGTAGTTTTATTTTGATTATAATTTTAATAAAATAATTATAAATATTTAGTTAAAATTATGTATATCAGGAGTGTTCTTTGCTTTGTTCAAAATGATATTAAAAAAAAAAACTCGTCTAAAAATGGCAGTTTGTTTTTGTTTCGTTTTGCTGTCACAGCAATACAAGTAAATGGAATATTATTCGTGTTGCCCTTTGATTCTATTTGCTGAGACAAGTAATAGTGTAAACTTGCTGATGTCGCGGAGATCGACATTGTGTTATCAGCGGTTCGCTGTGAGCCATCTATATTAAAATCAGATTTTGCGTAAAGGAGATCGTGTGGTGTTGTAAATGGTTTAAGTTTTGTGAGAAAGGGCTGTCGGTGGTTGCTATTCAGTGCCAGGAGCCTGTTGGTGTTCAGAATGGACGGTGGCAACGATCCCGATAGGGAACGCGCGTGAGTTTTGGTTATTCGTAACTTGTCGCACAAGGAGGTCAACATATTATTATGACTGATTATGACCATGAAACACTAAATATCTTACCAAAAAGCGATTATTTACTACTTGTTAGGCTGCCTTGACACTCGTCGACCTTTTATAATTGTTTAAGCATACATATTTTTATCACCTTAACGTTACATTATAAAAAATTCTCATACTGTACAAAAAGATTTTTAGCTAAAATCCTTCATTAATGTTTTTAATGAAGGATTTTAGCTAGCTAGAAAGCTAGAATAGTTTCATAATTCTCATGTTTGTATATTTATCTGTAAATAATATCCTAAGTTAAGAGTTAAGAGTAGTTGCCACAAGTTTTTTAGAAATGTAAGATCCTACTTTAGATTTTTTGACAACACATTTTATGGCTTTTATCATTGATAGTGTATTTAAAAAAGAGGTAGATACGGCACTAGCGCTCGAAAAATGCTCCGCTCATATTGTGTTAATTGACACAAATCATTTTACCGCCGATCTCAATAACCTATCTATCTGTAACAATCTGTTAAATTGGCTACCGACAGTAGCTGTTACGTCAGTTTTGCGTTTCAATAACGAAAGATAGATCGGAATTTATATCTCTGACTTTAATCTACCGTTGGGAGGGCAAACTGCTTACCGTAGATATGCAGAGCCATAGAAAAATGACATAAAGCGTTTCAATAACGTACAAACCGACAACTGTCAGTTAAATAAAATACCATCTGTCAAAAAAATTCTATCTCTCGAATTCGGGCGATAATTGGCGTTAATCCATTAGTAAAAGATAAACAACACAATATTTTATAAAGATTAATGGCCTTGTTTAGTGATAAAAGTTAAAATGAGATGTATGAAGCCGGTATATTTGATTCCACAACAAATTCAAGACCTGTAGAATAAACATTGGGCAGAAAAACAATGCTTGTATGTTGCCGATTTTATTGGAGTGACGAAAACTACAGCTAGCAGAATTGTAGCCGATGTAGGTATCTCGTGCAATAGCTGCACTGTACTGTGCTGCACTGTACCTACATGTTAAAGTGTTAGAAAACACTCAGCCCACCTTTCACGCCATTGCAGGATTTCCCAAGGTTCTTGTTGCAGTGCAGTTGATTGTACACATATACCCTGGTAAGTAAAACCCTTTAATGTTAAGCTTACTATTTTACATCTTAAAGAAACAAGAAATAATTCTGTTTTAGATTCAAATGTAGAAGAGTACAGGAATAGAAAAGGTATTTCTCAATGAATGTCCAAGGAATTTGTGATGCAGATTAATGTTCATGAATGTAGTTGCTCGGTGGCTAGGGTCTGCTCATGATGCTACAATATCTAACAACTCCGTTTTTAAAAGTAATTATTAATTATATTATTTTATAATATTATATTTTATGTACTATTTATTTATTTTATTAATTTTTTATTTTATTTATTTGGAACAACAACAGCCTTCAACATAATGTAAAAACGTTTAGATTAAAATAATCACTTAAATAACTTAGGCCAAAACAGTCATTCACAGTATTACATAATTTTGAGTACTAAACATGTAGAAGTTGTCTTTGACAATTTAACTTTGAATATTAGCCACCAATAAAGTTAAGTATCATAATCATAAGTGAACAATTAAATTTTATATAATAAAAGGTGTTCAGTCTTAGAACTTTACAAGGCGAATTTGTATAAATACTATACATACACAACATTGTTACACTATCTTCCAACAATCGTTATTAGCTGTAATCTAATACTGCAACAATAACTCTTAATTTGCATAAAATTAACATAGTGGCATGTCAAACGGTGTACCTCACAGAATGAGTCTGTGGTTTACCTTAACAAAGTGAAATTAGCCTTAATGCTATGATTTGATAAAATTGTAACAATTTTTAAACATACTAATGGCTATGTTACCTACCATATTATAAATAAACATGATTTACAATATTATTATATTCATCTTTCATTCCAGACGTGACATTACCTGCCAGATGTTACTGAATGAAAAATTCAATTTATACTTAGAACTTACTCTTTTACAGAGAATATTAATTTATTTGCTTATATTAATTCCAGTGCAATGTGAAGATGGAATCTTTGGGAATAGGTGGCTTATTGGTGAAAGTGCATATCCCTGTACATCATACCTATATTAACACCACTGCTCGATCCGGGAACTGTAGCAAATCTGATAATGTCCCGATTGACGGAGTAGCTCACCAACATCATAATGCTAGACAACATTTGATAAACAATTACTTTAATTGGTATGTACTGTATTCTTTTATTATCACATTTTAAGATATTACATACTTAATATATATTATGGTTACTAATCAAGAACTTCTTTTTTAGATATTTGTTTTCTTTACATAATAGGTAATATGAACAATTTGCAGCCAATGGCGTTTATCAATCATGGAAGCTGGACACAGCAGGCATTGTGCAGATAATGACAACATGAGGGAGAGAAACTTTTGTTGTTGAATATGAAACGAGATTTATTGGCAAAAATACTCACAAATCACTATTTAATAAAAAAAATAATAATAAAAAATCTTCATGTAATGTCTTTTTAAATTTATAATGTTTAATGATATTGTATTGTTTTAATATTATTCATGCAAGTACAAATTCATAGAAAAATTAATGTGAATTTAATAAACAATGTTTTATTTATAAATTACAAATTGTGTTTCTTTTTGGAATGGAATTATGAAAAAAACCAGGCTCATAAAAGTAGTTTCTTTATTTGATTTACAATTTAAAAACTGAAATAGTAATTCACTTGTACCCTGAAGGCCTGCTGAGATGCCGCTTCACGCCCCGCTTAAAAAGACCAGGATTGTAAGAGGAAGGAAACACATGAGCTGGAAGGGCATTCCATGACTTGATATCCAGGCCTCCTCTTTAAGTTTGTTATTAGTCGCATTTGTGACTTTAGAGGTAATCACCTTGTGGCTGGAAATCAGATTGAGCAGAAGCACAATACTATCCTTGTTCAGCGCCTTCGCCCTAATCTGAAAACTACAACAAAAGATACATTTGGTTAGAACAAAACAAAACATAAATATTCAATGAAATTGACTAGAAAATAACTATGTTATAAGTAATACTCACTTGTTCAGCCATCTTCTATTCAATTCAATTTATTCTCGATAAAAAAGTGTAAGTTTTAAACCAATTTCAAAGTTCCAACGAAATGTATGAAATAGCTCAAAGTAATACGAGAGCGTCAATTAAAATGTCAAATGTCATGTGCGTTTTATTGCCTTGAGCTCGTAAGTATTTCACCGAATTTATTTATTAAATCTACTTTTGTATGAAAAATACTATAAAAAGATGTTTAAAAAAAATAAATGACTACTTATAGTAAAATCCCCATATATTAAATAAAAATTAATATCATAATATTAATCGCGCAGCCATTTGTTAAGATGCGAAAACAGAACGCTTCGGAGGGATACGTTTAACCAGAGATATCGAAATTATCCGTGGATAGCTTACGTCATCGTAACTACAAGTATGTTATTGAAACGGCAGTAACAGTAAGGTTTGACGTTTCGGAAAAACTCTGGTAGCTGGTTACTGATAACTGTCGGTATGTTATTGAGTTCGGCGGTTAGACGCATAATGTCAACGGTTGGTGAAGCACATAGATTTAGTATATCTTGTAGTGATGTGCCGAGTCGCTATTTTTGTGGATCGAGTCGACTCGAGTCAGTTTATACGGTATTCGAATCATGACTCGATTCCCTGATTCGAGCCCAGTACTCGAATTCTATGTAAGGTATTCGAATATTGACTCGAGTCCGGAAGGACTCGATGATCGTAATATTGTCAATCTGAGTAAAGTAAATAATAGGATGAGATTTTTTAGGTGCTGAAACAAATTTGTAGTGTTTTTGAAATCTTTAAATGCAAAAACTGTGATTCCGTATCACAGTTTTTGCACTTTATTCAGTCAGTTGGACTCTCATAAATAGAATCGAGTTAGCGAGTACGAGTCGATTTTTACTGACTCGAGTACTGGAATCGAGTACGGCGTACTCGAATCAAAATAAATTGGTATTCGAGTAAGCGAGTCCAAAGCAGGAATCGAGTCTGACTCGAGTCAAACCGTACTCGGCACATCACTAATATCTTGACGGATCAAATTCTAATCGCCATGCGTCAAAGGATGGCATATCTACCTCTTTTTTAAATACACTATCAATGGCTTTTATTTATTTTATTAGCTGTAATGTTAGTGTATTATTTTATAAGGAAATGTTAGTAATCTTAATATGTTTGGTATAGGTTGGTAGTAGACTACAGTGCAGCTGAGGGAGATGGAGACCGCGGGAGGTGAGTGCCATTTTGTTATTACTGTTTTATATTAAATGTACAGCCATATTAAATATATACAAAGGACTTGAATATCAACAAAGCAAACATAATAGCCACACATACTTGTCACAGTCATGTTTACTGAAAAAGCCTTATCACTATGTTCTAATTTGATATAACTGGGATGAATAATGTATGCAATATTGAATTAGCAAGCTAAATAATCATCACTGGCTTGTTAATACTTTATAAAGCCTGCCTCTATTTCTATGTTCACAATTTAACAATTCCTCAAACAAATCAGGTGTCGGACTTGCTCTTTTGCTTGCTCTTTCATAAAAAAACCAATTGAGGTGTGTTTTGTTTCTGATACCGGATACCCACATAGGTATAACTGCTAATAGCTAATTTTAGAATCAAATCACAGCATGTTATGTTGAATAAATTTTTAATAAACATCCATGGATAAAATATATAAGACCCTAGGTATATTCAATACATATTTCTATTGAGCATAATTATTTAATAGCATACTATTTGACCTCATACCTCAGGCAATGTTAATACGTTTTTAAGTCAGTATCTAATTTTGTGTTTTTATATAGTTGAGTTTCAATGGCCACTTTAGAGGCCAAGTGCGGAAAAATCCCCTGTTAACCTAAACCTAAACCTAGTTGAGTTTCCTTTCATCATTAATAAACAAGTTTAGACAAGTGATCATTACGGTTAACGAGAAACAGCTTTCTCACATAACTATTGAATAGAAAAGAATATAAGTATTTATTTGGTCAGGCAACCAAGAATGTAGTTTTAAAAGCATTACAAGTAACTGTCGAGGTTCTTGCCGGTTTTTCTCGACAGATAACGACATTCCGAATCCGGTGGTAGAGTCACTCTGTATAATTGACGATTCATAAATACTTTATACAAGTTTACATGAATAAAGAAGATTTTGATTTTTGATTGAAAGGACATTGACCATCTATGTATGGACGTTGGACCAAGTGCCGCCCAACATTGAAACATAGTGCACAATGTTCCTTAGATTAATACTAGTCTATAACTCAAAGCGCTTCAAAATCTATCCCAGGAGTTTTAAGAAAAAAAAATATTGAATGTAGAGGTCTTACATTAACAAAAATCATAACCAACAGCTTATTTTGAAAATAAAAGAGTGTATAATATAAACAATAGATTTATTTGAAAAAAAAAATTGGTTTACAGAGATGATAAACATAACAAAAATTATAATTACCCTATGTTATAATACCTCATGTAGGCACTAACATGTCGTCTAGGTAAGTCTAAGATTATTGTATCTAAAAATAATGCAGAGCGTCTCACAACGTCTTGGTGCCTAGCCCGCCCCAAAAACCAAACTAGGCACTAATCCGTTATTTAGATCCCTGTAATACGAGCAATGCTCTGTATAGGACTAAATATTTGGTGTGAGTGGTCCAGGATTTATTTATTTATTTATTTATAAATCCGTGGCAGGATTTTTTTTATTATATATTTTTTTTATAACTATTCATGTAAGGAAACAAATTAAAGTGTTCCCATGCTTGGGCAGCATTTGGTCCAGAACCGGTCATTCTCCTTTGTGTTTTTTTTTTTTTTTTTTTATTATTAATAGCGGCTTAGTGTTTCCACAGTCACTGCGACCAATTCTGATCTATTGTGAACGCCACTTAGATTACAGTTCCTCTCCAAGCCCAACCTCTTCTACGAAGAGGAGGATATTCTTGGGGAGGATATCTTTAGCCTCGTCTGGTTGTAGAATGTGCTTCCCCAGAATAAGGCTACGTTTGTGCATCAATGGCTCGCAGTCCGTGAGTATATGCAGAGGTGTTTCGTCGCTAGTGTGACAGAATCTGCATTTCCTCGACTCGCGTAGACCCATTACAGTCATGTGCTTATTAAGACAACAGTGTCCTGTAATGGTTCTAACCATGATGCGTACCTGTCGCTTACTCAGTCCTAAGATCCGTTTTGAAGTTTTCGGATCAAAGGCTTTTGTAAGTGATTTTGCGTGTTTAAGTCCTGGCATGTTTAACCATCCCCTCTTTGACTTTTCTGTGTATAGGTTTTCCAAGGTGGTACGGGCTAGGCTTTTGGGGATTCCACAGATTGGCTCTGGGCCATGTTGTGTTGCCTCCGCACCTGCTTTTGCGAGTTCATCGGCCCTCTCGTTGCCTATTATTCCCTCGTGTCCCGGAACCCACCTAAGTGTTACCCTATTATTCTTTCCGAGAGAGTTTAGTCGGGTCATACAGTCTGCCACCAGTTTTGACGTTACCTGGTTAGCGGCGAGTGCTAGTATCGCCGCTTGACTGTCTGAGTTAATGTATATTCCACGATTTACGTGGTTATCTTGCAGGTTGATTTCCGCACATTCTATGATGGCGAAGATCTCTGCTTGAAAAATGGAGGCGAATGTGCCCAGATTTTGTGAGTGTTCATATCTTGGTCGCTCTCCATATACTCCACAGCCCACCTTTGGGCCCATTTTAGAGCCATCGGTGAACCAGTTTAGGCTTCCCCGTTCACAGGTAACTTGGTTGTTTAACCAGTTTTCCCTGTCCGGTATCTCAACCTTGAATGTTTTGTTGAAAACATGGACCGGTGTCATGACATCGGGGGTCATCCTCAGAGTTGGTGTCTCATGAACTGAGTCCAGTAAGGTCCTCAATTTTTGAGAGATAGGTCTGAGTCCTCCCTGGGCGTTGAGTCTGTATGCGCTAGCTTCCGCCTCTTTGATGATGTGTAGGTCAAGAGGCATGATGTTGAGTAGCGCATTCAGAGCCGCTCCAGGAGTGGTGGACATGGCCCCCGTTGCCATTGCACAGGCAGTCCTTTGCAGACTGCCTAATCTGTCTGATGCGGATTTCTGGCTGGCTTTATTGTACCACACCACCGAGGCGTATGTTATTATCGGCCTCACAATGGTTGTGTACAGCCATAAAACTGCTTTGGGTTTTAACCCCCATGAGCTTCCTACCATACGTCCGCATGATCCTAAAGCTATTTTAGCTTTTTGGATTATGTTGTTTAAATGAGTGTTCCACGTAAGTCTCTGGTCTATGGTAACTCCCAGATACTTGACCTCCGTGGAAAACTCAATTTCATTCCCATTCAGCCGAGGTTTGATCAGCTTGTTCAGCTGTCTACGCTTGGTAAAGGGAACTATAACGGTTTTTGTGGCGTTAACCGATAGGCCATTGTCTCCACACCAGTCATTGATGGTTTTTAAGGCCTTTTGCATCCTTAAGGAGACCGTAGTTTGACAGAAGCCTCTGACCGTGACCACGAGGTCATCAGCATAGCCTTGTGTATCAAAGCTTAGGTCTTCCATCTTATATAGCAGTTGGTCTACAGCTAGGGTCCATAGTAAGGGGGATAATACTCCTCCCTGTGGACATCCCCTAGTGGTTCTGACTTCAACTGTTGTTTGTAGAAGGGTTAGCTTTACATTTCTTGTGGTAAGCATTGCTTCGACCCACCTAATGGTAACAGGCTCGACGTTCTTACGCACTAAGCCTCCAACCAGTAGGTTTGTTGGTGTGTTGTCGAAGGCGCCTTCTATGTCCAGAAATGCGCATAGTGCGATTTCTTTGTCCTCCAACGCCTTCTCAATCCTGTCAGTGAGGCTGATCAGGGCTGTTTCCGTGGATTTTCCACTGCGGTAGGCGTGTTGGGAAGGATGTATCGGGTTCATCGGTAAGATGATACTCCTGATATATATATCTATTACTTTCTCCATTGTCTTTAAAAGAAATGAAGTAAGACTTATTGGTCTGAAGGATTTCGGCTGAGCGAAATCCTTTTTCCCAGGCTTAGGTAAGAATAGAACTTTAACTGTGGTCCACCGTTCTGGTATATGTCCCCAGGCCAGGCTGGTCCTGTAGATTTTTACCAGATGTGGTATGAGGATGTTTGCTCCTTCCTTAAGATGTATTGGAAGAATGCCATCCTCCCCACAGGCCTTGTATGGCTTAAAGGAATCTATTGCCCACCTCACTTGATCTGGTCGAATCATAATGGCGGCTCTTTTCCAGTCCTCTATCCTTGGCCGGCTAGAGTTGCCTGTACTTGAGGAGTCCGCCGTCTGCTTCGAGCCTGGAAAGTGTGTGGCGGCTAGTAGTTCCAGTGTCTCCGTTTCGTTTTTTGTGAAAGATCCATCTGATCTTTTCAAAAGTCCTATTTGATTAGTAGTGGCTTTTGAGAGCATTTTGTGGAGTCGTGCCGTACGGGGGAGACTTTCCACCTCGTCACATAGCTTCCTCCACGATGCTCTCTTCGCCTTCCTAATCTCTAGGTTATATTTAGTTAGAGCTTGCTTGTATGTCTCCCATTCTTGGGAGTGCTTGGCTCTATTGAAAAGTCTCCTGGTTTCTTCCCTAAGCCTTCTCAGCTTAGGGTTCCACCAGGGGATTTTCGTGTTAGATGTTTTCACCCTCACAGGGCAGCTGTCCTCGTAGGCTTTACAGATTCCTACGGTGACTCCCTCCACTGCGAGTTCTAGCGCATCCACAGTCCTAATATGTTTAGGTAGTACCTCTAGGTTTAATTTCAGCTGGTCCCTGTATTTGTCCCAGTCTGTTGCCCTAGGGTTTCTATACACATAAGTCTGACATGTTAGCTTTGCTTCTATATCAAAACGTATGTGTCTATGATCCGACATTGAACTTTCGTCACTGACCTGCCAGTTTGCTATGTACTTGGCGAGGTTTTTAGAAGCAAAAGTTATATCAAGAACTTCCTGTCTGGCACGTGTAACAAAGGTCGGCTTGCAGCCTAAGTTAAGCGTGACCAGATTATTTTGTACGAGAAAGTCGTAAAGTTTCTCACCTCTCCCGTTGATGTCTGAGCTGCCCCATGTTGTGTGGTGGGCGTTGGCGTCGCATCCCACTAACAGGTCCGCGTTGTTTCGCTGGGCAAATTCCACGACTCGCTCCAGGTCTGCTGTGGGGTCAATTTTCTCACCTGGTAAATACGCAGAGCACAGGAGCACTTTAGGTCCATTTAGCCCTGGGATCTTCAGGAACCCTGCTACCAGGTCATCGTTGCATAACTCTGGAACAGGTAAAAGATTAATATTGTTCTTATATACAATACAGGATCTGGGTTTTCGCCCTTCTGAATGCACTAAGATCTTACCCGCAGAAGAGAGTCCCCTCACCACGGTCTTGGCTAACCAGGGTTCTTGTATTAGGGCGAGGTCCACCCTGTTTTCGGCAAAGCAACACTCCACCACCGCAGACGCTGCTGCCGCATGGTGAAGGTTGCCCTGCAAGATCCTCGCCCTATCTCCCGTGGTCATCGCCATTTCAGAGGTACCTCTGCGGTGGAGCTGGAGGACGTGGACGTCCTCTGCTACCACTCGCTGCTCCTCTGCCTCGCGCTGCTCCTCTTCCGCGTCCGCTGCCTCTGCCAGCCGGTGCGCCACCCTTGGTGGATTGTAGTGGAGGCCTGTGGTGCCGGGTTTCATGCGAAGCCCTCGGTACCTTCGGCGCTCCCACTAGCTTCCCCCTTCCAGACGCGTTTGAGGCCCTTTGGGTACCCTCAGATGAGGGTCCTGCGACGGCCTTAGGTTTCGGAGGGGGAGGCCTCAATCCTTGGGAGCCCTCGGAGGCTCCCGAAGGTTTCAGCGCTCTTCTCTCCGTCTCCTTTACGCTGCTGGTGGTGGGCGGTAGATTCGCCACTTTTGGGGGTTCCGTTTCCTGGCCTCCTTTGATTTTGAAGACAATTGTCCTCACACCAAACTTGGCCTCTCCACGGTTGTTTTTGAGGGCTTCTACAGACTGGTCGTCGAGAGCGAAGGTCACAATAGATCCTGTCGCTTCCTCCTTCGTGTAGAGAACCCTCCAAATTTTCGGGTTGAGTTCCTCATTCTGCACCCACAGCATATGTAAGGCCCGCTCCATGGTGCTGGCCTCGCTCCGGGGCAGAAATGTGGTCCCAACTTTTGGCTTGGGCAGTTCGCTCTCTGGTATAACAGAGAGCTTTGCACCTGGCCATGGTTCCGCTTCTCGGATTAAGCCCTCAAGCCAGTCCTTGGTTCCCTGGTTTGTGCAGGTCGCCAATATCCAGCCTGTCTTGTAGGCAAAACCCGAAAATTTCGGTACCCCCCTGAGGCTAGCATCTACCACATTGTTGATGCCTTCGACGATAGCCTCGTGAATCAGCTTCATTTGCTCCTCGGTCATCGGCTCCGAGTTGCTAATGCCGACTCTATACGTGCCAGCAATGTCGCTGTATTTGGGGGGTCGAGTTTGTCCACTTAAGTCCATTCGGGATGTTTTCCTCGGTTGGACTTGAGGGGACTCCTCCTCGGACCGATTGCGCTTTTGCGCCCTCTGTCCCAGGTTGGGATGGTCGACCACAATGGCTTTCCACGGCTTGCGGCACAGGGTCAGGGCCTCTTCGGCACACATCTCCGTAGCCAGAAGCTGTTTCAGCCTTTTCTTGGCCGCTCCGCTAAGCTTTTGCAGCTTGCGGTTTTGTGGGGTCTTTTCCGAATCAGTCAGTGTCTCGGCTGTTTTGCCCTCCACTGACAGTTTCGTCAGACTCTCCACAATTGTTGTGCTGGGTGATTTGGAGGCACTAGGCTCTCCGCTCGCCCCAGCAAGTTGTTCCCCGAAGGGAGAATTTGGTGGTGTTTTTAATAACTCTTCTATATCTTCCATGTACGTCCCACGAGAAGCTAGGGAAATAAAAGGTCACCCACCGGCAGAGCCCCGCTTGCCGGGGGAAGGGCTGAGTACTGCACCGATTCGCCCTGGTCTCGGGCAGGCTCCGTTAGAGACTGAGCTCCCTCTCAGCCACGCATTCTTCGGCACGGATCGCAAAACACCTTGAATTAGGGTTGGCGGTGCTTGGGAAGGACGGGATAGGATGAAGCGGATAGGAAGGGAAAATGGAAGACGGAATCCTTTGTGTTACAAAATTTTAATTTATCTTACTCTAAAAAGTACAGTTAATTATGGCCAGTAAAGACTTATTTATTTCTGTTTTTTTTCTTGTTTATCATCCATGTTTGCCTGTTGTTTAATACTTATCTAGATCAGTTTAAAATTTTTAAATAAAGAGATAAGTACCTAGCTTTGTTGTATTGTTGAACATTTGGGTATAATCTATATATTTTATTCTCCTTACCTATAAACATCTCTATAACAAAGTCATTATGGCCTTATCATATGTTTCAAGTTAGTTTAACCACTCAAAGCCGAACCGGCACTCGCGTGCCGCTTAACAATAGATTTTCTATTGTGTCTGGTTTTCCGAGGCTAGAAGGATTAATGCAGTTTGTTTCAGAAGGGTTTCTATCTTATGCTGTTAGAATTAGTTCATGCACAGAATTATTAGTGTTATAGTTTGATAGCCAACTGAATTATGCACATTAACAATCCAACTGCAAGTGCAGTAACCATTAATTAATTGGCCGACTTGGGTAATACCACAGATAAAAGTGATTCTGTCCTACTCTACCAGTGCTTAGATGTTAATTACCTATATCTGGAACAATTGTTTGTATTATATCTGTTTAATCCATTAAATTAGATAGATATGCTCTGTGTTTTTCAATTCTTTCATTGGTAATTTTACTTCTGAATATACCAACACGGACCGAACTTGTGAAGTGCAATTACGGATAAATGTATCCTGTTGAATGTGAGTTGCATATTTTATGGATATTAAAGAGTCTGTAATATTGTAAACTCGTGATGTCGTGCGGCAGCCTGCTGGTGCGATGCGCGTCGCAGTCGTCGCTGGACGAGTCCTCGCAGCGGCCGGCCACGGACGCGACGGCCGAGGCCGCGGCGCCCGCGCACGCCGGCAAGCTGCTCGACGCGCTCGCGCGCCTGCGCCGCCTCGCCACGCTCTGCGATATACAGCTACAGGTCTGACGTCATTAATATGCTTTCGATTTCTTAAATGGCTTTTAGTTTTAGATGGGCTAATTAAAATTCCAAGTCTTTGGCTGCCTTGGGTGTATGATAAATAGACAAACAAGCATTTAGTAAGAATTTTATAAACAAATATAAGAATATATAACTTATTAGATAGATTGATAAATTAAATTCAATTATTATAAGTTACACAGGCAAAGCAAACATTTGAAAGTCAAATGTGCATAAATTAGTTATCTTATAGACTCTTAATAACTACTTACTTAACATTTTAATTACTCGAACTGATATGTTATTTTGCTGTAACCCTACCTACAAATTTATAGAATGCATGCCTGCCAGTGCAATAAAAAATTTGAATGTTAGAGTTTCTGGCACATTAATACTGTCTGAACCTGCATCATCTTTCTTCTATGTATTGTGTATGTATGTATATGTTATTCTTTGTGTAGGATAATAGTAGGATATATTATATTGTTTGTAGTATATTTTCATTTTTTTTTGCTCGTTAGCTCTGCCCATTATTCATCTCTGCTGGGCCCACAGAAATACTTCAACTCCGCTTTTTGTAGTTTAAGTTTAAAATAAATAATTGTGTTGGATGTTGTCTCAGGCGCAAGCGGAGGGCTCGGACGAGCCGTCGGAGGGCGTGTGGGCGCACCGCGCCGTGCTGGCCGCTGCCTCGCCGTACTTTCTCGCCATGTTCACGCAGTTCGACGAGCGCACGCAGTCCAAGGTCACCATACAGGTATGACGAACTGCTTATTACGATGAAAGAGAGAGAACGAGAACATAACTATTGAACATTTTTGCTCCTTGGATCCGGGTTAGTGTTGGTGTTGCGCATGGTCAGGTTTGTAGTAGGATGTTTTACAAGAATCCGACTGGCTGGCCCCACCTACTACATACCCCTACTTAAAATGTTGGCACTCGGAGCAGGCATAACATCTTCTGCTGTCTATCTGTATTTGAAGCTCCATATACTGACCTGACGTGACGTATATGTATATGAAAAAAAAAAAGAAAATGAAAAAAATTTATTGCTAGAAACTTTATATGCTAGCTAATTTTCAATGTACCTTGTTAAGTAGTTAGCATGAATAAGGACACTGTCTTATGTGTACGTGACGAGTTGTGAAGTGAATGTTTACATGTGCACTTTAGCTGATCTTGGGTTGTATGAATCACTTTTCAAAAGAAAAATAAAAATAAATATGCTGCAGAGGCAATAAAGTTAACACAAAAAAGATTGAGACACATGAACGAACAAAATTACAAGTTGCTTAAAATTTGTTTTAGAACATCGAACCCCACGCCCTGGAAGCTATCATCGAGTACATTTACACACCGGAGTCACTAGTCATCACAGAGGACAATGTTCAGGTTGGCATGTATTATTATCAATATAATTAGAATTTCGAAACAATTTAATTTTAGAGTTAATTTCACCATTGACAGATAAAATCATGATCATTTATTTGCCAGTTACATTTTTTTCATTGACGATAGGGACAACATCTATGTAATCTCACAGATACACTATCACAAACTTAGTTGTATCTGGTCGTTAAACTAATATTTTTCTATATGTGTCCTGAAAGTAATAAATGTCTTCAATATTTTTTTATCATACATTTTTGTATTGTGTAACTAATGATTAAGTTTGATGGTTTTATTCAAATTATAAGGGATTACTGTCAGCTTAATCTTGTGAGTTATGCCTCCTTGAAGCGCAGCCTCTCGCACATCGAGCTTCGTCTTGCCACTCGAAGCGTGTCGTCCGGCCGGGTGCGTCCCGATGTAGCCGAGGTGCGTTTGGGTTAAACCCTTTATAGGACACATAACACATAGGCAGGTGAAACAAGGAGGTGATTGCAAGTGCTTAATAATGTCCTTCGCGTCCTTTACATCCAGCCGCATGGAGAAATTTAACGTGTTTTCTGAGGCACGGAGGTGTTTTTATTCTGTGGGCTCTATTTTGCCGCTGCTCTAAAGGCGATAATGGTTTTCGGTGTCGGGGGCAGAGCCTGCTGTCGGGCGCGTCGCTGGTGCAGGTGTGGGGCGTGCGCTTCGCGTGCTGCGCGTTCCTGGCGGGCGCGCTGGCGCCGGACAACGCGCTCGGCATCCGCGCCTTCGCCGAGCTGCACGCCTGCGCCGACCTCGCGCGCGCCGCGCAGCGCTACATCGACGCGCACTTCGCACAGGTACCTACCACACTACTAGCATGCGCTGGCGCCGGACAACGCGCTCGGCATCCGCGCCTTCGCCGAGCTGCACGCCTGCGCCGACCTCGCGCGCGCCGCGCAGCGCTACATCGACGCGCACTTCGCACAGGTACCTACCACACTACTAGCATGCGCTGGCGCCGGACAACGCGCTCGGCATCCGCGCCTTCGCCGAGCTGCACGCCTGCGCCGACCTCGCGCGCGCCGCGCAGCGCTACATCGACGCGCACTTCGCACAGGTACCTACCACACTACTAGCATGCGCTGGCGCCGGACAACGCGCTCGGCATCCGCGCCTTCGCCGAGCTGCACGCCTGCGCCGACCTCGCGCGCGCCGCGCAGCGCTACATCGACGCGCACTTCGCACAGGTACCTACCACACTACTAGCATGCGCTGGCGCCGGACAACGCGCTCGGCATCCGCGCCTTCGCCGAGCTGCACGCCTGCGCCGACCTCGCGCGCGCCGCGCAGCGCTACATCGACGCGCACTTCGCACAGGTACCTACCACACTACTAGCATGCGCTGGCGCCGGACAACGCGCTCGGCATCCGCGCCTTCGCCGAGCTGCACGCCTGCGCCGACCTCGCGCGCGCCGCGCAGCGCTACATCGACGCGCACTTCGCACAGGTACCTACCACACTACTAGCATGCGCTGGCGCCGGACAACGCGCTCGGCATCCGCGCCTTCGCCGAGCTGCACGCCTGCGCCGACCTCGCGCGCGCCGCGCAGCGCTACATCGACGCGCACTTCGCACAGGTACCTACCACACTACTAGCATGCGCTGGCGCCGGACAACGCGCTCGGCATCCGCGCCTTCGCCGAGCTGCACGCCTGCGCCGACCTCGCGCGCGCCGCGCAGCGCTACATCGACGCGCACTTCGCACAGGTACCTACCACACTACTAGCATGCGCTGGCGCCGGACAACGCGCTCGGCATCCGCGCCTTCGCCGAGCTGCACGCCTGCGCCGACCTCGCGCGCGCCGCGCAGCGCTACATCGACGCGCACTTCGCACAGGTACCTACCACACTACTAGCATGCGCTGGCGCCGGACAACGCGCTCGGCATCCGCGCCTTCGCCGAGCTGCACGCCTGCGCCGACCTCGCGCGCGCCGCGCAGCGCTACATCGACGCGCACTTCGCACAGGTACCTACCACACTACTAGCATGCGCTGGCGCCGGACAACGCGCTCGGCATCCGCGCCTTCGCCGAGCTGCACGCCTGCGCCGACCTCGCGCGCGCCGCGCAGCGCTACATCGACGCGCACTTCGCACAGGTACCTACCACACTACTAGCATGCGCTGGCGCCGGACAACGCGCTCGGCATCCGCGCCTTCGCCGAGCTGCACGCCTGCGCCGACCTCGCGCGCGCCGCGCAGCGCTACATCGACGCGCACTTCGCACAGGTACCTACCACACTACTAGCATGCGCTGGCGCCGGACAACGCGCTCGGCATCCGCGCCTTCGCCGAGCTGCACGCCTGCGCCGACCTCGCGCGCGCCGCGCAGCGCTACATCGACGCGCACTTCGCACAGGTACCTACCACACTACTAGCATGCGCTGGCGCCGGACAACGCGCTCGGCATCCGCGCCTTCGCCGAGCTGCACGCCTGCGCCGACCTCGCGCGCGCCGCGCAGCGCTACATCGACGCGCACTTCGCACAGGTACCTACCACACTACTAGCATGCGCTGGCGCCGGACAACGCGCTCGGCATCCGCGCCTTCGCCGAGCTGCACGCCTGCGCCGACCTCGCGCGCGCCGCGCAGCGCTACATCGACGCGCACTTCGCACAGGTACCTACCACACTACTAGCATGCGCTGGCGCCGGACAACGCGCTCGGCATCCGCGCCTTCGCCGAGCTGCACGCCTGCGCCGACCTCGCGCGCGCCGCGCAGCGCTACATCGACGCGCACTTCGCACAGGTACCTACCACACTACTAGCATGCGCTGGCGCCGGACAACGCGCTCGGCATCCGCGCCTTCGCCGAGCTGCACGCCTGCGCCGACCTCGCGCGCGCTGCGCAGCGCTACATCGACGCGCACTTCGCACAGGTACCGTACTATCCAACTCTGCCGGGGGACACCCGTCACCCTAAGAGAGACGCTTCTTCGCCCCCAGAAGAAAAGGGGGCGGGGCTTTCCTCCTAAAAACATCGCGATACTGTATGTAATGGTACCGTGGGGCTCATATAAAGTATACATGCTTTTTAAAAGCTTAAATTGTATCGTAAAAAGAAAGAAGGAAATTTTATGCAGCTAGTCGTACTGAAGTTAAGTGCGCACATACATTTCGGCGATTCGTTTTTATAATTGTAGGTAGGTAGGTAGATTATATAACTTTTCACTTTTTAAGATATTATTTAAAACACAATTACTGTGTTTGCATTTTTATTAATAGACTTGAAAACCCACTTACCTGTGTAAAAATAAATTTAAGAATATGTTAGTACACTATTGCCGTTACTAAATAAATGAACTTGTGGTTCCAGGTGTTGGAGACGGAGGAGTTCCTCGCGCTGGCGCCGGACGTGCTCTGCCAGCTGCTGGACAGCGACCGCATCACGGTACCTGCCTGACCCTGTCTTACCCCTTACCTTACCCTGCATTTACATCTTACATTACCCTGCCCTTACACCGTACCTTACACTGTCTTTACCCCTTACCTTACCCTGCCATTGCCCCTTATCTTACCTTGCCTTTACCCTTACCTTACCCCTCTCACCTCTGCTACGCGTTGGACGCTCACTGTGCTTATCTGCCTCCGCAGGTGCCGAATGAGGAGCTCATCCTGGATGCCGTGGTACGCTGGATGCAACACGACCCCGAGGCAAGTTGCTTTCATTTAAGATACAGTCATGGGCAATATATACATACGCGTGGTTATTCTAATGATAGGTCTAATTTACAATGAACTTGTATAGATTGTAATGGTTGAGAAGTCGGCTATTACACCAAGGGTTGCGGGTTCGATCCCCGCACGGTACAAACATTTGTGTGCATGAACATGTCTGTTTGTATCGGTCTGGGTGTTTCTATGTATAAATATGTATGTATTTACAAAAAAAAAAGTATATAAGTAATGTTTATCCGGTCCATAGCACTAAGCTATGCTTAGTTTGGGGCTAGATGGCGCTCTGTGAATAATGTCCTGGGATATTTATTATTATTATTATTAATGTACGTAATTGTAAATTTTCGAAATGGGCTGCAAATCGCAGACTGCAAAGTTCTTGAAATGCTAGCGACAGTACTGGTCTTTGTGAATTTTCTGACATGAACTTCGATCGCGGCACAGCGCGGCAAAGTTAAATGAGCGTTTGCGATGCGCCACGGTTGATAGTTACGCTGTTATTATCACCAGTCTGCGTGCGCGAATCGTTTGCTTGCTGCAGTATCTCTTCCTCAACTTGAAGGCTCGAACAACAGAATACGCCGCAGTGACCGCTTGCCATCAGGTGTGGTGTTTATACTACCTGTACCGTGTCCCCCGTGTCGGGAGGAGACGCCGCAGTGTCATCACTGCGATGCTCCCGACGACACGGCCGAGCACACACTCATCGAGTGCCCGGCCTGGCGACACGAGCGCCGCGACCTAATCGCGGCGCTAGGCGGTGGACACCTCTCGTTGGCGACCATGGTTCGTGCCATGGTCGCCAACAGGAGTACGTGGGAGGCGGCCGCCTCCTTCTGCGAGCAAGTAATGTCGCAGAAGGAGGCAGCGGAGCGGGAGCGCGAGGACGACCCCCTCGCTGCTCCCCTCCGGCGCAGACGGCCAGGCCGGAGAAGGCGAGCTCACTTAGCACGCCTCCTCCGGCCTGAGGGTTGACCTGCGGGCGGGGGTAGCTCCCCAACGTCCGCATTGCACAGGTCGCTCGAGCCAAGTCTGAGGGTCACCTTGTTTCTCGGGTGGCCCTCCCCAGGCGCCACCTCGACTTGAGGCCTCTCAAGTCGGGGTACCGGGGGATGGGCTGGTCAATAGCTAACGCTGGCACCGGCTCGTCCCAATCGGGTGTGAAGGGGAACCAGGGGAGTTTAGTGGGTAGTGGACGCTTTAGTCTCGAGTCCCACACACGGCCGCAGGTTTAGCTACCCTGCGGTTATGGTGCATATAAAAGCATTCTCCTCCGAAAAAATAATAATAAAAAATGGTGTGGTGTTTATGTAACGTTTGGTCGGTGTGCACAGAACCGTCAGAACGAGCTGAGCTGCGTGCTGGAGCACGTGCGCCTGCCGCTGCTGCCGCAGGACGCGCTGGTGGCGCGCGCCGCCGCCGAGCCGCTCGCCACAGCCGGCATCCGCGTCAAGGTATCTGTCAGAGCGAGCTGGGCTGTGCGCCTGCCGCTGCTGCCGCAGGACGCGCTGGTGGCGCGCGCCGCCGCCGAGCCGCTCGCCACAGCCGGCATCCGCGTCAAGGTATCTGTCAGAGCGAGCTGGGCTGTGCGCCTGCCGCTGCTGCCGCAGGACGCGCTGGTGGCGCGCGCCGCCGCCGAGCCGCTCGCCACAGCCGGCATCCGCGTCAAGGTATCTGTCAGAGCGAGCTGGGCTGTGCGCCTGCCGCTGCTGCCGCAGGACGCGCTGGTGGCGCGCGCCGCCGCCGAGCCGCTCGCCACAGCCGGCATCCGCGTCAAGGTATCTGTCAGAGCGAGCTGGGCTGTGCGCCTGCCGCTGCTGCCGCAGGACGCGCTGGTGGCGCGCGCCGCCGCCGAGCCGCTCGCCACAGCCGGCATCCGCGTCAAGGTATCTGTCAGAGCGAGCTGGGCTGTGCGCCTGCCGCTGCTGCCGCAGGACGCGCTGGTGGCGCGCGCCGCCGCCGAGCCGCTCGCCACAGCCGGCATCCGCGTCAAGGTATCTGTCAGAGCGAGCTGGGCTGTGCGCCTGCCGCTGCTGCCGCAGGACGCGCTGGTGGCGCGCGCCGCCGCCGAGCCGCTCGCCACAGCCGGCATCCGCGTCAAGGTATCTGTCAGAGCGAGCTGGGCTGTGCGCCTGCCGCTGCTGCCGCAGGACGCGCTGGTGGCGCGCGCCGCCGCCGAGCCGCTCGCCACAGCCGGCATCCGCGTCAAGGTATCTGTCAGAGCGAGCTGGGCTGTGCGCCTGCCGCTGCTGCCGCAGGACGCGCTGGTGGCGCGCGCCGCCGCCGAGCCGCTCGCCACAGCCGGCATCCGCGTCAAGGTATCTGTCAGAGCGAGCTGGGCTGTGCGCCTGCCGCTGCTGCCGCAGGACGCGCTGGTGGCGCGCGCCGCCGCCGAGCCGCTCGCCACAGCCGGCATCCGCGTCAAGGTATCTGTCAGAGCGAGCTGGGCTGTGCGCCTGCCGCTGCTGCCGCAGGACGCGCTGGTGGCGCGCGCCGCCGCCGAGCCGCTCGCCACAGCCGGCATCCGCGTCAAGGTATCTGTCAGAGCGAGCTGGGCTGTGCGCCTGCCGCTGCTGCCGCAGGACGCGCTGGTGGCGCGCGCCGCCGCCGAGCCGCTCGCCACAGCCGGCATCCGCGTCAAGGTATCTGTCAGAGCGAGCTGGGCTGTGCGCCTGCCGCTGCTGCCGCAGGACGCGCTGGTGGCGCGCGCCGCCGCCGAGCCGCTCGCCACAGCCGGCATCCGCGTCAAGGTATCTGTCAGAGCGAGCTGGGCTGTGCGCCTGCCGCTGCTGCCGCAGGACGCGCTGGTGGCGCGCGCCGCCGCCGAGCCGCTCGCCACAGCCGGCATCCGCGTCAAGGTATCTGTCAGAGCGAGCTGGGCTGTGCGCCTGCCGCTGCTGCCGCAGGACGCGCTGGTGGCGCGCGCCGCCGCCGAGCCGCTCGCCACAGCCGGCATCCGCGTCAAGGTATCTGTCAGAGCGAGCTGGGCTGTGCGCCTGCCGCTGCTGCCGCAGGACGCGCTGGTGGCGCGCGCCGCCGCCGAGCCGCTCGCCACAGCCGGCATCCGCGTCAAGGTATCTGTCAGAGCGAGCTGGGCTGTGCGCCTGCCGCTGCTGCCGCAGGACGCGCCGGTGGTGCGCGCAGAGATGACATAATATTCAAATTCTTTTATTTGCATAAAGGTGGTATAAAAGATAATATCCGCACAATTTACCAGAACCTGGCATGCAAAATTTAGAGGTAAAGTTAAGAGATGATGAATCGGTAGATAGATTCGTCGAAATACAGCCAGGCGGCGATTAGTAGTATAAGTGATGGTAGCAATAATTGTGGTGCGGCAGGACCTGGTGATCGAGGCGCTGTCGTTCCACCTGCTGCGGCCGGAGCGGCGCGCGGCGGCGGCGGCGGGCTGCGTGCGCGCGAGGCCACGGGCAGGCGCCCGCCCGCCCGGCGCCACCGCGCTGCTCGTCGTCGGCGGACAGGCGCCCAAGGTACGCGCGGCGACGCAACGGGAGCGGCGCCGACACAAGATGTTGCGTGAAATGCCATGCAGTACCTTGTATCAGCGTCGTCAAATACACGACGAAAAGACATATCAAAAGACTGGGCCCAAAAAAAATTTTTTTACTTTTATTATGGCATCGACAAATTGGTCCCAGTGAAAAAAAAAATATTATATTAAATGTTTATGTTCATATAAAAATAATAAATTATTATGGACGATAACTTATTTTTCCTGGGACCGATGTTCATTATGTACCGTAGCCGTAAAAATTTTGACATGACAATGACATGTATTATAAATTGTTTATTCATTAAATTGTTTTCTATTTTTTATGAATTGGTTGGCCCGATAACGCATTTTATAATGATTCTGTCCCATGCGCTAGAGGGGTCGCGAGTTCAAATCTTATGCAAGACAAACGACTGTGTTTCTCTTGTGTCTAAATGTTTAAATGGTTATTTACCATAAGCTCTTTCGTGATTTTTCTATTATATATTGCATTATTAAAATCAAATATTAAATACAAATTAAAAACATTTAAATACAGTGTTTGTTTTTGATGAGAACGATTTTAACCTACAATCCCTGGCACACGGGTATGGTTACAAAATGCGCCATCGGACCAAGCAAATGTCTATAACTATCGGAAACCCCAGTCACGTGCCGAATGCATTAGTGAAGTTGAGTGCGTGGCGCAGGCGATCCGCGACGTGGAGGCGTACCACGTGGGCTGCGGGCGCTGGCGCGCGGCGGCCAGCCTGCCCGGGCGCCGCTGCCGCGCGGGCCTGGCGCGCGTGGGCGGCCGCGTGTTCGCCGTGGGCGGCTTCAACGGCACGTTGCGCGTGCGCAGCGTGGACGTGTACGACGTGGCGGCCGACGCCTGGCGGCCCGGCCCGCCGCTCACCGCGCGCCGCTCCACGCTCGGCGTCGCTGTCATTGGTGATGTCATCTACGCCGTCGGCGGGTAACCAACTTCTCTCTCTCTCTCTCTTTTTAGCCGGGTACTAATTAGCGAGCCGTAACTTGTGCCATTTTAGTGTGTTCGCGCGTTGCTGTTGAAACTGATGTCGCTGAAACGCTTTTACCGAGCGTACTCATTTTGCGAGCCGTAACTGTAACCCTTTGATTTGCGGCAAAAACCGACAATCGCCGGCTCACTGCTGACGATTATAAATGGAAAACGGTTTGGCTCGCTACCTAATTTCGGTCAAAATGTTAAGTTTTCGGCGTTCTTAAATCAGAAACTATAATAAATCCACGACCTAAAGGATTACTCCAACTGTCTGCTATGCTCAATTATATTAATCACCTCCGTGCAGCAGGCTTAGCCGCTCGGGTATAAAAAACCGAGATCGTAGGTTTGATTCCCGCATTGGATCTGTAAGCTAAACTTTTCTAACTCATAAGTCTCCTTCTAGGGGGCATCTCAATTTCAACTGTTTTATAATGTCTGAATTACTTATTTATTTATAAGGTACAAAAGGCGGACTTAACGCTAAAAGCATTATCTGCCAGTCAACGTTTGGATTTGTTTACTTACAAACTAAGTTCAACGGATGATGTTACTGTCAGGTTCGACGGCGTGACGGGCCTGAGCTCGGCGGAGGCGCTGGACACGAGCGAGGCGGGCGAGGCGGGCGACGGCGCGTGGCGGCCCGTGGCGGCCATGTCCACGCGCCGCTCGTCCGTGGGCGTGTGCGTGCTGGACGGCCTGCTCTACGCCGTGGGCGGCTACGACGGCGCCTCGCGCCAGTGCCTGCACACCGTCGAGAGGTACCGCCGATACCACCGCCCTAGTGATCACTGTTTTCATTTCCTCATAAAGCAAATGCTTATAGGTCTTCTTAAACAAAAAATACTCTTAAAGCTTCTCATAGTATGTAAATAAATGGACTGGTCAATAGCAGCCACTAGGCTGGCACCGGCTCGTCCCAATCGGGTGTAAGTAGGTAGTGGACGTTTTAGTCTCGAGTCCAACACGCGGCCGCATGTCTAGCTGGCCTGCGGTTATGGTACATAAACGCATTTTCCTCTGAAAAAAAATATGTCAATAAATAAATATCTCTAGATTTTTTCACACCGCCATCTAGCCCCAAACTAAGCATTAGCTTGTGCTATGGGTGCCAGACAACGGATAAACATAACTAATATACTTTTTTTTATAAATACATACATTTATACATAGAAACACCCATACCGATACAACAGATATATTCATGCACACAAATGTTTGTACCATGCGGGGATCGAACTTGCGATCTCTGGCATAATATACGACTTCTCGACCAATACAAAAAATGACTCGTCAAAAGTTTGCCTATAAAACAAAAGACGATGTGGTTCTCTAAATCCGAGTTACGTTAAAGCTCCTTATGATTTGGTCACCGGTGCTATGTAAATATACGAAATGTCTTGTTTTTAAATCGTGTAGTGGTATAATGATGCACGGTTGGCGCACTCGGCGCGCAGGTACGACCCCACGCGCGACGCGTGGGAGGCGTGCCCGGCGATGAGCGCGCGGCGGTCGGGCGCGGGCGTGGGCGCGGTGGGCGGCGCGCTGTACGCCGTGGGCGGGCACGACGGGCCGGCCGTGCGCCGCTCCGTGGAGCGCTACCGGCCCGGCGACGCCGCCTGGGCGCCCGCGCCGCCCATGCACACGCAGCGCCGCAACGCCGCCGTCGTCGCGCACCGCGGCCGCCTCTACGTCGTCGGCGGCGACGACGGCGCCGCCAACCTCGACACCGTCGAGGTACTCTACCGTCCCTCTGCCCATAGACTGGAGGAGGCCTTTGCCGAGGCTGTAGTAGGATGAAAATTACTGCGTTACTCCATGCATACGTTCTATTTTCGCATACTAAAAAGTCTGTCACGGATAGTCTGTCGTCTGCGCTGCCGCTAACCATAGCAACCAAGTGTGGCTATATCCAAAGCTAATGTGGCGCGGCCATAGCAGGTTTTTATGTTCTTTGTCAGGCTTTAAATATGACAATAAATATATTGCAAATGGGTTTTATAGTACTAATCATACTCTGGACTAGGACTATATTTACTGGCATATAACTGGATATAAAATAATTTTCATCCAATCACCAGTTCGGTTCGGTCGTCGTTTAGTCGTGATCGTATGCGGTATGGCACAGGTGTTCGACCCGGCGGCGGACGCGTGGACGGTGCTGGGCGAGCGCATGTCGGTGGGGCGGTCGTACGCGGGCGTGTGCGCGGTGGAGTGGGCGGCCTGATGGCGCGCGCGCCCGCGCCCGCCGGACCCGCCGCGCCGCCCGCGCGCGCACGTGCACCTGCACGACGCGCTGCCCGCGCAGCAGCAGGGGTGAGTGCAGCGACACATCTGCCAACTGATTATATAAAATCAAAACCTTAAATACGGCACTTATTAAAGAATTTTTGATGTTAAACACCCATGCGGTTTACAATGGAGCGCACTTGCTTAGGAAAAACTCGTAAATTTTTCCCTTGAAGAGCTCTAAGTTATAATGGATAGGAGAGACTGTCCCAGGCAGAGAGTTCCACTCCCGCGCAGTCCGTATCAAAAAAGACAAAACAAATCGCTTAGTCCATACGCACGGTATTTCAACTGCATAAAAATTGAGTCTCTGTCCGAATCTAGTCGTTCGGTGGTGCATTTTAGACATTTCTTTGAATGTTTGGGCTTCATGTAGACGACGCCGGAACCGGACAATCAGTATCAGTTTTTTTATAGGAATAAAAACCGCGCCTGCGCCGGACTGAAACCGCGTGTTCTATTTTGATACTGATTGTCCGGCGCCGATGCGGTTCCGGTCCGGTTCCGGCGTCGTCTGCATGAAGCCTAAGGCACGATTCGCAATATGCATCAATAGCAATTCTTTGCCATGTCATTTTATTAAAGTAAAAGTATCGTGTCGAATACATGCGAAATTAAAAAATAATATTTTCCCTCCAGATACGCGAATGTCGGAATTTACGGTGTGGGCGTGGGCGTGGGCGTGGGCTTGGGCATGGGCGTGGGCGCGGGCGCGGGCCCGCAGCAGCCGGCGGCGCGCTGGCGGGCGCTGTACGCGCGGCGGCCGCTGCGGCCGATCGCCGACCAGGTGCGTATCCATCCCTTGCGTGTGTCGCCGCTCGCTCGACGCGGAATAAGCCTCGGCCTTTTGTAATGTATGAATGTATCGCGTGCTTCGTATGCTGCGGCGCAGGCACGGCTGACGCAGACTGCGTCTGCCCTGTTCTGCGCCTCGTAGGGCCGGCACAGATTCCTGCATTGCCTGCGTGACGCGTGCGAGTCTAGCCGAACCGTTGGTTGTCCGCAGGCTGTGCCGGCGGAGAACGTGTACGAGAGCGTGGGCGGCGTGGGCGGCGCGGGCGCGTACTGGTGGTGGCGCGTGGGCGGCGGCGTGGCGCCCGGCGGCCGCGGCTGCCGCCACGCGCGCGCCAGCCAGACGCTCGAGTTCAACGAGCGCGCGCCGCCGCCGCCCGCCAACGCCACTTACCAAGGTAAGTTTCGCGATCGGAGTCGCCGCTCGGAGCTCGACGTTAAATTGAAAAAATTGTAACTAATACAGTGTGACAGAAAACATGGTTTCCGATAAAGCTGTCCAAGATTAACACGGAGCACTAGTGATTATCGCACCTAATGAGCCTCCCAAATAATTAGATGAAAATGAAAATGTCAATCCCTACTTATTTGCATTTTCTGCCGCGTACGATTGTTCTATTAAACCAGCTTCCCGCAGCGGTGTTTCCAAACTAATACGAAATGAAAACCTTCAAGAAGCGAGCATATTCCACCCTTAAAGGCGGGCAACACGCCTGCAACCCTAAGGGTGTTTATGGGTGGTGGTGATCACTTACCATCAGGTGACCCACTTGCTCGTTTGCCCTCTTATAATATAAAAAAAAAATAGTTGACCAACCCGGTGACTTGCTAGTGATGTCTTTTTACGTTTTGACGTGAAACGGATTTACATTGTCAATGATACATATCATTATCGTCAGTTTTTAGCCAGTAGAACAAGAAAGGTTAAAGTTATCACAGATTTTAAAATTAGGCAAAATTTAATTTGGTAAATTAAATTTAACAGATTCTCGGAGTATTATGCGCAAGTAATTATTGTCAGGGTTCTAATTTTCAAAAAGGTATTTCTGTTCATGACTTAGAAGTCAATGAATGTATCTTAGAAATATTGGCGATCTAATCTAACAACTCAAGAGATTCGTTCGGATACTCGGTGGGTGACGCTGCGATGTGTTCCAGGAACGATGCCGCGCGCGCACCGCGCCGGGCGCGGGACGTCGCCGGAGGCCGAGGCGGACGGCGCGGAGGGCGCGGGCGGCGGGCTCGCGCGCGGCATGGCCGTGGGCGGCGCGGGCGGGGCGGGCGCGCGCCTGTCCGCGTCCTGCGGCACCATCCACGTGGAGCTGCCGCCCTGTCTGCTGCTCGTGCCGCGCTGCCGCGCGCCGCCGCCGCGCACGCCGCACCCGCCGCATGCCCCGCACGCGCCGCACCCGCCGCACGCGCACCCGCGGCCCTCGTGCTCCTACCATCTGCTGCCTGAGAGCCATCGCGTGCTGCCCTTCGTCTGTCACCAGGTACTCTTCCCAGCTATTCCCTAGACCGACTCCTGCCATTTCAGACGCCTCTCTCTTTCTCTTTAAATAATTTTAGGCATTATTAGGATAACTTTCCAGAGCCAAAAAATAGTGGGACGATTTTGGAGAAGGAGAGTGAGGTTGCCGATTGAAATGTCTTCGAATTCGGAGACGTTTCGCCCCTCTCGAGTCTTTTTAAAAGAAAGGCTCGATCGTTTGATTGTAACTTGGATGTATATCTTGCAGAGCACATCGCGCGAGTGCTGCTCGGACTCGGAGTCGGAGATGCGGGACTCGGAGGAGGGCGTGCCGTCGGACGACGAGTCCGAGGCCGCCTCGCCGCCCGCCGAGCGCGAGCCCGAGCGAGAGCACGAGCCGCCCGCCGGCGACGCGCCCGACGCCGGGGACTCCGCCGCCGGCCCCTCTGCTAGCGGCACGTCCGACTAATGCGCAAGCGCATCCGTGCAACGGTCTCTAACTCCATAGGCCCCTCGCGACGAGATGCTGAGGCGAGGGATCCGCTCCGAGAGTTTTCTATGTCTAACTAGCGTTATGTATTTTGAAATTTCTCCCCTAGCGATACCGTTGCCCCTTCGATGTGTAGGTAGGTACTCCCATGTTGTCGTATCGAGGTAAACTTTCAGTTTATTATCTTTTTTTGTACTTACATTCCAGCACCCGGTCCGGTCGCAACTTGGGAAAAAGTATCTTTATATTCGATCGGATGTGCAGAAACCTTGCCGATAACGCTCTCCGGGCTATCTTTCACTGATGGCGACTATTCCCGGTATCGAAATTCGATCCGTCTCCGAGTAGGGGCTATCTGTGCTAACATTTAGAAAGCACTACTTGAACCAAATCTAAACGTTTTTGATATATACGAGCAAATATCTGATTAATTAAATTTTATTAGAAATACACCATATTGTTACCATTTTGTTATTTTAAACTTTAAGTTTACATCGCCTTTAAGTACATAAAAAATAACTGATTATTATTATAAATATGTGGAACAATGAAATATCTAATGTATCAGCGTATATAAACATTATTATTTATATCTATAAATATGCATTCCTCCGCCCCACCGGGAGATAGAATCTCACGTCTTGAATTCAAGCGTAGCTTCGTACAAAAGACATTGGTTTAGACTTAGGCATTCGTTACTTCTATACTGTTGCTTGTTTTGTGTGTTTGAAGAAAAATATCGGTATACCAAAGTGACAAATCCAATAGACGGAAGGCTTCCAGACAGTGTATTTTCAATCAACTCAACATCATTTAAACAAATTTAATGTAGTATGACATTATGTGTCTTAAAAAATACATTTAAATGTGATTTAAGGTCGGTGCAGGAATCCATCGGCCGACGACACGTGCTGGAAGCTTTCCGCACCATTGGACGGCGCAGAGCCACATAGAGAAACAGGTTCTCGCCATACTTTTTTATAAGACGCATTTAAAATTGTTATTCACATAAATACTCACAAGAGAAACCTGCTTTCCCTATGTGGTAATATTTTATAATGTGATATCGGTGTTACACATTAGATAAAATTATAAATAAAACATCGATCACTAATAAAGAACTAGATACACAATGCCATGCAAAAGTCGCCTCAAAACGGTCGAAAATCTAGTTCTTTCTCTTTCTCGCAAAATTCTAGATGGAATAATGTAAACTCAACCTTACGTGCAATGCGTGAAGTTGTATTTCGCAAAGCTATTACGAGTGCTCGCGCTAGACGAATCACAGTGCGCCAAATACCATAAAAATTTTACGACCTAGGCTCGCCGCAAGGACAGGGAACGGGGTGGAGTCGAATTGTTCAAAAGTATTTTTTTTATTTTTATTGTAAATATTGGTATGGGATTTTTGGAATGGGTTTATTTTAGTTTTAGTTACACAGTCACAACATTTATTTATTAATGAAATAAATATACACAGATAACATTAATTATGTATTTACATTAAAAATTTAAAAAAAAAACATTAAGTGAGTCACACTCACAGGTCAATCAAACTTATACTATTTTCACACCTTTATATAAATTATATTATAATAAATTTATTTCAGAACTTTAAGCACCACAACATACATTAATACAATGATGAACATTTGTAACATCATCCTTTGTATTTCCCCTCCTCATTAAAATTTCTTTAAGGAGGGCCTCTTATATCGACTCTTAGGGGATAAACTCAATAAAATCTCACATGTTAAATTTATTACATCCACTAAAAATTTAATTTATTATAATATGTTTGTATAATATTTACTTTTAAAAAGTACCAAAGTCTTATTAAACAAAAAAACAATACAGTTGTATTTTAATAATAAAAAAAATTTACAAACAATAGCGTCTCCACGGATTAATGGAACCGAGTAAACGAACATAACCCAAACAATTTAAGTGGGCTTGAGTCTTTACAATTGAGTTGCGTTATAACTACTGGTATTTATTTCAATTTAATTTTTAAAAATGATATTACGATGATTTTTAATAAAAGTGATAATAATAATTAATGATAATATTAATACTTACCGAAAATATGAAAGTCCATCCTTTTTTTTCGTCTTGGATGGGTGATTTTTGCACTTTTAAAAGGAGCATTTAGGCATGTTTATTGTCGGAGCGTTCGAATGCTACTAAGATAAAAGTCCACCTAAATGTTGATTTTAGGAGCTCTTTCGGTGAGGACACTTTTGGCCGCTGATTGTGTATCTAGTTCTTATTAGTGATCGAAGAAATAAAATAATGAATGTAAGATGTGAAGCTGCTGCTGTGACGGCCGCGGGCCGGCGAGCTCGAGGCGGCATTCACGCAATTGCTCTTGGACTGGTTCACTGATCAAAAATATTATTAAATAAAGGGTGTCTCAGCGCGGATTTTAAACTTTAAACACGAATTCCTCGGGAACCCGCGGGGCTAGCGGGAGGGGAGTGGTAGCGTTGGGTAGATGATGAGTGCGGATTTTTTAATCGCCATGTTGCAGTGGTCTGGCGCGCTCCGCGCGTACGCAGTAGAGGCGTACTTTTGCAACGAGTTTTCGTTGTTTTCCTCTGAAAAAATCTCTAACATCTTCGAACAGTAAATTTTTCGCTTGTTGTAGTCTTCTGGTTTGATTTTTTGGACTATTTGGATCTTGTAAGGATGTAATTTTAAGTCTAAGGCCAAAATTCGTTGAACACTTGAACGGTAAAGGCTCAAAGAAGCAGCGTGTTTTGCGTTGTGCTTTACCCAACGAAAACTCGTTGCAAAAGTACGCCTCTACTGCGTACGCGCGGAGCGCGCCAGACCACTGCAACATGGCGATTAAAAAATCCGCACTCATCATCTACCCAACGCTACCACTCCCCTCCCGCTAGCCCCGCGGGTTCCCGAGGAATTCGTGTTTAAAGTTTAAAATCTGCGCTGAGACACCCTTTACAAAAAATTATAATAAAATTATTTAAACACATATATTATACAAATTATAGAAATTACTGCTACGAAATTATATAGAGACGTCACGGGTCAATATTTTATCCAGTTTTTGTACAAAACGTGGTTTTTGACTGTGGAGTACCAGATTCCGTCACGAGCACATCGCCCAAGGCTGTCAACGTGGCGCCAAAGTATTGACGCGAATCCATATATCATAAGCAGGCGTCACCCAGCAAATCGAGGTAAATACAAGCCTCTATAAACATAAATAACAATGGTGGGCGCCTGATAGATATTGGATTGGTCCGGGGCCGTCTCCTCCGCACCGCGAGTGCGCCGCGTGAGGGACGCGGCGCCGGCTGTGATAGTTAGCGTAAGGGTTAGCGTACGTACATTCCTGTCTCTAGCATACTCCTGTGCATTTAGGTGACGCCGCTGCGTGCTCGTAGTGACGTCCTCCGCGGTTCTGTAGTTCGTATCTCCCCCCGCGTGTACCTCTGCCAATGTTATATGGCATAGTCCCGCTGTGCGAGCACGGGCGCCGGCCGCTTCCCGCGACCGCCTCGCGACGACTGATTACTATTATGATCTACATGCTGAATGATGAACGGCCAACCTTTCCGTACGTACCCGCGCCGGCGCTCGTGTGAAACCAGAAAACCCTATTTTTACAATCTTTAATAATATATTGTGATTAATTAATTATTATAGCGTCTATTATCTGTATATTTTTCTATTGTTAACTTTAAGTAGTCTAGTTGTATTAGAACAATAATTCTCTTCGATCTAGAATTACGAATCAATGTAGCCAAATGAATAAAAAGTTACGAGAATACTTGCTACCGCATTGTTTGATTGCGCGGGAGAGTCCGTCGCGAATCCGTGAAAGCGCCGCAGACAATGCCGCTGGCGTTGTACTTGTCTACGATCGCATCGATGGCCTGTTTGATGGTGTCGGTGACGCACTGGTTTGCGATAAACAAACGACGCTCGCAGCTAACTTCGGACGGGCCAGTTAAGTTGAATCGTATAATACTTAACGATCTGAACAGTTGTCTTGGAAAACTTGTGAGTTGTGAATAATCAAATTAAGCAGGTAAAATAGTTACACAGATGTCTCTGCCTCAATTGGTATCCAAAGCGAGCACGATTGTTTTAAATAACGGAGTATATAGACTACGGTCCCATCCAAAAAATTGATGGGTCATATGAACCACCAGGTGACGTATATATGACGATATAAGAGCATAAAATAATAAGATTCAGCACTATGCAGTCACTTGTAAGCTGTCTAACTAAGGTGCAGGTAGAGTGAAGGACATTTTGGTCATATGTTTTTGTACGGCATTTTTACCATCGATAGATCCATGAAAAATAATAAGAAAGCGCGCAGAGCCGTAAAAAATGGTGCGCCACAAAGTCGGTATTTTTATTTGTTTTTCTGAAAATTTCGAGGGTAAATTTGGTATTTCATTCTGTACGGCATCAGTTTCATACTGTTTCAATACAGCTTCTAAACCATTATCCCGCAACGCCGTACAAAAATCATGCGACAAGCGGAAAAAATCGAGGGTTGCAACCCCCTATTTTTCCGTGGTCCGGGGGGTGATTGGTTCGTGGCGCACCATTTTTTTACGGCACTGCGGGCTTTCTTATTATTTTTCATGGATCTATCGATGGTAAAAATGCCGTACAAAAACCAAACAAAAACATATGACCAAAATGTACTCACTCTACCTGCACTTTTGAATTCTCACCAGCACTCAGTTGGACAGCAGACTCAGATATACGTCACCTGGTGGTTCATATGACCCATCCATTTTTTGGGTGGGACTGTAGTCTAATACCTAAAGGAGTATAATACACTTTACATAAGACCTTAATTTTTCTTTTCTTCCTAGTTTCGTGCAATGCATAATTGCACACTTTTCTTTTTTTAGCGTTTACCTATTTATTGGTAATTATAACTGTTAGTTTTTATTATTATGTTGTATTTGTAAGAATTTTAAGATACCTGTACCCTAAATCTGACACAATAGTGTTTATCTCTCGTAGTTTGAATTAGTTATTTTGATAGGCAGTTGTTCGCACAATCTCAAGCCGCGCGGCGGCCGGCAGGCCTTCAGACTTGCACAATGCTCGGGTCGGCTGCTATCTCTGCATCTCAAGAGGTGGAAGATAGATGTTATCTAAGCTAAAATCTTTTGATTTACCGCTCGTTCATCGCGGGCAGATGCCATTGTGGCATTGTGTACTTGTACGAAAATATGAATGTGCCCACTTTTACTCTTCATTACTTTTCCCCTAAAGCGAAATTGTTACAACTTACTTTCTACATCCACATTATAATTATTTTTAAGTGCCTAAGTTAATTTCTCGTTAATTTCTAGTCGCATATGGCAAATTTTACTATGAGAGGTGCCTGTTACCTAGGTAAGTACCACATTTCTGATTAACTCTCTCGTCGTAAGTAGGTATAATGTTTATTTTCGTCGGACGCACTTGTTGCAAAATAATAAATTAATGTAAACCTACTCAGCAGCCTTTGGTATTCAATTTTTAACAAAAACTATTGGCGTCCACGGACCTGTTGGCGTCTAGAAAAACGTCCCAAAAAATTGTGGAGCTCATTTTATTTTGTGATCCTATCTACATACTCGTAACTAATTTATTATTGAGATCAAATGGTCTAGTCTAACCCACTTGTACTTTCGTTCTCATTTCATTTGGAAAGAAGATGATACCTTATGGCAGTATTTTATATCCGTAGATTAGGGCGAGTTCATGACAGCGTCTAATTACGGGGAATGTAAATGAGCTAATCAGTATGTAAGTGTGTATCAGTGCCGCGAGCGCGCGGCGGGCGGCGGGCAGTCGAGGCGCGACGCCCGATCCCAGAGCACGCCCCACGCCGGTGCCGCGCGAGTGAGTGACGCACGGGCCGAGCCCGCCAGTGCCAGTGCCCCAGCTGTGGCTGCACCTGTGCAGCGATCCTTTGCACGCGCCCGACATACGTCTATAAGGATTCACAACTGCATCAACATACAATATAACTTCACTTGTAAGTTTCTGTTTATCACGACTACCCTCAAACAGATTTGTTACCTATATTCCACGTTGCTATTACATTCATTTGAAGCTAAAAGTAAGTAATTTGTACTATGGTTATAAGTAAAAATGAAGCTAGAAAGCTGGTTGACTTCTTGATTGTTATTGGAAAGCAGAAACTATACCATAAAGGACCGCTCAAATATTTGCCACTCTTCTCTCTTCTAAATGCTCTTCTGAGTTTTCATTACTTTTAACTTTTAAGTAAATAATGAGCTCGACTTAGTACCTACTTCGTGTTTGCAAAAACTACCGACATCATCCGACATCATATAGAAATGGCATGATTATAAAGTTGAAATAAGAAGTAACTTTTATTAATTAAATACTTTTTAAAATTGTTTTAGTAGATAATGTTTTACGATTGTTTCCGATGCCCATTTATTATTTATCTTGAAGAACTAACATTCTGTCCTTCCAATCCGTGTCGAATCTTAGGACAAAAGAAGGTACCTATAGTCGTAAACAAAAAACGCTAGTCCACATCATCCGTTGTATCTCTATATCAACTTTTTAGAATCCTGAAATCGATCTTAGCCTATAATATTAACGCAAGTACGAGTGGGTAGCTTGCTATCCGCGACCGTTATTGCGAGTTAGTGACACCAAGGAAGAGCCGCGGAGTCGCCGAGGCAGTTGTAGATAAGAAATTAATTGTTTTACATACTTACATCATAGCTCTAAGTCATTATAACTGCAGTCTACGTTCTACTGCAATTCAAAGGCATATACATGTGTTTATCTATGACTATTAGATACTTAGCTAGTTCTCTCCGAGTCCAGTAGTTTACTCAATTAACAGAAATGATTCTCTTAACAATAAGTCCCTAAAATATAAAATCTGACGATCTCTGCCGAACAGTAGTAAGGATATCGAGTCTTAAACCTATAGACCGTGGGTTCGGTTCCCGCCCGTTTGTGATAAGGTCTCTTTCTCCGAGTGCTACCTTTGGAATCTGTCGATGAAATAGCTTCTATATCGCTCGATAATATTATCGTGTAGGTATTTAGTAAGCACTCTTGAAATTAAAGGCTCGTCATTCACGTATGTATGTTAGGTCCTACACATTCAGTGTTACCTACGAAACAGAATCTTGGGTGATCACCAAAGCTTTTCTATGCTCCTGAGATAGTTCTATTAGTATAGGCACCACAAGAAATTGATAGAAAAAGCTGAATATCATGATAAATAGTGTAGCCATAGATCAGAGAAGGGTTCCCTTTCTCTGATCTGAGAGTGTAGCTTTTCAACAGTGAAAGAATTATTCAAATCGGTTCAGTAGTTTCGGAGTATTCAATACAAACAAACAAACAATCAAATCTTTCCTCTTTTATGATAGAGAAACATTCCAAGAAGGCTGTGGCGGTTAGGTCGCCACAGTGTTTTTTTTATGTCAGAGGCGGCGGTCGCCTGAAGGTAAGCAATCACCGCCGTCCATGGACATCTGCAACACCTGAGGGATCGCTGATGCGTTGCCGGCCTTTTAAGGGGGGGTGTGGGCCTCCGGCACTCTCACAAACCAGACGAAACACAATAGTAGTTAGTCACTATTATTTCACGCTGCTGTAATGTGCGAGGTGTACTTCCCCGGTTGAGCCGGCCCATTCGTACTGTAAAACAGCATGGCTCCTACCAATATCTTATTGACTTACCTACTGTAAACAGAGTCTTATAACCTTGGGTTACTTCCAAAAATTGTGTCAATACAGGAATATCTTTCTATACATAAGGTTGAAAATTGATAAAATTTTATTGCCCATACTAACAAAAACTTGTAAGTACTCCTACCAAAATTATTTGAGACGAGATTTAGTTTAGCACAGAAGTAAGATATTACTCGTAAGTCGTATGTGATAAGTAAACCGCTTGTCTGTTGAACAGGTGCTGCGTGGTGCGTTGTCGCGATGGTGAGCGCGGGGGCGGGCCGCGCGCGCGCACCATGAGGAAGTTCATGCGCACGCGCGCGCCGGAGCCGCTCGCCCCGCCCCACCACCCGCACGCGCACCCGCACACCCGCCCGCACGCGCACGACGCGCACGCAAGGCTCAACGGCCACGCCGCCGCGCACCACGCCAACGGACATGCCAGTGAGTAGTACCTACTCATTTCACAACTTCGTTATTGAATATCTAAACTTATTCTGTTTTTGTAATGGAGGGACTCAAGTATGAAACTACCTAGTTCTTTATTTATATGCCAAGATTAAATTGAAAGATGATCATGGCATACCAAAACAATTGAACGCCCCATAGCTATACCTTATCTAATCTTCGTCTTCACAATACTTACTTATCACAAGTATTTTGCAATAGTCCCTGAAGCCAACCAGAGGGCCTAGACAAAGTAACATTTTGATAGTGTAGTTTCATTTCATAGAAAAATTTGGAGGCTTCAGGCGACTGGGACACCGGCCCCATTCGCCGGAAGCCTCGAAATTCGCATACTCTAAATTGTATGGATTAGCAGGTGCCTTAGAAAAGTCACGTGGTCAATCGATATCGGAAGATCGCCAAACTTAGCGATTACGAAAACGTCACAAGTGCAGCTTGTCTACGCATTCTGGTCCTAAAGAGATTTACCACGTAACTACACAGGACCGTTTTAATCCTACGTATAAACTGAGCTAGGCATTGCCCCTCTTGGTACTGATAATAAAGCAAGACAAGTTCATTTCATTTGTCGATCGAGCAGTGTTAGTGGTAGGGTAGGTGGTCTATGGCCTGCGGGATGGAGGTGTGGGGACACCTCCTGCATTGCACAGGCCACGGCTCCTGACGGGTAGCAATGACTAGGCGCTCCCGGCCGTTGTTGCCCAGCCTCCTCCCTCCGCCGGGGGGAGGCAAGCGGGGCCCGCCCTGTAAGAGGCGGGCAGGTCGCCCTGCGGTGTCTCTGGTTGTCAGGGCCTGTCTCAGCCCAGAGACGCCGCCGACGGCGATGCAGGAGCGCGGGGGGGTTTAGTGCAGTATTCTTCGTGCACCAGTCTTTATAAAGACTGGGGCATGAAATTGCACGAGTCCCACACACGGCTCGCCTATGGTGCCTAATAGCATTCCCCTCCACAAAAAAAAAAAGGGTAGGTGGTCTGGCGCGCGGCGTGTTCGCACGTGGCGGTTAGCGGCTCCTCGCTAATCGATGCTCGCACTAATTGCCCTCCGTCTCCATCATGCGACCTTCATTTTACATAATGGTTTCTGCGATTCAATGTTCAATAGACCTTGGGTCATCGATGGCTGAAATCGTGTCCTAAGAATTATTTATTTATTCATTATTTGTTGAGGGCTCACCAACACTTTTACCAAATGAAGCGCAATAGCAAAGCTAAATTTAGATTGGTTTTGTGTTAGGGAACCTTCCCGGTGAACAGACAGGTATTATTTTTTCTGTCACCAAGGAAAACGAACGACAAAATACGCCATCAATCCAGTAAGTAAATGTTTGCATGCTTTTTAATTTTGATCGACCTTTGTCATCCGTCAATGATCATGCGGCGCAGGCTCACGTCACGCATGACCGAGCTCTGTCGACAAACAAACAAACAAAACAACCTGGCTAGGCGCGCACGCATCGCTCCGCGCTGCGTCTTTCCATTCTATACAAGGCCAGAACGCAGCCATAGGAAACTGCTCGAGTATATATATACTACAGCATTACAATATTGTAATGCTGTTTTTAACTCTGTTATTACAATGCATACACGAATTTTGCGTACTGATCGTGTATAGTTTGTAACGTGAATGCTCGCGTCTTTGTTCCAAACTATACTACAAACTTACTTACATTGACAAGTGTGCAGTTTAGTTTTTTAGTAAAATATGGAATTTTATTTTAACTTTATTAGGTAGAAATAAATACAAAACAATTACTTAATCATAATTATTTTGATTAAAAAGTGCTTTTCAACGAGCATTATTAATATTATTAAGTTAAATGCTAGGTCGTGTTTTCTTTTTCCATTTTTTGTCGCGGTGGGTGTTGAAGGTCGGCCTGCTAGTATTATATTTTTTGTAGCAATTTTTTTTTCAGGTTTAAAAAAAAATAACCACGAAGGCCAAGGCGGGAGCTCCGCTTCGCTTCGCTCCCGCCTTAGCCTTCTAACCTATAACCATCCGAGTCGCTTTCCGCCTCCGATGTGTTTTTTTTAACTTAATTTCTCTCAGTACGCCGTATGTAAACAGCGGAATAATACAAATTGCCTGCGCGACATATACACGATTAGTCCGTATGCGCACTGGCGCTGTATATATTGGAACAAGAAAAACTTGTTCGTTACTACGAAGTATACGCGATTATTTGCGTACTGCTCTTGTATGGATTGGAAGAACTTAGTAAAAAAGTTATTTACAATATATACTCGAGCAGTTTCCTATGGCTGCGTTCTGGCATTGTATAGAATGGAAAGACGCCTCCGCGCTGCCTCATTTGCCTCATAATGAAATGGGTTTTATTGCGGCATCGGTTTGCTATTACCCGTACCTTGGGCCATTTACATTCAATATTTTACTATCCAATTACAATGTTTGTCGGAAACATACACACAATCAATAAAACAAGAACAGCCTATTCCGAGCTTAAACGCCTCACCATGCCCCTACAATAGTTGTTATAGTTCATAAAAAATATTACGGTACTGTAATAGCGTCTAGTCGAGTAACGTTACTCTCGGCCGAAACTGTTTAATTCGCGTAGTGCCGCGAGACGGCAGAGGCAGGTCGCGCGCCGCTCCGAGCCTATTAACACACATTAGCCGCGGTAGTGGGTAGTGTTGCGGGCTCCTTGCGCGCGGTTCCCACGGTGCCGCGGACCACGGCCGCGCAGTGAAAGTGCGCGCGCACTGCTGCGCCCTGCACCGCCGCTGAACCGGCGCCGGCGCTTAGTTTCGGCACATAATTCCAGATAGGGTAATTGCCATTTTTATTGATTCACTTGATTCAATTGAACCATAACATAATTTAACTCCAGGGTTGTTACACACAACAAATAATTTATTAGAATACTAGCCTTCCGCCCGCGGTTTCACCCGCGCGTAATCGGGGGTTTCCCCCCACATTTCCAGGATTAAAAGTACCCTATGTTCACCGGGGATAGTGTAGCTTTCCAACAGTGAAAAAATTATTAAAATCGGTTCAGTAGTTTCAAAATTGATATTCCCTCGGGAATGAGACGTTTCCCGTAGGAATTTTATAGCCTATGTCCTATTCCGGGTTATAAACTATACGTGTACGGTGCAACCGTGCATTTGTCGATATAGCAAAATTTTACTTAATTAGGTCGATTCATTTTATACGTCAAGCGCTTTACGTAAAGAGTTAGTTAGTTCACGTTTACACCGACATCACGGCGGACGCGTACTCATCATATCAATTTGTATCATATATCATTATCAGCCAGTAGTCGTAGTTTCCAAATCAATAAACATTATTTTTCTCTATCAAATATCTATCATTTAAAGGTGTCCCGTACATCTTTATGGTCCTTCGAGCCGGATTCTTCTTCACGATGATGATCAGCGATATCAGAAGATCATGTGGAGAGACTCGCCAACTGAGATCATACAAGAATATGAATTAACTACCGTTACATATGGCACAAAAGCGGCTCCTTTTCTTGCCATGATGGTACTGCAGCAGCTGGCTTTAGATGAAGGCCACAAGTATCAATCTAGCATAGCAGCACAGGTGGTTCAAGAACAGTTTTACATGGATGACCTGATCAGTGGGAGCCATGATTTATCATCAGCAAAGCAGTTACAGTCAGACTTAATCAATTTGTTAAAGGCAGGGGGTTTTAATCTCAGAAAGTGGGCAGCCAATACGCCAGCTCTTCTCGAGGACGTGAACACAGCAACTGTCAAGGACGAAACATATGATTTTAAACACGAACAATCAACAAAAACATTAGGCCTGCGTTGGCATTCTCAATCAGACGAGTTCACTTTTGACTTTAAAATAAACCAATGTCCTTCGAAATCTACAAAACGCACCTTACTATCAGATATTTCTAAGCTTTTCGACCCGCTGGGATGGCTCACTCCTGCCACAACAAAACTAAAATTATTATTCCAACAAGTCTGGTTACATAACCTACAATGGGACGACGAACTTCCTAAGAATATCAAAGACGAGTGGTTAAAGATCAGACAGGATATGGACAATATTTCACAGATTCGAATTCGTAGATGGCTAAACAGTAACAATGATGACGTCATTGAGTTACACGGCTTTTGTGACGCATCCGTTAATGCCTATGCCTGTGTCATATACAGCAAAATTGTAAAGAAAAATCAAGAGGGGAGTCAAGATAATTCAATAACATTAATTGCCGGGAAATCCCGTTTAGTACCGCCTAAGAAAAACATTACCCTACCTCGTTTGGAATTATGTGCTACCCATCTCTTATCAAAACTCATGCAAAAAGTAAGATCATGTTTAGCAGATTATAATATCAAATTGTTCGGGTGGTGCGACTCGACAGCTGTTCTGGGCTGGCTACAAGGAGATCCGGGACGCTGGAAGGCCTTTGTAGCCAATAGAGTGATTCAAGTCGTTGAAGTTATCCCACCTGAATGCTGGCGCTATGTCAAATCACAGGACAACCCAGCTGACTGCGCCAGCCGAGGAATATCAATGGAGCAACTTCATCAACATCCGTTGTGGTGGCAGGGACCACACTGGCTATCAGAGTTCTGTGAAGATAAAATACAAGACACTCCTGTCTACGTCACAGATGAAGAGGTTAAAAAATCAAGCAAAACAAACGTGACAACACGCTTACGTCACAAGGATATTATTACTGAATTGATAAGTAAACACAGCAGTTTGAATCGAGTGACGCGGATATTAGCCTACATACTACGTATAAAGCAAAAGAATAAACAAAATTATCTAACAGCAGAGGAATTACAAAAAGCAAAATTAAAAATTATCAAGCATATACAAAATATAGCATTTGAAGAAGATATACAGCATTTACAAAAGCATAGCAAAGCAAATCAAAAAAGCAAATTATTACCATTAAATCCCTTCATCGATTCTGAAGGATTATTAAGAGTTGGAGGCAGGCTGCAACACGCATCAATCAGCAAGGACATGAGGCACCCTCTGATCATACCGCACGAGGGTCAGTTAACAAGCCTTCTTATAGATCAAGCACATAAACTGACCTTCCACGGGGGTGCCCGCGTCACCTTGGCTTGGCTACGACAGCATTATTGGATTTTAGGAGGAAACCGAGCCGTTAAAAGCGCTTACGACAGTGCGTAACCTGCAGGAGACACAATCCGACAAAACATCAGCAGTTGATGGGTGACCTGCCCGAAGCAAGGTTAAATCAATCAAGACCATTCTATCATACGGGCGTAGACTATACCGGCTTCGTCGACGTAAAATCAAGCAAAGGAAGAGGTATCAAATCCTATAAAGGATATATAGCAGTGTTCATCTGTATGGTTACAAAGGCCATTCACCTAGAGTTGGTGTCGGATTTGACCTCATCAGCGTTTTTAGCAGCTTTGAAGAGAATGGCAGCCAGGCGTGGCACACCAGGCCACATCTATAGTGATAACGGCACGAATTTTGTGAAAGCCAGTAGAACGATCAACGAAGAGAGTATTAGATTGCAGTCTGTGATTAATGACGAGTTTTTATCAAATGTCAGTGAAATGAATATAGAATGGCATTTCAATGCCCCATCGTGGCCTAGTGCGGGAGGACTTTGGGAAGCGGCCGTAAAAAGCCTCAAGTATCACCTTCGCAGAGTCATCGGTGACCAGAAACTCACCTTTGAGGAGTTCTCCACACTACTATCGCAGCTCGAAGCCTGTCTAAATTCTAGACCACTTTGTGCCATAACAGAAGATCCAGATGATATCAATTACCTTACTCCATCTCATTTCTTATCCAGTGGTCCGCTGTTGAACATTGTGGAGACTGAAACAGATGAAAGAACACGTTGGCAGTTGACTCAAAGGATGGTTGGAGATATCTGGAAGCGATCATCATCATCATCATCATCATTTCAGCCAAACGACGTCCACTGCTGGACATAGGCCTCCCCCAAGGATCTCCAAACCGATCGGTCTTGCGCCACCCGCATCCAGTGGATTCCGGCGATCTTTATGAGATCATCGGTCCACCTTGTGGGAGGCCTACCACGGCTGCGTTTCCCGGTACGTGGCCACCACTCAAGGACCTTTCCGCCCCAACGGCCGTCAGTCCTCCTAGCAATGTGTCCTGCCCACTGCCACTTAAGGCTCGCAATTCTTTGGGCAATGTCGGTGACCTTGGTCCTTCTGCGGATCTCATCATTTCTGATGCGATCACGCAGGGAGACTCCAAGCATCGCCCTCTCCATTGCCCTTTGCGCGATTTTGAGCCTTTTTATGCGGCACATTGTAAGTGGCCACGTTTCCGTTCCATAAGTCATCACTGGCAACACACACGAGTCAAAGACTTTCGTCTTGAGGCACTGCGGTAGTCGGGCCGAGAAAACGCTGCGAAGCTTCCCGAACGCTGCCCAGCCGAGTTGGATTCGTCGATCGACCTCTTTCTGGAAGTTGGACCTACCAAGTTGGACTTTTTGTCCCAGGTAAATGTACTCGTCCACAACTTCCAGTGTTGAGTTCCCAACTTTTAAAGGAGTGGGTACGACATGGGAGTTCAACATGATTTTCGTCTTTTCCATATTCATTTTAAGACCCACTTGTTGAGACACTCTACTGAGATCGTTGAGCATTGTGCCTAGGTCTTCCAATGACTCAGCCATGACTACGATATCATCCGCGAAGCGAAGGTGCGTCATGTACTCGCCGTTTAGGTTGATGCCAAGTTCTCTCCAGTCCAGAAGCTTAAACACGTCCTCCAACAGAGTAGTGAACAGTTTCGGCGATATAACATCGCCCTGTCTCACACCCCGCTGGAGCCGAATGGGTTTTGTCTTCTGGTCCTGGAGGCGGACTGACATGGTGGCGTTTTCGTACAGCGACTGCAACACTTGTATGTATCGGTAGTCTATTTGGCACCTTTGGAGTGACTGAAGCACGGCCCATGTCTCGACAGAATCAAAGGCTTTTTCATAGTCCACAAACGCTAAGCATAATGGCAGATTATATTCTTCGGACTTTTGTATAACCTGCCGCAGCGTGTGCATGTGGTCTATGGTACTAAAGCCTTTACGGAATCCGGCTTGTTCGGGAGGCTGGAAGTCATCAAACCTACGTACGAGACGATTCGTGATAACTCTAGAAAACAGCTTGTAAACATGACTCAGTAGCGTGATGGGTCTGTAGTTCTTCAGCTGCGTTCTATCGCCCTTTTTGAAGAACAGCTTCACCACGCCCCTGTGCCATGCTGTTGGCGTTTTACCCTCGAGAATAACGGAGTTGAACAACCTCTGGAGAGCTTTCAGGACCGGTCGGCCTCCTGCCTTTAGAAGCTCCGCTGTAACTCCGTCATCCCCCGGCGCCTTGTTGTTTTTAAGCTGTTTCAGAGCTACCCTAATCTCGTAAAGGCTGATGTCCGGAATATCTTCCGTGTAGTGTCGGGTCAATTTGGCTCTACGATCTGTGGCCTCGATGACAGGTGTTCGTGTCGTCGCGTAAAGCTGCCCATAAAAGTTTTCAATCTCGGCCAAAAGCTCAGGGCGTGACGTGACGACTCTACCGTCTTCTGTCTTCAACTTCGTCAGCAAGCTCTCTCCAAGAGACAGATCTCTGGCAAACACTTTAGAGCCTTTATTTCGCTCAATGGCCTCTTTAATACGTTCCGTATTAAATCGGCGTATGTCGCGGGTAAGGCACTTGGAGATCTGTCTGTTGAGCCGCCTTTGCCGACGAGCATCTTCAGAAGATAGCAGAGCCATATCACGTCTTTCCTCCATCAGCTTTAAAGTCGGCTCTGAGATTTTTTTACTTTTTGTATTACGGCTGGGTCTAAAAAATTTAGACCCCACCGTAACGACAGCTTCCACGAACCTGTCATTGTAATTGTCCACATCTGTGCAGTCCTCCAGGCAATCGAAACGATTTTGCAATTCGAGCTGGAAGTGTTCGGGGTTTTGGATCTGGATGGCTGCAGGGCGGAGCGTAGACTTCATCAGTCGATACCTTTCGGATTTAACGTTAAGGTTCAATGTGCCTCTAACCATTCGGTGATCACTCCCCGTTCGAACTAAGTTGATCACTGAGACATCATTGAAGATCCGAGTCTTAGTCGACATGATGAAGTCAATCTCATTTCTTGTTACGCCGTCCGGACTTTCCCAGGTCCACTTGCGATGCTTCCTCTTTTTGAAGAAGGAGTTCATCATAAAGAGTCCCTCCCTCTCCATGTATTCAGCTAGCATCTGACCACGGTAGTTCCGGTTTCCAGATCCAAATTGCCCCACTTTCCGCTCGTCATCGCTACGTTTGCCCAGCCTTGCGTTGAAGTCTCCCATGACAACAGTGTAGTGGGTCCTGGAAGCATGTATTGCCCGAGAGATATCCTCATACATTGCTTCCACTTCCTCGTCGGGGTGTGTCGAGGTCGGGGCGTAAACCTGTATGACCTTCAACGAATACCGACTGGTAATTCTGAGTATAAGGTACGCTACCCTATTCGACACACTTCCGATCTGAACAATGTTGTTCACGAGAGACTTGTGGACAATAAACCCGACACCACCTCGGGACAGCTCTTCGCCCTCCCGGAAATAGAGCAGGTTTCCGGATTTAAGGATCACCGTGTCCTCGCCCTGTCTTCGGACTTCAGATAACCCTACTACACTCCAGCGAATCCTGCTCAATTCTTCCTCCAATTCCAGCAGCTTTTCCTCGGTCCGCAGTGTGCGTGTGTTGTACGTTGCCAGGGCCAAGGTTGTCTGACGGGATGTCCTCGCCACCCGGGGATTCTTTGCACCCCTGGTCCCGGCGCCTTGCCAACGTCCGTCACCGTGGGCACGGCCTCCGGTACCGCCGGGCACTTGGGGCCTTGTGTTCTGTGAATAATTCATAGGGGGGATTTGGGCCTACACCCACCACGCTGGCCCAGTGCGGATTGGTGGGGGGGACCGCCAGAGCCTCGTCTGTTAAACAACAGGGTGTACCACGTGAAGGTGAGGTTGGCTTGGGTCCCGTAGGATGTTGTTTGGGACCCCTTACACCCTTACACCCCTTACAACTGGAAGCGATGGAAGGCAGAATATCTGACACAATTGTCAGCCAGGAGCAAATGGCAGCAGGCGAAAGACAATATCAAGCTTGATGACGTTGTTATCATTCACGACGCAAACCTACCTCCCGGCAAGTGGGCATTAGGTAAAGTTATCAATCTTCACCCTGGTAAAGATGGTTTGATTCGGGTAGTTACTGTGAAGACCAAAAACGGGAGCATCAAGAGACCTGTTACAAAGTTGACCGTACTGCCTGTCAATCCTGAAACAAATCAATATCAAAAACCCACTCAGCCTCAAACTGACCCAGGTTCTGAACCAAAATCCGAAAGACGCTCCAAGCGTAGAAATCAACAATCGGGAATTAAAATCTCAAATGTTATTATGTTTACCCTGCTATTGTTTATTACATTCATGCAAACAGTGCAAGCTGCGTATAATATTACATACTTCAAAGATACCCAGAGCCTATATTTCGATAAAATATCAGATATGCGCCTAATTCGAGATGAATGGAAGATGATAGTTTACTATGACTTAGATCCGTACTGGCAAGGTTCAAAATTGCTAAACAAATACATTGCTCATCTTGAAACCATATGTTCACAATTGCAAGCGAAACAACAATGCGACGTTATCTTATTACAATTACGTCACGAATGTTCCGAGTTACACTACTACGATCAGCTGTTGCTCGGTCAGCATTCCGCGGAAGGAATACGAGTCCGTCGCGGGCTTATCAATGCAGTGGGAAACATCGCCCACGAACTGTTCGGCGTATTAGACAATAACTTCGCAGAACAGTATGAAAGGGACATTGACCTCATTAGAAAGAATCAAAAACATCTCGTAAAGTTATGGAAAAATCAAACATCAGTTATAGAAGCACAATATAATGGACATGGCCAGATTTTGCCCTCAAATGTACAGTAATGTACAGTAATTATTTACATGTGAAAATTACTTTAGTTTTTTATAAAAATTAATCGCAACAATTACATTTTATAAAAACATGCGACAAAAAAATGCCTAAAAATATGTGAGTTAATTCATTTTCCGCCATTTCCGCCCCATCCTAGAATGATTTTGACATTTCGTTTAATACGCGTCAACTTGTAATTGGCTTGTCTGAACATCGTGCAAAAACCTGCGCAGAACACCACTAGACCGACAAACTTATCTGTTCCGGTGGCCAAAATTGTAACTACGTAAATTGCAATGCAAAAACGATATTTAATGACAGTACTAAAGCGACAGTTGCGACGCCGCCACCGGAACAGATAAGTTTGTCGGTCTGTAGTGAAGTTGACGCAGTCGATAATGTCTTTTCGTTGTCTAATTATATTGGATATTCTAATTATTATTCTGCTGTGCATATTGGACTTGTTTGCGATTGATTGGTTTTTACGATGATAAGGTGCCTGAATTGCACTGTGGCCATTAACCGAATGGGGAGGCATAATATTGTAACAACTCTAGCACCAAATTTACAAAATACATTGACTACATCAATGATATTATATACAAACAATCATTGGACTACATGGTTATCTATGTATACAGGAGGTACGTACCCAAGTTGTTATTATTTTTGTATGTTTTATCAATGTTATTATGTGTGTTTTTTAGTGCGAGCGAGTAGTACAATGTAACTTGCACGTATTATTTTACTGAACACATTATTATATTTTTTCAGCTTCCTGCAGAAAGAGTGATTTGCAATGCATGTTTTGTATTGTTAAATCAAAGCTCGGAAGACGGTATACATAACAGGGTACTGGGCTACCCAATGGTCTGTATTGGTTGTGGTCGCTCTGTTACGGGTAGGCGTTACCCAGTGCGACACCACATGCTCTCAAAACGAACCACGGAAGACCAAGCGTCAGGTGTCTGGGACATCCTACACATGCTGAGAAGGATACCTTTTAAGTGTCAAATATTGGCTAAAGATGGAGATATATATCTAGCATGTTTGTAACTGTAACATACTTTACCAATGTAATTATTTGTCACTAAATAAAAGATTTTATTAATATAATAAATGTCATTACTTACCAGTGTTTCATTTCGTAATCGTAACCAATTGTATAATAAGTATTTGCATTTAATATAAGACTTTCTCTAGGCCGCAACAATTGTTTTTTCACTATCATGGTCTGCCTACAAGATGGATGGATGGATGGATCGTACAAAGTGGAGATCCATCGTCTCTGGCTACCCCCGTGTAGAGACTAGGGCGTGAGCGTGTATGTATGGTCTGCCTATGCCACACGCAGATGTTACGTTTTGCAATTGGTTGACTGTTTACAATCTCGAAAATAAGAAGAGAATAGAAAAAGAGATAATCTAAGGCCGAGGCGGGCGGCGCGGCGGCGGAGGTGGCGGGTGAGGGGGTAGCGATCGGCCGACCGCTCAAAGATCGCGGCGGGCGGCCAGCGTGCACGCGGCGTTCCCGATGTAGACACGCCGCACGCTGGTTAACCGAACACGTCGGGAGCCCGCTCCACAACCGCGCCCGCCAAATGTGGGGTCAGCTTAATGCTGTTTACAATCTTTCACTGTGACATAAATTATCTAGTACCTACATAGGTACTTCTCGTATTGATATGGCAATAAAACTCTTCTAAACACTTTTGCTATTAAAAACGGTAAGGCGTTTTCGTTTTTTTAAACCTATTTATTGAATCTCTCGCATGTTTTCTGAAAATAAAATTTTAATTATTGCAAAGACATGCATGTAAACTTTGATTTGACGTACTGTTCATTAATGTACATGCATATTTTTTTTTGGGCACAGCTCCATACAAAATCTGGCCATGTCATTTTTGAAAAGACTAGATACAGCAGTTAATCAACAACACAAACTATTTAATCAGCATATTATGAAACTAGAAAAAGAAAATCTAATTATAAAAGAGGAGGTAGAGAGGTTAAAAGCTATCAATGAATTTATCTTATCAACTGTAATCGCCAATAACATCCTAGTTAACCTAAAAAAGATACAAAATACGTTACTGGATACAGTTACTGACATATATCATGGGAAAGGACATCATCCATTTTGGGATAAAATTTTTTTTTAGCGGCCATCAATTTTAATTACAAAAGTGTATAGTACACATAAACCTCATTATTTTTTATTATGGCGACAAAGTCGAAATCTATTTGGTTTCGGAGATATAAGGGCGGAAACTGCGTAAAGCGGGCACCCGCGCGGTTTCATACAAAAGTGACCCGTCCCGCGACCGCGCGGGAGACTTTTGTATGTACCGCGCGCGGGTCCCGCTTCACACAGTTTCCGCCCTAAGACCGAAAACAATTTGTTTTCAGGATTTAAGTTGTACAATACGCGGTTCACTTAAGTAAAAACTTGTCTTAACATAGCAGTCACCTCCGCCCTCCGCCCCCTCCCCCCGCCCCCTTTTTCCCTGTGCTCGTCATATCAATGCCTTCATCATCAGCCTATATACGTTCCCACTGCTGGGACACAGGCCTTATCTCAATTGTGAGATAGTGTGGGCCATACTCCACCACGCTGGCCTAGTGCGGATTGGTGGAGGGGTGCGTAAGGCAAGTGACCAACCTTAATGTCAGATGTTATCAAGCCGCCAAATGGCCTCTGACTAGGCTTGACGACTAATATTTACATTATAGTAAATATCAGCCGGGACCAACAGCTTAATGTGCCTTCCGAAGCACGGAGACGCTCGAAATTAATGTCACTAAATATGGTCAGAATGGTCACCCATCCATTAACCGACCGCGGCGTAGGTAGCTTGACTTTTGTTATCGCTAACGAACCACTGTCACAACTGCGCCACGAGCGCCTCCATGCCTTACCTAATCTTAATAGGTACCATCTTTGTTTTATAATAATCCGTACTATACTAAGTCAGTTGACAGACACACACGCAGCCCACCTGATGCTTAGCGGCCACTGCGGCCTATTCCATTGCGAGACACTTCACCACGAAGCGTCGCTCAATGTGCTGCCAGACTGTAGATTCATCTGATCTTCGAGCCTTTGATTTCAAGTGTACTTTTTTTTTGAGGAGGAGAACGCATTTGCGCACCGTAGCCGCAGGCTAGCGATCGTGTGTGGGACTCGAGACTAAGTCCCACTACCCACTAAACTCCCCCGTTTTCCCCTTCACACCAATTGGGTGTAAAGGAACAAGCCGGTGCCAGCCTTGTGGCTATTGACCAGCCCTTGATTTCAAGTGTACTGGCTCCCACATTAATACTGCCGGAACACAGCCAGAGCTATTATGGCGGCAGATTTCACCTGTGGTAGCTAGCCAGTCGGACTCTGAAAAAGCCCTACCACCAACCAGACCTTAGGTGGGAATCGAACCCACTACCTTCGGGTTTTATACCCGAGCGGCTTAGCCACTTAGCGGCTTTGCCGAGGCGGTCAAAATAGTAGTAGTTCAGGTGAAAATTGTATACTCGTAGTAACAATCATACCAGATCTTACTTATAATGGTAAGACGATGTTATTTATTTCACTTATAGATCGTTATCTAAGGTATATAGAGTATTGTCGCCATACAAAAAAATTATTCTACACCTGTCCCCATTCCAACAAAACATAATTTATTTCTGGCCGCTAACTTTTTTTTTTATCCCAAATCTCCATACAAAGTGGGTGATGTCCTTTGATATACATATATTATCACCAGATCAACTAAAGGACGAACTCGGTGTCATTTCAGGACACTTATCAAAAGAAGTATCATTACCTATAGATGATATTCACAGCGGTGTGTCTAAATTATATCATTTGCTAAGGGTCAAGGTCAAGATTACAAACCAGTATCTTTTGTTCGAAATTAAGATACCATTAATATCCAGAGAAAGCTACGATATATACAGAATTTTACCTGTTCCTATGTTAGTGGATAATAAAGTTATAAGCATAATTCCAATCTCAGATTACATAGCGATGAATATTCAAAGAGACTCATACTTACCGATGACAGAGACTGATAGAAATACATGCCTCCAGTCAGAGATAGATACAAAACTTTGTGAGCTGCAAGGTCCTATCTACCACATGCAGAATGATCAGAATTTATGTATCAGAAATCATACAGCAGACAGTTGTCAAATTAGTATTAACAATTGCAGAAACACATGGACTGCATTGAATACTATAAATACTTACCTATTTTATTGTTGTGAACAATGCACTCTAAGATTTATGTGTGGCGGTCAGGTTACAACTGAGCGAGTCAGCAAGGCTGGCATCTTATCAATCGGAAGTAATTGTGTGCTTAAAGGAGATTTATTTATGATATACTCACATCGTCGTCAGATTAACGAATTGCACACTCAGCCAGACTTAATTGCTATAGACATTCCACCAATCAACAACATTATCAACCTGACTGTACCCATCAGCAGAGGGGAATTTAATCAGTCTTCAGAAGAGAAACAACGTGAAAGGTCCTTGACAGAAATCGGACGAAAGATCGATGAAATGAAAAACACCGATATTGAGACCGAATTGGACCAGATTTCTTACCACGACATTCACCACTACATCGTAATTTACGTGTTAGTTGGAGTATGTGGAGCAGCAGGAGCAGCGTTCGTGTGGAGGCGTGTGCGTGCGCGTGTGCGCGCGCGTCGCCCGGACCCGACCCCGGCGCCGTGCGCGCTGGCTGGCGCGCTGCCGCGCCCGGCACCACGGCGCTCTATATCTCTACATGAGATCCCCAGTGCTAGTGCAAGTGATAATAGTGCTACTAATGGTGAAAATCATAATGTGTTAGTGCAAAGTGCGCGTACGCTAAATAAAGCAACTTCACCCGTTTTTACGTCTATCCGTATGAGCGATATTGATAAATAACTAATCTAATTATAAGTATCAATGGTATCATCTTGTAAATTATTTGTAAGTCATTATCATAACTTCATATTACTAATCAAATCATTACAATCCATCTCACGGTCATCTTCATCTCTCGCCCGGGAGCATGTACGGTGCAACCGTGCATTTGTCGATATAGCAAAATTTTACTTAATTAGGTCGATTCATTTTATACGTCAAGCGCTTTACGTAAAGAGTTAGTTAGTTCACGTTTACACCGACATCACGGCGGACGCGTACTCATCATATCAATTTGTATCATATATCATTATCAGCCAGTAGTCGTAGTTTCCAAATCAATAAACATTATTTTTCTCTATCAAATATCTATCATTTAAAGGTGTCCCGTACAATACGTGAGCCAAATTTCATCTAAATCCGTTCAGCCGTTTAGGCGTGATTGAGGAACAACATCCAAACATCCAAACTTCTAAACATCTAAACATCCAAACATCTAAACATCCAGACTTTCGCATTTATAATATTAGTAGGATATTTTGAAAGCTTTGGTATTTAACATACATAGTACTCAATAAAATAATTAACTTTTATGTTTTTGTGTGCAATAAAAAATATTTATTGTATGTTATGTTAGGTTAAATATAACCACCGTTTTCACATGATCCACCCTTGTTCAGCTGCTGTGCTATTTGGTTTGGTCAGGTTTGGAGAGGTTGACTTGAAATTTAAAGTGCAAACGGTTCTCCCTGCTGCTGTCTTAAATAAACGCATTCGATAATATAATTTATCCATTCCCCATGGCTTTACCTGTATTCACCATTTCTGACTAATGACAGTTTTAAAAACTGCGTATTTGGTTTCGTCGTCAGTAGATGTGTCCTGCCTGTATAATCAAGTAGAGTACAATTTATTTTTTTAAGTAATTCAGTGCGCAGGCCGGCCCCCGGCCGCCGCCCGCGCCCGCACGGCGCACGCGCACGCCGGTAGATCACGACTTCGTGCCCCTAATCTACCCGCCGCTTTGTAATCGGCGACAGGCGTTGTTGGTAAAACCAAAGGTTGATAAATATTGCGAACTCTTCGCAACTCCATTCACCAGTCGAGTACGAGTCGCTTGTTTCACTCTGACTCTGCACTCAGAGCCTGACTCGGGCTCGGGCCGCTCATTAGTTTGAATTACAGGTTTGAACGTAATAAAACGTCTTCATAATATCTTCCATAGCAACTCCAGGTATGATTTAAAAACAGACGCGGTATAAATTTTCGCGTCTACTGTGTTTACGGTACCTATATCTAAGGTAAATGATAAAGATATAATCATATTTTTTTTACTGATTCCTCAAATTCAAATATGATTACCCAAATGATAGATAGGTACGTAGCGAAGGTACTAGTTTATAATCGTTAGTTCATATACTTAATTAATGATTATCTCTGCAACTCGGTAATGTAACTGTTTTGTGGCCGCACGCAGAAAGCCTTGCGTGCGGCGCGGATGTCGCGACGACAGAGATGTCGTTTCCTACCAGTATATAGTTCCGCTCTCCCACGTGCGTTCTCACGACAACTCGCGCTCAACTTTGATTCATTACCATTGCCCTCGATTCAATACACTTGATCTGATTTGCAGAGTGCGCGATGTGTGTTTTATTTACGAATGGGAGAATAAACATAGCGGCTGAGCATCTACATTATAATATATTAAATTACAAAAATAAAACTGTATACTGACTACTTTCTGTACATGGAATGTAAAGTTCGTTACATTTAATGATGATTGGGGCTCTCCTAATCATTATATTACATCTATTAGGGGTTCTCTCTTTATCCCCTCGTATTGATCGCGTTTTCAGAGTGTAGGTATTAGTTGCGCAGCGATAATTATTGGTTTACGATTACGTCTGATCGGCAACGTCGCTCGTCTTCAGTGTCTGCACGCCTTCCACGTAGAATCAGCCTGATACTTGAGTTGAGTGCATGGTGTAGCTTTCATCTTTCAGCTTCTACTCAGTTTATGTTAGATACAAACAAACAAGATAGTAGATAGATCTATCCAAGCAGAACTAGATCAAACACAAGCCACTGCATGTAGGAAAAAACAAATCCGTTTGTTGAGTGTTCATGAGGTATGTGCCGGTGGTCTGTTAGTGGAGCAGCAGCTACTAGCGCGGAGTGGGGCGGTGCGCTATGCGCGCGCGCATTCCGGCGCGTCGCGCGTACCGTTGCCGCCGCCGCCCTGCGACAATGGCCGAATAACAGTCATCCACGCCCTAATATTGGGACGGAATACTATGCATACTGCGAATGTATGTTTGAAATAATGAATAAAATGTCCTAGGACATTTTTCACTCACCGTCATTTAGTCCATCAAAAAAAGTGTAACCCCGTAAAAAACGAATGACCAATACGTATACACTTTTTAGTAAATTCATACGAAACATCCAGACCTATACAGATATGCACACATTTTTTTACAGTATGGGAATCACTCCCGCGACTTCTTGGTGTAAACTAAGAACAACAAACAATTAAATTAATCATCGTAGATAGTTGGATAACTACAAGTAATTACACAAGAACTTAATCCGATAAAAATCGTACATAGCTTAAATATCATGCATGACTTGGTTTTAAGTAAAATCATGCTTTAAATTGGGTTCTACATTTGGTACGAGTATAGTATCGCATATCGGGCACCACACATTCAAGAATAATACTCGCGGAGAACATCTACATATTATCCTAGCCTATATGGCGCTATATCAGATACGTTCGGCCTCATGTGCTCTCCAATCGGCCCTTCACTGAGTGGCTGCGCGGTGACGTCGCCGTTCTCACGATAATTACTGCTCTCCCCTCGTCGCGACGACGCGCTGCCAGCGATACGTGTGAACGCGCCGAGCCTCTGCGCAAGATGCCCACTGCCCTCTGCACACACACTCGTGACGTGACGTTTAATTAGCGAATGCGTGGCATTATACTCTATAAGTCTATCAGGATATAAGTATAATGTCAGTGAACTACTCACCTACACTTTTGTATGAGCCCTTGATTGGTTCATACATTTACTTGCTCTTGGGTGATCTTGATAAACACTCGAAAACTTGATGTACTTGATTTATTGAGAAAATAAAATGTTACAATGTGTGCACACTGTTGAAGGCTGCTTAGAACTAATTTGAAGTAAACAAACATGACTAATATTGACTCGTATAGCGTAAACAACTTATGCCAGCTAAAAACTGTACTTTGTACAACTTTGTATTTCAAGACAAAAATGGATCACATAATCCTCGTGTTAATTGACTGCATTATAATGGTTTATAGGACATTGGGGTTTCTACAACCCAGAGGATACTGAGAGCAATATCAAGGCTTTCGAGGCTTTATTTTTTCACGCCACAAATCCCTTAGTCTTAAGGCTTTTTTAAATAAAGCAGTCATACATTGTACTACTTATAATACATATTTGTAGACTGATGTATATGGAGTACCTTTTTTTTTTTTTTTTTTTGTGGATTATAGTTTTTATAGTTTTCGCTTACAATACGGCAAGCAAAGGAGATGTCCCAGAAATGTATGAAGCCTCGGCCAGGTCCATGTACGCTATACCTAATTATAGGCGAATATGTGTAGTACAGTTTTAATCACACTAATTTCTATGTAAAACCTTAGGTTTTTGGCTACAACAATAAATTATACCAAATTATTGCAACTCAGTACAATATGGCGGAGGACGCATCTTTGACACTTGAATGACGTTTAGTTTATCCTTCAGTTTACTTTTGACAGTATGCATTTTATTATTTTATTTTACAAAGTATTATTTAACCACTCAACGCCGAACCGGCACTCGGGTGCCGCATAACAATAGATTTTCTATTGTGTCTAGTAATCCGGGGCTAGAAGGACTAAGCAATAAAATCAGACCAATGGACAAATAATTAGTCATGTTGCTCTAGATCAGCTGCTATGCTATGAGTTTTTACCTACTTAAACATCTTTCCGATCTCGGAGCAGGCCAGTGTTTGATTTTATTTTTAAGCCACGAAACTACGGTCAATTTTTTTTATTGTATTTTTAATGGAAATAGCAATATTTTACCGATTTTTTTTGCTACTGGGATGGGAAATCTCCTTTCGCACGAGGCGATACCTAGTATGTAGAGCAGCCAACCAACAACCACAAGACGCGCACTGCTCGCTGCGGTGGCCGGCGCGAGCGCGGAAGCAGGCCGCAATCTGTTCGGGCAGCGCGTGCGCACGCTCCGCTGCGGCGGCTAAGCGCACCCTCGCGCCATTAACATTAACTCATCGCTGCAATTACACGAGGCATCTCTTGTAATCCTTCCGCCGATACACGCGACTCTTAGGTTATAAAACTGCAACTATGTACTCATATTCAGTAATTCCGCAAACGCGTCTTCGACAGATCGTCGATCTATAAGTACTTTAAATAACTATTTATCGATACAAGCCGGTTGCAATCAGGATAACTTCTGCGTCCTTAATGCAATTGCCATCAAGTTGACACATTTAACTCTCTCGATTTAGTTTTGTGTACTGCTGGTATATGATTTTACCGTAAAAAAGGTTCTCATGCGTAGTAGGTACTCGTAGTAACCAGGGCACAAATCTTTTTATTTTTAATTATTTTATTTGGGATAATTAACAGCATACACAATACACCTTATTATCTAATCAAATCTATATAATGTATGGTGCTATTTTTTGCAAGATAGCGTTCCCATTCAACATTATTTGACTCGTCGACACCTGAATACAATTATGTAATTACCACATAGATAGAGGAGGTAGTTCTGTGCGATGGCGCAAGTGCACCTTCCTTCTGCCGTAGCTAGAACAAATGGAACGGTGAAAATAGTCGCGTAGCGTCGCGTCGTCTGCGCGATCGATGTCAAGAACGCGGCGATAGCGGCGAATCGCGCGGGTCACGGCTGCGTGGCGCGGACTGTCTTTGTGCGCGGGCGCATTGTTCGCGCGAACACCGGCTAGGGCTCGCAGGGAAAAGAGACGCCAACAATGATTTTGCTGTAAGTGCCTATATAGACACGAGATCTCCTTTCTCTTATTAATTGTGTTGCTTATCTGGCATAAAGTGATATAATTGTAAGTACCTACTGTTAACTATTGTAGACCACTAAACCCCCGTGCACCTCTAACGCATTTTGGGAGATGTTGCGGGTTGGCTTTCGCAATCACCACAACACCTCTGCGTCGGCCTGCTTGATGCCTCGCGCCAGAGAATCTACCTGAACACTTACCTTCGAATTCAGTCATGAACTTTATTTTACATTAAGTTTATTCAGTATGAGTTTAGTCGAATCCACGCGGGAACAGACGACGGATCGCCGCGTAGTCGCGTAGCAGCGTCGATTCATTCATGGCACTAATTTGCGCTAAGCCACGAAAACGGGTGACAGTGTCGTCTGATTTGTCTAAAACTCGGCGTATAGCAGTGTTGGGCAAAAAGTAATTAATTACAAATTACAATTACATTTGAGTAATTGCAATTACTTGTAATTTCATGAAACCAATTACTCAATTACATTTTTGGCTTCTTAAACCTTGAGGTTAAGGAGGAGGAGGAGTTGAGGTACCTACTACCTATAAAATAATTCAGTTTTAATTCATAAAGTGTGAATTTATGGAGAATAGAAGGCAACACTTTTTCATTTCTTGTGTCATAATCATTTTGTTCGATGTTGGAGAGCATTTAGGTTAGTAGATACAACATAGCAAGCAATGAGAAAGTACCTATTGCCTTCAATTTTTCAAAAATAAACACATGATGGATGATTACCGAATTATTTTATTTAAGTAGGTACTACCTCAACTTTATTAGCTAGAAATGTAATTGAGTAAATTGCAATTACAAATTGTAATTGTCAATTCAAGTAATTCAATTACAGTCATTTCATGTAATTAAAAATAAAATAGGTTGAATTACTTTTCGTTTAATTTAAATACAAAATAATTAATTACGCCCAACACTGGCGTATCTATACTAATATTATAAAGAGGAATAGATTTGTTTGTTTGTTTGTTTGTTTGAATTGAATAGGCTCCGAAACTACTGAACGGATTTGGATAATTCTTTCACTGTTGGATAGCTACACTATCCCCGGTGAACATAGGGTACTTTTGATCCCGGAAATGTGGGGGGAAGAGGGGGATATTTGAAAAAAGAAGTTACGCGCGGATATTTGAAAAAAGAAGTTACGCGCGGGTGAAACCGCGGGCGGAAGGCTAGTAGGTAATATATCCTCAATCAGGAGGAATACGTGTAGAAGTACATTTATCATCCATAAGCGTGGATAGTAATCACCAAGGGCCAATAGGTGTAGGCAGGTTATCGTCGCGGAGTCGGCGCGGGCGCAGATGCGCAAACAGAGCGCGGCCTTGTCGCCGCGTGCGCGCAAACGCTCAATACGATGTTGAGAAATGTTAGCCTCGGAACACATTTGACTATTATTTACTTTTTCACATGTGTTCTCGATGTCCTTTGTCATTTAGATACTTGTGTAATTGGTACATTTCAACAGTAGGTAAGACTTAGTGGCAGAATTATATTTTCCCAAAATGCTTATGTGCGTAAGCAATTGACCTAAACTAGAGATTAAAGTATTTACACTTTACATACCATTATTATATAAGTAGTAGTTTGCCCTGCCCATAAGTAGGTATGATTTAATATACCTAACCTTTTTGATTTATGTCACATAAATATATATTTACATTTTATGTTAATTTACATTAGCAATAGTAAATGTATATTCTGTCAATTATGAATAAAATGTCAATGCTGGGTGAATATAAGAATAGACAATTGAGTGTGTTGCTTATTGCGTGAGTCATGAAAACACTATAGCCACTATAGCTGGAATCCATCACAGAACAGCGCCTCACGAAACATCGTTATACCTAATTTGCGTCACACTTGATAAGCATCTTGGTCAGAAATACTCAACACGTAATCAAAGAATCCTAGTAATGTACGGGACGCCGCGGCCACACAGAAGCGCACTCGCCGTGCCGCGACTTACCATTTGCACTGGTTCTACGCTCCACTTAAATTTACTTAAGTGTCAGTTTATAGATTAGTTCAGAAAGTAATTGTTTTTTCTCGTTATTAAGCTAGTGATATTATTATGGTCGATCGATACAATCGCATACAAATGTAGGGAGAAATGGAGAGTTTGTGACTTTGGCACCCTCATTCACTAAACGAAGCGCTTAGCAAAGCTTCACACGTCACAGGCAAAGTGTCTGTAGCATGACTCTACCACACATAAAAATTATGAAATGCTAACATGTCAAGAAAAAAGTAAAAAAAAATATTTAACTTCATACTAACGTAGTTTATTTCGTTGCAGACGGCGTCAACGGAGGCGCACGCCGCGATGACCATCACTCCACGCTCTCCAGGTGAGCACGGCCACTCTGCGTCAGCGCCATGCATGCTGTTCTTCTCGCTTACGCCATTCCAACTGACGTCCAACAGATTCAGGGTTCACAGAACACCTTTTGCGCGATTCAAAATCTGTTTACGATATGCAATTCACTCTTACATTTATAATATTAAGGAAAAGCTACTGAGGCATGGATTTCGAAGTCCTCTCCGTTTTTTTTATTGCGTGTCATCTTAACTATACTGAAAATAATTAATCTGTCGACACTTGCACAGTAGCGCAAAATAAATGAATGTGAGAGTCGCCGCGAGTGCGCCGGGCTTGGGTCCGCTGAGTCACGTCCAACGAGCGCCGCGGTCAACGGTAGTGCGGGCGTCACGGTAGATCAATCACTCGTCTAATTAGCGATCGTTACCGGCGCCGAGGCACGGAGGAGCGGCCGCCGCGGCTCAATGACCCCGCCCGCGCGGGATCAGCGGTCACCCGACCAGCATGCAACCAAGCCGCGCTACATGGCATAATCCATCCGTTAAGCATGTCATAAAAGAACAAGGATTCTAAGCCAAGGTGTCTCAGTTACCGTAGGCATTTGGTAATACGTAAATAGCTGTGGGTTCGAAACCTACCCTGTGGACAAACATATCTATGATGAACATAATTGTATTATTTCTGTAGATACATACACACCAGACTTCTTACATACCACGGATATAGTACAAGTAGTTATACATTGTAATGTTTTTGGTACCCACTATTACAGGCGTGGTAAAAATACTATTACTTCTGCATAGTTCCAATGTGATATGTAGACCTACATAATATGTAATGATTTAGTCTGATTTATGAGTGAGAAGCGGTGGTAACGCGTGTGGTCGGGCTCGGCAGGTACTGGAGCGGGTCGGAGTCGTCGCGCGGCGCGCTGTTCGAGGACGCGGAGTTCCCGGCGGCGCGGCGCGCGCTGGGCGACTCGCGCCGCGCCGCGCACGTGCAGTGGCTGCGCCCGCACGTGAGTACCACTCTTGCTCTGCCCAACTCCTGCGCCTAAATACCTTTACCACAGGCTAGCTGGACCTCCTGCAGAGTGTGACTCACGGAACTATTTTATCCGACTACCCACTAAAGTCCCATGGTTAGGGCTATTAACCAGCCCACCCAACTCATCTACACCTTTGGGAACTGTTCTGACCCAATCTATTCTTATGATTTTTATTTATTTTAGTTTTGTCTTCGATGTAAGTTGTATAATTTAGTAAAATAGACTAATCGAAATTGTATTCATTGAATTAAGCATTCGAGGCCGGGGGACGCCGCGAGCTCGCTGAACGTTTCGAGGAAATAGTTTCAATTCACTTTTACCATTGATTGCTAGAGTTGTTTAAAACAAGTAAATTCTCGAGAGTTCCCACACCGCTAATTTGGCGCACGAGGCCGCGACTACAATACGAGGAGAAAGTGCTATCATTGTTCCGTATTTATTGCATTTTCTATTAAAACACGAGCGCGTGTGCCGCGCTGCGCCCGCGCACGTCTCAGACGTGCTCTCTGGTCCCTACTCGCCATCACGTGGGCCCCGACCCTGCGGGTAAGAGCGCATGTGAGCCCACCAACACACGTAACACAACGCGAACGTCTAATGCGAACACTATTATAAAACTAACGGTTAACAAAACAATCCAAATGCTACGAAATATTAGTATTGTGTGAAAGACATCAACGCGTCACACCCTGGAATAACGTTATCTCTAATTGTATGTACAAGTGTACACCTTAGTTGTCGTCGAAGTCGAAATCGACAGCGAAAACCTGTGTTCATATTGGCTAAAACTGTTTGTTTAAGTTCTTCATCCAGGAACATATTTGAATGATGTAAATAGGGCAAACTTGCACCGTAGCAAGCGGTTACGCAAGCGCGCGTGACACCTGCGCACGCGCGGACGCTCTAATTAACCTTCACGTTGCGATGTGTCTCGCCCGCCAAAACGCGCACGTCAAGATAGTGTAAATATCTCGTATTTGCATTGCATTGCCACGATTCAAAGGACTGCAGTTATATGCTCACCACAAGAATCCGTCATATAAATATTCCTTCAAAATTCCAAATGCACCTTTTTACAGAAACTAACTTATTTTATTCTTCATCCTATTTTAGCCTCCGCTTTGGCTGACATTTCATGTTTAGAAATTATTGTAAGTAATTTTACGTTTGAAATGATTTGCTTTATGTGTAATAAACAGTATCTTCGTGTTTATCTACGCGTTGTTGAACAATATGAATAAACCGTTATTACCACTTTTTGAAATATCATGATGGAGTTAATAAAAGCAATTAATTGCAAAACACGCAAGACCCGCAGAGATATCGTGCGAGAATAAGGTTAGGAAACATCGAGTGTTCCTGATGATTCTAGATATCAGTGTTTCGGTCAAGTGGTGTGTGACTTGTGTGAGTGATGCGGTTGCCGTCAGCCGGCGAGACGATTGTTGCGAGCGATTAGCAACAGTGTTGGGTGCGAAGACGTGCGCGCGCGACCGCGGGTGCATTGATGCGCGCCCGCGAGGAAGCAGGCAGGTGCACGGCCAGGCAGCGTGCGCGCCTGCACTTGCACCGCCCTGCGTAGTGCTCGCGCGTGCGATGACTCAACTACGGTTACGAGTTCTCGGCGCTGAGCTGACTCCTCTTTTTTTCCAATACCGTACCGTCTTTCTTAACAATAATAATGAGGTATATACTAGTTTCTACATAGTTTAGCAATTTACACTGATAATTTCGAATTCGCGGATTTCATAAAGCAATTATATCAATTTCTTTTATGTTAGCTGTTTCCGTATTTTAAAAAAAATATCGCTATTTAATATTTCATCCCTAACTACATAAGTTACGTAATATGTATCTTGTGCTTTCAATATATTACGATCATACCTAATGAATACGTTTGTATAGGGAAATATAATTATGCAAAGGAAGGATGGAAGGATTGCGTAGAGTAAGGACTTATGATATGAATATAGATAGAGTACCAGTAATAGTAAAATTAACGGCTAATAGGAGTAGAGGATAGGGTAAACATTATACGCCATTTCTTAGGATACACACTCATGTGGGACAAAAACAGGAAAATGTTAATAATGATGATGTTAATCGTTCATAACCGTTTTAATTACAATTTAATTCGATGTGATTTATTTTGATCACAATTAAGTTGAGATTAGTGCTAAGTGATCGATAAGGCCGTGAATCAGAATAGACATACCGGCGCGCGTTACCGCACAACACCAATTTCCCGTCGTAAAAAGAATAACAGTAAAGTAAATCAGAATCACGCGACGCCGCGCGGGATTTGATGACGGGTCCTTTTTCTTCGGTCGTCGGTATAAAGGAATATAATATGTTGATGAAGTGGTTCCTCATGTCACAAGTGGGCAAAAATCTGCGCGTCTGAATAATTAAACACCTCAAAGTGAATAGTCAGTCAAGTGCATGTTTAATTGTGTGAGCTCAGCACTCAGTAACAGTGTTGATTGTCGTCGAGTGGCGGCGGAGACGCGTTTGCGGATCCGCCAGCGCGCGGCGCCGACCAACGGGACCGCGCGCGAGCCCTCCCCGCGCGCGCCGCCGCCAAGCCGCCGCACGCGACACCACCCGCGCCCGAGCATTCGCACTAACTAATTATGCAGCCAGTGACAAAGTTTGCGCATCGCATGAATATTTAATTGTGATTTTAAAAATATTCACGCAACCATTTTGTTTTCAAAGATGATATCTATGAAAACACAAAATCTTTATAAAGGACATCATCCATTTTGGGATAAAATTTTTTTTTAGCGGCCATCAATTTTAATTACAAAAGTGTATAGTACACATAAACCCCATTATTTTTTACTATGGCGTCAAAGTCGAAATCTATTTGGTTTCGGAGATATGATACCAAGTAAGACATAAGGGCTGAAACTGCGTAAAGCGGGCACCCGCGCGGTTTCATTTCATACAAAAGTGACCCGTGCCGCGACCGCGCGGGAGACTTTTGTATGAACCGCGCGCGGGTCCCGCTTCACACAGTTTCCGCCCTTAGACCGAAAACAATTTGTTTTCAGGGCTACTTCCCATTTGGTAAACTTCCCATTTGATAAACCTCAATCAGTGCCTACTCAAAAGTTGCGTTTGGTAAACATTTATTTACTACATACGTTTTTCATACATTTAGTCCCATTTGGTAAACAATCGAAATGGGACTAAATGTATGAAGTAAATAAAATGTTTACCAAACGCAACTTTTGAGTAGGCACAGATTGAGGTTTAACAAATGGGAAGTTTACAAAATGGGAAGTAGCCGTTTTCAGGATTTTAGTTGTACAATACGCGGTTCACTCAAGTCAAAACTTGTCTTAATATAGCAGTCACCTCCGCCCTCCGCCCCCTCCCCCCCGCCCCCTTTTTCCCTGTGCTCGTCATGTCAATTCCTTAATCTTAATAGGTATCATCTTTGTTTTATAATAATCAGTACTATACTAAGTCAGTTGACAGACACACACGCAGCCCACCTGATGGTTAGCGGCCACTGCGACCTATTCCATTGAGGGACACTTCACCACGAAGCGTCGCTCAATGTGCTGCCAGACTGTAGACTCATCTGATCTTCGAGCCTTTGATTTCAAGTGTACTTTTTTTTGAGGAGGAGAACGCATTTGCGCACCATAGCCGCAGGCTAGCGATCGTGTGTGGGACTCGAGACTAAGTCCCACTACCCACTAAACTCCCCCGTTTTCCCCTTCACACCCAATTATTAATTACTCCGACTCATCGCCTCCAACTCTATAAAGCCCAAGTTCGGCCTCACATGGAGTACTGCTGTCATCTCTGGGCCGGAGCACCACAGTACCAACTTCTTCCTTTTGACCGTATCCAACGTCGAGCAACCCGGATTGTCGGTGCCGAGAGTCTTGCCGGTTGCTTAGATCCTCTGGCATTGCGTAGAGACATTGCGTCCCTGTGCATCTTCTACCGCCTATATCATGGGGAGTGTTCCGAGGAATTATTTGGCTTGATTCCTGCTGCTAAATTCCACCACCGTACAACCCGCCACAAAATGCAGTTTCATCCAAACCACCTGGACGAGTGGCGATCAACTACCGTACGTTTCTGCAGACACTTTCTGCCGCGCACGACTGTTCTATGGAACCAGCTTCCCGCAGCGGTGTTTCCAAGCCGATACGACATGCATACCTTTAAGAAGCGAGCATATTCCACCCTTAAAGGCGGGCAACGCGCCTGTGACCCTAACGGGGTCTCGGGTGCTTATGGGCGGCGGTGATCACTTATCATCAGGCGACCCACTTGCTCGTTTGCCCCCCTATTACATAAAAAAAAAAAAAAATTGGTGTGAAGGATACAAGCCGGTGCCAGTCTTGTGGCTATTGACGAGCCCTTGATTTCAAGTGTACTGGCTCCCACATTAATACTGCCGGAACACAGCCAGAGCTATTATGGCGGCAGATTTCGCCTGTGGTAGCTAGCCAGTCGGACTCTGAAAAAGCCCTACCACCAACCAGACCTTAGGTGGGAATCGAACCCACTACCTCCGGGTTTTATACCCGAGCGGCTTAGCCACTTAGCGGCTTTGCGGAGGCGATCAAAATAGTAGTAGTTCAGGTGAAAATTGTATAGTAATAATCATACCAGATCTTACATAAAATGGTAAGACGATGTTATTTATTTCACTTATAGATCGTTATCTAAGGTATATAGAGCATTGTCGCCATACAAAAAAATTATTCTACACCTGTCCCCATTCCAACAAAACATAATTTATTTCTGGCCGCTTACTTTTTTTTTTATCCCAAATCTCCATACAAAGTGGATGATGTCCTTTATACGTTACATTATATTGTTGTAAGTTTTTATCTAAACTCATATTTGATTTCCTTACTACAATATAACTTTTTTATAATCATGTAAGTATTGGCTGAAAATTCTTAAATATTTTTTATACGTAAACGGTTAAAGATCTTTTATTTCTCATAAGAATTACAAAAATTCACTTACTGAGAAAACAATTTACATAATAAAAGTAAATAATATTAATAATTTAAAAGTTTTATAGTGGGTCAAACTTAAATATCTACAGTGAATATAAAATTGTCATACCCAAAGTTTAGTTAGGAATTCAATTTTTTACTTCCGGACATACTACCCTGTTTCACATCAGCGTTTTTTAGCAGGGTTACCCCTGAGTCAGTGAAAATAGGTCAAGGCCGCGCATTGTCCGCGCGCGGCCGCACGCGACCCGCCCCGCACTCGCGCTGATTGGGTTCGGCGGGCATTACGCAACCTTGCCTTCTTTCCGACGCCACGTCCCATCAGCCAGCATTATTTATGGTCCGCTTTTCCGCTAACCCGTTATCTTCCTACTTGAATTCCCCACGCGCGCTATTCGCTTGATTCCAGCAAAGAAAAGTAAAAATATGTATTACTGAGTGTAGGGAGTGCACACAAATAGAAAGACCCCCGAACACACCAGGATTTGAACGTATCAGTCTATTAATGTCCCACTGCAGTGCAAAGGCCTCTCCTTTTTTGAGATCAAGTTATCGTTAGATTGATGGGTACTGACGTGATCACCACGCTTGCCAAATACATAATTATAATATAATAAATAAATGAGTTTAGCCAAACGCACGCGGCGACTGCATGGTCTGACTCACGACCCCCGCGTTAGGCTGCCGCTAATGGACGTAAAAACTATCTGGCTTCGTTGCCCATTATGTTATGTTTTTTTCGTGATCGGCAAAAGAAGCAGCCGCGGTGGCGCGCCTTATTCTTCTGCCGAGTCCATTGCCGCGCGGCTCGGCTCCGCGGTAGCCAGTACTGTTAGCGCGCCGCTCTTCCGCTCTAGTTGCCGCGGGGGCCCCACCAGAGGCCGCGCCCGCCGCCGCCGGCTCTCGTGGGACCACATGCATGATTTTTAACAACCATTCATTTGCGATCTATCCCTAAAAAATAATTGTTTCTAAATTCACTAAACTTAGATAACAAAAAAATAATGGAATACTGGTTTTGTTTAGAATAAGATTCGTAGTTTCAATATTCGAATATTGCGTTGTTTTCGACTTAACCTACAAAAATTATATTATATTTACTTATTACTACGCTCTGCATTTTGCGCATAACGGAGCGCTTGACGCGCCCTCCGCGTATGCCCATCAGACATACAGCCTCCACTGCGCCTCGGCGTCAGTCCCACTCCTCAACTGACGGTACACGCTAGTACACGCGCATTCCCGTATACCACGCGCCTTTGAAACATGACAAGTTAGGACTAATTAAATATCTAAGTTTTTCACCGGCGAAATAGGTCTAAAACAAATAATCTTGTGCGTCTGCTGAGTCGATTCAAGCCCATTTAAGTGATGCTGAATTTACAACGGTCATGTCTTACCGCGCCCGCAACTTACATTCAACAATTGTCGTGTATCTCGCACTTAATTAATTGGTGGTTAATATAATGTAAATAACGAATGAATACAGTGAAAGTGGGGACCTATGAACTTCGCCTATGTTCATATTTAGACGTCTCAAATGGAAACACTGCTGCCATTAAGTATTGAAGAACACTATTCTAACATAACAATTTACACATGACATCGGCCACTATCTGCACTCCCCGTGTAGCACACACTACATGGATACACTGACGGGCGGTCCGAATTTTGGCCACTTTAATAAAGCTGAATACCAACGGTCATAAAGTCCGAAATTAAATTGGTATGTCCACAACGTCGCCGCACAGCACAGGTATGGGCCGGCGCCAAAGACATCAACGCGCACGCGACTCCGCACCGGCCTGATGCTTCCGGCTCTAAACGTACTGATAGATCTATGCATATTGTTATTCATTTATCAAATCATTCCCTCATAGCAGTATTCATTTTCTTAAGTTAATAATATCTACTATATTTCAAAATTTAATGTTGTTCCGAATGTTATTTTTGTATTTTTGCTATGACTTCATCTCCAACTTCTTGCAATGAATATTTCATTTATTAATAGACATTCTTACTATCACAGTCAAAATGTACTAACACGATTACCACTTTACTTTTGTTTTTTATGGTGTATAACAATGTTGTGCCTACCTATAATATAAATACATACAACGTGTTATTTTAAATGCGCAAAACCTCAGACACCCCAAATAGTTTTTAATATAATTGACCTAAATGCCTAATTGTGAAGGAAAAAACAATATTAAAAAAGTTAAAAGATTTTATAAGCTGTTTTAGTTTTACTGGCAATAATTATGATCGTTTCTTGCGTCTGCGACGAACGCTTCGTCGAGCGACGAGTCGGTAGGTATGGTTTGCACACGCGACGGCTTGACCTATTAATAAATAGACAGGGCAACATTGTTAGTGAATATTTTTTGAAAAATGTGACCTATATTAAAAAGTGGTTTAATGTATTCTACTCGTTGTTCTGATCAAACTATTTTCAGGTTTTGCGCATTTAAATTAACACGTTGTATATGTATGTACACCTTGTTTTGTGAACGATTTTGTAACTGGCTTGTAATGTATTTAGTTAGCCTTATCAATAAATAAATAAATGTATGTTTGTTCTTAACCATTTTTATAAACATAATAATATTTAATATCTCAAGTAGGAAGAATATCCCAGAGTTGCAGACCACGTGCGGCGCTCCTGGCCGCCTGGCGTAGCGCGCGTTGCGAATATTAATGCAGCAGCGATTCCCGGAACCCGCCAGCCGCGGCCGCGCGCGCTTTGCATTCAATGCGACCGCGCGCCATCGCCAGCGCCGGCCGGCTGCTTACTAACTATGCTTGATTATTAATAACATGCTGCCTTTAAAGTAACGAGCTTTTAACCCGCGTCCGGTTTTCTCGTCACATCGATACGAGTAAACGGTTAGATTATTGAGATTTAAACCAGAACTTTCTCTGCGGTCTAGCTCGATGGCCCATGTCGACCATGGTTATGATAATAAGTTATAATATCGCATTTACATGTGCTATCAAGGCGTATGTGCTCGTGTAGGAGAAACTCTGCCAAACAGAAGCGCGGCCGGCGCCAGCGCAGCTCGCTGGAAAGCGTGCAAATTGCCTCAACTGTCGCGAACTCTTGCCGCGGCGCACGCCACGCGGCAAAAACAATAACCACTGATTGAATGCACTTCTGGTGACTGATGTTTGTATTCGTGCGGCGAGCGATCAGTCACGAACGCTTAAATATTGTCGCAACAACTTTCTATTTGAACATGCAAACAATCCACAGAACGTCCTAATGGGCTCGGACGGAACATGCAAATGCGTGCGCTTTCTGCGCAAACATTTACACGAGTAGAGAGCACATCCTGGCGAGAGCGCTGGGCCCATATATTACTTTTCTCTATGGCTAAGAAGATAATTCGTTGTAATCGGTGTTCAGGGGAGGGGGGTGCACGAAAATGTATTATGCATTTATATTTTGAAATACGCTCCATATTTTTGTTACCTCACTGTGTACCTACGTGAAGGGTGTAATTTGTTATTTCTGGTGAATGCTTTCATATTATCTGCATCAAAATCCTTTGTTGATGCGATAAGGGTAGGACAGGTGAGGTCTCGAGCGCGGCGTGCGAGTCGGGTCTGCATTGCAAATGCGCGACCACCGGCCCGCGCGCCGTGCCGCACGTAACCGCTGCAATATTGTAACGTGCCATAGTTTCTGACCATGCAAATTATTTCCTATTTCTGCATGCATTTCAATGGTCTGCATCCAAATATGGAATGAAAGTAGACACAGGATTAGAATCAATTAAAATTGGAAATGTATCTCGTATGTTTTATGTAAATGTATCACAAATAGTTCATATTTACGTATAGATCGTATAGATCATAAAAGTAAGCATGTGTGTTGCGCAGGAGCTGTGCGCAAGACCGACGTTCCTGCACGAGGCAGCGGTGGGCGCCAGCGACGGCGGTGGCGGGGGCGGCGCGAGCGCGGCGGGCAGCGGCAGCGGCGACTCCGAGCCCGCCGACGACCTCGCCGACCTGCCCTACGACACGGACGAGGAGCTGGCCGCCAGGTGCCTCACTCAAACCATTCTATATACCTACCATCTACACTAAACCAGGAATCCGAGCAATTGGATACTCGTGTATGTCAGGAGATATCACGATGCGAGCCGACTATGAAAGGGCGAGACAAAAATCCTCTGAATGCGTGTGGGTACGACGGAGAAATTGATGGTCGGTGTGGTCCCGGCAGATGGAGCGTGACGGTGGGCGAGGTGGGCGACGCGCACGTGTGCTGCGCGGCGGCGGCGCTGGCGCTCACGCCGCGGCTGCTGGCGCGCGTGGCGCCGCCGCACTGCTTCCGCCGCCGCTACACCGGCGCCTTCAGGTACTCGCCTCTCGCCGGCACACACCCACCTATACACTATTCATACGCACAATACACGTACTATCCTGCATTTAAAAATAGTTTTAGATTTTAATTAAGTACAAAAACCCAAACTACTCACTTGCCACGATACTCTTTTTATTCTGTCAGTCATGTATGGTAAGCGAGTTAGTAATTCAATCTCGACCGATACTTCGGTCTACTTTTAAAAGTGCATCGTGGCATTACCATAATATCATTCCGTTCGGTACACCGCGCGCATAGGTAATTTAAACCACGGCGCCGCATGATATTTGACGAGCGCGGCCGGAATACGCCGTCAGGTAATCTCATTTCGTCGGAACAATGGGAAAATTAAGGTCAGCATCAATAGCGCAACCCGCGCACGACTCGCACCGACTTACTCTCAACCGACGAAGCGTCTGACTCGTCAGAGAATTTTTGTTCTAAATGAAGTCTGTATAAGCGAGCGAGCGAGCGGTGTCGCAGGTTCAACTTCTGGGTGTTCGGGTCGTGGCGCGAGGTGGTGGTGGACGACCGGCTGCCGACGCGCGGCGGGCGGCCGCTGTTCAGCCGCGGCGGGCTGCGCGACGACTTCACGCTGCCGCTGCTGGAGAAGGCGTACGCCAAGCTGTACGGGTCGTACCGCGCGCTGCGCGCCGGCAGCACGGCGCGCGCGCTGCAGGACCTGTCGGGCGGCATCGTGCAGAGCTTCAGCCTGCGCCAGCCGCGCGCGCTCACGTTCCGCGTGCTCAACTCCGCCGTGCCGCGCTCCACGCTGCTGCTGGCCACGCTGGCGGGCCGCGAGCCGCGCCGCGGCCTGCTGCCGGCGCAGCCGTACTGCGTGACGGGCCTGGCGCGCGTGCGCGGCGACGGCGAGGGCGAGGCGGGCGCGCTGGTGCGCCTGCGCGCGGTGGCGGCGCGCGGCGTGTGGGCGGGCGCGTGGGCGCCGCACAGCGCCGAGTGGCGCGCGCTGCCCGACCACGACCGCGACCTGCTGCAGGACCGCGCCAGCGCGCCCGGCGATTTCTGGTCAGTGCCGGCCGATCCCTATATTATTTGAAGAGGTTGCAGCGGCATCCTCTTTTTTATTGAAACCAATGGAGAATGTGGCTTCTCCCTTTCTTGATAAACTCACCGGCAGTAAAACTTGGCCACTGGGCTTTTTCCATACGCTCCATACGTTGAGTTCGGTTTATTGTTTTTCCTTTTTGAGAATAGTGAGCGGTTTTTGGCAAGTTTTGAAATCGAGATTCGACAATTGGGCGTTTGGCCTCTCCATTGACATAATAATCATTGCACAGCTGCAAATAGTTTTCAATCTATGAGACGTTAAAGTTACCATGTTTGTATGAAAAAAGGCCAGTGGCCAAGTATTATTGCCGGTGAGTGTATAATATTAGGATACAAATTAGATGAAAATCTAAGATAGGCATATCCCGTGAGAAATTCGTGAGGCAGTCGATTCGAGAGACCGAGCTCGAGGGGAAATGGGAGGGCGGGAAATTGATCACCTTCCGCTATTAGATAAAACACAATCGATAAAATCGGCAATTAGTAAAGAAACGACTGCGCGTAATACTTCCGCGAAAACAAACCGAGTCCCGCGGCGAAGGATGCGTGTTATGCAACGCGCGCGGCTCCCACGCTCCACTTGCGCGCGCGCACCTGCGCGGTCGTCTCGATGCATACCGCGCTAGTATAGGCGTTACAATGAACTTAATGTTCAATTAGCACTCTTGATACCTTAATTATACCCTTTTATTGCTTACAAGTACAAGCACATCACGGTATACACTTGCAGTTCGATAATAGCGCTTATGCCCCCGACATAAGAACGGTACAAAGTCCAAAGTGTTACGTCTGCTGACGTGCTTTTGACTGTACAACAACATTATTACATAATTATTAGGAAGTAGATAAGATAAGAGCTAAGAATTAAAACATGTAGAATTGTAAGTAAAATACAAATCGGACCACAACTAAGGAAGTGATACTTAAAAGTAATGAATGAAAAATGTCAAAGTTGATAGGAAATGAATGTTTATGTATAAAATCGGGAGGCAGTGTATTTACGTGGTATGGTGTGTGTCGCAGGATGTCGTTCGCGGACTTCGCGTCGGCGTTCTCGCAGCTGGAGCTGGTGCACGTGGGGCCGGACGACTGGATGCGCGAGCGCGCGCTGCACGCCAAGCGGCCGTGGCGCGCAGTACTCGCGCGCCGTCGCTGGCGCACCGGCTACAACGCCGGCGGGCCGCCCGCCTGCGACACCACCGGCACCAACCCGCAGTTCCACGTGGTGGTGGGCCGCGGCCAGGCGGCCGGCGCGGCCAAGTGCCACGTGGTGGTGTCCGTGACGCAGCAGTACGCGCCGGCCGGCCGCGCGCGCCCGCACGCCATCGGCTTCGCCGTGTACGAGCTGCCGCCGGCCGCGCACCCGCGCCGCGCTCACGCCGACCCCGCCGCGCTGGTACGCTGCCTGCACCTGCACCTGCACCATGCTGCACCATCCTGCACCATCCTGCACCATCCTGCACCATCCTGCACCATCCTGCACCGCACGCGCCCTCTGCGGCGCCGTCGCATAATGCAATTAAAATATTTGATTCTACTCTAAATATTCTAATATCTCCGACTAAACCTTTGAAATAACATATTAAGCGTATTAACATAAATATAAAAAAACTAGATCAATAATACAATTTATTTCATTATACGAGCTCACTCACTCGTCTTTCGAGCTTTCAGCACTCGGTTTATGGAAACCCGAATGAAAAATAGAGTCACTCATAACGTACAACGAGTATTAAACTCGTACTTAATAAGATGTGATGAACAAATAATGTGGTGTGTGGCAGCGCGCGCTGGACGTGACGCACGAGTGCCGCGCGCGCGAGGTGGTGACGTTCTTCACGCTGCCGGCGGGCCAGTACCTGGTGGTGCCGCACACGCGCCGGCCGCACACCGACGCCGCCTTCCTGCTGCGCATCCTCACCGACGACCACACCGACGTCTGGGAGGTCAACGAGGACAACGTGATCGTGCGCGACATCTCCGCCGAGTTCCACGACGACGGCCAGCTCATCCCGGTACGGCCCGGCCGGCGCCCGCCGCCTCGGAATCTCCCGCGACCTCCCCCACTCACGCGGTTCCTCTGTTCGCAGGCCGAGGTGCGCGCCTCCGTGGTCAAGATGCTCGGCAAGCGCGAGATCGACGAGGTAGGTCGGGGTCGGGTCGGGTGCCGGGCGCGGGTGGGCGCAGCAGCAGTGCAGTAACGCTCGCTTGCGCAGGTGGACGCGGGCGGGCTGCGCGCGGCGCTGCGGCGCGTGTGGCGCTGGTGCCTGTGCGCGCGGCCGTCGCTGGAGCTGTGCCGCGCGCTGGTGGCGCTGCGCGACGCCGGCATGTCGGGCCGCGTGCGCGCGCGCGACCTGCCCGCGCTGCTGGCGCTGCTGGCGTACTGGAAGCACGCGTTCCTGGCGGGCGGCGGGCGCGCGGCGGCGTGCGGCGCGCCGGCCGCCTGCTCCGCCTACCGCCTGCGCGCGCTGCTGTGGGCCGCCGGCGTGACCGCCTCCAACAAGGTGCTCGAGTGCCTCGTGCTGCGCTTCGCCAAGGGCGCGCGCCTGTCGGCCGAGGCGTACGTCGTCGCGCTGGCGCGGCTGCACCTCGCGCACGGTCGGTACCCGCCTCTCCCCCTCGCCCCCTCGCCCGCCGCCGCGATCTGATGTGTTCTGTTTATTCTTCCAGAACGATACCGCGCGCTGGACACGAAGATGAAGTCCAATCCTCTCTCCCTGGAAGAGGTACGCCCGACCCGTCGCGCCGCTCGCTTCGCCCCGTGGCTCGGCCGTTCTCACCCGTGTGCGTTGTTGCAGATGATCCTGATGACCATCTACTCGTGAGCCGCCGCGACCCACTGCCGTCCACGCGCCCGCGCTCCGTAGTCGTAATTTTTACGCGCCGTAACCAAAGATTCTCTTCGTTCCAAAACACCTGAAGTTCGTAGTACAAAACTTTATTTATTGGAATCTAGAGTTCTCTCCTCTTATTTACATTATTTATTAATTAATGAAATATTGCAATGTGATATAATTTTACGAAGTACTTAATTAATTCCTTACATGATGTTAAAAATATTCTTTGTTATTATTATTCAATTTAATTATTATAACAAACCTATTCATTTGTAAATAAAGATGTTATATTATTTATTATAAAAATAATTTAGGTAATATTTTTGTGCCTGAGTGTGCAAGTATAACTACTGTTTTGGTGCTAACTAAATGTTGAATAAAGATGATTTTCAAATTTCCTGTTTTTATTCAATCCATTGTGTCTTTTTATTTATAGTTTTCCTCGCGTGATTCTGTACGATTTTTTTTTTGTCAGATCAGGGTGTTTTTCCCAGACAAACGCACATTACGTTTAATTGCGTCTAAATTCAGATTCATAAAGATCGTACTGTGAAGACCATCAAAATTATCTAACGGTCGCCGCAAATATATTTTATTTACTCTGTTAGTGTTAGATTATCTTAGATATTGTTGGAACCAAAAAGTTATAACTGTCCACAGTGGTCAACACGTGGCCGGTCAACCACGTGCAAAAGAATTTACTATGTTACTCAAATTGCTGAATAAATTATTTAATTTCAATAAATCTAAACAACAAAATTTCTGTGTTAAACAATCTATTTAGATGACCAATATCTATATATATAATAGTGTATGTTAGCTTTTAATTTTTTATTAGCTATTCCAAAAAAAATTCTTCTCTTTACAGTCGTTCGAACGAATCCCATCCAGGCCAAACACTCGCATGACAGGAATTTTCATAATCCAGTGTATGCATCGATCACTATTAGTGATCGAAGAGTGTATGGTATGGATAAGGCGGCCAAAACAAGCAGGTGCATTTGGATTACACTAATTTTATGATTAACTTATACAAGTTAGTTTCAAAAAAACAGCATTTAAAATTCCTCAAGTAAAGTGCACAGACCACGGCATAAAGGTCTTTGTTGACCGTTGGGACTCACCGTTCCTTGCTAGATGGATGAGGACCCATATATTAAAATAAAATTAAAATAAATGTATTTTTACCTACCACTGAATTTTACTAACATTAGTTTTTAAGAAAAATTGTTACTAACTATATATGGGCTACCTGGCCTGAAATAAAAATGATTTGAATTTGAATAACTATACCAAAGTACTTAGGTAGAAAGAAAAATTAAAAACTTTTGGAAAAGTTATGGCTGCCCGCCAGAAAAATCTCTTCTCTTGTCGTCCACCAATCGCGATTCGCGTGTAAACGAGCGCGGCACACGGACACGGCAGTACGCTGCCGCAGTCTTGATGTAAGCGCGCTGGAATTGGCGGACGCGGCGCAGTACGAGCGTGGCTAGGCTGCGATTGGTCGAGGTCTCGAGGACTTGGGAAAGGTCTCGAGTCTCTAAAATGCGTAATACATTACGTCTACAAATAAATAATAGTTTGTAATAATACTGTTATTTTATCTGTGACAATACTGACAATAATGAGGTTCCTATTGGTTTCCATGCTCCCAAGAACTTAAAATGAAGTGTACCCATAGTTATGTAATCGTATTCATGACTTTCTCAATAATTTTGATAAAATATTTTAATTGTGTATTGGCTTGGCAGAATTATTTCTTCTGACCTTTGTCGCATGAACAAAAAAGTACAGAAGAGTGAAGACAGAAGTCAATCAATGTCAAAAAAGTTTCTTCGCAAAGTGCACGTCAAAAAATGATAGTGTAACTTGGTGTAACTTTTGATTTGATACTTTCGGAAGTTCAAGACCATTGGAATGAACGTGGGAAATATATATTTTTTAAATGTTGAATAGTTAATGAAATGATGAAATCAATATTGGGGCTTGTATTGTTGTACCACTGGGTAACCGGCGGACTATGCGGGTCGGTGTCGCGGGGCGAGTTCAGTGAGGTGCAGCTGTTTCTGGCGCCGGCGGCGTTCGACGTGGAGACGGCGGTGGCGCTCAACGACCTGGCGCTGAGGGAGAAGGAGGTGGGCTACCAGCTGCGCGCCGCGCTCGCCCTGCGCCCGCGTTGGACCAACCACGACAGCTCCGAGGCTCTGCTTCAGTTCAATGTAAGCACTCGTAACATTCCTTTAAAAAAGCTTTACTTTACCTTTGTTGTAATACTCATAATAAATTGGCAAACCGACACATACATGAAACTCCAGCCAATATTCTAGACTTGAAATAAACAGATTACTTAATTTAATAGAATTTCCTATATTTTATATACAAAATTTAAAAAAAATAAAATAGAAGAACTAAAATGTTTTACCCATTTTATTATTACTTATTTATGTTTTATTTCAGTTATTAAATCCAAAACTTTATCTTCGTGGAAAAAGTTTAGAAGCAAGCTTCCGTCAGTTTGATTCAATATGGGACTCATACAGTGACACTGAATTTTATGTCCATTGGAAGAATGGCATAATCCAGACTGCTTATTTGGACCCAAAGGAGCCTGTAGATATTCTCAATTACAAAAAGTCCATTATAAGCTTATTTCAGGTTAGTGATAGTTTATTCTTATCCAGTTACACCAGTGCAGTGCAGTGTGTACAGATAATTACAAGGGATAGTTTGTTATTTGTTTATTAATACTTATTACATTAGTTATTTACATTGACACTAAATTTTAAGTGATAAGGATGTCTTTCATTTTTAGGTCCTTGATAATACTCTGATGCCTTTGTAATATGAAACAATAATACAGGTAACTTGTGGCTTCTGGGCAAAAGGATTTTTTGAATTTTATGATTGTATATCTGTTCTGTGCTGTGTTGTATGTGAATACTGTATTGCATTACTTACTAGTTTTCTTAGTTTGAATTACTTAAGTTGTGCGTTTGCCTTTAGTGAGTTTAGTATGTAGAGGCAGAGAAAATCAGGAAGGGTATACCATAATAATCTTATTTTCAGTTCCAAATAATTGATGGTGAATATAATGAGACTGATATCTCCGGAACCTGCAGCGTGTTATATGATTCTGTATCTACAGACGTGTTTAGAAAAATCAAGGTAAGCATTTGGTTTGAGTACAACTGAAAAGTTTAATCTTAATCCTTTTCATTACTTATTACGTGAAAGTTTTGACCAAGAAGAAACAAACATCCATCCATCCATCTTTACAAACTTTCGAATTTATTAATCAGGAGGATATTTCATCTAAAAGTTGAAAGATGTAATTAGGGAGTAGAATTCAGTGGGAGGACATGTAAACACGTGAGTCATCCTTTAGAGAGGGTGCGTGGCGCCGGGCGCGGAGGCGGCGTGGGACCTCGGGCTGAGCGCGCGGCGCGTGACGCGCTACACGCTGGGCGCGGCGCCGCGCGCGCTGCGAGAGCTGTTCGCCGACGAGCTGCTGCAGCTGGGCGAGCTGGCGGGCGTGAAGGCGCGCTCGTGGCACCGGCTGACGGCCGCCGCCGCGCCGCCGCCCGCCGCGCGCGCCGCCGGCCTGGCCGCCGCGCTGCAGGCGCTGCCGCCCACGCACGAGCCTGCGCCGCTCGCGCTCGCCGGGGAGGACGCGCCGGGCGATGACGAGGTACCCATCGAACCTAATGCGAACTCCTTCTGAACTTCGTCCAGCCAAAGCTTCGTGGTTTCGATTTTTATGTATGTCTGCTGAGGGTTTCCATGGTGAATGTAATGTAAGTCTTATTTTAGTTTATTAAAACAGATGGTCATATCGTTAAATATGAAAAAGTACATAACATTCTAGTAATGCTGCATCAAGGTTCCAGAGTGACTCTACCCCTGGCTTTAGAAGTAAAATGTATCGAAGAGAACTGGCTCTTTTCACTTACTCAATGTTTAACATTATTTATAAAAACAATGTCCATTTGAATACTATTAAATTTCTAAGTCCGGTTTTCTGTGTTAAAGTAAAATAAATTTGCATTGGATCTCTGCCAAACTGTCCCCAAAGCTGGCACTCTGATCACAACAAGTATGATGCATACATCATGATGTCATGTAATGATGAGTGACCCATAGGTCACTCATCATTACATGTATTTTTTATCAGTACATTCATTGGCCTGATTGTGATTCTCTCTCGACACACGGAATCTAGATATTTGCTGTATCTCCGTTTAGTCGGTTGCTTCCCTGACATTATCGATCGAATACCAAAATAATGTAAAAGTGGAGTCGTGTCCGGTCGCCGCCCGCTCGCTATCGCGGCGATAAGCGCGACCTCCGACCCCTCGCGACGCTCATCGTTTGCTGCTCGACTCAATTTAAATCACATCAGCTATCCGATGCTATCCAAATAATATCACTTCTTACAGTATTTTTATTATTTATTGATAATAACTTATAAGCAGTACACTATTTCAAATATGTAATTAGTTTGTTAAAACTGTTTTAATGTCATGTTAGATGTTTGCGTGCTGACAACAACATCCGGTATATTAATCAGAAAATAAAGTATAATAGTAATGTTGCCGCTTCATAAGTACAGCCATGTTATTGCAACAGTACATGCACTGTACTTCATAATGTGCATGACAGCGATGGTTTATGTTATCGCTTTCACACATTAGATTCTAGTGGAACTGAGCCACGCAGCGTAACGCGGTCAGGAGTGGGTTAATCTCTATAGCATACATCTTTGCGCTCGTAAAGATTAAAATAAGCCCGCAACACGTGGCCGCCGAGCAGTCGCGCGGCCGGATGGAACGATTATTTGGAATAATGTTAAACATGACGCACGCCTCGTTGACGAACGAGGTTTAACCACTAGACTATCGAGGCGGTCGTCATCGGGCCACGATCTGGAGTCCCGTGTTCAATTCCCGGGTCGAGCATATTTTGTGTTTTTTTTGGACAGAGCTCGAGTTTGTGATCACCAATCACCATCAGCACTCGGGAAGCGTGCGCCAGGGATTTACTATATTGTTACATATTATGTATTTTGGTTACGAGAAGCTGTGATGTTGGTGATGCGTTCGGTGCAGGAGGCGGGCGCGGCGCTGGACCGCGCGCTGGCGGCGTCGGCGGCGGCGCTGCGCGAGGACGAGCCGGGCGCGGGCGGCGCGGCGGACCAGGCGCGCGCGGCGCTGCGCCTGCTGCCGGCGCTGCGGGCCGCGCCGCCCGCCGCGCTGCGAGCGCTGCTGCGCGACGACCTGCCCTACGACACGCTGTGAGCCCACCCGCGCGACCACACACACCGTCCGATCCGTTCCATACTTTACGATGAGAGGAACTCATGATATTCTATCCCGTCTAGTTGTTTTTGCTTAATCATAATATCTTTAATTAGGAGATGTTTTTCTAACCCGACGTTCAGTCCGTAGCACATCGAACTCTCGTTATCCTAACCGATTTTTGGTTTATGGCCATCGCAAAAGTGGTCTACGTCGATTGAGACACTTTCAAATACAAATGTACCTGTACATAAACAATCAACACACTTTTTTTTGAATTTAAAAGTAACGGTGAAAAGCTGTTTCGGAACAATTCATTCCGTCCTAAAATTTCGCTTTCCCCGTGCGCAGGATCGGCACGTGCCGCATGCTGGGGCTGGCGGGCACGCGCGCGACGCACGCGGCGGCCGACGCGTTCCTGCACCTGGGCGCGCGCGACCCGCTGCGGCCGCTGGCGCTCGCCTACCTGGCGGCGTTCGCGCAGGCCGCGGAGCCGCACGCCGCCGCCGTCGCCGACGTGGCGCGCCTCGCGGCCGACGCGCGCGACCCCGCCGTCGCCGACGCCGCGCTGCTGGCCGCCTCCGCCGCCGCCGCGCGCCTGCCCGCGCCCGCCGCCGCCGACGCCGCCGACGCCGCCGACCTCGCGCGCACGCTGCGCGACGACATCGCCCGCGCGCTACCCAGGTGTAAGGTGTGCTGGGCATATTATATATTTTACATATCTCTTGCTCTGTAAGTAGTCACTTACATCCCTGAATGCCGGGGTGTATGGATATCATTACAGCATAGGTTTTTGAATTTGAAAAAAGAACTGTCATACTCATACTGCAAGAAGAATATTTTTAAAAAGTTAGGTAATTTTTTTTTCTCTCGAATCGGAATCAAGACAATTAATTATATTAGAATTTATGAAGATTTTATTTTAAATATCGAACGATTTGTTTCGCAGTCACATTGTGTGTTATTAAAAACCAAACTGGCCAGCATGATTTGACGCGCTTGCGTGCCATAAAATCGTGAAGAGTAAAAAAGGCAGTCGACTAACTAGGCGCGAAAGTAAATTATTTTCGTGTTTTGGAGTTCTTTCTTAAAAGTTGAGTTTTTTTACTTACCTCACAATCGATATGTAAAGCAGAGTGTTTACCTCGGGTGTATGCATCAATTGCATACTCGGGCTAATTTAGCGCCCTCGCTGCGCTCGGGCGCCAAAAACCTCGTATGCAACCCAACAAACACGCAAGCTGCTTAAATTGCTTCTGTACCACCTGAAGGTTGTATAACAGCCGTTCAAAGGGTTTATTATACTTCTTAAGTTGTACAGTAGCGTATTTAAAAGCGCTTTAACAGACGTGCGGTACAATGGTCGTAGAGCGGTAAAATAATCCCCAAAGGAGATACAAAGTCATATTATAGAGTTATTGTACAGGCATTAGATGTAAAGAGGAGGTATAAGTAACTTTTGTAGCGCTCTGAGATCTTGTAGAATGTTTTTGTAGTTAAAGGCGTTAGAACAGAGTTATTAACTTCTTTTGAAACGGCTTAAGTTGTTAATTGTATACTTGTATAGGCTTAAGCTGTTGAGTACAGTTAATGACATCCTTTGTAATGCTGTATCTACAGCAGATACATAATACTCTATAGTAGCGCCTAAGTCGCTACAATTAAGAATTGTACAGCAACTTTATGGCAAATAGCTGGATAAGGCATGGCAAACACTCCTTATACTGGTAAAAGTGTATAAATTCCACTACTATGGCCATTAAAACGGCTGAAGCCGGACTAGAGAGGGGGACTAAATAAAACATTTAATATATTTAAAAGATGTTTCATATATTTTGCAGTTCTGAATTTGGTTCCAATTCTGTCGGCACTTGAGCTCCGGCGTTGTCTGAAAGTATTATATACGTAGGTTCAGATGCTTTCCCGTAGCCCATTGCAGCTGTTGAAATATTTCCACAGTTTTCTTGTAGGACCTGAAAAAAGCCTAAATATCTTTTACAAGCTAAATTCAGAATTCACAATCTATAATTAAATGTATTTTTTATCAAAAAACTGCATATATAGAAGGGCGCGTGAAAATATTAGCTAAAACATATGTATATATTTACAATAAACTGTTACTCGCACTTGTATTTCATACGAATAAAAGGAAAAAACAACACTTGACTTACCTGTTTATTATTTTTAATTTACTTACTGCAATTCACTGTCATATACTTTCCAAATGGCTAATCTTATTAAAATTATAGGTTATGTTTTATAAATTCCTCTGTATCGCCACTGTATATTCAATAAAGAACCGTAAACTTTAAATCGGAGATACAGACGCGGTATAATAAGGTGCGAGCGCTACAGTCGTGCTAAATAAGGTGCGAGCGCTACAGTCGTGCTATTACAACTTATTTTAGATACTTAAGCGTATACTATCGCTCGCATACGCCACTGTAGACCCTATAGCCGTACAAAATGGGCCCTTTTGGGGGTACAGCGGTGCTTTAAGCGCTTGTACATATACTGTAGATCTTACTTAAGGAACCCATGCCTTTATTAGTAACTTCTAACCGACCAGTATACGGCTTGTTATAGAGCTTGTGTGCTAGTTGGGAATTGATGTCATACAGCCCTTGGTTAACAATCTACTATAACGAGTCCTCTCGTCTTTCATTAATTCGCTGGAAAACTACCAAATAACTACCGGACGTATATCTAATAAATTTTCGAAATAACAACCGCCCGTATAAAACATACTGACTTCTGAGCCGCGGTCGTCGTTTCCGACCCGCAGGACGAGGCGTGCCGCGCCGTGAAGCTGCAGGCGCTGGGCCACCTGCGGCGCGAGGACAGCGCGGAGCTGCTGCTGGAGCACGCGGAGCGCGGGTCGCGCGCGGCCTCGCTGGCGGCGCTGGACGCGCTGGGCGCGCTGCCGCCGCGCGCGCTGCACTTCGCGCGCCGCCGCCGCCTGGAGCGCCTGGCGCTGCTGCCGGGCCCGGCGCTGGAGCTGCGCGCCGCCGCGCTGGACCTGCTCGTGCGCAGCAGCGCCGCGCGCCCGCTGCCGCTGGCGGAGACGGCGCTGGCGCTGCACCGCCACGGCCCGGTGGAGCTGCGCCGGCTGTTCTGGCAGCGCCTCGCCGCGCTCGCCGAGGAGTCGCCGGAGGCGCGCGACGTGGTCGCCCGGCTGCCGGTCGAGCTGCGGGCCTGGCCCGCGCAGGCGCACGCCGGTGCGGTCCTCTGATTTATTTTTGTGTTATTTTTTACTTAAAATTTAAAAGGGAAATGGTCGGTTTTCCGTATTTTTAATGACTTCGCTTAAAATTTTTATCCGCTTAAAAAACGAAAGTAAACGATGCCTCCGCAGGCACGTCGCTGGCGCTGTCGCGCAGCACGGGCTGGCGCGCGGGCGCGTGGGCGGCGCGGCTGGACTCGCTGCAGGCGGCGGCGGCCGGCCTGCTGCGCCGCGGCCGCGTGGCGCTGCGAGCCCTCGCGCCCGATAACTCCACGCACGATCTGCTCACCGTGAGTACCCACCCGACACCTAAATATAAATAATTTTACTCATTTTTATCTTAACTCCAATCGTATTGAACTCGAGTTGATGGACTGACTTGATTGAACTAGATAAACCTGTTTAGTAATAAATCTGTGACTTAGACATTTGTTGACAATGAATATAATTATGTAGTAGCAACACTCTACGTGGCTTGTCGGTGTCGAGCGATCGATCGACTCCGGCGGACTATCGTCACCTCACTCACCCGCGCTTGCAGGTGGACGTGTGGACGCGCGGCCTGGAGGCGGTGGCCGGCGGCGCCGCGCCCGACCCGCTGCTGCGCGAGCGCGAGGACGCGGGCGACGCGGCCGGCGGCCTGGCGCTCGCCGTCGCCGGCGTCAGCCTGCCGCCCCTCAGCCTCTTCGAGGGACAGGTGACGATCTCCTTTTATTTAAACGTATCGAAGAAGCGAGTATTTCGTTTAAATTATCGTAAAGTTTTATCCCTGACCTAGTCCATAGTCCACGTTTTGGCAAGTCCAATTCTTAGGGATAGAAAGTATCGGTACTGTGTACTCATGAGTAGTATCGAAGAACAAGTATGGTAAGTCTTTACATAGTTTAAACTCATATTCATTCGGTACGATACTTGCCATTAAAAATATCGAGTACAAAAACTATCGCTCTAAAGAGTACTTTTGATTCGATAGTACATAGTATCGATACCTATTTCGTGGCTACCAATTCTTGCATCGGATCGACTTCCATTCGGTCTCCGTGATCCTTACGAGTGGAACCGGACCGGGTAGATTATAGCTCCCCGGCCGGTCGACTGGACAGGTTTTCTCGCGATGTTTTCCGTCAATTAGATAGGGGGAAATACGCACATAGGAAAGTTCAGAGGGGAGCCCCGAAATTATTTTGTTATATAAAACATATTTATATTTAGTATTTAAGAATGAAATAAAACTGAGCAGGCGGAGCTGCTGGGGCACGTGTGGGCGGGCACGGGCAGCACGCCCACGCCGGTGCTGCGCGCCACGCGTGCGCTGGCGCCGCTGCGCGTGACCGCGCCGCTGGCGGGCGGGACGCGCGCCACGCTGCGCTGGGCGGCCGCCGGCGCGCTGGCGCTGGACGCGCACGCCGCCGTGTCGCTGTGGTCGCGCAGCGCGGCGGCGCGCCTGGAGCTGCGCGCGGCGGCCGCGGTGCAGGCCTCGGCGGCGCTGCGCACGGCGTGGGGACGGCTGCGCGCCGAGTCGCGCGCCGAGGCCGAGCCGCGCCTGCGCGTGTCCGCCGACCTCGACTTCTACGACGCCGTCGCGCTCTGCGTGCGCGTCTCCGTCGCCGACCACGACCTCAGGTGACGGATCTGTCGCACCGCGAGGTGTGATTCATAAACCACACTTCGCGAATCACACATTTATGAATTGTGAAGATAATATTTTTCCTTTTCGATCCGTAATATAAAATGGGCGAGAGTCGATTCTCTGTCGAGCAATTTTTGAACCTCCCGAGGTGAACTTCGATTTCCAGATCACCACATCCAGTATATTTTTTTTCATTTCCCTAGAACTGCCCAACTATATTCGACAGGCAACACTTAACCCCACCCGTTAACTAATCTGTCGGTGGACTGAATTCGCTTCCAGGTTCGTGTCGCACCGGTCGTCGTCACAGGGGACGCGGCCGCTGCGAGTGTCGCACTGGCGCAACGCCACGCTGCCGGCGCCGGGCCGCACGCTGGCGTTAGGCCGCGCGCCCGCCGCCGCCTGCGCCGCGCTGCCGCCCGCCGCCGACGACTGACACCGCGCTGCCGCCCGCCGCCGACGACTGACCCCGCCCCCCGCCCGGGACCAACGCACACCAAAGCAATTTATCCAAAATCCTTCGATCGCGCTGCGTTCGAATGAAAATATTAACTTTCAAAATCTCTTGAAGGCCCTCGGTTCACTATTTATTAGTGTTTTTGATTTCTTACCCCACTTTCTTTCTGAAATATTCGTCCCCCTCCGGGACCCGCATGCTAAGTGAAGTGTTGAATATGTCTGTTTGGTCTTTTCGGCGATTAACTTGATATATTATTTAAAAATACTCCTATTTCCACGATTCCTGCTCGTTGAAAAAGTCATCGGAAGGATTTGCGAGTTATTTATTATTGCTTCTGTTCGTTCGTTCGATGAGACTGGCGAGGAGGCTCTAAACCCTAATATCTTTTTATATTCAATATAAAATCATGAATCTCAAAACTATACATTTATTGTTACCCCTTTAACCAAATTATAAAATTAATTCTTTTTATTGAATATAAAACATGAATCGAGTCATTCTAGTATTAAGTTATTTTAAAATAAATTTATATTAAAAAAAAATGTGTCTAATTTATTAATGTGTTTTCTCCATGTCCCCCTAATGTAATACTACAATTCCTATATGCTACTACTATATTAATGCATACAATGTGTATGGCGGTAAAGTACATACATGAAGTATATACGGCGGAAAAGTAAATATGTTAATAAAATAAACAAGGCGATCAAGTATTAAGGCCTCCCAACACCTCCCAAAAATTACATAAGTGCATTAGGTATAGAGGACGGAATAGTATAAAAGTGCATTGAATATAAAAGGCGGTAAAGTACGTTAAGTCAAAGTATTTTGCAATTTGATTTACCAAGAAATTTTTTTTGCACGTCCAAACATTCTTTTTCCTACAAGCACATCGACATGACGTTAACGTCGGAGTCGCGTCACGGCTGAGGAGGCGGTTGAAAGTGCTAGGGCAGACGGCCTACCTACTGCTCCTAGGGGCACCTGCTGGTTGCTCGGGGTAAAGGACGCGGCCGGGACGGACTTGCCCTTCTTGACCCGTCCTCGACGACGACGGCGGCGGCGGCGATTTTAATATGTTCAAAAATTCCAAAGGACCATATAGGATCGAAAAATCGTAACGATAGCGTGTAAAAAAGTATTTGTAGTGCCATCTATTGGTGAGGTGACAATTTAAAAATACGGAAGTCTAATTAAATTTATGTTTCCGCTGCTCACCCATAGATGGCGTCAAGTTGTCGCCGGACTTTCCGGAACATAAACTTCTGGAACCTAACTTTCTCAAACCTAAACCTACAGAACCTAATCTTTCGGAACCTAACCTTCCGGAACCTAACCTTCCGGAACCTAACTTTCCGGAACAAAACTTCAGAACCTAACCTTCCAAAACCTAATTTTCCGGGGTCTTACTTTCCGGAAAGTAACTTTCCATAACCTAACCTTCCGGAACCTAACTTTCCGGAACCTATTTTTCCAGAACCTAACTTCGGAACCTATCTTTCCAAAACCTAACTTTCCGGAGCCTTACTCTCCGGAACCTAACTTGCCGGAACCTTACTTGCCGGAACCTTACTTTCCGGAACCTAACTTTCCGGACACAAACCTTCCGGAACCTAACTTTCCGGAATGTTACTTTCCGGAGCCTCACTCCGAAACCTAACTTTCCAGAACCTAACTTTCCGGAACCTATTTTTCCGGAACCTAACTTTCCAGAATGTTACTTTCCGGAACCTAACCTTCAGATCCCAAACCTTTCGGATACTATCCTTCCGGAACCTAACTTTACGAAACCAGACCTTCCGGAACCGAATCTTCGAAAACCTAACTTTCCAGATCCTAATCTTCCGGAACCTAACCTACCAGAACCTAACATTCCGGAACCTAACTTTCCGAAACCTATTTTTCCGGAACCTAACTTACCGGAACCTAACTTTCCAGAACCTAATCTTCCGGAACCTAACCTTCCAGAACTAAACATTCCGGAACCTAACTTCCCGGAACTTCACTCTGGAACTGACCTCCGGAACCTGATTTTCCATAAAATAACTTTCCGGAACATAACTTTCCAGAACCAAACTTTCCGATACCTAACCTTCCAGATCCCAACCTTACCTTTCGGATACTATCCTTCCGGAACTTTCCAACCTAACCTAAATTTCCGGAACCTAACCTTCCGGATCCCAACCTAACCTATCGGATACTATCCTTCCGGAACTTTCCGAAATAACCTAACCTAACTTTCCGGAACCTTATTTTCCGGAACCTAACTTTCCGGAACCTATTTTTCCGGAACCTAACCTTCCGGATCCCAACCTAACCTTTCGGATCCTAACTTTCTTGAACCTAAACTTCCGAGACCTAATCTTTCGGAACCTAACCTTCCGGAACCTAACCTTTCGGAACCTAACCTTCCGGAACCTAACCTTTCGGAATTTAACCTTCCGGAACCTAACTTTCCGGAACAAAACTTCAGAACCTAACCTTCCAAAACCTAACTTTCCGGGGTCTTACTTTCCAGAAAGTAACTTTCCATAACCTAACTTTCCGGAACCTAACCTTTCGGAACCTAACTTTCCGGAACCTATTTTACCAGAACCTAACTTCGGAACCTATCTTTCCAAAACCTAACTTTCCGGGGCCATACTCTCCGGAACCTAACTTTCCGGAACCTTACTTTCCGAAACCTAACTTTCCGGACACAAACCTTCCGGAACCTAACTTTCCGGAATGTTACTTTCCGGAGCCTCACTCCGAAACCTAACTTTCCGAAACCTAACTTTCCAGAACCTAACTTTCCGGAACCTAACTTTCCGGACACAAACCGTCCGGAACCTAACTTTCCGGAATGTTACTTTCCGGAGCCTCACTCCGAAACCTAACTTTCCGAAACCTAACTTTCCAGAACCTAACTTTCCGACACCTATTTTTCCGGAACCTAACTTTCCAGAACGTTACTTTCCGGAACCTAACCTTCGGATCCCAAACTAACCTTTCGGATACTATCCTTCCGGAACCTAACTTTACGAAACCAGACCTTCCGGAACCGAATCTTCAAAAACCTAACTTTCCAGATCCTAATCTTCCGGAACCTAACCTACCAGAACCTAACATTCCGGAACCTAACTTTCCGGAACTTCACTCCGGAACTGACCTCCGGAACCTATTTTTCCATAAAATAACTTTCCGGAACATAACTTTCCAGAACAAAACTTCAGAACCTAACCTTCCAAAACCTAACTTTCCGGGGTCTTACTTTCCGGAAAGTAACTTTCCATAACCTAACTTTCCGGAACCTAATCTTCCGGAACCTAACTTTCCGGAACCTATTTTTCAAGAACCTAACTTCGGAACCTATCTTTCCAAAACAACTTTCTGGGGTCTTACTTTCCGGAACCTAACTTTCCGGAACCTTACTTTCCGGAACCTAACTTTCCTAAACCTAACTTTCCGAAACCAAACTTCAGAACCTAATCTTCCAAAACCTAACTTTCCGGGGTCTTACTTTCCGGAAAGTAACTTTCCATAACCTAACTTTCCGGACCCTAACCTTCCCGAACCTAACTTTCCGGAACCTATTTTTCCAGAACCTAACTTCGGAACCTATCTTTCCAAAACCTAACTTTCCGGGGTCTTATTTTCCGGAACCTAACTTTCCTTAACCTAACTTTCCGTAACTTCCTAAGGTTCCGGAAAGTTAGGTTTAGGAAAGTTAGGTTCCGGAAGGTTAGGTTTAGGAAAGTTAGGTTTCGGAAAGTTAGGTTAGGTTAGGTTAGGTTAGGTTAGTTTTTTTTTTTTTTTTTTTTTTTTTTTTTTTTAGAAGTGTTTGATCCTCTGATAAATGTCAGAGATCTTGTTTTGCATTGTTTTTTATTTTGCTTAGATGTAATTGAAACTTTCTAAGCTTTGAAAAACTTAGAACTATTGCGATCGTTGGAGAGATATATAAGATGGTGCTGTAGGAAGTTTTATAGATATTTAAATGAAATATTTGGTAAGAGAAGAAAAAGGTTTTGATAATCAACTCGTATTTACAATCATTTTTGCTCGCGCTAGAGCTTCGTTTATCCTATGTCTTATCCTATGACTTATCCTACATCTTATCCTACATCTTATCCTATATCTTATCCTATATCTTGCTTTTATTTAATCTATACTATAATTACTTTATCTTTCAACTTCGGTTTTCAATCATCTTTTCCTATTCTACAAACTTATTCTATTTTCAATTTATTTACATATTTACACATCTGTCCCGCTGTTATTTTTGTCAGTTTTGTTTCTATTTCTAACTTTTTGGACTATATCTATACAGTATTCTAAGAATTTTTCCTGCGTGTCTTTACATTTTAATAATTCGTGTAGGTTTTCTGTTTTAATTTCGATCCCAAGTTTTTGCTCAAGGTTTAATCTTTCCACAGAGTGTACCGGACATTCTACAATTATATGCGGGACAGATTCAGCCTTTTCCGGGTCACAGATGCATGAGGGGCTTTCCTTGCATTTGAATCTATGCAGGTATTGGGAGAACCCCCCATGCCCCGTCATAAGTTGAGTGGTCAAATCCGTGGGTTTTATTTTCCGTACTATCTTGTACGCGTCGTGAATATTCGGAAGGAAGAGTTTTGTGACTGCCGCTGTTTCTCCTGTAACATATCTTCTGTTCCATTCTTCTAGTGATTGCTCTCGAATTTTTCGTTTTACGGATGAAACAGGGCACAAGTCGTAATCCGGCTTCTTTTTGAGTTTAAGCGCAGCCTCCTTCGCCAGCTCGTCTGCCCGTTCATTGCCCATTAAGCCTGTGTGTGCTTTCACCCAGAAAAAGAAGACTTCTTTATTCTGGGCGGAGGCTAGGGCCAGATCTTCTCGGATTTCAACGGCTAGCGGATGGGGCGCGCCAGGATTGGCTATCGTTTCAAGCGATGATTTGGAGTCACTGTATATTCCAACAGTGACGGCTTTTGCCCGGAGAACTTCTTTCATCGCACGACGTATGGCCATCAACTCGGCTTGATAGACACTGCAGTATGACGGCAGACAAAGTTTGATTGATTTAGTCTCGCTTACGTTGTCCCATAGGGACAATGCTGCGCCGACTTTATCCTCAACTTTGCTGCCGTCTGTGAATATTCTAAGCTGCTGTGTATTGTGCTTGTCTATCTCGCTTTGGCTTTCGATACTTTTGAAGTCGATAGCTACTCTTTTAGCTGGGTGCGGGAGATCTACAAATCGCACCGGTAATTCGACATCGCGGTCGCCCAACAAAGTCCGGGATGATCCTCTTTTTGTTTCGTACAGAGTTGCAAACTCCTGTATGCGCAGATCGAGTGGTAGAATCCCAGACAATGTCAGCGCAGAATTGAGCGAAACGGTTCGGTACGACTTGCATATCTTTTGGACAAAGCCCCTTTGCACTGCATCAAGTTGCTTACGTATGCCTATCTTGGTGGTTGCTGGGGCCCATACGCTCGCTGCATATGTTATTATCGGTTCTACTGTCGCCGTATATATTATTCGGATAATATCTGAGTGTAGACCCCAGCTAGTCTTTGCTGCTTTTGCAAGCTGCTTGTATACATTCAGAGCCTTTCTGCATACGGCAGCTGAATGCTGATTGAATGTGAGCTTATTATCAATCAGGAGGCCCAGTAGCTTTATTTCCTCCGAATAAGCTATTTCAACCCCGCCCATATTCAGTTTTGGGACGCCATGCTTAAGTTTTTTAGTCAATATCATTGCGTGCGTTTTATGAGGTGCGAATCTTAACTTGTTGCATGCGCCCCATTCCCGGACAAAGGCTAGGGCCGAATTGGCTTCCTCTTCTATTTCCTTCGCTGTGTCGGCTTGGAAGGCTAGGACCACATCGTCGGCGAATGCCTGACAATAGTGGCCCTTTTCTTCTAGCTTTTTAAGCAGAGGATCCAGTAGGAGGTTCCAGAGTATGGGGCCTCCTATGGATCCCTGTACGCAGCCCTTTGTTGTTTCTCTTACAACTTCCTCTCCTGCATATCTGATTTTGACAGTTCTATTAGACAAGTAGCTGTCAATCAGTCTTCTTATGTTCCCCGGACACTGTTCCTCAGCCAATCGTAGCCTAATCGCCGGCCACCAGGCGTTGTCGAAGGCACCCTCTATGTCCAGTGATACCAGCGTGACTATCTTTTTGTTATCAATGTTGGTTTTGATATACTGCAGTAGATTGTAGAGGGCGTCTTCAGTACTCCTCTTTGGCATAAACCCGTATTGGCGAGTACTTATCCGGGGAACTAGGTGCCATTTGAGCCTAGCGACAATCATCTTTTCCAGGACTTTTCCCAGAACAGGTAAGAGACCGATAGGCCTGTGGGATTTGGGCACTTGGTAATCTTCCTTGCCAGGTTTGCGCAAGATGACGACGGTAGCTTCTTTCCATATTTCTGGAAAGTAAGCAATTTGCAATGCTTTGTTAGCAATGGCAAGGAAGCATTCGGGGTCAAGGAATATGGCACGTGAGCAGATGTCGGATGTTAGACCGTCGGATCCAGGAGCCTTTTTTGGGTTAAAAGTGCTGAGCGCTGTTTTCAATTCCAGCATGGTGAAGGGAGGATCTTCGTGGTCATCGGGAGACCATTCATTGGCTTTTTCGGCTGCTTCACGTATTTGATGATGGTAAGTGTTGTCTTCGTTTGACAGATCCGGTGGATAGAACGTGTCTGCGAGCAGGTGTGCAGATTCGACAGAGGTAAGTGTTTTCCCTTTATCTTTTAGTGGTAGATCCTCTTCCCTTTTCCTTGTCCTATTAATTACCCGGTATATTCCTTCCCAGACTCCCTCTTTTTCTTGCCTTTCACAGAAGTCCTTCCAGCTTGCAGTCTGCGCCTGTTTAGCCTTTTCCTCATACTCCTCTTTCTTTTTCAGATACTCCGTGACCACCACTTCCTTGCGGACAGCGGCAGCACATCGTATACGGCGTCTCCGGGTTTTCATCTCTTTCTTGAGGGCGGTGAGCTCATCGTTCCACCAAGGTATGTGTACTTTATTTATTTGTTTAATTAATGGTATGCTTTCTTTGCTTGCTTGTATTATATTATTAGTCCATTGTGTTATTAGGCTTTCTAATTCTGTATGACTATTTATATTATTTATTGTATCTATATTTATATTTCGACACCAGCAAATTAGACTACGCTAACTCGAAATTTTGCAAATTTCACTTTTTTACACCATACTGCTTAATATATGGAGTAGAATCTACCACATAAAATTCATATAGAAATTCTAAAAAATAACAAAGTTACAAATTAAAGAAAGCGCTAAGTAAATGTACTTTTTAAAATCACCCGACATAGACTACGCTAACACTGGTTGGAGGCGTCTTGTCGGGAATCGCGCCTTAAATATCCGAAAATTAAATATTCATATTCACGGGATTAGTGGTGATGCATTGATAAAAGTATTTATAAGTGAGTTAATCATAAAACAATAATGCCTCAATATCGAGCTCATTTTATAGTGGAATTAAGCAAAAACAATAATTGCCAATTGACGACTCGTGAAGAAATAACTGAAAAGTCAAGTAGGAATGATGAGAGAGGTAAGTATTGATATTGAATATTTACATTTGAAACGAATTAATGAATGCAAATACTTTTAAGTAGCCATATTAATAAATTAAGAAAAATTTAGGCGCTTGGCATCTTGTCCGCGTAACACTACGCTATGCTTACTTAGCGTTGTTTTATTCGTTCAAATGCCGCGTACGTGTTCTAACACGTACAACTTAGCTTATCGTATAGTTCCGAAAATCGTTAGTTTAACTGATAATGTTATATTTTTAGGGTTTCATTGTCAAGTGCCAAATAATGAACAATTGAAATTTTATCCTGTCTGTCATAATGGCATAGAAATGGTCCAAAACGCCCAATTTTGTTGATTTGTTACTATTTTGTAAAGTTTTTAATTTTTTTTTATTGTTGATAATTAATGTAAGAATGTAATAAAATAGTAAATAGTTTTAACAGATGATCGTAACAATTTGGAATGATACATTATAAATTAATTTATTAGCAGTAGAGGTTGCAATCGAACACTCGAATTATTTTAATCTTCATTCCAAATTTGTATTCGAATAGTAAATGAATACAAATACGAATATTCGAATATTACCAGAAAAACTACGCCAACTAATTGTTGTTGGCAACACTGCTTGACGCCCTCCGACTGACTCGGGCCTACAGTGGTCCACATATAGAACCCTCAAAACTTCCAACCCGAATTAACGAATCGCTTTGCTAGCCTTGACAATTGCGTTACGGTGGACGATATAAACGACAGGTTTGTAAAAACTGTCCAGTCGGTGGGAACTGTATAAACCTCAGAAACTAACTGATCACACCCTTTAACCTCATGGGCTCATGGCTGAGCGTTGTACTATGATGCTGCATACTCTTGATGACGCTGAGGCATTGACACGGATTGATAAGTCTCTGCGACATGATATCCGAGACTTGAATACAAGTAGTATTACAGACGCGATAGAGCGGAATAAAGGTTCCAAAGCATTTACAAAAGTCTTATTTAATGAGCTAAGTCAGCTGAGAAAGCTAACAACTGGGGACGGCTGATGGTGGCTACAAAGTCTGAGGTTTTGAAGGAGATCGAGAGGTTCTATGGACAGCTTTATACCTCGGTATCAAAACCAGTCAGTAACTAGGCCAAAGACCTAAGAGCCAAGCTTACCCGTCACTACACTAAAGGCATTTTGGGCATCAGTCTGTATGAGATTTGGATGGCCTTTAAGAACATGGCGCCGAATGAAAACGGTATTACTTCCGAGCTCCTGAAAGCAGGTAAAAAACCCGTGCTGAAGTTACTTCAGAAGCTTTTTAATTTCGTCTTGCTCGGGAGTGTCACGCCACAGGTATGGATCAGATGTGTGGTAGTGCATCATATACAAGCTGTTTGAGAACAGCTTGTGCAAGGGTCATCACGAATCGTCTCGCACGCAGATTTGCTGATTTTCAGCCAAACTAACAAGTAAGTTTCCGAAAAGTTGTGCTTAGCGTTTGTGGACTATGACAAGTCTTTTAATTCGATCGAAACATAGGTAAAGTTACAGGCTCTCTCTACTGTTAAAAAAATAGTTCATAGCAATTAAACCGGACAATTGTTAAAAATATAGTTTTTAAAACAATAAAAGTATAATTTAAGTAGTTTTGAAAATCATATTTGAATATCACTGAAAAAATATTCGAACATTCGAAAAGAAAAATCATCGAATATTTGCAATCTCTAATTAACAGCCGGGTGTGCACGCTGCGCGTGCTGCCCGAAGATGCGCGCGAATTTATTCAAATATTTTTCCAAATCGTATTTTATAGCTAATACGTCCGGGGCTTGTGTACATATTTCTCTACTAAGTTGTTTCTATTATGTACCTAGCAATAATAATGATTGGTTGTTATAGGTACCAAATAAATTAAAATACAATAAATAAAATAAATGTGTTTTTATATCATATTAGTATCGTCCTATATATTTAAAATTACGTTAAACCAGGTAAATAAGCTAGCCAAGACGATAAAAAACTATGCTATGTGTAATTTAGCGCCATTTAATATGATTTACGTAGTCATTACATTTTTCTGAAAGACTAAGCTAACTCGTAAAAATATGATTTACATTTAATTATTTAACTTTGTATAACTTTAAGTTAATAATAAAGTTAATGTTTTCATAATTGACATTCTTTATTTATGCAATTTGTCCACAGTTCTATTTAAAATTATTAGTATTATGATTTTTTACATTTCATACAAAAGTAAGCTAAGTATAAGTTGGCTTAATCTTTAAAGCATTACTTAATCAGGGTTTCTTGTGAACACTAAGCTAACTCGAGCTAAAACTTAAACTAATAATGATTATTAAAATTAACAAACAACATTCCCTTAAGCATTAAAAGATACGTAAGTGTATAAAATTTCATAAAAATCTGTAGATAAATAAAAAAGTTATCACAAGTTTCCTTTCAATCCGCTCTGGTGTAAATATGACTTTTCTAAGTTAGCGTAGTCTTAATTGCTGGTGTCGAAAATTTGTTTGTGTATTTAGATCTTTTAGTATTTCGCTATATATTTCCCATTTTGCCTTCTTTGTATTAAATATTCTTGTTGTTCTATTTACGCTAATACCTTTGCTTTTAAGTAATTTAATTTTAAACACGATCGCGTTGTGGTCTGAGCTCGTCAATCCCTTTTCCACATGCCATTCTTCCACTATGTCTAAAGTGTTAATACAACACGCTGTGACATCTACGTGGCTTGAGATTTCCCGACCTCCTCTCACTGTGTCGAATGTTGGGGTGTCACCAATGTTGAGCACCTGGAAGTCTAGTTCCCATAGCATGCCGGAGAATTCATCCCCGCGATGGTCGAGTTGTGTGCTTCCCCACCAGGTGCTCTTTGCATTGGCATCACCTCCAATAATGATTTTGACACTATCCAGAGTCGCCCGTATGTGTTTTATCTGCTCCAGGTATGTATCCATAGGCCGATCGGGTTCAAAATAGAAAGATACGACTGCTATCTCCCAGGCTTCTGTACGGATTCTCACCACGACGATGTTGTTCGTGGTGAGTTCCGGGTGTTGCAACACGTCCAGGTCTGCGTCATGTACAACAATAGCAGCCTTAACAACCCCGTTTCCTTGGTCCTGGCTCTGGTAAACCCTGGCTCCTCTATAATCTTTCATTTTTCGAATCCCGCCAACATATGGTTCCTGGAGCAGTGAAATGGCAAACTTGCGTTTGCCCGCTTCGAGCATTAACTCCGTAGTGGCCAATTCCTTCCTTTGAAGGTTGGCTTGTACTACGGTGTATGCGTGTTCTGTTATTGTGCTATCCGAATTTTCCCGTGCGAGAACCTTAGCAATACGCTACTTTTGCCCTGGCTAACGCATCCCACTTTCTACGGACTGCGCATTCCGAGCTGAAAGCATTGTGATGCGTGGCATCGATCTTGGCCTCAACACAGTTGCAGCACGTTGGGAGTGCGCCAGCCAGTCGCTTCTCGCACTGGGAACTCAGGTGCGATTCGGCACAATAACTACATTTCGGCTGTGTTTGCTTACAGAAGCGCTTGCCGTGTCCGTATCCGAGGCACATCGAGCACTGAACAAGGGGGGATTGGTCCTCCACCTTTACCCGCTGGATATCGATGTGCAGCTCGGTCCTGTCCAGAATACGGTTGTACAGTTCTGGCGAAGCTGTCAGCACAACATGGCAAGAATGAGGGTTTCGGGTCTTTTTGCGATAGCGGATCTCAATCCTGTCATCGTCCTTGTGCAACTCCTGGAACACATCCTTGTTTTGGTTCCTTAAGGCCCTAAGGATCTCTTCGTCGGTAACATACGACATGACGCCCTTAAGTACCAACAGCGGGTCCTTATTGCGCACCTCTTCGACTGACAGGTTTGAGCCCGCCTTACTAAGACGCTCTTGCACCTTTTGTGTGTCCGACTTTGATCGGCAGCTGAGGATGATCTTCCTGTTTTTCGCCTTCCTTACTTTGTCAACAGTGATCCATCCATCAGTTGCCTTTACGACGTCCCTAACCCTTTCAAGGACCTTTTCTCCCGTGTCAGCCCCGTTATTCGACGCGACCACCACCGAGTGAAAAGATGTGCGCTCAGGTTGGTGTTCGCGTGGTTGTCCTGATACGACGCTGGCATAGGAGGCACGTGTCGTCACCACTTCCTCTGTCCTTTCAAGAGACTTCTTGAGCGACTCTATCTTTTGGTTGCTTTCCCTTATTAATTTTCCATGCTCCTTGATCATTTCTTCTAAGCCCTTTGTATCGATTCCGCCGATGGAGCTCTCTGACACTATCTGTTTTTCATTTTCCTTTTCTTTGCCTACATCTAACGTTGTCGATCCTTTCATTTTCCTATTTTCCTCTTCAGACTCTTTCACCAACTGGTAGAGCCGACTCACAGCATTGCTGACCTCAGTTACGATCTCCTTCTTAGTGTTCCTCGACTGCGCTAGCTGAAGTCTAGCCTTCATTAGGCAGCTCTTTGCCTCATGAACGCGGTCTCGGAACTCCAGAGGGTCCTTGGACAGATCTGCAATGTCCTTAGCGAGGTCAATAATTGCTTGCGACCCGGCTCCTCCCAGCGACTGCGAAGCCTCAAGGTCTTTCAGTACCTGCGTAGCCTCAGCGACGTCGATTTCATCCTCTACCAAAGTAGGTTGCAACGATGTTGACGTCGCCGGGGCACTAGCAGTGCCGACTGGAAGCCTCTTTGGCCTCGGAGCAGAAGGGGCCTGCTTTGGTTGTTCCGTTGCCATTTGGGAAGTTTTGTTGGCCGCTGGTGCGACCTTAGCCTTCCCTGGGGCCGGGGCAGGCTTTGCTGCCTTTGTTACTGTCTTAGACGGAAGAGGGGAGGGTGACTTTTGTCGGGGGGGTGTGCGGATTGTGGAGGATGAGGGTTGTGCAGGGGACGGGGCTCTAGAGCGCTGCGATGCATGTAAGACATCGTCGAAGGCCCGCGATGAGGGGCTGAGTGGAGGGGACTGCGAAGAAGAGGGGGCGCCCAGTCCGCTTGGAGGCAATGACACCGGCAGTGAAATGCCGGAGGAGGTCTGACTTGCCGACTTAGCAGTCTGGGGGGCCCTCTTGGTGGTCAGCGATGCCATTTCTAAGGCTGCCCTGGCCGACTGAAGGATTTTGTCAGCGGCCGCCTGCTTCGAAGCCCTAGATGTAGAGGGGGGAGGGGATTTCCCTCTCGGTGGGGTGCGGATTCCGAACATATTTTTATGTTGCGGACAGAAAACTAAAACTAAAAATTTGGGGGGGGGGGTGTAAAATTTGGGGGGGGAGGGGAGGTCCAAAGTTGCCCTTGAACCGACCCTGAAATTATAATACTGAAACTACAATTAAATATTTTTTTTTCATATGGTATGCATCTATATGGACGACCTAGCAGAAATAACGGCCAAAAAGTCTACCTAAGCTCCGAAAAAATTTGTATGGAGAAATTTTTGCAAATTTTCAAAGTGCTAAAAAAGTGGGTTGGAGATATGCGAGACACACGGGAGGGGTGTCAAAAGACGCGGAAACTAATAGACTAAAGCTGATACTAACAAGAATTACGCTAAAAAGAAATTTGGATTTTATATTGAATTTTAACTGAGACTAGAAATTTGCAAATTTAGTATGGAGGTTAGGTTAGGTTAGGTTAGGTTAGGTTAGGTTAGGTTAGGTTAGGTTAGGTTAGGTTAGGTTAGGTTAGGTTAGGTTAGGTTAGGTTAGGTTAGGTTTTTTTTTTTTTTTTTTTTTAAGTTTCTAGAATTTCCTCAGACATAATCCGAGACTTTATTTGCTTCAGATGTGATTTTATGCTAAGTTTATTAACTATGTGATTTGAAATTTAAAATTTCAAACTGGAGTTATGGAAAATATATATTTTTGAGACGGAGAAGCGAAAATATAAATATCTATTGGAAGTGACCGGAAGAGAAGAGAAAGAGTACGCGAATCAACTTGAACTATTTACATGATTGTGCTCGCACTAGAGCTTCGTTACTAACAACTAAATTTTAATTACTAAATTAAAAACTACACTTATATCTATTGACGCACTTGACGCTTCGATGTTATTATGCGTAGGCGATTTTAGAGCGGGCAAGTGCGTCCCACTTCCTCCGGACTACGCAGAAGTTGCTGAACGCACTGTGCGCGCTATCCAAGTTGGCCTCCTGGCAGTTGCAACACACCGGTGTTGTTCCCTCCAGTCGGTCCTTGCACTGCTTTGCATGGTGGGATCCGGCGCAGTGACCACACCTGATCTCCTGACTCTTACAAAAACGCTTGCTATGACCATAGCCCAAGCAGTTGGAGCACTGCACTAGCGGCGACTGGTCTGCCACTTTGACTTTTTGTATGTCAATGTGCAGTGCTCCTTTTGCGATCATACGCTTATATAGTATTGGCGACACTCGCAAGACTATATTATTGAGATTGGGGTTTCGAGTCCTTTTACGGAACTCGAAAAACACCCTGTCATCTTCAACTTCGAGGCCCTCATAGAGGTCCTCATTTTGAAACCTTAGTGCACTCAGGACTTCGAGGTCAGTGACAGATGTCATGACGCCCTGAAGTACCACTAGAGGGTCTTTATTTTTCGCTTCCTGCACTGTCAGGTGGTCACCAAGTTCGCAAAGCCTCGTCTTAATTTTGCTTGCGTCATCTTTGGATTTGCAGGATAGGACAATTTTCCTATCCTTTGCCTTGCGAATCCGGTCCACTGTGACCCAGCCATCACTGGCTCGCACAGCTTTGCGGACTTTTTCTAGCACTACATCTCCTGTGTCTTTCACATCCGTGGATGCTATGACAACGGAGTGGAGCGCTTCTGCTGGTGCTGGTGCCTTTGGTTCACTTGTGACCACGCTGGCATAGGAGCGTTTTGCTACTGTTTGCTGTTGTTGTTTTGCCGTTTCCAGAGCTTTAGATAGTCTCTCCATCTTGTCAGAGTTAGCCTTTATTAAAAGGCTATGCTCCTTCAAGATGGATTCTAGTTTTGATGTTTCTGCCTTAAAAGTTGTGCTAGTGTCTGATTTAAAAGTTAAACTGCTTATATCCTGTGTAATGCTTTCAATTTGAGTTTGAGTTACTGTACTATTATTACTACTGTCCTGTCGAAATTTCTTGTTATCTGCTTCTGCTTCTTTGACTAACTCGTAGAGCCTGTCTACGGCCTGGAAAACGGCATCTTTGATTTCAGTCTTTGTGTTACGAGACTGTTTAAGATTAAGTTTAGCCTTAACTAAACAGTTCTTGGCTTCCTGTATCCTGTCGCGTGGCTTGGAGCTATTAGCCATCTCTATGGCTTCTTTAGCCCGGTCCATCAGCTGCAGAGATTCATGGGGACTTCCCATGTCGCTGTCATGCGGCAGTGACAGGGGCAAGTCTGCTTGAGCGGACATCACCGGCTCAGCTGTCTTAGCTGTGCCACCCGAGGGCTGCGATGCCTTAGAAGTTGTTTGGGACTTTGTCCCACCTTTAGCTTTAGCCTTAGAAGGCGGGGGGGTCTTTACCCTGGGAGGGGTGCGGATCCCGAACATGTTGTTGGGGGTGACGACCTGAGACTATACTAAAATCTAATTATCTGCAAAACTAACTCGGTTACAACGGGAAAAAACATGGGGAGGGGGAAGGGGGGGAGGGCTAGAAGATTGTTCTAGGACCCAATTGAATATAAATACAAGTTTTGAAATTTTCAGATTTTTATCTATATGGACGACCTTTTCATAGGTCCTAAGGATTCTGCCCAATTTCTTTACCTAAGCTCACGATTTTTTAGTATGGAGATTTTTTGACGATTTTTCAAAGTGGTGAAAAAGTGCTTTATAGGAATGCTAGACACCTGTGAGAGGTGTCAAAAGAAGCGGAAACTAATAGAGAACAATTTATACTAAGAAGAATTTTGATATTTGGAAATTTGGATTTTATATTGGAAAAAGTTTGAAGTGAAAAAATTGAAAATTTTGTATGGGAAATTGAAATCGAAATTTGCTAAGTCGATGACACTAAAAAATTATTATCTCTGAAACTAAAGAAGATAAACCCCTCGACCAAAAGATATGTTGTGATGCCTAATTAGACCGATATTGGTTGCGAATTTGGGAAGTGTAGGTTCCCTTTTAGTGGTTGAAAACCGAGTTGGTTAGGTTAGGTTAGGTTAGGTTAGGTTTGGCGCTGGGTCGTGCCCAGGCCAGGGAGGAGGCCCTGGCCAAATGGGCGGAGGCTCTCGAGGCCCCGAGTGCCGGCCACCGGACGATCGAAGCGATCAGTCCGGTGTTGAGGGAGTGGGTGGAGCGCCGGCACGGCTGCCTCACCTACCGTCTGTCGCAGATTCTGTCCGACCACGGGTGTTTCGGACACTATCTGCACCGTGTCGCCTGTCGGGAGGAGACGCCGCAGTGTCATCACTGCGACGCTCCCGACGACACGGCCGAGCACACACTCGTTGAGTGCCCGGCCTGGCGACACGAGCGCCGCGAACTCGTCGCGGCGCTAGGCGGTGGTCACCTCTCTCTGGCGTCCATGGTGCGAGCCATGGTCACCAGCAAGAGAGCGTGGGAGGCGGCCGCCTCCTTCTGCGAGGCCGTAATCTCGCAGAAGGAGGCAAAGGAGAGGGAGCGGGAGGAAGATCCTCTTTCCGCTCCCCTCCGGCGTAGACGGCCGGGCCGGAGAGGGCGCGCTCACGTGCGCCCTCTTCCGGCCTGAGGGTTGACCTGCGGGCGAGGGTAGCTCCCTAACGCCCGCATTGCACAGGTCTCCCGAGCCAAGTCTGGGGGTCACCTAGTTTCTCGGGTGGCCCTCCCTAGGCGCCACCCCGGCCTACGCACCAGGCCGGGGTACCCGTGGACGGGCTGGTCAATAACCACAAGGTTGGCACCGGCTCGTCCTCATCGGGTGAAAAGGGGAAACCGGAGGAGTTTAGTGGGTAGTGGGACGAACGTCTTTAGTCCTGAGCCCCACACACGGTCGCAGGCTTCGCTAGCCTGCGGCTAAGGCACGTAAAAGTGTTCTCCTCCGCAAAAAAAAAAAAAAAAAAAAAAAAAAAAAAAAAAAAAAAAAAAAAAAAAAAAAAAAAGGTTAGGTTAGGTTAGGTTAGGTTAGGTTAGGTTGGGGTGGGGATGGAGTGGCCTCTTCGTGCGGCGGGGCCTTATTCTTGCGATCGGATTCGTTCGGTCGGAAGGGTAGTGTCCTGTCCTGGTCCACCCTAGGCAACGGCGGGTAGTCATCTCTTCGGGCATTGCTACCCGACGGCCGACACTCCATAGGGGGCTGCTCTCTTGTTCCGTCGCGCTTTGCGACGGCACAGAAGAGCGGCCGGGGGGCATACCGTAATCCTCATTCTGAGGACCGGGGTCTCTGTTCTGTCAGAGTCGCGAGGAGAAAACCTCTATAAAAACTACCATACCGTAATCCTCACTACGAGGACCGGGGAGCTGGCACAAGTCGGCTCGCGAGGAGAGCGACCTCTATAAAAACGCATCATACCGTTTGTATAAACCACGACCACCGTGTGCACTATTGTGCAAGTTATTACATAAATGAAACAAGCAAATTAGGTGACAAACAAAGTTTTCATTTAATCAAAAGTTCCTCGGGAGGGTCATGAAACAGAAAATAAACTCATCACCGCGATGTAGGTCTGTTTACATTGCTAGCCTTTATAGCGACATCTAGCGGCGCCGTTAGGAACTAAGATTGCCGCGTCGTAGGGGCGTGCTACGACATTTATATAAACAAAGATTATACATATCGCCCACCAAGGACCTTCTTAGGTCCTTAACCATAAAAAACTCAATAATAAAATTAAACATTAATACATCGCCCACCATGAGACAATCATAAACAACGTTAACAAACAACAGCACATTAACTTACACATGACAAACATCGCCCACCATGGGCAAACTATCCTTGTCCTTTGGACACCATAGGTTGGATCATAACATTTAATCCAACAAAATATAAAAACACTTATAACAATAAACAATAAAACTAAATTTAGCTTGTAACTGTATGACAATACAACATAAAACATACACGAGAAAATACTAAGTTATGAATTATAACACATTAATTAATCAGCAATTGGAAGAGGGCAAATTTTAGATACCGACCTTTTTATAATACTATTTTTAACCTTCAAACTAACAACTCGTACAATATTGTCACTGCCAGGATGGACCTCAATCACTCTGCCATACAACCAACGACAAGCAGGAAGATTATCCTCCTTAACCAACACAACATCATCGATCTTAGGTTCTGGATTTTGTTCTGACCACCGATACCGCTGAAAATATTTTGTAAGATATTGCCTAGACCATTGACGCCAGAAATCTTGAATCATCCTCTGTGTGTATTGCCACCTACGCAGAGAGGATATATTCGACGATTGAAAATCGAAGTCAGGTGGAGTGACCAATGCTTCTCCAACTAAAAAATGGCCAGGGGTTAACACTCTTGTGTTATCATTTTCAGTAATAACTGATAAGGGCCTCGAATTGAGGCAAGCCTCTATTTGAGCCAGAACTGTTACCATCTCTTCAAACGTTAATGTACTCTGACCGATAATCCTTTTTAGATGGTACTTGACCGATTTCACCCCGGACTCCCAAAGACCGCCAAAGTTGGGTGAGTGAGATGGTATAAAATGCCAAGTACATCCATTTGTCGCTAATACTTCAGCAACTTCCTGGAGCATCGAGCCCTTTTCCCACGCAAACAGTTTCCTGAGCTCATTAGCAGCTCCGACAAAGTTGGTAGCATTGTCGCTCCATATGTCTGAGCAGTGTCCCCTTCTTGATGTAAATCTCTTAAAAGCCTGCAGAAATCCTTCGGTAGTGAGATCGCTAACGACCTCTAAATGAATCGCACGGGTGACCATACACACAAAAAGGCAGATGTAACCTTTGTGTGATTTGTGTCCCCGCCCTTTAGCAGTCCGGATTTGAATGGGACCTGCGTAGTCCACGCCACTTGACTTAAACGGCCTGGTGGGTGTAACCCTAGCCGAAGGCAGCTGACCCATCAGCTGCGTTTGCGTCTTATTTGCGTTTTTGACACAAGTAACACATTTTTTGAAATATGCTTTCACAAGTTGCTTCAGACCTGGTATCCAATATTTGGTCTGAATGTAGCCCATCATAAGTTGGGGGCCACCGTGCAGAGTTTGCTTGTGAGCATCACCAATGATGAGACCAGTTAAATAAGACCGTTTAGGCATCAATATGGGATGCTTTCGATCTTGACTCCATATTGTGTTTTCAAGCCGGCCACCAACTCTCAGAATTTTATCCTCATCAAGAAAAGGATTTAAGGAACGAAGACTGCTTCTTTTAGGTAAGTTTTGTTTTTTACTAATTATTTCTATGTCATCTTTAAAATTTTCTTCCTGACACCTTTGTATACATAAATTCCAAGCATTTTTCAATTCGACTGTATTTAAAAATCCAATAGTTCTTTCTTGTTTTTTCTTTCTTAAATTATTTATAAAACGCTTGCAATAAGCGACTACTCTTATTAATTTACTAAGCGTTGAAAATCTTTCCCATTCAACGGTTTTTACTGTAGTGCAGCAAGATTTAATTTTGACAATTTCTAAATTAGTTTCAATATCTTTAGGTTTTTTATATTCAATATTTTCCTCATGTAAAAACTCTGGGCCCTGAAACCATATTGCATTTTTTACAAGGTCTGATGGCTGCATACCACGGGAAGCCACATCTGCAGGATTACACTTTGTTGACACATGTGACCAATGGTGAGAATCAAGGTTAGTAATAATTTCCGAAACACGGTTTGCTACGAATACCTTCCAGCGTTTAGGGGAACTGTTCAACCAAGCCAGCACGACAGTCGAATCCGTCCAGGCATGCAGGTAAGTCTTATCAATGTTCATCACAGATGCCACCTCAGTCAATAACCGACATAATAATACAGCACCACATAATTCTAGTCTCGGGATAGAGACTTGTTTTATGGGCGCTACCCTTGACTTTGCAGATAATAGTGTCACCGTAACATTTCCTTCCGAGTCAACAACGCGAGAATAAACAACAGCAGCGAACGCGTCCTTGGAAGCGTCGCAGAAGCCGTGCAGCTCAACCAAGGCTCCAGTCCTCACACCGGTCCAGCGTGGTATGACAATTCCTTGTAAGTGTACCAACTCTTCACGGTAAGTTAGCCATTCCCTTACTAATTCATTTGGTACAGTCTCATCCCAATCAATACCGGCTAACCACAGCTTCTGAATTAAAATTTTAGCTAGTATAATACTTGGCCCTGCCCATCCTAATGGGTCATAGAATCTACAAATATCTGAAATAATTTTTCTTTTTGTTGCAGGTTCTACGAAGCTAGGTACATCTACCCGGTAGCGGAAAACATCTTCACTGCGGTCCCAGGTAATTCCCACAATTTTTATTATTTCGTCTGTTTTTATTTTTAATTTATCTTCACTACTTACTTCATATCCCATATTCTTACTATCTTCTTTTATTTCTTTTAACAAATCTTCATTATTAGTTGTCCACTTTTGAAGCTCAAATCCTCCTTTAGCTAATATCTCATTCATTTCTCTGTATAATTGAATTCCTTGATCTACAGTTTCGCATCCGGTCATGAGATCATCCATATAAAAGTCCGACAGTATTTTTTCAGCTGCTAATGGAAAATCCTTACCTTCATCCAACGCCACTTGCTGCAATGACTTCACAGCAAGGTAAGGAGCGGAAGCTACACCAAATGTCACCCTTAAAAGCCTGTAGTGAATTATTTCAGCATTCACGTCGTCTCTCCAAAGTATTCTTTGGTAGTCTACATCACCTTCATCAACCTTCACCTGGCGATACATTTTCACAATGTCGGCTGAGAGACAAATAGGATGATTTCTCCACCGCATGACAATATGGCGTAAATCAGATTGCAAAGTTGGACCAACTAACAGACCATCATTTAAAGATTTCCCATTGCTACCCTTGCATGAAGCATCGAACACTACTCTTACCTTTGTAGTTTCTTTATCATCGCGTACAACTACATGATGTGGTAAGTATATTGCTTTAGAATTTTGTATTTCATTTACTGGCACTCGTTCCATATGATCCATGTCTATGTATTCATTAATAACCTCTTTGTATTTTTCTTTCAGGTCACTGTTCTTCAAGCGTCGTTCCAATGACAGCAACCTTCTTTCTGCAATCTGAAGGGAGTTCTTCACATCGGGCTCTTCATTACCTTTCACCGGAAGACGGACAATATATCTACCCGAATCATCTCTTCGCGTAGAATTATTGAAGTATTCTTCACAAGCCTTCTCTTCTTCCGTATACATCCTTTCCTTTGGTAATGCAATGTCATCTTCAAGTTCCCAGAACTTCTTCAGAAGCTGATTTTCCTCCACGCTACAGTACATGACATTTATTCTTTCAGGTGGTTTGAACGAAGTGTGGACAGCACCAGAGAGAATCCACCCTAAGGACGTGCACTGAGCAAGTGGTGAACCGCGTGGTCCTTTCATGACTCCATTTTGAATTATCCGGCTATATACTTCTGACCCTAACAACAAATCTATACTGTTAGAAGTATAATAGCTCGGATCCGCAAGAACTATATCATCAAGCTCCTTCCATTCCTCCGCTGTTATCTTGTGAGAAGGTAAAAGCGAAGTAATGGACCCTAAGACGTGTGCATTTACTACAATATTAAAGCTTGAATCAACCCGTGACGTTAATTTTATTTCAACCATAGACTTCGACATTAACCCATTTGTACCACCTACGCCAATTATCTGCCCCTTCACTGGTATCTTTTTTAAACCTAATAGTTGAACCATAGCCTCTGTAATGAACGAGGATTGAGATCCCTGATCCAGTAACGCGCGTAATGTATAGGTTTGCCCGTATTTAGATATAGTGTCTACAAGTGCCGTTGCTAGTAAAACTTGACTATATTTCACGTTATTACTTGTAGACGTACAAGAAACTACTGCATTTACCTCTTCGTGATTATCAGCCGTAACCTCCCCGTTTTGGGGTTCCTGAGAAACAAATTTACTTAACGGATGCAAAAGAGCGTGGTGCTTCCTATTGCAAATGCGACACTTGTAATTACTGTGGCAGAATTTGGCAGAGTGATTATTTCCAAGACAGCAGAAACAAATATTATTTGACGCTACAAATTCACGTCGTGACTCAACCGAACTATCCTTAAACCCTTTACAAAAGCTGAGTTTGTGCTCCTCTTTACAAAACGGACAACTTAAAGTAGCGATGTGCATAGATTTCATCTTATTAACAGGCAATTTAGAATTTACATTTTTATTAAACATAGGTTTGGAACCGGAATCTAGGAATTCAATGGCTCGATAACGGTTATTTAGGAATTCTACAAATTGGTTAAATGTGGGTAACTCATTACTTTTGTTATTCATGATACTAAATTCCCATTGCCTTCTTGACTCCGGGTCCAATTTTAAAGTTATAACATGTATAATTAGAACATCCCATGAAGTGGTGTCAACACCAATATTAGACAGAGCAGATAAACAGTCATTGGTTGTGTCCATTAGACTTTTTAAACCACTAGCCGATTCACATGTAATATTTCTCTGACCTAATAACCTATTCAAAATATGATGACAAATATATCTTTTGTTGTTATATCTTTCCTCTAATAATTGCCAACATCGTTCATAATTATTATCTGTTATCGGAATATTGCATAAAAGTTGTTCCGCCTCGCCCTGTAAATATCCCTTTAGGTACAATAATTTTTGAGCATTTCCCAAATTTTTATTATTATGTATCAATGACTGGAATAAATCTCTAAACGTATTCCATTCAGAGTACCTTCCTGAAAAGACAGGAATATTTACCTTTGGCAATTTTACATTAGCTGATGTATTATTATCTGAAGAAATCTGAGAACTTGTACTTGCCTTTGGATCAGATGATTTGTCAACAAACTTATTTAATAATGATTTAATTAATAATTTATACTCAAAATAAATGTCCTCTCCTTGACTATGGATATCATCCTTGACATATTTAGTTTCCGCTAACTTTTCCGCACTAAACGCAGAACGCATTATTTCTTTGTGTCCGGCAGAAAACTCAAACCATAACTGTTCCAAAAGCTCAAGTTTGCCCTCAAGATATTCTTTCGTTAAGCGCTCTTTAGGACTTTTCTTAAAATTAACCTTGGCCTTTTCCAAACGGACATAAAGGTCCAATTGACTGGTAATTAGTGGCTCCATATTGAGACAAATTTAATTAAACAAACAGAATGAACAAAAATTTAAATACAAGTTACTACCAGATACCAAAATTTTTCTAAGTGTTTGAAACTAAAAAATCACAAAATTTGGGCATAGATTCCCCGTAGCAACAGCTTTTTAAAAACTATTCTAAGTCCTAAAATTAATTTTCGAATTTTTTCTAAGTTAATGTAAACAACTATGAGAATTTTTCTAAGTTAATGTAAACAAACAAATTATTTTAAAGTTAAAATTTCTATGTAAATAAAGTTCAAATTTCCTCTTCTCAGCAAAATTTCTTCTTATCAATAAAATCAAAAGTACTCACGATTTTCCAGTTTCACCACAAACGCACACACACACAACACACGACGATATCGTATCCAACATACGAAACTCGTAGCTCGCCTCCACCAGAGGCGTTGCCTCGGCGCCGCACCGCGCCGCGATGTCCTCAACCGGTTGGTTGCCCTGACAGCACCAGCTGCTGTCTGACTGATTCTGCTGAATCAGTCAACTCCACACCACAGTCCTGTTTGCGACAGCGATCCACTGTCCAGGACGTCACCTCCTCAAAAATGCACTAGGTAGTCACAGTACCTGCACTTCAAAAGTGCCCCCTGCCGATTAAATCCGGCAACTCGAAGGACCATGTATAAACCACGACCACCGTGTGCACTATTGTGCAAGTTATTACATAAATGAAACAAGCAAATTAGGTGACAAACAAAGTTTTCATTTAATCAAAAGTTCCTCGGGAGGGTCATGAAACAGAAAATAAACTCATCACCGCGATGTAGGTCTGTTTACATTGCTAGCCTTTATAGCGACATCTAGCGGCGCCGTTAGGAACTAAGATTGCCGCGTCGTAGGGGCGTGCTACGACATTTATATAAACAAAGATTATACACCGTTACTGCCCTTTTCAGGGCGGCCGGGGGTCCTGTCACGGCAGGGCTGCGGGGAGTAAACCCCAGAAGGGTAATATTGGGTTTCGGGAAAGGTCGGCGGGGTGAAAGCCTTGCCTTCCTGACCCAGAATCCTACTTACCCTGAAACAAATCTCTAAATCTGAGCCGCTGTAGTCCTCGGCGGCCCGGGCCTTTCCTTCGGAAGGGTGGTGACGGAGGCGGTCATCAACCAGTGAGGGGCTCTCCCTGGGGCCAAGCTTGTCCCCCCCGGGAGTAGCACAAGCGAACAAAATGAATATGGCGGAAAGGAATACAACTCCCCACGGGGTACCTGCCTCTCGGCGGGGAATCCCCCCTGCCGCGGATAAAACCGCGTCAGGCACCTCGGGCAATCGTAATGTGGGGGCCCGAGACTCTACGCCAGTCAGGAGCGAGGGTGAGGCGCGAAGCCAAGACCCCTCCAACCGCGGGAGTTCCGCGAAGGCGCCTTCGGGCGCGAGCCGCTCCTCTTTCTTCGAGGGGAATCTTCGCGGCATGTTCGCAGCGAGCAGCAGCAAGGCTGTTAAATCGGCCGCCAAACCGGCCGCCAAGTCGAAAGCGGGACTAGGCCCCAAGCCGACTCCGGAGTCATACATTGCTCTGGAGGACGGCAAGGAGTTCTGGTACACGCCGCCTTCCAGCGAGGGCATTCTCGGAAATGACGAGATACTGGACATGACCCAGTGCGTCCAGCGCAATTATAAGGAGTACGGATCCGACTCCGAAAATTATCTGAGGGAGGTGCGCGGTTTCACCCAAAAGATGAACCGCCACCACGAGATGGCTGGCTTCAGCCAAGAGGGTGCTGCGAATTATACGCGCACCCTACTCGATAGGGCAATTGCACCCTATAAAGAGAAGTGGGCCCGAAGGAAGGAGGAGTTGAGCCAAAAGTCTCCTCCCCTTCCTCAAGACTGTGGCGCGCTGGACGATGAGCAGATCGGTCAGATTGTCTCCAAGCTCCAGCAAACATACATGGAGTATGGAAGTGACCACGAACTATATAAGACAGAGGAAGACGGGTTCTTTAACAAGTTCCAGCGTCACTACGAGGCCACTGGTTTCAGCCAGGAGGAAGCCGCGTCTCAGACACGCGATTATTTCGAGGCGATCCTTCGGCTACACAGAGCGGCGAGGGCTGCCAAGAAGGGGAAGTCAAGCGTGAAGCCTCCTCCCCTAGCTCACCCGCAGAGATGTCTGAGCCGGAGCCGTTCCCGTTCTCCATCTCACCCGGACGAGACTCAAGACCGGGCCCAGCGGACCCCGTCAAGGTCCAGCTCGAGGCTGGCCCAAAAGGTTGGGGGAGTTCCGTCCTCCCCCGTCGGACAGAGACGAAGGCGTCCTCAAAGTCGCTCGCCTTCTACGAGGTCCCAGTCCGTAATGTCGGGGTCCTCGTACATTGACCTGACGGATCGGGACGACGACATCGAGATCGGTCGTCAGCCAAAGATTGCCAAATTGGTGAAGAAGGGCCAAGTGGCGAAGCGCGGGCGCGGGCGTCCCCCCACAACTGGGGAGTACGTTGGCGCGCTTAAAGCCCGTCAGGCGCTTAAGGCCTTCGCCGAAAAGGAGGCTAAAGAGAAGCAGCAGCAGGATCTAGACCGTATGATCCTACACTCCAGCGAGAAGCTGGACAAGGCCAGGGAGAGTGCGCAGGTTGAGCAGTCTAGGCTCCCTGCGCATGAAATAGTTCAGAGCGTCAAGATCGCTACGAACACGATCGTACAGTGCGCCGAGAGGTCCAAGAACCTCAAGGGCACTGTCGTGAAGGCTCTCAAGGACGCCGCCGTTCTAATTGCGGCGTCCGTCGAGGAATTACGTGTGCGGACTGCGGACGATGAGGTCCGCAAGTTAAACGCTGCCAATCAGCAGCTGAAGAGAGAGCTGGAGGAGCTTCGGCGTGAGGTCGAGGCCCTCAAGGCCTGTCGTCCAGAGTTTCCGTCTGGGTCAACGCCCGCGGAAGGGGGCACGTCCGCCGTCGAGCCGGCGGAGCGGTCCAGCATCGTGTCCCAGATCGGGACCATGCTGGACGCTCGCTTCGAGGCACTCGAGAGGGACGGTCGTTTGCTCCCCTCGGTGCCGTACCGCCCACCTCTGCAGGGCGGTAGACTAGGGATGACGTCGGAGGATGACGCTCCCTACGCCCCGTTTGTGTCGCGGCCTCAGCGCCGCAAGGCCGCGAAAAAAGCTGCACAACCAGTGCAGCCGTCCGAAGCCGCCCCAGAAAGGCGGCCAGCCCCCGGCCCGGCACCTAAGCCGCCCGCCGACACGGGGCCCAATAAGGGCAAAGGCAAGGGAAAGCGCACTAAAGCGCCTACCCCTGCCTCAACTTCTGCGACTGAGTCCCGCCCGCTTCCCCCTCCACCCGCAGCGATGTCAACATCTTTCGCGGAGGTGGCGAAGCGCGGCCGGAACAAGCCCGCCAAGGCGCCTAAAGCGCCCAAAGGCAAGGCTTCGTCCCGCTCCGGTCCCGGACGGGCGGAGACCAAGCCTCGACGGATCCGAGTACCGCAGACCGCAGCCATCTTGGTGCGGTACAGCGAAGATGCCCTCAAGCATGGTGCCACGTACGCCGGGTTCATATCCACTGCAGTAGCGGAGATCGACCTGAAAGACGTCGGCATCAGCGGGGGCATGGGCTTTCGTGTGGCACAATCCGGTGCCAAAATAATGGAAATCCCGGGGCCTGACGCAGACGCGAAGGCCGATCGCCTTGCCGAGAAGTTGCGGGCGATACCGGGAATGCGGCCGGAGGTTGTCTCCATAACCCGGCCGCAAATTCGGACGGATTTGCGCATCACCGGCCTCGATGATGCCACATCATCGGAGGATGTGAAGGCTATTTTAGCAGAAAAAGGGGGCTGCTCACCAGATTCCATCCTGGTGGGCAAAATAGCCGAATTCGGGCGCACAAAAGAGCGTTCGACTGTCGCAGCGGTACCCGCCAAAGCCGCTAAGCAGCTGGCCGGCCTGCGTCGGTTGTTGATCGGCTGGTCTTCGGTGCGGGTCGTCCCGCTGAAACCGAGGGCCAAGCGGTGCTACCGCTGCATGGGCGAGGGCCATGTGGCTGCGAATTGTCGTGCCTCTGAAGACCGGTCGGAATTCTGTTTCCGATGCGGTCAGAAGGGACACAAATCCGCGGCCTGCAAGGCCACGGCTTTACACTGCCTGCTTTGCGGGGCGGCAGGAAAGCCTGCTGGGCACAAGCTGGGGACGAAGAAGTGTCCCCAGCCAAAGAAGGCGCCCTCCGCCAAATCAAGGCGGGAGGAGCAGGAGTCCGAGCGGATGGACGTGGTTGAAGCTGCCGAGGCGAGCTCCCAATCCTCCGCAAAGACGACTCCAGCCCCAAGGAGGGCGAAGACTCGGGGACCGGTCTCGGGGGGGACCGGTTCCCAATGAGTCCGAGAGGTGCGTGCGGAGTCCCCGCGCGCCTCTCGAGAGTGGGCGTAGGCCCTGAGCGAGAAGGCCGGTCGCGGCCATTCGCAGCGGCACTGTCCGGTCAATAGCTTCGACCTGGTACCGGGCGGTGCCACAAATGCGACCTTGAGGGACCACTCGAGTTTTAGTGGGTAGGACGCAGTTCTGCGGGAGTCCCACATAACCGTCTAGCTGCCCCCGCGGCTAGCGGTACACGTAAATGTGTTTCTCGAGTCTAAAAAAAAAAAAAAAAAAAAAAAAAAAAAAAAAAAAAAAAAAAAAAAAAAGGTTAGGTTAGGTTCCTGCGGGAGTTGCTGAATCTCCTACCAGGCGCGTCCGTAGGTGGCGGATCACGGAACGCCGCACAGATATGTGCGGTATCGGGTTTACCCGGCGCGGACCAAAATCAGCATCACACCGTAATCCTCACTGAGAGGACCGGGGTCTCTGTTCTGGCAGAGTCGCGAGGAGAAAACCTCTATAAAAACTACCATACCGTAATCCTCACTGAGAGGACCGGGGAGCTGGCACAAGTCGGCTCGCGAGGAGAGCGACCTCTATAAAAACGCATCATACCGTTACTGCCCTTTTCAGGGCGGCCGGGGGTCCTGTCGTGGCAGGGCTGCGGGGAGTAAACCCCAGAAGGGTAATATTGGGTTTCGGGAAGGGTCGGCGGGGTGAAAACCTTGCCTTCCCGACCCAGAATCCTACTTACCCTGAAACAAATCTCCAAATCTGAGCCGCTGTAGTCCTCGGCGGCCCGGGCCTTTCCGTGTGAAGGGTGGTGACGGAGGCGGTCACCAACCAGTGAGGGGCTCTCCCCTGGGCCAAACTTGTCCCCCTTGGGAGTACCACAAGTACAAAAAAAATGGAAAAATGGCGGAAAAGATAAACTCTCCTCATGGGGTACCTGCCCAACGGCGGGGAATCCCCCCTGGCAAGGCGCAAGCTAAGCCAGGTAACCCGGGCAATCGTAGTATGGGGGCCTGGGCTTTGTCGCCAGTCGGTAGTGGGGGTGAGGCGCGATGCCAAGATCCCTCTAACGTCCGCGGGAGTTCCGCGAAGGCACCTTTGGGTGCACCTGCGAGTGAATGGCTGAGCGACGAGGAGATCGCTCGCATGAAAAGAGGAGTTCGCAAAACGTACGTCGAGTACGGAAGCGACTCGGAGGAGTTCCGGGAGGAGGCTAAGACCTACATAACGAAGGCCTGCCACCATATGGCGCTCGAGGGCCTCAGCCCTGAGGAGGCGGCAGAATGTTCGCGCGAGAGTCTCCTCGCAGTTCTGAAGCCTCACAAAGTTGAGAGAGAACGGAGGAAGGAAGGGAGCCAGAAGTCTCCTCCTCCTCCCCCGGCGACGACACGAAGCCGGAGCGGCTCCCGAACCCGCAAGGCTTCGGTAGAAACAGCAAAGGCTCCGGTTCCTACCCTCCCTGTGGCGGTCCGAAGCCGAAGTGGCTCTCGCAGAAGGCGGCTGGAGAGTCGCTCGCCCCCTGCGATTGAGTCCAGATCCCAGTCGGCCATGACGGTGACGTCGGTGACGGAGGAGTCCTCCTACCTGGAGGTCTCTGATGACGAGGAGGAGCTCCCGAGCCAGCCCAAGGTCCCCAAGACCAAGGGCCAATTGGCGAAGCGCGGACGCGGGCGTCCCCCCACAACGGGGGAGTACGTTGGCGCGCGCAAGGCTCGCGAGGAGCTCAAGGCCTTCGCAGCGCAAGAGGCCAAAGAAAGCCAGCAGCGGGAGCTAGACCGCCTCATCTTCCACGCGAGTGAGAAGATGGAGAAGGCGAGGGAGAGAGTGCAGGGTGAGCAAACTGAGCTCCCTGCACATGAACTAGTGCGGAATGTCACGGCCGCCACCAACACCATCGTGCAGTGCGCCGAGAGGTCCAAGAACCTCAAGGGCACGGTGGTTAAAGCAATTAAGGACGCCGTCGTTCTGATCGCGGCGTCCGTTGAAGAGCTGAGGACGCGGACCGTTGACGATGAGGTCAGAAAACTCAACGCGGCGAACCAGAAGCTCCAGCGCGAGTTGCAGGAGCTGCGTAAAGAAGTGGAGGCGCTGAAGGTCCTGCGTCTAGAGAGTTCGTCCGGACCAACGCCGATGGACGAGGGCACGCCGACCGTCGCACAGGTCGAGCGGTCCAGCATTGTGTCCCAAATCGGGGCCATGCTGGACGCCCGCTTTGCAGCCCTGGAGAAGGACGGGAGACTCCTCCCGCCAGCCCCGCCGGCGAGTCGCCGCCCACCTCTACAGCGCGGCAGATTGGGGATGACGTCAGAGGACGAGGGCACGTTTTCCACGTTCGTGGCGAATCCCCGGAAGAAGAGGGCCACTGCCCGTGCTGCGAAGGCGCAGCAGTCTGACGCTGCCCCCGAAAGGCAGCCAACCCCCGGTCCGGCACCCAAGCCGACCGACAAGGGGCCCAATAAGGGAAAGGGCAAGGGGAAGCGCACCAAAGCGCCTACCCCCGCCCCAACTCCAGCGAGTGAGTCCTGCCCGCTTCCCCCTCCACCCGCAACGATGGGTTCGTCCTTCGCGGAGGTGGCAAAGCGTGGACGCGACAAGGCGCCCAAAGCGCCCAAGGGCAAGGGCAAGGCTCCGGCCCGGTCCGGTCCCGGACGGGCGGAGACCAAGCCCAAGAATATTCGGGTGCCGCAAACAGCGGTAATCCATGTCAAGTACAGTGAGGACGCCCTCAAGAATGGAGCCACGTACGCCGGCTTCTTCGAGATAGCAATCTCGGAGGTAAAGCTGGCGGACGTTGGCATATCGGGGGGCATGGGTTTTAAGTGCGCGCAGTCGGGGGGGAAACTCATGGAGATCCCGGGCCCCGACGCTGACGCCAAGGCTGACCGCCTCGCCGAGGCACTCCGCGCGATTCCGGGAATGCGGTCGGAGGTGATTTCCATCACCCGGAATTTTTTTTGCACGTCCAAACATTCTTTTTCCTACAAGCACATCGACATGACGTTAACGTCGGAGTCGCGTCACGGCTGAGGAGGCGGTTGAAAGTGCTAGGGCAGACGGCCTACCTACTGCTCCTAGGGGCACCTGCTGGTTGCTCGGGGTAAAGGACGCGGCCGGGACGGACTTGCCCTTCTTGACCCGTCCTCGACGACGACGGCGGCGGCGGCGATTTTAATATGTTCAAAAATTCCAAAGGACCATATAGGATCGAAAAATCGTAACGATAGCGTGTAAAAAAGTATTTGTAGTGCCATCTATTGGTGAGGTGACAATTTAAAAATACGGAAGTCTAATTAAATTTATGTTTCCGCTGCTCACCCATAGATGGCGTCAAGTTGTCGCCGGACTTTCCGGAACATAAACTTCTGGAACCTAACTTTCTCAAACCTAAACCTACAGAACCTAATCTTTCGGAACCTAACCTTCCGGAACCTAACCTTCCGGAACCTAACTTTCCGGAACAAAACTTCAGAACCTAACCTTCCAAAACCTAATTTTCCGGGGTCTTACTTTCCGGAAAGTAACTTTCCATAACCTAACCTTCCGGAACCTAACTTTCCGGAACCTATTTTTCCAGAACCTAACTTCGGAACCTATCTTTCCAAAACCTAACTTTCCGGAGCCTTACTCTCCGGAACCTAACTTGCCGGAACCTTACTTGCCGGAACCTTACTTTCCGGAACCTAACTTTCCGGACACAAACCTTCCGGAACCTAACTTTCCGGAATGTTACTTTCCGGAGCCTCACTCCGAAACCTAACTTTCCAGAACCTAACTTTCCGGAACCTATTTTTCCGGAACCTAACTTTCCAGAATGTTACTTTCCGGAACCTAACCTTCAGATCCCAAACCTTTCGGATACTATCCTTCCGGAACCTAACTTTACGAAACCAGACCTTCCGGAACCGAATCTTCGAAAACCTAACTTTCCAGATCCTAATCTTCCGGAACCTAACCTACCAGAACCTAACATTCCGGAACCTAACTTTCCGAAACCTATTTTTCCGGAACCTAACTTACCGGAACCTAACTTTCCAGAACCTAATCTTCCGGAACCTAACCTTCCAGAACTAAACATTCCGGAACCTAACTTCCCGGAACTTCACTCTGGAACTGACCTCCGGAACCTGATTTTCCATAAAATAACTTTCCGGAACATAACTTTCCAGAACCAAACTTTCCGATACCTAACCTTCCAGATCCCAACCTTACCTTTCGGATACTATCCTTCCGGAACTTTCCAACCTAACCTAAATTTCCGGAACCTAACCTTCCGGATCCCAACCTAACCTATCGGATACTATCCTTCCGGAACTTTCCGAAATAACCTAACCTAACTTTCCGGAACCTTATTTTCCGGAACCTAACTTTCCGGAACCTATTTTTCCGGAACCTAACCTTCCGGATCCCAACCTAACCTTTCGGATCCTAACTTTCTTGAACCTAAACTTCCGAGACCTAATCTTTCGGAACCTAACCTTCCGGAACCTAACCTTTCGGAACCTAACCTTCCGGAACCTAACCTTTCGGAATTTAACCTTCCGGAACCTAACTTTCCGGAACAAAACTTCAGAACCTAACCTTCCAAAACCTAACTTTCCGGGGTCTTACTTTCCAGAAAGTAACTTTCCATAACCTAACTTTCCGGAACCTAACCTTTCGGAACCTAACTTTCCGGAACCTATTTTACCAGAACCTAACTTCGGAACCTATCTTTCCAAAACCTAACTTTCCGGGGCCATACTCTCCGGAACCTAACTTTCCGGAACCTTACTTTCCGAAACCTAACTTTCCGGACACAAACCTTCCGGAACCTAACTTTCCGGAATGTTACTTTCCGGAGCCTCACTCCGAAACCTAACTTTCCGAAACCTAACTTTCCAGAACCTAACTTTCCGGAACCTAACTTTCCGGACACAAACCGTCCGGAACCTAACTTTCCGGAATGTTACTTTCCGGAGCCTCACTCCGAAACCTAACTTTCCGAAACCTAACTTTCCAGAACCTAACTTTCCGACACCTATTTTTCCGGAACCTAACTTTCCAGAACGTTACTTTCCGGAACCTAACCTTCGGATCCCAAACTAACCTTTCGGATACTATCCTTCCGGAACCTAACTTTACGAAACCAGACCTTCCGGAACCGAATCTTCAAAAACCTAACTTTCCAGATCCTAATCTTCCGGAACCTAACCTACCAGAACCTAACATTCCGGAACCTAACTTTCCGGAACTTCACTCCGGAACTGACCTCCGGAACCTATTTTTCCATAAAATAACTTTCCGGAACATAACTTTCCAGAACAAAACTTCAGAACCTAACCTTCCAAAACCTAACTTTCCGGGGTCTTACTTTCCGGAAAGTAACTTTCCATAACCTAACTTTCCGGAACCTAATCTTCCGGAACCTAACTTTCCGGAACCTATTTTTCAAGAACCTAACTTCGGAACCTATCTTTCCAAAACAACTTTCTGGGGTCTTACTTTCCGGAACCTAACTTTCCGGAACCTTACTTTCCGGAACCTAACTTTCCTAAACCTAACTTTCCGAAACCAAACTTCAGAACCTAATCTTCCAAAACCTAACTTTCCGGGGTCTTACTTTCCGGAAAGTAACTTTCCATAACCTAACTTTCCGGACCCTAACCTTCCCGAACCTAACTTTCCGGAACCTATTTTTCCAGAACCTAACTTCGGAACCTATCTTTCCAAAACCTAACTTTCCGGGGTCTTATTTTCCGGAACCTAACTTTCCTTAACCTAACTTTCCGTAACTTCCTAAGGTTCCGGAAAGTTAGGTTTAGGAAAGTTAGGTTCCGGAAGGTTAGGTTTAGGAAAGTTAGGTTTCGGAAAGTTAGGTTAGGTTAGGTTAGGTTAGGTTAGTTTTTTTTTTTTTTTTTTTTTTTTTTTTTTTTAGAAGTGTTTGATCCTCTGATAAATGTCAGAGATCTTGTTTTGCATTGTTTTTTATTTTGCTTAGATGTAATTGAAACTTTCTAAGCTTTGAAAAACTTAGAACTATTGCGATCGTTGGAGAGATATATAAGATGGTGCTGTAGGAAGTTTTATAGATATTTAAATGAAATATTTGGTAAGAGAAGAAAAAGGTTTTGATAATCAACTCGTATTTACAATCATTTTTGCTCGCGCTAGAGCTTCGTTTATCCTATGTCTTATCCTATGACTTATCCTACATCTTATCCTACATCTTATCCTATATCTTATCCTATATCTTGCTTTTATTTAATCTATACTATAATTACTTTATCTTTCAACTTCGGTTTTCAATCATCTTTTCCTATTCTACAAACTTATTCTATTTTCAATTTATTTACATATTTACACATCTGTCCCGCTGTTATTTTTGTCAGTTTTGTTTCTATTTCTAACTTTTTGGACTATATCTATACAGTATTCTAAGAATTTTTCCTGCGTGTCTTTACATTTTAATAATTCGTGTAGGTTTTCTGTTTTAATTTCGATCCCAAGTTTTTGCTCAAGGTTTAATCTTTCCACAGAGTGTACCGGACATTCTACAATTATATGCGGGACAGATTCAGCCTTTTCCGGGTCACAGATGCATGAGGGGCTTTCCTTGCATTTGAATCTATGCAGGTATTGGGAGAACCCCCCATGCCCCGTCATAAGTTGAGTGGTCAAATCCGTGGGTTTTATTTTCCGTACTATCTTGTACGCGTCGTGAATATTCGGAAGGAAGAGTTTTGTGACTGCCGCTGTTTCTCCTGTAACATATCTTCTGTTCCATTCTTCTAGTGATTGCTCTCGAATTTTTCGTTTTACGGATGAAACAGGGCACAAGTCGTAATCCGGCTTCTTTTTGAGTTTAAGCGCAGCCTCCTTCGCCAGCTCGTCTGCCCGTTCATTGCCCATTAAGCCTGTGTGTGCTTTCACCCAGAAAAAGAAGACTTCTTTATTCTGGGCGGAGGCTAGGGCCAGATCTTCTCGGATTTCAACGGCTAGCGGATGGGGCGCGCCAGGATTGGCTATCGTTTCAAGCGATGATTTGGAGTCACTGTATATTCCAACAGTGACGGCTTTTGCCCGGAGAACTTCTTTCATCGCACGACGTATGGCCATCAACTCGGCTTGATAGACACTGCAGTATGACGGCAGACAAAGTTTGATTGATTTAGTCTCGCTTACGTTGTCCCATAGGGACAATGCTGCGCCGACTTTATCCTCAACTTTGCTGCCGTCTGTGAATATTCTAAGCTGCTGTGTATTGTGCTTGTCTATCTCGCTTTGGCTTTCGATACTTTTGAAGTCGATAGCTACTCTTTTAGCTGGGTGCGGGAGATCTACAAATCGCACCGGTAATTCGACATCGCGGTCGCCCAACAAAGTCCGGGATGATCCTCTTTTTGTTTCGTACAGAGTTGCAAACTCCTGTATGCGCAGATCGAGTGGTAGAATCCCAGACAATGTCAGCGCAGAATTGAGCGAAACGGTTCGGTACGACTTGCATATCTTTTGGACAAAGCCCCTTTGCACTGCATCAAGTTGCTTACGTATGCCTATCTTGGTGGTTGCTGGGGCCCATACGCTCGCTGCATATGTTATTATCGGTTCTACTGTCGCCGTATATATTATTCGGATAATATCTGAGTGTAGACCCCAGCTAGTCTTTGCTGCTTTTGCAAGCTGCTTGTATACATTCAGAGCCTTTCTGCATACGGCAGCTGAATGCTGATTGAATGTGAGCTTATTATCAATCAGGAGGCCCAGTAGCTTTATTTCCTCCGAATAAGCTATTTCAACCCCGCCCATATTCAGTTTTGGGACGCCATGCTTAAGTTTTTTAGTCAATATCATTGCGTGCGTTTTATGAGGTGCGAATCTTAACTTGTTGCATGCGCCCCATTCCCGGACAAAGGCTAGGGCCGAATTGGCTTCCTCTTCTATTTCCTTCGCTGTGTCGGCTTGGAAGGCTAGGACCACATCGTCGGCGAATGCCTGACAATAGTGGCCCTTTTCTTCTAGCTTTTTAAGCAGAGGATCCAGTAGGAGGTTCCAGAGTATGGGGCCTCCTATGGATCCCTGTACGCAGCCCTTTGTTGTTTCTCTTACAACTTCCTCTCCTGCATATCTGATTTTGACAGTTCTATTAGACAAGTAGCTGTCAATCAGTCTTCTTATGTTCCCCGGACACTGTTCCTCAGCCAATCGTAGCCTAATCGCCGGCCACCAGGCGTTGTCGAAGGCACCCTCTATGTCCAGTGATACCAGCGTGACTATCTTTTTGTTATCAATGTTGGTTTTGATATACTGCAGTAGATTGTAGAGGGCGTCTTCAGTACTCCTCTTTGGCATAAACCCGTATTGGCGAGTACTTATCCGGGGAACTAGGTGCCATTTGAGCCTAGCGACAATCATCTTTTCCAGGACTTTTCCCAGAACAGGTAAGAGACCGATAGGCCTGTGGGATTTGGGCACTTGGTAATCTTCCTTGCCAGGTTTGCGCAAGATGACGACGGTAGCTTCTTTCCATATTTCTGGAAAGTAAGCAATTTGCAATGCTTTGTTAGCAATGGCAAGGAAGCATTCGGGGTCAAGGAATATGGCACGTGAGCAGATGTCGGATGTTAGACCGTCGGATCCAGGAGCCTTTTTTGGGTTAAAAGTGCTGAGCGCTGTTTTCAATTCCAGCATGGTGAAGGGAGGATCTTCGTGGTCATCGGGAGACCATTCATTGGCTTTTTCGGCTGCTTCACGTATTTGATGATGGTAAGTGTTGTCTTCGTTTGACAGATCCGGTGGATAGAACGTGTCTGCGAGCAGGTGTGCAGATTCGACAGAGGTAAGTGTTTTCCCTTTATCTTTTAGTGGTAGATCCTCTTCCCTTTTCCTTGTCCTATTAATTACCCGGTATATTCCTTCCCAGACTCCCTCTTTTTCTTGCCTTTCACAGAAGTCCTTCCAGCTTGCAGTCTGCGCCTGTTTAGCCTTTTCCTCATACTCCTCTTTCTTTTTCAGATACTCCGTGACCACCACTTCCTTGCGGACAGCGGCAGCACATCGTATACGGCGTCTCCGGGTTTTCATCTCTTTCTTGAGGGCGGTGAGCTCATCGTTCCACCAAGGTATGTGTACTTTATTTATTTGTTTAATTAATGGTATGCTTTCTTTGCTTGCTTGTATTATATTATTAGTCCATTGTGTTATTAGGCTTTCTAATTCTGTATGACTATTTATATTATTTATTGTATCTATATTTATATTTCGACACCAGCAAATTAGACTACGCTAACTCGAAATTTTGCAAATTTCACTTTTTTACACCATACTGCTTAATATATGGAGTAGAATCTACCACATAAAATTCATATAGAAATTCTAAAAAATAACAAAGTTACAAATTAAAGAAAGCGCTAAGTAAATGTACTTTTTAAAATCACCCGACATAGACTACGCTAACACTGGTTGGAGGCGTCTTGTCGGGAATCGCGCCTTAAATATCCGAAAATTAAATATTCATATTCACGGGATTAGTGGTGATGCATTGATAAAAGTATTTATAAGTGAGTTAATCATAAAACAATAATGCCTCAATATCGAGCTCATTTTATAGTGGAATTAAGCAAAAACAATAATTGCCAATTGACGACTCGTGAAGAAATAACTGAAAAGTCAAGTAGGAATGATGAGAGAGGTAAGTATTGATATTGAATATTTACATTTGAAACGAATTAATGAATGCAAATACTTTTAAGTAGCCATATTAATAAATTAAGAAAAATTTAGGCGCTTGGCATCTTGTCCGCGTAACACTACGCTATGCTTACTTAGCGTTGTTTTATTCGTTCAAATGCCGCGTACGTGTTCTAACACGTACAACTTAGCTTATCGTATAGTTCCGAAAATCGTTAGTTTAACTGATAATGTTATATTTTTAGGGTTTCATTGTCAAGTGCCAAATAATGAACAATTGAAATTTTATCCTGTCTGTCATAATGGCATAGAAATGGTCCAAAACGCCCAATTTTGTTGATTTGTTACTATTTTGTAAAGTTTTTAATTTTTTTTTATTGTTGATAATTAATGTAAGAATGTAATAAAATAGTAAATAGTTTTAACAGATGATCGTAACAATTTGGAATGATACATTATAAATTAATTTATTAGCAGTAGAGGTTGCAATCGAACACTCGAATTATTTTAATCTTCATTCCAAATTTGTATTCGAATAGTAAATGAATACAAATACGAATATTCGAATATTACCAGAAAAACTACGCCAACTAATTGTTGTTGGCAACACTGCTTGACGCCCTCCGACTGACTCGGGCCTACAGTGGTCCACATATAGAACCCTCAAAACTTCCAACCCGAATTAACGAATCGCTTTGCTAGCCTTGACAATTGCGTTACGGTGGACGATATAAACGACAGGTTTGTAAAAACTGTCCAGTCGGTGGGAACTGTATAAACCTCAGAAACTAACTGATCACACCCTTTAACCTCATGGGCTCATGGCTGAGCGTTGTACTATGATGCTGCATACTCTTGATGACGCTGAGGCATTGACACGGATTGATAAGTCTCTGCGACATGATATCCGAGACTTGAATACAAGTAGTATTACAGACGCGATAGAGCGGAATAAAGGTTCCAAAGCATTTACAAAAGTCTTATTTAATGAGCTAAGTCAGCTGAGAAAGCTAACAACTGGGGACGGCTGATGGTGGCTACAAAGTCTGAGGTTTTGAAGGAGATCGAGAGGTTCTATGGACAGCTTTATACCTCGGTATCAAAACCAGTCAGTAACTAGGCCAAAGACCTAAGAGCCAAGCTTACCCGTCACTACACTAAAGGCATTTTGGGCATCAGTCTGTATGAGATTTGGATGGCCTTTAAGAACATGGCGCCGAATGAAAACGGTATTACTTCCGAGCTCCTGAAAGCAGGTAAAAAACCCGTGCTGAAGTTACTTCAGAAGCTTTTTAATTTCGTCTTGCTCGGGAGTGTCACGCCACAGGTATGGATCAGATGTGTGGTAGTGCATCATATACAAGCTGTTTGAGAACAGCTTGTGCAAGGGTCATCACGAATCGTCTCGCACGCAGATTTGCTGATTTTCAGCCAAACTAACAAGTAAGTTTCCGAAAAGTTGTGCTTAGCGTTTGTGGACTATGACAAGTCTTTTAATTCGATCGAAACATAGGTAAAGTTACAGGCTCTCTCTACTGTTAAAAAAATAGTTCATAGCAATTAAACCGGACAATTGTTAAAAATATAGTTTTTAAAACAATAAAAGTATAATTTAAGTAGTTTTGAAAATCATATTTGAATATCACTGAAAAAATATTCGAACATTCGAAAAGAAAAATCATCGAATATTTGCAATCTCTAATTAACAGCCGGGTGTGCACGCTGCGCGTGCTGCCCGAAGATGCGCGCGAATTTATTCAAATATTTTTCCAAATCGTATTTTATAGCTAATACGTCCGGGGCTTGTGTACATATTTCTCTACTAAGTTGTTTCTATTATGTACCTAGCAATAATAATGATTGGTTGTTATAGGTACCAAATAAATTAAAATACAATAAATAAAATAAATGTGTTTTTATATCATATTAGTATCGTCCTATATATTTAAAATTACGTTAAACCAGGTAAATAAGCTAGCCAAGACGATAAAAAACTATGCTATGTGTAATTTAGCGCCATTTAATATGATTTACGTAGTCATTACATTTTTCTGAAAGACTAAGCTAACTCGTAAAAATATGATTTACATTTAATTATTTAACTTTGTATAACTTTAAGTTAATAATAAAGTTAATGTTTTCATAATTGACATTCTTTATTTATGCAATTTGTCCACAGTTCTATTTAAAATTATTAGTATTATGATTTTTTACATTTCATACAAAAGTAAGCTAAGTATAAGTTGGCTTAATCTTTAAAGCATTACTTAATCAGGGTTTCTTGTGAACACTAAGCTAACTCGAGCTAAAACTTAAACTAATAATGATTATTAAAATTAACAAACAACATTCCCTTAAGCATTAAAAGATACGTAAGTGTATAAAATTTCATAAAAATCTGTAGATAAATAAAAAAGTTATCACAAGTTTCCTTTCAATCCGCTCTGGTGTAAATATGACTTTTCTAAGTTAGCGTAGTCTTAATTGCTGGTGTCGAAAATTTGTTTGTGTATTTAGATCTTTTAGTATTTCGCTATATATTTCCCATTTTGCCTTCTTTGTATTAAATATTCTTGTTGTTCTATTTACGCTAATACCTTTGCTTTTAAGTAATTTAATTTTAAACACGATCGCGTTGTGGTCTGAGCTCGTCAATCCCTTTTCCACATGCCATTCTTCCACTATGTCTAAAGTGTTAATACAACACGCTGTGACATCTACGTGGCTTGAGATTTCCCGACCTCCTCTCACTGTGTCGAATGTTGGGGTGTCACCAATGTTGAGCACCTGGAAGTCTAGTTCCCATAGCATGCCGGAGAATTCATCCCCGCGATGGTCGAGTTGTGTGCTTCCCCACCAGGTGCTCTTTGCATTGGCATCACCTCCAATAATGATTTTGACACTATCCAGAGTCGCCCGTATGTGTTTTATCTGCTCCAGGTATGTATCCATAGGCCGATCGGGTTCAAAATAGAAAGATACGACTGCTATCTCCCAGGCTTCTGTACGGATTCTCACCACGACGATGTTGTTCGTGGTGAGTTCCGGGTGTTGCAACACGTCCAGGTCTGCGTCATGTACAACAATAGCAGCCTTAACAACCCCGTTTCCTTGGTCCTGGCTCTGGTAAACCCTGGCTCCTCTATAATCTTTCATTTTTCGAATCCCGCCAACATATGGTTCCTGGAGCAGTGAAATGGCAAACTTGCGTTTGCCCGCTTCGAGCATTAACTCCGTAGTGGCCAATTCCTTCCTTTGAAGGTTGGCTTGTACTACGGTGTATGCGTGTTCTGTTATTGTGCTATCCGAATTTTCCCGTGCGAGAACCTTAGCAATACGCTACTTTTGCCCTGGCTAACGCATCCCACTTTCTACGGACTGCGCATTCCGAGCTGAAAGCATTGTGATGCGTGGCATCGATCTTGGCCTCAACACAGTTGCAGCACGTTGGGAGTGCGCCAGCCAGTCGCTTCTCGCACTGGGAACTCAGGTGCGATTCGGCACAATAACTACATTTCGGCTGTGTTTGCTTACAGAAGCGCTTGCCGTGTCCGTATCCGAGGCACATCGAGCACTGAACAAGGGGGGATTGGTCCTCCACCTTTACCCGCTGGATATCGATGTGCAGCTCGGTCCTGTCCAGAATACGGTTGTACAGTTCTGGCGAAGCTGTCAGCACAACATGGCAAGAATGAGGGTTTCGGGTCTTTTTGCGATAGCGGATCTCAATCCTGTCATCGTCCTTGTGCAACTCCTGGAACACATCCTTGTTTTGGTTCCTTAAGGCCCTAAGGATCTCTTCGTCGGTAACATACGACATGACGCCCTTAAGTACCAACAGCGGGTCCTTATTGCGCACCTCTTCGACTGACAGGTTTGAGCCCGCCTTACTAAGACGCTCTTGCACCTTTTGTGTGTCCGACTTTGATCGGCAGCTGAGGATGATCTTCCTGTTTTTCGCCTTCCTTACTTTGTCAACAGTGATCCATCCATCAGTTGCCTTTACGACGTCCCTAACCCTTTCAAGGACCTTTTCTCCCGTGTCAGCCCCGTTATTCGACGCGACCACCACCGAGTGAAAAGATGTGCGCTCAGGTTGGTGTTCGCGTGGTTGTCCTGATACGACGCTGGCATAGGAGGCACGTGTCGTCACCACTTCCTCTGTCCTTTCAAGAGACTTCTTGAGCGACTCTATCTTTTGGTTGCTTTCCCTTATTAATTTTCCATGCTCCTTGATCATTTCTTCTAAGCCCTTTGTATCGATTCCGCCGATGGAGCTCTCTGACACTATCTGTTTTTCATTTTCCTTTTCTTTGCCTACATCTAACGTTGTCGATCCTTTCATTTTCCTATTTTCCTCTTCAGACTCTTTCACCAACTGGTAGAGCCGACTCACAGCATTGCTGACCTCAGTTACGATCTCCTTCTTAGTGTTCCTCGACTGCGCTAGCTGAAGTCTAGCCTTCATTAGGCAGCTCTTTGCCTCATGAACGCGGTCTCGGAACTCCAGAGGGTCCTTGGACAGATCTGCAATGTCCTTAGCGAGGTCAATAATTGCTTGCGACCCGGCTCCTCCCAGCGACTGCGAAGCCTCAAGGTCTTTCAGTACCTGCGTAGCCTCAGCGACGTCGATTTCATCCTCTACCAAAGTAGGTTGCAACGATGTTGACGTCGCCGGGGCACTAGCAGTGCCGACTGGAAGCCTCTTTGGCCTCGGAGCAGAAGGGGCCTGCTTTGGTTGTTCCGTTGCCATTTGGGAAGTTTTGTTGGCCGCTGGTGCGACCTTAGCCTTCCCTGGGGCCGGGGCAGGCTTTGCTGCCTTTGTTACTGTCTTAGACGGAAGAGGGGAGGGTGACTTTTGTCGGGGGGGTGTGCGGATTGTGGAGGATGAGGGTTGTGCAGGGGACGGGGCTCTAGAGCGCTGCGATGCATGTAAGACATCGTCGAAGGCCCGCGATGAGGGGCTGAGTGGAGGGGACTGCGAAGAAGAGGGGGCGCCCAGTCCGCTTGGAGGCAATGACACCGGCAGTGAAATGCCGGAGGAGGTCTGACTTGCCGACTTAGCAGTCTGGGGGGCCCTCTTGGTGGTCAGCGATGCCATTTCTAAGGCTGCCCTGGCCGACTGAAGGATTTTGTCAGCGGCCGCCTGCTTCGAAGCCCTAGATGTAGAGGGGGGAGGGGATTTCCCTCTCGGTGGGGTGCGGATTCCGAACATATTTTTATGTTGCGGACAGAAAACTAAAACTAAAAATTTGGGGGGGGGGGTGTAAAATTTGGGGGGGGAGGGGAGGTCCAAAGTTGCCCTTGAACCGACCCTGAAATTATAATACTGAAACTACAATTAAATATTTTTTTTTCATATGGTATGCATCTATATGGACGACCTAGCAGAAATAACGGCCAAAAAGTCTACCTAAGCTCCGAAAAAATTTGTATGGAGAAATTTTTGCAAATTTTCAAAGTGCTAAAAAAGTGGGTTGGAGATATGCGAGACACACGGGAGGGGTGTCAAAAGACGCGGAAACTAATAGACTAAAGCTGATACTAACAAGAATTACGCTAAAAAGAAATTTGGATTTTATATTGAATTTTAACTGAGACTAGAAATTTGCAAATTTAGTATGGAGGTTAGGTTAGGTTAGGTTAGGTTAGGTTAGGTTAGGTTAGGTTAGGTTAGGTTGGGGTGGGGATGGAGTGGCCTCTTCGTGCGGCGGGGCCTTATTCTTGCGATCGGATTCGTTCGGTCGGAAGGGTAGTGTCCTGTCCTGGTCCACCCTAGGCAACGGCGGGTAGTCATCTCTTCGGGCATTGCTACCCGACGGCCGACACTCCATAGGGGACTGCTCTCTTGACCCGTCGCGCTTTGCGACGGCGCAGAAGAGCGGCCGGGGGGCATACCGTAATCCTCATTCTGAGGACCGGGGTCTCTGTTCTGTCAGAGTCGCGAGGGGGAAACCTCTATAAAAACTACCATACCGTAATCCTCTTCGGAGGACCGGGGAGCTGGCACAAGTCGGCTCGCGAGGAGAGCGACCTCTATAAAAACGCATCATACCGTTACTGCCCTTTTCAGGGCAGCCGGGGGTCCTGTCACGGCAGGGCTGCGGGGAGTAAACCCCAGAAGGGTAATATTGGGTTTCGGGAAAGGTCGGCGGGGTGAAAGCCTTGCCTTCCCGACCCAGAATCCTACTTACCCTGAAACAAATCTCTAAATCTGAGCCGCTGTAGTCCTCGGCGGCCCGGGCCTTTCCTTCGGAAGGGTGGTGACGGAGGCGGTCACCAACCAGTGAGGGGCTCTCCCTGGGGCCAAGCTTGTCCCCCCCGGGAGTAGCACAAGCGAACAAAATGAATATGGCGGAAAGGAATACAACTCCCCACGGGGTACCTGCCTCTCGGCGGGGAATCCCCCCTGCCGCGGATAAAACCGCGTCAGGCACCTCGGGCAATCGTAATGTGGGGGCCCGAGACTCTACGCCAGTCAGGAGCGAGGGTGAGGCGCGAAGCCAAGACCCCTCCAACCGCGGGAGTTCCGCGAAGGCGCCTTCGGGTGCGAGCCGCTCCTCTTTCGAGGGGAATCTTCGCGGCATGTCCGCAGCGAGTAGCAGCAAGGCTGCGAAACCGGCCGGTAAACGGGCCGCTAAAAAGGGTGCGGGACTGGGCCCCAAGCCGACTCCGGAGTCTTACATAGCTCTGGAGGATGGTAAGGAGTTCTGGTACACGCCACCTTCCAGCGAGGGCATTCTCGGAAATGACGAGATACTGGACATGACCCAGTGCGTCCAGCGCAATTATAAGGAGTACGGATCCGACTCCGAAAATTATCTGAGGGAGGTGCGCGGTTTCACCCAAAAGATGAACCGCCACCACGAGATGGCTGGCTTCAGCCAAGAGGGTGCTGCGAATTATACGCGCACCCTACTCGATAGGGCAATTGCACCCTATAAAGAGAAGTGGGCTCGAAGGAAGGAGGAGTTGAGCCAAAAGTCTCCTCCCCTTCCTCAAGACTGTGGCGCGCTGGACGACGAGCAGATCGGTCAGATTGTCTCCAAGCTCCAGCAAACATATATGGAGTATGGAAGTGACCACGAGCTGTATAAGACAGAGGAAGACGGGTTCTTTGACAAGTTCCAGCGTCACTACGAGGCCACTGGTTTCAGCCAGGAGGAAGCCGCGTCTCAGACACGCGATTATTTCGAGACGATCCTCCGGCTACACAGAGCGGCGAGGGCTGCCAAGAAGGGGAAGTCGAGCGTGAAGCCTCCTCCCCTTGCTCACCCGCAGAGGTGTCGGAGCCGGAGCCGTTCTCGTTCTCCATCTCACCCGGACGAGACTCAAGACCGGGCCCAGCGGACCCCGTCAAGGTCCAGCTCGAGGCTGGCCCAAAAGGTTGGGGGAGTTCCGTCCTCCCCCGTCGGACAGAGACGAAGGCGTCCTCAAAGTCGCTCGCCTTCTACGAGGTCCCAGTCCGTAATGTCGGGGTCCTCGTACATTGACCTGACGGATCGGGACGACGACATCGAGATCGGTCGTCAGCCAAAGATTGCCAAACTGGTGAAGAAGGGCCAAGTGGCGAAGCGCGGGCGCGGGCGTCCCCCCACAACTGGGGAGTACGTTGGCGCGCTCAAAGCCCGCCAGGCGCTAAAGGCCTTCGTGGAGCAGGAGGCCAAAGAGCAGAACCAGGCGGAGCTGGATCGCATGATCCTACACTCCAGCGAGAAGCTGGACAAGGCCAGGGAGAGTGCGCAGGTTGAGCAGTCTAGGCTCCCTGCGCATGAAATAGTCCAGAGCGTCAAGATCGCTACAAACACGATCATACAGTGCGCCGAGAGGTCCAAGAACCTCAAGGGCACTGTCGTGAAGGCTCTCAAGGACGCCGCCGTTCTGATTGCGGCGTCCGTCGAGGAATTACGTGTGCGGACTGCGGACGACGAAGTGCGCCGTCTTAATGCTGCCAATCAGCAGCTCAAACGAGAGATGGAGGAGCTGCGGCGTGAGGTCGAGGCCCTCAAGGCCGTCCAGGCGGAGTTCCCGTCCGGGTCAACGCCCATGGACGATGGTGCCACGGTCGTCGCTCTTCCGGAGCAATCGGACATTGTGTCCCGTATTGGGACAATGTTGGACGCGCGCTTCGAGGGGCTCGAGCGGGATGGACGCCTTCTCCCGTCGAAGTCGCACCGCCCACCACTACAGCGCGGGAAATTAGGGATGTGCTCAGAGGACGAAGCCCCCTACTCCACCTTCGTGGCGCGATCGCAGCGACGAAAGGCTGCGAAACAGCGAGCTGCACAGTCGGTGCAGCAGTCCGAAACCGCCCCAGAAAGGCGGCCAGCCCCCGGCCCGGCACCCAAGCCGCCCACCGACAAGGGGCCTAACAAAGGCAAGGGCAAAGGGAAGCGCACTAAAGCGCCCACCCCCGCCCCGACTCCAGTGATTGAGCCCCGCCCGCTTCCCCCTCCACCCGCAGCGATGTCAACATCTTTCGCGGAGGTGGCGAAACGCGGCCGGAACAAGCCCGCCAAGGCGCCTAAAGCGCCCAAAGGCAAGGCTTCGTCCCGCTCCGGTCCCGGACGGGCAGAGACCAAGCCTCGGCGGATTCGCGTACCGCAGACCGCAGCCATCTTGGTGCGGTACAGCGAAGATGCCCTCAAGCATGGTGCCACGTACGCCGGGTTCATCTCCACTGCAGTAGCGGAGATCGACCTGAAAGACGTCGGCATCAGCGGGGGCATGGGCTTTCGTGTGGCACAATCCGGTGCCAAAATAATGGAAATCCCGGGGCCTGACGCAGACGCGAAGGCCGATCGCCTTGCCGAGAAGTTGCGGGCGATACCGGGAATGCGGCCGGAGGTTGTCTCCATAACCCGGCCGCAAATTCGGACGGATTTGCGCATCACCGGCCTCGATGATGCCACATCATCGGAGGATGTGAAGGCTATTTTAGCAGAAAAAGGGGGCTGCTCACCAGATTCCATCCTGGTGGGCAAAATAGCCGAATTCGGGCGCACAAAAGAGCGCTCGACTGTCGCAGCGGTACCCGCCAAAGCCGCTAAGCAGCTGGCCGGCTTGCGTCGGCTGTTGATCGGCTGGTCTTCGGTGCGGGTCGTCCCGCTGAAACCGAGGGCCAAGCGGTGCTACCGCTGCATGGGCGAGGGCCATGTGGCTGCGAATTGTCGTGCCTCTGAAGACCGGTCGGAATTCTGTTTCCGATGCGGTCAGAAGGGGCACAAGTCCGCGGCCTGCAAGGCCACGGCTTTGTACTGCCTGCTTTGCGGGGCGGCAGGAAAGCCGGCTGGGCATAAGCTAGGGACAAAGAACTGTCCCCAGCCAAAGAAGTCGCCCCCCGCCAATCCAAGGCGGGAGGAGCAGGGGTCCGAGCGGATGGACGTGGTTGAAGCTGCTGAGGCGAGCTCCCACTCCTCCGTAACGACGACTCCAGCCCCACGAAGGGCGAAGACTCGGGGACCGGTCTCGGGGGGGACCGGTTCCCAATGAGTCCGGGAGGTGCGCGCGGAGTCCCCGCGCGCCTCTCGAGAGTGGGCGTAGGCCCTGAAAGAGAAGGCCGGTCGCGGCCGTTCGCAGGGGCGCTGCCCGTTCAATAGGCTTAGTGCCTGGTACCGGGCGGCGCTACCAATGCGACCCTGAGGGACCACTGGGGTTTTAGTGGGTAGGACGCAGTTCTGCGGGAGCCCCACATAACCACTCGGTGCGCCCCCGCGCCCGAGGGTACACGTAAATGTGTTTCCCCAGTCTAAAAAAAAAAAAAAAAAAAAAAAAAAAAAAAAAAAGGTTGGGTTAGGTTAGGTTAGGTTAGGTTAGGTTAGGTTAGGTTAGGTTAGGTTAGGTTAGGTTAGGTTTTTTTTTTTTTTTTTTTTTAAGTTTCTAGAATTTCCTCAGACATAATCCGAGACTTTATTTGCTTCAGATGTGATTTTATGCTAAGTTTATTAACTATGTGATTTGAAATTTAAAATTTCAAACTGGAGTTATGGAAAATATATATTTTTGAGACGGAGAAGCGAAAATATAAATATCTATTGGAAGTGACCGGAAGAGAAGAGAAAGAGTACGCGAATCAACTTGAACTATTTACATGATTGTGCTCGCACTAGAGCTTCGTTACTAACAACTAAATTTTAATTACTAAATTAAAAACTACACTTATATCTATTGACGCACTTGACGCTTCGATGTTATTATGCGTAGGCGATTTTAGAGCGGGCAAGTGCGTCCCACTTCCTCCGGACTACGCAGAAGTTGCTGAACGCACTGTGCGCGCTATCCAAGTTGGCCTCCTGGCAGTTGCAACACACCGGTGTTGTTCCCTCCAGTCGGTCCTTGCACTGCTTTGCATGGTGGGATCCGGCGCAGTGACCACACCTGATCTCCTGACTCTTACAAAAACGCTTGCTATGACCATAGCCCAAGCAGTTGGAGCACTGCACTAGCGGCGACTGGTCTGCCACTTTGACTTTTTGTATGTCAATGTGCAGTGCTCCTTTTGCGATCATACGCTTATATAGTATTGGCGACACTCGCAAGACTATATTATTGAGATTGGGGTTTCGAGTCCTTTTACGGAACTCGAAAAACACCCTGTCATCTTCAACTTCGAGGCCCTCATAGAGGTCCTCATTTTGAAACCTTAGTGCACTCAGGACTTCGAGGTCAGTGACAGATGTCATGACGCCCTGAAGTACCACTAGAGGGTCTTTATTTTTCGCTTCCTGCACTGTCAGGTGGTCACCAAGTTCGCAAAGCCTCGTCTTAATTTTGCTTGCGTCATCTTTGGATTTGCAGGATAGGACAATTTTCCTATCCTTTGCCTTGCGAATCCGGTCCACTGTGACCCAGCCATCACTGGCTCGCACAGCTTTGCGGACTTTTTCTAGCACTACATCTCCTGTGTCTTTCACATCCGTGGATGCTATGACAACGGAGTGGAGCGCTTCTGCTGGTGCTGGTGCCTTTGGTTCACTTGTGACCACGCTGGCATAGGAGCGTTTTGCTACTGTTTGCTGTTGTTGTTTTGCCGTTTCCAGAGCTTTAGATAGTCTCTCCATCTTGTCAGAGTTAGCCTTTATTAAAAGGCTATGCTCCTTCAAGATGGATTCTAGTTTTGATGTTTCTGCCTTAAAAGTTGTGCTAGTGTCTGATTTAAAAGTTAAACTGCTTATATCCTGTGTAATGCTTTCAATTTGAGTTTGAGTTACTGTACTATTATTACTACTGTCCTGTCGAAATTTCTTGTTATCTGCTTCTGCTTCTTTGACTAACTCGTAGAGCCTGTCTACGGCCTGGAAAACGGCATCTTTGATTTCAGTCTTTGTGTTACGAGACTGTTTAAGATTAAGTTTAGCCTTAACTAAACAGTTCTTGGCTTCCTGTATCCTGTCGCGTGGCTTGGAGCTATTAGCCATCTCTATGGCTTCTTTAGCCCGGTCCATCAGCTGCAGAGATTCATGGGGACTTCCCATGTCGCTGTCATGCGGCAGTGACAGGGGCAAGTCTGCTTGAGCGGACATCACCGGCTCAGCTGTCTTAGCTGTGCCACCCGAGGGCTGCGATGCCTTAGAAGTTGTTTGGGACTTTGTCCCACCTTTAGCTTTAGCCTTAGAAGGCGGGGGGGTCTTTACCCTGGGAGGGGTGCGGATCCCGAACATGTTGTTGGGGGTGACGACCTGAGACTATACTAAAATCTAATTATCTGCAAAACTAACTCGGTTACAACGGGAAAAAACATGGGGAGGGGGAAGGGGGGGAGGGCTAGAAGATTGTTCTAGGACCCAATTGAATATAAATACAAGTTTTGAAATTTTCAGATTTTTATCTATATGGACGACCTTTTCATAGGTCCTAAGGATTCTGCCCAATTTCTTTACCTAAGCTCACGATTTTTTAATATGGAGATTTTTTGACGATTTTTCAAAGTGGTGAAAAAGTGCTTTATAGGAATGCTAGACACCTGTGAGAGGTGTCAAAAGAAGCGGAAACTAATAGAGAACAATTTATACTAAGAAGAATTTTGATATTTGGAAATTTGGATTTTATATTGGAAAAAGTTTGAAGTGAAAAAATTGAAAATTTTGTATGGGAAATTGAAATCGAAATTTGCTAAGTCGATGACACTAAAAAATTATTATCTCTGAAACTAAAGAAGATAAACCCCTCGACCAAAAGATATGTTGTGATGCCTAATTAGACCGATATTGGTTGCGAATTTGGGAAGTGTAGGTTCCCTTTTAGTGGTTGAAAACCGAGTTGGTTAGGTTAGGTTAGGTTAGGTTAGGTTTGGCGCTGGGTCGTGCCCAGGCCAGGGAGGAGGCCCTGGCCAAATGGGCGGAGGCTCTCGAGGCCCCGAGTGCCGGCCACCGGACGATCGAAGCGATCAGTCCGGTGTTGAGGGAGTGGGTGGAGCGCCGGCACGGCTGCCTCACCTACCGTCTGTCGCAGATTCTGTCCGACCACGGGTGTTTCGGACACTATCTGCACCGTGTCGCCTGTCGGGAGGAGACGCCGCAGTGTCATCACTGCGACGCTCCCGACGACACGGCCGAGCACACACTCGTTGAGTGCCCGGCCTGGCGACACGAGCGCCGCGAACTCGTCGCGGCGCTAGGCGGTGGTCACCTCTCTCTGGCGTCCATGGTGCGAGCCATGGTCACCAGCAAGAGAGCGTGGGAGGCGGCCGCCTCCTTCTGCGAGGCCGTAATCTCGCAGAAGGAGGCAAAGGAGAGGGAGCGGGAGGAAGATCCTCTTTCCGCTCCCCTCCGGCGTAGACGGCCGGGCCGGAGAGGGCGCGCTCACGTGCGCCCTCTTCCGGCCTGAGGGTTGACCTGCGGGCGAGGGTAGCTCCCTAACGCCCGCATTGCACAGGTCTCCCGAGCCAAGTCTGGGGGTCACCTAGTTTCTCGGGTGGCCCTCCCTAGGCGCCACCCCGGCCTACGCACCAGGCCGGGGTACCCGTGGACGGGCTGGTCAATAACCACAAGGTTGGCACCGGCTCGTCCTCATCGGGTGAAAAGGGGAAACCGGAGGAGTTTAGTGGGTAGTGGGACGAACGTCTTTAGTCCTGAGCCCCACACACGGTCGCAGGCTTCGCTAGCCTGCGGCTAAGGCACGTAAAAGTGTTCTCCTCCGCAAAAAAAAAAAAAAAAAAAAAAAAAAAAAAAAAAAAAAAAAAAAAAAAAGGTTAGGTTAGGTTAGGTTAGGTTAGGTTGGGGTGGGGATGGAGTGGCCTCTTCGTGCGGCGGGGCCTTATTCTTGCGATCGGATTCGTTCGGTCGGAAGGGTAGTGTCCTGTCCTGGTCCACCCTAGGCAACGGCGGGTAGTCATCTCTTCGGGCATTGCTACCCGACGGCCGACACTCCATAGGGGGCTGCTCTCTTGTTCCGTCGCGCTTTGCGACGGCACAGAAGAGCGGCCGGGGGGCATACCGTAATCCTCATTCTGAGGACCGGGGTCTCTGTTCTGTCAGAGTCGCGAGGAGAAAACCTCTATAAAAACTACCATACCGTAATCCTCACTACGAGGACCGGGGAGCTGGCACAAGTCGGCTCGCGAGGAGAGCGACCTCTATAAAAACGCATCATACCGTTTGTATAAACCACGACCACCGTGTGCACTATTGTGCAAGTTATTACATAAATGAAACAAGCAAATTAGGTGACAAACAAAGTTTTCATTTAATCAAAAGTTCCTCGGGAGGGTCATGAAACAGAAAATAAACTCATCACCGCGATGTAGGTCTGTTTACATTGCTAGCCTTTATAGCGACATCTAGCGGCGCCGTTAGGAACTAAGATTGCCGCGTCGTAGGGGCGTGCTACGACATTTATATAAACAAAGATTATACATATCGCCCACCAAGGACCTTCTTAGGTCCTTAACCATAAAAAACTCAATAATAAAATTAAACATTAATACATCGCCCACCATGAGACAATCATAAACAACGTTAACAAACAACAGCACATTAACTTACACATGACAAACATCGCCCACCATGGGCAAACTATCCTTGTCCTTTGGACACCATAGGTTGGATCATAACATTTAATCCAACAAAATATAAAAACACTTATAACAATAAACAATAAAACTAAATTTAGCTTGTAACTGTATGACAATACAACATAAAACATACACGAGAAAATACTAAGTTATGAATTATAACACATTAATTAATCAGCAATTGGAAGAGGGCAAATTTTAGATACCGACCTTTTTATAATACTATTTTTAACCTTCAAACTAACAACTCGTACAATATTGTCACTGCCAGGATGGACCTCAATCACTCTGCCATACAACCAACGACAAGCAGGAAGATTATCCTCCTTAACCAACACAACATCATCGATCTTAGGTTCTGGATTTTGTTCTGACCACCGATACCGCTGAAAATATTTTGTAAGATATTGCCTAGACCATTGACGCCAGAAATCTTGAATCATCCTCTGTGTGTATTGCCACCTACGCAGAGAGGATATATTCGACGATTGAAAATCGAAGTCAGGTGGAGTGACCAATGCTTCTCCAACTAAAAAATGGCCAGGGGTTAACACTCTTGTGTTATCATTTTCAGTAATAACTGATAAGGGCCTCGAATTGAGGCAAGCCTCTATTTGAGCCAGAACTGTTACCATCTCTTCAAACGTTAATGTACTCTGACCGATAATCCTTTTTAGATGGTACTTGACCGATTTCACCCCGGACTCCCAAAGACCGCCAAAGTTGGGTGAGTGAGATGGTATAAAATGCCAAGTACATCCATTTGTCGCTAATACTTCAGCAACTTCCTGGAGCATCGAGCCCTTTTCCCACGCAAACAGTTTCCTGAGCTCATTAGCAGCTCCGACAAAGTTGGTAGCATTGTCGCTCCATATGTCTGAGCAGTGTCCCCTTCTTGATGTAAATCTCTTAAAAGCCTGCAGAAATCCTTCGGTAGTGAGATCGCTAACGACCTCTAAATGAATCGCACGGGTGACCATACACACAAAAAGGCAGATGTAACCTTTGTGTGATTTGTGTCCCCGCCCTTTAGCAGTCCGGATTTGAATGGGACCTGCGTAGTCCACGCCACTTGACTTAAACGGCCTGGTGGGTGTAACCCTAGCCGAAGGCAGCTGACCCATCAGCTGCGTTTGCGTCTTATTTGCGTTTTTGACACAAGTAACACATTTTTTGAAATATGCTTTCACAAGTTGCTTCAGACCTGGTATCCAATATTTGGTCTGAATGTAGCCCATCATAAGTTGGGGGCCACCGTGCAGAGTTTGCTTGTGAGCATCACCAATGATGAGACCAGTTAAATAAGACCGTTTAGGCATCAATATGGGATGCTTTCGATCTTGACTCCATATTGTGTTTTCAAGCCGGCCACCAACTCTCAGAATTTTATCCTCATCAAGAAAAGGATTTAAGGAACGAAGACTGCTTCTTTTAGGTAAGTTTTGTTTTTTACTAATTATTTCTATGTCATCTTTAAAATTTTCTTCCTGACACCTTTGTATACATAAATTCCAAGCATTTTTCAATTCGACTGTATTTAAAAATCCAATAGTTCTTTCTTGTTTTTTCTTTCTTAAATTATTTATAAAACGCTTGCAATAAGCGACTACTCTTATTAATTTACTAAGCGTTGAAAATCTTTCCCATTCAACGGTTTTTACTGTAGTGCAGCAAGATTTAATTTTGACAATTTCTAAATTAGTTTCAATATCTTTAGGTTTTTTATATTCAATATTTTCCTCATGTAAAAACTCTGGGCCCTGAAACCATATTGCATTTTTTACAAGGTCTGATGGCTGCATACCACGGGAAGCCACATCTGCAGGATTACACTTTGTTGACACATGTGACCAATGGTGAGAATCAAGGTTAGTAATAATTTCCGAAACACGGTTTGCTACGAATACCTTCCAGCGTTTAGGGGAACTGTTCAACCAAGCCAGCACGACAGTCGAATCCGTCCAGGCATGCAGGTAAGTCTTATCAATGTTCATCACAGATGCCACCTCAGTCAATAACCGACATAATAATACAGCACCACATAATTCTAGTCTCGGGATAGAGACTTGTTTTATGGGCGCTACCCTTGACTTTGCAGATAATAGTGTCACCGTAACATTTCCTTCCGAGTCAACAACGCGAGAATAAACAACAGCAGCGAACGCGTCCTTGGAAGCGTCGCAGAAGCCGTGCAGCTCAACCAAGGCTCCAGTCCTCACACCGGTCCAGCGTGGTATGACAATTCCTTGTAAGTGTACCAACTCTTCACGGTAAGTTAGCCATTCCCTTACTAATTCATTTGGTACAGTCTCATCCCAATCAATACCGGCTAACCACAGCTTCTGAATTAAAATTTTAGCTAGTATAATACTTGGCCCTGCCCATCCTAATGGGTCATAGAATCTACAAATATCTGAAATAATTTTTCTTTTTGTTGCAGGTTCTACGAAGCTAGGTACATCTACCCGGTAGCGGAAAACATCTTCACTGCGGTCCCAGGTAATTCCCACAATTTTTATTATTTCGTCTGTTTTTATTTTTAATTTATCTTCACTACTTACTTCATATCCCATATTCTTACTATCTTCTTTTATTTCTTTTAACAAATCTTCATTATTAGTTGTCCACTTTTGAAGCTCAAATCCTCCTTTAGCTAATATCTCATTCATTTCTCTGTATAATTGAATTCCTTGATCTACAGTTTCGCATCCGGTCATGAGATCATCCATATAAAAGTCCGACAGTATTTTTTCAGCTGCTAATGGAAAATCCTTACCTTCATCCAACGCCACTTGCTGCAATGACTTCACAGCAAGGTAAGGAGCGGAAGCTACACCAAATGTCACCCTTAAAAGCCTGTAGTGAATTATTTCAGCATTCACGTCGTCTCTCCAAAGTATTCTTTGGTAGTCTACATCACCTTCATCAACCTTCACCTGGCGATACATTTTCACAATGTCGGCTGAGAGACAAATAGGATGATTTCTCCACCGCATGACAATATGGCGTAAATCAGATTGCAAAGTTGGACCAACTAACAGACCATCATTTAAAGATTTCCCATTGCTACCCTTGCATGAAGCATCGAACACTACTCTTACCTTTGTAGTTTCTTTATCATCGCGTACAACTACATGATGTGGTAAGTATATTGCTTTAGAATTTTGTATTTCATTTACTGGCACTCGTTCCATATGATCCATGTCTATGTATTCATTAATAACCTCTTTGTATTTTTCTTTCAGGTCACTGTTCTTCAAGCGTCGTTCCAATGACAGCAACCTTCTTTCTGCAATCTGAAGGGAGTTCTTCACATCGGGCTCTTCATTACCTTTCACCGGAAGACGGACAATATATCTACCCGAATCATCTCTTCGCGTAGAATTATTGAAGTATTCTTCACAAGCCTTCTCTTCTTCCGTATACATCCTTTCCTTTGGTAATGCAATGTCATCTTCAAGTTCCCAGAACTTCTTCAGAAGCTGATTTTCCTCCACGCTACAGTACATGACATTTATTCTTTCAGGTGGTTTGAACGAAGTGTGGACAGCACCAGAGAGAATCCACCCTAAGGACGTGCACTGAGCAAGTGGTGAACCGCGTGGTCCTTTCATGACTCCATTTTGAATTATCCGGCTATATACTTCTGACCCTAACAACAAATCTATACTGTTAGAAGTATAATAGCTCGGATCCGCAAGAACTATATCATCAAGCTCCTTCCATTCCTCCGCTGTTATCTTGTGAGAAGGTAAAAGCGAAGTAATGGACCCTAAGACGTGTGCATTTACTACAATATTAAAGCTTGAATCAACCCGTGACGTTAATTTTATTTCAACCATAGACTTCGACATTAACCCATTTGTACCACCTACGCCAATTATCTGCCCCTTCACTGGTATCTTTTTTAAACCTAATAGTTGAACCATAGCCTCTGTAATGAACGAGGATTGAGATCCCTGATCCAGTAACGCGCGTAATGTATAGGTTTGCCCGTATTTAGATATAGTGTCTACAAGTGCCGTTGCTAGTAAAACTTGACTATATTTCACGTTATTACTTGTAGACGTACAAGAAACTACTGCATTTACCTCTTCGTGATTATCAGCCGTAACCTCCCCGTTTTGGGGTTCCTGAGAAACAAATTTACTTAACGGATGCAAAAGAGCGTGGTGCTTCCTATTGCAAATGCGACACTTGTAATTACTGTGGCAGAATTTGGCAGAGTGATTATTTCCAAGACAGCAGAAACAAATATTATTTGACGCTACAAATTCACGTCGTGACTCAACCGAACTATCCTTAAACCCTTTACAAAAGCTGAGTTTGTGCTCCTCTTTACAAAACGGACAACTTAAAGTAGCGATGTGCATAGATTTCATCTTATTAACAGGCAATTTAGAATTTACATTTTTATTAAACATAGGTTTGGAACCGGAATCTAGGAATTCAATGGCTCGATAACGGTTATTTAGGAATTCTACAAATTGGTTAAATGTGGGTAACTCATTACTTTTGTTATTCATGATACTAAATTCCCATTGCCTTCTTGACTCCGGGTCCAATTTTAAAGTTATAACATGTATAATTAGAACATCCCATGAAGTGGTGTCAACACCAATATTAGACAGAGCAGATAAACAGTCATTGGTTGTGTCCATTAGACTTTTTAAACCACTAGCCGATTCACATGTAATATTTCTCTGACCTAATAACCTATTCAAAATATGATGACAAATATATCTTTTGTTGTTATATCTTTCCTCTAATAATTGCCAACATCGTTCATAATTATTATCTGTTATCGGAATATTGCATAAAAGTTGTTCCGCCTCGCCCTGTAAATATCCCTTTAGGTACAATAATTTTTGAGCATTTCCCAAATTTTTATTATTATGTATCAATGACTGGAATAAATCTCTAAACGTATTCCATTCAGAGTACCTTCCTGAAAAGACAGGAATATTTACCTTTGGCAATTTTACATTAGCTGATGTATTATTATCTGAAGAAATCTGAGAACTTGTACTTGCCTTTGGATCAGATGATTTGTCAACAAACTTATTTAATAATGATTTAATTAATAATTTATACTCAAAATAAATGTCCTCTCCTTGACTATGGATATCATCCTTGACATATTTAGTTTCCGCTAACTTTTCCGCACTAAACGCAGAACGCATTATTTCTTTGTGTCCGGCAGAAAACTCAAACCATAACTGTTCCAAAAGCTCAAGTTTGCCCTCAAGATATTCTTTCGTTAAGCGCTCTTTAGGACTTTTCTTAAAATTAACCTTGGCCTTTTCCAAACGGACATAAAGGTCCAATTGACTGGTAATTAGTGGCTCCATATTGAGACAAATTTAATTAAACAAACAGAATGAACAAAAATTTAAATACAAGTTACTACCAGATACCAAAATTTTTCTAAGTGTTTGAAACTAAAAAATCACAAAATTTGGGCATAGATTCCCCGTAGCAACAGCTTTTTAAAAACTATTCTAAGTCCTAAAATTAATTTTCGAATTTTTTCTAAGTTAATGTAAACAACTATGAGAATTTTTCTAAGTTAATGTAAACAAACAAATTATTTTAAAGTTAAAATTTCTATGTAAATAAAGTTCAAATTTCCTCTTCTCAGCAAAATTTCTTCTTATCAATAAAATCAAAAGTACTCACGATTTTCCAGTTTCACCACAAACGCACACACACACAACACACGACGATATCGTATCCAACATACGAAACTCGTAGCTCGCCTCCACCAGAGGCGTTGCCTCGGCGCCGCACCGCGCCGCGATGTCCTCAACCGGTTGGTTGCCCTGACAGCACCAGCTGCTGTCTGACTGATTCTGCTGAATCAGTCAACTCCACACCACAGTCCTGTTTGCGACAGCGATCCACTGTCCAGGACGTCACCTCCTCAAAAATGCACTAGGTAGTCACAGTACCTGCACTTCAAAAGTGCCCCCTGCCGATTAAATCCGGCAACTCGAAGGACCATGTATAAACCACGACCACCGTGTGCACTATTGTGCAAGTTATTACATAAATGAAACAAGCAAATTAGGTGACAAACAAAGTTTTCATTTAATCAAAAGTTCCTCGGGAGGGTCATGAAACAGAAAATAAACTCATCACCGCGATGTAGGTCTGTTTACATTGCTAGCCTTTATAGCGACATCTAGCGGCGCCGTTAGGAACTAAGATTGCCGCGTCGTAGGGGCGTGCTACGACATTTATATAAACAAAGATTATACACCGTTACTGCCCTTTTCAGGGCGGCCGGGGGTCCTGTCACGGCAGGGCTGCGGGGAGTAAACCCCAGAAGGGTAATATTGGGTTTCGGGAAAGGTCGGCGGGGTGAAAGCCTTGCCTTCCTGACCCAGAATCCTACTTACCCTGAAACAAATCTCTAAATCTGAGCCGCTGTAGTCCTCGGCGGCCCGGGCCTTTCCTTCGGAAGGGTGGTGACGGAGGCGGTCATCAACCAGTGAGGGGCTCTCCCTGGGGCCAAGCTTGTCCCCCCCGGGAGTAGCACAAGCGAACAAAATGAATATGGCGGAAAGGAATACAACTCCCCACGGGGTACCTGCCTCTCGGCGGGGAATCCCCCCTGCCGCGGATAAAACCGCGTCAGGCACCTCGGGCAATCGTAATGTGGGGGCCCGAGACTCTACGCCAGTCAGGAGCGAGGGTGAGGCGCGAAGCCAAGACCCCTCCAACCGCGGGAGTTCCGCGAAGGCGCCTTCGGGCGCGAGCCGCTCCTCTTTCTTCGAGGGGAATCTTCGCGGCATGTTCGCAGCGAGCAGCAGCAAGGCTGTTAAATCGGCCGCCAAACCGGCCGCCAAGTCGAAAGCGGGACTAGGCCCCAAGCCGACTCCGGAGTCATACATTGCTCTGGAGGACGGCAAGGAGTTCTGGTACACGCCGCCTTCCAGCGAGGGCATTCTCGGAAATGACGAGATACTGGACATGACCCAGTGCGTCCAGCGCAATTATAAGGAGTACGGATCCGACTCCGAAAATTATCTGAGGGAGGTGCGCGGTTTCACCCAAAAGATGAACCGCCACCACGAGATGGCTGGCTTCAGCCAAGAGGGTGCTGCGAATTATACGCGCACCCTACTCGATAGGGCAATTGCACCCTATAAAGAGAAGTGGGCCCGAAGGAAGGAGGAGTTGAGCCAAAAGTCTCCTCCCCTTCCTCAAGACTGTGGCGCGCTGGACGATGAGCAGATCGGTCAGATTGTCTCCAAGCTCCAGCAAACATACATGGAGTATGGAAGTGACCACGAACTATATAAGACAGAGGAAGACGGGTTCTTTAACAAGTTCCAGCGTCACTACGAGGCCACTGGTTTCAGCCAGGAGGAAGCCGCGTCTCAGACACGCGATTATTTCGAGGCGATCCTTCGGCTACACAGAGCGGCGAGGGCTGCCAAGAAGGGGAAGTCAAGCGTGAAGCCTCCTCCCCTAGCTCACCCGCAGAGATGTCTGAGCCGGAGCCGTTCCCGTTCTCCATCTCACCCGGACGAGACTCAAGACCGGGCCCAGCGGACCCCGTCAAGGTCCAGCTCGAGGCTGGCCCAAAAGGTTGGGGGAGTTCCGTCCTCCCCCGTCGGACAGAGACGAAGGCGTCCTCAAAGTCGCTCGCCTTCTACGAGGTCCCAGTCCGTAATGTCGGGGTCCTCGTACATTGACCTGACGGATCGGGACGACGACATCGAGATCGGTCGTCAGCCAAAGATTGCCAAATTGGTGAAGAAGGGCCAAGTGGCGAAGCGCGGGCGCGGGCGTCCCCCCACAACTGGGGAGTACGTTGGCGCGCTTAAAGCCCGTCAGGCGCTTAAGGCCTTCGCCGAAAAGGAGGCTAAAGAGAAGCAGCAGCAGGATCTAGACCGTATGATCCTACACTCCAGCGAGAAGCTGGACAAGGCCAGGGAGAGTGCGCAGGTTGAGCAGTCTAGGCTCCCTGCGCATGAAATAGTTCAGAGCGTCAAGATCGCTACGAACACGATCGTACAGTGCGCCGAGAGGTCCAAGAACCTCAAGGGCACTGTCGTGAAGGCTCTCAAGGACGCCGCCGTTCTAATTGCGGCGTCCGTCGAGGAATTACGTGTGCGGACTGCGGACGATGAGGTCCGCAAGTTAAACGCTGCCAATCAGCAGCTGAAGAGAGAGCTGGAGGAGCTTCGGCGTGAGGTCGAGGCCCTCAAGGCCTGTCGTCCAGAGTTTCCGTCTGGGTCAACGCCCGCGGAAGGGGGCACGTCCGCCGTCGAGCCGGCGGAGCGGTCCAGCATCGTGTCCCAGATCGGGACCATGCTGGACGCTCGCTTCGAGGCACTCGAGAGGGACGGTCGTTTGCTCCCCTCGGTGCCGTACCGCCCACCTCTGCAGGGCGGTAGACTAGGGATGACGTCGGAGGATGACGCTCCCTACGCCCCGTTTGTGTCGCGGCCTCAGCGCCGCAAGGCCGCGAAAAAAGCTGCACAACCAGTGCAGCCGTCCGAAGCCGCCCCAGAAAGGCGGCCAGCCCCCGGCCCGGCACCTAAGCCGCCCGCCGACACGGGGCCCAATAAGGGCAAAGGCAAGGGAAAGCGCACTAAAGCGCCTACCCCTGCCTCAACTTCTGCGACTGAGTCCCGCCCGCTTCCCCCTCCACCCGCAGCGATGTCAACATCTTTCGCGGAGGTGGCGAAGCGCGGCCGGAACAAGCCCGCCAAGGCGCCTAAAGCGCCCAAAGGCAAGGCTTCGTCCCGCTCCGGTCCCGGACGGGCGGAGACCAAGCCTCGACGGATCCGAGTACCGCAGACCGCAGCCATCTTGGTGCGGTACAGCGAAGATGCCCTCAAGCATGGTGCCACGTACGCCGGGTTCATATCCACTGCAGTAGCGGAGATCGACCTGAAAGACGTCGGCATCAGCGGGGGCATGGGCTTTCGTGTGGCACAATCCGGTGCCAAAATAATGGAAATCCCGGGGCCTGACGCAGACGCGAAGGCCGATCGCCTTGCCGAGAAGTTGCGGGCGATACCGGGAATGCGGCCGGAGGTTGTCTCCATAACCCGGCCGCAAATTCGGACGGATTTGCGCATCACCGGCCTCGATGATGCCACATCATCGGAGGATGTGAAGGCTATTTTAGCAGAAAAAGGGGGCTGCTCACCAGATTCCATCCTGGTGGGCAAAATAGCCGAATTCGGGCGCACAAAAGAGCGTTCGACTGTCGCAGCGGTACCCGCCAAAGCCGCTAAGCAGCTGGCCGGCCTGCGTCGGTTGTTGATCGGCTGGTCTTCGGTGCGGGTCGTCCCGCTGAAACCGAGGGCCAAGCGGTGCTACCGCTGCATGGGCGAGGGCCATGTGGCTGCGAATTGTCGTGCCTCTGAAGACCGGTCGGAATTCTGTTTCCGATGCGGTCAGAAGGGACACAAATCCGCGGCCTGCAAGGCCACGGCTTTACACTGCCTGCTTTGCGGGGCGGCAGGAAAGCCTGCTGGGCACAAGCTGGGGACGAAGAAGTGTCCCCAGCCAAAGAAGGCGCCCTCCGCCAAATCAAGGCGGGAGGAGCAGGAGTCCGAGCGGATGGACGTGGTTGAAGCTGCCGAGGCGAGCTCCCAATCCTCCGCAAAGACGACTCCAGCCCCAAGGAGGGCGAAGACTCGGGGACCGGTCTCGGGGGGGACCGGTTCCCAATGAGTCCGAGAGGTGCGTGCGGAGTCCCCGCGCGCCTCTCGAGAGTGGGCGTAGGCCCTGAGCGAGAAGGCCGGTCGCGGCCATTCGCAGCGGCACTGTCCGGTCAATAGCTTCGACCTGGTACCGGGCGGTGCCACAAATGCGACCTTGAGGGACCACTCGAGTTTTAGTGGGTAGGACGCAGTTCTGCGGGAGTCCCACATAACCGTCTAGCTGCCCCCGCGGCTAGCGGTACACGTAAATGTGTTTCTCGAGTCTAAAAAAAAAAAAAAAAAAAAAAAAAAAAAAAAAAAAAAAAAAAAAAAAAAGGTTAGGTTAGGTTCCTGCGGGAGTTGCTGAATCTCCTACCAGGCGCGTCCGTAGGTGGCGGATCACGGAACGCCGCACAGATATGTGCGGTATCGGGTTTACCCGGCGCGGACCAAAATCAGCATCACACCGTAATCCTCACTGAGAGGACCGGGGTCTCTGTTCTGGCAGAGTCGCGAGGAGAAAACCTCTATAAAAACTACCATACCGTAATCCTCACTGAGAGGACCGGGGAGCTGGCACAAGTCGGCTCGCGAGGAGAGCGACCTCTATAAAAACGCATCATACCGTTACTGCCCTTTTCAGGGCGGCCGGGGGTCCTGTCGTGGCAGGGCTGCGGGGAGTAAACCCCAGAAGGGTAATATTGGGTTTCGGGAAGGGTCGGCGGGGTGAAAACCTTGCCTTCCCGACCCAGAATCCTACTTACCCTGAAACAAATCTCCAAATCTGAGCCGCTGTAGTCCTCGGCGGCCCGGGCCTTTCCGTGTGAAGGGTGGTGACGGAGGCGGTCACCAACCAGTGAGGGGCTCTCCCCTGGGCCAAACTTGTCCCCCTTGGGAGTACCACAAGTACAAAAAAAATGGAAAAATGGCGGAAAAGATAAACTCTCCTCATGGGGTACCTGCCCAACGGCGGGGAATCCCCCCTGGCAAGGCGCAAGCTAAGCCAGGTAACCCGGGCAATCGTAGTATGGGGGCCTGGGCTTTGTCGCCAGTCGGTAGTGGGGGTGAGGCGCGATGCCAAGATCCCTCTAACGTCCGCGGGAGTTCCGCGAAGGCACCTTTGGGTGCACCTGCGAGTGAATGGCTGAGCGACGAGGAGATCGCTCGCATGAAAAGAGGAGTTCGCAAAACGTACGTCGAGTACGGAAGCGACTCGGAGGAGTTCCGGGAGGAGGCTAAGACCTACATAACGAAGGCCTGCCACCATATGGCGCTCGAGGGCCTCAGCCCTGAGGAGGCGGCAGAATGTTCGCGCGAGAGTCTCCTCGCAGTTCTGAAGCCTCACAAAGTTGAGAGAGAACGGAGGAAGGAAGGGAGCCAGAAGTCTCCTCCTCCTCCCCCGGCGACGACACGAAGCCGGAGCGGCTCCCGAACCCGCAAGGCTTCGGTAGAAACAGCAAAGGCTCCGGTTCCTACCCTCCCTGTGGCGGTCCGAAGCCGAAGTGGCTCTCGCAGAAGGCGGCTGGAGAGTCGCTCGCCCCCTGCGATTGAGTCCAGATCCCAGTCGGCCATGACGGTGACGTCGGTGACGGAGGAGTCCTCCTACCTGGAGGTCTCTGATGACGAGGAGGAGCTCCCGAGCCAGCCCAAGGTCCCCAAGACCAAGGGCCAATTGGCGAAGCGCGGACGCGGGCGTCCCCCCACAACGGGGGAGTACGTTGGCGCGCGCAAGGCTCGCGAGGAGCTCAAGGCCTTCGCAGCGCAAGAGGCCAAAGAAAGCCAGCAGCGGGAGCTAGACCGCCTCATCTTCCACGCGAGTGAGAAGATGGAGAAGGCGAGGGAGAGAGTGCAGGGTGAGCAAACTGAGCTCCCTGCACATGAACTAGTGCGGAATGTCACGGCCGCCACCAACACCATCGTGCAGTGCGCCGAGAGGTCCAAGAACCTCAAGGGCACGGTGGTTAAAGCAATTAAGGACGCCGTCGTTCTGATCGCGGCGTCCGTTGAAGAGCTGAGGACGCGGACCGTTGACGATGAGGTCAGAAAACTCAACGCGGCGAACCAGAAGCTCCAGCGCGAGTTGCAGGAGCTGCGTAAAGAAGTGGAGGCGCTGAAGGTCCTGCGTCTAGAGAGTTCGTCCGGACCAACGCCGATGGACGAGGGCACGCCGACCGTCGCACAGGTCGAGCGGTCCAGCATTGTGTCCCAAATCGGGGCCATGCTGGACGCCCGCTTTGCAGCCCTGGAGAAGGACGGGAGACTCCTCCCGCCAGCCCCGCCGGCGAGTCGCCGCCCACCTCTACAGCGCGGCAGATTGGGGATGACGTCAGAGGACGAGGGCACGTTTTCCACGTTCGTGGCGAATCCCCGGAAGAAGAGGGCCACTGCCCGTGCTGCGAAGGCGCAGCAGTCTGACGCTGCCCCCGAAAGGCAGCCAACCCCCGGTCCGGCACCCAAGCCGACCGACAAGGGGCCCAATAAGGGAAAGGGCAAGGGGAAGCGCACCAAAGCGCCTACCCCCGCCCCAACTCCAGCGAGTGAGTCCTGCCCGCTTCCCCCTCCACCCGCAACGATGGGTTCGTCCTTCGCGGAGGTGGCAAAGCGTGGACGCGACAAGGCGCCCAAAGCGCCCAAGGGCAAGGGCAAGGCTCCGGCCCGGTCCGGTCCCGGACGGGCGGAGACCAAGCCCAAGAATATTCGGGTGCCGCAAACAGCGGTAATCCATGTCAAGTACAGTGAGGACGCCCTCAAGAATGGAGCCACGTACGCCGGCTTCTTCGAGATAGCAATCTCGGAGGTAAAGCTGGCGGACGTTGGCATATCGGGGGGCATGGGTTTTAAGTGCGCGCAGTCGGGGGGGAAACTCATGGAGATCCCGGGCCCCGACGCTGACGCCAAGGCTGACCGCCTCGCCGAGGCACTCCGCGCGATTCCGGGAATGCGGTCGGAGGTGATTTCCATCACCCGGAATTTTTTTTGCACGTCCAAACATTCTTTTTCCTACAAGCACATCGACATGACGTTAACGTCGGAGTCGCGTCACGGCTGAGGAGGCGGTTGAAAGTGCTAGGGCAGACGGCCTACCTACTGCTCCTAGGGGCACCTGCTGGTTGCTCGGGGTAAAGGACGCGGCCGGGACGGACTTGCCCTTCTTGACCCGTCCTCGACGACGACGGCGGCGGCGGCGATTTTAATATGTTCAAAAATTCCAAAGGACCATATAGGATCGAAAAATCGTAACGATAGCGTGTAAAAAAGTATTTGTAGTGCCATCTATTGGTGAGGTGACAATTTAAAAATACGGAAGTCTAATTAAATTTATGTTTCCGCTGCTCACCCATAGATGGCGTCAAGTTGTCGCCGGACTTTCCGGAACATAAACTTCTGGAACCTAACTTTCTCAAACCTAAACCTACAGAACCTAATCTTTCGGAACCTAACCTTCCGGAACCTAACCTTCCGGAACCTAACTTTCCGGAACAAAACTTCAGAACCTAACCTTCCAAAACCTAATTTTCCGGGGTCTTACTTTCCGGAAAGTAACTTTCCATAACCTAACCTTCCGGAACCTAACTTTCCGGAACCTATTTTTCCAGAACCTAACTTCGGAACCTATCTTTCCAAAACCTAACTTTCCGGAGCCTTACTCTCCGGAACCTAACTTGCCGGAACCTTACTTGCCGGAACCTTACTTTCCGGAACCTAACTTTCCGGACACAAACCTTCCGGAACCTAACTTTCCGGAATGTTACTTTCCGGAGCCTCACTCCGAAACCTAACTTTCCAGAACCTAACTTTCCGGAACCTATTTTTCCGGAACCTAACTTTCCAGAATGTTACTTTCCGGAACCTAACCTTCAGATCCCAAACCTTTCGGATACTATCCTTCCGGAACCTAACTTTACGAAACCAGACCTTCCGGAACCGAATCTTCGAAAACCTAACTTTCCAGATCCTAATCTTCCGGAACCTAACCTACCAGAACCTAACATTCCGGAACCTAACTTTCCGAAACCTATTTTTCCGGAACCTAACTTACCGGAACCTAACTTTCCAGAACCTAATCTTCCGGAACCTAACCTTCCAGAACTAAACATTCCGGAACCTAACTTCCCGGAACTTCACTCTGGAACTGACCTCCGGAACCTGATTTTCCATAAAATAACTTTCCGGAACATAACTTTCCAGAACCAAACTTTCCGATACCTAACCTTCCAGATCCCAACCTTACCTTTCGGATACTATCCTTCCGGAACTTTCCAACCTAACCTAAATTTCCGGAACCTAACCTTCCGGATCCCAACCTAACCTATCGGATACTATCCTTCCGGAACTTTCCGAAATAACCTAACCTAACTTTCCGGAACCTTATTTTCCGGAACCTAACTTTCCGGAACCTATTTTTCCGGAACCTAACCTTCCGGATCCCAACCTAACCTTTCGGATCCTAACTTTCTTGAACCTAAACTTCCGAGACCTAATCTTTCGGAACCTAACCTTCCGGAACCTAACCTTTCGGAACCTAACCTTCCGGAACCTAACCTTTCGGAATTTAACCTTCCGGAACCTAACTTTCCGGAACAAAACTTCAGAACCTAACCTTCCAAAACCTAACTTTCCGGGGTCTTACTTTCCAGAAAGTAACTTTCCATAACCTAACTTTCCGGAACCTAACCTTTCGGAACCTAACTTTCCGGAACCTATTTTACCAGAACCTAACTTCGGAACCTATCTTTCCAAAACCTAACTTTCCGGGGCCATACTCTCCGGAACCTAACTTTCCGGAACCTTACTTTCCGAAACCTAACTTTCCGGACACAAACCTTCCGGAACCTAACTTTCCGGAATGTTACTTTCCGGAGCCTCACTCCGAAACCTAACTTTCCGAAACCTAACTTTCCAGAACCTAACTTTCCGGAACCTAACTTTCCGGACACAAACCGTCCGGAACCTAACTTTCCGGAATGTTACTTTCCGGAGCCTCACTCCGAAACCTAACTTTCCGAAACCTAACTTTCCAGAACCTAACTTTCCGACACCTATTTTTCCGGAACCTAACTTTCCAGAACGTTACTTTCCGGAACCTAACCTTCGGATCCCAAACTAACCTTTCGGATACTATCCTTCCGGAACCTAACTTTACGAAACCAGACCTTCCGGAACCGAATCTTCAAAAACCTAACTTTCCAGATCCTAATCTTCCGGAACCTAACCTACCAGAACCTAACATTCCGGAACCTAACTTTCCGGAACTTCACTCCGGAACTGACCTCCGGAACCTATTTTTCCATAAAATAACTTTCCGGAACATAACTTTCCAGAACAAAACTTCAGAACCTAACCTTCCAAAACCTAACTTTCCGGGGTCTTACTTTCCGGAAAGTAACTTTCCATAACCTAACTTTCCGGAACCTAATCTTCCGGAACCTAACTTTCCGGAACCTATTTTTCAAGAACCTAACTTCGGAACCTATCTTTCCAAAACAACTTTCTGGGGTCTTACTTTCCGGAACCTAACTTTCCGGAACCTTACTTTCCGGAACCTAACTTTCCTAAACCTAACTTTCCGAAACCAAACTTCAGAACCTAATCTTCCAAAACCTAACTTTCCGGGGTCTTACTTTCCGGAAAGTAACTTTCCATAACCTAACTTTCCGGTTAGGTTAGGTTAGGTTAGGTTAGGTTAGGTTAGGTTAGGTTAGGTTAGGTTAGGTTAGGTTAGGTTAGGTTAGGTTAGGTTAGGTTAGGTTAGGTTAGGTTAGGTTAGGTTAGGTTAGGTTAGGTTAGGTTAGGTTAGGTTAGGTTAGGTTAGGTTAGGTTAGGTTAGGTTAGGTTAGGTTAGGTTAGGTTAGGTTAGGTTAGGTTAGGTTAGGTTAGGTTAGGTTAGGTTAGGTTAGGTTAGGTTAGGTTAGGTTAGGTTAGGTTAGGTTAGGTTAGGTTAGGTTAGGTTAGGTTAGGTTAGGTTAGGTTAGGTTAGGTTAGGTTAGGTTAGGTTAGGTTTTTTTTTTTTTTTTTTTTTTTAAATAAAAGAATAGTCCCACAGACTCTTTGGTCCGTGCCTTTTTTGTGTTGATTTTATTTGGTTTGGTCTCCAGAGATGAGGATCACCTCGCAGTTTTCACAGGGTTGTGATCCTCCTCTCCGTAGAGCCATGTTAATATTTTACATTTCGCTCCGTTTTACAAAATAAAGTAAAGTAAAAGTAAAAGTGGGGAATTGGGGTGAGGGAAGTGGGGGAAAGGGGGGATTCTTCTTACACTAATAATAATATACTCGTCTCTTAATACTAGTTTATTTAATTTTTTTTTTTTTTTTTTTTTTTTTTTTTTTTTTTTTTTTTTTTATATTATATTATGTTGGATATTGTTAAGGGTTTTTTTTTTTTTTTTTTTTTTTTTTTTTTTTTTTTTTATTACTTAATTTTACTATGCTATATACATTTGGTTCTTATTTCTACTTATTTTTATGGTTAGTTATGATTGGTTGGTGTGATTTGGGTTAGTTTAAAGTTTATTACATTTAGGAATTTTTTTAAAAGATTTACAAAAGTTTCTATATTAGTCTTAAGTTTGTTACATTTAGGAATTTTAACAGAGTTACAAAAGTTTCTCTATTAGTCTTAAGTTTATTACATTTACAAAAGTTTTGGAAGAATTACAAAAGTTTCTCTATGTGTTTGGTTTATGATTATTATTATTGTTACTTGGGCTAGTCTCACCATCTATATGTCGTCACCTTCTGGTTCTTATGGTGATGATGGTAAGAACTATTGTTGGTTTTTTTCCTTATTTATCAGGTCTGTGATTTTGGCCCTGACGGCGTCGTCTCCCCTCCGCATGGCCATCCGAAGGTTGTAGTCCCTGATCCTCTCCGATGCAGCCGTCTCTGCTCTTGTGATTAGACGTGCCGTAGCATCGTCATTTGCGTTGTCGGTGTAGTACACACAAGTTTTTGTGTGTCTGGAGACGGCTACAACGGCGTGGGGGACGCTGGATAGGAGGTGGGATTTTTTAGGAATTGTTCGCACAATCACTACAGACTCGAACGTCTGTCCTTGAGCTTCATGTATGGTTAAGGTGCGTGATCCCTCGTTGGTACCGTATCCCTGGCTGATTAGGGTTGCCTTCTCAGCCTGGGTGTGTACTAGGTACAGTGTCTTTTCAGACTTGGGGATCACTGCTCCTGTAAACCGCTTCAGCGTCAAGGATCTGGTCCGAGTGTTCGCCGAGTATATGCCGCTATAGATTTCGCTAAGGGCATACGCGACGTCTTGTGGGTTGCGATATGTGCATAACAATTCCTTTGTTATTGCGGTGATTTTGTTAGGTCTGTTGTATTGTAATGTGAAGAGGTTACAACGGTCAATGTAAGGGAGTTGGTTATTATCTCCAAGCAGCGTGACCTCTTGAGCTTTTGCTATTTGGATTGCCAGCACTATGGATCCGAAGTGGTTCATGAGGGCTTCGTCCACCAAGAGGCGTGTACACGATTCGCCCTTGCTCATGCCATTCACCAGTAAGGATGCCATAGTCCTGACTCTCTTCTTAGCTCTTTCCCCAATTTTGGGTTCCAGCTTCTCTCGGAGGTCTTTCGCTGCCTCGGTCGTGGTTGTCACAATTATGTCCCGTTCGGTGTCAATTTGGGACATGACCCACGTCGTCTTTCCGCATCCGGGCACACCATTGACCCAAGAGATAGTTGGTTTTGTCCAGTGCTCCGGTTTCCTGCCGTTGGATAGGTCCCCAGATACGGCATTCGCCATTTCAAGGATCCTATCGTCCAGCATCACCTTGGTGCACTTCGCAATAACCACTATTGGGTCGTTTGATGGTATTTTGAAGACAAGTTTCCCCTCTTCCTCATCGTTCTTCTCCTCGTCCAGACCCACGAATCCACTCGCCTCGCTGTACGCTGCCATATACGACCCCGACTTGGTCCCGTGGATTACCAGGGATTGGTCATTGTCGTATATCGCTGCTTCCGCTTCCTTCAATCGTACTCGCAGCAGTCCCAAATTGTCACGTTTGTACGCTTGCATGATGGCTTTGCAAGTGTCCTCGTTGACTTTTCTGGTAGCTTTTGTTACTGCTACGAATTCGATGAAGGCGTTAAGCATGTGGTCCTGGGGTCCTTCCGCTGGTCTTAGAACTGGGGGTGAGACTTGTCCCATGTCTGCCCTCGTGCGTTCTGTCGGGGGTTCTCTGGGTGTTGGTGGTGGTGGTTGCGTGAACAACTCGACAGCTTTCTCCATTGCCGCGTTCCCTCTTAGTTTGGTGATCTTTTTTGACACCAACTCCGGGATCGCCTGGAACGCTTTGCCGAGCGTGGCTGTGAAAGAGGCTATGGTAAGTTCTTTGTCCTCTTTTTCTTCGGTGTTTGTCGCTCCCTGCGCCGACTGGGCCTTCTCCTCTCGCACCCTTTTCTCCAATCGCTCGGACCCACTGATGTCTGTTCCGACGATCGGGTGGTCCCAGCAGTCGGTGGGTGGTTCAGTGGAGCTCTGGTCTGGAGGTCGCTTTCTAAGATGACTGAGGTTTTGGCCCCTGTCCTCGTAGATCACGACCTCATGGTGTTTTGAGGCTTCCAAGGCTCCAAGGTAGTCCTCGGTGTTGCCGTTATGGTAGCCTACGACCATTGCGTCCACGCTGATCTTCTTTGGGTCCACGTCTCCGCCCGAGGCTCGCTCCCCTGTCTTCGTTAGCACCCTACACGCTTTTTCGAACCCTGTGACTTCAGCTTCAGTGGAGAACAGTGCGATAGTTTTATTCTTCTTTCGCACTATTCTGCATTGCTGCTGTTCTATCGTCACGATTGGGAGTTCGTTGTAAGCCTTGCGTCTCATGTACGCTTTGAGGGAGCTTCCGTTGAGCAGTACTGCGAGACCGGGCGAGATGTGGACATTGGTCTTGGCCCTGTCGTTACAGAAGGCGATGCCCACCTTTTCCTCGTTGGTATCCATAAATAAAGCCACGCCCCGCAGTCTTATTCCAGGTTTCCCCGGTCTAGCTTCCGCGAGTAGTATGTGTGGTTTGTGTGGTTTTATTTGTGTGGGAAGTGTTGTTGTGGGTTGTGTTGGTTGAGATTTCGTGTCCGGTATAAAGGAAATATCGCTGTTTCTCCTGGTGACGATGGAGGCCACGGTTTCTGCGTATTGTAGAAACTTGGTTCTTGTTTTCGAGTTGTCCATGATCTCAGCAAGTGTTTCCTTTGTCAGCTCCATTTGAATGTCGCTTTCCAAATTGTACTTCGCCAGTTGGAATTGGGGGCACTCCAGTAGTATGTGCCAGACTGTCTCGCTAGTGTCTGGGTCGCACTCGCATCCGGGGTCGCTTTTAAGCCGGAACCGGTGCAAGTACTCTCCGAACCCTCCGTGTCCTGTGAGAATTTGAACCTGAAGCGGGGTCAGTTTGGTTCCTCTTACAATGCGGTACGCTTTGTCCACATTGGGGAGGAACGTCCTTGTAGTTGACCCCGTTGTGGAGGAATCGTACCGGTCCTGCCACTTCCTGACCGATTCCTCCCTGATTTTCCTTCTCACGTAGGACAGAGGTACTTCTGCGTAGTCCGGTATGGGTTTTTCCGAGTCTGCTGCTGCCTTTGCCAACTCGTCAGCCCTTTCGTTACCCGCTGTTCCGACATGGGCTCGTAACCAGAACAGCCTAACCTGTCTCCCTTCCGCACGGATTTGTGATATGTTCTCCTTTATGGTTTTGGCCAAGGGGTGCAAGATCGCTGGATTCGACAGTAGTTCGAGTGAAGATCTTGAGTCACTCAGAATGTTCACTGTCTCTTTCCCGCTTTCTTTTGCCCTTAGCACAGCCCTGTGGAGTGCATATAGTTCCGACTGGAACACCGTGCAGGTTGGGTCTAGGCTGAAGGTGTCATTATCGACCTCCTTTCCGTCTTCCCACCACGTGAGGGCCGCTCCTACTTTGCCCTCCATCTTGCTTCCGTCGGTATAAACCTGCGGTCCTAAGATGTTGTGGTTTTCCTGGGTTTCCGGATCCATATTTTCGAGGAGTTCGTACTCGGTGGTAGTTGTACTGGATGGGTGGGGGAAATCCTGGAATTTCACCTTTTCCTCCAATTTCCTACCAGGGGGCACGAAGTCGATACTGTAACCTTTTTTCGCCTCGTACAGGGTTGCTGCTTCTTGGATGCGCAGGTCCAGAGGGAGGATTCCAGATAGTGCTAGGACTGACGTCAATGACGTTGTCCTGTATGCTTTGCAGATCTTTTGTGCAAAGCCCCTCTGTATTACCTCCAACTGTTTCCTGTTCATCTGGAGCTGACTTGCCGCTGCCCAGGCGCTAGCTCCGTATGTTATTATGGGCTCTATGACCGCTACGTAGATGGTCCTTATTATCTCTCCGTTGAGACCCCACGTGACCTTCGCTGCACACGCCAGTTGTTTGTATATATCCGCAGACTTTTTACATATGGCGGTGACGTGTGTTTTGAAGTTCAGGTGTTTGTCTATGACGAGTCCGAGAAGTTTAATCTCATCAACCAGTGCTATTTCGGTTCCTGACATGGTGATTTCTGGGGGGGTGAACTTTAGTTTCTTTGTGATCAGCATCGCATTGGTCTTGTGTGCTGCAAAGTTCAACTTGTTCTGTTCCCCCCATGTCACTACCTTACGTAGCACCTCGTTGACGGGGCCATCCATCTCGGACACTGTTTCCCCGGAGAAAACCAGGACTACATCGTCTGCAAAGGCCTGACAGTGAACCTTTTCCTCAGACAGAATTTGCAGCAGTGGATCCAGGATGAGGTTCCAAAAGGTCGGGCCTCCAATGGAGCCCTGAACGCATCCCTTGTTGGTCTCTCTTTCGCTAGATGCCCCTGCGTAATGTATTTCTACCTTTCTGTCGGTGAGGTATGAGTTCACTGTTTTATAGAGGTTCCTGGGGCAGCTTTTTTGTTTAAGTTGGTGTTTTAGAGCCGGCCACCACGCGTTGTCGAAGGCTCCCTCTATGTCCAATGAAACTACCATGATGGATTTCTTCTTGGCCTGTTCTTCGGCAATGTGTTTCATTAAGTCGTAGAGGGCGTCCTCGGTTCCGCGCTGTGGCATGAAGCCGTACTGATTTGTGTTGAGTTTTGGAAGAAGATGCCATTGGAGACGTCCCACTAGTAGTTTTTCTACCGTTTTCCCTAGTACCGACAGGAGTCCGATAGGGCGGTAGGATTTTGGGTGGGTGTAGTCATCCTTTCCTGGTTTCCGAAGGATGACTACATGGGCCGATTTCCAAATTTTGGGGAAGTATGATATGGCTAAGCATTTGTTCGCTATTGCCATGAACACCTCCCTTTCGCTTCGGATTGCCCTTGCACTAATGTCAGCCGTGAACCCGTCCGATCCTGGTGCCTTCTTTGGATTCTGTGCTTTCAGCACTGACTCCACTTCGGCAACCGTGAATGGGGGGTCATCGGCCGACAAATTGTCGTCCTCCTCTGGCGCTTCTTGCTCTGTGCAGATTCTGAGTTGTGTGTGGTATTGGTTATCTGTCGATACAGAGTCTTTCGGGTAGAAGGTTTCCGCTAAGAGATTAGCCGAAGCTTCCGGGCTTAGCGTTTTGCCGTCCCTGTCTCTTAGCAAGATTTCCTCTTGTCTACCAGATGTTTGGCGAATGACCCTGTATATTCCATCCCACATACTCTCCCTCTCCTGCGTCGAGCAGAACTCCTTCCAACTCTCTGTTTGGGCCTCCTGTGTTTTTTGAGCATATAGCTGCTTGGCCTCGTGGTAGTCTTGGAGTACGGCTTCGATTCGTGGTGGAGCTGCGTTTCTTATTCGTCTCTTTTTCCTGAGGACGTCTTTCTTAAGCTCGTTCAGAGAGTCTGTCCACCATGGAGGCGTAGCCCTGCCCCTTCCCTTGCCCACTCTTGGAATTGCGCTCTCGCACGCTTCCGTGATGGCTGAAGTGTAGGCCTCGACTATGTCCTCCAAGTCCATCGCTCGGGACACCGACTTTATGTTGTTGACTGTTACATTCCGCTCTTCTAGGGATTTGTGTAGTTGTCTGTCGAACTCCAACCAATTTGCCTTCCTGGTGTTATATTTCCTTGTTGTGGGCTTCTCTACTTTTGGTAGTTTTTCGCCCACTGCCAGGACATATGTTATGGCATTGTGGTCTGATGTGGTCAGAGTTCGGTCGACTTTCCACTCTTGGATCTTCCCTAGGAGTGGTGAGCTGCACGCTGTTACATCGACGATGCTGGTGCACGCTCTACCTTGGCGGAACTCCTCGAAAGTCGGTGTGTCTCCCGAGTTCAGGACATGGAAGTCAATCTCGTTGAGAAAAGAGCTGTATGCCTCGCCTCTCTGGTTTTCGGCCGAGCTGCCCCACCACTGGCTCCAGGCATTGACGTCGCCCCCGATGATGATATTCTGGGTTTTGAGTTTGTCGCATACTGCTTTGGTACGCTCTATGTAAGGCTCTATGGGTTGGTCTCCTTCGTAGTAGACGGACACTACTCCAAGCTTTAGGCTTCCGGCTTCCAGCAAGACCGCACATTCGGTTTCGGTGATAAGTTGCGGGTCATGGATGACTCTCAACAGATTCCCGAAGACAATTATGGCGGCTTTCACTGGTTTTTGCCTATTGAGGGTGCATTGAATGACCCTTGTGTTTGGAAACTGCTTAACAGTTCCTTTGGAGCCCACATAGGGTTCCTGCACAAGGGCTATCGACGCTCCCCTCTGTTCCGCGGCTTGGAGCAGTTCTGCGGTGGCTTGTTTAGACCTTTGCAGATTGGCTTGGATGATCTTAAGCCTTGTGTGTCCGCCTTCTATTCTGGTGACTGAGCCTTCTTCGCGTGTGTTGCCCTTAGCAATACGCGATTCTGGACCGCGCTATCCCGTCCCATATTTGCCATTGCGGGCATATGGGACTGAAGGCCACGTGTGGTGTTGAGTTTGTCGCCTTTGCTCTTGCGCAGTTTTTACACTGCGGTTGTGCGCCTTGTTGTCGGTCCGGACAGTCTTGCCAAGAGTGAGTCCCTCCGCAGTAATTGCAGAGTTGCTCACTCTCTTTGCACAAGGTTTTTGTGTGTCCGAACCCTAGGCATTTTGCACATTGCACCAGGGGCGATTGGTCCTCTACGGATCTCTTTTCGAGACCTATATGGACCGTTCCCGCCTCTAGCATCCGCTTGTGCAATTTTGGCGACACCTCTAACACAGGGTGGCACTGGTGCGCGTTCCTTGCCCTCCTCCTATACCTCACTCGCATCACCGAGTCGTCCTTCCCGAGGTCCGAGAACAATTGCTTGTTCTGGGCTCTCAGGTTTTCGACCATTTCTGCGTCCGAATGGTATGAGAGGACGTTGCAAACTCTCACCAGCGGGTTTTGCGTCGTTGCCTCTTTGACGTTTAGGTTTTTGTTACTGCTGATTTTTTCACGCAGTTTCTTGGCGTCCTCCTCCTTTTCGCAGCTTAGGACCACCTTGCGGTTCTTCGCCTTCCTCACCTTGTCGACGGTGACTCCCGTCGTTTTAAAGTCTAGCGTGTTGCGGATCGCCTCAATGACATTGTCCCCGGTCTTGGTGGGGTCTGTCGATGAGACGATTATCGCGTGACTAGGCTTTGGTGTGGGTTTGGCTTTCACCGCTGCCGCGTATGAGACGGGGTGTTGTTTCGTCTCTAGCGGCGCCGATGATTCCTTCTGCCTGAAGGAGGAGTTTATCCATGTGAGTGTTTTGTTTATGGCTTTGGATGTTGTGGCCATCTCAGTCACATCCGCTCTTAGAGGGTTTATCAAGCTCTCCAATTGCGTCTGCGTGTCCGAAATGGCCATTTCCGCCGCCAAGCCAAGGGCCCCTGGTTGTTGTGGGCCTCCGTTTGTGTAGGCGATGTCCTTAACCTCGTTTAGTTCCTCGAGGATCTTGGTCGTTTTCACCACTATAGGCCTCGTGGCCTCCGCCAGTTCCTCGTTGAGGTCTGACCGCGTCGCTGGTTTGGGGCCCTGTAGAAGTGTTTTCACCTCCGCCAGGTCCTCTTTCAGCTCCGCGATCGCCTCCTCTATGTTCCTGAGTGGTTTCTCAGAACACAGCGTTGGAGCGACTGGTGGGGGGGGGGATCCAGAGACAGCGCGCTCGCCTCTCTTGATCGTTCCCATGGCCACGTCTAACTTTAAGTAGTGGATCTCGTTCGCCAGATCCCCGAGTTGTCCTGTTATTTTACGAAGGATTGGTCCGTTATCCTCGTGGGGGCACGAAACCTTAGTGGAGCCTTCGGGTGTCGTTGGGGAAGGGGGCGCCACAGCCGGCTGTCCCTCGGTCAGGCTGGACTTTATCATTTTGACAAGTCCATCCATCTCGAAGTTCAGCCAGCCCTGGACCCCTTCGACCGCTTTGTGCGTCCCTTGTACGGCTTTCGTAGTTTCCCTGAGGCGCTCGTTGAACTCCTTCTGTTGGTCAGCGAGCGCCTTGTTGTGTGCCCTTTCGACACGGACCATTTCCTTAGCTGCCCTCTTTCTCTCCTCCTCCAGATTCAGACGGTGTCTGTTTCTGGAGTCGGCCAGAGAGAGGACGAGCTCGTATAGATTTGAGAGGCACTCTATGGCTGTCGCTCTGAGCTCTCGCTTGAGCGTTCTCGAGCTTTCGAGTGCCTCTTTCCCTATAGTGAGGTACTCCATCGCTTTGTGTGTTGCGAGGTCTTTGCAGACTCCTGTCCGGCCTCCTATTGATGGTAGGATGCTGGGTCTGCCGCTCTCACTCTCAACGTCCGTCCAGTTGTCGTCCGTTGACGCGCCCTCGTCGCCCTCCCAAACCCCTTGGTCTTTTAGATCCGTGTCTAACCGGGACCATTGTTCTTGGGGTGTGGTCGGTGTGGCTTCCTCCTCTTCTTCCTCTGACAGTTTCGTCTCCGTAGGTGTTGTGGAGATTACGAAACTGTAGTGGTCTTTGCGGGGGATCGCCGTTTTTGGGTGCGCGTCATCGTCCTTGGGCTGGTCGGATTCGGCGGGGAGTACCTCTGTTTGTTTGTTTAACACCTGCGGTGTTTGGGTTGGTGTCTCTGTTGGTGTGGGGGGTTGTGGCTCCGGCTTTCCTTTCGCAGGTGTCGCTGTGGATACGTCTAGCAACGAGACGTCCGCCAGTTGCCGGATGTCGTCAGCTGCCGACATGCGTGCTGCTGCTTGCGCACTTCGTAGCGACGCCTGCCTTCTAAGTCCGCCTGTAGCCGTCTTTTTAGACAACCCGTGTTTGATTGCAATGGTTCTTCCGAGGTCCGAGGGACCTCGTGTTGAGCCATCGCTCTTTTTAGATTTTGTGTCTTTGCGTGTTTTTTTGTGTTGTGTGTGATGTTTTGTGATGTGTTGTGTGTTACTGGAGGAGGGGAGGGGGTTGGATTGGGGGCCTTCCGGCCCCCCCTTTTCTGCCCCCGAAGATGTTAAGGGGGGGGGTGTTGGTAGAAAAGGGGGGGCCGTCCTCCCACTTGCTGACATGACGGTGGTGTCATGCTTGGGGGAGGCACTGCCCGGAGCCCTCACCAAGTCATCCTGCCGTTGCCCTACCTCTGTGGGTGTAGTAGGGGAGGTTTTTAGGCAAGATGAAGGTGACGACATGATAGTGTGTTAGTGTGTTAGTTATTTATAAAGATGTTAGTATGTGTTAGGTTATTATAACTAATTAAAGTTACTTATAACTACTTAAAATTAATTAAATTACTTAATATTAGTTGAGACGATACCCGAAGATGTTGAAGGGTAGAGTTGTGATGTGAAGAAGAAGAAGTGGAGATATGTGGTTGTGCAGCTGGTGGCCGCTGCTCTGTTTCTCCTTGTTTTGGTTGGTTTTCCGGAGTTATTCTCGGATTCCCTTGGGGCCAATCGTCAGGAAATTTCCTGCCGATTCTAACGAGCCGTCGCACGACCTTGTAGGTCCAGAAACGGCGAAGTTAGAGCCCGGGGGGGTGAGGTAACTCCAGGGGGGAGGGGGGAGGGGGGGAGGTTTCGCGGGGAGGCGAAGGGGGGGGGGGGGGGGGGGTCGAGGGGGGGGGGTCGAGGGGGGGGGGGTTTCCGCGGGGAGGCGAAAGGGGGGGGGGGGGGTCAGGGGGGTCAAGGGGGGGGTCGGGGGGGGGGGTTTCGTGGGACGGTTAGGGGTGAGGGGGGTGGGGGGGGGGTGTTGAGGGGTAGGTGGAGGGGGGGGGTTGGGGGTTAGGAGATTTGGGGGTGGCTCGGGGAAGGGGGAAAGGTCTCGGTCCCACAATAATGTGAGCCCAAGTCCTACCTCTGTGCTGTTGGTGGTTGAGGAGTTCCCTGGAGTTCCTACCTGCGCCTGCTGCCTGTCTTCAGCGCTGGTGGGTGGATTCCTCGAGCCGTTGGAGGTGTCTTAAGGTACCGACGATGTTGGGGTAGGTTAGTAGTTACGGCGCCAGACTGGCGGCACGTGTAACCTACGTAGTGTCGTGTTGGAGGTTTGTATGGAAAAGTATGTACCTTTAGACACCTCTGTCTCCTGAAGGGGTGGTTGGATTTGCCTGGTTTGGGCGTCGTTGGACGCGTCTTCACGCCGGCTATCCGTTGGTGGTTTTGGAAAAGTAGTGTGGCTCACCGCTGAGATGTTATTGCGGCTGGAGTTTGACGCCTTGTAGCTCCGGGGTCCTTAGGGATAGGATGTTGCCCACATGGATCCTGGAGAATTGGACGTTGCACTGTCACCACACACACTTTTTGGGAGAGTTTGAGCACTTTTACTATTTTTACCGAATTTTTTATACGGAGCGACGTAGGTTTTGTGCCGCTTTCGGTGTAGTACTGGGTTAGGTTAGGTTAGGTTAGGTTAGGTTAGGTTAGGTTAGGTTAGGTTAGGTTAGGTTAGGTTAGGTTAGGTTAGGTTTTTTTTTTTTTTTTTTTTTTGTAGCGGCTCTGTTCCCTGATACTATTTTTCAAGGGATATTTTAAATCTAGGGGTTTATTGCCTTCTGTCTTTAATATTGTATTTCTCTAATCTATGTGATCTAAACCTCCGACTTTCATAGCTAACCTGACTACTTTCTTTATTGCCTACTCTATTTTTATGCTAGTTTTAGTTGTTTACAGTTTCTTATAGCTATGTCTTAAAAGTATGGTTATATCTTATGTCTAATACATCGGCTTTTATCTTATATCTATTACATATTCTGTTTATATCTATCGTTCATATACATTTCTAGTCTTACTTCTATTACATATTTGTAGAGAGCGTACATTCTATCTTAATACTACTTATTGTCTTTTATTTAGTCCTTTCACTTTTTCACCTTCTTTTCACTTTCTTACAATTTCTTAGTCTAGCTTATTAACTACTACTATTTTCTACTATTACATTATTATATAACTGACAGCTCTATCATTGCTTTATCTGGTATAGTCTCAGCTATACTTAAAAACAATTGCTTAGATACCTAGGTCTTATTTCTATCTATTGCACCACGGCATATCATCTCGCAGTAGCTAATAAAAGACTCTACAGTGTCTTTATTTGCAATTAAATCTTGTAATTTATCTAACTCTAGTTTTATGCCCAACTTTTGTTCAAAATCGAACCTGGTCTTTCCGTAAACGGGACACTCTAAGAGGAGGTGAGGAACTGTTTCCTCAACGGTGTCATCACAGGCGCATGCCGGACTCTCCTTGCACTTGAAGCGGTTCAAGTATTGGGAGAATCCGCCATGTCCCGTGAGGACTTGTGTTACCAGTCCCGTTGGACGCAATCTCCGGACTATTTTGTACGCTTTTGTGGCGTCGGGGAGGAACAGCTTGGTGATAGCAGCCGTTTCAGCTGTCCGATATCTCTCGTTCCAGATCTCCAAGGACCGACTCCGGAGAGTCCTTTTAACGAAGGATATCGGGCACCTGTCGTAGTCGGGCTTCCTTTTGGAAGCCTGGGCCGCCGCTTTTGCGAGTTCGTCAGCGCGCTCATTGCCTGGAAGCCCGGCGTGGGCCTTGACCCAGAATAAAGACACGTCTTTATTCTGTGTGAAGGCCCTCCGCAGGTTCTTCCGTGCTTCCACGGCCAGAGGGTGAAGGGAGCTGTGGTTAGCGATCGTCTCCAGCGCTGCCCTCGAGTCGCTATATATGCCAAAGCTCGTCTCCGCCCTCCTGAGGATCACATCCGTCGCTCTGCATATGGCCAGGAGCTCAGCCTGGTACACCGTGCAGTACGCGGACAAGCATAGCTTGAGGGTCTTGATCTCGGCCTCATCTTTCCAAATGGAGAGTGCGGCTCCGACCTTTCCCTCAATCTTGCTTCCGTCGGTGAAGATTCGCACCGACTGCACGTTGTACCTGTCCACGAGGCTTTGGTCCACCAGACACACGAACCCCAGGTCCATGTGCTCCGCGGGATGTGGAGCTTCCGTAAAGTCGACCACACTATCGGTCTCTCGATCTCCTAGTACCTCCGGGAACGACCCTCTCTTTGCCTCGAACAGGGCGGCTGCCTCCTGTATCCTGAGGTCGAGAGGCAGTATCCCCGAAAGTACCAGCGCCGAGTTCAGAGAGACTGTGCGGTATGACCTACAGAGCTTCTGTGCGAATCCTCTTTGAACCGAGTTTAGACGCTTCTGAACTCCTTTCTTCTGCGATGCTGGCGCCCATGCTGCTGCTGCGTAAGTTATTATTGGCTCCACCGCCGTCACATAGATCGTTCTGATGATGTCAGGGTTTAGGCCCCAGGTTACTCTCGCCGCTTTGGATAATTGCTTGTAGATATCCAGTGCCTTCAAGCATTGGGTCTCTACATGCTTATTAAAAGTAAGCTTGTCGTCCACGATGAGTCCCAGGATCTTCACCTCCTTGGACATGGCGATGTCGACCCCCCCCATGGACAGCCTTGGGGTGTCGTACTTAAGCTTTCTTGTTACAACCATTGCACAAGTCTTGTGCGGTGCAAACTTAAGTTTGTTCTCGACTCCCCACTGCTGTACATAGGAGAGAGCGGCATTCGCTTGTCCCTCGATCTCCCGCGCTGTGTCCGCACTGAAAACAAGGACGATATCGTCCGCAAACGCTTGCGCCCAATCTCCCCTCCTCTCCAGTCCTCGTAATAGTGGGTCGAGAAGCAGGTTCCAGAGAATTGGACCGCCGATTGACCCTTGCACGCATCCTTGGTTGGTGCTGCGCGTGCTCTCTTCCCCAGCATATCTTACTTTGACAGTTCTGCAGCTCAAATAGCTGTCTAGTAGCCTCCTGATATTTACCGGACACTTTTCCTCAGCCAGTCTAATTTTTAAAGCAGGCCACCACGCGCAATCGAAGGCTCCCTCTATATCCAATGACACTAGGGTTACCAGCTTTTTCAGCTCAATCATACCCTGGATATGGTGTATCAGATTATAGAGGGCTCCTTCGGTGCTTCTTTGGGGCATGAAACCGTACTGGCGAGTACTAATCCGCGGTACTAGATGGTGTTTGATCCTTGCTACTAGCAGCTTCTCCAGAACCTTCCCTAGAACCGGCAACAGACCAATGGGTCTGTATGCCTTGGGTGTTGTATATGAGTCCTTGCCCGGTTTTCTGAGAACCACCACTGTGGCCTCCTTCCAGATGTCCGGGAAGTGGCCTATCTCCAGGCACTTGTTGAATAGGGCAAGCGACTCTTCTAGGTCTTGTGCTAAGGCTCTTCTGCAGATGTCAGCCGTGAAGCCATCCGCTCCTGGTGCCTTCTTGGCGTTAAAGCTCTTCATCGCGGTCTCTAGCTCCAGCAAGGTGAACGTCGGGTCGTGATGCTCACCATCCTGCCTTTCGTTCACCCGCTCAGCCGCTTCCCTGATGCGGCGGTGAAGGGTGCTATCTTCGCTTTCGGTGTCCCTTGGGTAGAAGGTCTCGGCAAGTAAGTCTGCTGATTCTTTGGGATTCAGTTGTACTCCATCTTTGGTTGTTAGGGTCAAATCTTCTTGTCTCCTGGCGGTCCTGTTAATTATTCTGTAAATACCCTCCCATACCCCTTCTCTGTCCTGCCTCTCGCAGAACTCTTTCCAGCTGTTAGTTCGGGCTTTCTTGGCTTGGCACTCGTAGATTTCTTTCCTTTGCAGGTATTCTTCGACGACTTTCTCTCTTCGATGTGGCGCGGCATTTTTAATTCTACGGCGATACGTGACCATTGTTTTCTTGAGCTTTGAGAGCTCATCACTCCACCAGGGTACCCGGAGAATCTCCGTACCCTTCTTGGATGGAATCGCCTCTCTACAGGCAGTTGTGATGTTTTGTGTGAGCTTCAGTACAAGTTGTTCTAGGGATTGTTTGGTCGTTGTTTCGTGTATCGCTTCTATGTTTATGTTGCTCTCTGTTTTTTGTTGCACCAGTGTTTCTCGGAAGAGGTCCCAGTTGGCTTTCTTAGTGTTGTACAGTCGGGTGGTTCTTTGGACTCTCATTCCTTTGCTTTTTTCTACTTTCACATCGAAAAGGATGGTGTTATGGTCAGAGCTTATCATGTCCTGGTCTACCCTCCAGTTTTCGATAAGCCCTAACAAGTCGTCGGTACTAGCCGTGATATCTATGTGGCTTGTGTACGCCCTCGTACCTCTCATGGTGTCGAAAGTGGGCGTATCTCCTGTGTTCAATACCTGCATTCCTGACTCCTCCAGGGCCCCGGACATCTCAACGCCCCTGGGGTCTTCTACGGTGCTGCCCCACCAGGTACTCTTAGCGTTGCTGTCGCCACCTATCAACAGCATACGCGGCCCAAGTTCCTCAATGACCTCCCTCAGCCGGTCCAGGTATGGCCCCAGTGGTTGGTCTGGCTCAAAATAAAAGGAAACCGCCGCGATTTCCCAGGCGCTGGTTCGGATCCTCACTACAACAATATTGTTGGTCGTGAGTTTCGGGCACAGCGTGACGTCGAACTCGTTGTTAAAGACAACAATCGCCGCCTTCACTGTCCCATCTCCTATTTCAGCGCACTGGTAGACTCTCGCCCCACGGTAGTCCTTCATTCTTCGCACTCCTCCCACGTATGGCTCCTGGACCAGCGCAAACGCCAATTTGCGTTTGCTGGCCTCCACCATGAGTTCAGTCGTTGCCAACTCTTTTCTCTGTAGGTTGACCTGGGCTACTACATAACCTCCTCTGGTGGGGTTGCCTACCCGTGAGCGTGTTGGAACCACCTCAGCAATACGCGACTTTAGCTCGCGCCAGTGCCTCCCACCTCCTTCGCACTTGGCATTCAGAGCTAAAGGCATTGTGGCCTACGCTATCGTGCTTTGCCGCTGTGCAATTGCAGCATGTAGGTGCTGCTCCGGCAAGCCAGTCCGTGCATTTGTCGCGCATATGGGGTCCACCACAGTGGCTGCATTTAGGTACTGTCTCCTTACAATATTTACGGCCATGCCCGTAACCCAAGCAAGTTGAGCATTGGACTAAAGGCGATTGATCTTCAACTCTTACCCTTTGCAGATCAATGTGGAGGTATCCCCTGCTTGTCAACCTTTTATAAAGTTCCGGTGAAACCTTGAGTACCACATGACTATTGTGAGGGTTTCGGGCTTTACGTCTAAACTTGACTTCCGCTCTGTCCTCTTTCTTATTTAAGCCATGGAAGATTTCCTTATTCTGATTCCGTAGTGCCATGAGTACATCCCCATCGCTGTGATGCGACAAGACGTCCCTCATGACAACCAGAGGGTCTTGGTTTTGCACGTCTTCTACTATGAGGTGGTTCGCCGCGTCTTTGAGTCTTTCTTTGACTTTGTTACGCTCTTCCTCGGTTCTGCAACCCACTATTATTTTTCGGTCCTTGACTTTTCGGACCCTTTCTACTTTAACCCACCCGTCCTTGGCATTTACCGCTTTCCTCACTTTGTCCAGGACCTCGTCACCATTATCAGTGTCACTCTTGGATGCCACTACAACAGAGTGTAGTACAGTCCGTTCCTTGTTCTGGTCTCTGGGTGGTGCGGCTACGACACTCGCGTACGTGCCAAGGTTCGTGTGTCCAGCAATCATCTCTTTGAGCCTCTCCATTTCATTGAAGGTGCTCTCTATCTTTGCTCCTTGTTCCCTAAGAAGCCTCATCATTTCCCTTCCCTCTTCCCCAGTAACTCCCGTCCCCCCATTGTTATCCTTCTCTTCCCCTTCCCTTTCCTCTTTATCTTCCCCTTTACTAATGCTTTGTATTTCTGTTTCAGGTGCTGCTTTGGCCGTAGCTGCTGCTGCCCCCTTCACCAGAAGATACAAGTTTTCTACAGCCAGCGTTATCCCAGTCTTCAGGTCAGTTTTCAGATTACGCGATTCACGAAGGCAACATTTAGCCCTTTCAAGCCATGTCTTCGCTTGAGCTACCCTATCGACGGTCACCATCACCTCCGGCCTCGGCCCCGGCACCGGTGACAGCCCAATCGACTCTACGGAAGTTCGTCGTGTTCTCCCATCCATGGGGTATGTCGGCCTTGGCTTGGTTCTGGTCTTTTGGGGTGTCCTCGGCACCGGTGCCGGAGTCGTCATCGTAGGCGAGTGCTGGTGTGCCCTAGAAGTACAGGGCTTGGGGTCTAATTTGCCCTCTATCTCACCTATACTTCTCCTAACGTTCGTCGTCTGTACCGGTGATGCCGTTGGTGAAGGTCCTGCCTTCTCCATGTTAGTAGGTGAGGTTTGGGGTCTCACGCTGGTCGCCCGTTTCGCGGGGGTCCTCGAGAGGAACATGTCTGCGAGCCGCTACACGTCAAAATATAAAAACACTCAAAAAAGTGTTGTGTTACGGTCGTTGTAAAACGACTCTGTGTAAAAATAACAATCTGTATATAAATTGTATAGTCCTAATTACTAATACTAATTTGCTTTTGTGTTTCAGGTCTACGGTTGGCGTGGTATGTCTCCGGTCTGCGAGTCTACGGTCTACTACGAGCTCCGGTTTGCAGGTAAGTACCTTTTCTGTTACTCTATGTAGAGCAAACGTTGGCTTATGGCCTTTTTTACACTCTCCGTAGGGTCCTTAACACGAATCGCGAGTTGAAATTTTTCGGTACTCTACCTAAATTTTTTATCTCGCGAGTTGCTCTATGTAGAGCTTTGTCTGTATTGTAGTCTAAAAGAGCTGTTCGAGCCCTTTTATTTGAGACCAATCTCAATGTCCTAGGGTTGATAGGAGTAAAGTAATGCCGGTTTTAATATTTTCAAAATGGCGTCCGAAATGACCTTGAGATCTTTAGAAACTCCTACAACCGTCAATTTTAACCGTAGCGAGATGCGGTTTCTTGCTACGAGCTTCCCCTTGCGAGGTCTACCTGCCTACCAAAGCAGTTTTTCCTAGGTAGAGCTGCTCTCCTTTTTCCGCTTACGTCAGCGGATGGTGTAGACGGGAGCGGGGGATTGTTCCCTGAAAAAATCCCGTTTCTCTACGACGTACCTATCGAAAGTTACGGCCGATTCCGTGAAAAAGTGGAGGGGATCCAAAATGGCGGCCGGAACTTTGACTGACAATATCTCCGGTATTTCCGGTCGCAGAGAAGCGTGCAAGGGCTCGCTTGAATTGTCTCCTCGCGCTCTACCCGTCTAGATGCCCTACTCAACTTGGTAGAGCTCAGATTGATCTGACAATCTCTACGTAGAGTCAGCTCCTTATATTGAGCCTGACTCTCTGATGCCCCTATTAGGCGCTTCGTGGTTCTCCGAAAACCTAGCGCGGAACTCTACTTTCCGCTCTACGCTATGTAGAGCAAAAAGCTTCAGACGAGATTTGTAGCTCTCCGCAAACTACACAATTTGCCAAAAACCCCGAGATTCTAGGCCTAATAATGGCGGAGATATCGATTTTCGAAAATTTTTCCAATTTTACCAAAAAATTACGTAAATCGAAAATCGACTTTCCCAATTTTGACACCAATTTTCTGAAATTTTGCACCCCTATAAATCTCGCCCAAAAACCACTTTTAGCGGTGAGAGCTCCGCGATAGCCCCCCTATTCCGGTTTTTACAAGCTTTTGAAATTATGGAAATTTCAATTTTTATATTGCTATATATACAAATTTATATGACCTAAAAATCCAAAAATTTGACTATTTTACGCCTAAAGCTGTGGAGCATATAATACCACTTTTTTAAAATAAAATTTTTTCCCCCTTCTATTTATTTTACGGAAAAACCAGGTTTCAGCTGAAAATAGGCTGAAAAACTCTTCCGTATGTACTTTTTGCACAGGTTATGTTACAAAAAATCTAAGGGCACCTTTTTCCACCTATTTTATATTTTTCCTGATTTTTCGCTATTATAGTCCCGCTTTTATTCAGGAAAAATGCAACAAAAAGTCTTGAAGAAATTCACACCCTTGACTATATATATATTTATAGCTTCCGCGATATGAATTGCGCGTGGGTTTTGAAAAAGCAGTCTAAAGCTACACTAAATTTCACGTCTTACAGTATAAGTATTCAGTCCTAGAAACAACCCCTTCTATTTAAAATCCGCTGTAAAAGGGCGAATTTAGGGGAGTCAGTACACAAAAAATACAATAAAAAATAACAATAAGGTCTTAAAATTAGTTTTAAAATACTAGAATACTTAAACTACTCTGCTTTACCCTTCCTAATTTTTTTCGGATTTTTCGGGGGTGGTTTTCACCCTTTTTCAATATTTGGCGAAATTTTGGGATTTAATATCTCCAAATCTACTCGCTAGAAAAATCCGAAAATTTGAGAGGGGGTTAAGGCTGTCCTCAACTATTTTTAACTCTAATAAAAAGTCTAGGTCATAGATCTTATTCTAGACTTATGACCGCTTCACTTTTTTTGCACTTTTCAAGTGTCTATATCTCTGTCAGCACTTAACTTATTGATGCGCTGAAAATTGCTCCCGGCTGGTCCCTGCGGGCTCCCGGCTGCAATGATGTCCAATTTCCGGAAAAGTCCGGAATTCCAGAAACACGTTCCACGTGGTTTTGGTGAAAATCGGGAATAACTCCTCGAATTTTCACGGGAAAAATCCTGATGTGGTGTCACCTCAAAGGTCCTTTCCTGGCGCACTTTTTCACACTTCACAATGTATGTGTCGTAGATCTCTTTTAAGAGTTATCTCCACTTATAGGTCAAAATAACCTCAAATTTTAGGTTACTTTTTGCACTTTTCACTCAAAGTTGCACCGATTTTCAAAATTTTTTCACTTCCGGAAAGGTCTTGTCAGCGCGATCACGGGGACGTATCGCACTTGGCGCTACGGCGAAAACTGCCACTTCCACGAATTTTTCCGCGCGGAGCTTCGCCTTTTCGTGGCGTCCGCGGGTCCGGCGGGTGCGGGACTGGTTAGGTTAGGTTAGGTTAGGTTAGGTTAGGTTAGGTTAGGTTAGGTTAGGTTAGGTTAGGTTAGGTTAGGTTAGGTTAGGTTAGGTTAGGTTAGGTTAGGTTAGGTTAGGTTAGGTTAGGTTAGGTTAGGTTAGGTTAGGTTAGGTTAGGTTAGGTTAGGTTAGGTTAGGTTAGGTTAGGTTAGGTTTTTTTTTTTTTTTTTTTTTTTTTTTTTAATATCGGCTCTGTTCCCCGGGTAATGAATGCCAGGATTGGGGTCGCAAAGTTTTATTATTTAACGTCAAGTTGTAAGTGGATTTTAATTAAAGGAGCTACACGAAATTTATATTTTTATGCATTAACCACTCAACGCCGAACCGGCACTCGGGTGCCGCATAACAATAGATTTTCTATTGTGTCTAGTAATCCGGGGCTAGAAGGATTAATGCTTAATTGAAACTTTTTTCAATACATCTTATTTTACTATTTTTATAATTTAAGTATCTGTTTCTTTAACAGGCTGAATAATGCTCTACTTGTTACCTTTTTTAATATTTATCTGTATTTTTAAATTTTTAAGACAACACTAATTTTAACGGACTAATTTTTCAACAAAGTTTATTTATTTACTTATAAGCTATTCGACAATTATCTGCAGATAATTATTCGGCTTATATTATTTATCTTAGTTTATTTATTGTTTATTATTTGACTTATGCTAATAGCTGTACTTATTTTAATCTATTTTATTTGTCTTTACTTTAAGCTAATGTACGTTTTATTTCAGATCTTGGTTGGAGACTGCTGAAGAGGTGCTGAACGGCGGAGCAGACTTGTTGCGCAGCCGAGCCCATTTTCGTCATTACAATGCGTACGGAACACGGGAGTTATGAGATTCTAAAGACCTAAATTGTTGTATATGTGGATCCATCCAATGATGGACCACAGTATAATTATTTAACTTTGGTCGTACACACTACACGCCGTTGTTTCGCCCGGATTGTCCATCGGAACAGCTCAGCTGTATTGCACCTTTGCCCGCGCCAAGGCCTCCCATCTTCTCCTTGTTTGGCAACTTGTGCTGTATGCGCTATGGTCTAGGCTGTGCTCGAGCTTCGCGGCGACACAATTGCAGCACTTGGCCGGCTTAGCTGCTAGCCAGTCAGCGCACTGGCTCCTTGTGTGCGGGCCGCCACAGTGCGTGCATTTAGGCGTTGTGTCGACGCAGAAGCGTCTGCCGTGACCGAACGCCAAGCACATAGAGCACTGCACTAAGGGCGTCTGGTCCTCGACTTTGACCCGCTGCATGTCAACGAAGACCGCGCCCTGCTGCATCAGCCTGTTGTACAGCAGAGGAGAGACCCTCAGCACAATATGACAGAGGAGTGGGTTACGTGCCTTCCTTCTGTACTTGACCACAATCCGGTCTTCCTCATTTTCGAGGTCCTGAAAGACCGCCCGGTTTTGATTCCTCAAAGCCATTATCACCTCACTATCTGTGTGAGTAGTGATAATGCCCTTGAGAATGACCATCGGGTCTTGGTTTTTCATTACCTCGAACCTGAGGTTCCCCGCGGCACTCTCAAGTCTGGCTCTTATCTTGTCCCGCTCCTCTGTTGTCCGACAACCAAGCATGACCTTCTTGTCCTTAATTTTCCTCACTTTCTCCACAGCCACCCAACCGTCCTTGGCATTTACCGCCTCGCGGACTTGCCGCATGACCTCGTCCCCAGTAGCGTCCTCGTTGGTCGACTCCACCAGAATGGAGTGTAGGGCGACGGATTTCTCCGCGATGGTATTACTGGAGGAGGTTGCGGCCATCGTGGCGTAGCTGGGCTTTTGTGGCATGTCGTCACGCTTGGATGTGAGGGCCTCTCTCAACTGTCTCAGTTCCAAATTGACTGCGTCAATTTTAGTGCCTTGCTCCTGTATCAGGCACTTAAGTTCCTCCCCATTTCCTGGTGAGGACTGTTTTTGTTGTGGTACCTCCACATCGGGCACCTTCTCTACGACTATGTCGCGGGGTGCTTGTCTGCAAGCTTCCTTGACTAATTTGTACAGCTCTTCCACCGCCGAGGTGAGCCCGGCCTTCAGGTCTCTCCTCAAATTGCCAGACTCACTTATGTGAGACTTGGCCCTTTGGAGGATCCTCCTTGCCTGGCTCACCTTGTCGGTGGACTGCACTGTCCCAATCTGCGGGCTTGGTGAAAGAACAACCGTTCCTGGGCAGACTTTCCGTGCGGTTGTCGGCTTAGGCCTTGTCACAGTATGCGCATTGGAAGTGCATTGTCGTGAGTCAGGGGGCCTCAACCCCTCTTCCGGGGAGGTACGCAGTCCTTCAATCTCTTTGTCTGCCTCCGCTGGGGAGGGCGAGAACGTCAGCGTTCTTTTAGCCATCGGGGTTCGCGCTGTAGCCATCTCGGTGAAACGAGCCTCGTCGGTTTTATTAAAAGTTACTTATACTAATGGTGTCGGTCAAAAGACACGGCACCGGACGTCACAATAATAGAGAAACACTTATAGTACCGGTCAATAAACACAGCACTAGACGTCACAATAAAATAACACGAAGGACAACACAAAACCTCTGCCAAAGGTAACGCGTGACGCATACAAAAACTTCAGTGCGCACTCGTCAACGCCTTCAGGTTTACCTAGGTAATGAAAGAAGGGTGGGTGCGCGCTGAAAAGACGTCAAAAATCCTCGGCAACCTAAACCTTTGCCAAAAATTTAAAGAAAAGCCAGAAAATTTCGAAAATATAAAAATTTTTGAAAATCTAAATAGTGTAGTTTAAAGCCAAATTTTTTATCTATTTTTACCTGTTTTTAATTTTAAAGTACTATAAAAGATGAATTTTTTACGAATTTTTTAAGTTTATTTTACTCTGAAAATTTGTTCGAAAAGTTTACTTAAGCTCGGTAATTTTTAGTATGAAATTTTTCAATGTTATTTTTGGGGGTAGTTTTTTCTATGTTGGGGTAGGTTTAGGGGGATGAAATTTAGAATAGGGTTGGTCCGGTTATTAAACTATAGTACGCAAAAAGAAATTTTGAAAAAAGTCCAAAAATGAATTTATTGTGAATTTATTTCGAAACCTCGACTTTTGAGTGAATTTGCTATTTTTTTCTGACAGTAAGTCAGGCTGCGTCTAAGAAAATTTTATATGAAAATTTTGAATATTTCCGAAAGTATAAAAGATGGAACCAACGAGTTTGGGGATTATGTTAGACCTAATAAAGACCTAACTTTTGGGTCTAGAACCAACCCTATAAGTCTTTTATTTCTAAATGAAAAAGAGGTTGGTTAGGTTAGGTTGGGTTAGGTTAGGTTAGGTTAGGTTAGGTTAGGTTAGGTTAGGTTAGGTTAGGTTAGGTTAGGTTAGGTTAGGTTAGGTTAGGTTAGGTTAGGTTAGGTTAGGTTAGGTTAGGTTAGGTTAGGTTAGGTTAGGTTAGGTTAGGTTAGGTTAGGTTAGGTTAGGTTAGGTTAGGTTAGGTTAGGTTAGGTTAGGTTAGGTTAGGTTAGGTTAGGTTAGGTTAGGTTAGGTTAGGTTAGGTTAGGTTAGGTTAGGTTAGGTTAGGTTAGGTTAGGTTAGGTTTTTTTTTTTTTTTTTTTTTTTTTTTTTTTTTTTTTTTTTTTTTTTTTTTTTTTTTTTTTTTCTAGTTTTGCCACCGGCGTGGAGTGACCGATGCACTTACTGTGCTTAAAATCTAGTTTGGCCGCTTCCGGCTTACATAGGTTCCCATTTTTGGGCCTGGACACTGGGTCGCTCTACGTACTACTATCTCTATCTCTACATTTTCATTGCACCTTGTTGTGCCCTACCTTATGCTATCTTTTCTTACAATTTCTATTCTACTTTACTTCCTGCTCTATCATACATTTTTCTTGCACTTTGTTTCGTGCTCTTATTTCTATCTCTACATTCTTAATTTCTGCTTACCTACTTGTATTACATTTTCTTTGCAATTTATTTTGCTCTATATCTTTCTTACATACTATTTCTCTTCCATTTTCTTTGCAACAATGTTGCTCTATCCTTAATATCTACTTTAATACTTACTCTACATTATAATATAATTTTAGTGTGCTATCTTATTTTCTAATTTTACATATTTTTATTCATACATTTTAAACATTTTTTAAACTAGGTTTATATAATACATCTATATATTGTAGTTTAAACTTACTCTACTGTCTTATTTTTATTTACTATTATTGTAGCTACACTTTTACAATACTTTAAAAATATGTCTCTACATTCTTTCTTAGCCATTATTTCTGCGATTTTGTCTTCTTTAATTGTCATGTCTATTTTAATTTCCGTCTCAAACCTGTCTTTTCCAAACCTTGGGCACTCTAGCAAAATGTGCTTAACGCTTTCCGGTTTTTCCGGATCACATTCGCACGCCGGACTCTCCTTGCACTTAAACCGGTTTAAGTACTCGGAGAATCCGCCGTGCCCTGTGAAGATTTGCACCAGCAGCGGGTCTAGACCGATCTTCCTAACTATCCCGTATGCCTCGATGGCATTCGGGAAGAACATTTTTGTTGTTCCGGCCGTTGTCTCTTCCCTGTATCGCTTGTCCCAGATTTCGAGCGTTTCCTGCCGGATTTGACGCTTTACAAACGATACAGGGCACCTGTCGTAGTCCGCCCTTGTTTTCAGTCGCAGTGCTGCCTCCTTTGCCAGTTCGTCCGCCCTTTCGTTTCCCGCCATCCCCGCGTGAGCCTTGATCCAGAACAGTTTTACTGTCGTACCCTTTTGGGCCAGCTGCTGGACGCGCTGTCTAATTTTGGTCGCGAGGGGATGGAAGGAAACTCCTCGGGTGACTACCTCTAAGGCGGACCTAGAGTCGCAATAAATACTGCAGACTTCACCGGATCTGCGACTTCCTACTACCTCCACCGCCTTCTCTAGCGCCAATAATTCCGCTTGGAAAACCGAGCAGAATTTCTCCAATTTGAGCTTTACGGTTTTCGTCTCCACCCCGTTATCCCACAAGGATATCGCGGCGCCGACCTTCCCCTCGATCTTACTGCCATCAGTAAAGATCTTGGGGCCGCTCACCTCTCCTTGGAGAAACTCCGCCTCGCTTGTGATCTGCTCGAATCCCAGACTCAGTTGTGCTGCTGGATGTGCTGTCTGTGTGTAGGTTGTCGGCGTCTCTACTTCTCGATCTCCCACTACCCTCCGGGATATTCCTTTCTTTACCTCGTAAAGAAAGGCTGCCTCCTTGATCCTCAGATCAAGCGGAAGCAGCCCGGAGAGTATTAGCGTCGAGTTAAGAGACGCAGTCCTATATGATTTGACCATTTTTCGAGCAAATCCGCGCTGTACTGCGTTCAGGTGTTTTCTGATTCCCAACTTTTCCGCTGCTGGTGCCCAAGCGCTGGCAGCGTACATGATAATCGGCTCTATGACCGCTACATATATGGTCCTGATAATCTCCGTTGATATACCCCATTCTACTCGTGCCGCTTTCTCTATCTGCTTATACAGGTTTAGGGCCTTTCGACAGACGCTCGCCACATGCTGGTTGAATGTTAGCTTGTCATCTATCGTCAGGCCCAGGATCTTAATTTCTCGCGACATTTCTATGGGCTCCCCTCCCATGCTTAGGTGTGGCGTGTCATGCTTTAGCTTGTTCGTGACGACCATGGCTTTCGTCTTGGTCGGCGCGAACTTCAGCTTGTTCATGACACCCCACTCCCAAACGTGTTTGAGGGCCGCGTTTGCACGCCCCTGAACCTCTTGAGCAGTTTCCCCGGAGAATATCAAGACCACATCATCTGCAAATGCTTGGCAGTAGTCTTCCCTCGCTTCTAGGCTCTTCAGCAGAGGGTCCAGCAGCAGATTCCAAAATGTCGGCCCCCCAATCGAACCCTGAACACAACCTTTAGTGGTGCTTCTAACTTGCTCCGCTCCAGCATATCTGACGCGCACCTTTCTATCTTCCAGGTAGCTGTCTATTACCCTTCGGATATTTTTAGGGCATTTTGTCTCCGCTAGCCTGCATTTCATGGCAGGCCACCATGCGTTGTCGAAGGCTCCCTCTATGTCAAGTGAGACCACAACTATCAGCTTCTTGTTCTTAAGCTGCAGTTTTATGTGGCTCATCATGTCATAGAGGGAGTCTTCGGTGCTGCGTTGAGGTGTGAAGCCATACTGCCGCCTGCTCATTTCCCCAATCGTATGCCATCTAATGCGTCTAACTAACATCTTCTCCCATATTTTCCCTAGGACCGGTAAAAGCCCGATCGGTCGGTACGATTTGGGAGTGGTGTAGTTTTCCTTTCCTGGCTTTCGCAAGATCACCACTACTGCCTCCTTCCATGTGGCGGGAAAGTACGAGAGTCTGAGGCACTTGTTTAGTAATGCGAGAAACAATTCCGGGCTTTGGGTGATGGCTACTCTACATATATCGGCCGTTAAACCGTCCACCCCCGGCGCCTTCTTTGGATTGAAGCTACTCGCAGCCCATGCGAGTTCTTCTACAGTAAATGGAGGGTCGGGTGAATCATCATCCTCCCCCTCATTCACCCTCCCTGCTTTTTCCCTCGTTGCTTTGTGGGCTGCGTTATCTTCCTCAGCTTCGTCTATGGGGTAGAATGTTTCTGACAGAACCCTGGCTGACTCATCGCCCTCCAGTACCCTGCCATCAACGACCATCGGTAAATCCTCCTGTCTTCGAGTAGTTCGGCCAATCACCCGGTAAATGCCCTCCCACATTGTTTCCCGCTCTTGTTTCCCACAAAACTCCTTCCAGCTGGCCGTCTTGGTATTGCTCACAAGTTGCTGGTACTGCTCCTTTGCCGATAGATACTCCTGGACGACACTCTCCCTTCGGACCTCTGCTGCATTGGCGATCCTCCTTCGTAATCTCTTTACCTCCTTCTTTTTCTGTGTTAATTCCTCCGTCCACCAGGGCAATCCTGTTCTTTTCCTTTTTGAAATTTTGGGTATATGTAAGTTACTAACTTCTTCTATTATATTAGTATATTCTTTAATTTTGGTTTCTAATTCTTCTACTGTTTCTATTTTCTCTATTTCTTCCAAGTTAAAGTTTCTTTCCCCCCATTTTTGCTCTAGATCTGTTTTAAATTCTACCCAGTCTGCTTTTCTTGTGTTGTATACCCTCGTGGTCCTTTCTATGTCAATCCCTTTTGATTTTTCTAGTGTAATTTCAAACAGGATTGCCTTGTGGTCGGAGATGGTCAAGTCACCGTCCAGTCTCCAGTTTACAATCTTGTCGGCCATGTCCGTGGAGCAAGTCGTAATATCTACGCAACTTGTGAACCTTCTACCCCCCCTGTAGACATCGAATGTGGGTTCTAGTCCAGTGTTTAGGATATGTAGGTTCATTTGGTCTAATGCCCCTGCCAGTTCTTCTCCTCTTCTATTTGTCTCTCGGCTTCCCCACCACATGTTCCACGCGTTGACGTCCCCTCCTATAATGATGCGCTTGTTTTCGGCCTTGTCCACAATTTTTTGGATGTGGCAAATGTCAGCCTCGATGTCCGCGTCTCCTTCCAAGTATACCGAGACCACAAATAGCTCCCAAGCCTCTGTCCTCAGCAATGCCACTGTGATGTTTTCTGTTGTCAGAGTTGGGAACTGGGTTATGTTTATGTTTTCGTCGAACAGTACAATGGCGGACTTGGTGGCCTTGTCCGTTGTCTGTTCGCATTGTACCGTTCGAGTGCCCTGATATGACTTCATCTTTTTTATGGCCCCGGTATACGGCTCCTGGATCATTGCGAACTGTATCTTCCTCTTGGCTGCCTCTACCATCATCTCCTCGGTGGCCTGGTTGCATCTCTGCAGGTTGGCCTGTAACGCTTTATACTGTGTTCCAGTTCGACTGTGTGTGTTTATTCTGCCGTCTATATTTCTGCTTGGGACAACCTCAGCAATACGCTACAGCCGATCTGGCCAGGCCTTCCCACTTTCTTCTCACGGGACACTCCACACTGAAAGCGCTGTGCTCCGCGTTTCCCAGCTTTGCCCTTTGACAATTTCTGCAGTTCGGCGCCTCTGCTGCTATCCAATCGGCGCACTGCGTTCGGAGGTGTGGGCCTCCGCAGTGCGCGCAGGAGTCTTCCGTCTCCCTGCAGGTTTTCTTCGTGTGCCCATACCCAAGACAGCGCGAGCATTGGACCAGTGGTGACTGGTCCTCCGCTTTGAGCCGCTGGATGTCTATATGGACACACTTGGCCGATATGAGCTGGCTCCACATCTGCGGTGAGACGCTGAGCACTACGTGCATCTGGTGTGGGTTCCTCGCTTTCTTCTTATAGCGGATTACCGCTCTATATTCTTCCTCCTTAACCTCTTTCCAGAGGTTCTTGTTTTGAGTGCGGAGCGCCCCAAGTATATCATCCTCGGTGTTATACTTATTGATGTTTTTAATTATCACCAATGGGTCTTTATTTTTAATCTCTTCCACTGCGAGATCAGTTCCTCCCTTCCCTATCTTCTCCTTAATTCTGTTTACTTCTTCTTTTGTTTTACATCCTAGGATGATTTTTCTGTCCCTTGCTTTCCTTATTCTTTCGATCTGGAATCCTTCCTCTTTGGCCTGAACTATATCCCTGACTTTTTCCATTACTCTGTCTCCGGTGTCTTTGTCATTAGCCGAAGTAATCACTACAGAGTGAATGGCTGCATGTTCCGGCTTTTGCCTCCTCGGGGGCGCGGCCGTGACACTTGCATATGTCATCCGCGTCTCCGACTCCATGCGTGTCCTTTCCATCTCTTCCCTGAATTTTTCCATCTCCATCCTGTTCTTTTCCATTTGCTTACTGTGCTCAGCCATCCTTTCCAGCAACTCTCTCTCCAGTTTCTCCCGTCTCTCCTCTTCCTCCCTGTTTTTCAGTTCTCTAATGTGTGTTTTTTCTGTTTCAGGTGGCGCGGGAGTTGGCGCATAGTCAGCTGTTGCTGATACCGGTGTCGCAGGTACTGCTGGCGCTGGTGTTGGGGGCACCACCGACGCTGATGCCGCTGCTGCCTCCTTCACCAGCGCGTACAGATTGTCTAGTGCCAGTGTGATTCCGGCTTTAAGTTCGGCTTTGAGGTTTCGCGAGTCTCCCAAATGGGTCTTCGCTTTTACCAGCCACGACCTAGCCCGGATCACTACCTTGTCTCCGGTTCTTTCTGCTTCCAGCCTCATCCCCGGCGGTGTCCCTGTCAGGTCCATAGAGACCCTCCTTGATGGCATTTTGCCTTCGATCTTCGATCCAGCCTTCCGGGGCGCCGCCGGTGTTGCTGTTGTCGTTGTCTGGGGTGGAGAGTGCTGGTGTGCTCTAGATGTGCACTGTCTTTGCTCCATCTGTCCTTCGATCTCCCCTACGCTTCTCCTGACATTTTCTCTCTCCTGTGAGGAGGGTCCTGCCCTCTCTGTGTCAGTAGGAGATGTCTGGGACGTCTGGGGGCTTATGATAACCCTCTTCTTCGCGGGTGTCCGTGAGAGGAACATGTTGTCCGTTTTTCCACGCCGAGTGGTATAAAGATGCGTTCAATAGAACGTTGTACACACGTCTTTTATTTGACGATTGGTTAAAATAAAAAGAAAGTAAAAGGTTTGTAAAAGTTGTATAAAAAATAATAAATTTAATTGTCCTATATCTATCTTAACTAATATTTTTCCTGTTTCAGGTCCTGCGGCGTGTCTACGGGTCTGCGAGTCTACAATCGACAGTCTACAGCCAGCTACGGGGTCTGGTTTCCAGGTAAGTGCCTTTTTTCCTTGCTCTATGTAGAGCTGGTGCAGAGCTTTCCTCGCGTTTATGCCCTTTTTGGGCCCTGAACAGGTGTCCTAAAAATATTTTTCGAAAAACTCGCAATGAGTTTCGAATTCGTAAACGGCTCTAGGTAGAGCCTAATTTGGGTGCTGTACGTAAAGCGCGAGCTGAGCCCTTCACTTTAGTACCAGTCTCGTCGTTCCACGGCCAATAAGTGCCGAGCTATTGAGATTCCAAAATTTCCAAATAATCGTCCAATATGGCCGCCAAAATTTGGAAATTCCGTTTCTCAGTCAGTTCTCGCCCTATCTTCGCGCGGTTTCTTCCGGGGTAGTTGCCTTCTGAAGGACTAACGATCCACCGACGCAGCTCTATCAATGTAGAGCGTCTCTCCGATTCCTGTTTTTGCCTGTCCGTTGGATGGAGGGAGGAGGGGGAACCACTCCACCGAAAACCTGGGCTTTCTACGACAACTCTGTCGGGAGTTACGACAGTTTTGTTGAAAACAAGATGGCGGAAAAGGGTGGGGGTCGTAAGTTTGAGGGCCGATAACTCAGGCCCTATAAGTCGTAGAAGGTCGTGCGAGGGCTCACTGAAGAGGGCTCGCTGAGCTCTGTGATCCTGTGGGCCCAGCCAAAAATGGTAGAGCTCCGATTGGGGTGCGACTCTACTAGTAGAGTCGACTGCTCGTTCAGAGCCTGGTCATGCAACGCCCCAGTCGCCCGATTTTTCTCTCTAGAGTTTTTAGCCGCAGAACTCTATTTTCTCCCCTGCTCTATGTAGAGCCAAAATGTTCCTACAAAAGTTGTAGCCCTCCGATGGCTACGTATAATGCCGAAAACCCCGTGAAAATCTGCCAAATAGTTTCGGAGTTAGAGAATTTTAAAAAATTTTGAAATTTTAACGTTACGTAATTTGAAACCGAAAATGACCCCCCTGAAATTTTGAGCTAAATTTTTGATTTTTTGTAGGCTTGTAGATCTCGGAGAAAAAATAGTTTCTGCGGTGAGAGATGTTAGGTACTACCCTTAATTTCGGTTTTACTACCCTTTAAAAATAGCTAAATTTTTAATTTTAATATAGCTATATATACAGCACTATCAGCGTAAAAAATCTAAAAACCTATCTAACCTATATCTGGTAGCGCCTTATATCCAATTCTACCTTTGTTATGAATTTTTCGCGAAAAATTTACCCTTTTTTATTGATTTTTCTGAAAAAGACAGGTTTTTGGCTGAAAAAATTTTTCTATTTTAATATTTTTTACAACCAAATTTTGTAAAAATATACTGGCTGCTTGTCCAAACTATTTGCGGCTTGTCCCGATTTTTTAGGCTTTTAATTCCGATTTTATAGCGAATTTTTCTAACAAAAAGTTTTGCCTAGTTTTCCGCTTTTCGCTATTCCTGCTTAAATATCTTCCAGGGGTTTTAAAGCGCGTGGGATCTGTTTGTGCGCCAGGAATCTACATAAAATTCCCCTTCGAAGAGTATGTCCCGCTTATTTTTAGTGCACCCCCTTCTCAATAAAAAGCACCGTACAAGGGCGGAGGTAGGGGTGTTGTCTTAACTAAAAACACAATAAAAAACACAGAAATACAAATAAAATATAACTAATTATGCTAAGAGTCTTAATACTACGCCTTCTAACCCCACTAATTTTTTCGAATTTTTTAGGGGATGATTTCACCCTTTCACGATTTTTGAAATTTAATAACTCCAAAAATACACACCAGAAAAATCCGAAATTTTGAGGGGGGGTAGGGGTTGACCTAAACTAATTTTTAAGTGTCCAAAAAATATAGGTCAAAGATCTAAATCTAGACTTAGGTCACTTGCAGAATTCCTTGTTGTATTTTTGGTGATAACTTCCAAACCACTTAACTTTTTTAAAGTCTAAAAACTGCTCCCGGCTGGTCCCTGCGGGCTCCCGGCTGCTCCGTAGTCAGTTTTCCGGAAAAGTCCGGATTTCCGGAACCACGTTCCACGTGGTTTCGATGAAAAACGGGAATAACTCCGTGGGGGTTTTCCGGAAAAATCCGGAAGTGGTGTCACGTTATAGGTCCTGTCCTTGCGCACTTTTTCACAATTCACAAAATATGTGTCAAAGATCGTTTTCACGAGATATCGCGTCCCAAAGGTATAAATAACCTCAAATTGGAGGTTATTTTTTCACTTTTTGCACTAAAAGTCGTCCGATTTCGAAAATTCTTTCACTTTTGAATAGCTCTTGCCAGCGCGATCACAATGACGTATTGCACTTGACGATAGGACGAAAACTGCCACTCCCGCGAATTTTTTGCGCGGAGCTTCGCCTTTTCGTGGCGTCCGCGGGTCCGGCGGGCGCGGGACTGGTTAGGTTAGGTTA